>OU342437.1:12310498-13649998 GCA_910589575.2 Carcina quercana | reverse complement strand
ACAACTAAAGCTGATGTTTTGGTAGATTCCTCTTGATAAGCCGCTGTTGCTTCAAGCCAATCCACTAGTAATTGTAGTAGTCTTAGTTCACAATCGCTTTGAAATAAAGCGCTGACTAGAGTCTGTTGGGAAAGTGTCGGCTCTGTGAGTAAGTTGTCAATTGACTCAGGATGCTCAATGATTGAATCTGAATACAGGCAGAGAAGCAATTTCCAAGTGTTTGCTTCCTCAGCAAGCCAATAGTTATGAATGTTATACCTGTTCCACGGCTCTACGAGTTCAAGGGAATCGCAACATACTTGAGCTAACCTCTTTAGTGTATCGAGTACGTCGCTAGCCCGGCTCGCTTGTATTATCTCAAAAAACGCTTCACTCAAGCCTTCGCCGGCATTTCCTGAGTTAACTAGAACGGATGATTCGTCCAATACTTGCCTTAGGCTCGTATCGTTGAGATTTTTGAATAATGAAGTATCGTTGAGAATCGGCGACAGATTTAGCGTGTCTTCTCGGTGTAATAACTGTCTCGTACGCTTGTTTCTCAAAGGGGTATACTGTGTTGAATTATATTGAATAGATTTTTCGAAATTCATCGTGCTTTAGCTAATAATTTAAAGCAACAAAATTAACGCGTTCCACCCGCGCGCGCTCTCATCACAAACGAACCCACAGACTAATATATGTAGTACCTCAACAACGAACCACAGATCACTATATATTAAACGAACCACAGTGCACACACAGATCCACAGACTACTTAGAAGACACAAATGTCACAGATCACTATATATGGAACCACACGAAGATCACTATGTATGTGCAAACGAACACGGCTGGTAATCAATCTGTGAACAAAAATTTGTGTCCGTATGAGTTTCTTATTGTTAAATGACGTTTATTTCCCCTCCTTCCATTCTTTCTCACTCTCCTGAGAACCAAACTACTATCACCTGATTGCCGTCGTCACACTGTGGATCGGATTTGGAAATACGCGGACTTTCTTCCAAAAATTGGAATTTTGAACTGGTTTTTTTTTTCACAGAACAGATAATAACTAGCCTGATAACTTTTGTCGGTAGGGTGCATAGTTCCGGAGAAAAAAATATTTAAGTTTTTTTGTATGGAGCGAAACACATATTCATTTTCTCAGGTTGTGTCAAAAAGGTTTTGCTCTTATCTATATTCTCTGAAAGTCCAAGTTAGTGTGCTCTAACGTTTAATGTTGATGTACCATAGACACACCGAGATGTTCATCTGTGATGTTCATCCAACGAACAAAGTACTCTGTAGAACAAAACTTTCTTTCCACAGATTAAAAAGTTTCGTTCTAAACCTCGATTTTATCATAAAACTTCTAAATTCTAAAAACATCCGACACGAAAATAAAGTAAATAATATGATATTTAAAATATAGCTGATGTAATATTTTTGAACGGTCACCCATCTCCCTCTTTCATTTGGTTTAATAACCAGAGGTGACCAGCAGCAGCAGGTATAAAAATTATTTTTCTCATTAAAATATAGAAATGCTAGTAAATTAAATATTTTTATATTCCTTCAACTTGCCTTCAACGCTATATGCTTATTTTATTTGTAAGCTTTGAAATAAGCACTGTCAAAACTTTTGTGTGAACATGCCTTTGGTAAGTGGTATGGCCACATCCTTACTTTTCACTACTGACTGTCCTTTCGGTTCGCTTCTTGTTCGAAGTAAATGGCCAAAGGTAAGAAAAATATTAATGTTTAAAAAATTGGTCTAAAAGTAAAGTTTTAAAAACCCCAAATGGATATATATTAATTTACATAAAAGAATTATTTAAAATACTTACCAATTTCTTCAACTTTTAAAATTGTTTACAATTTTGTTTTACTTTCAAGTTTTCAGTATTATCTTTTAATGTCTTGAATCTAAATTACAATCATTGAAAGAAATTCACTATTCAGCATTAATTTCCGATTTTAAGATATGAACTGAGTATTTCATAGCATACCAAACACACCTAATAAGTATCATGTTTAAGGCTGAATTGAAAGACTCATTTGTATTAATCAAATACAGATACATGCAATCAAAACATATATATGTATAACGTTGAATTTTTTTAATTGTAAGTTACTGCATAAAAATAAACTTAATTTTTTACCATAGATGTTGATATATCCTCATTAATATAACAAATCCATAGCTAATATTTTGATTAGAATTTTACTAAATTTTCGTTAAAATTTGAGTAATTTAATGTTCTTATACGGAAGCTCAATATATGATATGATCAGGTAATGGTAAACTCTTGTAAATGAATTTAGGTATTGCATTTGAAGAAGTTCCTAAAATTATACAAAAGTACATAACAACTCTGTTTAGTCTCAAAATCGGCATTTTTTAATCTTTCTGATATTGTTAACAAAATTTCCCAGTTCTACTCAATATTATAAAAGGAAAATTACATTACAATCTTAGTTCTCAATGTTATATTTCTAGCCACTATACGTTTCAGGGTAAAATACTATTATTTTAAACCAAACTTATGGGTTAATTCAACATCTGAAATGACGATATACAAAAAAGATGATTTTAGTTTTTAACTTTATTTGACATTTTATTTTTGTATTATGTCTGCCTCTAACTTCGTGTCATCTGTCACTGTTTCTCAAGTGTAGGGATCACAATTACCATGTTGTAGTTTATTTTTTCTAATTTATAGGGTGAGAGAGTTGTTTAGCAGCTAAGGAACAATATCTCTCATTTAGATATAAACTTTTGAAGAACCTACTTGCAACCTGATAAATGGACTCCCTTGAAGGTAAGAATATCAATATTTTTATAGATTGAAGAATCTTTTGAAGAAAAGCCACTCATAATTCTATAAAAAATTCATGTTGTGTTGCGAATATATTTATTGTACATGTAAGATATACTTATATTGATTGGGGTATGGGTTTATAATATATTAAATAACAAATGATAATATTTATTTGCTAGGGATAAGGAACAGATTTTAGACTCTTACATCTTATTAGCAAACAAAAAGTAACCGAAACCTAAACATATGCATGCAGTGTCTACTATCAATGTAGGTTAATTAAAAATCTATATGCATTTGCTTCAATAATGGAAACAAGAAACATTGTAAAAGAAAACCATTTTTATTAAAGTTACTTGGTATCATATTAAATAGACTGTTGATTATAATAATGTAGAAATATTTATTATGAAATCGGGCCAACCCATCGCATCATGAAATAATATTATGAGTAATATATAAGTATGTTACATTCCGGATTTAAATTTTTCTGTAGATAGACACACAAGGAGGTCTGAGATAAAGTAAAATTCAATGTGTAAGTAATACTATTTCAAGAGTTTATTAATAACAATAACTTATCATGCTTAATGGTAATATGGTTCAAAGTATACTCTTGTTTTTTTAAGCAAACATTTATTAGTTACAATGCATATCTGTTTCTGTTAGAAAATGAATCATTCATTCATAAAAGTTTTCACTTTTCACTTAGGAAGAAGTAAATTATAATTTTTCATTATTTTTTTTGGCCTGTTCCAAAAAGAGATGTATTATACAGTTGACTTTCGAGTGCGTGGAACGGAACGTATTGCTACGTTTTTGGAGCAAGTTTTAAAGAAATGTGACAATATCTTCATTTTAAATTTAACTTCCCCTTAAATGTATTTAATTACACTATTATTTTAATTATTTCAATATTAAATAAAATTGAAAATACATATAATAATTTCAACACCAATTTGGAGAATATTAAACGTTATGCGTAAACGTACCGGAAATGGTATTCCGTGTATCTTTTCTTCAATGAAAAATATGTTTGGAACATGATAAAATTGATGCTATTTGGCAATTTTATATTAAGAAATCAAATAAAAAAGCAAGTATCAAGGCAAAGTAAAACAATCCAGTTGATTTGCGTATAAATTTCATCATCATTTACAACAATGGGAGGTGGTCTCCAAGTACGCGTGGCGGTAAAGTTCAAAGTTTCGTTTTACTACTATTATGTATTTATCGCAAGATTTTCTGACAGTATTCGTTATTTTGATTATTCATCAATGAAATTAAATTGAATTAATAATATTAAATTTGACTACATGTACATAATTTGTATTTGTAGTTTGTTTAGCGATCATTTGACTTTACCGCGCAAGTACTATTTCAAGGCCGTTCTAGCCATCTCTTTTTCTCAACACAAGTCGCTCGACGCAAGTTGTGGCGTGTGGTTCGTTTCGTCATTGAATATGAGTTGAATAGTATTTTTTGGCCTGATTCCGCCATCATTACTAAAAAAATCTTCATTGTCATTATTTTCTCGTATAGTTTAGAGCTGAATTCAAGTTCGGAGTGATTTAGGTTATTTATCGCATTAGTAGTGGTTGGGAGAAGTGTTCGCGAAGTGTATCATTTCCTGTTTCATATTGTACCGAAACAATCAACTGCAGCGACTAGCGTACTCTTTTCGTTATCACGTGGGTCAAATTTCGAATATTGTGGCTGTAAACGTTGTTTTATGTGTGTATATTGTTAGTAATATGCTAACTGTGAAAATGGACCTTTCAAAGACTCATAGACCGGCTCGTAACCCTTCATAAACGTTGTGTTTTCAGAAGCGCGCCGAGGTGGTTTGCGTTGTGATCGTGTCGGAACGCCATGGAGCCGGCGGGAGGCTAACCCGGCGTATAATGAGCGCGGTGGATTGCAGTGTAGTGAAGTCCAGTGCTGTGTCAGTGACTCGAGACTATTTAGTGTCGCGGGGGTGTTATATAAGGGACGCTATGGTCGGGAGCCCGCCCTGACGCGCAGGGCGCGGCGTCCGCGGCGGGCCAGGTGCGTGTCATGGCCCCGGCGTTTTCGCTACCGCCCCGCGAGCTGATCGACGCTGTCTCCGACACCGACCAGCAGTCCCTGCGTAGACGGGCGCTCGCGTCCGTCGGTAACATCACAACACACATGGAGGAGGACGATATGGGTCTCCAAAGTCAACCTAGTCTTGCCAAAGATTCTCAGGAAATGGAACAGATTCTAGTAGATCTTGGCACCAGTGATCTCGCTCCTGACCTGCTGCAAGCAATTAAGACTCTGGAAAGTGGTGGTGATGCCCTGTCAACAGGTGATCCAGATGCAATTTTCCCTCTATCAGGCTTTGATTTGGCGGAAACAGCAGACTCTGAAAGTGATGCTGCAGAGGATAAAATCAGACTTCTTCAAACTCGCTTAGAGCGACGATGTGCCTTTCTTCAAAGACGGCTACGGATATTACAAGCTAGAGCTATTGGAAAGAGAATATCTGAAGAGACCTCTCAATCCTTTGACAGATGTACACGTGGAGCACGTAAAGATGGAGGTGGGAGGCCGATGGGTATAAAAGCTCTGTTGAAAAAAATAGAGACAACTTCAGCTTTACAAGCCAGTGCTGCATCGCGGTCAGTAGTTGGACCTAAGTACTACAGAGCCGGTACCTCAAGAGGAGACGCATCTCGTTCGGCTTCCATCGGAATATCATCGGGGACACTCAATGGCCTTCAAGACACTGCAGGAGCTTTAAAATCTCATTTGTCTGTGGTGAAACATGAGCTGGACTCTGATGCAACAGCCTCATCTTCTGGGGCAGAGAGTAATGATGAAGCTGTTATATACAACAATCCACATCAACAGCAAATGCCAATGTAAGTACTATTTATATAGCATTTCAAAATTTTGAATTATCATTTGAATTTCTAGTGCTTCTTATAAAATTACCTAAACAAGGGAAAGACAAATCAATCAAGCATGTTACTGAAATTGCATAATTTTGACAAAACTTTCATCCTTTACTGAATATATGCCAAACTTTTCACTCGTAATGGGATCAATATGCCGTAAAACTTTCATTGGTGTGTTTTAGGTCTAGAAATATTAACATAGTCAAGAGATATCATACTAAAATAATCATTCAATGCTTCATACAAGTACATTGCATAAAACACATATATGAATCATCACATTCATAAAAAAGAGAGAAAACAATATCAAACAATTATCAGTTATCTAGATAACTGATAATTATTTTTAGTATTATTATTTTATTTTTTATTTATTTGTTTTTGGAAAACTTACAGGCTAATAACAAAAATAGAAATTACAAACTAACTTAAAACTATTCCTAATTACAAGTTTCCACCTATGGGTGTCTACATAATCTAACGTTATTCTTTAAAATAATGATGTTACATTTAACAGTGTATAGTGAACAAGTATAGAGATATAAATGTAAATAAGTGAACTAGAAGAAGAATACATAATAAAGACAAAGGTTTTTATTAGACCTTAAACAGGATTGGAATAGGGTTCATTTTTTAACATTGCTATTACAGGGTATTGCATCATATGACAATGTGATTACCAGAACTTTGAGGTTGATGGTATATAAGTATGGTATAACTTTGTATAAGATACTTTGGAGCAGATATTTTATAAACTCTTTTTTACACTTAAACGCCTAATGCCTTTTTGCTCAATATTTTAAACTGTAATTTACTTTGAGGAAAATAATGATAGTTAGATAGTAAAAAATTATCTGGTTCTTATTAAGAATTGTATTAAAAAACTAAATCATATTTATATTTGAATATAATATATTTTAGGGTATGTATGTCATTAGAAACTAGGTAAATACTTTATTAGCCTTCAGGTTTATAGTTGAGGGGAATTATTCTGCTATCATTATCTGATAAAGTTCAAGTTGGTGTGGTTTGTTTACTTTAGCTGTTTAAGTAGATAAGGTAGTGAGCCTACAGCCCTATGCTATGTGGTCAAATACTCAAATTATAGCTGAAAGTTTCAAAGATGAAGACATTTATACAAGGACAAAGGTTTTAAGGGTTCTGTATCCTAAGTGTAAAAACGGGACCCTATTACTGAGACTTCACTGTCAGTCCGTCTATCTGTCACCAGGGTGTATCTCATTAATCATGATAGTTGGAGAGTTGAAATCGTAACCCTTCATGTGCGAGTCCGACTCGCAATTGGCCAATCTTTATCATCATTGCAACTAGACCAGTTAGATTTTATTTGTTACAAATTATTTATTTAATGCTGCTTATTGATGATGTAAGGTGATATGTAAAATAGAACAATTAAATCCTAGCTGGTGTTTTTTCAATTCGAATTTGGATGCTTGATTGATAAATGTTATATTATATATTTTGGCCCAATGACTGTATTTATAAAAAACTATCATTTGCCCTTGACCATGTATTTGTCGATTTCGGAAAGCAGCCCACTGGAACTATTTCCTAGATGCGAATTTACTCATACAAGTTTGGAACTGAAATCACTACATTTATGTGAAGAGCTGTGCTCATGGATGAAATTGACTTTTCCATGAAGTGATTTGCCATGATTGCCATGCTTTACAGTGATATGGAATTTGAGTAATGCTACCCTAAATACAAGCTAGACAAATAAAACTGCATATTCTACCAGCAACTTCAATTGAAATGTACAATAATTTTTTTAAACTAAATCAATTAATCAGTGTGTAAATACTTTTATTACTTTTGTTTTGATAAAAAATCAGTAACATTAAAAGAGTATGGAAACAAATTAGTTTTTTAAATTTGTCATGCTGAATCATTTTCGCCATTTTATTCATCCCAGCTCAATTTGACATGAAAGTTGATGAAAAATTTAAATGTAAAACTGTTGCATTAATTTTTTTTAATAGTAAGGGTCACCTTAATTATAGTCCTGTGTCAGATGAACCCACACTGCAGCAAAGCTGAAAGGTTATGATTTTAGTAAACTTTTTTATGTATGTCTATATGTATCCCTTATATCTACTATTATTTATTATTTTGACAACATGAAATGAAATCCAACATGGGATATAGTGAGATTGTGTGGCATACCATGGAGGAGGCCTATGTCCAG
The DNA here is from genome assembly GCA_910589575.2 of Carcina quercana. Classification (NCBI taxonomy): domain Eukaryota; kingdom Metazoa; phylum Arthropoda; class Insecta; order Lepidoptera; family Depressariidae; genus Carcina; species Carcina quercana. The sequence continues at coordinate 13,642,064 of OU342437.1, read as the reverse complement.
CAGTGGACATATTAAAATGTTATATTTATACCAAAGTATCAAATAAAAGGTCTTAATGAAGACAATACAAGTATATAGAGGTTCCACAAAATGTAGATCTGAGATCTAAATACTCTTTTCTGACATTGCAGTGAGAAACGTGCACTTTGGACGTGGCAGCGAGCGCGGGCATCGGTCGCGTCGCGCTGGACGTGGCTACAGGCGCAGGTGCAAGAGTTGGAGTACAAGATCAGACAGCACACCGATCTACACAGACAGGTTTGTCTCGGCAGCAGCTTCTCATAGTCATATGTCAGATAGTTATTTGTAAGCATTAAATTAGAAAATAACATATTTTAAACTTTATCTGTTTAGCTTTTGGGAGATGAATGAGCTACCTGAAAAAGACTTCTTCACACTAAAATCCCCACAAGTACTTCTAACAGAGTAGTTAGATTGTCAATATATTTACAACAGAAAAGAGCCCCATTGCTAGAGTGTGTACCTTTTTAATCCATTGCAATTTGAGAGTTCTTAAATATTATCATTAGGTCATCAAATTCCATATCCAATTTTGTAATTGGTATCTTATATCTTTATCTGGTATCTAAATCTGGCATGTGTATACCATATTCACAGTACATAATGTGTTATACATAGCATGTGTCTACATGTCGAAACATGTACGCACGCCGAGTTCGTCGGTCAAGGTTGTGTCGCTAAATATGCCGCTTTCTTATTTAACTTTCAGGGCAACTATTTGAATGTAATATGTATCTATAGAACTGATTCTTGGTTTATGATTTAATTGTTTATTTAGTGATATAATTATAATTTTGAGCAGTGGTTTATATATATTATAAATTTGGAAGTAACTCTGTCCATTAACTATTCACTGCGAAATGGCTAAACCGATCTCTGTGAAATTTGGCATGTTGAAAAGGGCATAATAAGCTTTTTATGTCGATAAAACATAACCGAAATATTAGAATGTTTTTTGAATTAATCACAAATGTACACCGCCTCCCCACGATCCGCGATACCCTCACCTCACAAGTTGACCCGTTCAAGGATCGGTACAATGGCGCTTGCGAATTCACTCACACATGCGCGTGTATACAAACATCATCTTCGATATATGGGAATAGAAACCGATATTACGATATTTGTTTGAAGTGTCTAGTTTATGCTGTGCACCAAAAGCTTGTAGTAGATAACCAATTCATCTATTTTGACCAGGTCCGTGAAGCTAAAGGTCCGGTGGAGTTTGAAGGTGAGCCAGTGGGCTACCAGGGCTCGTTGCCTGGTGATGGACTGCCTGACGAAGGTCCCTCGTCAGAGACATGTGCCCGAGTTCGACCACTACGCCGGGAGACCTTCAAGAAGAGGAAACTGCTGCAGATGCACAATTTGCACATTGCCACCAATAAGGCTGCCAAACCCTCCGATGTTAGGTAAGAGTTTATCGAGTCTTTTTAACCTAATTTTAATTGACATATTGGGGATTAGTTCGCGCATCCCGGGTGACGAGAGGGGCGCAAGGGGTGACTGTTCGGCCAATCACGTGCCTCGATGCGTTCGAAATGACATCCTCCCGCTCCCCACCAAAGAGACCTGGGAATCGAGTACAGCACAGTCAAGGTCATTCTTCAAGTTGTTTGCCGGTTTTCCAATGTATGCATTCCCACCTCCTCTCCGCTCCCACTGTTATTCCTGTTTTTTATTTTAGCCAGGATCTACAGCGGTACACTTGAAACGCGTCCACTGAAGGTGGATAAATTTCCTACGGACTCTAAAGCTATCTTGGGACCCCAGACTCGTTTAGAATAAAGAAATAGGGTGGAGTGGTAAAGACGTTCCCACTTCCCCCTCATGGTAAATGGGAAATAGCGCCAATGTATCCAATGTATGCAGTCATTTTACTAGTTTTACCTGATTTAGGGTTCCCTTATGAGATCTGGAACAGTACAACGGTAACGTAATGTTACAGATGCAGCTGCCAGTACCCCGCGGAGAGCTGCTCGGTGTGTACAGGGCGCGCGGAGCCCACGGAGCCGGCGCCCCCGCTGTCGACGCTGGCGCCCGCACAGCGCATCGCCCTCGTCGACCCCGGGTTCCACTCCGTGCTCAGTGATCACCGCGGTATGAACACATCTGTCTACAATACATATAATTGTAACCGACCGGTGTCTAAAAGTCTATAATACAAGCTTTTTGCTCGCTACTTCGCCTGCGCCGTTTCATACAAAATACAGTGTAAATTCTTTATAACGAATTTCAAGGGTCCGAGATTTTTGTTCGCTATAAAGAGTTTTCGTTATACGGAGGGAAGAGAAAAAAATAAACCAAATTTAACCAATTACAATAATTTCTAATTTTATTACTATCAATAGGTAAATTATCCTAAACACATATATTATGTTATCTAAGAATAGCACACGTGTTAAAGCAATTAACAATAACAAAGTCGAGAGGACTGTTTATGAGCTCAGGTGTCTTTCTTAGAAATTTCGTCACCTCAAAAGATTAGTTTTGTAAGCTGATTATAAAAACAATTAAAGTTAAATTTGTTGCTGATGTCTAAATATTAAAATCAAATGTCAAAATATATATTGTTATTATTAATGTAATTGTTGAAATAAAAAGCCGTGATATCTCAGTTGGATAGAGTGTCAGTCTTTAAAGTGGGTGATAGACGGGCGAGCAAGTACGCGTACTTATGGCTCGACGACCTTTTTCGCTCGTGTGTCACCGTAAGTACGCGTACTTTAAAACCGCCGAGTAAGTTCGTCGGCGATCCAATCGGTTTGAAATCTTACTCGTAGCTCGTCTTGGCTCGTACGTGTGGCAGCACTGCGAGCCGCGAGCCGCCATTTTGTTTCGCCAGTCCGTGAACGCGCACGCTTGTTTAAATTGCAATTTTTGTTAATTTTGATTCAGAAATTTCTCAAAATGTGTGATTTTCGAACTTATTCGCATGAACTGCTAACCGAATTTATAGAAGCTTTCCGAAATAACCCTTGTCTTTGGAAAATTAGAAGCAACGACTACAAAGACAAAAATTTGAAGCTTCAAGCATACAATAATTTATTAGAAATTATACGGAAGGTAGAAAGAGATGCTACGATTGAGAACGTCAAGAAAAAAAATTAATTCATTAATTAAAAATTAATTAATTAACTAAAAATTAATTAATTCTAAACCCACACTTTTTGCCTTCGTCTATTGTTTTTAGTTTTTGAAATGTAATACGATATAATTCCTAAATAACACAAGGCGTAAGTTGGCGCGTGTATCGCCGACGTCGAGCCAAGTAAGTTCGCGATCTTAAAAACCGCAGACTTTAAGTTCGTACGTCTATCACCACCTTAACAATCGAGGTCTGGGTTCGATGCTGGCTTGTATCAATGAGTTCCAATTGTGTTATTTATGTATGAATGATAAAAATCATTACCGTTGGCTTTTCTTTGAAAGAAAACTTAGTGAGGACACCTGCCAACTCCTGAGAAGAAATTCAAAGGTGTGTGTGAAGTCTACCAATCTGCACTGGTACCGTATGGTGGACTATGGCTCATACACTCTATGTAGGAGTCTATAGGCGGCGGTCTATCTGTATGACGTGCGTTCTTCAGATATGTATACCGTTGCAAATAAACGACCTTTATACTGTACAGACATATCTCCGTCGGTCCACTTGTCTGCGCTGGTGTCTCGTCCGTGGTTTCGCTCGCGGCTCGGGAAGGCGTGGCGGGGCGCGCACTCGGCGCCGGCGGGGCGCGCCGCGCGGGCGCACGCCCTACACACTCACACCAACACACAGAGCGCACAGAAATACAAGAGACCTACCAGTGAGTGATTTTTTATATAATAATAATCTCTATATATAAAACAAAATTCTTAGAGCTAACAATTGCTCGTTGATTTTAGTGAATTCCGAGCATAGCTCATTCCATAGCTCGCTGAGTGACGTGAAAATAATAACAAAATGTATAGAAATAATTATACAAGAGAAACAGCTTATTTCTAAAATAATTTTCAGACAGTAGTCCTGGGCATAGTTGGATAGTCGTGAAGAGGGTCGTTGTTGTCTAAAACTCAAGGCATTACTAATTTCCATGTGCCCTGAAAAATATTACAGGAATCTTCAAACGAAGTGGAAATCGTAGACCTCGTCGTCACTTTAAATCGGTTAAATTTTGGTCAGCGAAATTGTATATTTGTATAGTTTGAAAGATTTACCGAACGATTTATTGGATGGAATGATAAAAACGGGAGTAAACAAAGCTGTGCTATTAATTATACATCGAAACACGCATAATACAATCAGTGTGAATTTTATTGCAATATGTATTTTTAATTATTTTGTTAATTTTAACTATCATAAAACTATTCCTATCAATAGCATTAATATTTACTACTAGCTGACCCTAGAAACGTCGTTCTGTCCAAATTTCAATATTTTTAGATAATGTTAATAGTAGAATACTACTATTTATATGTTTGATTTAAATAATTACAAAGATCAATAAATATGTACTTTACACCAAAAATATTGTAAACCTTAATTTTATTATTCACTGTAAAATATTGTAAAAACATAAAATAATTTACATTTTATATTAAAATTCACAACCACATCAAAATAGATGGATTCTGTCAATCGATAATCATCTCGGGAACAACACTACTCCACGCCCCGCACTAGTGCCAATTCACCGACCGCCATCTTGAGTTGACACTTGTTGTCTGCCGCTGCCGTAGTGGTTTACATTATCTTTGGCCGCAGTCGAAACGGCGCACTGCTCGCTCTCGTGGGTCACATATAAATTCAAATAATTTAATTTCAAGTTATAAAAATTGCTGTTAACAATTCTCATTTATTGGGTAAGTGTAAATTTAAAAAAACAGCGTAAATCTAGCCTATCGGTATATATAGTCAAAACTTTTTATGTAACTACCCACAACATCGTTCTATTAGATTAATTTTGTTGATGTTATATTTTTGTTATATAACTGTTTTTGTTGTTATATTTCAATAAAAATTTGTATATTTTAGAATATTTACCAAATACAATACTGGAGGTATTGAGTATTAAGAATTACCGGAAATTTCTGCTAAACATTATGCTATAAATGCGTGAGTTTGATTGTTTGACCTTTACGTCGTAACTGAGAGTCGTCAGAATGACTTGAAGTTGACGGGTCCGAAAGATTTCTTTTATTCCAATCGAACAAGTAGTTCTCTAGTAATAATTCATATAACCTAATCCGGTGTATGTCTATAGAAAGATAGGGTGTAAATAATTTCAGATTCGCGCCTTAGTAAGGGCTGAATTTATCTATTGTGTCGTATCAAGAGTAGCTATTTATTTAAATGTTTTCCATTCGGTTCGATATTTTAACGGGATCTTAGCATTGTTTTTTTTTAAACCACTTTCCGTTATTTCGTCGGTAAACATGAACCGCGGTAAGGTCCCTTCAAAATGCATTCGAATAATAATTTAAATAACAACCAAGATATTCTTGGCCCTTCCATTGACATTTAGTAAATAAAACGCAACACATTCACGTGGCGTGCGTGTCAAAGCTACAAAAATTTATGCAAAGAATCAGATTTAGATCTTTTAACACTAGCTGTGCATTTACCAAGGCGACTATTGAGTCAAGCATTTTTGACTAGAATGAAACTAATGTCTCTGAGTCTGTCTGTGGCATCGTAGCCCTCGAATGGATGGACCGATTATTGTGATGGCTCTTAGCTATATTTGATAAAAATCGACTTAGCCGTTTGAAGAGTATGTAATATTTTATTTTCGTATGATTATTCAGTGTAGGTTTTTATTATTTAATACTTGTTATTCTAATTCACTTTAAAATTCTTTTTAAAAATGTAACGCTCGAATACTGGTTCGTTCTTTAAATCTATCCCATGAGCAATGGTTACTTAAATCCTACTAATATTATAAGTGTGAAAGTTTGGATGTTTGGATGTTTGTGACGCTTTCACGGAAAAACTACTAAATGGATTTGAATGAAACTTTACAATAATATAGCTTATACATCAGAATAACATATAGGCTATAATTTATAAAGCCATATTGTGTAAATTGTACAAAATCACACTTATAATATTAGTGGGATTACATGGGCAATTTTGGCATAACAAAAACGCGTTGCCTAGCAACCGACCATAGAATATGTAATTCGTATATACAAACTTTCGCGTTTATAATATTAGTGTGAAGACTTTTTGAATGTACTACGTCAGATATTGAAATTTCTTTTGTTTCTTTAAACTATTAGCCTACGTAACAGAATAAACACTATTTTGTACCTAATGCTGGAAATGGAGATATATGCCTTCTATGCCTATCGAACAAGTAGAATAAATCCTGAAGTACACGCGTACAAAGTCGCGGGCGGAAGCTAGTATAGCATATATTTAAAATATAATAGGATACACAAAGAACGTCTTGATATCAGCCCGTCTCTCCACTGCTGAAGTCTAACAAAGAAGAACGTCTTGGGTCATCTCTTTTCCTAAGTGGAAGTTATGTTGTTGTAAACTATATAAAAAATAATCTAAGCGTAAGAGACAGCGCTATACATATATAGATAGAAACTCACTTAAAAACTAAATTACTAATCAAAGATGTCAATTTACAGGATTGAAAAGAGGCCGTCCGCCGTTGTCACGTCGTGTGCGTGATCGCGATCGCGACTCGTCGCCGGGTGTTGTAGGGTCGGCGGGGGGTGAGCGTCGTGGTCGACCCAGCACAGAGATGCGCGCGCGTCGACCCTCCTACGACATAGACAACATCGTCATACCACAGAGCGTCGCAGCCAACACAAGGCCGCAGATACTCACATACAAGGAGATCATTACACCCAAGTCAGTACGGAATATATATTTAACAGCTTACTTAGCATAATAGCCACGGTAGCTCAGTAGGGTAGAGCGTCCGTGAACAGTCGAGGTCTGGGTTCGATCCTGGCTCGTATCAATGAGTTCCAATTTGTTATTTGGAATTTATATGCAAATTACAAAAATCATTACCATTGGCTTTTCGGTGAAGGAAAAACATCGTGTGGAAATCTACACACTCCTGAGAAGATATTGTGGTTAAAGAACTTTATTTTTCTCATTAAGAAATTACATTTCACTTCCATGAGAAATGTATATACATACATACATTATAATGGCTAGGGTATCTTAGATGACTAAAGTAAAACTAAAATAAAATTAATTTTAAGTGACGGTAAGATAACTATTTAACTAAAACCAGTATCGTCTGTTTGTTGGAACGAGCGCAATACACAGAGCAAGCGCAACTAGATGTGGCATTGTTTTATGTAATTGAATGTTTTTTACGGATCTTGTTTTGTCTATATTCAAAGGTATCGGTACTCAGTTTGATTGGTGGAAGATCATTTTCGATGTCCGCCTGCCTAGCTACTACCTAAGTCTGCCGCCAAACAGCAGTGTTAATAGAACTGTTGTGTTCTGATGACGGTAGCAACGCCAGCGTCTTATTAGCGTAAAGTCTTGGTACGCTTACCATCCAACGGCCTTATCGTTACTTACCGTCAGATGAGATGTAGGCCAAGTGGCAAACCCTTTGTACGAATTCGCGGAAAAAAGCTAGTACACTCGAGTACATAAATATGTACCCACTCTTGTTCCATGTCACATTCACTCTACCTTGTTCCTATGCATTGTGTTGGAGGTAACATTAACTAAATGTAAATATGATATGGTAAAAGTGAGTACATATTTAACCGATTTCAAAAAAGGAGGAGATGCTCAATTCGACGGGTATGTTTTTTTTAAAAATGTTTGTTACCTCAGAACTTTTGACTGGGTGAACCGATTTGGATGATTTTTTTTGATAGCTGATGCTTCCCGTGTCCAGTTCTGACAGTGGCATCCATGAGAAAACGATATATATCTTAAATTTGCCTCAGTAAAAGTAGACTTTTAGGGCAATTGAAGTCGGTGTCCAGTTATTTTTGAATGCATTTACTTGTTCTGTAGTCGAGCATACAAACAAGAAGACAACATGAAACTAGATATAGTATACTTAATTAATTAAGAACCAGTATAAAATGATTGAGATGACGAAATCCGTAGACGAATGAGGGTCACCGACATAACTCGACGAGTCAGTGAGCTGAAGTGGTAATCGGCAGGCCACATCGCTTGAAGAACCGATAACCGGTGAGTAGTAAAGGTTCTCGAGTGGCGACCGCGTACCGGGAAACGTATACTAGGCCGTCCCCCTACTAGATGGACCAACGACCTGGTTAGAGTCTCAGGGAGTTGCTGGATGCAGGTGGCTCGGGACCGGTCGATGTGGCGTACCATGAAGGAGGCCTATGTCCAGCAGTGGACGTTTCCCGGCTGATGATGATGATAAAATGAACGTGCAATGTGAACTGATGTTGTTTCGTCGTGTTTTTCAGATGGCGAGTTCTGGACCTACCGCACGCGCCTCTCAACAACGGTGTTATGAAGGCAAACAGGATGTCTGAGAGCGAGGTCAGTGCCTTATCTACTCTATCATCATATATGTCGCAATTGGGATGCGTAATGTGCTGTTTTACATAACCTATATCTGTTTTACTAAACGGCTGCATTATGTAAAACAGCTGTACAATGTTTAGACGTTTTGCATAATGGTGTACCTACAGTCACAACACATGTTTGGTGTAAGGCGACCATGATTAAATTAAAATTCTTTTCACTGTTTTCACTTAAATTTGATTATTCACTCTAATTATTGGTTTTTAACCGATTAAAAAAGGGGGAGGTTCTCGATTCGACGGGTATTTTTATTATTTTTATGTTTGTTACCTCATAACTTTTGACTGAGTAAACCGATTCGGATGCTTCTTTTTTATTTGAAAGCTGGTGCTTCCCGTGTGGACCCGTTTACGATATAAATCATAAATTTGCCTTAGTAAAAGTTGACTTTTACCACAATTGAAGTCAGTTTCCAGTACTTTTTGAACGCATTTACTTGCATTTGGTAATCTTGACGAACTACATTCTGCTTTGGACGCTTGCTTATTTTACTAATTGTATATGTTACAAGGAGGAGGACATATCTGACGCGATGGTGTGTGCGCGGCACGAGCGCGCCGAGGGCCGCGAGCGCAGCCGGTACCTGCGCTCGACGCGCTCGCGACGCGCACAGCTCGACGCGCTCGCAGCCCTCCCCGCACACCCCGCGCTCCCGGCGCCCGTGCAGCTACCCCCGCCACCGCCCCCGCAAGACGAAGTACCTCAGGAGGTGATATTATATTGATTTTGTCATTACATTCTACCAAAGACATTTAATATTAATAGACCGGACAAAGCAAACAAACATTTTGATCCTAAACTTATTACCAATTGGTAATAAGTTACTCAATCTAGTGTCACATCACGTCACGCGGCCGTACAAGACATTTGACATACCGTTGACTTTTGAGATCTAAATGTTTATATGAAACGTTTCCCAATGACCGCTCTATAGAATATACCTATTACTACATTTCAATCTGTCTGCATTCTACACACCAACTTCTCTCTGTGAGACTCTGGATTACACTTATACTTCTTTGAATCAAATTCACTTTCATCGATGACACAGGCCGGACCCTTAAACAAATCTCTTGATATCGATTCCTATTCCCATACGTCATTCAAGTTAGCTATAAGCCACCCAAACATAATATCATTAACGCGTACAAAAGGAAGTAGTAACCGGCTCAACTGCCTTAGACTTTCATCCCCTGTTCACCCTTAGAGGTAGAATTATCTGTGTACATATTAAATACAGTGTAAGCTCTATATAACGACACTCAAGGGACTGTGCATATTTTGACGTTACAGAGAGTTGTCGTTAAATGGAGAGAAGAACAATCTGTATGTAATGTAGAAACTAACAACAGTACACGCGTGCAAGCAATCACAATTTCTAAACATAAGAACGGATTTCTTAGAATGTTCGGTGTGTATGACGCCGACAGTCGAGTTTATTACGGACTAGGATATTAAGTGATAAAAGAACGGACACAGCTGCACAGTTTCTACTTATTTTAGCAAATTAAAAAGTACTTTTTACTACTTTGTATTTAATTGTTGTCGTTATTAAGAGTGGGTGTAATGATATATAGAGTATCATTGTTTGGAAAACAAGCTAAACCAATCAAAGTCGAGTGATTTCGACGCTTTAGGGAGTTTGTCGTTAAATCGAGTGACGTTATATAGAGTTTACACTGTATTTGTTGATTTTCTCTAAAAATATGAAGTATCAGTCTATAATTTACAAATCAGCATTTTATTTCAGGTGCTCCGACCGTACACGCCTCGTCAGTTCCCCCTCCAGGAAGACACATACGTGCACATGCTGTCTGCGATGCCGGACGGGTACCGTCAGGCGAGCCCCGAGGCCACGCCTCCGCGCGTGGACGAAAGCGAGGACCAGTCCAGCACCCTGTCTCCCATGTCACCTCTCTTCTTTGAGGGGGACGACCCTGATGACGCCGAGTGGGAGCCCAGGGCAGAGAGAAGTGAAAGACGTAAAAGTGCATTTAGGTGAATATGCTTTGTTGGATGTGTATATCGTATGGCATATATACGCTATAAAAGGTCTTTGACATATGATTTTGTTTGCAGTTTTTTTCTTAATTTAAATTGTATTAATATTTAGTACTACTATACGACCACGTACCGGGAAACGTGTACCGGGCCGTCCCCCTATTAAATGCACCGACGACCTAGTTCAGGTCGCTGGATGCAGGTCGCTCGGCACATAAAATGGAGGAGGCCTATGTCCAGCAGCTGACGTTTCCCGGCTGATGATGAATACTTAGTACTATCAAATTCTCTAAATCTCCATAATCCAATAATTAAACATGAACAAACCGATTGCCCAAAGACAATGGGTTCATTTTGAAATCTTTAAATAAATACGTTCTTTGACAAAAATATTCTCAACTAGCTTTTGCCCGCGACTTCGCGTGAACTTCGGAAAATATCCCACGGGAATTAAGAGGAAACACTGATTTTGAGGGGTCGTGAAAATCTATTTTTCTGACTAACAGTAGCAAATAGAGGTTTGATATTATATCAATGATATCTCGAGGACATCTGCAAGGAATATTAACCGGGAACACGATCTGTGAAAATTTTCTCGATACATTTATTTTTCAAAGTCTGCTCTTGTAAAGCACTTAAATTGTTTGTTTTAGGAATCTACTTAAAATTATCAGTTATTTTTATACAATTATGAAGGAAATTATGGTTCCTAGTTAAGCTCAAAGGATTTTTTAATTGATCTTCTAGTTTTCAAGCAAAGAATGATTTGTCGCTTACGTTGATTTTCTTGAGACAATGCGATGCTATGGATATCTCTTTCTGCCGCCAAGAATGTCAGTATCTCTATTGCTCTCTCGCGAGACAACGAGAAAATAATCAGTGAGTCATCTTAATAGCTCGATCGGGTTAAAAAATGTAGCCTATGTCCTTTCCAGCCCTTCAACTATCCCTACACAAAAAATGAAGTCAGTCTGACTCCGTTACGACGCGAAGGAAGGACAAACAAATACTCACTTTCTCACTATGAGATATGTGAATGCCCAAGCTCATAGTTGTAGATTGTGTGATGGAAAAAACCATTCTTCAAACATTGTCGCACACATTGTGCCAATATTCAACACGATAAAAATTAAATGGGATCACGAGCTGTACTTTTGTAATGAAATACAATAATTCAAAAAAGGAATGAACTGTTTTTTAAGTTTCTATCCTAAGTAGATTTTCAATTTTATTTATGATTTCATGATAATGCTAAATTATGCAACTTGAACTTTGTCAAAGATGATTTATAGTGGAAAATGGTAATGAGCTGCAACCTTACTATTATATACTAATAATTACTCTGGGCACTCCTTATTACTAAATTAAAGTAAATTTTGTAGTACATACACCAAACTGAAGATATGAGAAACCCGTCTGACCTTGATTTTTGTAGTACATATTGTTGAAATAAATACAGGCTATCATAAAAATGACATAAAAGGCGATTAATGAAAATTCTAGGAGACTTGATAAGCTATAGAATCGAACAGTAAAAAAAATTGCCTCAATAAAAGAAATAAATCTAATATTACATGAAATATCTGTTCTAAAATTTCTTTTAGGTGATCTGAAGGTAGAGTGAATGTCCTTTCTGAATATATAAAAGAGCCTCCACCCAGTGAATTTTAAACAACTATAGATTACCTAAATGGTATAGTATTAATTTCATTTTACTAATTTCATCGAAAAAAGCTATTTCAAATGGATATCAAAATTAAAATGTATTTCTATTGTTACATTTCACATACAAGTATTCAAATTCAAAAAGAACTGGAACCCGACTCCAATTGCCGTAAAAGTCTATTTTTACGAAGGTAAATTTAATATTTATCTAGTTTTCTCATGGATGCTGTTGTCAGAACTGGACTAAAGTGACCACACGGGAAGCACCACCTTTCAAATAAAAAAAGAATCATCCAAATCGGTTCACCCAGTCAAAAGTTCTGAGGTAACAAACATAAAAATTTTAAAAAACATACCCGTCGAATTGATAATCTCCTCCTTTTTTGAAGTCGGTCAAAAACTAGAAACCTAGGCTCAATACACAATGGAAATACATTTCCGATTTATATAAATGATAATATAGTGTCTGAAAAGTTATTTAAATTTAATACATCCAAAAGACATTTGCTAAGTGAAAGTAGAATTGGTTTTGTAAATTACAATTTGATTGGTAAATTTTGTAAATTTTTGTATTACTGAAGCATCTTCCCTTTTGGTACTAAAGGTAGTGCATTAGAATTGAATTCATAATAACAAAACGAGGCTAAAGATTTGTACGAACAATTTTCGGCGAAAAACCACAACACAATAAATACATATGTACAATGAACTTCTACTTTAAGATGATTTTTTATATACAAGTACTACTAGTAGCTAACCAAATATAACGAAAAATACGTCATTTCACAATATTGTAGTACATATCTCATGAATTCATTTCACTATGTCTTATAATATTATTTGGGTAAAAATATTACGGCTTACTTCTAAGGCGATCCACCTCCATCAAAGTTTCATATTAAATTTATTTTGCTATAATCTTTTAAAATATAACAGCTGGATTAGTGCAGTAACTATCTAAAAATAGGACATCAGATTGTAATGTCGCGAAATGAGTATCATTAACATACAACTTCACAGTGAATCACAATTTTCACTTCAAACACATTTTTTCGATTATTGTTCAAAGCGCCATCTATGAACCATTAGCTGCGTAACGGCTATTGTAGCTAACTATAAAGTTGTAAATTAATGATATTTATTTCGCGGCACTATAATTGCGTCTTCTATTTTTAGGTAATTATCAAAGCCAGCTATTCTATTTTAAAAGATTATGGCAACAGAAATTTAGTGTGGAAACATTCGGAGAGGGATAACACGTTAATAAGTTTTAGTAATAGCATTTCGTTTTAAGGTTGATTTGCATTTTACGGTGTAATTAAACTTGGACTGTGTATAGAATTTTGTTTGTAATTATTAGTACTGTTTGTATCCCAGTTCGTTTGTAAATATAGTTGATTTTTATGACGGCTTCGTATCAGTGTAATCGCCTATCCAGATCTCCTGTGTTAGTTTTATTTAGTATCGACATACAAGTAGTCTACAGTCTTGATTTGTGCTTTGCCTGTTCTATATACAGCTACAACCGAAGAACAGTTGGTCGCATATGTCACCAATTAGTCCTTAGCCGTATAATGCCGTTGTTATTACATGTTTAGCTTTGATAATTATAACGTCCCTTTAAATTAATATATATTAGCCACCGTAAAATTGTAGATACCGCTAGATTATAATCTATCTTGCGAGATTATAATCTGTCGAAAGATTGTGAACCGTAACATACTGATTACAATGCAACGCAATATTTTTCGGTAGATTATAATCTATCGAAGTGAAACTGCTAAATCACAATCTGTTACGCGTTAAATACGGATGATGACTAAATTATTTTTATTCCCCTATTCGAGAGACCGTGTGAAAAGATAAATAGCCTTATTAAAGATTTTTCGATACGACTGATAGTTTTCCTAATATAGCCCATCGAAAAGTGATTCTAGTCACGTGGTGCAAAAACGCTCCATACAAATCGATACCTAGGAGTGACGTCACGGTTAAGTATTGAAGTATAGATAACGTGTGAAACTTTTAACAATATTTGAGTTTTCTCTTAAAATAATGTTTTTATGTGACCACGCCCTTACTAAAAAATATTCACAATGTAATTACAAAGCAAAACGTAAAATAAAAAATTTTATACGAGCAAGTTGGTTTTTTGGAATTTTTGCGGGCTTTATAAGTGTAAAAGTCCAGAAAAAAATTACATAATATTAGATATTTTAAATTTTAGAGGAGCTTTATAATGACCTTTATGGTTTAAAATACAATTAAACCCCAATCTGATTTGGTGTCATCTAGCCTATTGTCAACTGTCCATTTGAACCAAGTAATCACTACGTGAGTTGGCCGTTCTGTGTCCATAGAGTTAGGAATAAAACCCAGGTCTCAGTCAAAATAAATTCACTTCAAGAATTGCGTCATCATGTATTTAATATTTATTTAGTAGATAACAATTACAAGTACAATCTCGCGAGATAGATTATAATCTAACTGTATTTACAATTTTACGGTGACAGTACACATATAAGGGTAGTGTTAATCAAAAATCTATTGTACACATATTTTTCTTACAAAAATTCATATAACAATCTCAGAGTGTGTCAGTAGGAAGGAAGGAAACAAGGAACCCTTATAGTTTCGCTCTGTCTGTCTATCCGTCCGCGGCTTAGCGCAGAGACACTTACTACTAGAAAGCTATAATTTGGTACGGGTATACATATTAATCACGTCGACAAAGTGGCATAACAAAATTTTGAAATTTTTTAGGTGGCTCCCATACACGTAACTTGGGGATACATTATTTTTTTCGCATCTATCTCATTGTGTGGTATAGTTGATAGAGATATAGAGCGGGCATTTGGAAACATTTCATAGAAACTACAAACTCGTAAGTCAACTGTACGTCAAATATCTTGTACGGATGCGTGGCGTGATGTGACACTAGACTGAGTGACTTATTACCAATTGGTAATAAGTTTAAGACCAATGTTTTGTCCGGTGTATCATTAGTAATTTTAATTGTCTGATTTATGTGATGCAGATTCGCCCCTTCAAATTTAATGGGACCTTATAAATAAAAACGTTGGCAATGTATTGAACAAACTTTTAAAGTAACACTGTTCATTTAGTTTTAATTGTTTTGTATGAATTGTGTATAGGTTTAATGTACAGGAGTTTTTATTTGTTATATTGCTTAAACACAATGTTAATTCGATGAAACAACAATGTGTTGTCAAGAATAACACGCAAAAAAAGTAATTTAACAAAGTGTGTAGTGAAATCATCAGTCGTTACATTCCGTATGCAGTTCAAACATCATCATTTTCAATGATTACAGTTTTTTTTTGGAATTTTATTACATTTTGTTTTATATTATTAATACATTTTACAACTTACGTAAATATGAAGCGTCGGTGGCGCAGTGGATAAGGCGCGGACTCTCAATCTAACCGGGTTCGAATCCAGCCGTGTACCTATGAGTTGTTTTTCAATTCAAGTACATTATCCGATTGCTTAACGGTGAAGGAAAACATCGTGAGGAAACCTGCATGTCTTGAACAGGCATGTGAAGTCCGCCGATCCGCACTGGGCCCGCGTGGTGGACTATGGTCCATACACTCTCTGTAGGAGAGTAGGCCTGAGCCCCTCCAGTGGGGACATATATAGGCTGTTGATGATGATGATGAAATATATTTCAATTGTATTCTCTAAAATGAGAACCAAAAATGATTTTATGTCTATCAGTTTTATATACACGAAATTAACAATAGGTCATGTTGTTAATGTCAAATTTAAATCCATTTCAAATGTTTTAAAATTTCATTGTTAAGTGGCATTTTTCTAAGTTACTTTGGCTAATAGTGTAAAATTAATTTTTAGATTTTTATATGTAAGACGCCCCATGCCGCTTAGCGACTTGTAAATATAGATTTTATAACAGTTTGGGCACCGAATAGCAACAAATAGACTGGTTATACGTTAAATACGGAATCTCTATAAGAGTGAAATGAAATGTGTAAGATTCACTACATTTAAATTATACAATATCCGTAAAGGACAAACTCTACTCATGAACATTACACTTTTTAAACCATAGTTATATAAGGTGACATCGTTGATTAAAGTTTTGTACTAAATTTCCTTTACTAAGGTATAATCATTTTAAAGTAGGATAGCTGTATTTGTGCAGTAATGATTTAAGAATAGGACAGGATTGTGATGTCGCGAAATAAGTATCATTAACATACAACTTCATAGTGAATCACAATTTTTATTTTCACGTGCTTTTTTTATCGTTCTAAACGCCATCTAGGGACCATTAGCTGCGTAACGGCTATTGTAGCTGACAATACAGTTGTACGTTAATGATATTCATTTCGTGACACTATAATCCGATCTCCTATTTTTAGGTTACTTATCCAAGCCAGCTATTCTATTTTAAAAGATTATGGCACAAGAAACTCTGTATGAAAGCATTCTAGGCGAATTCCCGCTGATTAGTGGAGTTGATGCCTAAACGATTTTTTTATTTATACCTATACTTCAAAAAAGGAGTGTTAAAGAAATAATTATATATGCTGAAAATTGTATTCGTAACTTGGTTTTGTAATAAAATACTATGCTTATTACAAAAGTTATGACTGTTACAACTGTAACTCTGTAACTAAATTACAAATTAATTTAACTTTCAATAACCACTAAATAACAATATTACAAGTGCAGTTACGAAAGTTAAAATAACTTTTGTAACTGAATTTGTTATTGTTGTTTTGTAACTGAAAACTAGTAAGAAATTAACGCGTTCAAAAAAAAAAAACTAGAAACCGACTTCAACTGCCCTAAAAGTCTACAGCATTCATCCCCTGAAACGTTCTCACTTAAAGGTAGAATTATCTGGGTACATATTTGTTTTTTTGTGTGGATTTTCTCAAAAACCATTTCGATAAAAAAAATTCAGGGACCATCTTTGAAGTATGCTCTAAAAAAAAAATCATCAAAATCGATTCATAATTGGCGGAGTTATCGCGTAACATACATACAAAAACATACAGTCGAATTGAGAACTCCTCCTTTTTTGAAGTCTGTTGAAAATGTTGCAAATGCAGTTGTAGAGCTTTGCCAACCTTGGTATATATTTTAAACGCTTGTCAGTATATAGATTTTGTCAGTACGAAATTTCCTGAGTAACCATTTGGGGGGGGGGGGGGGACCATTTAAATTCTTGTACAGCGCTGGTCTATCTATATATAGAAAATATCTTCCTTCTAACCAAGGTAGGTTGTTGCACTCTTGTTGTTTTTTAATCAAATGAACTATTTTTTACATTATCAACTGCACTCAACGTCAACCTCAAGCAATTTAACGAAAAGCATAAACTATAAAGTTTAGCAGCTAAAAACATTGGAATGTAAATTTACACATACCGTAATTTTACATGAATTTTACACACGTGAACAATATAGCTTGACCAGTGTTACAGTTGTAGCATAAATAATTGCTATTAATTATTATATAGTCATTTCTTCAATGTGATAAATTCATCGCTGTTGTATGGAGTGTAAATGATTTTGATTGTGAATTTGAACACTTGCAATAAACATATTTTTGCCACCGGAAACATGTGATCAATTCTTATCAACATATATTTCGTAGATATTACTTAATCGCCCCAACTGTAAATAAGTCCCCGAGGTGTACTTTCATTAGTAATATTTCAAAATACCAAAGGTAAAACAGTATTTTTTATTCAATCCCAGAACGTATTGACATCATGTCGATTTTCATACAAACTTTGATTAACACTAGTATTATTTTTATGGACTTAATTTTACTGTTATTTAGTTTTCTTTAAATTAATTAACAGAACTTGTTTTTCATCCTTGAAATATTATAAAATAAAAATAATATACTTTTATTATTATTAAATTCACGGCAGTAAAAGAACATTATTGAAATTACAATATCATAAAACTTTCAACCCCCTCACGTAAAACGAAGGGTGTTATTAGAATCAGTTCCATCTAGTATGAAGATAAGCAGCTTTCACGATGATGATGGGTTTAGGAATATCAGCTATATCACGCAATGGAAATTTATTTCACTTTTAGTTTTTTAATTGATAATTGTGTCAATTGAATTTCAATCAACTCAAAACGTTTAATTAAAAATGTTTACATTAATAATAATTGCGAGAATCTAAAACCCGGTACAAACTTTCAGCCAACGGTATTTTGAGATTATATTTACAAATTAATTTTCATAAATCCTGGGCTCTTAAGTTGGTGCCATTAGGTCATCTCTACATTGGTGATTATCTCCAATTGAAATTGCATTTCCTTGTGTCATATAAGAAAATAAACTTTGTAATATAAGAATGAAGTATTTGTATGTTTGGATTCAAGAGAAGCCAAAGCCTTCTTGTTTTTAATAAATAAGTATAGCTTAATTTGTTTTGTAAGTGATTTGGTTTGAGTAAGCAGCGCTTGAAAAATACGAATGTCGTGTATAGTATAAAGAAATAAAAGTTTAAACTGACGAGTTATACTGTGGTTTTATTTGTAATCAGGTTATCCCTAATATCTAACATACGAACCTTGCTGTCAAACCAGTGAAACTGATATGATATTATATACTATATTATTACTGATATATATTTTGTTCTAAGATTCAATAGTTTTTACCCGACTGTGCCAGAAGGAGGGTTATATTTTTCGAGTGTATGAACATTTCTTTGACATTCTCTGCAGCCTAAACGGTTTGATGGATTTTAGCTTGAGTGGTGTCGTTAAATTTATCCTAATTGTGTGTGACCCAGGGTATATCAAAATTTTCTAAAATGCTCTATTTTGGGCGCCAACTTATGTCTTCAAATAGTGATGTTTCAAATCCGGCCTGCAATTGTACACTATTTAAAAATCAAGGAATAATCTAATGATGTATAGGAAAATACTAGAATTAAATTCTTGCTGCTATTTTAATTGTACAAAATCATTCTTTTCTTGGCAAGCGATTATGTCAAAATACATTTTAGACGCCATCTTTGTTGCCTAATAAAACTTAGGTCTTGCCTGTTTTGGTCGAGTACAAAAAATTTTATCCACTTAAATATGAACCTTGTCACATTCAATCTTGCTTGTTTCTGTGTAGTGTGTCGAGAGAAATATTAATTAAAGGTGAATGTGACATGGTTCAAAGTGGATACATACTTTTGTACTCGAGTTTACGTGTTCTTTTCCTCGCAACATATCGAGTGGGGTATCAAAACAAAGTGTTTTATAAATGGCTTACAAAAGTATATACTTTTTATTTTTGAGTATGGAAATTGAGAGCAGGTCAAATGGGACATTTCGTCGTCATGCTCTGAGACCTGTACATTCAGAGGTAAGGTTCATGTTCAACAGTGGACTAGAGCAGCTGAGATTTTTTTAAACCTTTGTTAAGTTTTATACATGCTCAGAGATTCAATTTGATTACTGGAAATATAACGAAGGAACAGAGCACCTGTCAATATGTAGATGATGAAATGTACGTGAAAAACGATCTAAACAGATACAAAATGAACAAACAAATTGAACTTAAAATCGCGAGTTCGAGAATTTTTCGAGGTTAACAAATAAAACTAAGATTGTTCAGTTACGCATTTTTTATAATGTAAAATTGAGATACATCAATATCAATATGGACAATGAACAGTTCATAATTAAGCACGTAGATATATATAACGTATATAACAATAGAGTGCACATCGATATGTATAGCTATACATGTATGTAATTAACATATCATATTGTAGAAGCCATTTTGCACCACCTCTGGTTAACATTAACGAGAGGATTCATAATCAACCGAATCAGTGGCGTCATAGTTAAAGTTGAATTAACAATCCAGAGGTCCCGGGTTCGATTCCCACTGGGTCTCCCTTTGGTTGTTGGTAGGGCATTTTCTATGTACGCCTGGCTAGCTACCATGTTATCTAAGTCTGCCTCCGAACAGCAGTGAGCCAAAGCGTCATTATCTTGAGGCTTCTGTCGCACGCTTGCCATCCAACGGCCTTATCGTCACTTACCATCAGGTGAGAAAGGACAAGTGCAAATCCAAAATACATTAAATCACAATTAAATGCACAAGAGGCATTTTCAATCAATATTTTTAATTCGGACGTGCGGAATACAAACAGTGATTTGATTATACAATTAATAACATCGATTTCTTATAATGACTATAATTTCCTAATATTACACAGTAACTATTGCATTTTTCTTTAATGAAAAGTTTATCACAAATGAATATATATTTACATTCAGCATTTCAAAATGGGAGGATGAATTTCAACAGTTCTTTGCCAGTACCTACAATATACTAGCGTTCTGTCCGCGAATTCATTCGCGTGTGCTCCAGAAATTATCCCACTAGAACTGCTTGCTCGATCGGGGTGAAGAGTAGCCCATGTCCTTTTCTGGCCCTACAACTAAGTTAGTTTTTACCCTACTGATGGCTTCTTGTTGCGATAGTAATACTGCTCATTGGTTCATTCGCGGGATTATGCCTGAACGCCTCTAAGGCCGAAGCCAGCCTAGCCGAATCCGGCAAGAATATGCTCACTGTGGAGCCCCTCTTCGTTGCAACGTAAACAAAGGACAATGAAACAAACACACTTTCGCATTTTCAAAAGGCTATTGAAAAGCAGCCCAAAACTTTTTGTATATTATATATTCCGTAAATGTAATAACTAAACTGTATTTCATTTTTCATAATTTTTATACAAATACACATTCCAAAATTGGAAAAACCTTACATTTATTCATCTCTACATTTTAAGTACATACTACTTTCTAATCTATTAATAACCATGGCACTATAAACAATATCCTATTAATACTACATACACTGCACCGCTCGCTGAAGTACAACTTAAAATAAATCACATTTCACGAGAAAAAAATCTTTAAATACTGCATGTCCTTAAAACAATTTTATGTAGAATGCTACACAGCCTTTATTATGCCCAATTTTGTAATACATTAGAATTTTTGTCTAATAAAAAAGTATGTTTGCGTTTGACCACCTCACTTGATGTTAAGTATACCATACGTACCTCTTTGCAATTGTTGACATCAAGATAATAGTGATGGTAGTTCCACTCATTAGCAGTTAGCATAATAAAAAGAAGCGAAATGGTGGAATATCAGTTATGGGTGGAACCCTGCCGTGCTTCTCGTTGACGAATTGTAAAAAGGAGAGAGGAATTAGGTCGCACACTCTGCGCTGAACGCTGTAAAAGACCAAATGACCGGCTTTTACGGCTAATCGTAAAATAAAAAGATCAACAGATGACGGAAATAAAGGGATAAACTAGACAAAACATAGGAACCGAATAATAAAAATTGGACTATCTCAATTATACAAAATGCAGTCGGAATGTATTTTCTAAATATATTTAAATGCAGTATTACTAAAAGCTACTTCTTATAGAATATGGATTCGGAATATATAGCTTTTACTAGAGCACTACCTACATATCCAAAGTCTTGATTTTGTTGTTTACAAATTGATTGATTGCACATAATATGCTAAGTCGAATAGGAGTTTGAAGATTTTAAAGTAAACCCTATATTGTCAATTTGATAAATAATAATTAATATTTCTAATTATGTCAGCTATCTATTTATCATGGTGTGATCAATATCCGCCATTTTGATTCATAAAATGGCGGACAATATATATATCTTCAAAATGGCGGATGACAGAATTGGGATAACCTTTCTACACTCTTACAACTTTCTTTCTCGCGATTCATTGGCAGGTTTGTTGTGTCTTTTTGCAAATACGAGATAATAGTTGTTACTCTAGTTGATATTCCTAGATATCTCTTGTATGCGTCGCGCGTTGCATTCCCGGCAGTACAAATGGTGGTCTAGCGGGTAGCAGCGGCGCTGATCCTTGGCGCCGCCGCACAGCGACTGTCCGCAGTCCTCGCACGAGTAGCAGGCGATGTGGAAGCTCCGGTCCAAGGCCACTATTCGCACCGTTTCCTCACCGCCACCTTCAGGCACGATGGGCTCGCGGCACCGGGCGCAGCGCGGCGCGTATCTGAAAAGTTTTAAATCATGCACTACATACAAAATATGAGACTTATAAATTGCACATAACCATATTTTGGAAATAAACGGAATATAATTGTTTCAAACTACCACACCGATAAACATTCACAGTGTGTCCGTCTCTAGTATTCTTTTATAGTAGATAATAGCAGTGTTGTTTTCAGTAATAAAAGATAACATAGAAGATGGCCAGTGTCTAATGAACTTAATTATTTATTAAAAATATCACAGATTCTCATATAAAACACAGCATTTTGATCGAAAACAAAAGTTGCAAGATTGACAGGCTATTAAAAAGCAGATTCATTCATAGTCACCTTTTATGAAAATCCTCAATGCAATGAATACGGTTTACTGCGTCCACTGTAAACGGAATACCATCCAGGCTCTTTTGACACACTACACAGGTGAAGCAGCGTGGGTGGTAGGGTTTGCCCGTAGCTCGGAGGATGCGGTCGAGGATGGGGTCACCGCACACACAGCACTTCTCCAACGTTTCAAGATAGTCCTGCTCACACAGTGCACGACCCTGCACTGCGTAGAAAGGTCTCCCCTGAAATCGAATTGTGAAAGTTAATGCAAATATTTCTGAAGATTCTTTTTTTAAGTTTTACATATCACTTAAACATTGTATCTATCCATAATATTAAATTTTTGTCACAATAATCCACACTAATATAAATCAAGCTCAAGGGGATTTCTACAGCTCACAGCACCATCTTTAATTAAAATCCAATCACTAACCGAATATAAATGTAAAACGGTGAATTACAAAAAATTAAGTTGTTTATTTAGAAAATATCAACTCTTAGGAGGAGAGCCTCCTTCCAGACAGCAAATCTGCATTTATTGTACTTTTTCATCATTTAACATTTTCATTTGAGTATGTACTTATTCTTATTAAGAGTAATTATTCCTTGAATGATGGTGTTGTTAGCTGCAGGAATGCCCTGAAGTCTGATCCTGCATAGAGTACTGTGCCCACCTATAGGATGGGTCTGCCTACTATGCCTTGGACTCAATAGAAGGTAAACTACAAAGCCTAGAGCACAGGCATAAAATTCCTAATTTCAACCTCCCTTTTTTTAACAAGAAAAGCAGCCTACTTAGTTGACATTTTGCACCTCTGCATTTTTGTGTTGAAAGAAGTTCTAATAATATGACATGGGAAAAAGTGGGTACATATTTATATACTTAAATGTACCATAGAGAAAAGAAAAAATGACCGAGAGGTAACTATACATATTTATTATATTGTATTTATTAGTGTGAATTGCTGACAACCTATCATATTGCACTCAATGCTATGAATTGATTTAAAAATCAAATAATAAAAACCTGCAAGTTGATACCACACTGCTGACAGCAGAAACACTTAATGTGGTAAATTCTCTCCATCGCCGTGCATCCTGTTGTCTCTCCCATTATCTTCTCACCACATCGATAACAGTTCCCACAGTATAACTCATCATCTGGCTCTGGAGTGGGTTCTGTAGTAGTACCAACATAACCACCATAGAGTGATGTTCCTGAAAGTTGACTACATGGACGGGGGTTTATAGGCTCATATAGAGACTCGTAAGTTGAAGATGTCTGTGATCCACCATAAGTAGAGAAGTCCTGTGCGTTAACCGATGCCGAAGACGGGGGATAAGCCGATCCAGGCCGTCTGAGCTCACTGTAATTCGACTGTGCGCCCAAATCACTGATTCTCGACACTTCCGACCTCGTATCGCGGTCGTACACGCCTTCCGCTACATGGCGCTGGATGGGAATGTTAGAATAAACGTGATTAGTCCCTCCCGGAGGCAGCAGGTTACTGTAAAGCAGTACATCTCCGCTGCGCACTCGCGCTGTATTCCTCACTATGCAACTCTTCACTGGAACTAAATTAGAGTATGTCGAGCTAGTTTTACTCCCGTACTCGAGCCTGGATGAGTAGGAAGGCTCGCACGCAGACTTCACGGTATAACTTTGAGGTACTTGAGGCAGTGGAATTTTATTTTTCTTGGGCGGTATGGATGGTTTAATCTTCGCCGCGTTTATATCGTCTTGCAGTTTCGCGTCCAATTCGTTCGCATAGATCCGAAGATCAGCCAACTGCTTATCGAGAGTGTTCATGACTACGTTTTTCTAGCCACCAGTGTGCGAAATAATATTGATTTTATTCATAAAACAGAGAAAATCGTTAATCGCTAAATCGCCTTGTTTGATGCGAAAATGACAGATGATTTGCGTTGCGTTTTGTTATCTCGGAACTAGACGTAACTTTCAACGCGTTTTGTTTCACGGTATGCGAAGCTGTCAAATACTTTTTGACTGACTACAGCAAAGCCAAAAGGAGGGCTATGAAATTAGGAACTTTTGTATGTATGTTTACTGTTCCTACATATACATATATGTATCTCTTAAACCACTCGTCGTATTTGGACAAATCAAATGACATTGAAACATCATTGAAAGGAGATCATTCATTGGAAGAGCTGTGCTTCTCCGCGGGTTAAAGACTATATGAAGTCACATAAAATAAAAATATCGTGATTAGTATTAAATGAATGAAATGAATATACATAACTATACCTGTTTATAATACAACATATCGGGTCTACAAACAACAGTTTCCGATGTTTTTCCCGTCCCAGACAATAAACTAAGTTCATAAGTTGGCATGGTTGACATTTACTGGATTATTTTAAATCAACAAGTTTGTTAGTTAAATTCGTTAGCATTGTTAGCTTAACAACTTGATAAAAGTTAACTGCTGCTCAATTAACAGTGGCGTAAGCCGGCAAGAGGCAGTTGCTTTTTAAAATATTATAGCAACCAAGCAAAATGGGGATTTATGTGAAATGGCTACAAATATGTACACTTTTAATATTATTTATAAAGGTAATTTTACATATATGACACAGAAATCATCCTAATAATAGATTCAAATTTTTTACTGTTTTATATCTATTTTAGATTGTTAGCTCAACAGATGTGGAAGATGAAGGTTAGTATTGCACTAATTATATGAAGTATGAATACTTCGTCCGTGTGTATTCTGAAATAAATAAACGTATTATTATTAGATAGCTGTGACATAAAACCTATCCATCCTCTCCCATCACTCCGATTTCTATTCCTACTCATTCACAGTCAATCACGGTTCAGGCATCTAGATTGTGGAACTCGTTGCCTCACACTACGCGACAGTAAAACTGTTTCTATTTTCAAGAAAAACTTCAAGGAACATTTTCTATCACTTATGAATACCTAGTTCATAAGTTAATATATAATTTTTGTATGTAAAGTATGTATTATTATTGATATATAATTAGTTTGTTCTTTGTATCTCATATTTATTTAATCGTTTATTATATTTATTATATCGTACCCGACTAACTCACTGTCACTTGACATAGGACTGCTGTGAGAAATTTCTTTTAGAAATAAGCTGTTCCTTTTGTATATATTTTTCTGTTATTGTGTTACGTAAATATTTTCCGTGTACTCATTGTTTAAAAAAATATGAAAAGTGTGTAATCTCAGTAGATCCGATGAAGTTGTTCAGCGATTACAATTTTTTTAAATGCATGATGGGTTTGCACTTGGCCTTCATCTCACCTGATGGTAAGTGAAGAAAAACCCGTTGGAAAAACCCAGAAGACTCAACGTAATGAGACGCTGGATTTGCTACCTTTCATACCGGAACACAGCAGTCCTATTGACACTGCTGTTTGGCGGCAGACTTAGGTAACATGGTGGTAGCTATTCAGGCGGACATAGAAAATGACCCATCATCAACCGAACCGAGTACCGACAGATACCCCACTGGGAATCGAGAACAGGACCTCCGGGTTGTGAATCATTAGGCCACAGAGGCAATTAAAATACTCCTAGGAATTTTCTTAGTTTTATGAGAAGTAAAACTTTTGGCAAGAAAATTATCAGCGGTTTAGTTGCGGAAAATATACATATAACGCTTGGAATACACGCGGAAAAGTGTTTCCCAATGATAATTTATGAAGTCGAAATTGATAAAATCGTAGGCAAGAGTATATACAGTTTTAATTTACTTGTAAATCATCTATATAAAAATTTACAAGGGAATTTACTTTTAGATCCACAAGTTACGGAACAAACTGAAGAAGAGGTAAGTTTTATAGACCAAGAGCACTGTTTTTAAAAAAAAAAAACCTGTTTTGCAGATTTTGATGATTTATTTTTATTTACAGTGGCATATGGATTTTATGCCTGTAAGTAAACATAAGAATATATTCATGTTATTTCTAACCAATCATCTTATTATAAACACAAATTATATAGATAGTAGGCCTGGCCTATGTACGTCCCCACTGCAGGGAGTGGGGACGTACATAGGCTGTTGATGATGATGAAACACAAATTAAATTCGTAGACGAACTAAAGTCACTGACATAGCTCGACGAGTCAGTGAGCTGAAGTAGCAATGAGCAGGACACATCGCTCGAAGGAAGAATAACCGATGGGGAGTAAGAGTTATCGAGTGGCGACCTGAATACGAGTACCGGGCCGTCCCCCTACTAGATGGACCGACGACCTGGTAAAGGTCACGGGGAGTCGCTGGATGTAAATGCCTTGGGAACATTCATTATGGCGTATCATAGGGAGGCCTATGTTATTGTCCAGCAATGGACGTTTCCCGGCTGTTGATGATTAATTAATCAACTTTATCAGTGAATCTGTTTTTGTGGGAAACCGAACCAGTAAACATATATAAATAATCTTGAGGATAGGTATAAAAGTGATACAATTATTTTTTATCGCCAATTGTAGTTTTAGGAATCATAATTTTTGATATCTTGTCACAATAGTTTTAGGGTCAAATCTGTGACAGACACGATTTCTATGTAATATTTTTATAGATTTTAAATAAAAGCGTATTCTTGATTTATTACAACTCTACTAACTCAACAAAGTAATTGTGTTCCATCTACTTCCTTTCTTCAGACCGGCTACCTTCCAGACAGTGTTTACAGAGAACTAGCTTGGTACGGGATCCTTCAAATTCAGCCGCTTCATCACAGCTCTAAACACAAAATAGCAGCTCATTTAATGTGGATGCACACCCTAGGACGCCCGCATATTATTATGGAAAATCCTCCACAGGTAAGTTCGAGGAAGTAGCAATTTTCTTGAGTAAATAAAAATGTACAATCAGTAGTATTCATCAGTATTAGATAGGTGGAACTTGGGAGACATTGGGTGTATGAAAGCATGAGCAATTAATTCCAGAGGCGTTTAATGTTTATTTCAGTCCACGCAATCACCAGGTAAAGTTCCACGTCAGAAACTAGCCGAAGATGCAGCGAAATGGTCGAGAGAGCAACGTGCAGCGCAAGAAGTGCTCATGGAAAACATCAAAAGTGGGGGTAACGGTATTACGGTCAGGACCGTCGTCAGCCACCTAAACACAACGAAATATATTATACAAAACGGTAAATAAAAGTGTTTTGCTACTAACAATTTGATACATTCTTACAATTTTATTTATTAAAGTGTATCTCGAAAAAATTTGTCTGAAATTTATGCTTTGATGAGTCAAACTTTTTTCCACGCTAATTACAATTTTATATTTATGCACTTAATTTTACCCTACTTCACAATCGATTTTATTATATAATAGCTATCTCAATTTAAAAATTTTCTAAACTACTTTCTAGTTAAATTTAAATAAAATATATCTTCCAGCCCCACTCCGTTGGGCAGAGTGCCCAGGATGCTGGGAGCGTTACCCCGCTGGATAGCTAACTGTACATAATTAGATTAATTTGTTAAAAAATTGTATTTATAAATCAGCTTTCTGCTGCAGCTATTTTCCGTGGGGAAGAGCGGGGCCTCCTAAAACAAGTATCCATATACTTTATTTCATATGAAACTTTTTGAATTTAAAAAAAGAAAACACTTTACAAAATATATGAATTGCATTGAATATATTAATAATATTTTAGCATTAAATAATATTTTTTATGGGTCGTATGAAATTAACTCCAAAGTGTGTTCAGCAATGTATTCAACAAGGCGCTACCAACTCGGTAATTCTCAGGTTAACTTACATGTAAATGCGTGTACGAACCAGTCAATGTTCAACTTTTTTTCAGGGAATTATTATAAATGTCCACCTGGATCGGAACCTGATCGAGACGCTTATCGTATTCAAGCTAACATGCATGATCGAAAATGTACATTTGGGAAAAATTCTATACCAATCTCAATAGACCCTTGCATTGAGGCTGAGGTGGCTCCTATTGAATACTCTTTCCACGAGGGTTGGATGTTCTGCCTCGGGAACGGAGACAGGGAGAACAATTACTTCTTGAACGGTACTTTAGATTGTGGAAATAAAACTAAGGTAAATATTTCACTTGATTAAGTACTAATATTAGTAATATGACACACTTCTTTGTACACTTACTTGCTTTGTATTTTATTGAAGTCACACAATATATATAGTTTAAAGCGATATGATGAAATAACACAGTAGTTGTTTTTGTCATTTTTAGTCCTTGGTAAATAGATGATTTTTACTTATAGTTTTGAAAGAATTTATAAAAGTGTAAGTAAGAATATATTCCCGTCTACATAACAATCAAACAAATGGACATATTAGGTATCTCCTGGTTCTTATGAGTTATACACTTTTTAAAACTATTTATTGCAACAACAAAAAAGAATCGTAAAAGAATCGTATGAATCTGGGCAATATCGGATAGGAGTCGGGTATTTGAGGTATCAATTCACTTAGTAAAAAAGAAGACAAGCAATGTCTTCCTACGCGTATGAAATGAATCTAGTTTTCAAATAAAATGTTTTTTTAGGTACCATTGGATGAATTTTTGAACTTATGCGCCATCGATAACAACATAGTGATCACGTTCGAATACTACGGAGACGAACCTCGAAAGGACATGGTCCATAATGCAACACTGTGCACTACGTGGGACCCTTGCTTCTTAACTTACTTGTACCGTCTTGAGGTAAGAACTTCGTTATAGATGTAAAATGTATTTTAAAATAGGCATTTTTTAAATACAGAAGATAGATCAACGCTTGGTCTCAATCTAAGTGACGATGTGTTCGATGATGTTACGTGTTGATGTAGAAGGCTTTTGTTACTACTCGTATTGTCACTACCGAAGCGCGTTATTTAAAATTCTAGCCGCCACCAGCAGAAATGCTGCCTGCATTCCCGACAACCACGGCTAATCCATGCGAGACGACTATATGTGATGAATGTCTGGAAGGATATTCTGAAGAGCCAGGAGTTCCCATACCAAGTAAGGTTATTCGGGAAAAATATTTGTGTTTGTTATATTTTAACCCCATAAAAAATATTTTTCTATTTTCAGTATCTGACGATGAGAACGATATCAAAGATGAACGTCTACTGAAGTCGTGATAGTTGAAATAGATCGTAAAAATTGAGATGGGGTGAAATAGTTGAAATAAAATTTGAATTGATGATTTTCTGTTCTCATTTATTAGTACGTTATTGATTACAAATTTTATAAGATAATTAGCATACCTAAAAGCTTTCGGTTGGTTCAGGCGTTTAGTCATGAGAAAGAAACAAACATACAAAGAGACTATTCTCTACATTCATATTTCTCCCCTTTCAAAAACAGGTAGTGTAATAAATCTTGAAAAAAAAAACGTATCCAGCTCGTAGACTACTTGCAAGGAGTATGAGTATATTATGTTCTATTTTGAAGAAAACTTTATATTATCCTCTCTGACTGTCCATTCCCAACCAACCAATGTGTTTGAGAAAACGTGGAGAAAACTTTATGAAATTAGAGCCTGATTTAATGTAAAATCTTTCATTTTGATACTAATAAAATGTTTTACATTTTATATTCCTAAGGTTCACTGTTTAAAATTATTTAAGGCATACAATACAAGCGTTTTTTTATGAATTTTTGCGATGACATGGAAGTATGCTTACAGAAATAGTTTGGTAAAAGTATAAATATGTGCTATTCCTATACATACTAGACTTAGTATGCATTTTTTGCATTTCAAAAAAAAAGATTTTTAGAACCTCATTATCTCGGAAAGTATACAACTTTCGACAATTTATGAAAGAATATGTTCATTTTGTATTTTTACTATCCATAGATTGCCTCATGTTTCATCATCATGTACAGCCTGCGGCAGTCCACTGCTGTAATAGGTCTCCATTCACGTCCGGAAAACCTACGTAAATCGTCTTTCCACCTAGCCGAGGCACGTCCTACACTACGTTTGCCTAGGCATGGTTTCCACTAGAGTACTCGTCTGCTCCAGCGATTGTCGGTCCTTCGGCATATTTTTATTTTTTTATTTTATTGAAGATAGACCAACACTTGACCTCAATCTCACCTGATATGTGACCAGCCAACTGCCACTTCAGCTTGCTAGCTATTTTTTCATCCAGAACGGTTTCCGCACTTAGCCATGTATTGGACAGCTATGTTGGTCCCTTTAGTTCTCTGACAAATGTGGTCTATCAGAGAGACTCCGAGCACATACCTTTCCATAGCCCGCAGAGTGACCTTTGTAGATCAGTCGTGCAGTGAGTGTCCACGTTTCGGCTCCGTAAGTCATTACGGGTAGGACGCACTGTTGAAGATTTTTGTCTTGAGGCATTTTAGTATTGACAACTTAAAGGCTTGACGTAGTTTTCCAAATTCTGCCCACCACAGCTGTATCCTCGCATCAGCTTCTCTCTCCAATTGTTTCTAGCTAAATGCGTCGTTTGGCCGAGGTAAACAAATTCTTGAACAATTTCGAGAGTTGTCCTATCGACGATTACCGGTCTCGGAATGACTAGATCATTGAACATAACCTTGGTTTTGTCCAGATTCATTCCGAGACTTATACGCCTACAGGCTACATTAAGGGTGTCCAACATTTCGTGCAGTTCCTGCGGGGTTTCTGCCATGATGACGATATCATTAGTAAAGCGTAAGTGGGAGATGTACTCGCCGTTGATATTGATTCCCCGGCCAGTTCAATCCAACGATTTGAAGATGTCTTGTAATGCGTTCGTAAACAGTTTCGGAGATATAACATCTCCCTGTCTTACTCATCTGCCCATTTGATAGATCTTGTCTTTTGGTTCTGGACTTGGACGGTCATCGTGGCGACGTCATACAGACAAAGAGCATACAGACATCTCAGCACTTCGATATATCTCCAATCAAGTTGGCACCGCTCCAGAACAACATAGGTTTCAACATAATCAGAAGCTTTCTCATAGTCCACGAATGCAAAGCACAGGGGCTGATTGTACTTTTCAGTCTTTTGTATAATCTGCCACACTGTGTGGATGTGGTCTATGGTACTATAACCCTGTCGAAACGCAACCAGCCCGGGAGGTTGGAACTCCTCAAATCTCCGTGTAAGACGATTCTTGATGACTCTCGAGAACAG
The DNA here is from genome assembly GCA_910589575.2 of Carcina quercana. NCBI lineage: Eukaryota > Metazoa > Arthropoda > Insecta > Lepidoptera > Depressariidae > Carcina > Carcina quercana. The sequence goes on along the minus strand of OU342437.1, from coordinate 13,610,300 downwards.
CTTGTAGGTGTGGCTCAGGATGAGATGTGCCTATAGTTCTTCAGTAGGGTTGTGTCTCCTTTTTTGAAGAACAAAACTGTGATACTCCTGCTCCACGCCTTTGGAGTTCTCTCTGATTCTATGACAGAATTAAATAGCTTATGTATCTCAGTCAACACAGGTTGACCCTCTGCTCACCGCCCCTGCTTTCAGAAGCTTGGATGTAAATGTCGTCATCTCCGGTGGCTTTTCCATTTTTTAGCTGTTTGAATGCTCTCAATTCGTCTAGGCCAGAGAGATTTAAAGTAATAGGTTATAGAGCGGGCATCGAGAAACGTTTCATATAAACATTTTGATCTCAAAAGTCAACGGTATGTCAAATGTCTTGTACGGCCGCGTGACGTGATGTGACAATAGATTGAGTAACTTATTACCAATTGGTAATAAGTTTAGGATCAAAATTTTGTTTGCTTTTTCCGGTCTATTACTATTAAATGTCTTTGGTCTAGGCTTATTTCGGGAAACTCGTCCGTCAGAGTGATGACGGGTAAGCTTGACTCTAGTTAACATAAAAACAATTAATAGCGACTTTTATTTTTGTGGGGTTGGCCTCAAATGTCCAAGATAACTTTTGTCCCTATTCACCCCTTTACAGTATACTACTGTGCACTGCTTATGTGGTATACTTGCTTGGCGTATACTGTCACCAACTGTCACATATTAGTATTAGTCTGTGGTAGACCGTTTATTTTTTAGTTTTTAAATTATAATTTAATAGTTATTTGCTATTGTTGGTCTCTCTCACAAATTAATACATAATTAACAACCCCCAAAGGTTATAAGCAACTAGGATCAGATATTAGTCTGTGATCAGATAAGCAAGTGCTAAATTCCGATTTCAAGATATATAGTGACTTTTCCAATATCAGACGAGATGTTTTCGTTACCAAATAATTGTATTCAAGCGTTCATCGAACACAAAAATATGCTCCAAAACATATTCAATGCCATGAACGATCCAGATTTGTCAAATGTGGCTTTACTACTCCTGGGGTTACTCCGAGAAACGAATAATATACCTTGTCCTAGCAAAGAAATAAAATCGGAGTCCGCATCTACTATGTTTAGAAACTCCGGTAACCATGCCTACAGCCAAAATCAGTATCAAAAAGCATTGATTCTGTATAACAAAGCTCTCTTATACGCGCCAAAGAACTCAAGATCTATGAAACTAGCTTACAGCAATAGATCTGCTCTTCTCTACAAGGCAAAAGCATATGATGAGTGCATATCCGACATAGACACGTGTTTCGCCATGAGCTGCCCAATAGACATCATAAAAAAGCTCAATAAACGTAAAGACGATGCGAAACGTCACTTAAGGGAAGTGAATCTAGAAAAACAAGCTCATTTTTCCCCATCCATGAAAGATTTTGTCAAGTTTGGTTTCAAATGCAACCCTGACATTCCTAGTGCTTCTTCTGATATTACCGTCGCATTAAAAAAAAATGAGCATAAAGTTGTAGCTGATAGTGATGTGAAAGTCGGTACTATTCTTGCAATAGAGGAAGCTTTTGTAAGCCAAAGCTGCTTATCGAACATGCAAATATCATGTTATTATTGTCATAAATTGGCCTTAAATCTAATTCCATGTGAAGGGTGCTGTTATGCATTGTTTTGTAATGAACATTGCAGAAAACTTTGCATGAGAGAATTCCATACGTTTGAGTGTCCGTTGATGGAGGTACTGGAAATGATTGCCTCTTATGAGCCACCGGCCCGGCTTGCTCTCAAAGCTTTTTTGAAAATGAAACATGAGTTGTTTTATTGGAATAATGTGATCGAAGAATCGATGATTCTTGGAGCTGACAGATTGAAAGAAAGTACAGTCGATGAGATCTACAGCCCAAATCAAGGTTTATCTCTGCTAGCTGTGAAAGAAGAAAGACATTTCTTGCATGCCGCCAAGTACAAAGCTGGCCTGATCAGTGCCATAATTATACATTATTTGGCGACACTGCCAGGGTTTTCACCCCTCTGCTGCCAACAGGAAGATGGTTACCAAGCTGTAGCAAGACTGTTAATGTTCTTGCAGCTATATTCCAATCCTGTATTGATGCAACTCTGTGCATCTGTATTGAAGCCAGGAAAGATTGATGTTCATAATGAGGTCAATTATGGGTGGTTCCCTTTTATTGGTAAATTGAAGCACTCCTGCACACCTAATGTCCTGAAATTCTCACTAAACAAGGAGATGGTATTGGTCGCTTTGCAACCAATTAAGAAAGGAACCGAATTAACAGTTTCATATGTGTTAGTGTAATGTTTAATACCTTTTAAAATTTAATGACAATGAACAAAATCATCAAACAATCATCAAAATCTCAAACATTAGTTTGGGTGCACAAAAGGTGGCGCTAAGTTTTGTTTACCTCAGCGCCCTCTTTTGTTCACCTTAACCTACCTGTCAGGTGAATTGGTGAACACAGCAAGATGCTTTTTTATACATGATAAGTATAAGTATTTGAATTTCTCTGATATTTTTTTTCATAGTCACTTATGGTATGACTAACAAATTGAGAGAGGGTTATCCTATTCTAAAGCTAGGTCCATGTGCAGTGAATGAGTTAGGAATCTTCTTACCTTTGAACTAAAATGATTATTTACTAATTTCAGGGCTCACTGGAGGGATGCTGATACTGCCGGCTCCAAAAACCCGAAGATGGAAAGACAGTGCCACATGCTGAGAATGTTTGGGTTTATCTGCAACTGCATCATTTGCTCTGAAGACTATAAATGCGAGAAGCACAGTTTGACAGAAGTACAAATGAAAAAACTCAACCAATTAAAGGAGCAGTGTAAACTTATTGTAAGCAACGAACCAGAAATGTATACGAAATATTCTGAAATGCTTTCATTAATAAATGATGCCATGTTTAGTGCTGAATATGATGATGTCTATCGTTTATTTAGACAAAATCTAATTTACTTACAGGATGTTGCTTCTAAAAATGTTATTTTAGATTATCTTAAGCCTGAGGATTTTTAAAGTTCAGGAGTGAATATTGAACTGTTTTAAGACTGATTAATAGTTACATTTTAAATGTAAGTTCCCACTTATGTTGTTTTATGTTCTTGTGTTTTAATCAATTGTTATTTTTTAAGTCATCACATGGGTGCTGGCAGACACTTGAGGTGTGATATTTGGTGAAGAAATGTTAGCACTCATCTGACTACATAGTTTCAAAAATTTAAAGCTAGGTGCAGGTAAAAACATCGTAGCAGTAGAATACTATAACAATGACAGGTTATGGACATTTTGCTTAAGTCTGCTATCAAACGTCAGTGTTAATAGCACTGCTGTGTTTCTGCAATTTAAGGCGCCTCAAACACTTGGGGCTTCTGGATGAACATGTTTTCCACACAGACGACCTCATCACTTCCCATATGAAGGCCAAGTGCCCATTATACATAAAACAACTTCTAAGCCAAAAGATAAACCAACCCGGCGCCCATGGTTAGAATAAGAATTAAGAGCTCAAACAAGGACTGCAAAAATGAAATAATTGTACTTGAAATGCAATTTTGCACCTGGCTGGCTCTCAGTACAAATGCAGACAATTTGTATTGTAGCATGAGTGTATATTTTTCGAAACTATTCCAATCATTTGGATGAGAATTGAACTTTTTTCTACCTCAATACATGCCTTATCTCTGTTGATACTTACAATAAAGATTTGGTTTTGCATTTATATTTTTATTTAAACCTCTTTACAAATTATTATTAGCATAGCCGATGGCACGAGTTCATATGCATCTGTCTTTTTGTGTCATTTCATGTGATCAAAAAACATCGTACCTATTTCAATGCCTGAAGGATTGGATTTCCGAACCCCCTGATTAACATTTGCGATATTTTGTTTAATTTACAGATATTAGAAGATTTGATTGCCTTAGTAGCTCAGGTAGAGCGTCAGTCCTTGAACAATCGAGGTCCGGGTTCGATCCTGGCTCGTTCCACTGAGTTCCAATTCGTTATTTATGTATAAAGAATAAAAATTATTACCATTGGCTTTTCGGTGGAGAAAAAATTTGTGAGGAAACCTGCACACTCCTGAGAAGAAATTCAAAGGTGTGTGTGAAGTCTACTAATCCGCATTGGGCCCGCGTGGTGGACTACGGCCCATACACTCTGTGGGAGAGTAGGCCTGAGCCGCAGCAGTGGGGACATAGGCTGTTGATGATGAGATTAAAATTCGTTCTGTACTTATATATATAATATGTGGGTCAAGTCCACTGCTGAACATAATCCTACTAGCCGGCTATAAGACAATGACCGGTTTCGAGCCACTTGCTAGTGATTTCCCGCAACCTTTACCAAGGGGGACGGCCTTGTACACGTTTCCCAGTACAACCACTCGAGAACTCTCCCCGTCGGTTATCCTTTCTTCGAGCGATAATGTGACCTGATTATCGCCACTTCTGCTTACTGACTTGTTGAGCTATGCCAGTGATACATCTCGTTCCATCAGTGCTATTAACACTGCTGTTTGGCGGCAGGATTAGTTAAAATGGTGGTAGCTAGATAGTCGGACACAGAAAATGCCCCACTAACAACCGAACTGAGTACCGATAGCTACTCCTACTGGGAATCGAACCCGATACCTTCAGATTGTAAGTCTAAGCGTGTAGACATTAGAGAAGAAAAAATATTTTTAATTTGGTGTTCGATTTAAAACTGATTGGCTTCGCTTTGCAATGTGAGCATTTATTAATGTAAACAGGTAAAAAAACAAATGATCAAATATAAATACAGTTGAGATTACAGTCATTAGTAAAGATACCTATTGTATAATAATTATTATATAAGAGAAATTATAAAAAGTATGCTAAAAAATAAATCTCCATAACTAAAGACATGGCTGTATGAGCTTAGATGTATTTGCCTACTCCAATTTGACCATAGACAATATAATTTCCTTGGCTAGAAGAGTTGGCCAGCGAATTTTTTACGTATTATATTCTCTTTGGTTATGTCAAAATGTTGGTTCACATCACATGTGTCTTTTAAATTATTTTTTCTGCGGGAAAATTATTTTCTGTTAAAAATGGTTGTAATACATATCTTCAGAGAGTTGTTCGATGCATCGTCAAAAGTTTCCGTTTTAAGTTTGCCGACGGTGAAAGAGAAATCCTTAAAAATTGAGTACAGCAATTTGAATGTAAGATTTTTGTCACACACTTCATTACACAAGTCCCGCTTCATTGCCCCTTTTTGTGCACCCCAACCTATTTATTCGTACTTTCAGGTTTCCAAGACAGTTTTTAGTGGAAGAGAACCAGTTTTACCGTTCGCTGAAAGCGAAGTTTTTCACGCCCCAATTTCCAACTGTAAGCAACTTGTAGCAGAAAACGAGTCGTGCAAGGCTGTTTATGAAGTATCATTCGACGTTACAGTAAGTTAAAGTATTGAAATTTATAATTAATGCGTTCAAAAATAACTAAAAAAAAACGTTAATTGCCTTAAAAATTTGGTTTTTGCTTATTTTCTCAAAGATCGATCAATCAATTTCGATACAATTTATATCAGACCACCTTTAAGTATGCTCTACCGAACAAAAAAAGATTTATCAAAATCGGTTCACCATTGGCGGAGTTATCACGTAACACACATAAAAAACGCGTAGAATTGAGAACCTCATCCTTTTTTGAAGTTGGTTGAAAATAAATTTTCCTTAGACATCTAGGTAACCCCTCCCTCTTCTCTATCAAGGTGACCTGTTTCGAAACTAAGCTACATGTGTGGTTTTAGGGCAGTAACTTTGCTTTTAAACCTGGAGACACGATTGGCATTATACCACACAACATTGCCAGGGAAGTTGATGACATCATACACCATTTAGATCTGAGAGAGCATGCTGATGTGCCATACAGTCTAACAATTGACACCAGCCAGAAAGGAGCGAAGATACCTCCACATGTGCCTGTGAAGTCTACACTGAGATACACTTTAACACACTGTGTGGATATTCGGTGTGCTCTTAAGAAGGTATGAAAATACACATTCCTCAAATGTATGGAACCCTGGCTTGGACTTGTATAGTTCTAATAAAAGGTCATGATCAAATAAAAACTATTTAATTACCATTTTTAAATATTTTGGTCTAGTTTATTTGTACAATAACATTAAAAACGCAAAAAACTGGCTAGACTTTGTACGTAGACGTTGTCACTTAGTATAAGTAGAATAAACAAACAAAATAAAAACAAAAATGTAATTCTAATATTTTTCTATATTATCATCAACTGGGAAACATCCACAGCTGGACACAGGCCTCCTCCATGGTATGCCACATTGTGTGTATCAAACTTGATTTATATTTCTAAGTAGTATTTAGAGTCTTGTCTTAGAAATTGGCTGCAGTATCACTCAGTCATCTTAAATGGTCAAGGAATTTAATTGGCTACAAGATTTGTGTATCTTTAATTTTTAAGGAATTAACAGCTGCAGCAATTCATTTGGTCACAGTGAGTGGTTGGGACGAATGGTTCACTCGATTATGAAATACACAAATCTATTTAATTATTATCTACTTTTTACAGGTATTCCTTCTATCTATATCCAAGTACACAGAAAATGAAAACGAAAAGAGGGTTTTAGAATACATTTGCAGCAAAGAAGGCACATCTATGTACACTAGTCACATTTTGGAAAAAAACCTGTGCATTCTAGATATCTTTAAAATATTCCAATCATGCAAGCCACCTATAGAGGTTTTACTTGCAAATCTACCAAGATTGTTGCCTAGACCTTATTCAGTTGTAAACAGCAGACATAAAAACCCTGATATGTTGAAGATTTGTTTCTCTGTAATGGACATAGGAAATAACAGAAAAGGATTAACCACGAGTTGGCTTGAAGAATTAATATTGAGTGGTGCCAACATTGAAAATGGAATGAAAAATTTGAGTATTACTGAAAAAACAGTTCCAATTTATGTGAGAAAGAATATTTCAATGTTTTCAATGCCAGATGTGAGTGTTCCTTTGATATTAATTGGACCAGGAACAGGAGTGGCACCATACATTGGGTTCTTGGAAGAAAGAGAAGCAATACATGAGAAATCTCCAGAAAAAGAATTAGGAGAAGTTGTGTTGTTCTTTGGCTGTAGAAATCCAGAGTTCGATTTTATTTATGAGAAAGAGTTCAAGGATTTTGTAACTAAAGGAATTCTACATAAGCTCAATACAGCCTTTTCTAGAGTAGAAAATGGTCATTGTAAATATGTACAGGTAAGATTTTCTCGTCGCGTCGGTGGCGCAATGGATAAGGCGCGGGACTCTCAATCTGAGAGTTCCGGGTTCGAATCCAGCCGTGTACCTATGAGTTGTTTTTCAATTCAAGTACATTATCCGATTGCTTAACGGTGAAGGAAAACATCGTGAGGAAACCTGCATGTCTTGAACAGGCATGTGAAGTCCGCCAATCCGCACTGGGCCCGCGTGGTGGACTATGGCCCATACACTCTCTGTAGAAGAGTAGGCCTGAGCCCCTACCCTGGGGACGTATATAGGCTGTTGATGATTGATGATTTTTTTAAATATTTGCCTCTGGTTTACTCCACTCTTCATAACAAACGTATTTAAGTTAATGACAGTGGTAATTAATACATACTTATTTTATCAGAAAAATTAGAATTTTAAAAAAAAAGTTTATATAATTATTTTACTTTCTTTTCTAAGTTTAAAATTGAGATATTATGCTGTTAAACATGTTCCATATCTTCATTTAAGGAAAGATGGGAAGTGAACTTTCTTTAAATAATTTTTCTTCTCAATTCAGATTTTGCTATTGCATAAACTGTAATGGAAAACCCAAAATAATAAATCGTTTTATATTTATTTACAAGGTGTACCATGAAGGAGGCCTATGTCCAGCAGTGGACGTTTCCTGGCTGATGATGATTTTATTTACATAGCTTCGTTTATTTTTCCAGAATATGATACGTCAGCAAGGATCAAGTATAGTTAAATTATTAAATAATGGAGCCGCAGTGTTTGTGTGTGGCGATCTCAAAACTATGTCACTGCAAGTAAAGGAAGCCTTAATAAGTTGTATAGTTGAGCACGATGGAAAGACCAATGAAGAAGCGGAAAGGTATATCTATGATATGCAGAAAGATAACAGATATTATGTCGATGCTTGGAGTTAATACAATGAATTAACCAAATTGATTTGTTTTATTGTAATAGTTCTAAATTGGTCAAAGTAATAGTATATCAGATCAGAATAGACACTGAGGTCTTAGCTTTTTGGAATTTATTCCATCCTAATTTTTATGAATTATTAAGCTAAGTTGTGCGTTGGGTAAATCCTGGTAAAAAGTTAAGCATTTATAAATAAATAGACTGATTTAGAATAGTGCCACCCTATATCATCCCGCGGGTGTCGTGATAGGCGACTAATGTAAAAACTACAGGAGATGGACAGCATCATCAACCATTGTTTATTTCTCTACATGAGAAAATCTGAACTGAGAAAATCGGTAGACGAACTAGGGTCACCAACATAGCTCGACGAGTCATTGAGCTGAAGTAGAAAATTTAATTAAAATTATGATTTAATAAATTCAAAAATAAACTAGGATTAGATACCCTATTATAATAAATGTATATTAATAATACTAAAATAGTATTTTTATTGAAAATTAAATAATTTGGCGGTATTTAGTTCATTTAATTTTAGAGGAATCTGTTCAATAATTGATAGTCCACGAATAAATTTACTTAATTTATAAATTTTGTATATCGTTTTTAAAAAATAGTAGCAGCATTTGAATGTGTTGGGAAACAAAAATATAAACAGTTGATTTGTTTTATTGATGAACTTTACTTCTATTACATATGTTCACCCCTTAATTACGCGCCAGCTTACTTTAATGTATGTTGAAAGAGACATTGAAAAAAACACATGAAAAATTTTACAAAAATAATTTAATAGGCAAATCTATTAATAAAATGTTCCAAAAGTGTCATTGGTGTATATAAACTTACATCTACAGCCATTTAAAGCGCTTATATCGATAATGTACACAAGTTTCGTTGTGTAGAATCAAGCTTACGCAAGCTAATTTATACCTAGAATACATTAACCAAACTTATAGTAACGCTATGACAAGCAGGCACACTCGGTGAGTCACAGATGCTAGATATCTTTCAGGAACCGATAATATGATCTTTCTATATAAAATATGCGTATTACATTTAATCGCTATATTTTGCAATAATGCTGTTGGAATGGAAAGCATACTTACCTAGACAGACAAGCTTATGAGGCGCTGGCTGTTTCAGTTTCAAAACAGTCCTATAAACACTGTCGTTTGGCGGCAGACTTAGGTAACATGGTGGTATCTAGCCAGGCGAACATAGAAAATGCCTTACCAACCAAACCGCGTACCAATAGGTACTGCCACTGGGAATTGAACCTGGGACATCCACATTGTAAGTCCAAGCATGTAGCCACTAGGTCACAGAGTCGGTTATGTTTTTGTTATTATTATTGTGATATAATATAGGGTATTATTTTACCATGTCAATATTTATCAAAGCTAAAATTTGATTTTAACTCGAATAATAATTTCAAATGTAAACTAGTAAAATATTTTGTTGTTGAAAGATATCAAGCATCTATCTTCTAACATGTCAAATATGGCTACTGTAATAACATTGTGAAAATAATACATAAACGATACTGATAAAACAGAATACATTAATTTCAGTACCTTTTGTACTCCGCTGTTTCCCCAAATCCATTAAATTTCATTTATATTGCACCGATTTGGACGAGACAAAACAATGGTTGTTATTGACAAGATATTGCTAACATTAGAAGATGTGTTGCTTCGTATATATACTATACACATAAGGAAATGTTCCAACCTTTGTTCCATAATAATCATAAAATTCGTTACTAATAAAGAAAATCTAACAATTTCATCCCATTAAGGCAAAATCTATTAAAATAATGTAAAACTAAACAAATGACAAATATTGTACGCCAATGAAATTCAATTCTTTACAAGACTTAAATTTACTAAAACACTAATATTTGTATAAAAGGGCAGTACCAATTTATTTAAATGTTTTGTATAACAGTGAGCGAAGTAAGAGTACATACAGTCTTTATTTCTATTGTTTTAATTTTAATCTAATGTGTATAAAAAAACTATTGAAGAAAAAAGTCTATCAGTTCAAAGAGGAATGTGTGAATTTCAAACTGAAATGCAAAAATCAAGTGCTCTTACTAAAGACTAGTTAAAAATAATATTTATTTACATTTTTGGTTAATTAACAAAACAGTGCACCAGTATTACTGTCAGAAAAAAATAATCAATATAATTTTTTTCAATGAAATGGTAACAAAATATCGAAATAATAATTTTAAAAACTAAGAATCCCAATTTTATTTATTATTCCTATAATAGAGGTGCACTTTTGAATGCTTATTTTAAACATTGATATAAGCATATTCTAAGGAGTACATGAATAAAAAATATATTAAAAAAAAATTCGTACAAAATCAATTTTGGACAGAATTATTAAGTCACTAAAATACAAGTTATGGCGTCGATTGCATTGGTAGAATGGTGAGCATATGTGTTCAATTAATAGTAAGAATTATTATTAAAAAATAAATGTATAATAATGCTTTTCAATCAGTTGTCAAAATTTCAATTTGCTGAAAATTGAAGCAACTTTGTACTTGGCCTTCACTTCTGATGATTTTAAGATATTTATAAGAACGGAAGTGTTCTCGTTTAGGTGCCTCTGCTGTGTTTTCTTGTTGGAACACAAAAATAAACCACCAATCCATAAACACCCAGGAAGTTTTAAAGTTAAGTACAAAAACACTTTTGAACCATGTCACATACACCTTTAATTGAAATTTCCATCAACACATTTACATAGGAATAAGCAAGACTGAATGTGACATGGTTCAAAAGTGGATACATATTTTTGTACTCAAGTGTACGTTAAAACTTATTCTGTATACAATTTCTTATCACGCCCATTGTCCACACTACCAAAGAATCCAAGCTTGTAATGAATACCTGAGTAATCTTTATATTTACCGTCTGTATGTCTGTTTGTTTGCCCTTCCTTTACGACATAACGTAGAATGTTATGTAAATATTGTATAGGGTGTGAAGGGCTGGAAAAGGACAAAGGCTACTTTTATCTAGATCGAACAAGCAGTTCTCATGACATTCTGAAGTCCACGATAAGTCACAGGCAATAGCTAAATATATGATAAGGCCGGAATACAACTTTTTAAATCTAGCTGTTCGTTAAAGTGTTTTGTTCGAAAGCCATTCCTAGACAACTTGAAAGATTTCCGTGTAATATCAATGTCTAATTGTAAGTAGAAGACAGTGTTATCGACTCGTGTAATTAAAATTGGAATAAACTAATAAATGAACATATTTAATTTAGAAAGAAAAAACTACAATAATTCAGTAGAATTTGAAAATAGACTCATAACATTTCCGCTTGCATCCCACTCATCTTACCCACATAAAATCAATTAAAAAAATAAACATATGGCATTTTATTGTACATTAAATAAGAATGCAGCATTTCAGTTTGTTTATCATTAGGGAAATAGTGTGATGTGTAATCTATATTAAAGGCAGATAGCGTATCTGTGCTAGCGTAGCGATAGCAGATAACGTTAGTTTGAAAAATGCGAATCGCGTATTGTCACACGGGACACGTTCATACAGTCTGTGCCGGGTAGTACAATATATATATATATGTATATGAATAAAAGAAAACTATATTGCATATTTATTTTACTAACATTACACAGCCAACTAGCACATGTTTCTTTTCCTTTTTGAACGTAATCATCTCACACTAAGTATTTTCTTTGTACTAATTTCAACAGGTTCATGTCGTTTTTTGTAAAACAATAAAACATTAAGGATAAATATTATATTCTGCATACAAACTAGCTCTATTGGTGAAGTATCCTCAATCATCTCTCTACTATCGATTTAGGTTATGGTTATGATAAGATATTATTATATATGGCACAGACTGTAATTACCATGTATGTACCAATAGTGCACCTTATAATCTCATTTCAACAATACAGCAAATGCATATCCTAGACTAATGTATAACTATGTAATGGATTAGCCCTTAGAACTCTATTTATTACATAGGAAATTATGAAAGAATGATTTTTCAATACTGAAACTAAGGTAATACACACGGAATAGATAAAAAAGTAGAAAATGAAATTTTTATTGTACCGAATGTCACTCTGGTACACTACACACATTTCTCCTTGCTTGATAATTGATGTCTCACACGCAGTTCATCGCAAACCGTACTCCGAATGCGAATTCTCGAATCCTATATATTACAATCGTTTTTATCTGTTCTGTGGTCGTAAAGCTTTTCAATCAATCTTTCACATTTTAGTCGATGTTCAAGGTGTTATCTACCACAATTGTGGTTTTGCCTATAAGTCGTCTAAGGTCTATATAAGTCTAAAATCTTCAGGCTTCTCTGTCAAGTTAATACAATGCTGTAACAATAGAACACAAATATACCTCCATCCTAAATCTTAACTTTAGTTAGATGGACACTCAATTTCTAATAATGCCCTGTTTATGGCGCGTCAACCGCCAAAACTTCAAATTTAGAATTTATTACAATCATACATTTCATAATACTAATTGAAGACTTGGCACCTCATATCTACCTACCACACTTAAATTGTACATGAAAAATTGTAAATGGTTACAAAAGTGAAATATTGGTAAAAAATATAATGGGAATGGAAGCTTTTTACCAGTCTCAGTCGTAGTTCTTGTGCAGGATTTTCTGGGCGGCCCTGATCAGTGGTGTTAAGGTCCTCAGTTCCAAAGCACAGTCCAAAAACGGATGCGCCAGTAGTTCGTCCGCTGTCGCTCTCAAATCAACGTCCACATGGAGACATTTGTCGAGGAAGTCTTGGAAGTTTGGTGACAGTGACTCCCACCTCGGGATCTTCGGCCGACCGACAGCTGCGATCAAATACAGCGCTCTTAGTGGGGTTTCCTTCATATACGGTGGCTCTCCTTCTATCATTTCAATGGCCATAATACCTAGAGACCACACATCCACTTTTTTTCCATACTGCTTCCTGGTTACGACTTCTGGTGCCATCCAATACGGAGTACCGACCATAGTCTGTCTCTTTTCATCTCCAACGATGTTCGCGCAGAAACCAAAGTCAGTGACTTTCACTGTTCCGTCCATACCAAGCAATACATTGTCAGACTTTATATCTCGGTGGATAGTGCCTTTTGAGTGCAGGAATGCTATAGCTTCTAAGGTTTCACGACAGACGGCAGCTATATGGCCTTCCTTCATGACCACTTCAGTGACAACGTCGGTCAAAGACCCTCCATCCAACAGCTCCATTGCGACCCACAAATGGTCGTAGCTGAGGAACGCGTCGAGGAAGTTCACTAAGTTTTTGTGGTTGAAGCCCTTGAGTACATTGATTTCGTTGAGTATGAGATCTTTTTTCGATTGCTTGGTTAAGTCTATGTCTTTGATGGCTACTTTTGAGTTGTCCTTACTGTCTATAGCGATGAACACTACACCTGTAAGTAAAGACAATTACAATTATAAAATGTTTCTTTCTAGCAGTAAGACGGAATTTGAACTTGAGCATTTATGTTTTAACTTATTACGAAAAAAGGTGTCTTGACATTATCTGTTTTAAATACAAAATATAAATTGATGAGGATAGACTTTTAAATGTATTGCTGTAGACTGTAATTACAGTCGTGTATTTTTAACTTTGTTTAGTGAAGATATAGTATTGATAAAACAGGCTTATCTTAAAACCAGCGATGTGTCTGGGAGTCTGTGACTACTGCTGCGGCAGATGTTAAGATAAATATTAACGCAACAATTGTATGGTATTGAGAATGTGTTATACAAAGTCATTGAGGAATAGATATGTTCTCTATATTTACTTGGATTTTACACTATGTTGATTGATATTGTTTGGGGATGAAGATGAGACTAGTAGAATTATTTTGTAATTATATATGTCCTACAATATTTTTGTGGTTATTCAAACACAAACAGAAACAAGTATTAATAAATGGTAAAAAGCAGCTTTTAACAAGAAGACCAACCAACAATTCTCAGCATTTTACAATGAGTTAGTTAAGTATCCTATAAATATACACACAAATATTTTAAATAACATTTATTTATTAATTATTGATAGGTCATTTCATCATTTCATTGATTATATTCTCAAATGTTTTTGTTTGTGCATCTTCTGCTTTATTTTTATTTTATATAATTATTCGATATACACCCACACACTGCCCTTAATATTTTAATATATCACTCCTCACATTGGATGACTGATGATAAGTTCAACAATATTCATACACTGACATAAATCAATTTTTACTTTGTATTACTCCATAGACAAATTAGGTGCTGTTCAAGTATTATGTATGAATAATTTTTGTAATTATTAGCATCCCCCTCATCAGAAAAACTAAGCAAAATTATTGTTAGTTTGGAACCTTAATAACGAATATAAATTAATTGACCCGTAGCAAAACTGTGGGAAATATCTGCATTGTTGTGTAAACAAGTCAATGGACCAAGGCTGTAGCAGCTTAGCACCTTGATATTATCTAAGGCCTCTCATATTAAACATGAATTTTACCAGTAGATATTTGCAAGTAGATTACTGCTTTATCAATAGTATTTCTGATATATTTAGATATTGATTCAATCTGTATCATTTTTAGTGTCTTTGATACTCATAGGAAATTGAATCAATCATTTACATTATAATTTAGGAGTATGTAGAAAACGTGAGCCAGACTGTCCATTCACTAGATGAACTGGTAAAGGCCGTAACATATCCTTGGTGAGGCCTATGAGGCTGACTTACAGCTGCATAGGTAAGTCTACTGTTAATCCTCTCTTATAGAGCTCTAGCTTTTTATACCAATGGAAGAATTAGTTCAGTCACAGGAAAAAGCTAGTGTTTAAATAAAACAAGCTAAAATGTGACAAGTGTTTCTGAGAATGCATCTTCAATTAGTTTCTTGAGTGGGGTATGACAATTCATCATAATTATGTTAGCTTATTGAAGTGATTAGATAGATTTAATCATCAAATAAAATTGTATTTTCCTTAAATTGCATTTCAAATTTTATCTAAAATTGGGGTTGGCTACAGATATAGGACCCCTGATTTAAGTTAGTATAGTGTTGGGGTTTAGTTGAAACTATTTAACAATTTTTTAAATTCTAGTAATCTTGAATTAAGTATTTAAATATGTTTTTACTTTTTTAAAGGCTCCCGAATGTAGGAGAGTGGGTGCTTTCTCAAATTCCTCCCTTTTATAGCCAATTTAGATAAATCTAGTGAAAATATCAAACAAGTGAGCTTGACTTTACAAAATAAAAACATAACTTTAACACTTATAATTCTTAAAAGGGAGATGTGATATATGTGAACTATAAAAAGTCATTATCACACAGAAGTGTAAAAAGATATATTTGTGGAGAAACCTGAATTTGTATTGGATTAGTTAGACCAAAATTGGGATATGTTTTAAAATAGAAGATACAAATAAAAGAATGCCAGACCAGATGATACCAAAAGCTAATATTGATTTGTTGCATTATGTTAAGGCTACTTTTATCTTATCAGTTTGTATTTGTTCATGACAATCCTGGCCCAATTGTTCCTTGTTACATCAGTCTCTTGTAATATTTTGTTATAAATATGACAAAGCTGAAGGTACATTGTTTTGTGTCAGTGGACTCATAATAGGCATTAGACCCTATTACCAAAATTTAAATAGTTAAATATTTTTTATTTCATTCATACAAATATGTTCCCCATGAGGAGTAAGAGAGACGATACATGTCTAAAGAGATATACTTTTTTATCTTGATTGTCTTTTTGGTCTGTGAGCTATACATTGATGCTGGAGCTCAATTTGAAGCTGGAGTAATAGCTGCTTAATCAACACATTGAATTTATTTACTATCTTCATAGGTGTAATATGGAATTACATGCTTTTTATCTCTTATGCAATAACAGTATCAAATGTATATTTGCAAAAAAATGTTTTTGTTATTCTTATTGGGAAATTATAAGAAAATTGTGGTATAAATAAATTAATACAGAAGACAGAACAGTGTGTTCATGTTATTAGACTTACCACTAAAATCCTAGAAATTAATCTTGAAATGCTTTGAATTTCTGTAATTATATTATAAATATATGAGAATAAAACAATAACATACCTGAAGCTCCTGCACCAAGTTGTTTCACTCTTTCAAACCTCACATAAGGATCATCTTTATTGCAAATCCGTCTTAACTCCTCATAAATCTCTTCATCAGTCAACATGGCATTCATCATCTCCTTCTTCCTCAATATAGGACTTTCATCTGGCTCTTTCCCGATCATTGACAAATCTTCAACGACAGCTGTTAAGTCTGCCATTGCATCTTTCTTTTTTAAGCCAAACTTTTGTGGTGCAGCCGGCATAGTTTGCCTATGTGCAAACCTATCTATACTAGTCTCTGGAGCTACTTCTTCCTCACTGCTCTGACCAATAGACAGATCAGAATCCTGGCTTTGGTGGTTTTTCTTGTCTAACAACTTTTCTATCTCCAAATCTTCTTCAGTTATCATATCTGGCGTAACAAACGGTTTGAATGGCTCATCCAGTAATTTTTCCTTCTTAATAGTGTACATGTGGAATTTGACAGCCTGTATGGCCGCGTCAGGGTTCTCATTTTGCTCAGCTGGAGTAATCTGAGTGTTGAGTAGCCTTAACCACGACGAAGGAAGACCTTCGAGCATTCCAGTCTCAGAGTTTTTACTCACATGTATGTTTCTTGTAACGTTAGTAGGCATTCCGATTTCCGTAGCCCTCTCTTCTTTATTCTGCTGCTTCTTAGAGAAGAGCTTCCCGAACACCCCTCTTCCTGAACGACCCGTCATTGTGAAACGCACTTTTTTCACCCTTAGAAAACTATAAAGCCATTTCCATTGACACTTTCCAAGAACACTTACACTACATTTCGCGTAGGAAACTTCGATTTGAACAAATTTTTATTAGATTTCGCCAAGATAGGAGTGGCAAATCACGGCCAGTAGAAAATCAAGTAATGGTGAAACTTATCATCTGTCAAATGAGTTGAACTTTATGTTCCGTTACGCGCAAGTAAAAATTAGTAAAAGTAAAAAATTTCCCAACTTTAATTAGTCTCGTTTAACTATTTTAGTTGTTTTAATGTGAAAAAATGGACATATTTTCTAAAACCACCTAAAACCTTGGCTTTTGACATAAAATTACAAAACTACATTTATGACATTTATTTAAGAATAAATATTTAACGCATTTAATTGTAAGCGACACGTATGCGTGTAAAGGAATTATTTTTAATTTTCATATTGGTATTACTGTCTTTGCTGATAAATAGGGATTTCGGATGATTCATTGTTCGCGAAGACGATTTTAAAATCAATTTATCCACACCTACTCTAGAATTCATATAACAAATAACAATAATGTGACTGAAAGCATGTGACTCATTCAATTCTTTTACTATTGACTAAATGATGGTTATTAAAGATATATAATATTATGTGTACTTACACTAATTACTTATATGTAATTAATGTGTTCTTTAAAATAGTCAGCAGCAGCAATATATGATAAATTATTAAACCAAATGCAAATGAAGGATATAAATAAACCGATTAAGAAAGTTATTGATTGGAAATTGAATTTAGTAAGCGATATTCAATCTACTGCCTTCTTCTAAGAACCATTCTGTTAATTCATTATTTATTTATTATCAATATATTTTAATAATATAACAGTAAATACATAATACAGAATTGAAAGTCACTTAAAATACAATAATAAATAAATAATATTAAAAATAAAAAATAAACGTATATTTACAAAGTGAACGTCTAGGGCTAGTCCGTGTGTTTCTATTTATGTCGATTCAAACTCATTACTTCACAATCTGTCAACTGACGACTTGGGATTAAAAACCTTTTGTGGGTAGTCATAAGTAATTATTAATAAAAACGCGGAGTGTGATAGACAACATGGTGGCATTAGTGTTTAAAATTAGTTTTAAAATTTTCACCAGTGTTTCTTGATGTGTGGTCCAAAAAATTGTTACTTTTTAAATATTGTTCATTTCGCAATGGAACACGCGAGATCTCCGCCGGAAGGCGGGCTGACGCATGGAAACGATGGAAGACGCAGTTTAATCTGTTCCTGAAGGCATCGGGGGTGCATAAAGAGGAACAAGCTGTGTAGTCGAGTTTCTCATCAATCTGTCATGGCCCGGACGGGTTCGACGTGTATGAGACGTTCACTTTCGAAGACAAATAAAAAATGACGCCACGGTTTTGTTGAAAAAATTCGACGAATATTTCGAAGTGAAGTCAAACATCACGCTATCTAGATACATATTTTTCACACGAAACCAAGAGAACGGTGAAACTATTAGTCAATATGTTAATATAAGCTTTACAATTATTGGTCAAAAATTGTGTGTTCGGTTCGCTTGAGGAGGAGTTGATTCGCGATCGTATCGTTCGTGGAATCAAGAATGGTGTTGTCCGCGATCGATTGCTGCGTTACGATGGTGCGGAACCTTTCATGCGCGAACCGACTCGGACTTGGCTTTCGTTCGTAAAATTCGTGAAATTTTATTCCTCATCAGCCAACCAGCCAGAAACGTCCACTATAAGCCTCTTCCATGGTCGTCGGTCTGTCTAGTAGGTAACTGAATAAAACTATATTTGTTGCATCATCTGAACTACAATTAATAAACAGGTTTTGGGGTACTCCTTTTAAGTTAAAGATTAAAGATAACTTGTATTAGGAGACCCCGCTCTTCTATAATGTTATAAACTTATTCTTGTGCAGATAATATCTATTTAATTTAATTAATGTATTTGACTTAAAGTTATACAAACTCGTACTCGCCACCGGTTTTATCGGTTCTTTAAGCGATTTTAAATTTTATTATATGGGGGATAGTTTCATTAAAAGGGTTGCTAAAGGAGCTAAAGCTATAGTCTTTTATTCCAATCGAATTAGTTTCTATAGGACAATTTATGAAATCCATACAGGCGAAGTTGCGGGCAAACGCTTGTGTTAAATAAATATAAAGATTTCTCAATAAGTTCATCTAATAATAGCTTAGAAGTACTTGCTTGCGTACGCGCAGATGACGGCAGCTACAACAAACTATAGACCTGTTAAGGGTCAACGCCCAGTGAGTGATAAGCTCAATTTAGCTCATTTAATAACGTCTGTGCGCACTAAAGCGCCTTAGTTCCACTAGCTGTGGCTCACACTACTCATTGAGGGGAAAGTGGCGGCTGTATGGGTTTTATTGCCTTTTTCATTGCAATCTCCATAATACATTGTGGCTTTCATGTTTTAATGTTACGCGTCTATGGAGCTAGCGTGCGCTGCCATTGATATTCGCTCAGTTATGGATAAAATATTGCAAAAAGGTTTTTTTGAAATTCTTTTTTCAACCGACTTCAAAAAAGATGAGGTTCTACGGCTACACGGCTACACATCAAGCTATAATTTCCAGAATACGCTGACCTCGCATTGAATGTAATCCCGCACGGTGCTATTTCATCTTATGCTGGAAATGTATTGCTTGACCTGTAGCTGTGCGTACCATGTCACATTCACCTTTTCTTGTTCCTACGAAGAGAGTTGAGGGAAATGCCAATTAAAGATGAATATGACATGGTGAAAAAGTGGAAACATATTTTTGTACTCGAGTCTACGTAACATAGGTTTTGCTTAACCTACCTACTGTACAGATATTCGCCTAGTGTACTAATTTCCTTACAGAACCACGTTAATTTCCTAAATACACCTCTGATTCCACCTGTTCAATATCTCTTTCAAACATCGAACACGTGGAAAAACAAGTCCAAACGATTTGTACTTTCCTCTTCCTATAAACGAAAGATACGCGGAAGCTACTGTAGATCTCCAAAACTGCTGTTTCTTATTTTTAAGTTAATAAAACACAGTTTAAAAAGACTTTGTAGACGTGCTGTAATCCCAGTGTTTGTTTTGTTTTTCTTACTGGATCGGGACGTAGCAAAGTTTAAAGAAAGCTTTGCTTGTTAAGGATGTGCCGGTGCCGGTCAGATTATCGATAGCTTTCTTTATTGGTCGAATAATAATTAAAAATTGGCCAAGTGCGAGTCGGACTCGCGCACGAAGGGTTCCGTACAGAATATGGATATTTAAAATACAGAAAACCGTAAATAATATTATGCTCCGAACAATCCTCTAACGAATGCGCCTCGATTTTCGTTATCAATTTAGTTTAGTAGACTACTACGACACTAGATGGCGCTAATATTATGTTACATCGCACGTCTCAAAAACACGTTTGTCGTGTGGGAGACTCCTTAAATATTTATTTTATTCTGGTTTTTAGTATCTGTTGTTATAGCGGCAACAGAGATACATTATCTGTGAAAATTTCAACTGTCTAACTATCACGGTTCACGAGATACAGCCTGGTGACTGACAGACAGACAGACGGACGAACAACGAAGTCTCAGCAATAGGGTCCTGTTTTTACCCTTTGGGTACGGAACCCTAAAAATACGATCAAACAAACATACACTTTCACTCAAATTTTAATATGTACACACGGCTACACATCAAGTTATACATTTCTAGTATACGCTGAACTCGCATAGAATGGACTCCCGCACTGTGCTAGTTCAGCTTATACTGGAAATGTATAGCTTGACTTTTAGCCACGTTTTCTGTCTTTCTCTAAACTAATCTAAAGTATTCAGGTGTATTTTAGAATATATTTTAAAATATGTGCATTTGGGCTTCATTTGGCACGTGACAAAAGTTCTGTATTATCCTAGACCTATCTACAATTTCGAAGGAAGCGTTTCGCTTCTACATTTATTATAGGTACAGCTAAGGAGAGGAATTCCCTGCTGGCTTTTGATTCTCGAGCGCTACAACCTGGATTTAGCCCCAATTAGCGAGGTGATTATGTCAGATTCCGTCATGGAAACTCAACCGTGGTAATCTATATGACAACGAACGTACGAGTTTGTCTGTTTATAACTTTACGTAGAGCACAAAAATAAATGAAATCTCAAATCTCATTAATTCTTTTCACTTTCAAAACGATTCAGAAATTAATATTCGAAGAGGTGAAGCAAACTTTCTTTAATTTCCGCAGTAGCATCTGACGTTGTATTTTTGAGGTTATGTTTAACGCGAAGCGCCATATAAACATCACTATTGTCGAATCACTGATTTTAAAGACAAGACATTATATCTTCCTACATTCTCTCTCTGTTTGTCTGTCCTCTAACCGACAAAAAATATACAATCCGTCGGAGCTGGAATGTTTGACAGACGGGTTGGTAACTGGAGTTAGATGTTCTTGTTATAATATAAGTAGATTTAGTCGCCCATGACACCCACAGAATGACACGGGGAAATGTATTCTAAAGCCTAAAACTATCACAATGCCTAAAATTATATGCTATAAAGTTCTAAATTAAGTGCCTTCCTTTCGAAGCGATAATTTAAGTATTATGAATATAATTTATATGCAAAGAGTTAAGAAAAATACACGTCAAATTACGATATAAACATAAAAATATTTGTATCAAAAACACACACACAAAAACAACAACAACGGATAAATAAATGGACGCACACTCTTCTAAAATTATTAAATAAGTGGTCCTTGTTGCAGCAGCATGGGCACAAAATTTTGTATGAATTTATAATCGATTTTAATACTTATATGCTACTGATAGAATCACCTTTAAAAACAAACGCACTTAATTTAATGGATCATTATATTTACATAGATGTATCGATAAAACTTTTTGTTAATCAGGTGTTACCTTCTATCCCTATTCAATTGTAAAAGTAAACACATATCGTGTTGTAAGCTCCACCAAGTTTCAGGCGTGAAGCGAGCGGAGTGTGTATAGTAAACAATTCTTTCGGTTGCGCCTGCGCGTGTGTTATTTTTAGGTCAATAGCTTTTGAATTCGCTCATCGGCTTTAGTTGTACCAATGAACATAATATCATGTGTTGGATAATGCAAACAAGTGCCAAGAATGAATCTGATTGTTTAGCAAATATTGTCAGTGGGAGTGACGGAACTGGATTAGATCTTTCGTGAAATTGACGGTGAATTTAACTGTCTCAGGAAGTATATTACCTTGATAAATCGATGTTTGACCGTTCGTTTCAAATAAAATTAAATATGTCCTAAAATCACTTTATTTTATCCGCGTTGTTTGCATGGTTTTTAAGAAGTTATCCCATGGGAACGTTTTTCCTTGATAAACAGTAACCTATGTCACTCAAAGGACCTTCAACTATATCTACGTCAGAAAATTAGGTCGGTCCGTTGTTCCTTTGCTGAGAGAAAGAATGACATACCAACCAACAAATACACTTTCAGGTTTTTAATTAGGACTATAGCGATTGTCCGCGACTTCGTCTGCGTGGGCTTTTGAAATTGTCCCACGGGAACTACTTATCAGACCAGGATAAAAAGAAGCTCTTTTTCCAGCTGTTCAAATATCCATATAACCAAAACACAAACATAGTTAAAATCAACGTACAAAAATATATATTTACTACAGCAATGATACAATCTTAACATCAAAAAGAAAAACAAAACGATTTACGAACAGTTATGGCCAACAATCTCATAAGTTCCGGTAGCTAGGCAACGTAACCCAAATGAGAAAGGAAACAATCTCGAGAATTTTCGTTGAGTTCACGTCGATGGTATCATGCCAAGAGCTTCAAGGTAAGCTTTTAAGCCTGGAATTTGTCGAAAATACATCCAAATACTGTTCAAATGTCTCTCTATCGCATGACGCTTGCGCAGCGTCACACTCTGGGCGGCAAGGCGGCACACCGCCCACTGAAAAATCAGTCTCGACGTCCACTCCGCGCGGTCCGCCTGTCGTTTTCCGCCACGACAAAAACTTTACAAAAATACTAACCTATTTCCACTAACAAGTTATCACATGTGATTTTATAATTCGCGCCATTTTGTATTTTATTTTTTCGTGTTTTTTTTTTCGAGCGGGAAACGACGACACGCTTTTCGTAAAGCGTTCGAAATTTGAATGTGTTTCGGAATTAAGTGACTATATCCTGTGGTGTTTACTGAACGATATAAGGATTCTTTTTTGAAGGTTGGTACATTCTCAATATATACCTTATGTACATAATTTTTGGATAAAATGGTACCCAAGGGCATCCAGTGTGGCAGCATCAGGAATAAAAATAGATTCATTACTAAAAGCATAATGAATAACTGCATTTACTTTGAATCATCTTATTAATTTTAGATGAAATACTGATTTGGAATTTGAGACGTTGTCTTGATTATACATTAAATGTTTCACTGTGTCCCTATATTTAAGGTAGAGTTTTCAAAAATACATTGAGATGTTTTCGCGTCATTTCTTTCGGTTTAGGAAAGAACAGATTGCGTGATGTTTTTAATTTATTACAAAACTAGGGGTAACGACCCTTCCGGGTGGCTGGTGGCTTTTTGAACTTTTTCTAGTTCACCATTCATATAATCAATAGTTTTCATTAGGAGGGGACGCTATGGAAAGTTGATTTACATTTATATGTAGAATTAACTACGTTTTGACTTCCCCTCTAGACAGGGGTTGATTTTTGAGAAATCCAATCCAATAAACAAAATACTGCCTAAAAGTTTACAGTTCTAGCGTCAGAAATTTAAGGTTGTTAGTTGAGTAAATTTTTATTATATATGGGCAAATACTAGTAGTCTTTCCGCGACTTTTCCTGCGTAACAAATCATTTTATATTTGAACTCTAAATCAATTAAGGGAAGCAGTTCGTGATCCAAGTTTCTATTGCCTAAGTTGAAAACTGTGTGTTGAAATGTCAATCGGTCATCTTCGTCCGATTGAACAACTCGTTCGATCGTGATGAAAATTAGCCCATGTCCTTTTCCGATCCGTGCACTATTCCTATACAAACAGCCATACTAACTCTCCGTTACGATGTAAAGGAAGGATAAACAAACATACTCACTTTCGAATTTATAGTATTAGTTATATACATAAAGTAATGTGCAAGTGCGGAATATTTGTGTAAGCGATAAATTTCTGTAAAATAAAAATTAGTCATCTTATCATAGTCAAAGTAATGTTTGATTTTAGATCAAAATGACAGAAAAAACAACAACCATTCAACCAGCTCTCCCATAGGTAAAAATAAGAATATTGAATGAGATCATCTACTTTAGAATTCCATTCATAAAATGGTAATTTACATATGTTTGCAAGAAGCATCTACTTCAAATCATAAGATGCATATGTCACTCAATGTAGAGTATGCCTTTTAAAACAGAATAATTCTGTTGCCATAATCTTTTAAAATAGAATAGCTGGCTTTGATAAACAATGACCTAAAAATAGGAGAAAAAATTATAGTGGCGCGAAATAAATATCATTAGGTAATTTACAACTGTATACAGCTACAATAGCAGTTACGCAGCTAATGGTTCATAGATGGCGCTTTGAACTATAATCGAAAAAAAGTGTTTAAAATTGAAATTGTGATTCACTGTGAAGTTGTATGTTAATGATACTCATTTCGCGACAACCAATCTGATGTCCTATTTTCAGATAGTTACTGCACAAATCCAGCTGTTATGTTTTAAAAGATTATGGCAACAGAAATTGAGTATGAAACTTTGATGGAGGTGGTTCAACTAAGGGTAGGTTATACGATCGATTTTATCAACTTTTGACCCCCTATATGAGGTTGTTCTCCCAACCTATATTTGGTTATGTGTTCGTATGTTTTCTAGAATGTATAATATAGTTTATAGTGCCCTTGTGCAGCGCATCCGTCGTTCATTGATGTGTGACGTTATGACCACGACTTCCAGCTAGTCTGCTCTCGGCCTTACTCATCGTAGCTGGCATCGCGCCATAACATTATTTTGAATTATTTCGCAGCGTTCTGAAGGTTACTTAGCAGTCTTTAGTGTTTTGTTTTTATTGGCAAAACTCTGACAAAACATTTATGAAATTTTATTCATATTACCTGTAAACTCGTTCAAAAAGAACTACTGCCCTACAAGTCTACATCATTCATCCTCTATAATGTTCACCCTCAGAGGTCAAATTATCTGGGTATATATTTTGTTGTTGTTGAAATTACAGCATTCTAGTAGTAAGAGTCTCTGAGATAAGCCTCGGATGGACAGACGGACAGAGCGAAACTATAAGGGTTCCTTGTTTGACTACGGAACCCTAAAAATAGAAAAAGCAGTCAATAGCTGACGTCACGAATAATCTCTTGGGTTATCAAGGACCACAGGTGCAGAATCACACTGAGCTAGATGGTAGATGTAGCTGTTATTCTAAGCGGGCATTTGGCGGGCATGGCAAAGGAAATAAAAGATGTCAGAATATTTGACTTGCCTGCTAGCAATGAACACAGGTAGTGGTACCATCTGATACACGATTTGATTGGTGGTAGGGTCTTTACATTCCATTGTACGTTTCTAACTACCACTGGTGTTCCGGCAATTAAAGATAACATAGCCAGCGCGTAATTATCTTTTGGCTTCTGTGTGAGCATTGAAGCTGCCATTCTACGGCATGATCTTCACTCAAGACATAATCATAATAATCATAATCATAATATTTATTTTGCATAAACATGGTATAATAAGGTGTTATTTTACAATTTAAAGTACAGATTCATGTTTAGCCACATTAATACTAGGCATGCAAAATTAATGAGTCATTATACTTAGTGATAAATTAATAACGAGAGTCTAGAAATTCCTTAACATTATAAAAGCAATGAGACACCAACCATTCAAACAATTGTTTTTTGAAAAATCCAATGTTTAGCGATTTAAATTCGATCGGCACTTTATTATACAATTTTATGCTCATCGCTAAATTGCTTTTTAAATATTTTGCAGTTCTTGGTCCTTGCTCAAAGATTAACCTATCAGGGTTTCGGCAATTTCGCGAGCCTGATACACCAGCACTTAGAAACAGCTCTGGGTGTTGTTTTACAAAAACACACATCTCATAAATGTATAGAGAGGGCAAGGGCAATATACCAAGCTTTACAAAAAATGGTCTACATGACACGTCAGGAGGAAGACCGCATATAGCTCTTACACATTTTTTTTGACCAACGAAAACTCTATTGACGTTTGTGCTATTACCCCACACGATTAAACCATAACGAAGTATGGATGCTATATACGCATGATAGGCCGTTATCGCTGTTTTTTTATTTGTTACCTTTCTGAGGTGTTTAAGAGCATACACAAATTTGTTGATTTTGCCGCAAACTTTGTCGACTTGTGATTTCCAATTTAATTGCTCATCTAATATCAATCCTAGAAATTTAGTTTCACTTACTGAGGTTATATTTGTGTTTTCATATCGTATATTTAGTTTATTGTTATTAGTCATATATTGTTGATTATTGAATTGTATATAATTTGTCTTATCTAAGTTAATTTTTAAATTATTATTGTCCAGCCATTTTATAATTGATTTGATTGTATAATTTATTTTCAATTCATGTTCTTGCAGGGTACACTTTTTTTTATCGGATTCAACTATAACTGAGATATCGTCTGCATACAAAACGCATTTATGGGATATAATATTGGGAATATCATTGATGTATAATAAAAAGAGTAGGGGGCCTAGGACACTGCCCTGAGGCACTCCGTATTTATTAGTTATTTTGTCTGATGAATACACAGTCATCTCATCATTATTGTTAAGCATCGATATCTCGACATATTGCTTGCGATTTTGCAGATAGGAGTTCAACCAGCTTAGTGTAGGCTCTCTGATACCCATAGCTTCAACTTTCTTTAATAATAAACTATGCGATACAAGGTCAAAAGCCTTAGATAGATCAAAAAATAGTGCGGTAGTTCTTTTGTTTGAATTCATATTATTTAAAATTGACTTTAATAGGGAGAATATAGCTAGAGTGGTAGACTTCTTCTTTTGAAAGCCGTATTGATCTTTATGAATGATTTTAAATTTATTACAGTAGCTTGTAAGTTTTTTAACCATGCACCTTTCAAAAATTTTTGCTAGTATTGAAATTAAAGTTATAGGTCTATAATTAGTTATGTCTTTTTTGTCTCCATTTTTATGTAAAGGTTTCACAATGGATATCTTTAGCATGTCTGGAAAAGTACCTGAAGAAAACGATAGGTTTATTAAGAAGGTTAGTACCGTCGTTATTACATCAACGCTCTTTTTTAAAACTTTCGTGCAAATTTCATCGAAACCTTCAGAATTTGTGTTTTTAAGCGTAAGTATTTCTTTTTCAACTTCATTTTCTGAAACAGGGTTTAAGAAAAAAGAGTTTGCTACATTGATTTTCGTTATTGATTCATTATTTATTGGTGCATTGGGCTTGGCAACACTACTGAAATACTTATTGAATTCGTTGGCTATGCAAGTAGGATCTGTCAGCTTTTTATTATTAATTTCTACCTCGCGTATATCACTAAATTTATTTAAATTTGACGTTTCCTCTTTTATTACGTTCCAGGAGGCCTTACATTTATTTCTACTTTTATTTATCAATTTTATATTAGCATTCCGCTTAAGATTGTAAATGCACTGAGTAAGTATTTTTGAGTATTTTAAATATTTGTTTTTATGTATTGCCGTCTTTTGTGTGTAATAGTTGTGTGTTGTGTGCATAGGTCAAGTGCAAACCAATTAGGGTTAAAAATCGGTTGGTAGAGGACTACTTCGATCGAATTGTAAAACCTTTTTTTCTTCTCAAATTGGCTTGATGTTGTTGGTTCTGCTAGAATTACAACTATTTTGTGAGTGTGGAAGTCGC
This sequence comes from Carcina quercana, assembly GCA_910589575.2. Taxonomy (NCBI): domain Eukaryota; kingdom Metazoa; phylum Arthropoda; class Insecta; order Lepidoptera; family Depressariidae; genus Carcina; species Carcina quercana. The sequence goes on along the minus strand of OU342437.1, from coordinate 13,582,281 downwards.
GCAATCCAATCGGTTTAATTTGAAGGGCGAGCGCCCGTTTGGACTCAAACTCGTCTTAGGGCAGTTGCTTTGGTGCGACAAGATCGGATTGGTGTTGAGTACTCTGTAGTCAGAAAAAAATCTTTCACGAAAAATGTAAAACAAAATATTTGAATAATTTTACAAACGTACTGTTTACGTACTGTTAGAAAGGTTAAACCACAGCTGGGTGTATACTGGCTGTATCTGGCCAGTAATTCTTAGCAAGGAGGTTTGCGAGTTGCTTGCGAGTCTCTGTGGTGGAGGCGCGCGGCCGACGTCGACACCCCCGCGCTACCCCCGCACTTCCCCGCAGATTGCGTCACGCCTTCGTTCAAGGAGCGCGCGCTAGTGTTTTGTGTCTGTTTAGGCTTTGATATAATTAAATTGTACCGAAATATAGGGGTATTTATAGTACCTATCAATAATATACACATAAAGAAACCCCGATGGCCGGAATGGAGCTCTCCTTCATGTCGAAATTACTTTAAATGAGTATATCTATATTTCAGGGTCCAGCTCTCCCCTCTTCAGGCACTAGATATGTCTAGCTTATTAGTATATATATAGGTATATATTCATTGGATATTTACTCGTACGCAAAAGATAAAGGAGAATCTGCTAAGATTGCTTAGATTGTTAGATTGATACAATATATCTTTCACCATAATCCTTTTGAAATTGAATAGCTGGCTTTGATAAGTAATTGCCTAAAATCGGAGATCGGATTATAGCGATGAAAAATAAATGACACTAACGTACAAATTTAAGGTAATGGTCACAAGATGGCGTTTCGAACAATAATCCAAAAATTGTGTAAAAATGAAAATCGTGATTCACTATGAAGTTGTACTCGTATTTTAATGATACTCATTCCTTGACAACATAATCTGATGTCCTATTTTTAGAAAATTACTGCACAAAGCCAGTTATCCTATTTTAAAAGATTATGGTAAAAGAAGTTCAGTTTTCTTCTTTGGCCTCGCCTTTTCTGCCGGCTTTTCTAATCATGTGATGCCACGTGGTCCCTCGCTGTGCTTCCTCTTCTCTCAGATCCAGTTCCTTTATGTCCCTCTGGACATTCGTCAACTAAGTGGTCTGAGGTCTTCCTCTTCCCCTCTTTATAGTAGTCATAGAAAGACCGCCGTCAGCCTGGACTTGCTCAGTTTGTCCGTTATCTTTGTAACTTTAAAATTTGGTATGAAACTTTTATCTTCCGAATCGCTTATTGCCAATAATTACGTTTACGACAAACTCCCGTACTACTTTATTTTATTATCCTATATTACTCTACAGTTTTGTTCTTCATTTTCCGTCCCGAGCAACAGTGAAACCGTATCAATATCGGTTCAGTAAGTTCTATGTCGTTTGTCGACCCGTATGCAAATGAAGATGAGTTTGCTTTCTTCTCGAGAACGTGTAACCTTTCATATTGAAATTTGGAAGACGTGTAATTTAACTAATAATAAAAAATGCGAAAGTGTGTTGAATTGTGTTCTTTTACATATAGCCTACTTAGCAGATATGCGTGAAATTCGGCGCACGGGCCGAGCGAGGGTCATGCAGTAGTAAATATGGTATTTATGAGTTTTCTATGACGATTGACTTTATTAACCGAATGAGAATATTGTTACGAGCTTTCGTGGTTTGTTTAAATTGAAGAGAAAGAAAGTCTAAAGTTCCGGAATTTATTGGTAACACAAGTCCACAAACCAATCTTCAAAATCACGGGTGGGGACCCAAACAGAGTACGTCCCTGTCTCACTAGTTCCGAGTTGTCTGCACTGAGTCCGTCCCTGGATTCCACGTACAGAGTCCTTGAACACTACTGACGCCGATCTGTCGATACTGACACCACGTGACACACTAGTACACTAACACTTTTCCACCTCGATTGTACTTTCGCTTTACAATTTCTTCCAGTTTTCGTTTCTTCACTTTTCTTCGCTGTGAACTCAACTCAAACTGAACTGACTCGAAGCTCGGCTCGCGCCGATATATACCCCGTATTGTTTCTAGATCCTATAGTCTAGAATCTTCAGGAACGTTGGAGAGTATTCGACGCGAAGGAGATAGATGAATTGGTGTCCCTTTCGCACTTGACAATCCTTATGCGAGTATTCAAGAGCTTTCTACGGTAGTTATTTGTCAATATCCGACACGAAGGGGATAGATGGATACGCCCCTCTCTTTTCTTTATCTCTAGACTCTTCGAGCTCCGTGACAATATACTTCTGAATCCATACTTATATTATAAATGCCAAAGTTTGTTTGTCCTTCGTTATTACTTGATTTATAGGTTTCCGTAACTCAAAAGGAATCCTTATAGGATCACTTTGTTGTCTGTCTGTCTTTCTGTTTGTCAAGACACTTTTTCTCAGGAACTCGTGGAGGTACCAAATAGCAAGTTCCAAGTACCAAGGCAAGGTACTAGAAGGCAGCGGTAGTACGGCGTGGTCCCGTCCCGCTGCAGCCCGGAGCTGCGGAGATGTCATGGCTCACTGGTCAAGGGAAGGGCTGATTGCGAAGCGCTAGAGGAGTTCTGGTGTGTTCTTAAGAGATCCCAGGGCTCTTCTAATTGCGCGGAGGACGACCACCGAGGGGGTTTTAGTGGATAAAAATTTCACATAACCCGGCTTCTCTCCTAAGGAGTCGGGTATCTTCAGAAGATTTCCCCCTCGAAAAAAAAAAAGGCTAGGTTATCGCATTAAAAATATACGGCTTTTTAATCCGCATTTTTCGCCCTAGAAGCCTATCAAAACTTATTAGGTACTGTTCATTGACCTCATCATGTACAGCCTGCGGCAGTCCACTGCTGGACATAGGCCTCTCCCAGAGTGCGCCACTCGATTCGGTCCTCTGCTCTCCGCATCCATTCACGTCCGGCTACCCTACGTAAGTCGTCTTTCCACCTCGCCGGGGGACGTCCTACACTACGTTTGCCTAGGCGTGGTCTCCACTCGAGAACGCGCCTGCTCCATCGACTGTCGGTCCTTCTGCAAATATGACCGGCCCACTGCCACTTCAGTTTGCTAATACGGTGAGCTATGTCGGTCACTTTGGTTCTCTGACGGATCACTTGGTTCCGAATGCGGTCCATCAGAGAGACTCCGAGCATAGCCCTTTCCATAGCCCGCTGAGCGACTTTAAATTTGTGGATCAGTCGTGCCGTGAGTGTCCACGTTTCGGCTCCGTATTCATTGACCTAGAATCATGAAATTTGGCGAAAAGCAAGGTCTTACAGCACAAGTATAGAAATAAATATGAAAAGTATTAAATTTTATTATTTATTCGTTGGATCATTTGTTCATATACCTCTATTTATTCTTAACGCTAACGATTTTGTTAACAATTGCTCATTGATTTCAGTCAGGCATTTTTATTATTATTTATGACTATCAGTATGTTGATTATTCATATTCTGTACAGAATCTTCGGTTTTTTTGTATAGGGACCGTCGACGGGCTGGACAAGGATGGCTACTTTTATCCCGATCGAATTTTATTTATTTATTCACACATGCTTAACTTATTTACAGGATTTACCCAAAGCACAAGTTAACTCAACAATCAATAAGATTAGAATTGAATAACATTACATTACATAGTATAAATTATAAAGTCCATTGAAATATAAATACGCCTGTCTAGCGAAGGTAGCTAGAGTGTCATTCAAAATATCAACATGCGGAAATTGCAGGAGTAAGTCCCCGAGCAGAGCGAGTGCTCTCGCTGTGGGAGTGTTGCTTTGCGAATGAGCTCTTCCCGTGAGATACAATCTGAAATCCACGCAGCGTCGCCACCAAAATACAAATGAGTTCATAAATTACGTACATAATTACAGTGTACACGCTCACTAAGCACTCGGCAAATATTGTGTTGCCGAGTGTACCGGGAGCGTTGACCCCTGCGTTACCAGGCAACGCAAGAACAAACAAATAGAAAACTTACCGGAAAATCGATGATGCAAAAAACTACCTTAATGTTATAAATGCAAAAGAAAGTTTGTTTATCCTTCCTTCACGAAGATACATACATACAAGTCAGAAATAATTAACGCGTTCAAAAAGAATTAAAAACCGACTTCAACTGCCTTCAAAATATTCACCCATAGAGGTACAATTATCTGTGTACATATTTGGTTTTTATTGATTTTCTCAAAAAGCGCTCAATCAATTATATGGGAGCACCTCTGAAGTATGCTCTACCAAACAAAAATAGTAGAAGAGAAGAAAGAAGAGTTAACATATATACAAGAAAACATACAGTCGAATTGAAATTCTCCTGTTTTGAAGTCGGTTGAAAAATAACATCATTTACTGCAAGTTATCATGCCGGCAAATAGACTATGAGTCACTAAAGACTGCTAGAGGGCTACCGTTACCAGTTCGGGTTCGTGTTCGTGTAACTTACTTTCGCATTTTATAATATTAGGTATGGAAGTTTGGACATAACGTCTACTGGGGCAGCTGTTTTATAAGTTTCGTGGGATTCTGTAAATATTCCCTATGTCGTGTGTGTAGGTATTTATATTATAGACAATATTTATGCACTATTACGGATATTAGAGATAAAAACGTATTATTGTATATCATATTGTTTGCAGTTATATAACCGAATAGCATATTTACAATTTATATCGTAATGAACAATCTATGCGAGTTTATATCTTCCGCATGGCGGCGTATTGCTTCTACAGAATTAATATCAAATACAATATTCTGGTGCAACATGGACATTTGACATGATTTTCGTCTTGTCCATCTTCATTTATAAACCTACCTGTTGGGAAACTCTGTTGAGGTCATTGAGCATTGCGTTCAGATCCTCCAAGGATTCTGCCGTTATGACGATGTCATCGGCAAATTGAGGGTGAGTGATGTAGTCGCCGTTGATGTTGATGCCCAGTCTACCAGGCCGTCCCCCTACTAGATGGACCGACGACCTGGTTAGAGTCGCAGGAAGTCGCTGGGTGCAGGTGGCTCGGGACCGGTCGATGTGGCGTACCATGACGGAGGCCTATGTCCAGCAGTGGACGTTTCCCGGCTGATGATGACCATATTCTATGCACATCACATATTTTAATATATGTCCCTACTGCGGAGGGTCAAGCCTACTCTCCTTCAGAGAGTGTATCGGCCATAGTCCACCACGCGGGACCAGTGCGGATTGGTAGACTTTGAATTTCTTCTCAGGAGTGTGCAGGTTTCCTCGCGATGTTTTCCTTCACCAAAAAGCCAGTGGCAATGATATTTATCATTCGTACATAAATTCCAAATAACAAATTGGAACTCATTAGTACCGGCCAGAATCGAACACAGACCTCGATTGTTCAAGGACTGACGCTCTACCCAACTGAGCTACCACGATTATGCAGATATGTAATCAATAATAATTAACGGGTTCAACCGACTTCAATTGCCCACGGATTCTATGGCATTCACCCCCTAATTTTACACCCTTAACACCTGCGAAAGTTTCACCAAAACATCCAACAAATTCAGAAACAAAAACTTCGTTGTATTTTTGAGTGATGTGTGTGTGTGTTTAATTTGAATTGAATAATGTTCGATGCAAGAAGTAAAATAAAGTTTTTGTCCGACTACAGCGAAGCCAAAGCAGCAAACTTTGTATTTATGTATGTTTGTCCCCTTATATCTAGGTAGTATTAGTATGTGGTAGGCATTTTGTCCATCTCTCTCTATTTCTGCTGCGACTCATTGACTTGGCGCTTCTAGGTGCGCACGCTTTCCATCATCGCTCATCCATCAGCTGAGATGAAGGTCAAGGTATACACTGTGTAATATAACAAGGTATGTTAAGAGATATAATAATGTATTCAAGCTCATTCAGTAGGTCATCGAGTTCGCCACTGAGCGGTAATTGTTCCAATTGCATACGTCCTTTGCGCTGCGCGGGAGTACGTCCTTATTAAATTGATCCTAATTCATACAACAATACGAGTATGCCGTCTGGATGGCTGCATGTCCTGCGCTTGGCACACTTTGATTATAGATATGCTTGCATCTATTAATATAGACGAATGTTTATGGCTTGTTTGTCATTGAGATGGATGGTTTCCTTTTGCGGTCGGGATGTTTTGATGTCATATTTTGGATTGAATTGTCCACGTCGAATGTTCTATTTTCCCCAGCTTTGGGACATTCCACTTTTGATTTGGAAGTCGTTTGCTTAGATAATGTCGCCTTTGTAAAATACCACCTGACAAATACCGCCTCTAGTCAAACTAACCGAAGCAAGCGGGGTACACCCGCTGGTGAATTTGGCGGTTCATATAGAGACATTGCAGCAAGTTTCTGTTTGCGACTCTGTAGTGACTGCTGTTTGTATAGAAAATGTTTTGTATGTAATTTTATTTATCTTTTTATAATTATATCTATCTATGATCGGCGGCAAAGACAACTACCAAATAGCGGTGTGAAATAATTATCATCAATTGAGAGGATGTAAGTATTTGTAAGGGTGAAAGAATAAAGATAGATTATAAAGACTATAGAAAATAGAAGAGGAAATACGGTAAATCAGCGGACAAAACATGTCATTATGGAACATCATAGAATGAAAGACTGCGAACTAGGACACTGCTTTGATTAAGTAAAGAAGAAGAAGATAAACGTTTGTCTTATCAGGAGGTTAAGAAAATGGCGGGAAAAGGAGGACACTCCATCAACAAGAAGCTTTTGAATTCAAGAATCAGGCCAAGCAGGTTAAAATTAGAAATACATACAAGTCAAAAATACCTGTCAGTCGATTAAAATAAACTGCGTTTAATTTGGTGTTGAAATGACGTAATTATTAAAAGCGCCAGCACTTATAACGCCTCTATTTTGTTCATATCTATAGACCGGCGTGTGCTAAGTACACCATTCACTAGCTAAGTTGCGGATTAAGGCTAAATCCACTTACTTCTACAGTTAAATATCGAACACATAGGTTAGTAATTGCGTAAACGCATATGAGTGCTGTGAGTTACCACTTATTCATCCAATCAGATTATTCCATTACAAATAGTTTTAACGAATATTAAAAAGGCGTTGGGAGAGAAAAAGTACTTTAGCTATCAGTAAGAGTTTCTTTTCTATAAGTTTGTTTAGTTATGATTAGTTTCCTAACAACGTACAGGAAACGTCCACTGCTGATCAGTCCACCCCATGACAAAGAATACTAACCTTGTGCCATAGCATCCCATAGTAAAACACAAAGACCGGTCCCAAGCCGCCTGCATTCATCTGCGCCCATACTTGATCATCGGTCCTAGCTAGCTAAGGGTCGGCCCGGAATACCGGAATGCAAGTTCTTTGGACACTTTGTATCCCAAAGAAAATATGTGACGTTGATGACTTGATTTGTATGTAGAAGAACGGCGGTGTTCCATCATTACTTAGGCGATATTCCACAGTTAATAAACGCGTCGCTCCTTCATTTATAATTTGCACCGGTTAGAAATGGAATTCACTGCAAGCTTACGTTCCTAAGCGTTGAATCCTAGACTTCTGCAATGACAAAATCAAATAGCATTCAAAACGCCAGCGTGGCTCGACCGAAAATATATGTTGTAATTGTTAATTTCGGTATGACGAATTGCTGCGACTTCGCCACGTCCTTGATTAGTTAGATAGTCCCACATTGCGTGCTCATTTTTGGGAGCGGCAGACATGTCCGGAATTACATATATGAAACCCGTTGCGTGATAATAAACGGAGATCTAGAGAATTGTGTCAATGTGTAGAAATACATATACCGCCTGGTATAGCTGGACTCATTATTATCCGAAGGTCATGGGTTCTATTCCCAGCGTTGCACCTATCTGGTACTCAGCCTGTCCGGCTATCACCTTGCTAACTACGAGTGACTCTGCTGCCAATCATAATTTTGACATTGTCTTGTTTTAGCGTTGTATTATTTTGTCATTTTAATTTGATATTTTGAATACATTAATTATTTTAGCATTTGAAATGCTTTAATGTAGACTGTGATATTTGTATGCCTAGTAGGTAAGTAATAACGGTCTATATCCCTAATGTCCATCTCATTGTAAGCTACCTATATCCAGAAATAATACTTTGACTTTGATCAATCATATTCTTCAACAGCTGCATAGGTTTGCTGCTGAACATGAGCCTCTCCATTGCTCGCCAGACTTTCTGTAAAAGGATTTGCCAACATCACCACGCTTGGCAGGCGGATTGGTGATGACAGAAAGATCTTTTGGATAGAAAGGGCTATCCTATTGTAAAAAGCTTATCCCGCGACAATTTTTTTCGATGTTATTTATTATGTGACCCAAACACCTGACTTTCAATCATCAATCATTTGACTTTTAGATATTTAAATCAAATCGGTTTATTTGCAGTCATTGGAGTTTAAATAGTGTTTGGATCTAAATACATTTTCAAAAGAGCCAGCAGTAGTAAATTTAACATGACCATTTCTTCTGTAGATACCTTTTGGAAATTATCGGAGCGTTTGATGTCGTCAAAAAGAATAACAGCCTGGACCGTTTTACCCATGATTACAGCTGATCCGATTCCACTGTCACGTCAATTTTGACACCATTTTCATATTTATGAAGGGCTAATTTCTGCCGCAAACGATCCACTGACCTGCCAATGAGCCCGGCCATTAGCTACTTAATGACATCACGCTCGTTGACGGACAGCCGTGCCCTGTTTTAAATGAGCCTCACTATTTATATTAACGCGATATTTGGGACAGACCGTTGAAATCTCAACAATAAGGTAATAGAAGTGGTATCCGTCCGTTAAATTTCCCCCGCTCTGCTAAGTCTAGTCTCCAACACGCTGAGCAATGGAAGATCCCAAATACACCTGTTGTCCTGAGACTTGGCCAATACCAATGAAATTTAATGACCGCTCTCAGAGGACTTTCCAAGATTATGCCACTATTATGTACTTACTGTTACTGTTATTACTATTATGTAAAGCATCTCAACGACGACGTTAAGCCATTATTCATAATTACCATGTCCTAAGCAGAATGTACCTAGTTCGGCAAAATTAACGCATACACCTACTAACACCCTCTGTGCCTACTACTATGAGTGAAAATGACCCTTACTTATTCGACTTGACTTTTGTTTATATTTAATCATTGACTCCTTGCACCAAACGCTTTTTGTGATTGCAGATAATCCATTCTGCAAAACGTCTAAAGCATATCGACCAATGAAACAGAATGTGTTTTAATAGCCTTTAGCCTTATTCGACCACGTTTTGTCTGAACGATTTAGAAATATAATTTGTAGCGCCGAATCTGAGCAGTGAATCACTGCGACCTGAATATCTGGCTTCCAATAGAGATGGATGTGTTATTGAATTGAGCTGCTGACGTTTGTTATATCCCGGATGCTATGTTAAAACGTTCTAGTCTGGATTTATGTAAGCTAAATCGGTTTTCTTGACCTCATCTTCTTCATCATCATCAACAGCTAGTATACTAGTGAAAACTCCTTCATAGATCGCCTTGTCGGATTGCCATATCACCGCCTCCGTGGCCTTGTTAGTGGCTACACCTTTGGACTCATAATCCTGAGGTCCGGGTTCGATTTCCAGATTTTTATGTTCATTTGGCTAGCTATCACCTTGTTAACTAAGTCTGCCGCCAAGTTGTATTCCGGTATGAAAGGTAGCAGAGCCAGCTCCTAATTGTCATGAAGATTTTGGGTGCGCACGCTTACCATCCAATGGCTTTACCGTCACTTACCATCAGGTGAGATGAAAGCCAAGTGCAAGGCCGGTAGTATTTAAAAAGGTAGCTAGAGTTTAGTCTAAAGCTAGTTTTGCCAATCCTAAAAAACTAAGGACTCAGGTTGCATTACACTACAAATTAACTGTGACAAAGATGTCTCTTCGATTCAAACAAAACGTTCATGAAGCATTAGCTTTTGCCCGCAACTTTACCCGCTTAGACTTCATAAAATATCCCATCAATCTGGATTAAACGTAGTCTGTTTTATTTCGGTCCTTCAACTATATCCCTAAACGAATTTATTCTGACTCTCCAGCGTAGAGTAAGGACAAACAAACTCACTGTCACAATCATAATATTAGCACAGATATTAGTATGGATACAAGAATGTATTTCTTCATTTTTAAAGTGCAAAAGAAACCAGTTTTAGCAAGGCACATAAGCACATTTCAACTTTGAATCCTTATGATGAATTGAATCAAAATGAACACATTGAATAGCATAATTACTAAATACCCAGTTGCATTTGCTGTGTATTGAGACATAATTATGTATGATGGTTCACAAAGCTGACGTTTTCTTTGAGCAGCCAGCTCCCACAATCATCCTACATCACTATTTCAAAGGCGCTGCGACCTACTTGCGATCGTAAACAAACCCAGCCATCTTCATAACTCATGTTTTTCACATTTTACGATTTAAAAACATTAAGATCTTCATTACGTAACGGTTATTCTCGCTTTCCTGACGAAATTACTGTTCTATTTACTCAGACCTACGTGTTGACGCCATGTTTCCTCCTTATTCTGTTGCGGAATATAATCTAAACATTCACTTTCTTTTCTGTCGTTTGTAGAAAAGTTTCACTTCATACTCGAAAAATTTATAGGGATATGCCATGTTCCTGGGTCTACAATACCCATGTTAACATCTAGAATTACCAATCCGTTTGAAAATCGTGGTGATTATAGCAAAGTTCCTCGTGGAAAGTCAGATCTGGCGATTGATGAGTGAGGTGCATAGACTTTTGTAGTTTTTGATGATGTAGTTTTTGAGATAATAAAGTGGTACTTAGTCAGGCTGTAGTGGATAAGTGTTCACCACAAACCAATCTCCAGCCAGGAATTTAACTGACAACAACTTTCAACAAGACCTTGAATCTATTCGATTTATTATTCGATAATTTTGTTGGTTAAACATCTGATTAGAATTAAAATAGCTCTTTAAAAAGGTTCATAGCTTAATATACCTCGTTCCGTGTTTTGAGAAAGATCCATCGAGAGTTCGACAGCCATATTCCCTGGCAATAATTTGGTTTAAAATATTTATAGTTGTAATGTAATTGGACTAATTTCGCTTTTCAGAATTGGCAACGCATCGCACACCGAAACACAACGACTAGACCGATCGAGTAATCCGTACAAAATAGAGTACGAGGCCAAAGACCGCGGACGTTCGGGACACACCCGAACTGAGAAACGAAGGTGACGTCGTCAACATGGCGTCCACCGACACATCGACCTCCAGCACCCTCACCGCCGAAGAACACAAGCGAACCGTCGACGAAGCATTCCTGAACAAGTTGAAAGTCCTCGTCGAAAGGTTAAGGCTTGAGAATGTGACCTTGAAAAAATCGCTCGATGTCGAGCGGAGCGAAGTCCGAGCGATGAAGGCCCAGCACGAAGGAATCGTGCGAAACTTGAAGACTGAATACAAGAAACGAGAAGAAACATTAGAGAAACAGCTACGTGTTACCAAGCCAGACAAATCAGAGGATGTGCCTGGTGGCAACAGAATAGCAGAGATAAAGAAATTAACGATAGAGATTCAGTCTTTAAAGTCAGCAAATAAGGGTCTTCAAGAAAAGCTCAAGGTAAAAATATGTGTGCACACTTATTTATTACAGTTATTGTAAAACTACGTGTTAGTTTGAATATAATAGATCACAATTTCTATTACAAATGTAACACAGCTTATGAAAAGTCCAACCATCCAAACAAAAAATACCTCTTGCAGATTTTCTTCCTTCAATGCCCTGTGCTCTTTTTCGTCGTAGATAGATTTCCCAAGTGTTCTGTAGAGCGTGTATTCATCAGATTCGGTCCAGTGTTTGAGAATGCCAGCTTGATTGAGGTGATGCAGCATGTAGTTTAACCTTTGTTGATATGGACTTCCATAGCGTAGACCATATACTATTGAGCAGGGTATAGGACATTCTTGGACAGTGTGAAATAATGGTCTTCCATGCTTCATATTCGTTGGTTTTCGGCTAATATACAACGCATCAGATTTTCTCAATAGGATTGCATATTGGAATTGCCTTTTATCTATGGCATTTTTTATGCTCTTATCATTAAAAACTTCTATCCGTTTCCTTAATAGCTTGTAGTACTGTTTGCCTAGACTTTTTATGAACAGTTTGTGATGACGGTTATGTACTGCAAATGTCATGTTAGTATTTTGAATTAGTTCTTTAAATGTATTTATGTCGGGCTTATATCTTGGATACGTTATTGCTGTAGTTATGACCCCCTGAAATAAAATGTTGAATCTTTGTTGTAAGTACAGAAAGTAAAAGATAAATAAAAAAATAGATTTTCACTTACTTCTATAAGGCAATTTACTACCAGGGAATATCCTATAATATGAAATATTACTACTCTGAAAGCAAATCCTTTGAATTTTATGTCAAGTGTTTGTTTCAAAAAGCATTTCACCAAATCCATTGTAGTTGACGAAACTGTTTCATCTTTGAATCCCCATACACTTACTTCTACTTTTCGAGCTATAATTGCTATAACCGTGAAAAAAATAACATTGAAAAAGAACAAGAGAAGCAATCGCAGCGATACCATCTTGACCGTTATGTTAAATGTTGACTCTCTGTCGGACTTCTTCACCAAAAAACATAGTTCGTCTTGGATAAGAGGGTAAGTCGTATCAATGTATCCATAGTAGGATTCCTTCAGAATTCTCGAATTTAGCTCTAAGTCAGTGTATCCATCAATCAAATCTGCAGTGACTCCTGTAGCCGTTCCATTCTCCAGTAAATCTCCAACAGTGCTTCCATCTCTTGGTGTCAATGGAAGACAGGTAGCATTTATAAAATTCATTACGGTGACAGCGAGTCTCGAATCACATTTGATAGGTCCAGTTTCATCAGAAACATATATTTTTCTAAAAACACTCAAACGTAAAACGTACCCGTATAGGTTGTGGTATTGTTGTGTCAGTAATTTGCCAACGTCCTTGTCATCTGTGATTTCCATAACATGGTCAAAGTATGGATTGTGGGTGTACAACCTTAACTTGTCAGACCAAATCAACAGGATCGAGTTAGTGACGCTCTTGCTCCACAAGAGTTGAAAGTGTCTCTGCACATAGTAGTAAAAGTACTGGTCTATTTCAATAGGCACATTGATGACGAATATGACGGCATACCTCGGTTTGAATACTCCTGTTTTCTTCAGCGCTGAAATAGCAAAATCATTGACTTCGAGAGACAATTCGTTTGAAGTCACCACGTATGCTGTTTCACCATGCTTGTCTATCTTTGGTTTCACTCTTTCGCGGTCAAGTGCCGCACAACCGTTGAGAAGAAGCACGGGGTAACCGGAGTTAATAGTTTCTGTATACTTAAGTATTCTATTCTCAAAATACGTGAACTCACAGAAGATAATCGTGAAATACCATTGGCGGAATGAATAATAAATTGCATCAACAACTTGATGAGCAAACTCTGCTTTGAAAGCTGTTTCATTGTGGTACGCGAAAATTTCCTGATAGAGAACACTTGACGGGCTTATGCACACAGCACTTTGAGACACTAGAAGGATTCCTAGGAACTTTAGCATTGTAGCCTCAGTCTGGTGTTTCTGTGTTGAAGAGTTGAAGGCGACTAGTGCACAGTAAGTAAGGGTCTAAGGTCAGTTGTTATTAAACGATAAAGTATCATTAGGGAAATGTCATACGAGTGCATTGTGTACAATGTGTGATGGACGTCAATTAGAAGCGAAAGGAAAATATTTGCTGGCAATCGATTGAGGCACCGATGACGGTTTATAACATAACATGCGATGATAAGTTTATCAGCTACGTTTAATTATGAGGGGTCCTAGTTAATGTCAACCAAACGTAACGGTAGATGTTGACCTAATTTTACAACATTACCTTTTAAGTGATCGGCGGTAAAATTCTTTTAATTCCATCCAATTTACAGGTATAATTATAACTGTAGGGTGGCATCCGTTTGGGTGGAAGTCCGTGAACTTGAGTTGGGTTTCGTAATTATTTGGTTGTTTAGAAAGCCCGAAGGCGAAAGAGCGTCAGTCCTGAATAATATAGGTCTGAGTTCGATCCTGTACCGTACCAGTGGGTTCAAATTTGTTATTTATGTACAAATGATAAAAATAATTACCATTGGATTTTCGGCGAAGGAAAACATCGTGAGGAAACTTGCACACTCCTGAGAAGAAATTAAAAGGACTGAGCCAGGGCGGTGGACTATGGCCCATACACTCTCTGTAGGAGAGTAGGCCAGAGCCCCTGCAGTGGGGACATATATAGGCTGTTAATGATTTTATTTATGCAATATTAGGATTTCATACCTTCGCTTTTATGCATATTTAAAATAGAAAAACGCATGATCAAAATCTCACCTGTATGTGAGTTGATTTTCTGTAGGAACATATTCGTAATCTTTTATATTTTGCGCTTGTATGTATATGATTATAACGTGTGTATTGTGTACCATCCGGCAGGTTGCGCAAGCGGCGGAGTGCTCCCGCGCGTCGGAGCTGCGCGCGCAGGCGGCCAAGCACGCGGCTCTCGAGCAGGCTGCTACGAGAGACGCCAGAGCACAGTGCCACAAGCTGGTAATGAAACAAACTTTTCTGATATGAAATAATAATAATAGTGATGCATCCAATATCGGTACCGATATATCGGCGATACTTCGGGTTTGCCGATGTATCGGTATCGGCGATATTTTTATAAGATTATCGGTATCGAATCGTCAAAAGCGTATTGCGGCATCCCTAATGTCAAAATGGCGCGCATTTGCAAATGGCGTCACGTGCAGATGGTGAAAAGTTAAATCATCATTTTTCGTTTCTTTTCCTTTTTGTTGTTGTCAGAGTTGTTGAGCCGCCATAGTCCTCTGACATGGCTCATGTAGTGACTACCTGTCGTGAAGCATGGAAGCTTTTCAGAAAATCCAGTGATTCAGCCTGCAATCTCAATACTCTCAGCGTACAGTTCGGCAAACAGTTTATATTCTAGTTTCAATTAATCATAATAACAGTCAGTAGTATTTGGTCAGCTACCGATCAAATAAATTAGAAAAATATACATTCGATACCAGTCAACGGTATTTCATGGCATGCTTAGCTCTTTGTTGAAAAGGAATCCTGATGTAATGACCTTTACATCTATGACAAGTCTAATAATAGCATTTACTGGCATTTTCAACCTTTGGCTCAGTTGTAAAGATTCAATGTCCCATGGCGATGTTTAGTATGATTAGTGCATTCTGTAGGCGGTTCACAAGGATTTATTGTTATTGCTGGAATGAACTTAAACTTCAGAATGTTTTCGTGACTAGTTTCCATTTTCGTTAAGTTTTATAGTCGGGCGATTGATTGTATTTGAAAAATCGAGCGTCCTTGGATCGAGGTTTGTAGTTTTAAATCCGACGCATGTGGTGTCATTCACTAAGGACTTCTTATTTTATCCCCAATTACAACCTCACGGGCACGGATGTATTTGCTGACTTCATTTGATATTGATCCTTGTTGCATAGGAAACTAGAGATATCGTCAGAAAAGACATCCGAATCGTGAGGTTGTAACCAAAAATATTATAAATATAATAATCTAAAATTGAAATTTTTCTGATATAAAGTACCATACTAAATTTCTGTTGCCATAATCTTTTAAAATAGAATAGCTGGCTTTGATAAGTAATTACCAAAAAAATAGGAGATGAAATTATAGTGTCGCGAAATAAATATCATTAATTTACAACTTTGTAGTTAGCTACAATAGCAGTTACACAGCTAATGGTTCATAGATGGCGCTTTGAGCAATAGTCGAAAAAATGTGTTTAAAATGAAAATTGTGATGCACTGTGTAGTTGTATGGTAATGATACTCATTTCGCGACATCACAATTTGATGTCCTATTTTTAGATAGTTACTACACGAATCCAGCTATTATATTTTAAAAGATTATGACAACAGAAATTTAGTATGAAACATTGATGGAGGTGGATTGCCTTAAGTCAGGGTTTGTGAGGTCAGTCATCGATCTTACAATCTACACGAAAAAAGTTGATAAAAAGAATTTATGTAATAATACTAAAAGTAAAGACAATTTTAGGTGTAAGTAATACGTCAATTAAATTTTTACTTTAGTTTCTCTTAGTACGACTTCTTTAAAATTTCACGATTTCATTCAGCATGGAAAATGTAAAAATATTCGGACTTCAAAGCGCCTACCAAAAAGTTGGGAGCAAAGACACAATTGCGAATAAAATTATTTATAAGGCGTTTTACCCTTGCATACTAAGCCGGTTTTTTGAAATAAATATGGTATTGTACCTATTGAATATTGATTGTTCTCGTTGTCCACAGCTGGAGGAAATAAAATCGAAGGAGCGCGTTATAGTACAACTGAGGCGAGAGATGGCGCGAGCGACGTCAGCCGCCCAACAATATGAACAGGTACAATAACAAAATTAAGACAGTTCTCTATTACTGAAAGCAACGGTCTCTACATGCCAGCCAGCCAACCACTAATGATGATTTGTTAAGAGGCTATGTTAATGTAAGACCACGTGGTCGGTTTCAAGGTTGCATTGTTTTGTAGCTGTCCCTATCCGAGCCCTATCCTACCCGAGCGCGTACGGTGAGACAGCATACACTACGCGAAGTTATCCACCCGTTATTTGGATGTTTCGTAGTCCAGGGATCATTTGAAGGATACAGTATATTATGTAACCATTTTTTTAATACAGTATACTAATGAAATTTCAGATGTCGGTGGTTTTTCCAAATTGTTCTAAATTGATTCATACTTTTGTAAATCAGGTTCAAAGTTGGGGCTTTTTATTACCGTAAAATACAATTCTTTGACGCCCTGTAACTCTGGAAGTATATATTTAAACGAAAATCTGACTCACCACCGACACAGATATTTGTTTCTAGATTGTGTCTTGAAAATTTCATAGATTTTCATAGCTTAATACTCAAAATATGACTGGACTACGTTTGTATGGGCGCTTTGACACCATCATACCCTCTTAAAATAAATTTCACTATAATTCCTTATTTCTACGAGTCATCCAATGGGGTCGTTTGCCTGACTTTAGCATTCCAATCAACAAACTTTTACTAACAAACAAATAACTTTAAACTCATTGTCATTCTCATAGCGTATCAGCTCTTTACATAAATTACTGCTATGTATACGCTTTACGATTTCCACAAGCCATAAACCAAGGTAGTTACTCAAAAGGCCTGGGTTTCTCAGAAATTTCTTAAGGATATAAATCCAATGAATGAAAAACATTATAGACTCGTGCCTGATGGTGACCTGATTGACACCTACATTGTCACTTGAATGTCAGTTGCATTTTTAAGCGTCTTGGAGTACGAGGTGTACGGGTGAATCTTGACTCGAAAACGCTATGTCACAACAAGTACATATAATCTATTATTCCAAGAGGAACAGTTCTATAGATACTGGATACTCGTCCTTTTAGTGACGGCATTGTGTGTATTAAAAAGAGATGACAATAGCTTCATTTGCCACATTCGATCGGGATGAAATGTAGCCTATATCCTTTTAGACTATCCTAACAGAACAATCAAGTCATGCTGACTTCCCGTTACGACGTGAAGGACGACAAATAAACTCGCTTTCGCATTTATAATATTATTGTGGATTTTGTGTTTTGACTGTGGCACCCAGTGTCATTTTTTGGGAGAACATATTGAGAAAGAAAAGAGCCTGGAATCCAACTGGAATCACTGCTGTCAATGACTTACGAGTGTCAGTCATGACATGAGTTTAGCTTATGTATTTAAAGCATTTGGGATAGCTTCAAAAAGGTTTGATATAGTATCTTCGTGCACAAAAACAATACCAATGGAATGTTGTTTTCGGCATCGATCCTGGCAGATATTCTCTTAAATTAAATTAAAGTTGACACACTTTAGTCACTAGTGATAGAATATCATCTTTCGTCATTCACTAATCGTTGGAAATAAAAAAGGATAGTATGACTATATTTCTCACTCTGTTTTAACTAAAATCATTACAATTTGTACACATGTATAATTGTTGTGGCTAGTTATTTTATTTTGTAGTTTTTCGTACTTGATGCTTGGTTGATTTTACTCTAATAAAAACCATAAAAGTCAGTATTTGTTCGAACTAAATAAAATATATTTGTTAACAATTGCTTTACAAAATTCAAAATTAATTTATGCGTTCCAGAGATCGTAGATGGTTCTGCGGACCTACTTATCAAGGCACATCATTCGATAACAAACAGTGTATCCGTAGATTCTATAATAAATACCAAGCTTTTGTTTGAACCTAGCATGGTATGGCTTCGTCGAGATTAACTTTCGTGGTTTTAGCGGGAACACTAGTGTGGTTGTATGTAGGTAGTAATCCGTCTAATAGGGAATAACAATATTTAAGTAGCTTTACGTGAAAATATTGTGACTAACACGTGCTTAAATTAGAAATAGAACGTCGAAATTTTGTATTGTACGAGTATAAATAAATGTCTTTATTTTTTTATTACGCTCACTTAGTAGTTTGAACTTTTCATATCTTAAAGGGACTGAAGACTTGAGTCTTTGGTATTAATTTCAACTTGATACCTTCACGCATTTCTGAGAAAAATTGTCTTGTCAGACATATGGACAACAAAGTGATCCTATAAGGGTTCATTTTTTCTTTTTGGGGTACGGAACCCTAAAAAGCGCATATTCCATTTTCAAAACTGCATTGGTGGTTGCCGGAGCCAAACCGTATTAGAAC
This sequence comes from Carcina quercana, assembly GCA_910589575.2. Lineage (NCBI taxonomy): Eukaryota > Metazoa > Arthropoda > Insecta > Lepidoptera > Depressariidae > Carcina > Carcina quercana. The sequence continues at coordinate 13,563,482 of OU342437.1, read as the reverse complement.
CAAAAACCAGACTTTTTTATTACGTCTGTCATTTACGGAAAATACGTTTTGGAGAGGGCAAAATACTCCGTACGTTCTAAGAGCGTCTTACGCCGATTCCCACATAAATATTTCCAAACTTAAAATCTCAGTTACTCACGGGCTGCCGAATTTTTTAACCGTGTGAAAGTGCCGGAGGGCCCGGATTCCCGAGTCCTTAGATGCCTAAACCGTTCCCCCTGGAGGAATGCTGGAAATGTCCGAAAGTAATCATCTCCCGGTTTAATAATAATAATGAGTGAACGAACACAGGTGCACTGGTATTAGGGACACGCGAGAACGAATGAGGAATGTTTGACAAATTACAGAACTAACGAGATTGTAAAACTTAATTCTCATTTAACTGGCTACCATAACCGGCGAAACGATAAGGAGGGTAATGATTTAAGCAGGCTATGTGTGTATATGGGTATGTACTCATAATCATCGACTGCTGCGAAAGTCCAATTTTATGTCGGACTTTGAATTTGAAAATTTGAAAAAAATTAAATTGAATTGAAGTTCAAAGTTTCGTGAGTGGAATTTTCAGGACTCTGATACTCCTAACTAACCTGACTAGGTCAAAAGGTACAATGAATTTGTTAAATAAAAACGTCAACTTGGCCATTTGGCCTTCGATTTAGGTTTAGGTTTTAACCGACTTCAAAAAAGAAGAAGTGAAAAGGAGTGGAAAGGAGTTTGTGCTCAGATTTTGATGACTCTTTCTATGTCCGATGGGAGAAAAGTGCTGTATTAAGTAATCTATCGTTAAAAAGTAAACTAGCAATGGATTACAAAAACTCCAGCTTGGTTAGTGGAAAAAGAGTGGATGAAGGCGCCACTGTCGTTCTAACAAGATCGCGCTATGGATATAGCTTTATAAAAACTTTGCTGCAATCGTCATGTTTAAATGAGACGTTGTTTTATCATTCAACAAATATATACAATCCGTAAGGTCATCATCATCAGCCGGGAAACGACATAGGCCTCCTTCATGGTATGCCACATAGTATAGACTGGTCCCGAGCCACCTGCATCCAGCGACTCCCTGCGACCTTTCTGTAAGATACAGGGTTTTATATGATACATGGTTGCATATCATATTCATTATGGACAAATACGATCATTCGACAAAATCTACTACTGGGGAATCCCTATTATTTTTTAATTTCTCTGTTGATCTCTGTAATCTTTTATTTTGATAAAATTAAGTATGGAAAGAAATAGCCCGCATTTTAAAATATGTTTTAAATTACACTACGAAATATACTACTTTAGCTACATAAAGTATTGTACTAAATTTAACCACTTTTTTAACAACCGTAAAGTCATCAATATCTACGTATCTCTTATATATTGTTTGGTATCTGTAGTAGAGCTTAGTAGAGCAATCAAAATTGAGCAAATTACACAAAGTCAGGTTTCTGGCTAAGCACGCTTTCCATCCAACGGCATGTTCGTCACTAAACCGTCATAGAGATGAAGACCTAGTGCAAACCAATAAAAATAGTTTTTGAATTAAATTCTACCATCAAATACAAGGAAAACAACATCCAAATAACATCTAACAATATCTTTACACAAAACGTCATTTTTAATAATGGTTAAGAATATTAATAAAAGTTTAAAAACGATAACATAATCGAATCGACCTCCGGCGAAGTTTTATACGAGTAACAAAAGTCCTTCAAAGTTTAGAGAGGGCCACACGCATTTCAAACACTTGTAGGGGTGTGTTATAAAAAATTCTGGGAATAAAATGAAGAACACTGTCATAATCGGTATATACGGTCTGTGTCTGCAAGTGTTCACAGCTCAAATTCGAAACCAACAAACGGCAGTCAGTGTGGAGTGTTCACTTGTTCAGTCAGACAGACCGAGTCAGGTTGCCGCGGAGTGCGCACGCGCGTGGCTATCTTGAATCCCAACCGTCATCTGCATGCGTTCAATTGCGTTCTCCGTTTGAAAAATAACGTTTCCGATCGTGCGTGTTTGACTATTCGAAATACGAATTTTTGAAGTGCCGTCTCATTGTGACGTTTTTAGTTTTTAATTTTTGTTTTATAATATTAAGTGACTGTGGCAGAGAGTTCGTGATCTAATCTTTAGCTGTGGAACATTATTTCGGATTTACTTTCTATCGCTGTGAGTATTTCATTACTTCTGTTTACCTCATTACTGTTCAGATTAGAGAAAGTATGTGTAATTAGTATTCTGTGTTCTAGACGAATTTAAAGTTTATGTATATAGAAAATGGTTACGCTTTATGTTAAGGTAGAGTCAAATTTCAATTTAGAAATCAGTTGTAAGTTTAATATGTGCATAATTTCACGTCTTTTTGGCAACTTCATCTGTAACTAGATTTTAATTTATCACAAACACGCTTCAATGAGCATTGAAAACGCAAACTTTAGACGAATTAATGCCCATTTGTGGTAGGTATTGTATGTTTGATTGAGGATAATAACCTGAAATAAATAGGTTTATTACCGAACCGGTATTTTGACAGGATACATTTGGAACGGTGATATCGAGATAGTAACGGTTTCATGTGTTTTTTCTGAAGCCGGTAGCAGGCGGTTGGCCTTAAATGAGTCTTCCCGTGTTCGAAGGAGGAAATTCAACTTCTTGCTAAGTCATTCATTATTCTAGGTCTAACACAAGTGAGAATATTTCATTTAAAAGGTCTGCAATTGTTTTTTGGGCGTATATATCCAACTTACTCGTAATTCCAAGTCATTTTCTTCAGAAGTTATTTCCATGGTATAAAAATTGATTCAAAGTCGAATATATCGGGGTATGTATAATAGTCTCAGTAGGGTTACTAAAATAACCCAAGTACGGTTAGCACCAATTGTTCTAAACAATATGCTATAATAAGAATTTCATATTTTCATAATCTGTCAGAAAACAAAGCTAAACAGTCCCTGGACCCCACGCACGGTATGTCACAACAATGGTGGGATCCAGCGTCGGCCCTTAGCTATTGATCAGGGTAGAGCGAGATTATTTTTTGTTGACACTGTACGTCGTATGTATTTCAGTTTACGTAAACGCCTCTCAAAAGGTGTCTTCTAAAGTTAATGTTTCACCTAAAATTGTTTTTCGTATTTAGAATTCTGGCGCCTACAGCGACCGTTCCTCTCGCGCTATCACAGTGTAAAGGTGTAAAGTGCAGCAGTTTCCGCGACTTACGCGACGAAAAATAATACCACTGCATATTACAGCAAGTTTATGAGATAATGGCAACTCCCTAAAGACCATACGGCATTTATGTATGGAGCCTGGTATACTTACGCTGCCTTTAAAAAATTCATGATTTTGTGGTCTCAGCCCAAATTTTAGTAAATCGATAGCAGGCTTAAAAAACCGTAAAACCTCCCAGAACATATTTAACCGTAAATATTGGAAGTCAAAGTTTTAATGACGACACGGAGTATATCGTTCTTTAACAACTCTATGGACGAAAGACAAAATTAGAGATGCATATTCAAAACTGTACTTTTTCAGATAATATTGACACAGATTACGAGCCTTTTTTGCCCAATTGTACTTTTAATATCTACTTTTATCTGTGCCTGCTGTATTACTCCTAAAAATATGTTTCGTAAACTGTACTTGTTTTCCATAAACTCCGTTTTAATTATGATATTGCTACAGGACAGGGCTTGGCTTACAACAGAGTGTTATAAAATTATGACCACATATCACGAACCGACCACGTATGTATGTTTTATTTACAATTTGTCCGCTTCTACTTTGACACGTTGAATATTTTGTCTGCTGGTTTAGATCGATAACGCGATCGTCGCGAGAATGTCTTTGTGGCATACCACGCGATATGACTATGTCCAGCAGTGGACGTTCCCCACCTGATGACGATGAACTGATGCAATACAGAAATAACGTAAAAACTAAAACCCGACTGGTACAAGAAACATTCAGGCGTAGTATAAAAAATCATTTTTCTGGGGGTTGTGTATATCTACTTTTATGTACTTAATTAAAATTAAATTAAATTAAAATTAAAATCATTTTATTATCAGATGTCAAAGATCCATATAATTGTTAGTACAGCTTATAATTATGTTAGTAAGTATATGTCATAACTGAATTTGTCAAACTATTTATATGTCGCATAATGGGACAGTCAAATTTCCAGGCTATGGTGTTCAGGATGCGATTAATATATTTTCGGAATGTACTCATACCTTTTATTTGGTACCATGGTAAAATTATTAATATTTGGTAGCACTTAATGTAGCACCCATACAATTCGCATTTTGGTTTTTATGTTTATTCATATAACCTCAAATCCGCGGACAAACAGGACGCTTCCGATGTTACCACATTTGACAAAATACGATGAGTAGATCAGGAGCTATGAGGGAATAGTTGAACACAAAGGTTCAATTAAATTCAATTCTTGATATTTATTGCAACTACCAACTTCATGGTAATTCTGCCAAACACAAAGGTTGATAAAATCAAAACCCCCTTTTGGTTAATGTTAAGTCAAAATTAATAGAGTCACGGAAACAGTCATCTATGATTTTCCCTGTCTCTTTTCCTCTCACGAATTCATGATACATGTAAAATGACGTAGGTGATGATTGTTTTGTGTGTTTTCTAAAATACTTCCAAACTACCTAGGATAGGATAGGATGACTCAGTTATACTTTGTAATTATTTGGATAAATTTGCACAGTGTTCGTATTCCAGAGTTGATTTGGAAGGAGATTCCGTGGTTGATCCCAAATAGAATCCAATAAATGTTATATTATCGAAATTGGTACCAAAACATTCATCTGCTTTTGTTTATTATCTTCCCCCGAAAGTATCTAAACAATGACAAATGGAAGAAAAATGTTACCTACAAAACAAACTTTAACTACTACTTGCATATTGTCGGATCTGCCTTAGTATTCACAGATATAGTTTGGCTAAATATTTCTATAGATAGTGCAAATTGGGCTCACGAAACGTTTGAGAATGTTCTTATTAATGATCAATTTCTATAGTCATGTACAATTAGGTCCAAGATAGTGCAGATACCAAAGGTGTCCTTTATTCTAAAAGGCTATCATTCTGGTCCAGGATGATTTTAGCACGGGGAGTCTACCAAAATGAAATAATACGAAGCATAAAACGACGGCGAAGAAATGAAACTGTGCATTATTAACCGACTTCAAAAAAGGAGAACCGATTTGGATGATTCTTTTTCCATCTGAAAGGTGGTGCTTGCCGTGGTGTCCCATTTCAATTTGGTCCAGTTCTGACAACGGCATCCATGAGAAAACGATATAAATCTAAAATTTGCCTTAGTTAAAGTAGACTTTTAGGGCAATTGAAGTCGGTGTCCAGTTCTTTTTGAACGCATTTACTTGTTTTTATTAAAAACTGGAGCTATTTTGGCCATATTTCTTAGAATTTACTGGAGATGGTCTCAACATGATCCCACTAAATCAGTTTCGATTGCAGAGCCAGACATTTTGGGCATCTAAGTGTAGTTATCAATTTCAATTGTAGGAATAAAAAGAATTCTCCACCGAAGCGGTTGGGAGTTACTTGGGAATTTAAAATACACTCTTAACATACAATCTTAAATACAGTCAGTCTGTGATAACTATGTTTTATAACTACTTTTAAATGCAGATAATGTGTAGGAACAGTACAATTCTTTAGTACAAATGTAGTCACAAACACAAATTAAGGATTTGATTGCTGTCGTAAAAATTATTATTATTACAGTAGCAATTACTGGAGCCTGTAATTTTGTTAATATAACTCTCCTTTCGTAGATGAATATCCCTTGGAATTACTTGCCCTAATGATTTACAATTAGTTTATAACGAACCTAACGTAGACGAACGAACGAACGCCTAGCTTTGTGAATTAATTTCGCCAACTAAGTAAATACTTTTAAATCTGTTTCCTCTGAGTTGAGGTAAGATTAAGCTTTTTCCAAATACACTTCTGCTTCTAATATACACTTAAATAGTGTAAAACAAAAGTATTTCGCCATATTTTTTTTAAAAAATAGTGGTATAAAGTGACGTCTGATTCTTTTAAAAACATAAATATACAGTGTAGTTGAAAGTAATGCCCTTTTAAACAAATTATCTTGAGGTCTTATATTAAAATCCTTCATCGTTTCATAATATTTCTTTAAATCTTAAACAAAACTAGGTTCTTCAAGTCTACCAAACAAGAGCACCCAAGAAGCAACTACCCATATAATAAATGTCTGTCCCTCGGTCATCTGTGTGGTCATAAAGAACTTTCTACTCGACCGAGCTGCGTACGCGCATAGCCGATCATCATAATTGTGCTTTCGTATTATCTCCTTTTACTTTATGGCTCTTAGTAATGTGGTCCATGCAGTAGTTTGCTTCTTGTTGTGTAGGTATAATTGTATGTTGATTTGTGTTTCTTTAGGTTTTGTTATTATTAAAGCTATAACGTCGAACGTCTGTTTCAAAGTGTATTTATTGTGAGTTTTATTGTAATTTGCACTTTAAGTTCTCGTACACGACGTTAGTATGTGTGATTGAATAGAATGTTTTCGTTTTGAAACTGCCTCATTGAAAAATATTTATTGGTGTCAATATTAATTTTATGTTCTCCAAGAACAGTATTTTAAATCTTACAGGTTTATTATTATTATTTGAGACAGGCGAGGTGGTCCACCGGGCCCAACCACTCACTGCGACCTTTATATATCTATTGTCACCCCTATGTGGTTAAATCACTCCCCCGAAGCCCACTCCGATCCTATATCGGACGATATCTCTAGGGGTGGAGACCTTAATATCGTCTGGTGTGACGATATGACCTCCAAGGTACTTTTGTCTATTGTGATGGAGTGCATCGCAGTGACAGAGGACGTGGATAGGTGTTTCCTCTAGCTCTTTACATGATCTGCAAATCTTATCGTCTCCTAGACGCATGTAGGTGCTTGTTAAGTTTAATGTGACACGGGTAATTGAAATTTATTGTATATTATTATCCTTTGTCTTATTTGGAATGAAGAATATATTTTATGTAACTATTTAGCAGTTTATGCATGATTGAGTAACAAAAATCGGAATATTCACATCTATAATATTAGTAGGAACATTTATCTATCTATCTATATATTCGTATTTCATGAATTAAAGTAAGTACCAAAGCAATTGTATATCTATATGTATATTATATATATATGTAAAAGAAATGAATCAACCAGACTACAGCATATGTTTTGTTAGAAAATTCGTTTAATATAATACAATAAGACAAACGAAAACGTACATATATTGAATCACGATCAATCAACATAACAAATTAAAAAGCATGATCTTAACATGACTGAGATAGCATCAAAATTGTAAAAGTGAAAGTCAGTGTACCATATTCAGACTTTGGAAGCCGTTTGAAAGACGACTGAACTGTGAACAGAACATGCATTTGAAAGATAGCCGATAATAACAAAAGTCAAGATAAAGATGCAGTTGAGATAACAGTAGAAGGTCTACAGTTTTTTGGTGGTGATAATGAATGAAAATGAAAACTACTTACGATGTTAAGTTATTAATACATTATTAATGAATGAATGAACTATAAAATTGCTGTTAAATAGGATGTTAAGCATTAACCTTATAAATGATACTATCAAATAAATTGAATCTAAGAGCACATAATACCTTTGAGTATCTACTCTGATTTTCATCCTTTCCGAGACTAAAAATATATGTTGGTAAATGTATATGAAACAGACCATAAAAGTAAACCCGTACCATCTAAATTCCGTAACTGTAGATAAATATTGGGTTCCAAGAAAACGGATCCGTGTATCCGAAGTAGAAATTTTAACCGTGTAAAGATTGAGCATGATAATGTTTGACAGGAACAAATATGAGTCAACGTGAACGAAAGTTAAAAAGGCGGTCACAGCTGATAAAAACTAAAGATGGCCTGCCTAAGACTATAATCGAAGTCGTTGACATTTTTACGACGGTCTATTGGAGGTGGAAGAGTTGAATAGATTTAGATTTACTGTTTCTTTATGTGACGTAAGCTAAAGCGTTAGAAGTGACACACTCACCTATAATGATGATGTTGATCCTATAATATTGAGTCATCAAAACACTTGGTGATATACAGGAATTTTCGTATTACTGTTGTCAATTATTTGCCTTCGTTATTTTCAAATAACAGATTTCAGCTTCCATAATTTTTATAAATTGGTCTACCTGATCGTCTTTTGGTATATCCATTTTCTATTTATATCTTTTAACATAATTTTGAAGGTGACTCAGCAAAAATGACTCAGATTGGTATATCCTAGGCACACAAATGCACTAAACCAGGTAAATCATTGAGGTCAGCACCGTTCACTGCTCACTTCTTGACATATGACCTCGTCAACGATTGTTCTCAGCGGAAACGAATACGCGATGGAATGAAAACATGTCTTGATTGTTCTTTTTTCCTATCTCTCGATCGTTACTATCGATTGTTTGTTTATTTGCATTCAATGGGGTATGACTTGTGAATTAAATTGTGTGAATGATTGTCTACTGTCCTTTTTAGTTCGGTTTCCGTTTCAGATTTTTTAAAGGCATGTGCGTATGTTTGTTACGATGAATAAGATAGATATCTTTTAGATATTTCTAAATTCTGAGTATGATGCAGAGAGATTTAAATATAGTAATAGGTTATAGAGCGGAAATTGGGAAATTTTTCATAGATAAACTATGATCTCGATAGGCAATAGTACGTTGAATGTCTTGTACGTCCGCGTGGCGTGATGTGACAGTAGACTGAGACACTTATTACCTATTGGTAGAAAGTTTAGTATCAAAATTTTGTTTTCTTTGTTCGGTCTATCATTAATAATGTCAAATGTTTTTTGTATGACGCATTTAATTTTGTCAAATTATGATTTATGCTTACTTTAAAACTTTTTATGTACGTTGACGATCATAATTGGTTGTTTCCATCTACCGACACAAACATACTTAGAAATATGGAGAAATCCCGCAGCTACTAGACGACTTTCCTTAGCTTTTTACTCAACACGTCATCAAGGCAATCGTATTAAGTATAATAACGCAAAACCCACAATACTAATCGGAATAGCATCTTGTCAGCTCTAATGTAATTTCTATTACTGCATTTCACCTTTTTTACACTGTGCTGCGTAAGTAAACCTAATAGATATTGGCAATACTGCGATGTAGTATTCGCATGTAGAGATGCATGCTCGAGAGACTTGCGCGAACAAGTGGAGTGAATCTTGCGCATCTCGGCTAACGGGGCCGCTAGATGATTCAGTCACGAACTGGAGACATTGTAAGGAAGGTTCTTTGCTGGTGACTTTGGTTTATAATATTTTGTCTCTTTAGAAAAGAAACTAATGTGAAGTATGGAAAGAAGTTTTTATTTGGTACCGCTGTCGCAATATAGAGTGAAATAGACGATTAGAGCCCACCACAAGTTTATACCAATGGTTTAAAAGTTTAAATTGAAGAAATATTTGTCATATCTTTCTCAATTGAATTGGTGATAAGTTTGAAATAGTTAACTCCGTGTATAATCTTGCGTGAACTGTATATTAGATAGAATTTAGTCTCTTAGCTCTCTATAAACAAATTTAAACTAAATTGTCGAAGTGTTCTAAAATATTACCTAATGCAGTAGAATCATGAAACATTTACATTTGATTTTCTTAATTTGTTTTTTGATGGTGAAAACATTTTACTTTATATACACTTTATCCTAGATATTAATAACATACGTTTCATATTCATATTAAGGAGTTGATAACAATTTTCTTAACTGAAATTAGTTCTGATTATGTTTATATAGAGGTAGACTGTGATCATGAGTTAATATGAATTATTTTAACATAAAATGTTTCGTTGGGTAAAGTTAATTTCGGATTTTATGTTATGTTGCCGTTTATTGCTATTCAGATTTTGTTTCTATTCAAACATCACTTGAAACAGGTTTCATTTCCGTAAAGCCTTGCGTGCTTGAGCTCCTAATCTGTCTGAGTCGGAAGGATGTTTCCTTTATCGTAAATAGATCTGATTTTGTCTATTCTTTGATGTTGCTTCTTAGGATCATTTTTTTTGCATTATTGTGTTGTGTGTGTGAGCTAAATCTTTATAATTATTATCATTAGCATTTATCAATAGTACTTATTTATCGTTGTCATTAGTAATAACAAATCGTTGTTATTCCTGCATTTGTATTCCTGCTATTATGCATTGTACCTGTTGATTATGCTTATCAATTAATAATCAAATCCATTAAAGATATAACATGTAGACATAACTAACACAATCTCTTTGAATAAATCATTCTATCTCAACCATTTGCCGTTAGCAACAGTATTTTCCTTATGTGTTGTAGCAAGTTTGTCTTGTACAATTTACTATCACTCCCTATATAGAGTCAACAGATTGTACACATTTTGTGCGTCATCTCCAAAGGCAGGGGCATCTAAAGCCGTGAATTCAATGCCAGCTATAATGCCGTGGCCATTGAAGTCAATGAGCGGTGCTTGTAACGTCACATTTTGATTCCGTTAGAGATGTGAGACGGTGTGTTTGGTTTGGAATACTCTGCTGTATCACTAGCATATCTCTTATATTTTACCCCTAATCCCTGCTAATTTGTAGTTTGAGATTAAGTGTCATTGTGTTGTTAATTTGAAATTAAACGCTACGTGTATTGGTGTTGCTATTTTGACATTGAAAGCTATGTGTATTGTCTAATTTTTATCAGAACCATGCCATGTTTTTATAGGTTTTACTTAGATTTCTATCTTGAAATATTACAATATAAACATCATCTATAATGATTTTTACAATTATAATTGGATAATTTCATCCCGTTTTTGTGCACTCTGCATTATTTACCTGCTTAAGATCTAGACAAACTAAAGGCTTCCTGTTACGTTGACTGTGAATTTCAATGCGACAACATTAAGTAAATAATGCGAAATCTTGCAGATAATTTAATGATATAAATGTTGTCATTGCATAACACAAGTTAAATATTCTGTTACATTTCTGCAGCTGTCAGATCATTGTGCTGTGCATTACGGAATGTATTCTTATCGGGTTTTAAAATAACTATATCTTTAAAGATAAGATTATTATTGAGTCATACATAAACAGCAAACGTGATCACATGTAAATTATTAAATGACTTTTTTCAACAAAAATTCTCATTCACAGGTGTCCACACATATCCAATCGTTCTTTTGCTACTATTTTGATTCGGCAAGTGGATTCGTAAAATAATAATAATTTTACTATGATGCTAATCAAACCATGATCAATAAATCGGATGGCAAAAGACGACAGCTAAAAATCTGATAGTGTTAAATAATGTTTGCTTTACTTAATATAAAGTTTGAATCAGAACAGTCACCTTCATTCACCATTTGGACTGATGATGTAAACGACAGCATTATACAACAGGTGATTATTAATTAAAAGGTAACAAACGAAACTCCGGGTAACTTATAATTAAATCACCATAAAGTACACCGCATCAATTTATCTGCGACACAATAGCTTTAATTACCTGTCTAAATATAGTCACCATTACGAAACTACCGAACAAGATGGCCTATCGAGTGACTGGTGAATGAAATCAATTCTCGTGGCATTGTACGAAGATGGCCGACCATTAGTTCCAGTTCATCGTCAAATCGATCGTTCGTGTATTAAATATTGTAAATTACGCTGTTATTGTTGTTATGTCCGTGATGCACGATAGCTCAGATTACATCCCAGGCATTGGCATCATTATGTTTTGCTGTGGTTCTGTAATATTGCACAGTTTTGCTTGCTTGTGACACTGGTGTCGTTATACCCATTCTTATGCGACTGGTGGTTAAAGAAGAATGGGCGTGTGTTTTTCCCTTTTTTTGTGTGTATGTTTGTGTAATTAGTTTTAATTCTAGAGGTTACACGCGTATTTTGCAGAGTTCTACAGTCAATAAATAACCCTTACAGCTTCACAATGTCGGTCTGTGCGCCTGTTCGCGGTTTTATTCAGCAGTTTATACTTTACAATGAACTGGCTTTTTGCAAAATTGCAAATGTTCTCCTTTCGTAAAAAAAGGGTTTATTGCGCAGAGCATATAAAGTTTACAGTGTTGCGTCGTTTATCGAGACCGCAATTCTTTTTATAAAATTGGTTTTATCAGGTTTATTCAATATTTTTCATTGTTGAGGTTTACTTGGAACTCCTATTTTATTTACTATCGACCTGCCCTTGTGTCGCACATGTGAGATGTAGTGTTCTGACATAGATGCTTCCAGATTGTAAGTTAGAAGTCTAGCCAAAACATCGGTGAAAACTGCATAGACAACAATTCTAATAATCATTATTTTTGGCTTCTGTTGCTCTAATAAAGACTTAGACTATTAGAGTTTCTTCAATATCTATTACATGTATTGATGATTTGTATTAGTAGCGACTGTGATACTGAAAATTTAAACAAAAGTGAATGTTGTAGGCTCGTTGTCACAACATTTTCTCCATTGCATTATTTTACACTTGGCGTTTTCTATTAGCAATACCAGTCCTTTCAGTTTGCAAGTCAACTATAAATTTCGCAAAAATGCGTTTATGCTGCGTGATTACACCACTTTGTCGGAGCCGCTTGGCAACGTAAAATGTTGATTAAATATCTACATTGAAACTATATATCTAGCAACTGGACATTCAGCTATGCTTTATTTCTAAGAAAAAACTTACACAGTGCCGCAAAGCTGGCGTAGAATATTAAATAGGCCATTGCAGGTAAGATTATCAAACTTAGTACAGTGTCCTTCGTTTACAAGCTTTTTTATTCGTGACTTCATCTGCGGAGATTCAAGGTAATATGTAGTTAATGTCATTCTTCTTATCAGCTACTTATATGATAAAAATCACGTCTATCACTTTTTTTATTTATTTTATTTAAACAGTTTATTGGTTTACAGGTTATTGTATATTTTCTATACATATTTAGATTTTTACTTGATTTTTAAATAGTGTACGTGTGAAGACCGAATTTGAAACACCTCTTTTAGTATGAAACTTTTATTGTTTGAATTTACCTTAAACCTATTATTTAATAATAATAAATAATAAAAAGTATTTATTCTCCAGAATATTTCAGTACATTTTACTTATAAACTACTTATGTTTAAAAAGTTGGACAAAATTAAGTGTAAAGGCCTCCGTTGCTGAACTAGGTAAAACCCTGTATTTCAGCATACAGCGCCTCCTTCCTCCGGATTATATAATTTATAAGATCAAATAATCAATATTTGGATTATTACTTATGCACTAAGTTATACATATAGTAAAGTATGTGTGTGTATTTGATATCCTATTATTAAATAATTACTTGGAGAGATAATAGTAAAGTTTCACATATAACATTCAAGTTACATGCTTTACTTGTAACTTCATAAACAGTGATATCCAACTTGCGTGCCGTACTCCGTCTGGGCCCAACCTTGGTTTGGTTTAGAAATCTGCAGACAGCGGCAATTATATTTCGATTAGTTTTCTATCCATTGTAGAGATCGTTCATTTGCTCACTAGTAACGCTTGGGTGAACTTTTACTTTGCTGTTTGTCGCTTTCAAGACTAACTTTTTGTTTTACTGTTCATATATTTTTTCTGCAGAAGAAGACGCGTGTTTTTCTCTGACTTTCCGGTTTCAGGTGATCAGATAGTCAATTTGTATTTTACTCTATTCTTTATCAATTCGTTAAAGTGAAAATATTTAACCTTCATGTTAAACAGTTAGCAAGTTTATTTACACGTTTGTCGCGGCGTCCAACCTCCACGGATGAAATCTCCGTGGAGTGCAAACTCCGTGGTAACTAACGTCATAATTTAAGAAAAAGAACAATTGACTACCGTTTTTCTGTGACTAGACAATCAGAAAAAAAATTACGACGTGATTACGACGTAAAAAGAAATTAAACTGCTTTACTGTCTAAAAGTTATAATTTCCAGACTATACAACATTTTTCCAGCAATGTTTTGTCTAGTGCAGAATAACAGTCAATATTGCGTGATTTCGTCTCAAAAATAAAGCTGAGTAATATCTGTGGTTGTGGAGAAATTGAAAGTTCCAGAGGGCCAGTACCTGAGGTGCAATTCACGGCACACGGAAGTCTTTGGTTTCCAATAAAACATGGATCAATATCGAATGAGGTCTGCAAAGACATCCGTGAGGCGTGAGGCTGAAAAGACGGTCGTCCTGAGTGTATTGCACACCAATTGGACATCAACCAACACGTTTGTCATGCGTGCGGCAAAACCATGCCGTTTGTCGTGGCGATCAATGAGCGAGGCTCATGTTAGACAGTGGATAAATCATCATCAACAGCCTATTACGTCCACACTGGAGGGGCTCAGGCCTACTCTCCTACAGAGAGTGTATGGGCCATAGTCCACCACGCGGGCCCAGTGCGGATCGGCGGACTTCACATGTCTGTTCAAGACATGCAGGTTTCCTCACGATGTTTTCCTTCACCGTTCAGCAATCGGATAATGTACTTGAATTGAAAAACAACTCATAGGTACACGGCTGGATTCGAACCCGGTACCCTGAGATTGAGAGTCCGCGCCTTATCCACAGCGCCACCGACGCTTAGTGGATAAATGAGATATAATAATTTATTCAGCGCCACAATATTTTTGATATATAATCTTATACAGGTTTAGGGATTTTAAAGTGTCACATTTTACATGAGTATTTAGTCCTTGCCTCAAATCACTTTATGTATTGTTAGAAAAAGTTAAACCACAGCTAGTATATCGGCTGTATGCATAGGCGGCCAGTATTTCTTAGCAAGGAGACTGCGAGTTTCTGTGGTGGAGGCGCGCGGCCGACGTCGACCGACAATCCCCGCGCTGACGCCGCACTTCCCTACAGATTGTGACAGCCCTTCGTTCAAGGCGCATGCGCTGGAGTTTTGTGTCTGTTTAGGCTTTGATATAATCAAATTGTACCAAAATATAGTGGCGTTTATAGAATGTTTTCTTTATTATATTGTTACAAAAGAATATCAAGACCTTTGCAATCTAGCAAAATAAATAGAGATGACAGACACAATAATTTTAAATTTTTTGTACAGTTCTACATACTTCCGCTACCTAAATGTTACAAACATTTATATCAAATCGAGCTAAGTGCTTACCGAGACAACTTTAGTCTAGATCATTTGCAAAAGTATCATTTTATTACATTTGCGGTAGAAACCGTCATGCAACAGAGGGAAAGTCGCTGACGGTAAACTTGCTCACCTTTTAATATTTTAATTTTTCTGCAATTTTTTAAGCAAATCGTTTAATTTGTGTAAATCAGAATGCGCGCATTAATAATCTTGTGTGTTTTTAAAATTATACGTGTCATAGTGCGCAACAGTTCTCTATTTAAAATATGTTTAAAAAAGATATAACCTAAAGTTGGACTGGTAACATTTTTCAACGCCTGCATCTCTTTTCAGGACTGTTTAACCTTGTTTAAAGTCTTGTCAAATATTTAACCAGCTCCAAAATAAGCCATGGTAGCTTAGTTGGGTGGAGCGTAAGTCCTTGAACAATCGACGTCTGAGTTCGATCCTGGCTCATACCAATGAGTTCCTATTTCTTATTTGGAATTTGTGTACGTTGATAAAAATCACTGCCATTGGCTTGTCGGTGAAGCAAAACATCATAAAGAAACCTGCACACTCATGAGAAGAAATGCCAAGGTGTGTGTAAAGTCTACCAATCCGCACTGGACCCGCGTGGTGTAGTGTGGCCCATACACTCTCTGTAGGAGAGTAGGCCTGAGCCCCTGCAGTGGTGATAAATATACTCGTAGGCTCTTGATGATATGATGATGTCCAAAATTTGGTACATTTTACTACTAATTTTCTTAGTCTAGTCCTTGCCTAGCTTCATTTGGAGCTTACGTTCAACAGTGGGCAGCGGGATTCAATCTTAAAGTCCAAGCTTTCCATTCACCGTCCCAAACGGTGTTCTCATTAATGAGCCATTCAATTTTTTAAATAGTAATCATTTTAATGGGGATTTCACCTGTTACACCATACCTGATGACTTGCAACCGACAGCCGACGAAGAGATTAGAACTCTATGGTGCCGTAATAAGGGTTATGTAAGCAGTTAATCAGAATCCATTATGTTATTGAAAGTTCTTTTTCTATGGTCAAGCGTGATTGATGGAAATAACGATCATCGGATACAAGAAATAAAACAGAACTGTGCGTACCATGAAGATAATGTACTGTAGTAGGTGCTAGTAGTCCCCCAAATTCATCTGACACATACGCCGTTGAAACTACGCGAATTTCGGGAAGTATGCATGTTCATACTGCATACTCAATTTCACGCCCTTTTTTTCCGATTTGATTTGATGCTGTTGGTCGCAAAGTTGGTTTTACTAGCAACTAACCTAAGGGTGCACTCTAGGGCTTGACTTCGGATTAGGGATGTTGCGTTGTGGTAAAAAGATCGGAGAGAATCGGCCCAGAGCGTGCCGATAACGGCGGTAGGCACCTGAATTACTATTAGGGATGGAGTTTCTTGTTTTTTGCCGTCTTCGCAGGCAGATACGATGCAATTGTGCAGTGTGGTTTTTAGGACGGATTGGTAGTGTGAAGGACCAGTTCCACAAACAGCAGGGTTACATCCTCTATCATCCTCTCTTGGTTCCTTTTCAACCGACTTCAAAACAGATAAAGTTCTCAATTCGACTGTGTATTTTTTGTATGTGATGATTTTGACAGTTTTTGTTTTATCGATGTACCCAAATAATTCTACCTCTAAGGGCGAACATTTAAGGGGATGAATGCTTGACTTTTAGGGCAGTCGAAGTCGGTTTCTTCGTTCTTTTTGAACGCGTTGATTATTGTGTAATGAGAATATATCTATGACATGCCTCATGATTTATTTGAAAAGTATTTAAACAGTTTGAAAGCCAAAACATACTAAGTCGATAATAAATTCAATGAATCATTAATCAGCACCAGCCTTACGCAACCTTATTAGTATGTAAAACAATCTCGTCTAATTTCGACCGGATTCGAACCTGTAACCACACAGTCGTGACCGAGCCATTGGCTCGCGCCTCGTCGGGACATTTGACTGTAACAATTTGAGTAACACTGACTTAAAAGTATTTCAGATATGTACTTGAAATTTCGCCTTTGTGCTCAAAAAAGTGGGTGCTTGGCACTTATACTCGTATAACGCTGGCGTAACTAACTGTTTAATGTGTATCTTTCAACCGGATTGTTTTATTCGATCATCACTATTGATTTCCGCCATTCTTTTATTTTCCGGCCATTTAATTTTGGTACAATGTAATTGCATCTGTTTTTGCAATATTTCTTCGACAGTGTTTGAAACAAAGATCTCAAGATCTGTATTTTAATAACAGTCTTACACTGATTTCCATTATATTACTTTATCAGACTTTATGACGCATTATAATAGCGAGACCGATGCGTCCTATGACAGAAATTTGTAAGCGTACTATGAGTTCCATAAACTTTTATATTTTAAAATTATCATTTGAATTGAAAATTACGTAAACTTTTTAAAATAAAAAAAATTGATAAGGGCTAGTATTCGTGGTAAACGGATAAACATTGTGTGTAGTACGCCCCGCCGTGCCGTGCCGTCACGTGCCGTGTGCATGAGTTTTGTAAGTCAATATTAAAAGACGCGGTTTGTGTAAATTGTCGTGTTAACGAACGGGCACTAAATAAAAGTTAGACAGGTTACGAAATTAGTTTTAGAAAATCTAGAATGTTGACATTTCTGTGAAAATGTTACGAAACTCTGGTGCGAGTAATATTTTTAAATTGATAACAGTAATCTTGATGTCATTGTGCGGGTGAAAGTCTGTGAAATTGTCAATTCAAAGCAGTAATGGCTCCGAATTCTGGGTAGCGCGGAGTAGTTGATTTCAGTTGGATGAAGATGCACTATTAAGTTGATCTTTTGTTGTTGTTGGTTGAAGACTATATGAATTACTTAGTAAAGAGGTGTTTTAAATTCGGCCTGCACTTGTACACTATTTACAAAATCAAGTAATAATCTAAACATGTATAGAGTAATACTATAATTTCATTTTTGCATTTATTTTAATTGTACAAAATCATTCTTTTTGCTCTAAGTGACAGCTTCAAGTGTAATTTTATTGACGCCATCTTTGTTTTCAACGTCAAGTCTTCCCTGTTTCGTGCGTTTTATATGTTTTTGTACAAATGAACTAAACCGAAATATACGAAAATGGTAACTAAATCATTTATGTTTGATAATGGCCTTTTAAAATTATAAGTGTACAAGACCAGGCATTGGAGCCATACATTCGCGGAACGTAGCATTTATTAGACTGATCAAGTGTTAAATATTTCTGGTTGTTCGGAACGTTGTACGCACGGCTACAGGTCAAGCTATACATTTCCAGTATAAGCTGACCTAGCATCGTGTGGGAGTATATTTTTAATGCGAGGTCAGCGTATACTGGAAATGTATAGCTTGATGTGTAGCCGTGTGTACTTATACGCCTAATGTTTTATGATAACCATTTGAAATGTATTTATAGCATGTCTGAAAGTTTTGTTGTAAAAGCTTTTGCCCGTGATTTTTCAGAAAATAATTAGAAAGACATCAACGCGCGTGTCTCAGAATCTAATAATCGGAATACTTTTTGGATTTCATTTTGCATTTGCATGCATTTCATTGAGCAAGTTTTTTTAAAAAAAATTGCGGACTTTTTATGCTGTAAAAGTCCATAAAAAATTAAATAATATTAGATATTTAAAATTTTATAGGAGTTTTATTATGCCCTTTATGGTTTAAATTCAATTTAACCCCAATCTGATTTGTTGTCAACTCGCCTAATCCTCAATAAACTTTGTAAGTACGTATGTAAGAACTTTCATTTAAATAATGTTGGCGCCTACAGTCTAGCCTAGCCTTATTACTAGTATTAAACCGTGATGTATATTTACAACGTCAATACTAGGTAATTTGTATGAATAGACAAGAAAACAGTTAACCACAACTTAGCGCGGCAGGGTGTGTGGAAATTGAAGGTTAAGTGAATAACTTAAAGCCACTTTCCACTTACCAAGCCTGTGAACTATGGGTATGTAAATACAGGGCTTTCATACATAAATGAAGGTTTCGCTTCCACATTTATCGTGCGTACAGCAAAAATATGGAATACACTTCCGGTTTCCGTGTTCCCCGAAAACTACAACTTGGGAATCTTCAAAAGAAGAGTAAAATAAAATAAAGTAAAATAGTCACCTTCTAGACCAACACGTAACATCGTCGACCTCATCGTCACTTACCATCAGGTGAGATTGAGGTCAAGTGTTGGTCTATCTTCAATAAAAAAAATGATTGGAGACATTTATGCTACTCTCATGATAAAAGTAAGCGCATAGCAACCAAATCATTTATGTGAAATGTTAAATTTTATTACATGTAAATGATTATAAAATGTTTTTAGACCTCTACTTTTGAAGTGGGAAACTGCAACTAAGCTTACGTTGTCTTTTTAACCGACTTCAAAAAAGAGCGAGGTTATCAATTCGATGGGTATGTTTTATGTTGTTGCTTTTTAAAATGTTTGTTACCTCAGAACTTTTGACTGGGTGAACCGATTCGGATAATTCTTTTTTATTTGAAAGGTGGTGCTTTCCGTGTGGTTCCATTTCAATTTGATCCAGTTCTGACAACGGTATCTATGAGAAAACGATATAAATCTTAAATTTGCCTTAGTAAAAGTAGACTTTTAGGGCATTTGAAGTCGGTTCCCAGTTCTTTTTGAACGCATTTACTTGTTTTTATTAAAAACTGGAGCTATTTTGGCCATATTTCTTAGAATTTACTGGAGATGGTCTCAACATGATCCCACTAAATCAGTTTCGATTGCAGAGCCAGACATTTTGAGCATCTAAGTGTGGTTATCAATTTCAATCGTATGAATAAAAAGAATCATTTTTGCTCCACAAAATCGTTGTTGAGCTCCACCCAAGCGGTTGGGAGTTACTAGGGAATTAATATTACGTACAGATTAACATAGATAGCAAACATATTTCCACCACCTTCTTCAATTATTGAAAGGGGCAACAAGGCTTTGACCAAAACACTCATGTACAGTCAGCATCATATGTATCTACGCAATATTATACTCGTACTCACTGTGGCTTTATATTATTAAGTGTATCATGAGTAGTGACATTTAACAGGTAATATGACGTAGTACAAAGTTGTTTAGACTATTATGACGCGAAATGTACAAGTAATACAAAAGTAAACAGCCTATAGCTACCATAGCGGTTACCAACTGTCAACAGCAACAAATTCCTTCCATTAGTCCAACCGCGCATGTCCAACAAGTGAAACCTTTTCCTGTCAACTGTACCGTCGTCCACGTTTCACTAGGTGCGCAGGAGTCGGTAATCTGATAGTCAATTAGCAGCAGTCAATAGGAAGCTGTAGTTAGCGGTTGTCACCACTTTCTTTGACGGTAAATTGATAATTTGTTAATGATCCTGGACACCTAACGGCACGGGAATCTTATTACAAAGCCTTCGCTGTCTGTCCGTCTCTTTGTCACAGAGCCGTATCAGAGTTTTACATGGACAACCATACTCGTACTAGAAAAGTCATCATCATCAGCCAGGTAATGACCACAGCTGGACATAGGTCTCCTTCATTGTACGACAATCGACCGGTTCCAAGCCCCCTGCATACAGCGACTTACCCAGAAATTTACCAGGTCGTCGGTCGTCAACTCGCCACTCAAGAACCCTTTATCGTAACCCTCCTCATCGGTTATCGGTTTTTCAAGAGATCATCATCATCAGCCGGGAAACGTCCACTGCTGGACATAGGCCTCCCTAATGGTACGCCACAGCGACCAGTCCCGAGACACCTGTATCCAGCGACTCCCTGCGACTCTAATCAGGTCGTCGGTCCATCTAGTAGGGGGTCGACCTGGTAGACGTTTTCCGGTACGTGGTCCCCACTCGAGAACCTTTACTCCCCACCGGTTATCGGTTCTTCAAGCGATGTGACCTGTCCATTGCCACTTCAGCTCACTGACTCGTCGAGCAATGTTTGTGACCTTAGTTCGTCTACGGATTTCCTCATTGCGGATTTTATCTCGTAAACAAATTCCGAGCATAGCTCGTTCCATGGCTCGCTGTGTGAAGTGACTAGAAAAGTAGTGTACTATAGTTGCAGTAAACCAGGGACGTAGTGATTGCATCTATTTACAAATAAGTACTATTAAGTAGGTCTGCTGATTGAGTTCTCTAGTCGGCTAGTAGCGGTTCCGCCTGACATTAGCTTAGCTATTCAATGTCAATACTTCATTACCCAGATTACCGATAGCTTGGTAATTACCGCCATTTGCATTGGATAAAAGCATGACTTGTTTTTAGATGGACGGCCTGATCTGAAATGCAATCCTGTTTCTTTGGTTCTTTCTTTTTAGCATACCGAACATCCGATGAAAAATCGGATCTCGTTCTGGTGTGTCATAGCTGATTACCTCAGCAACTACGTACTAATGCTATCGTTTTGAAATTTGGAATAGCTAACCTACCCATACCCATTTCGCTGGCAACGTCGCCAAGCAAATATACTTTTTTAGCCGCACCATTTTGACAGTCTAAACGACTTCAAGAATGATTTTTTCCTTGATATGGGCTATATTTTAGATATATATCGAATATTACATTTTTTCAAACCCTGCTTTCTTTACACGACATAGCGTAGTCTTGATCTGTAAACATACTTAAATACATACATCACTCCCTAAACACATTACCTTCTCTTTCGTCCGCGTCTTTCAACTAACGAAAGTTATCAACGAACGAACGTTCCAAAAATTGATTACAGTTTTCTGGTGACAAAACGGACATTGCGCAAGAGTATCACGTTACAGAAGTTCAGTTCAGTTCTTTTACAATACTTATGTAAACATTGCGCCGTGTTATCAATTACGCATGCGCTCTGTACGGCACGATGACACACTTATTTGTGACACTGAAGTTACCATGTGACCTACAGACCGTTATTTCGGCAATCGTTTCAAAATATAATCGGTGATAAAATTCTCTATTACTCGTATAGAATGCTTTCTCTGACATGAGTCGTAGTTTATGATATACTAGCTTCTGCCTACGACTTCGCTCGCGTACTGTAGGATTTATCATATGGGAACTTTATACTTTTCAGATTTTTCCTGTTAGACTTTGCTTATTGCCAAATTTCAGAAGTCTGGGTCAATTGAAAGTATACCTGAAGCTTTGATGCGCTTTGAAGAGAAATGGTCAAAATAAGCAACATAAACTGTCTTATCTTTTTATTGCGTTGACCTACAAGCTTGATTTTTTCAAAGATTAAAGGGATTAAAAGTTTGAGTGTTTGATATTAATTTCAATTTGATACCTTTACGCGTTCCTGAGAAAAAGGGTCTTGACAGATACACAGATGGACAACAAAGTAATCCTATTAGGGTTCCTTTTGAGGT
The DNA here is from genome assembly GCA_910589575.2 of Carcina quercana. Classification (NCBI taxonomy): domain Eukaryota; kingdom Metazoa; phylum Arthropoda; class Insecta; order Lepidoptera; family Depressariidae; genus Carcina; species Carcina quercana. The sequence goes on along the minus strand of OU342437.1, from coordinate 13,540,882 downwards.
ACGGAACCCTAAAAATCTAAGAAAATGTAAATAAAAAAGTAAATAAGTTTGATCAGAAGAAGAAAAACTTATGTATTGCATAAAATTATTCTTAGTTCTGACATAATTTTCTTTTGTATTTTTGACATATTGTATTTGAAATTTCTTTTTAAATATCTTTTTAGGCTTTGATAATTTTTATTTAAAATTTACTTACTAACTTAGGCTAGAAATTTACTAACACATTATGGAATTTTTAATTCTGATAAATAAGTGATTTGATATTTTTGGGATAAAGATTTACTCTACGTTTATCCCAAAATGATTAAAAAATAAATGTTCACCCGGTCGAAGCCGGGGCGGGGCGCTAGTATATAATAACCGACTGAGACCCTTGCAATACTACTACTGGGCCTTAAATGAGGAAAACAGATTCTGGTGTTGACGTCACTGACACTCTATTTCACGTCACTTTCCACCTGTAGACATAACAACGTCTCAACAATAGTGCCGTGTACTGAGCCATTAGTCGAACGTGACGAGATAGATACAGTTTCCGATCGGCCATCGTCCGGACCCCGATACTTTCTCCGGCATTAGTGTGTCGATACCCGATGGACAGTCACGATGCTGATATTATTGTGGACCTTATACGGAAACAAGTGTCTGATCTGTATAGTGTCGGGGATGACCTAGTTATGAATAATCATGGTGCGTTTGTAATTGGCCTTCATTTCACCTGATGGTAAGTGACGATTAGGATGAAGTGCTATCGACACTGCTGTTTTAGCGGCAGACTTAGGAGACATGGTGGTTCCTAGCTAGGCGGACATAAAAGTGCCGTACCAATAACCAAACCGCGTGCCGATAGGTATACTCAACTGGAAATTGAACCCTGAACCTCCGGGTTGTGAAACGAACATTTAGACATTAGGCCACGGAGGTTAATGATAGTTGCGTATATCAGATCTGTAAGAACATACTATCTGTAGGCGTTGTTCCCTACTTCACCGGCTCGGCATTGGCCACGTGTTCGGTACTACTGCACGTCCACACCAGCCCTCGGCTCCCGTGACACTAAAAGTGATTAAAACTCTGACACTGACGTTTGGTAAACCAACTCATAGACACACAAGACAGTGATGTTGCTTATGTGTTGTTTGCAGAATAGACAATGGTTGTAATGTATGGTTAGTTTCAATCGTAACCAAACCAAAATGTCATGTATAAAAGACAGCCCCAAAACAATATATACCACGGTAAATTGGTGATCTTTGATCAATATATGATCAAACTTAACCGTTTTGGAGGATTCTAAATTGTATACAGCTGGATAGGTTACACTAAGACTGAGCCAATATTGACATGCACCTGATATGATTGTATTATTAGTATCAGAGTAGTCTGGCGATATTTGGTATAGGTATGTATATCCAAAATAATCCATAGTATCTCAGTTGGGTAGAGCGTCACTCCTTGAACAATCGAGGTCTGGGTTAGATCCTGACTCGTACCAATGAGTTCCAATTTGTTATTTGGATTTATGTACAAATAAAAATCATTACCATTGGCTTTTCGGGGAACGAAAACATCGTGAGGAAACCTGCACACTCCTGAGAAGAAATTCCAAGGTGTGTGTGAAGTCTACCAATCCGCACTGGGCACACACTCTCTGTAGGAGAGTAGGCCTGAGACCCTGCAGTGGGGATATATTACGAGTAGGCTGTTGATGATGACAATTATTAGTATCTTTAGAATCCAGGTCATTATAGCACTAACGAGATGCATAAGGGCCTTCATTATAGCCGGTAAATTATGTCTAGTAATAAGGTCTGAGTTGCGGCTTGCTAACAGGAAATGCATCCGTCTATATCCTTGCCGGTCAGTACTAAATTAATGGTTCGAATACACGTCACCTTTACTAATGTATATAATTTTTTAATAATAATGACGTCACTTATTTATACTAAGAACAGATACACGTATTGTGCAATGCATGTAACAGATCGAAGAAAAAAAAGTTGGTTGTCTTTAAAGTAGGTTTACGGATGATAATTTTACGTGGTAACATCATGAGAAAAGATGCGTTACAAGCCGAACACTTAGACCGATAGTGCCTCTCTATCGCTTGTTCCGCGCGCTCGCTTGCACGCTCGGCTCAGACGGAACGTGACATTTTTTCGTGCGTGCAGACGGCGTTCATCGATTTATAAGACGTTATTACGTCACTAGAAAGAGTTATCGAGGGAAGCGCATATTACTGTTTATTGGTATTAAATAGGACAAAGATAATAACCTAGCAAGATCAGATAACAACGACGTGAGAATCAATGATTAGAAACTATTAACAGTTATCATTTATTATCAAGACCGAACAAGTCCAGCTACAAATACGAAAGCTCCAAAACCCGTTGAGATATAATACAACCAGCCATCACTCGCGCTACGTGTAGATACACAGAGTTATACATGTCCGTTACAATTGAATGCTTTTGATGATTATATTTGTGCTAAAGATTTTTAGATTTTTAAGGTTCAATAAACTTGAACTTGATGCTTGAACTTCAGTAATTTTCATCCAGAAACACTTTGATAAGATACACGTAAAAGTAGTTTATGTCACTGTCGGGTCTATTAACTAAAGTCCATCCGATACAGGAATGCTGCGTGAGAGAAGGACAAACCAACAACACACAACAATCAAACTAAGTATATGATTGAATTTTACATTTTATATCGAGGCATCGCAGTGAGGTTATGTTGGTGGCTTTGTGGCGATTTCTGCATGTATTAAAATGTGAACTGTACATCATAAGATGTTTTCAGTTTCTGTGCATCTAGATACAAGATATCATCGTCCGCAACACATGTCCAACAGATTACTTCACCAGCAGGTTTGCGAAATGAACGACAAAGCTGACAGGTTCAAACAATCCATACATATTGTATTCAAATGAGACGATTTAGATCACTGTGACTGTCATAACAACTGTTCTTATTTTGTAATCGATTTCAAGGTCTTCAATGGGAACCTGAGCATCGATTCATGTTGCAATCACTCGGTTAGAATTAATTGTTGTTGCAAAACGTTCGTCTGTGAATTTAATGGCCACCTGTAATGGGCTAGGCACGTCTTCAGTAGCAAGGATATGTTTGTCAATCATCGCGTACATTATCAACGACCTTTATAAGACAAAGATAATTTTCATCATCACCATTCCTTCTCCATTAATTGCTGTAGCTATAACTTTCACCAACAACCTATATATGCCACTACACACTGCAGGGCTCAGGCCTACTCTCCTACAGAGAGTGTATGGGCCCAGTGCGGATTGGTAGACTTCACACACACCTTGGAATTTCTTCTCAGGAGTGTGTAGGTTTCCTCACGATGTTTTCCTTCGCCGAAAAGCCAACGGTAATGATTTTTTATCACTCGTACATAAATTCCAAATAACAAATTGGAACTCATTGGCCAGGATCGAACCCAGACCTCGATTGTTCAAGGACTGACGCTCTACCCAATTGAGCTACCAAGGCTATAACTTAATTAGGTGTTAATTTAATTATAATTTAACTAATAACTGTACCTACAAAAATCCACGATACTTTACGGTAGTATAAGTATCTTGTCCATTTTTAAAAATTTACACCATTGCAAACCTTTCAAATGTAATGTAATATCCTTTGAAACATAAAAAACCATGTTAAAAGCTGTCTCCATTTGATTCTTAAATTAAATTGATGTCTGTCATCTCCATGGGTAACATATGCTTGCTATTGATCCCTATTTATGCTCAAACTCAAAATCACAGACTAATATATTTACCTATTTCAAAATGAGTATGCTTAAGTAGAATTGTCTCCAACAGGTCTTCTCTTCTATTGTCTCTTTCTCTTTCTTTTCTATTGCCATCTCCATCATAAGTTATTATTTTTTAAAGAAATTCACTTCAAAACGGCTAATTTTAAAATCCCGCTTAAATAACTTGTTTCCCATTCTTTTATATGTCTATTTACGCTTATAATCGTTTTATAAGCCAATTAGGCTATTTGAGTTTTGAAGATACAATGCGAATTTCTGCAGACTTTTAAATTTCTACAAGCGAAACTCTACCAATTAGTATAGGGAAATGGCGATCGAAGTCAGCAGTTACATCAATTAGTTCAACAAAATCAAAGTTTTCACTTTCGTCACGATATGTCGATGTGCATCGGCAGCTATCTACAGAGATAGTTTTGTTTAAATCGTTACGTCATGCAATACACCTCTTTTGCGTTTGTGAATTGTTTTCGTTTTTTTTAATGATTCACACAAAGGTTGACAAAGTTAAAACTGAAACTGACAAAGTATCAAAAGGTAAGAAATGAAAAAGTCAAGCGAACTCGATCAGGTTCTTGCCCTGATAGGAAAGAAGATTAAAAAATATTTGGAACTAAAGCGCGTGAACCAAAACCTTTGAATAAGTTCATCGAACCCAAAGCCAATTTGATAAGAATCAGCTTATAATAGCTCAGTCTCGAGTCTCGGGGTTCCGGAATGAATCATCGAACTAAATCTGATATTTGCCGCTTATATTGGAAACCATTGTCTTGGGTTGCGTAATTTTCAAGCGTGGAATGGAGTTCGATATAAAGTAACTGTGATTTGTGTTTACTTTACCAGGAAATGCGTTCTAAAGTCTATATGTAAGTATACTTGTGTCATTTATCCTTAGTGTAATAATCGTACAATAGAAAGATGGTACCTAGAATAAGATGGTCGCTAGAATGGGCAAATCCAATATTAACAAAACGAGGCTTACTAATGGCCGGGTGATTTTACAAAGTTATCTACCTATCGAGGTTTTTTGCCTTATTAGCAGTAATAAACACATTGATAACACTCTGCCAATAGACGAATACCATAAGAACTCATGCTAAAGAATATTGCAACCCCCTTATGTCTTCCTGAGGACTGTACAGGGAACCAAAGGAGATAAATATCTGGGTGAAATAGATCAAAATAGTTTCGTTATCAAATTCAAGACAGTAGAAGAATATAATAGAAATTAAAAGATGAAGCAATGCCAAAACCGCGTATTTCGTCTGCATGCAGGCAATTTATGTTGGAAACAATTGCCTCTAGTGTTGAACCTTCACCTATTCGTACAAGCTGCAAGCTATTCTCGGAAGTTCTGATGACTTCATCATTCCATGAAGAGGTAGCAATTTCTCCAAGAATCTCAACCCTCCCAGGAATCCTCTGGAACTAACCGTGGTCACTAGAAGCATTGCAGGTGTGTCCAACTATAACTACACGAGCTAACACTAATGTATGATTCCGTTACACGACGCGTGCGCAGCTCTTACTATGAATTGCAACTTCCTCGAGATGTAAAATCAATGACCAATTTATGTTTTGAAGAATTATTAGTTTTTCGATTTATAGCTGATGTGTTTGTGATGTGACTTTTTAAACTATCGGTTCTCGAGTGTTGATTTTCTAAGATGTTTACGTATAAAAGTAAATGGATTAATTTTATTTCAGATAGCAATGTGTAAACAAGACCAGACTCACTGAATTATTTAAATTTACACATAAACCTCAAATACTATAATTTCCGATCTATAAGTTATAATACCTATTTAAAAATAGAAGTAGAATATATAAGTAAATAACCCTTTTAACAAAGAATTTCACTTACAAAATTGCATAATTTCGGCTTTTGTTGCAAATTTAAGGCAGCAGGTGGTGAGCGCGGCCGGAAAGAGCCATGTGTATTTACAAAACTATTTTTACTTTTAAATTCTGAAGACGGAAAGTGTTTTTCTCTGTACATGGTAACAATAACAATTCCCTTTTCATTCTTGCAATGGAAATCGATTCGCTCCGCTTTCAGGTGCCTGAAGATGACGCCACTGGTATGCATGTAAATATTTCGTTTCTCCATTGCGATATGACACGCACTTCTTTCTGTCTTGGCACGCGTGTGCGAAACGTCCCGTTTGCGACATGCGTTAATTGACTACTCTATGACAATTCGTCACTTTGACTGATTCGAATTAATACGTTAGTTAGAGCTTCTATCTCGGATGTCACATCTCGTGATTGTTATATTTGACAGACTAACTTTCTGGCATAATCTTCACTGGGATATGTTAGAAAATTCTTCGCCACATGTTTCTATTAACATATCCAAATATATATTTGTATTTCTTGTTTACTTTTACTTTCAAAGGTTTAAACATAAGCGTTGCAATTACCGCTAAGTTTTGACAATACCATTGAAGTTGCTGATCACCTTAACACAAAGTAAGATATTGCACCTATAACTTAAAAACAACAACACAAAAGAACAACCTTTCTTTCATATTGGAATATTCACAAGAATCAACTCGAAACTCGAACTTTGTAAATAAATTGAACTGGTGCGAGCGAGTACAAATGGTAGTGGTGTGATGGGACACGTCTCCTCGCATCAACAGGTTTGTATGATGTAAGGCCCTCGGTGCATTGATTCCAGTCCACTGCTGTTTGTCGCTTTGAATTATGTCGTATTGTTTAGCTTCCTAGTAGCGCTGTTCATTGATGTTGGTGATTGATTAATTCATCGTCTGTAAATGATTCATCGCTGTACGCTGTCTTGTGTGTATGTACTTTGATTGTTTATTGCAATGGAGAAGATTTTTTATCTTAAAATTTTTTTTCGCCTGTGTTATTTTTGGTTGAAGACGTGCTATTAACAGAATTGCTGGGCAGTATATCGAGATATGTTTTTTTTTTCCATTTTATACTTTTACATTTTTAGGAAAACCATGAATTTTTACATACAATATATTTCGAAACATTTTTAACAGATTTACTAATTACAGGTTTCTTTTATTTAGTAATCAAAAAAATATATCACTCATCTAAACACGCACTAAACAATATTTTAACTAAGTAGAAGAGAAAATAAAGAAAATCACTCATAAATACTCGTACAACCAGAACAAAACAAAAACGATATGATAGTTTATGTTCAGCACTAACTGTTAACTAGATATATGCTAGAATACTGCCTTATACTAATTACAATAGAATAAAATTAGTAGACATTCAAGTGGATATAAAAACTGAACCAACAAAGTATTTAAAAAAAATACATTTTAATAGCCAATATTCAAGTAGCGGGCTTTCTGTTCCGGGTCCGAATAGATTAGATTTATTTATTTCAGAGTACCAATTCCAAGCTTTCAATAAAAATGACAGAGTGTACAATGATTGTCAAAAATATTCAAAATGTCTAAAATTATATAAAATAAATGTCAAACAGTAAATTCAAATATAACCGGGTACCCGTTTCTTTTCGGTTCTTTTGGTCATGAAAACAATCCTACTAATATTATAAGTGTGAAAGTTTGGATGTTTAGATGTTTGGATGTTTGTGACGCTTTCACGGAAAAACTACTGAATGGATTTGAATGAAACTTTACAATAATATAGCTTATACATCAGAATAACATATAGGCTATAATTTATAAAGCCATATTGTGTAAATTGTACAAAATCACACTTATAATATTAGTGGGATTACATGGGCAATTTTGGCATAACAAAAACGCGTTGCCTAGCAACCGACCATAGAATGATAGAATGTGTAATTCGTATATACAAACTTTCGCGTTTATAATATTAGTGTGAAGACTTTTTGAATGTACTACGTCAGATATTGAAATTTCTTTTGTTTCTTTAAACTATTAGCCTACGCAACAGAATAAACACTATTTTGTACCTTATGCTGGAAATGGAGATAGATGCCTTCTATGCCTATCGAACAAGTAGAATAAATCCTGAAGTACACGCGGACAAAGTCGCGGGCGGAAGCTAGTATAACATAAAACTCTAAATCAATTAACTTTCTCATTAGCCTGGCAATGTAAACAAATATACCTGTATATATATATAAAGAAAACTATTTTGAATTTCATCAAACTGTAACATGATTCCAAAACAGTCAAGTGCGTAAAGTCCTAAGTCAAGTGCTGCATAAGTAACTTACTTTCTGCTTTCTTCCAAGATGAGACGCTTATTCTCACACGGAACAAAAAATCTATAAAGTAGCGGTACGCATTTGTCTCGTTGAGTAAATAGAGCAAAGAGAACAATGCTGCGTCCGCGCAAGCAATTTGCCTTTTTAATGTTTTTATTTCAACCATGGCCCACATTGTCTCAAATTTACAGTCCATCTGCTACTTCCGATGGGAAACTGTTTTTCATTGTCATTAAAATATGTCGTTCATAGCGAGTTTTAACCCAAATGGAATCGTGTACTAGATTTGCTTTTATTCAAATAACCAACTTTTGTCTAACGCACCATTACTTCTTAGACCATTAAAATCAGCACCTATTAAATAATGAGTCTGAACAAAGATTTTGTTTTAAATATCAACAAAATCCAGTTAAAATTTGAGTAAAACTGCGTTTGTTAATCATTTTTGTTGTTGATATATTGACGAGTAAACATATCTTTTACGTCATGTGACCCAGTGTGACGTCACTACGCGAGTCATTTGGCTGGCGCACTCGCGACTAGATGACCGCGACACGCGCCCAGTGAAGTCGTGAATTTTCAAATGAGTGGTTTCATGACTGATGAACTTTGAAACTTGAGTAACATTAAAACAAAAATTAATGTAATTTATACAAAAACATGTTTCAAATGATCTGCTTTTTATTGTTAAATTCTAGCCTGCACTTACGAGTATGACTAAGTAACATCGAGTATCATTTTAGATATCATTTTTTAAAATTAATGTAAGCTTTTAATCTGTAAAAAACCTTTTGGATAGCAATTTACTTTACTGAGGATTTTTCCGACGACAGGTAATCTACTCGTAATACTGCTGATATAAAGGTGAGAAAAAAGAACATATTTAAAAAGGTTTTTTTCTTCTGCAAGTATAGCAACCAGTGTGTGTGTTAAAATGCAATTACAAAGTATTTTGTAAGATATCACGGGCGTTTTTAATAAGTTTTATTTAGTTAGATTTTACATACACATTATTATAATTCTGAGAACATTGGTAGATAACGTTATATGTGTGACTTTCATTGTAGTTATTTGTAACAATTTGTTTTTCTTTTGTTGCAGGTAAGTCGTGTTTCGAGATATTTTCACACAGTAACGGTAACATGCATGTTACATGAAATACGAGACATTTTACTCTTAATTAATTTGTCTATATTTTTTAATTATTCCTAACTTGTGTAAGGCTGCAAGATTGCTTTAACGGATTTAGTTCAAGTACCTATTGTGGGCGTTACTTTGAAATATTTGTGTAATTTTTTATTCAATTAGACTTTTGGTTTCTTTTGTAACTTAAGTGACAGTTAAGTAACATGATTATTAATTGACTAAGAGCGAGTCGAATTCACACGCGAAGGGTTCCGTTTCACGAACTAAAAAAAGCAAAACTTTTTAATTTTTATTATTTGTTCATAGCGGCTATATAGCGGCTAATACAGCCTTGTAATAATACAAACGGACGGAAAGTGGAGCCGCAGTAATAGGGCCGCCCGTTGAACATACCTGCCAATAAAAATTTAAAATAAGAACCTATAATCGGCCGATGTTCAGTGTGAAATTGGAATGCTTTTTAATTATTAATAGTAAAGTGTTTGTCACCTTTTCAGCGGACCAGGCCAGGCAAAATAATAAATCATATTTTGTTATTACGAGTATTTACTACTAAACCTCCCAAGGTTTGCCAACATGAAAAAACTATTCTAGTGATATCAGGAGCTAATGTTCCAAATTTAAACTTAACAGCCCAAATGATTGGCAGGGGAAGGGCGATGATACCGATAGAGAAGCTTTTAAAACATTATGTATACACAGCATTATCTTCCAAAGTAGCTACCTAAAATAACAAAGTATGAATTGTTGTAGCTATAATACGAGTATATTACGAGATCGAACGGTCCACAGCACTGCGTCAGCACGCCACTCCTCAGGATCCAGTTCGTTTCATTTCAGTACCAATATGCCCGTGTACAGAGACTAGTCAAGCGTGAGCTTGACATTATTCGTATATTTCGCGCCTGGAAAAGAAAATATGAAAGATAAACAATGTGGTTGTTGAACCGAAATGTGTAAAACCTCTTTCTCATATTTATAGATTTTATTTATGACGTCCTTTTTTTGAAATTGGCTAAGATCTGGCAGTTGATAATAAAACAACTTTATTTTTCCTTTTTATTTTTTACTAAGCTCAACCGTTTGAAAGTTTTATTAGAAAAGTCTTGTACATTTTGTAATGTTTTTTCAACGACAAAAGATTTATCAGTTCAACGAAGTTTTTAAATTGCGTAGTACGTAACATTGTAACCAAAGCTATCTTAGTTCGCCATAAAGTGACAAGTACAGAGTACGCCTACCTAACATCATTAAAAACCCAAAACGAGTTACGATATGAGTAAGACTGACATAATAGAGTGGTCTAAATGACGCTGTACAGTATAGTCGTAGATTACCATCGTCGGTGGGTGGAACAATGGAGCGTAGGGCGCAGCATCCGCTGAGGTGCGCGTACGCAGCCGACACGCTTACAGATCTCACGAGACGACACTAAACTGTTTATGAGTTGACTAGCTTTTGCCCGCGACTTTGAATCAAGGGATAATATACACATTTTCTGACACAATTCGTAACGGTTAAGGAAGAAAAAATTGAGATTATGGTACGGGGCAAAATAAAAGCATCTATAAATACAAAATAACCTCTCCCTCCACCTCTATTTTTTAAATTTAATTAAGTAATCACGTGTCAGTATATACAGACTTCATAAATATTCTATACTCGTATCTATATGTCAAATAATTTGCAATTAACATCAAGTCGTTTCGTAATTAGAGCGGAAACATGCATATTGCGAACGCATACAGTTTTTCTAGATGTCGTATTCCAACAGTGACGAATTCAGGAACTATCGGTTTTATTTATCTAAGAATTTATACGTATATATTTGCAAGATATTGTTGCCTGTAAGTGGGATAGCATATGGCTATACTGTTAAATTTGTGTCTTAATGTATATCCTGTAGATGACCTTGATAAATAAAATAAATAAATAATAGCCAAAGATGCCTTCGCTTTTCATGCAACATGGGCCCTTATATTACAAACCATAAATTGTCCAATATTTGCATCATTCAGTAAAGTTTCGTGAGCCCAATTTTCACGACCTACAGCAATGGACAAATTCACGAAGTAGGTCAAACAAAAGTAGTTAAAATGTGATTTTCTACATTTGGTCATTGATAGTTATATATTTTGTGGAAATTTACAGCAAATTTAATATTATAAACCAAACAGAAGACTTTACACTTTAAAAAAAACATAATTAAAAACTAATCTATGAAACCGGATCGATTACCCGGCTCAAACGTACCCATGACGCTGGCAGCGTTGCCCCGCTGAATGGCCAGGGAGATACGTTGAGCCAGGTACGATCGGTGTAGGTGTTCCCTTAGTCGCCTCTTATTACACCCACGGGAAGAGATGGGGTGGTTACATTCTAAGCCGGAACCACACGGCATTTATATTATAGTTGGTATTAATTTGTGGAAATTAACGAATAAAGTATTAATTTTTTTGGTACCTATTCCGATCATATAACATTCTTTTGACCCAAAGTAGTTATATCCTTTTGCTCATCCTGTAGTGTAGACGATAGGATGAAATCCGAATATAATATACATGATTTGGAAGTATCGTTTTATATAATATTCGAAATTACTTGCATTTAACCGGTTTTTATATTCAATTCGTAATAAGCCAGAAATATTGAAACCGACAGCTCGCGCAATGTTCTTTTTCCCCCTAGATTTTAGTACTTATATATTTTAAATTTGGAAACCACTATTGCATATTGCATGCTAAATGTGACAGACATATCAATTAAATGTGAAAGACATATCAATTAATTGTCACATAATTGTAAAAAATTGTACATTTAAAACCAATAATCATTTAATTGTGTAATCTTCGAAAAGCAAGTTTAAATTATCATCATCATAAGACAGGAAACGTCCACTGATGGACATGCATGTTAAGAAGGGCACATGTCATAATCACCACGCTTGCCAGACGGGTTGGTGATCGCAGTATTCGGCTTAGTTTTTCACGAGGAGGCCGCTGCCCCTCCCCCCGGTGTAGGTTTTCCCTTAGTCGCCTCTTACGACACCCACGGAAAGAGATGGGGTGGTTACATTCTAAGCCGGAACCACACGGCATTTATATTATAGTTGGTATTAATTGGTCACACCCTTAGGTCACGCATCGGTGTGACGCGCAAGAAATATTTTCCTCTGCGTCACACCAGCGTGACGTTAGTGGAAGAAAATTCAATATGTTACGTGTTGAAGAACATTACAAAGAAAAAGGGTTTTATGTAAACGCTGCGTTATATATATATATATAATTAAAATGCGCGGAAATTTCAAACTTTGATAGTAAACATTTGTAAATCAATGACGGTAAATTCTATTATGGTAACTGACCAAATTCACCCCCAAAATTAATGAAAACTCAAACTGGGTAAGCGTTTGATTCATTTGCGAATTCCTGCTTCTGTCTCTTTCTTATTTCTAATTCTGTATGAAATGGGGCTATCGGTAAAACTGTAGTAAAGTACCAATTTCCTGCGGAGCCTGGTACGAGGTAAGTACATACAGTAAATTGGCTTGACGTTCGTGACAGGGCCATTAGGGAGCGGCTCCAACAAACGATACAGAACATTTCAACTTTTTTGGTATCCAGACATTACCAATATTAGGTTATTACCAAGTTATTACGAACTAAAACTGGATCGTTTTATGTTGTTAGTTTTACTGCCTATATGAATGACTTCGTTCGCTTAAATCCTTTCTAGTATAAGCGTTGGTGGCGCAGTAGATAAGGCGCGGACTTTCAATCTGAGGGTTCCGGGTTCGAATCCAGCCGTGTACCTATGAGTTGTTTTCAATCCAAGTACATTATCCGATTGTTTAACGGTGAAGGAAAACATCGTGAGGAAACCTGCATGTTTTGAACAGGCATGTGAACTCCGCCAATCCGCACTGAGCCCGCGTGGTGGACTATGACCCATACACTCTCTGTAAGAAAGCACAGAGAGTAAGAGAGTGTAGTGAATGACACATAAGGGTGTTTTCTTAATAAAGAATAAAGGTACACTGCACTACTACCATAATAATTTTTTCCCCCTAAACAACAAGCTTTGCAAAGAGAAACTTTCTCTATGGTTGAAATCATTAAGTTATGATAAAACTGAAGAACTTTTGCATATTGTTAGTTAAAGGCCTTTGTTAAAAATTTAACTCTTACCTTGTGTTTGACATAATCAATTAAAACCTACTACTGTTACACACCCTCTCACACCATACACTCACAATTTCACCTTACACACAGAGAGGACTCACTTCCACAGTGCTGTGGAACCTAGAATAAGTGATTTTGCTTAATAAATATAAATGGATCTGTTTTATAATGGCGGCTAGACGTTCCGTCTGCTTTTATGAGGGATGCACTGTATGCTAAAATACAAGTTTTTCAAAACTTAGTTTAGCTGCAGAGGCTTTCGTTTTCAATAAAATATTCTAGCCAATTAGATTTAAGAAAACATTTTGTACATTTTTATAAATAAATTTATTCTTATTCTTATTCTTATTCTTATAATAAACATTTTACATTACTAATTTTGTCCTTCGACTTCACCTGGGTGGAAGTGAAATTATTCCAGCAGCACGATTTCATTTGTCATAAGTTTTGTTAACGGCAATGACCACCTATTCATTAATCTTTAATGCGAAAAGAAAGCGTTCACTGGCAGAGATATCGTCCGGCAGTAAGTAGAATGTAATGTAGCACAAATGTGGCGCGGCGATAAGCGGTGGTGACGTCAGATTCAAGCAATATCATGGTGTCTTCCACTGAGCAAGTAATCACTGTCACTTCATCTTGGTTGTACCAACCCTGTATAAATAAATTTACTCGTAGTACCAACCTCACAAACCTAACGTCAGAGTTGATAAACCGCCATAGTCCTCTGACACGGCTCCTACCTCTCGTAGATGTCTTCCGAAGCTCGGAAGCTTCTTACTGTACCCCGGATGGACGTTCAGCTTGTGTTGCTCCTCTGAGTCTAATAATAGAAAACTACATTACTATCACAAATCATAGAAATTATGTAATAAGGGTTTACATTTTAAAGTGCGACTAGACCGATGTATATATATGTATGTATATATTTTCCTTTTTAATACGCTTTTTATGTGCCAGATTACATTATGAAAAACGTCTGAAATTTTCCCGTATTCCGAAGTTTGCTAAATATTTTCTAAAACGTATGATGGTTTTGCACTAGGCCTTCATTTACCTGATGGTAAGTGACGATAAGGCCGTTTTACTGCAAAGGTGCGCACCCAGAAGCTTCAAGCTACCTTTCCTACCGGAACACAACAGTGTTATAAACACTGCTGTTTGGCGGCAGACTAAAGAAAGAAAACGGAATGTCAGATACATGTAGCTAGTAAGATTTACGTGGCACTAGTGTGAGTTGAAGCTGGTTTTACCACGTAATTAGTGCACGCGTCAAGACACGGATGATTGCGAACTGTTTCTAGTGTGTTTGACTCGCTAATTAGCAAGCTTGCTCTTTCGCAACACAAAACACGGAAATGAGTTTAAATAATTTCAGTGGTAAGCGCTTTTGAGTGATTTATCTGTAACATTCATAATAATGTGCAGTTTGGAGAGCGTCGTAGTAAAAGTACCGTTAAATACTTGAGATCTTAAATGAAGTAGCCAACAGTGATGCTTTGTAGCTGGAGTGTAAAATATGGTATTTGAGCAACAACTTTTGGCAAGGCTGTATGCCAGCTTTATGTCAGATTTTGACGGTGGACTCTGCCAAAAATTATCACTTTAAAGCTTAATTTTAAATCGAAAAGTAGTGTGCCTAGACTCGCAATGTTTTGAAAGACCTATTATTTTAAAGACCAGACGCGAGAAAAATATTTCATCCCCAAGTTACGTGTATGGGAGCACTTTGTCGCCGTGATTAATATGTACACCCGTACCAAATTTCAACTTTCTACTAGTAAGGGTCTCTGAGCTAACAGACAGAGTGAAGCTATAAGGGTTCAAATTCAAAATATTTAGTCAGTTGTTCCTTGTTTGACTACGGAACCCCAAAAAGGCTACTCTTGTTCCACAAAACACACACAAGTCACATACCATATATGTCTTAAGCAGTATCTCAACTAGATCATTTTCACGATTTATGTTCTATTCAAACGCTTGTTACTCATAATTTTAGTTTCTGCACACATTTCCCGCGATTTTGTATTAGCGTACAGTTTTTTTTGGAAAAAATACAATTTTGGGTTTTATACAAGCGTTCATTTTTTTTGTAAAAAATACCATTTCGATACTTTCTTTCGCACTTTCTTCTACTCTAAATACGCTTCTCCTATACTGGCATTGACATATTTGTTAAAAAAGTTTTAATAATAATAAGCAATAATTTTATGTTGAAAATTAGAAATTGATTTTATTCGTAAGGTTCTCGGGGTCTCTAGTCCCTGGTTACGTCGCCTACAGGCCATAAAGTCTAGTCACAAGGGCTGGACGAGTTAGCTATCACTATCAGGCTATCAATGGTCCTGCTCGTTTGATGGCTATCGCAACAACTTTCGCTGATCTGCGCTGGGCGGCTTTCGTTACTAGTTGCGGGTTGGATGAACTCCCACACACCGTTCAAATATCGTGAACGAACATAAAGTAATTATAATTTCAAATACAAAATAACATGATATTGTTCTAATAGTAATAAATGCAGGTGAATCCGGACATAGCGTGTCACAGCCCAGCCACGTATGTACTAATTACGGAACTCTCAAAAAAGCTAAGAGCGCAATTAACGAGTTCCATTCCGAAAGTCGCACGTGGGTATGCGCATGCGGCTCAATTAGACGGACATACAAACAAATGGACAGCGGACCGAAACATTGTGAAGATATTGAAGTCATATTTTTGTCCAACTACGGAAAGCATAAAATGATTATATTGCGTGTAATATTTATACGGGAGTATATTTTGATGGCAGTAAATGTTGGTCCTAAACAATGCATTTACATAAATTTCGTTAATTAATTGTGTATTGTGTTATCTGACAGGTGTCAGAGATTAATTGCATTTGTCAATTTTCATAAGTCTACTATTTGACATAAACCTTTCATAGACCCTTACAAACTTAACTTTGCAGTTAAATTCCATACCCGATGTATGGTTTTCAACTGCAAAGGTATGTTTGTAATCATAAAAACGCGTTTCTAGTAGGGGAGCCCCCATATTTTATTTTAATTAGAAATACACATTCTGTGAAAATTTCAACTTTCTACTCATTACGGATCGTGATACGATGATAGACCGACGGACGGACAGTGGAGGCTTAGTAATAGGGTTCCGTTGTACCCCAAGGATAACGTATGGAATCCCCAAAAATACTATTGCGTAGCGCTGTCAAAATCTAATGATCTCTTCTTCCTTTACGTGATAAGTATTTGTGTTTTCTTTGATATTTTCATAAATATAAAACGTTGATCGCATTGTCGTAATGTTTACGACTTAAGAAAACGTATCTTTGCTCGTGGAACCAGAAAATACAAGTTTATTTACATCGCAGATAAGTAACTGTTCGCGTTCACAGGTAATCTATAGCGTTACATAAGTTATTTTTAAAGTTCGCAAAGGTATTTGAGTTTAACAGGCTGTTAACATTAATTAATTTAACACGTTGATGAGTATGATTCACTTGCTGATAATATGTAAATTTTAGGAGCAGATTTTTTTATGACTTCAGTTATTAAGTAATCAAAGTGACGTAAAGTTAATTGGTTAACAAATCTTTTTCACTGTGACGTAATTTTAATAAGATTCGACCGATTGGAATCTGTTTAAAATTCGAACTTTGGATTTATACAAATTGCACTCCATCCGAAAGAAGCACCCAGGGATTTGAGCACAGAATTTGTTTCGTTTCCGATTGCTTTCAGATTTGCAAAATGTATGAATCTGAAATTCGAATTTAAAACGGATTCTATAGGTCGGAATTTGAAGGTGTTTTGTTTTGCTTTCGAAGTCAAGTTTTAATCCTCGTCGCCAATTTGTTTGTACAAAATCATTCTTTTTAGTACTAATTGAACACGTCGTATGTCACTTCATTGACGCTATCTTTGATTTTTAAGTCACGTCTGTATCGTACGTTTTTCATGTTTACAAACGACTTCAAAAAAGGAGGAGGTTATCAATTCGAAGTTTTTTTTATGTTTGTTACCTCGTAACTTTCATCTGGGTGAACCGATTTTGATGATTCTTTTTTTATTTGAAAGCTGATGCTTCCGGTGTGGTCCAGTTCAATGGCATCCATGAGAAAACCATAGAAGTCTTAAATTTGCTGTAGACTTTTAGGGCAGTTGAAGTTGCTTTCTAGTTCTTTTTGAACGCGTTAACTTGTCGCATAAACAAACTACAACCAAATATTCGAATGTGGTATTTAAAAACTTTTATGTAATAATGACCTTTTAGATTTAGTAGTGCAAAAGTCCAGGCCAATTCAGTGTCATTTGAAGCTTCTGCGAGAACGCTTTTTATTCAACAGCCCAACTTGTCTACTGTAGATATGAAGGCCATGTGCAAACAGTTTGTATGTATGAACATCATTACACATTATTATGGTCTATAATACCTCCAATGCTGAGTAATAGCTTCCAAAAGAAGACCTTCAAAACGGTTTCTTTATTTATTTGGTGATTTGCCGTAATCACTATTTTCTCAGCGGGGTTGGTGACCGCAGTTCGCAAGTGGACGTTTTCCCACCGTTTCCTGTTATTATCCAGTTGCCTTGTCACCCGCTGGAAATGATGGGTTCTATCTTAGTTGGGAATCAACACGTGTAGGAAACATTACTCGTTTCCACGAACACATTTATTATAGGAATACACATAATGACAATAAAGATACTGGTAGGATTTAAATTATGTTTTAATTTCGACAAAATTTCGACAAAATTTTCAACATTAATATTGAATGAATTTCAAGTAAAGGAATGTGTAATATGCAATGTTGAGCAGGTATAATTCTTTGTTTTGAAGTTTCCCTCGCGAGTAGACATGGTAGCTCAGTTGGGTAGAGCGCCAGTCATTGAACAATCGAGGTCTGAGTTCGATCCTGATCGTATCAATGAGTTCCAATTTGTTATAAAAATCATTACTATTGGCTTTTCGGTGAAGCAGAACATCGTGAGGAAATCTGCACACTCCTGAGAAGTAATTCCAAGGTGGGTGTGAAGTCTACCAATCCGCACTGCTAGTGGAATGTAGGCTTGAGCCCCTCCAGTGGGGATATAGGCCGTTGATGAAGATGACTCGTGACTTCTTCCGCATGGTCTTAATAAACTATCCCAGGTGAACTAGTAGCTAGATCGGGATAAACACTTTTCTAAGTACTTTACCGGCCCTTCAACTATTTCTGTACAAAAATCAAGTCATTCTCACTCTCCATTGCGACTTAAAGGAAGGACAAACAAATAAGCTTACTTTCGCCTTCCTATGTGCAATAAGGATGAACAACCAGTTATATTTTACAAATTGGAATCAAACCCCTTCAGTACAATAACATCTTTAGGATGCTGTTGGGGCTGCCGCGCTACTGCAGCGCATCAGGAATGTTCGCTCAAGCACGTACCGATGACTTCTTGTTGCTTGCATTGGTACGTAACAAAGCGCACTCCTTGATGTGCAGGCTGTGTGGCAGCGGCAACAGTATCCTGAGGATGATTGCTGATAAGTGGGAGGGGCCTATTGTGCAGCACTGGGGGAAGTTATTGAAAAGTGTCAACACATATAGGAGAAACTAATCTCTCCTATATGTGTTGACACTTTCTAAAATTGACAGTTTGTATATACTTATAGTGACATTTATTTTGACATTTTGTATGATTATTGGTATTTTTAAAAGCTTTTATTTAACTTGTTGTGGTTACTAACTTAATTTAGAAAACTTACTAACAAAATATGGAACTATGTAATTTTTTCCGAAATAAATGATTATTATTACATTTGTAACTTCGAATAACGTGTTTCTGAAACTTTTACAGAACTCAAAATTATACAAAATTACTTTGAAATTATTATTACATATACATACACTAAATAACTTACAAAACAAGATTCGGAAAAACCTTCAATTACATAAAACAATGCCATATCTAGTTGCGCTTGCTCTGTGTATTGCGCTCGTTCCAACGAACAGACGATACTTGTTTTAGTTAAACAGTTATATTACCTTAAACTTACTGTTACTTAAAATTAATTTTATTTTATTTCAGCTTTACTTTAGTCATCTAAGATACCCTCGCCATTAAATATATGTATACATTTCTCATGTAAGTGAAATGTAATTTCTTTATGAGAAATAAAGTTATTTAACCACAATAAAGATTTTATCGGCTGATTTTTAAGGAAAGATTATTGTTTTTCAAATAGTCTCTCTTATATACTTTAAGCCTGTTAAGCAATTGTGCTTAATGTTAATTAAAGGATAATCGGAAAGCTACTTGAGAAATAGTAGCTTTCCGCCAGCTTTCTTACACAACACTTGTCCAAACATACAAGGAATGCTGAAATAACCTCTGTTTCAACTTACAAAGGTAAATGACATTGTAGGGAATGCGAGGGCCATTACGTTTTTAACTTGCAACAGATGTGGCATGCAATGAGGCATTATGTAATAGCCCTTAAATTATAATAGACCTTTTCGAGACAATTATTATGAACATGCCATAAAATTGTATTCTTTTGTTTCAGGTAAAGGATTGTTTTTTGTGAATATGTGTTGCGACAGCGCAGAGCATGTGACTTAAGGTAAGTGTTTTTGAGTCAATAATAACATGTCTCTTTAGTTTACTCAATAATTAAGTGTTGTTTATTCGTGTCATTGACATATCACATGATCTCACAATATGAGCGGTTTATGGTCATAAAATTTACGAAGTTTTACGTGCGAAAATATTTTTTTATAAAATAATTTTGTTTG
This sequence comes from Carcina quercana, assembly GCA_910589575.2. NCBI lineage: Eukaryota > Metazoa > Arthropoda > Insecta > Lepidoptera > Depressariidae > Carcina > Carcina quercana. Next base: position 13,520,784 of record OU342437.1, on the reverse strand, counting down.
AATTTAAACACATAATTACTTACTTAACATAACACATACTTTTTGTTTTGTTTTGTTTTGTTTATGTACATGTATGTAGGTCTACTCACAGTATATTTTTTTTGAACGCTCCAGTGTGAGTGCCGGGAGAAATCTCTTGTTAAAGATAGGCCACTCTATTGTACAATTTAAGTTATAATTGACTTTGTAATTATTATTATTATGTGCAATAAACAAAAACATAAATGCGGCCTGTGTCATAGTTTTTCTAAGTTCATTATATTTCAAAAAAAAACATTAGCTTCCGCAGCAGTTTCTTGTTTCCAAGAAAACTTAAAATAATACTTGTTTTCTCACATAGGCTCTACTTAACTTTCATCAAACTTGTAAAACTTAATTACTGCAACAATGACGACACAAAAACCTGTATGTAACTTATAAATTAGCAGGAAACTAGTTATGTACTACATTATGAACTATTAAGTGATAATTTTATCTATAAAAAACTACACGCAAGTAGCATAGCATGATCCATTGTCGTATTTGCTCTTTTACTATTCCCAGAGTGCGATTCCCTAATGTGAAAGTAATTTAGTTTGATACTTATTGACGCCTCAATGCCTGAACTAATCGTGATGACATTTGACAACCACATAGCCAATGGTATGGAGACGGACATAAGCTAGTTTTTATCTTGGCGAAGTGCTCTCTTTTTAAGACTTCGCTGGCAGTAATTAGGTTCTGAAATAAAATATCTGTGTGTTCCAGCCTTAAGAATAATAACACAGCAATTCCGATTAGTGCGGAAGAAATACTAAAGAAAAACACAGAGAATAGGCCACTGCATTTAAATATCAACATCTTTTTGCGTTTACTACACTAACTAAACTAAAAACTAAAATCATTTTTCGAAATCAGTCCCTTCTACTCTATTAACGAATTCATAGAATTACGTCTGACTAATGAAATGTTCATGTCTATTTAAATGTTCAGGTTAATATAATTAGGATAATTAAGTATAGTTTTAATATGCATATATGTAATAATATTTTGACGTGCCGAGTGTAATGTTCATATTACTAGGTCAATAAAGTTAATCTTGAATCTTTACCAATCCAGTGTTTTTTTAGCAATTTAAGAAAGCCCGTCCAACGTGGCTTGCTCCTGAATTATAGGTTAATTAGTAGACTAATTTATAAACTAGCTTTTACCCGCGATTTCATCCGCGTGGACTTGTGAAAGTATCCCACGGGAACTGCATGCTCGATCGGGATAAAAAGTAGCTTTTCCAGCCCTTCCACTATCCCTATAACAAAATCTAGTCATTGTGACCCTTCGTTACGATGGGATGAGGGACGAACAAACGAACTCATTTGCGCATTTATAATATTAAGTATCGATGGATAATAAGACAAACTATTTTTTTATATAACTTTGAAACCTTTTGGACTTTAAGCCGTGAGCGTTATTGCTTGAAAATGCCATTGCTAACTCATTTGCAAAGTCGTTGTATAATTCATAATTTTTGTGTAATACAGCTCGATCCAATGGAACAACCTTGAGACATCTAATTCTAGAAACGACTTGCAAATCACTGCGAATCACCAATTCTAAACGTCAATAAGAATGGCCACGAACGCGATCGGTCACGTTCATCATTTTCTCGTAACATTCGCAAATAGATACAAAAATCCGTCACGTTTGTTCAAAACTCACGATAAAACTCTACGATGGTTTTATGAGACCGACAATGACTTCGAATTTTAAAAAGGCGTCGAAGAAAAATGATTTCAAAACCAGTGAACTGCTTAAAAAATCATGAATCACTAATTGAACTACGAGTACTAAGTTTTTACCTCTCTAAACCTTCCTACAAAGGCTAGGATAGAAACATTTTCACATAGACACCCTAAGTTAAGGGAGAACTGGGTGTCTCTTTGTTTGCCGGGTTGTTGCCGTAAAATATCCTACCACCAACCAAACTAGTCACCATATGGGAAACGAACCCGGGCGCTTTGAATCATCATTCCAACGATGTAAGAGCTAGGCCACGGGGGCGGTAAAAAAACATCTTTCACAAACCACATCTGCTAATATACACGCAATTACACTCTCATAAAAATCTAGTTCAACTCCATAAAACCCAAAAAATGTTTGAAAATTCAACCGCAATTTGAGGTAGAAAACATGTATGTGCCATATTTATCATATACCGTTTTACTTTCAGATCTTGCTGTTTTATAGTAACACTCAAAATAACATAATTAAGCAGCCTAGTAAACTAGAATTTCGATGCAACCTTTATCATTGAGGTGCAAGTAAATTCTGGAAAGTCTGACTGGTCCTGGCCCAGCGCTTGTGTTTCCCCAAAGCTGTACGTAATTTGGTAGGGTGACAGCGTGTTGTAATCGTTTATCAGAGAAATTCTTACCCTTGTGGGAGAGCACTCTGCTTATAAAATTTCTCTGCACTCTGGGCATATATTTAATACAGTCAGTTAGTGCTAAAACTAGTGTTCCAACAGAACTCTGCTTCCGCTTCCGCAACTGCAGAAGTTCCGCATTTTTTCACTTCCATTTCTGCTTCTGGTTCCGCAAACTTTATAACAGAACTCTAAACGGAAGCGGGGAGAAAGCGATGAGGAGCGGTGCAGCTACGGGAGTACAAGAAAGAAAAAAGACTACCTCTTTATGAGGATCCCCTTATGTGATGGAATGGAAATGCGCACAAATACCCCCATATTTTGCCAATAGTTCGCCAATACTTATCAGCTCCCCCCACCAGTGTAGCCAGCGAGCAATTATTTAGCGGAGCTGGTTTAATATATGAATAACATCGAAATAGGCTGAAAGGTGAAAAAGCGGCCAAGTTACTCTTTAGTAAATATAACTTGCCGCTGTTTAATTTTGACTACTAAAATACAAATTTAATAAAAAAAAGTTTTAAATGTACAATTGTGCTTTTTTTCATAGTGTTAACGCTTCCGTTTCCGCTTCCGTTTCCGTTAAGATTTACTTTTGACATCTGTTTCCGTTTCTGCTTCCGTTATGCCAGTTCCGTTGCATCACTAGCTAAAACTATCTACGAGAAATTCATTCTGTTAATACTCGTAGTTGCTAATAAGAGTTACAATAAAATGTATGTGAGTGCCAATGATGGTCCTGACCGCTGACTGTCAGAGATGTTCTTATAAGAAATTTTCTGACATACGTTATATTTCAGGAAAGTACAACAATCGTCCAATATGTCACTTATCCTCAGGTGAGATCATAACCCAGCGCTCTTTTGTTTTAAATATTACCACTGATGGTTGGATATACCGCAAATTAAAATGAAACAATGCTTAAACTTTTCGCTGGTGTCTAGTTTATGGTTTGGTACGAAAACAAAACTAGTGTTGAAATCTAACCACCGCTGGTTCGGTCAAAACAACGCAATCTTCTCCGGGCCTCGTTACAGTAATTGTAGGGCTCTGACATTTATCAGAGCTAATCAAAGCAGGCTTGGATCACGTCGCGGCGCCCGCGCATGGCGTGTTCTTAGCCTCTCAGAACATTATCGTGTGATGTCTGAATAAAGCACTGACATTTCTGTTTAAGAAGGGACGACAGTTTAATTAAATGATTGCTGGTTGTGTCTAACGTTGATGATTTCTAAATCAACAAAGGCTTTATTGTTGTAGACTTGTTTACATGTTAAGTTGTTGGCCTTTTTTGAATTGTGTTGTTTACTGTTCAGATTGTATCAGATTGCACTTGGCTTTCATTTATACTGTTGGCCAAAGACGATAAATCCATTGGATTGTAATCTTGCGCATCCAGAAGTAAGCTAATGAGGAGCTGGCTCTGGTACCTTACACACTGCACTGCTATTTGGTAGCAGAGAGGTAACATACTGGTAGCTAGCCAGATGGTCATAAAACATTCCCTTAGCATCAACCAAACCGAGCCCCGATAGGTATCTCCACTGGGAATGGAACCCGTGACTTCTGGATTGTTAGTACAAGCGACGGTATAGCCATAAGGCCATGGAGGCGGTTATACTCGTACATATAATAAATTGTTTAAGTTGTCCGTGATGACTACATAACCCTAAAAACGAAGTGCTCGCATGTCTCCGATCGGTAACGCGACTGAACCACGCCGTACCCTCGGTTTAATGTTATCCCTCTCCGAATGCTTCCATACTAAATCCCAAGTGTAAAAACATTATAATTCTATACTTCTATTTTTGACTGTCATTCTTTTTAACGTGAATTTTTGTCTAACATTTTTTGTTTGTTTGTTTGTTTGAATACTCTTTATTCATTCATTTTTAGTAATTAGTTACGTAAGTTTGTATTTGTATGCATTTGGAATGTAACTTGTTGGTGTCTCTTAATAAATAAATACTAAATTTCTCTTGCCATTATCTTTTAAAATAGAATAGCTGGCTTTGATAAGTAATTACCAAAAAAATAGGAGATGAAATTATAGTGACGCGAATAAAATATCGTTAATTTACAACTTTATAGACAGCTCAATAGCAATTACGCAGCAAAAAGTGTTTAAAATGAAAATTAGTGATTCACTGTAAAGTTGTATGTTAATGATACTCATTTCGCGACAACACAATCTGATGTCCTATTTTTAGATAGTTACTACACAAATCCAGCTATTATATTTTAAAAGATTATGTCAACAGACATTTAGTATGAAACTTTGATGGAGGTGGATCGCCTCAACAATATAGAACACAGTTTTTAACAAATCTGAAACTCATCAAACAATAAAAATTGACAACAAAGGGATTAAACAATTCAAACCACATTACGTACAGATTTAATTATGGAAACATATTATTAGAGTAATTAAGTAAAGGAGGGCAAGGGCGTAAACCTTATTAGTCCTGCATGCAAGATATGACGATGTACCTTGGAACATAGTGAGAGCGTGTCGCGACATACCTTACAATAAGCTCATACGACATACGTAGCCTTGTGGTAAATTATGGGGTTTTAAAGTATGGTTTAGAAATTTAACGAGGTCACAAGCAATAGTATATCTGAGTTTAAAAGACAATGGCTTAGTGGCCTAAATCCATACTCAGTTTCATTAAATTTATTCGATCATAATCTTTTAAAATAGAATAGCTGGTTTTGTGCAGTAATTATCTAAAAATAGTACATCGGATTATGTCTCGAAATGAGTTTCATTACATCCAACTTGCTAGGGAATCACAATTTTTATTTTTGGAACGAAGTTCCTTATCGCGCGTTGTGAAAGGGGGCTAGACGGAAAAAATTCTTACGAAAAGTTGTCACCGACACTTTTTGCTATAGTAAGTTAGCGTCATCTGTTAGTACAACGTACGTAGTAGTAAGACGATACCAACAGTACAGCTATGTGATGACAGATGGCTCTGATTAGTTGCCGCTACTCAATGACAGATGTCGCTAAAAACAAAACGTATCACATAAAAATTCTAATGAAAAAACCTACAAAACCATATTTAAAATATAATGTTAAAAATCCGTTCAAACCTTATTGAAAATTTGTAAAATTTTATTACAATTCCTTCACTAATTAATCGAAAGGAACTTCGTTCCATCCGGGTGTCCCTTGACACCTCTCAAGTTTTTACACACTATTTTTCGATCATTGTTCAAAGCGACATCTAGGGACCATTAGCTTAATAACGGCTATTGTAGCTAACTATAAAGTACGTTAATGATATTCATTTCGCGACACTATAATTCCATCACCTATTTTTAGGTAAGTACTTATCAAAGCCAGCTATTCTATTTAAAAGATTATGGCAACAGAAATTTAGTATGAAAGCATTCTGAGTGGAATCTCGCTAAGAAATTGAAATCAAGTAAATAGGGCCATAGGGTCAAAATATGATATAATTTCTAAATTGTTACGGATATAAAAACTAACGTCGGATAATGAAACATATTTTAAAGGTGAATTTCAAAGATGTATGGAGCCTGGGCCAGGTCAATGCACACCGAATATAGTAATGTTTTTTTTAATTAACCTTTTTTATCATCTATTTTCAACAAATCTAACGTTAAACTAAATAAAATTAAGTGTAATACACAGATCAAGCGTAACTAGATGTAAATGATAATTTAGGTGACATAAAAATCGAAATTGAAATTAGAAAAAACACCAAATTGTCTTCATTCTAATTATAAAAAAATTTACCAAGTGCGAGTCGGACTTGCGCACGAAGGGTTCCGTACAGAATATGGATATTTAAAATGCGGTAAACCATAAATCTTAGACGCGCGCGTTGATGTCTTTCATATTCTCATCTACATCTACACTAATATTATAAAGATGAAAGATTTGTACCTATTTTTGTATGTTTGTATGTTTGTAATGAATAGGCTCAAAAAGTACTGGGCCGATTTAAAAAATTCTTTCACCAATAGAATGCTACATTCTTCCAATTTGACATAGGCTACATTTCATTTTGAAAAAATTAGGGATCCTTGGTAAAATTTGAACAATGTAACCGAAGGTGTAAAATGTCTTTCGTCGAATGCGCTGCCGAAACTGTTAGCGATAGAACAAAATAATGTACAACAATATTGAAGAACATCATAATGTCTACAAAAAACTCCGCGGTAGCATATGTCCAACTATTGTAGTTATGTCACTACAACAACTTTTTTCATTTTAAACATTAATGAAAATGCTAACCAAATTCAAACCATGCTATTTATGTGTTTATATTAATCCTTATCCAAATAAATTATTTTATGGTCAAGACCATTTAACTACCTATAAAATAGTTTTTAAATTATTTAAATTGGACTTTCAATTCAAAAGATATTACGAATTAAAAAATTCAAACAGTAAACAAAACCGCCATAGCGCCGTGGCCGTTGTTTGCGATGCAGTCTGAAAAGCGCGCCGGGCATCGCGGCGGGCGGGGTGGAGGGGTCACTGAAATAATTTTTTTAAATATCATCATCATCATCAGCCGGGAAACGTCCACTGCTGGACATAGGCCTCCCTCATGGTACGCCACATCGACCGGTCCCGAGCCACCTGCATCCAGCGACTCCCCGCGACTCTAACCAGGTCGTCGGTCCATCTAGTAGGGGGACGGCCTGGTAGACGTTTCCCGGTACGTGGTCGCCACTCGAGAACCTTTTTTTTTAATATTTAATTAATAAATAATAATTTTTTAATAAATAAAAATATTTGTGAAAAAAAGTGTTTTATATCCAAATTTCCAAAAATAAATAATTGTCTACCCCGTGCGAAGCCGGGACGGGCTGCTAGTTTTGTAATAAACTGGATATGTCCACTGGATATGTTGGTGAGTTTCGCTCACTACTTATGATAGAAGCGTGCTCAATATAAACCTTAACTGAAAGATACGTAGGTTGGAAGCTATCACAGATAATTATCCCTCAGCCGTCTTTAACGGCTCTCAAGAGAAACAGGGCGATGTTACTCTGAGATCTCCATTAGTTAGAATGCTTTTACTAAGCATGTTGTGAAGGACTTAAAACAAAAAGTTTAGGCTACTGCGTATCTAAGTCACTGCAGAATTCAAGATCAAATGACTCACAGATAAATTTGAGTCACCGTATTAGGTGCAAGTCCTTGGCGATCTCAAAACATCGTCAGCTAAAAAACTTGATTTACGATTGACTCCCAACAAAAGTCTTGAAGTCGTTAACCTATCCAGGATGCTGCTTAATTACGGGTTCCGATTATGGTGATGTCCTTTTATGGAAGCTTGGAGTTGATATAGCCACTATTTATAATGATGTCAGTTTGTTCATATCTTATCATCTAGTTCTAGATCAGGTTGCTTACTTTGTTTTGCCTGATGAGTAGCTTTCTTTGCCCAAGTACGGCGACTTTTGTAAGAATATTACCTACTAGCTTCTGCCCGCGGCTTCGCCCGCGCGGACTTTATTTTTCGCATTAAAAAGTAGCCTATGTCCTTTCTCAGGGTCTAAAGATTGTCTGTGCCAAATTTCATCAAAATCGGTTGAGAGGTTTAAGCGGGAAGGCGTAACAGACAGACACTACTACTTTACTTTCGCATTTATAATATTAGTAGGGATTAGTAGGGATAGGGATACTCGTATATCTGTTCCTTTACATCTCCTAAACCAGGCGTCATATTCCGACAAATAGTGTCATTGGAAGCGTCTTGCTACTCCGCGGGTTACAAGCTACGAGTATATGATGTCACATAAAATCTAAAATGGCGGATTGTAGGGGGTAAAGTGTTGTCAAAAAATAATAATGAATGATTAAAATGTCGTGTTTGTGTATCAAATAAGACAGCACTATCATATTAGCTGCGTAACGGCTATTGTAGCTGACATTACAGTTTTACGGTAATGATTTCGATTTCTTGACATTATAATCCGATGTCTTACAAAGCTAGCTATTCTATTTTAAATGATTACGTGAAAAGTAATTTTGTATGGAAGCATTATGAGCGAATTCCCGTTTAGTGGAATTTCAATTTTTAACGGACATTTTAGGGGTATTTTTTTATTGTATTCACGAAGAATATTTTTTTGAGCATTTCTTTTACTACATGGTAGTTACTTTAACTTATTATTATAGTATATTACAGCCTATTCACCTGTAAACTGCCTGAATAATATAGAGATGTACATACATTAATTGGATAGGGAGTTGGTACATCGATTTTTATTACTTTTGTACCTAATTAATAGTGTCTTATTATAAATTACTTTCGATTCTCGTTTGAGTATTACGTGATCTGTTTTATAATGGGAACTATTATTGCTTATTGTTTATTGCACATAATAATAATTACAAAGTCAATTATAACTTAAATTGTACAATTAGAGTGGCCTATCCCTAACAAGAGATTACATTTTATTCATCACAGGTTTCCTTATTTTCCTCTTGGACTTGCATTAATACTTTCATAGTATCGTAATACAAACATTATATGATTGTAAAAATGCTTCGTAGCATACAATTGGACGGTGAAAGTTTTGCTCGGAACAATTTTAGTTTTACACGATTTTCCTGTTAGGTTTGTGTCGCAGTTTACAGTTTTCCCTGTCGTAATTTATCTCTGTTGATTTATTTCTTTAGGACTTGATATTTTAACTATTTGTATGTTCTAACACAATGGATTTAATAAATACTGGTACATCGTTATAATTAATCATTATGATGTACTTTGTAATAAAGCAGTTTACGGATGTACTACAAATTTTAGATGACTTCAATGTAGCGGTTATTTGGCCGAGTTTCTTATATAATGTATATCATCAGCAGCAGCCAGGAAACGTCCACTGCTGGACATAGAACTCTTCCATGGTATGCCATATGGAACGGTCCCGAGCCACCAACAACTCCCAGTTATCGGTCCATCAGACAGAAACAGAAACAACAGAAAATGAAAAATATTTATTTGACTAAGAAACACACACAACACAATACAAAAACACAATTGACACATAAATTGCGTACAATTAAAAATAATACATTTTTAATATGCATACATAGGCATTGTGTTGTAATGTGTCGTCAAACAGGACTGATCTCAGCATCTGCTACGGCAGGAGCCATAACGCTGGTTTTCAGATAAACCCTCTAATATGTAAAATATTCAATTTAAATTAAAATAGTCTTTATTGTACACACACATACGAAACAAAACAGAAAAGAAAAGAACATAAAAGGTACAATGAAGGTGGCCTTTTCTCTAAAAGCGATCTCTTCCAGACAACCTTAGGGCTGAAGAATCCTGTGATTAAACATGTCAAATGTATGTGTAAAAGTATGTATAAATCTAAATCTATAGTACATCTAGTAGGAGGACGGTCAGGTACACGTTTCCCGTACGTGGTTGCTACTAGAGAACCCTCTTCTTCTCTTCATCGGTTACCCAGGTATCGTAGATGAACTGGATTCAGTATACAACACAAAGTTTATGACAACTCATTAACGGCATGTATTGTTTATTAATTATTTATGTATTTGTATCAAATTTCAACGAGAACGTGTCCTTGTTCTAGGATCGGGCTAACCTAAATCCTTTCAATGAATTTAACTAATTCAGCGCATAGTTAGTAGACTTCAATTTTCAAAATTTCGTGCAGCACCTTCTCAATACTATAAATTCATCTATCACCTTAATTATTCATTTATACAAAGTCATTATACACGAATTTCCAATGTTGCATAACACGGAGTCACATCGACTTCTATTTAGAAATGAACTGTAGCCGCCCACGCGCTCAAGTGCTCTGACTGGGACAAATAGACGTTTTGACTGATCCGTATAAATTCAAATCGAGTAGTAACCACAGCGCAGCGGGGCATCAAAAACATGGCGTAACTATAGGGATGGAGAAACCGCGAGCAAAACCACAGGTGGTCCCTAGTCTAGTCTCCAAACTGGTTGGGATCAGTTTGTTTTGATAAATGTGGTCAGCATGCGCGTAGGATGCTGATCCGATCACTGATCAGCCTTCGATATTATGTCTACTCGTTATATATGTCACACAATTTGTATCTTATTTTATAAACGAATCTTCTGCCTCAAAGTTGCCGGGAAGAGACCACTTTTAGCGATAAGACCGCCTTGCTGTGTTGTGTTTTTATTGGAACAAAGTTCCTTTTCGCACGGTACTGACTTAGCGATGGGGCTAGGCGAAAAAAAGTGTAAGATTTTTTCGTCACGAGTTTCCGTCACGGACCTTTCTTTAGTGTAGGTAGACAGTTATCGATAGCTCGGCTGTGCCCAAACAGGAACTTCGTTCTTCCGAATGTTCCACGACACTACTCCTGGTGTATAAAAGTATATTCTCTCAAACATGCTCGGAAATTTGAGCATTATTTTCACAATCTTACAAAAACGCTTCTTGTAACTGCAGATAATTCGTTCTTCAAAACGTCTAAACATGGGTACTTGGGTAGCTGTTTTGTTAAACGCAACGCAATGACAATCCAGCTGTTTTACATAACGAAGCTGTCCAATAAAACAACTAACGGTTATGTAAAACAGCTTAATAAGCAAGCCAACTGCGACACATACTTCTGCGATATGAGTCTATACGCAGCTGTCAGGAATCATCAATATTTGTTTTAATTTTCGTTAGTGGAGTAGCAGGGTCATGAATGATTGACACCGCAGCTTACATCTGGACGGCAAAGCAGAGAACTGAAGCCACTATCATCACAACAACGCTCTCCCCAACAAGTACACCATTCTTCCACAAGTCTCATATTGCGTAAAAGCTGTATAGCTGCGTGATCATAACCTAGCTGCCGTGGTGGCTAGTTCCCCCCTTCATTGTAGGTGGCCACATTTCCCTATCAGGTATGAAGACAAAAGCTGAACGATCCACTAACGCAGATAGCTTGGGTTAAAGTCACGCTAGACGTAACTCCAAACCTGGAAGCTGGTTCCGCACATTTAGATTAAAGTTAAGTCAAATTAGCATGGTAAAGCACCCGGGGCTTGTTGATAGGATCGAACTGTGCGCCGTGGGTGTGCCACTAGATGTCGTTACAAGATAAACATGGGGTTCCACAAGGCAATGTGCTGGGACCGCTATTATTCCACAGAAAGACTTGTACGATCAACACTGTTTTTGTTCGTATAAAAATCATGGTAATAGCTCTCCAGGAAGTTATATTAAAATGTCATATTACCAACGGAATGCTCTATAACCAAGATAAATCGGCAATACTGTATGTAGACTAAACTGTCCTTAATTTCTTCTCGTGTATGAATGGTAATGATGTAACAATGATCAGTTGGATAAGATACGACAAAATACTATTATAAACCTTGAACCTTTCGTCATTTTTCTAGTTTATGAGGCTAATAATATTCCTGATAAATGAATGTGCCCGCTCGTAACAACGCTCCAACGTAATGTCTTTTGCAAAACATGCTTATGTATCTGCATAATGAATAGGTAATATTGCGAGAACATGATATAATCGTAGAATTACATTATTTATTAAAATTTGTATATTAATTAATGACTGTACAAGTATACACTTTGCAAGAAACCTACTGCTATTATAACTTTGACGCTTTGCATTAAATTCTTTCGTGAGGCGAAACTATGTTCTCATCAATTGATGCAGCCTCATTTCTCATCGCTGACGCTTAAACAACAATACGTGTTAACACATGCAGGCTCGACTATAGGCTTAGTTACAATGTCGTACAGATCACATCAGATATAATTATGTGATTCATTGTGAATCCTATTCAGATTCCTCTTTATGCTCCGCCGATCACGAGCTAACAATAGCGGATGCCTCCCGACCTCGGCTTCACAAGCCTTGACCGAGTATAATGCAGCTGAGATAAAAAGCCTCCGATCCCTTTTGTTGCTTATGCGCTTGTGTACTTTGTTTTCGTCAGTGTTACAGAGATGCAGGAATAGTGAAGCGATTGATTTCTTTCCAGGTTTAATTAAAGGTTTTTTGGCTCCCACGATGTGCTGTTTGGGTAGATAGTTATCAGTTTACTTGATTTACTTTTTTATATACAAATCAAGTTGTTATTTGAATCCGTTACGAGTATACACATAGTTTTAATGAATCATTTTTTTCTAAAGTGTGCTTATATCTTTTTGTAGTTCAGCGTGGTTCAGCTCTGCAATTAAGCTGTCAACATTTATCTCACGGATTTTGATTCAAGAGTGATTTTAACGATATAATTAATTCTAATTACTTTGCAATCATGATAAGTTACATATCTACATTACACTCGGATAGGGACTGGATTGAGACCGTCGACGATTATGTAACTAGTTCAATTTCTATGAATGATATCATTTGTCTTTTCATATGTAATTTCTAATCGATAACCAATCATTAAATTAACATTCAATCGACAGCTCTCGAACTTAAATGGACCCATAATGACATAGCTTGACCATACGTAATAAAATTTAATGGTATCTGTTTTGATGCATAAACAATGCATGTAGGACACTTTCATTGCCCTTAGCTGTCTTGCACGAACAACACCATTTTAGGCTTCAGAATGCTGGGACGTGCCAAATAGTAGGAGTACTTTCTAAAATATCGATTTGTTTATTTATTATAACTTCAAGTTTAATTCGATTTGGCGTAAGATTTTATCGTCTCTATTACTGGTGCATTGTGTACTTCCAATTTGTTATATAACATATCTTTGCATAGATTGATTGCTTGTAAGAAGTTTCGATCTGTATATTATGGCTCGTTAGTGCAATTCATAAAGTTGGTTATTTATTTTCAACGATGCCTTCTATTCGTACTGAAGCTTTATGTAGATACGAGTTGCAGTTGAATAAACTGGCATTTACTGTAACCCGATTATCATGATTCAAATAACGAATGTACTTGATTTTAAAATTGACAAATTACATATTTCTTGATCATAATTTGCTCGTGAAAGTTGTCTTGGAAATTGTTTGCACCAGTTTTACATACTGGCTTAATGCTATCGAAACTGCATTTATTTACATTCTGGTGCAGTTAGGGGCAAAGGTCTAGACTAGTATTGGTTGCCTAAGTTGATCACTATGCATCTAGGTTGTTTTGACGTGTGGGCTTTATTTTGAAATAACATGTGTGGAGATTTATGCATTTATAAATTAATTATAATTTTGTATGATCGTCGATTTGAAATCAAGTTGATTGGAATTGAATGATTGAATTGAATAATGCATTTGTTGTTACTAATCGTCTGCAGCATTTTGCAGGTGATCTTATTCATAAAACACTGGTGTTTATTAACCTATGCTATTTTATACAAGCCATAAATTTATTGAATTTTCTTTGTTATTGTAACTAAAATCGCTCTCAGCCATTGTTTATACCATACACACGATTGAATATGCATTGTTCAAACTGTACCTGACCTGTATTGTTCTACCACTATTATCTTACTCAGCAGTCTGTCATCGATGTCATCACTTTGCAAGTTGAAAATATTAATTCTGCTTACTGAAGGTACTTCTTCTATTCACTACAGCATTTGTTCCACGTCTTATATTACTAATGATATCACGTTTGGTTACAGGTAAATGATCCAACAGGATATTATGTAAGTGATTCCACCGTGATGTTTCGAGTTTAGGATATGGTCTCCTCGATGTGTGTCTGTGGGTGTCAAAAGGAGAAGGGATAATTCCAGGAGTCGAGCAGGGTCACGGCCTGCGTGACGTGGCGGCAACACACGCACAGGTTCTAGGTTCGATTACCGGTGTTAAATGTCTCTTACACTCACAAGTCACACACTGGATAGTACACGCAGACTAAATCACCTTATTGTCTGAAAAGTAAGATGTTTTCGTGCTTTTGGAAGGCACGTACAGCTGTTGTTACCGGTTACTATTTACGACATGCAGTAGTTACATGAGCCATGTCAGAGGATTATGGCGGCTCAACAACTGTGACAACTAGGGTATGTGAGTTCGGTCATCGACCTTACAACCTACACGATAAGACAAGATGAGACCAATATCTTATTACTGTTACCAATCCGCTTGCTTATCTTGGTGAATATGTCCCGTGCTGTTTGTGGTGGCAACTGTTTGGAGCTCATACTCCAGAAGATAATGATGGTAATATACGTAAGCTAACCGATTACAGTAAAATTTTTATGAAAGGAATGAAATTTTAGTGTATATTTAAGTAGTCGATTTCGTAAAACTTTCTGGTAGTATATTGCTACAAGTGTTCGCAGGTTGTGGATAAACTGTAACTGTATAGTTTAAACTGATTTTGATTATGTTTGAATTGCTTTTCCTTTTAGAAATAAGAATTGATTCAGTCTCTGTTCCCCACCAGGTGCCACTAGTGCCAAATCCTCTCAGTTTCGGCCATTACGGTCAACAAGACACAAGCGTGAAATTGTCGAAATTGGCCATCATTTAATTTGATGACACAACCATTGGGGACCGGCTGTAATTTTATCATCATATTCTACAAAGTTGTCGATAAAACATAGTGATTACTTTCTCAGTGCTTGTGAAGACACATTTCATTATATTAGGTTCTTAGAGTTTCCTTTGACTGGTCTCCTCAAAACCACAAATGACAATGTATGCAGTTATGTCAAAAATTATGTATGGTTTCACTGAGTTATCCTGTAACACTTCCATTGTAGTATATATATATTGGTCCTGTGCTAAATTTTCTGTAAAAAGTTTGGTTAAATTTTTAGTCATGCAAATTTTTCGACAAGTAAAATCGCAAGCTGTCTTGGTCCTTTTGTTAAATCTTATGTTCAAGTAAAGAAAAACACTAAACATACAAAGCGATTACAAAAAAGTTATTTTAATCACGGGCTATGTTTTAAACGCAGCCGCGATAACTTATGATTATCCATCTCTTAATCACTCAGAAATAAGAAAACGAAAATTCTGTCTCAAATGATTTTAAACGTGGATGAAGCAATTTTTGTAATTTAATATTTGAAAAGAAACGCATGATCATAGTGATTAATTAGAACTTATAATCGATGTTCTAGATGTACTTTCTTAAATTACTAATTATTTATAAGCATTAATCTGCATCCAGCGCCAGAGTTTAAACCTTAATCAGCATTTCCACGATCGAATCACAAAAGATACGTGCGTGAGATGAATTGCGCGTGCGTACGCGCATCGAATCGAACTCATCCACGTCGCCGCCGGCGCCGGAGTCGACCGACGCGACAACTCCAAGATAATCACTCGTTTACGTAGCGATGTTTAGACTTAACGATGATATGATGTCAATGATCGGTAACCGACAGGTTGCTTAGTGAGGTCTCAGGTAATTTAGTAGAGTCTCAGGTAATCTAACTTTCTCACTATGCTATAGAAAAGGAAAATCAGTTTCTTAGTGCGGTAAGTTAGTTTCTTTCGAAGATGCACTTTCTCGTTACAGAATAGATCTAATACATAACTGAGTCTGTTCCTGAGGTATGGGAGCGGTAAGGGAGGGGTGACAAGTGACGTGTCGCATGACACCCAACTGAAGTTTTGCGAAGTTTGACTTTTCGTAAACACACCTTTCCATACCGCTCCCATACCTCAGGAATAGACTCAGTTATGTGTTAGACCTATAGTAGTAGCTAAGTAGCGACTGTCCCTTCCAAGAAGCATTTAACTACGAACTTCTTATACTAGAAAGCTGTTCAACTGTTATTGTTATTCCAATAACAATAAACGTTCAACGAACGTGGCCCCCAGATTTGTTTTGCGGTAAACTTCTGTACTTTCTCGGTCGTGGCTTATACGTAATAGTTCTGATTCGCAAACTTGCTATTTGTGTGTGGTTTCAATGTTATTTTCAACCGACTTCAAAAAGGAGGAGGTTCTCAATTCAACTGTATGTTTTTTGTATGTATGTTACGCGATAACTCCGACAGTTGTGAGTTGATTTTGATGATTTGTTTGGTAGAGCATACTTCAGAGGTGGTCCCATATAACGGCCCTACCATCAAATTAAACAGAAACACATTATCGGAACGAAACATATCTTTCTCTCCATGCTATAGGGTACACTTGGGCCTTTCTTCAGCCATTAACTCGTTCAAAACCGTCAAACGGTTAGAGAGACACGCAGACGGTTACAGAGAGAGCGCGCATTTGTTTGTTAAGGTATAAATTAGGTTTATTATTTGACGAATTTCAAAGTGCAGATACAATGTGAGCTTTTAACGAATGTGAAAAGTAAGAAGCAACTGGCTTCGGCTCTGAAGTCAGATAATATATTTATCTGAGTATTGTAGCAAGTCGATTAGTGCCTGGAACTGCATAAATGTACTACGTCGTGCCTGCGACAAACCCTACCGCGACTACGAAATTAAACCGAATTAGAATAAAGGGCAATCGTATTCGAGTCGTGACGGATCCGTGTTGATTGATTTAATCAATTTTAATCTCTTGCTAAGGCGGTTCGTGATCGAAAGGCGAAAATAACTGTGATTACTTGATTAGTGATTCGTTACAAGCTTGTTTAACGCCCGATTTGTTACTCCACCGGTTTAGGATTCACGTTAGTTTTGTAACTTATTACATCAAAATAATATTAGGTGTTACAAACTGGAACTGTTATTGTCTATGATTTGCACTGCCCGTTGATTGGTCGAAACGTTGAAAATGGCTGACTATTTTTATGAAACAGGCCCCGTGTCAGATGTTACATCTCCATGTAGCCAGTTGTATCTGTTATGTACACAGATGTAGTTAGAACCCCAGCAAAATACAATATGGAAAATGGGATGGGTTCGAGTTCGACAACTTTACGTCGTTTTGCGCGATAGGTTAAAGGAGATTTTATGGTTTTGTGATGTCAGAACAGCTTATCAAAGGTCAGACGGTTCTAACAGTCTTGACAACTCCATAGTCAAGTCTGAAAGTCCATGGAGTACGTTTATGTGAGTTTATGTGAGTTTATGTAAAAACGTGTGTCGTGTAAACCACACACGTTTTTGGTGGCAGAGAATTATTGCCACCATCGAGAAATATCAATTCATTATTAAACAGATTCTGATCCTGCATCGCACTAGTAGTAATCGTGATATAATAAATCTATTTATAATATTGTATTAAGCCTACCTTTTTTCGATGGGGAAATCTTTCAAAGATACCTGACTTCTTAAGAGAGAAGTTGGGTTATGTGGAATTTCCATCCACTAAAACCCCCTCGGTGGTGATCGTCTGCGCAAGTCGAGGAGTCATGGGAACTCCACGAACACTCCAGTGCTCCTCTCGCGCTTTGCTTCTCCCTTTGGCGTTTCAGCCACGACAACTCGGCAGCTCCGGGCTGCAGCGGGACGGGACCACGCCGTACTACAGCGGCCTTCTAGTGGTCGCCGGTTCACACACAGGTTTTGTCTTTAATTTATCATTCATCGTTAATTGTAAACATTCATTATATATGTTAGATTCATTCACTACTATCTGTGTCTTTAAAAACATATTTATTTAATTTATAATTGTTCATGTCGTTTTGTACATAAATCGATTAGAATGTTTAAATTGCTATGCTGTATGGCAACTTACCTTTACTGAAGTTCAACTCTCGTTGAAATTACAATATAATTATCACAACAGAATACCACGCCATAAACAATTAAACACATCTCTCAATGTGAGAATTATGCAGATTTGATTCTATAAAAGTTCGCAAACAGTAACAAGGAAACAGTTTTTCTCATTTCTGAACATCAATTACGCAACTATGGTGCTGGTTAAACGTCGTTTAACGTTACTATTGTACTTAACTTGCCAAGTTCCGCAGTTCTCACTGGCTACTGTAGTTGTAAACTATGCAGTGACAACGCTAAACCCTCCGGAAGAACGGCAAAATAATTTGTATCGTTATGATGACAGTTGATTCGGGATAAGGCGTGTAATTACTTCATTAGCCAATAAAGGATACAATTGAAGAAATTTTGTTTTAGATTAACTATGAAAAGAATATAGAAGGCTTATGTCCAAAGGTGGACTTATACGGATTACTATGATGAAATTTCAGTTTACCTTTAGAGTCATGCAAATACACTTCTCATCAGAAAAATCGAAACACCTTGCAAGTTTTCTTGAATTTAGAACATTAACATTAGGATTTGAAAACCTCATATTATTCACTACTAAATGACATTTGACATATATACCTAAATATTCACATTTCTCAGATAATCCGTACAAAACATAAACGTGCAAGGTGTTTCTATTTTTCTGATAATAAGTGTATTTTCAATTATTAAATATTTTAACAACATGGTTTTACTCAATTTGACTATTTACAGAACTTTACAGATCTATATTGTTATTAATATTACTACTTTATACGGAGCTAAATTTTTTGTATATGCTATAAATATGAAGCTGAACTATACATACGGAGAGAGGCGTCCCGCAAGGGTCGTCTCTGTCTAACGTTGCATTCTCTCTCATGTTGAATGACCTGCCGAGTGCTGTCTCTGGTGCGGAAATATTCATGTATGCTGATGATGTAGCAGCCGTTATAACGTCATCTACTCTAGACGCTCTGCAAAACCAGATAAACCACGTCATCTCTCAATTACACACGTGGTTTACCACAAACGGACTTGTCCTAAATTTGGCTAAAACACAAATTATTCGTTTCGACTTAACTAGTAGACCCCAGAGACCTCTAGTAGTGACAATAAACAATACGCCGATCAAACAAGTGTCAAATATATCGTTTCTGGGATTTCGCCTGGACTCAGCACTGAAGTGGGATTGTCATATAGATGACTTGTGCGGCAAGCTTAGCAAGGCTTGTTTCGCGCTAAAACGTGTAGCTGCAACCCTGACAAAAGAAACGGTCCGGTCATGCTACTTTGCCTCTGTGCAATCATTGTTAAATTATGGTCTGGAGTTCTGGGGCCGCGCCGCGGATTGGGAGCGAGTGTTTCGTCTCCAGAAACGTGCTATCCGGGTGATGGCGCGGATCCGATCTGATGAGACAGCGAGGCCATTTTTCATCTCGTTCGGTATAATGACGTTGCCATGTCTACTGGTCATGCAAGTAGCTGTCTATGTACGAACCCATCTAAACTCGTACACCAGACGGAGAGAGGGTCACACGCACAATGTCCGCCACCCAGACACGCTGCGGCCAGTGGCATCTAAACTAGACAAAATGTCGAGGACCATTCGAGTTATGGGCCCTCGAGTTTACAACAGGCTGCCAAACCAAATTATAGAGGCTCCGAATCTATGCTCTTTTAAAAATAAACTAAAAAAATGGCTTGTCTAGCAGTGTTTCTATAAAATAGATGACTTCTTCTCTTCTCCATGACTAATAGTAATTTGACTAACTTAATTTAACTTTAGTAATTTAATTTTGACTTTTGTGTATGTAACTGATTATAAAATATTGACTTGTACCAGCAGTACCAATAAATTATGATTATGATTATGATTATGAGATAAAATATACTAAGCTTCGATAGCTTAACTGCTTTAAAAAAGTTGTATTTCTACATGCCATTACAAGATCTTAGATATCATGTTTTCGGTAGTTACATTAAAAACTAAAACTAAATCACAACAATTCTTAAAAAGTTGAGTCTGAGATGACTTCCACTCCGACTGTACTTGATGATGATGAAAAACAAAAATATGCTTGTATGTTTACAAACGGTCTCAGATGCGAGAAAATGACAGTGCAAATTGTAAGACTAATTGTGGTCGAATCTTGTAAAACTTCATACCTACCATCATTATAGTAGGTTTATACATGATAATTCCATCGTTCTCTAGAACTCTGATTTTAATTGTTCTTGGTTCTTCCCGGTCGACTGTGTGACCTAGGTAATTGTTCCAAGGGTATACAATTGAATATCAATTGCATTTTCTAGTGAACGGCCGCACAAATCGAGAAGAGGTTGGTTTAATATTTTCCTATTGCTTAAATTTGACTACAATGTCATCATATTTGTCCAAATGTGGCTCAAGACGGTTTGCTATATATATATATGTCTATAATATATAAAATATTTTGTTTATTTAATCGTCAACACATTGTCTACGATTAGATTTACTTACTTTGAAGTTTTATTTCAGATTAAAAGAAGCATATTGTTATCATCTTTTGCTATTGTTGTTAATACTAGATTGCACTCTATATATTTCCTGCCAAGTATCAATGATGCTCCATTCTAAAAGTCACACGTTTTTGCTAACAAACCTCGCATTAAGTTCAGACTGTTCAGACAATATTATTATGTCTGGAGATCTATTTATCTAGTTTGTATTCATTTTTAAATCTACATACATCTACTGGGCCGAAACTGTCAAAATAGATCTTGACTACTGCTTTTTACTTTTGTTTAGGTTTCGAGTTTTTATCAAGAATATCAAATATGATGGAATAGTCACCTTGAAGACTTTTTACAGTGTTTGATAAAAATGTTTTATCAGTTTTTTATACTTCTGGAGCTAGAAACTGTTGGATCAAAGACATTTAACATTAATAGTAATAGACCGGACAAAGCAAACAAAAATTTTGATCCTAAACTTAATACCAATTGGTAATAAGTTACTCAATCTAGTGTCACATCACGTCACGTGGCCGTACAAGACATTTGACATACCGTTGACTTTTGCGATCAAAATGTTTATATGAAACGTTTCCCAATGCCCGCTCTATAACCTATTACTATATTTAAATCTCTCTGCTGAAGGTTTAATTCAATAGATAGATGTTGAAGAGAATTACAATGTTTATTTTTGTTCTCTGTCAAAATTAAAATAAAATCCTAATTGAGTAACATTTGTGCATACGGAACTCTCCTCAACAAGCGTTTACATTAATTGAAATTCACCTTAATGCGTATTTAAATCATATAACCTTACGTAAAGGAGACGTTGAAATATTTACTTGAAGCCACGTAAGACCTTGCCTAACTTCATATATTTTATCCTATACACCTTAGCTGAGTACTACTAGCATGTTTGTCTGTTTGTGAAGTTTCTCTTACTTCCGGGACCACTTTCGTTTGTATTGTCATTCTTGTATTAAAGCACCTTTGGTGCTAGGAGCTATTGCATGATAGCCATACAAAGTAACAATGAATGTTTCTATTATGCCTTCACATAAATTGCGCCTCTACAATTTGGTATCGAGATTTTTTCAATAAACCGTTGATGTACTGGTATGTATCTTGATTTTTAGAAAAAATCAGGTATAATTTCTGTGATATGAAGGACATATTGACATTGTCCTTCTTGAATCTTAATACGAGTATGTTTAAGATATTACAAGAATAATTAACAACAATGATTGTTTTCATTCAAGTTTTACAGTTTGAGAGATTGAGAATACAAAAATCTCTGATATGCTTTCTTAAACTAATTTGTCACTTATTGAAAGAATATGTACCAGTCGAAACTTAAGAGGCTATGTTGGTTAGACCACGTGGCCGCGTTCAAATTTGGATTGTTTTGTAGCTGTCCCTATCCGAGCCCTATCCTACCCGAGCGCGTACGATGAGACAGCATACACTACGCGAAGTTATCCACCCGTTATTTGGATGTTTCGTAGTACAGGGATCATTTGAAGGATACAGTATATTATGTGACCATTTTTTAAATACAGTATACTAATGAAATTTCAGATGTCGGTGGTTTTTCCAAATTGTTCTAAATTGATTCATACTCTTGTAAATCAGGTTCAAAGTTGGGGGTTTTTATTACCGTAAAATACAATTCTTTGACGCCCTGTAACTCTGGAAGTATATATTTAAACGAAAATCTGACTCACCACCGACATAGATATTTGTTTCTAGATTGTTTCTTGAAAATTTCATAGATTTTCATAGCTTAATACTCAAAATATGACTGGATTACGTTTGTATGGGCGCTTTGACACCGGTATACCCTCTTAAGACTGTCTTTTGATAAAGGATGTTATTCGTTGTCTAATAATCCTACAAAGCCTGTCAGATATACCTCAGCGAAGTGTCAACATTTCTTACAAATGTAGTAGACAAAGAAGACTTGCCACACAAAGACACAAAACAAAATTTGCCTAATATCTCCCTGACAATAAGCTTTAAGATAGCGATCATGAGTATAAAGAACATTGAAAAGAAAATGCAAATGAAGTCGTATTGTATGACGAAACACCTAACACTTTTATAATGAATGTAAATAGCTATAATTATAGCCCGAAGCTTGTCCCAGAAAGCAACTTGCATCGTTATAATGAATCAATATTGATTTCGTTTATTGACGATGGAGATTTAATTATTGAACGACGATTGTAATCGAGTGCCGTCGTTGGGTGTTCTGATTATGAGTTTTGTGAAACTGTATGAA
Organism: Carcina quercana; assembly: GCA_910589575.2. Taxonomy (NCBI): domain Eukaryota; kingdom Metazoa; phylum Arthropoda; class Insecta; order Lepidoptera; family Depressariidae; genus Carcina; species Carcina quercana. The sequence goes on along the minus strand of OU342437.1, from coordinate 13,497,995 downwards.
TGACTTAAGTCATTAAGAAATAATTTTTAAGAGATACACAACTCAATCAATTGGAATCACTTGCTGAATGTAATGTAATATAGAGAAACAAAGAAAGCTATTTAATTCATCGTCAAATCTAGATCAAATACAAAACTTTGTTTTGCTGTATCGTAATCTTATTAGTTCGCGTAGTTCTTGGAATCTGTCATGAAAGTCTACAGATATAAAACACTAACATAATCTAGAAATTATCACTTACATTACAACGTAATTATTTAATTTATTTTATGTAAAATAATATACACAATTCATGTTACAATCTAACAATTACTTCGCTTACAAACTATTGGTTTTTGAAGTTTATAATATTGTAATAAGAAACTGATTCCTAGAATAGCATAAGAAAACACAATCGAAAGTTAAATTTACTCGTATTTAGATCAAACCACATCTTTCAAATAGCACAAAAACAATGTTCATTGAGGACAATAAATTTCAAGTGGAATGCCAACCGATTACCTCATAATTTATCTTACCGTAAATCTCATCACATCATGACAATTTCGTGCTGCTAATCTGTTCTACTTCTACTGAATCATCACTGTCATTCACCTCAGCCATTGGACACCGGCCAGTCACCTGCGTTGCACTCTTGCGCAACGCGCCTGTGGTCGTTGATCAACAAATCTATAGTCATAGATCGTAGATCTTCTATATCCACTATTTGATCAAGCAATTATCACGCATAAAGCATTGGTGCTAAATGTTGTTAATGTCATGATTGAAATTTTCCCTCGGAGTCGACTAACATGTTTTGCGATTTATTTGATTTTAGTAGTCTATTATTGATTCATTTGTGCATCGTAATTCTTAACCTTTTCGTTTTTATTCATCTTTTACGTTCACGGCTCTTGTAATTTTATTTTTAGTTTCCACATACTATTTATGCGTGTTTCTAAATGGTTCTAAAACACTGCTATTCGTTTTGAAAATTTATTCACCCGTGTCCAAGTACATCTACAAGCTTTTATATGTAAAATAATTTAAATATTTGTAGTCATTGTTTGCCCATAGCTATGCTGTGCTTTTAACATTTTGTAACCACGCTTCACAAAAATCATTTTCTAAAAAAAAAAATTCAACAGAAACCAGTATCACCTCTCAACATGTAACTTGAATGTATCTTATTCACAAACACTCACTTAAAAGTAACCGGTTAACAAAGCTGACATTTCATTCCTTAAAAAGTCGTGATCTTCAATGGAACACTGGCCAGGTACCTGTAACAGGAACTTGGAAGAGGTCGACACATGTTTTTGTAAGTAGTTAGGATGTTAATATTTGTATAAAATCCGGGTGAAGATTATTTGCTCTTCTCACGTCTGTGATGTAGTGCCCCTTTCTTATTATGTGCTTGGGTAAACTTACGACCTCTATTAGTGGCGGCTAGGGCTTTCCTGTTATACCTGGTTAAATATAGACGCAAACACCAAGTAGTTCGACGTATTTGAAAGATATAAAACATATCAAACGCTTTCTGTTGAAATTATAAGTGACATTGTTTGAGGACATACTCGTAAAGTGTTCTGACATTGTTTTTGGGTTTTGAAAATGATAGCAGAGAAATTGACGTTAAAAATATTGGCATAGATGTGATAAATGCATTGATATAATCAGTATTGATAAAGCAGTTGACAGGCAAGCATGTTGTTCAACTGAGAAGCTCATCACCTGCATCCAGTTAATTTTCACTGAGTGAAGTGTTAGAAGTTGCAAAATGTAGTGTAAAACGACAGCTGTCAAATGTGAGAGTGACATTAGCGGCACCGAAAAATAAAGACTGTTTCGGGACGGCATTCAAACTTGAGGAAAGAAAGATATTCATAGGGTGTCACTTCGTATTTCATTGAAAGATTAAGTCTAATTGAATAGCAATTAACGTTAAAGATGAGCGTAATTGTACCTATCATGTCAATTCCTAACAAAATTATGGTAGTAGCTACTAGTCTTTGTAGTGAAAGAATTAACAAAAGTTGGTGGTTTCATTACAGTCACAACAAAAGCCTGTCTTAAATTACAATCCGTCACACAAGTCCGAACTTTGACTTATGCCATGCTCTTTAGGTTGTAGTACCAGCGTAAAACATGAACAACTTTACTTTAAAAAGGTCCGAGGATATAAAAAAACTTGTTCTGTTAGCGTCTGACTTCGTCGATTTGTAGTTCACACCTTCGACGATATTTTGTGAAGTAAAACTTTTTCTTACCATTTCCGCTGCTTGAGGAATGTCTCAATGGGCTCCAGTATTTGGTTTACTTATTTTCTATCTTGTGAGTTCTTCGGAACGATATCTTGGTGGATATTTGATATAGATTAGAGAAGAAAGAACAATAATTAATGGTGCAAATGGTACAGTAACAAAAAGTAAACAATGCTAATATATTATGTACACTTGTTCACCAACAAGGGTTCGAGAGTGTAAGAAACAAGTACACTTTCACATAGTGAGAGAAAATTGGAAATCTTCTAGTAAGCACGTGTATGTTTGAGGAGAAAAATTGTTGAACAAATAAATAAACTATATTTTCAACGCTTTCTTCTACTTTCTATATCAAATCTTGCCTCTCGTAGAATTGATGAAAAATGTGTATATAAACAAGTAATATCATTAATAGTTCTCATTTTCCTAGTTCCTCATAAAATTCTAACAATTATTACGATATTTCATTGCAGCCTCGCAATCGCATTTGACCTAGAAAGTAAGTGACCGTATTCAAAATTATTCTTTCACACAATTACATTACATATATTTTATGTTTTCTTAGCTTCGTCTGCGCGGCGACAGGCGAGCATGCAAGTGGTCAATTTAGGTCACAGATTGTGTTTGGAGAAAAAGTGTCACTAACGACGCACTTAGTGTCAAATGCTTATTTTGCATTATTAAGAAAGTCCCAAGTCGTTCCATTCAGTACGAAATACTCGCGATCGTCACAGTTGGCTGTGCTTCAGCTATGAGCTTCATAATTCTTTATCTCTTTAGTTCCGTCTTCATTGTGATTCTAATCTCGGAGCCCTTGCCCTTGAGTTGGATCGAGGCCATCTTTCCATATCTCTCTTTCACATCGCGAATACTCTCCTCGGAGAAAGCCATTGCATTCTTTTCCGGCTCTTTTTAATCCTAATTAAAACGCTTATGACTTTTAAAATTTTATTCGTTATTTGTTTCAGTAAAGTATCTAGTTAGTACTAGTTCAAGTATTATATCTCGGTCGTGTGACTTTGCAAGGTTCGCACGGTCGCCAACGCAGCACCTTGCTTAATTACTGCCATTGTTAAGTTACCCGCGTCCCGTTGGTTCTAGTTAACTTTGTCAGAGTTCACGTGAGATGAATTATATTCGATCGGTTATTAAATGGTACCGTTTTCATTCGGTACTTTTGACACCATTTCTGATATTTAATATTTATTGGCAGAGGTTCGTGATTTGATGTAGCTAGGTTTCCGCATTTCATATAACTGACCCTGAACTCTTGTGTTGGGTTTATCGATTTTATGCAAAGGTCGCTTTGCTTTATTTGGATCTAATTTACATTTATGCTATAATCTGTATGTGTTTTTAGGTAACCTTTTTATCTTATTATTATTTCTTGCCCTCGTAACACTTAAATTTTTCATGTGTTTACATTGAAAACCTATGTAAATTATTATTAATTTATTCATTCCATGATTTTTTTTTGCTAGTTTTATCATTTAATATTGCGTGGTAAATTGAGTGCACTAATTTATTTTGATTACTGCTCGTTTTGTTTTTGAGACAATCCTTTATTCACTATCGGATATAGTGTAGACACGTATTGTTATAGCATTATTATTTCCAAACATATCCATTGTAAAATCATATTCTACATTCAACAAATGTATTATAACTGTACAGTTCTAGAGAATGGGAGTGATAACTTTTGTTTTTGTATGCCGAGCCCCTCCCCGAAATAGTGTTATGTTAAAACATATTCATTGTTGTCTGTTTTATTAATGTCTATTGTTTGTTATCCTTAGATGATTTGAATGACAAATTGGCTTATATTTTATTGTTTTTTATTAGGTGTTGTATATTTTTATGTTTTTTGATAAATACATTTTTAATCAGATCTTCTTCAATAGTTTTGTATTTTGTTTCAAGTTTCATCATCATTATATTCATCAGTTTATATATGTCCCCACTGCAGGGGCTCAGGTCTACTCTGAGAGTGTTAGGCGGCCCAGTGTAGATTGGTAGTCTTCACACACACTTTTGAATTTCATCTCAGGAGTGTGCAGGTTCCCTCTCTCACGATGTTTTGTTTTAATTTCAAGGTGTGGTTGTTATCAACTGATATCCTAAAATTGGAGAATAATGTATTCTTCACTGATATGAATGAATGTCTCGTGTATCCACAGGGCTATATAAAAGTTTATTTTATTTTTTAGTATAAAACACTGTATTCTACTGCTGTCAATATAATATGCATCCCCAAACAGTTTATTTTTAAGATTTTCCTTTTTACTATTCCACGTCTCAATCTGAATTTTAGAATCAATTATGGGGAAAAACCTAGCCTATAGCAAGATCGTTCAACCCGTACGAAATATTGCGCTAGTTGCTGCGCGTGAGCACCAGTAGGAATGTCATCATCACGCATGCGCGCTCTCATGGATGTGCCGTGAATAATTAATACGTTACCCATGTCATGACATTCAGGTTTATGACACTGACTTCTCAGGACCTTTGACGGTGGTCAGTTTATTACGAAATGAACCTAAATACCTATTGGTTAGCTTTAATCTATAAATTTGGGATCTCGGAAACGACTTTAACGATTTCGGGGTCAAGATTGTACCTTATAGCAAATTCCACTTGTCATTCTTAGAGGTCATAAGTAAATTTATTTGGGATATTAAGAACGGAGCTCGGGTTTCTTTATTACCTATCCATCCATCCATCGATTCCCCCCAAAAGAAGTTCGTCCCATGAGACGAATGAACAAAATTCTCAATACTACTTCAGGACGCAATCGTGAGTCAACATGATTTATGTGTAAGGAAAGAATCGGCAAATGACTACTTTTTATCCTAATCATAATAACATTTTCGTTATCCAATAACCTGTATAATGTATCCATAGCATGTTAAACAAACACAGTAAGTATGTATGTGTAAGATCCATTTGAGGAAGTGATCCGACGAAGACGAACGACTCGACCCACTTAAACATGATGATAAACGATTTGTTGATAAAAATGCTAAACGTCAAGACGCTGGAGTTAATGATATCAAAACCTGATTGTAATTAGTTGATTAAGCGAGATCATTAAACTATTAGAACGATATACTTGCATATTAAACTGTGAACAAATTTCTATTGGCGTCACAAGAACTTTTGTGAAATCGCAATTAATTAGGAAGGTGGGAGTGGTTACGATTTTAGATATTAAAATTTGAAAATTGATCTTGAAGAGGAGGAAGAAGAACTCAAGCCTTTAACTAAAAATTACTGAATTCGAGTTTACATTAATATTTTGAAATATCTGCATAGTTTCATCAAATATACTTTAATGGACACACCAAAAAAGAAGAAAATAAACAAATACACTAAGATAGAACAAGAATATGCTACACGAAGTAGATCAAGTAAGCTATCTATACTTCAAAGAGCAAATTCATAGGGAAGAAGAGGGAAAGGTATGGTGTGAAACCTACGTGATAAACACATAATACAAAGGCATAGGCCATACATGTATTATCGAACATATGAAATGATCATCTCTAAAAGCAAAGAAATTCTTCTATAAAGATAACAATTGAAATAACTCTGATTGTACTATCATAAACCTCCGTAGCATGAATTACGGAATACGGTGTCTTGTGTTCTAATGCAGAAAAAGATTATCTATATGCCAGACTGTCGTTAGAAATAACAACCAAAGTGAACAAGTGCATGGTTCAGGAAGTGTCAAATGATACGAGTGTATAATTTACCGTAACCAAAGCTCAGTCGCAGCGTACGGTACAAAACGTAACGTGGATTTTGTTTCCTCTCGGAAATTAATGTGACACCTATAGCGACGTCTGTTCATAAAATACGTGTAAGTCTATAATAACAACGTAATAGAGGTGTGAATTCCTCTAGGCTTGCTGCGTGATGGAACAATATCCGTTAGTTTTGCTTTTTGTTTTGCTTGCGTTTTACAAATTCAACAATCAGAATTTAAATGTCACATTTAAGTACTACAAAGTGTCTATATCGATCTAATGACAATCGTTTGACTAATGGCGAAATTATAACATGTGTATCCTTTCTTGTAAGCGGCAAGGGTATATTTAATGACGCCAAGAAATAGTTTGAATCGAGTCTTATATAACTTTCTGCAAAGAAAGAGCGAAGTGAAATGAAAATTGTTACACAGAAATGAAAGTCTGTACTGTAATTGAAATACATATTCAATTTTGACGAATAACATTTACATGTAACATCGCAAAGAACAATAAAATGTCAAATAAGTACCAATCATCAAAATGACCGTCTTCGTACAAAGAGAGAAACCATTAAACAATAAAAAAAACTATTTATTATTATATAACCGAAAGGAGTGTTTATTTAAAACAACTAGCAAGAAGTGACATTTGCCGTAGCGCACCGTAAGTGACACGATGACAGACATTAAAGTGTAGTTAGCGACGGAGCTGCGCACGCGTCGCCACACTTTCTAAGCACAAACGAGCCTTCAAACTGCTATGAACTTGTTTTAATAAGATAGATTAGCGTAGACTTTATTGTTATGATTTTATTAGAGCCGTTTACATGTCAAATTAAGAATTATGAGGTCATTTAGTAAGATTCTTGCGTCACACGTAAATGGGTTAAGAGATTTCTGCAGAGATAATGAATTAATGATAAAGATTAAGTTTTATCGTAAATTTCCGATTTGAAAGATAACGAATGTATCTCGTAGATTGGACATTGCAAAATTAGAATATTCCAACACAGCGTGAGACATTTGGAGAAGTTCGTCTTGATTAAAATAATAAATCAAAGTGGGTGTATAATTGACTAAGAGTTGAGGTAATAATTACTATCAGATACCCTCCTCCTTTTTTAAAGTCGGTTGATTTCTTGTTAACATGTGCTTGCATTTTTTCGTACTTGTACCTTGATTGTTTCGTGCTTTTTTAATGTATGAAGGGTCTGCATTTGGCCTTCATCTCACCTGATGGTTACTGACGATAAAGCCGTTAGATGGTAAGCGTGCGCACCCAGAAGTTTCAACCTATTGAGGCGCTGGCTACGCTACCTTTCATACCGGAACACAACAGTGCTATTAACACTGCTTTGTGGCGGCAGACTTCTGTGTGGTAGCTAGCCGGGCGGATAAAGAAGATACCACCAAACAAACCGAGTATCGATAGGTACCCTCACTGGGAATCGAATCCAGGACCTTCGGATTGTGATTCAAACATTTAGCCATTAGCCCACGGAGGAGCTTAAAATGTATACATTCGTATAGTTAGTAAATCCTGTTATGGTTTCTGGCGATCTATGAAGGAGGCCAGAGACAACAGTAGATCGTCGCAATTTAACATCAAATCGGTCATTTCCAAAACACCTCGGTGGACGCTAAGGCATGCTAAGGTTGCACCTGTGGTCGCTAGCACTCCATTAGTTCACAATTTTGCACATTTCAATGTGCTAGATCGCACTTGGCCTTTCGAAAACTCATCTGCAATAAAATGGTGAGCGCTTGCAATTATACAACTAGGAATTGCGTAAGTTTAATGTCCATCCTTTCTAGTGCAGTGAGGGGCGAGGGGTGTTGCATAAGGAATACCTCAGTCTTATATTTGGATGCAGTAGCATCTCCAGGTTTTAGTAGTAATTACTACTCACTGCAATCCTAGACCACATCGTCGCATAAATTGAGTTATCTTTGGTCAAAAGTAATTAAAAACAATTTATCATTTATAAAAGTGTAGTTTAGATTGGACTAGACTTAGATTTTTATATATGCTTTAGTATAGTTATAGGCATGTGATTTAAAAACACCAAAGATTATAGAAGTCATTTAATGAAATGTATCGTTGATCAGTTAAATTATTGAGATTTGAAAGCGTAAGAAACTAATACCCTTTCGCATTGATAATGATAGTAAGGAAGAATATGAACCATTGAACAAATTTTCAGAGAGATTCAATTCAATTCCTCGTAATTTAAATACATAATTATTAAGTATGCAAGTGTGAATCAGTGAGGTGAGCTTTTTAACTAAAGCCGCCGCATCACTTCAACCACCACATGCAATTACGGAGCCGTCAATTTTGCGGAACAAATGATGAGTGCGCATGTGTGGAAACAATACGCTCGTCTTGTTATACCGGTCCATCTTCTCGATGCAGGTGACAGGGTGCTTTCACCTGCTTCCAATTATGGGTACAGGTGTTTAACGGATCCATTGGTGACTCCTCAATTATGTGAAGTTACTTGTATTACAGTTTTGCAAGCCGTGTATCTCGGCTTTGGAATACATCACCCCTTGTTTATCCCCTTGGTTTAGTTAAAGTTGGCTAAAGGAAAATTTCAGACGACAGAATTTCCACATTCTTATTTGAATAATCTGCCTGCCAAATTTTGGCTAAGGTAAATATCTTCATGGCAAACTTTTTCGGTAAGGCTATCTGTGATGATGTCTAACAGTGAATTAATGTCGTTGATGATAATGGACGTAATAGTTAAGTTGGTTCATTGAAGAGTGAAGGAATCATAAAGATATCGCTGTATTCAATATTGGATACAGAACAACTCTGATTGTATTCAATCTGACAGAATCAGGAGACAGTCTTCACTGTTTTCTCGTCCCTTTCCAGAACCAAGGTTTCCACCTGCCAAGTTTATAGCTTTGCTTGCCATTCATAATGGTTGAAGACCACACGCTCAGTCTTCTGGTAAAATACGGGTAGGTAGCCAACTTAACATCTATTTTCAAGGGTTTAGGATTACGCTCCACCGAGTCCCAAACCCAGTTGATACAGCGAACCATCCCAAAGATGGCAGAGGTACTCCATGAACGCTGAATAAAAGTAGCTTATCTATTTTAATAAACAAAAAGCTAATCTTAAAGAATCCTGACACGGTCGTTGATAAGTGTGGTCTTCTAGGCGCCACCATTGCAGCCTAGTATATTACTCTAATCTAAATTGACTCTTATTTTGAGTTGAGCAATCTGCCGTGCATAAACCGCAGACTAGTAATCAAATTATACTCAGTGAGCTATCAAATGGTACCGCGAGCGTTTTAGTAGCTATTTATACAAACTGCTAAATTACTCTGACGTCGTATTGTTTTTAAAGGAAATAAGTACGTTATAAATAAAAGTGAACTGAACATACTTCGGTTCTCTAAGACCTGTATTAAATAGTGTTATCTTCTTTATTTTTTGTATACTATGAGTATGAGTCCGTATAGCCTTAGTATATTATTCGGTGCCTATCTGAAAACCAGCGAAATACAGAGATACGAGTGTTGCCCTATCTATTGCACTAAATGCTAAGGTAGGCCTTGTGCCTTAACATTTAGTTTATTCATATATCTAGTTTCTGTATCTTTACATTTCCCAATCTTCAAATCCAATGTCCTATTTGTAGCTAATTACGCATCAAAGCCCGCTATGATATTCTAAACAGTTATGTTAAAAGAAAATTTCTCTGGAGGCATTCTAGAAGAACTCACAATAATATATTTTAATTTTAATATTACGTCTTAGACGGGATTTAGGTTTCTATCTTTCTTCTTTTTTACAATTTTGTGGAGTAGCTAAAGAACTTCCACGGCACATACTCGTACGAATGTCTCGGGGTCGATACTCTTATATAATTCCTAAATACCTACCGATTTAAAAGAAAACACTTATGTTCGAATTGCCGGCGCGAATCATTGTTCGTGATTGGAATTATTCAATTTTTTCGTACAGTTGCGTATTCTTGAGTTAGTGACTTGTGAGTTGTGATTTGAAAACAAACGTTTAGTTTAGTTCTGATTTCGATCGAATTCACAATTTACATTCACATAGAATTAGAATACCTGGGGTACGGTTATGGAATAGATATAAAACCGGCAAAGTACTCGTCGTCGGACTCATACACCGAGGGTTCCGTACTACCAAAGCTTGCTGAATTAGCTTGCTGAAATTCATAAAAAAATTGTTAACGTGTAACAAGGACCGACATATAATGTTAGTTCGCTAGACCAAATTAAAAATGGAATGTAAAAATAATGCTCTGCCATATATTGGTCAACTTCTGAGTCGATCTTTCAACTGCAAATATATGTTACGATAAATACAACGTTTGGCAGAAACAATTGGTAAACGCAAGTTCTTGTTGAATTGTCTTTCTTAGTTAGTTTTTACTAAGCCCACGGTATGAAATGGAGTGGTTCTATTATAAAACACGGACCACAAAACCAACTATGATCTACATATTTGAAAAAACACCTTACACGATAATATGGTAATATACTTTGCTTAAAAAAGGAACACCATTCATGGCGTCTAGCTGTTTATGGTAATGTCCTCGAAAAGAAACATACTGTGTTTTATTCCACCTATTGTGTAAGAGTATAATGGACGGAAATGTTCTATGTATGGGGATATTTATAATTGTAATACATTAGAACTTTTGCTCTTGACTTCGTCTGCGTATACTTCAGTAACTATCCCACGGGATAAAAAGTAGCATACATCCCGCTACATGTCACAGGATATGTGCGAGCTAATTGCCCGACTTTGAAGTTGTAACTAAACTCCCTTAGCCTAAAATTATCTCTACATTTATATAAGTAAGTTTCTATATGATTAGTTAAAGAAATGTATTTTCTCGCTCGAGAAACATTTTACCTTAACTTTCTATTTGGGTTTTGGCCTTCTCAGTCGTGATCGTCTAGTATTCGAACCCATTATTACATTGTGTTAGTAAACCCAGGCCTTTTAGATATTTGGGTTTCATTATTATAAACTACTTAAGTTTCTTATATTTATTTGTCATGCACCATGCAATTCTACAGAGGCTAACTCTTTATTTAAAGATGAGGTCTCTAATATATGTCCGTAGACATCCTCCCACTATCCACATGAGCTCCTCTGTTTCTAGCTCATGTAAATTGGCGCACCAACCTCTTTCCGTAATTTAAAAAGGGGTTGGTGGAGGCTTGCTCCGTCCACTGCGCAAACTTCCATGTTGACCATCCCTGTTTTCGTCAACCCTACGCCACTGTGGGAGTTCTCCTGACTCCATCTTTTGAAGAAGACGTCTACCTCAGTAAACGCCTTTATTGGGCCGAAGCCCTGAGTCCCTCGTTGTGGCCGCAGCCAAACAAAATCCCTCGTTGTGGCCGTAGCCATAGAAGCATAAAGCTTGAGAGTGATAGAGGGCATACGCCTACTCATTCACTATCACTCTACAAAGTCGATAGAAGCAGCATACGCTACTTGGTCGGCCGCAGCCATAGAAGCTTAAAGCTTGTAAAGTAATGGAGGACGTAAGCCTTGTGCCATTACAGTACTCATTGTCGATAGAAGCAGCATACACCACTTAAGAGACGCAGACCCGCTAGGAGTGCTACGCTCAAAGTTGAGAATAAATCCCATTGTGCCACGAAGGCATTCATTTGTCATTACGGTGAGATCCGCATTGGAAACACACCTCGCCACGAAGGCAATAGATAACAATATTCATGTGTGACTACTACCTGCGCATACAGGCCTCATCTATTCGATATGTTTGTGATTACTACCTCGTGACGCATAAGCATGACACAGTCAGCTACCAGCGTTCACGGGTCTCATCTATTCGATGCCATATAATTTATTTAATGCATACAGACACTTTCCGGGCATGGCCTTTCACCCGTCAGCAAGTATACTGCATACACGTATCGTTAGTAGTAAGTCGGCCGTCGTCATCGCTTTCGGCTTTAGCCTAATAGCGTCCCGTCAGACTTCTCACATACATCAATACTTAAATGTGAGGGCTCGATGTTTATAGTGTCCCACCACCAAAGACACTTTTAAAACTACATTTATAATGTAGTTAGATGCATGGTTGCTCAGGCCAGCATCATTCATTATGATCTCTTATTGCCTCGCTCGGGGCGCCCTCGCTCCGAGGTGCCCTCACATATATACGGGCGCAACGGCACGGTGCGAAGCGCTGGCGCTCGGCCCATATAAATTTGGATTTCTAAGATTTTATTCCAGCGCTCTGAAACTTTGTGTGTGCATAGTGTTTATTATTAATATGTTAAATACAAAGTTTCATGTTATTTTCTTATAATGCAGCGAAGTTATTGAGTTCGCAACATTAATTAATTTTTATATTGCCTGCACAATTTTGACAGGCGCTCTACTACTAAAATAAATAATTTTAATTCCTATACAGCATTTATTCACCACTATTTATTATTTTAAATATTGGTGTGCTGTTACAAAGTGAAAAGGAGGATTACAATTTTAGCAACCATTGTATGTAGCCATGGTAGCTTGTTTGGGTAGAGCGTCAGTCCTCGAACAATCGAGGTCTGGGTTCGATTCTGGCTCGTACTATTGAGTTCCAATTGGTTATTTGGAATTTATGTACGAATGATCAAAATCGTTACCATTTGATTTTCGGTGAAGGAAAACATCGCGAGGAAACCTGCACACTCCTGAGAAGAAATTCAAAGGTGTCCGAATCCGAAATGGCTGGTATATAAAAACAGTTCCTGATGCGTGAATTCCGAATATATATACGCACATAAAGCCTAGAAAAAGAAATTTTAATCTTATTACGGCTTTTTAATTAGCAGTCGGGTTTTAGTTACTTCCTTGTCAGCGGACGAAAATTTTCAATTTACATATTTAGATTTTGTACTGCTTCGTAATAGTTCTTACTAACTACGTTATATTAGCCGGCAATTTGCACAGCCGCGGCCGAAGGTCCCAACTGGTTTATAACAATTGATTTTATGCAAATAAAAATTAATTATTAATTAGCGAAAGTAAACCGGAATCCAAATTTTCCTGTATCCGTATCAAGGCGTCTTTATGTCGTGTCTAATGGTTATACAATTTTAATTGAATAAATACTAGAGACAGTATTCATAAACCATGCTAAGTCCACCGTTGGACACGAGTCTCACTAATAGATTACCAAGTTTGACTACATGAGGGGGATTTTAACCGGCTCCGTGGCCGGATACACTCATACTCACAATCAGGAGGTCACAGACTCGATTAATAGAGTATTGTATTATAGGTACTCGATTTGATGATGGCATGCCATTTTCTATGTCCACCTGGCTAGCTTACGTGTTACCTAAGTGTGCCGCCAAACATAGAATAAATACTACTACTCCATAAATCAATCATCAACGACCTATATACGTCCCCACTGCAGGGGCTCAGGCCTACTCTTCGACACAGAGTGTTTGGGCCATAGTCTACCTCGCGGGCCCAGTGCGGATTGGCGGACTTCACATGCCTGTTCAAGACATGCAGGTTTCCTCACGATGTTTTCCTTCACCGTTAAGCAATCGGATAATGTACTTGAATTGAAAAACAACTCATAGGTACACGGCTGGATTCGAACCCGGAACCCTCAGATTGAGAGTCCCGCGCCTTATCCATTGCGCCGCCGACGCTTCTCTCTATAAATACCTGATCTTAAATGTTTAGGAATCTCTGTGGTTTATTAGAGGAAGCTTTTTCGCTTAATAAATATCAGTTAATTTAAACATAACAATATTAACATGAAATTAGTTAGTAATTAGAAAACCAATACAAAGTAACCATCGGTTATTTTTTTTGGTAGTCGCAGCTCTAGATCGGACGTAGTCGGCACAGTGCCGCGACCAGATAGTACGAGTATCAGACAGCGTGTGGCTGATTAGAGGAACGACTCCGAGTCCATGAAAACGTCTACTATGACCCATTAACGGCAGAAATTACTAATTAATGTTTCACGACACCCATGGCCATGGCAGGAAAGAAATTTTTACTAGCAAAACAAACCAAGAGATACATAACAAAACATTCTCAACATTGATGTTATCCAGCTAAGTATCTTCACGAAAACTCTCTATTTAATGAAGCTGTTCGCATAACAATGTGAACAGACCCTTTTGGCCCTTGGGCGTTAATACCATATTGTCACATCCGGTTGTTGCATCATTCAATGAAAACTGTATTGCGTAAGGAAGAAATCTTTGCATATGTGGGCCATACGCCCACCAATCAGGCAAGGTGACTAGGTGCTATCTACATCACTGGAGATAGATGACTTCTTATATTTTCCGCCACCACGCAGTTTGATTTAGGTAGTCCTGGGTTTGACCACAATCTCACCTGTGGTCCAGTGATGTGGTCTAGAATGGTACACGCTTGCCAAGAAATAGGCTATTCACTCTTACCTTGAAGACATCCAGGTTGTATCCGTCAGGAAATACTACTTCTTAATCGTGCGAATAAAAAATAAAGAAGCGAAACGCTTTGTGCGAAACGGTAGAGTGTCAACTGAGTAAGTGTGCAGCTCAGACTTTCTTCTGGTTGACAAATTGTAGAAAGAAAGGAGTCAGAAAGTCAGATATATAAATATCTTTCTCATTGACAATCCAGATTTGGTTTTGAATCCAATATTGCGAACCAACGGCTTCTTACAAACTTACAACCACGCAAAAGAATGTGCAAGCGCCTGTTTTGTGTTATTCTATTATAATATGTAAAAAAACTAGTACTCTCTTATTCGTACTCGGTACTGTATTTTAATTGGTTATGCTTTTACGATATCTTTCTCTTATGATACTAGGAAGTTGCGAGACTTCCTTATTCTACCTCTAAGCTAATTTGTTAGGCGCACTAAAACACTATAAGGAAGAATTGGTGGTTTAAGACGCCGATGCCTGCCTGATATTGGGTCTGCAGGAAATTGGTGTTTTTCGTCGACATAGTGAGATTAAAGTGACTTGATGTTGATGGTGTTGAATTGTGTACAAAGTTCTTATCAGATTTACTGCACTTTGTAGTCAGAGCTTGGTGTGACGATGGCACATCTTTGCGTAGAAATAAATTGAAGAAGTTTATACAGATTATAGACTCCGAAAACAGAAGCCGGTAGAAAATTCAACTGCTTAGCATTTTAAGCGAAGATGCATAGCGCATTAGACGAAACGGTGCGGTGTAATTTCAACTACGTTACAAGGTATCTGTATTACATTCGTCTTTCTTACCAGCTTTAACTACCTTCGCGGCCTAGTGGCTATAAGTCGGAGGTCTCAGGTTAGATCCCCACCTGGGGAACTATGGAGAACCTACCGGTACTCGGTTGGGGGTGTTTCTATGTCCGCCTGGCTTGCTAGTAGCTACCACCGTGTTATCTAAGTCTGCCGCCATACATCAGTAGCAGTGCCTTATTAGTTCAAAGCATCTCTTTCTGGTGGGCTCGCTTTCCAACGGTCTTATCGTCATTTACCATCAGGTGAGATGAAGGCCAAGAGCAAATTTACACAAAAAAAGTTTCTGTTTTCCTGGAATTTCAGTTTGCGAAGTGTGAATATAACAAAGCCTACGCACGATCTAATTTTTCTGGATCACCGTCTAAAACATTTCTTTGTGTTTCGACACACTAATCTTGGCAAGATTTCATGGTTCCCAATAAGTTCGTGTAGCAGTTAGACAATGTGTCTCAAAGTGTTTATGCAATCACATATTTCGCTTATTATTAATTTAAATAAAAACGTACCAATTGTTAACCAGCGAATCACCATGTATTTGTTATGTATTAGACAACAAATAGAAACCTCTCATAACAAATGAATGATAATAAAGCGTATGCGAACATTATGCAAAACAAATGTATCGTTCATTCGTCTTAGTTCATGATACGTCTTATGTAACAGTAATAATAATTTTATTGAGTCGTTAATCCTAACTAATGTGGTTGTTTTGAATGAGAAAGTGTTTTGGTTTGTATCTGTTTTACTATGGCCACATAAAGTTACCAAAAGTGGCGTACGGCCTTCTGATTTTCTTGGGAAAAAATGTATCGGCACAAACGGTAGCTTATGTCACTCCCCGATCTACGTGCATGCTAAATCGCCGTGCAGAATAACTGAGACGGAGGGTTGACAATTTCACTTTTATTGCTTTTAAAAGTAGAAATAATTGTTACATATTATTCTTTAAATTTAGTTAAAGATACTTTTATAAATATATCCAGTTCGAAGCAGGTTTAAAATCAGCGTTTTCGGAATTGTCTAGGCAATTAAAACCAGTTTTTTCCCTTAGCGTTTAAAATATAATTTATAAAATCATTTCCTGTTATTCATCATGAAGCACATCAAAGAGTGTTTGTTTACTCTGACTACTTAGAGGGAATACTTTTCTCAAAAAATAAACACATGATACATGATTATCTATGATGATTTCCGCGCGGACCATTTTATCGCGGGCGGGATGGCTAATTGCAATATTATACTCGTAAGAGTGAGACACCTGCAATAGTACTACTGGGCGGGGGTAAATAGAGTCAACCTTACATTTTATTTCGCTTACGAGATTTTAAATGGGAATGGAGTAGATACAGACGCGGAATCGACTTTTTAAACATCATACAATGAATGAAACAAGAAAACGTAAGCAATAATTCGGTCCAATTCCATTTGGTTACTGGGCGTAGTAAAGGATTTTCTGGAAATTTATTTTACAGGCAATTGTGATTTTTTTTCTAATTTTTTTACTTGGTTTAATTATATTTTGGTGGCAATGAATGAGTAACGTTCGCATTTATAAAATTTACATTAATTTGAATTGTGATTGATGACTTGTCCTTCATCTCAGCTGACGGTAAGTGACGATAAGGCCGATGGATGGTAAGCGTGCGCACGCGCACTCAGAAGCTATCCTGCTCAGAATTAATTTTTAATAACAAAAAATACACTTGTATGAGTTTACAAAAAAAAGCTGATAAGCAGTTCATGTTGATCGGTTAAAGACACTTCTTAAATATTTGTGCAAGGTTGAATAATGATATTGATCGGGATATTTAAGTCTAGAGTTTAAAATCAATATGCATTTCGTGTTTTAATAATCCGCATCGCGTGCTATGGAGCAGTAACGGTGGACGGCTGTTTTCCAATTGGTTCAGATTTGGAACTAACAGCGTTAACGCTCACGCTACTAATTCTAAACTTATCCAATTCGGTGATTTCCGACAGGCTTTAGTTTTAATTGTTTTTGCGAAACTTGCTAATGATTACCTTCCTTTAGTTTTGAAACTTGGCTTCACGTATACTTATGTATATTAATTATAATTAAAACCCATTTTCACAAACAAACATATATGAAAAATTTGCTACATTAAACTCTTATACCGATCAAAATCAGGAAACAAAGACTGGGCAAGTTCCTATCTCGCGAGTTACGAAAACTCGAAGCAAAATCGAAACGCGTAAAAATGAATCCACAATCGCATTGGAAACTTTACAACTCTGATTTACAACAAAGTTCCTTTTTAGTTGTGTTACGGTAGCGTTACGCGCTGGTTGTCAATGCGGCTGATATTCAATAGTAACAACGTTATTATACAATATAGTAAAATGATACCTAATGTATTCGGTTTCGGTTACGTCGGATGATGAAATGATTTGTCCGGATTAAGTAGACTGTAGAGTGTCTTTGTCATGGTCATTTGTCAATCTTAGGTTCTTAGGACGAGCTAGAATAATGCGGTTTGAACCGCAAGAAAGAAAAAAGACTAGCTAGGATAAATACAGCGGATTGAACCTTCTGAGCCCCCTGGGGGCTTTACCAACACTGACGATTGAGATACCTTTTTTTATTTGTCTAAGGAATTCAAATCATTCTATTTTAATGTTTCTCTTAAACCTAGTCATAGTCAAAATAATGATAAGAAATCTGACGTCTAACATAATATTTTAGGCTATTGAGCAGAAAAAATAATCGTACAGGGCATTGTAAAAACCATTATGGAAATACAAACACCTATTTATATATTGGGATGATTCTTACATAATTATTACAAAACCGGAAGCATAACACTTGAGGATATTTTGCTTTCCAAGACAAAAAAAAACGAGTTTACTTTGGGCCTATGAATCAAGTATGAACCACACGACTTCGATATTCGCAAAAACGTATACCAAAGCTTCTGACACTATCAAATCAACTCTTATCAATACTCAGGTGCTTTAGAATTCATTCGACCCTTGTACCTGTGCGGAGAGATGTTTGTATTACTTGTATATTTCACATGATTATGACTTGGTTCGTCATTATGTCTGCAACAAAGAGTTCTGTTGCATCCATGGAGGTCAACGATGTGACTTGTGGAAATCTTAGTCATAAAGTCATCGACCGATGGATAGGTACTGCGTGTCATATGCCTTGTGTTGAATATATTATTGATACTCGTAACCATCAGATGCTTATAATTCTTCATGTTCTATATGCGCTGTGTGGTCTCTATATAGGATAGGACTACCCAATGTTCTCCCATGGGAAAATTATAGGCCATGCACAGCAGATTCTATCTGTATCAATAACGTCTTATTGCGATGCCCTATCTATCCTCTTGTTAAGTGAAAAGCTTTTATATTCGGACAGTTAATGATGGCCACATTTCATTAGTTGATTTATGCAATTGATGATGATGATGATGACATACATAAAGCCTTGCAGCTTTAAGAATAATTCCGCAAGTCTTTATAATTTAAAAAAAATTACATTTCAAGATTCTAGTGGTAAATTTCGTTGAAAATATTGTTAAAACTTGCCGATCAACTAAAGATTTACTGTTATAAATAGCCCCATTTTTATATAGGGCAAAAATAAATGCCTTGACTAAACTGGTTCCACTTTCTTTGGCTGTGAAAAAAAAAATGCAGTGTGAGACCACATGCGTTCGTAAATACTTACCTGTGTATGTTCAACGAAGATAGCCCTTCCCTAAGCCGCATCACTCCTTCCGGTTCTCAGTCCTCGTATCTGCCAATAAACAGATAACAGAAAGCTATTCCGGGACGCGTGTGTGGTCTCCGCCTATCCTTGCATAAGATCTAGCTATGTACTTAGAAATGTCCTTGTATCAGCTTAAGCCCGCTCGGGGAATTCCGATAACAAAGACCAACCTTGGGTCGTGCTCTAAGGAATTACTGCTACAAGATATTATTACGATGCCTGTCACAGTATCGTAATATGTGATCATTGTTTTGTTTTCTTCATATAAATTAAAATGGCAATAGCTAATTTGTTGACAATATTGTAGGTTGACAATATCTTCTAATATTAATACGTGAAGCGAAACCTTTGTGCCCTTTTTTACGAAAATTGCGCGGACGGAGCAGTATGAAATTTCCCACACTTATGGTTTATATAGAGAAGAGGTGCAGAATGTTAATATATTTAAATTTTTTTAAAATTAATTATGGTCGAATTTCGAACTCTGGGCGTCCACTAGTATTATCAAATTATATCAATACGAGGACTAAAAGTGAAGAATAGAATAAAAAAATTTTAAAATTCCGACAGCTTTTCAGCGTTAGAATTAAGTCCTTATATATGAACATGAAGGTCTGTTTCCTGGCTATGATGATGTGTATGAAGTCCATCTGTTAATGTTGTGTTATACATTGAATAAAACAATGTAATTTCTCAATGAACACATATGTTGCAGTTGCACGCTCTAATACCAAGTGGACTTCACTAACATGACATCACTTATCTTGAGAGGTTTTAATTTCATCCTCAGCTGCATAAATATCGTATGTATTACGAGTGAGGCATATATTTCGATAATACGAAAATATATTACTATATTGTCGTTATCATTATACATCCGTATCGCACTAATCACAGCAATGCTCGCATCGTCATTTGTTTAGCTTTCAATCCACTGCTGTACTCATTTTAGACCCTTTCTATATTGTATAAAGCTCTCTCTCTCACACCCAGTCTTTTTACTACAATTATTACATTTCCATCTTTAGCACAATGCTTTATAGTGCAAACTTCATCTGTATGCTGTCTAACAACACAAACGTCAGTGTTGATGTACCCATCACATCTGGGAGACAACTGGACTTTATCTCCAGAGGATTTGAACTGAAAATCGTTAGTCTCATTCCCGCCGGATACGAGATCTCATAATGCAGCGGATGTTGTACACTCGCGAGCAATTGCTTTCCTGCGTATCTCTCTACGCTACGGATGAAATTCATTTTTTTGCGAGAGTGATACACTTAATGCTACTTTCTATTTAGTAGTTCAATAAGATGTTAATAAGATTGCAATTGCTTCAACATCATAAATTATTTTTTCTTTGACAGACACTAGTAAGATGAATAAATTATGTTTCTGTATTGTTGAGGGTTTTCCATGACGGTACATCTGAATGTGATCTGATCTGCCGTGATAGCTCTGTTGGGTAGAACGTCAGTCCTTGAACAATCGAGGTCTGAATCCGATTCTGGCTCGAATGAGTTCCAATTTGTTATTTGGAATTTATGTACGAATGATAAAAATAATTACCATTGGATTTTCGGTGAAGAAAAACATCGCGAGGAAACCTGCATACTCCTAAGAAGAAATTAACAGGTGTTAATGGTATGAGAGTAGGCCTGAGCCTTTGCAGTGGGGACATAATTATATGTTGATGATTTTGAGGTTGGTTTTTCAACTTGAATTCAGTCACTCATTATAAACTACACAGATTTTAAATTAATTCGTAAGATACGAATAACTTACTACCTCATTTGTTTTAATGGACTTGGATTGGATTTTGTTCTGTCGCTTATACGTGAGATAGAACTGGAAACGAAGCAATGTGGATGAAATTAATCAAACTTTCATAAGACAATTATTATAATTGTTAAGAGGCTATGTTGGTAAGACCACGTGGTCGGTTTCAAGGTTGCATTGTTTTGTAGCTGTCCCTATCCGAGCCCTATCCTACCCGAGCGCGTACGGTGAGACAGCATACATTATGCGATGTTATCCACCCGTTATTTAGTTGTTTCGTAGTCCAGGGATCATTTGAAGGATATAGTATATTATGTAACCATTTTTTTAATACAGTATACTAATGAAATTTCAGATGTCGGTGGTTTTTCCAAATTGTTCTAAATTGATTCATACTCTTGTAAATCAGGTTCAAAGTTGGGGCTTTTTATTACCGAAAAATACAATACTTTGACGCCCTGTAACTCTGGAAGTATATATTTAAACGAAAATCTGACTCACCACCGACACAGATATTTGTTTCTAGATTGTGTCTTGAAAATTTCATAGATTTTCATAGCTTAATACTCAAAATATGACTGGACTACGTTTGTATGGGCGCTTTGACAACAGCATAGCCTCTTAAAAAACGGACCAGTTTCTAGTCCCGCTCTCCCTGAAGTAGGACTTCCAATATATCCGAAACTAGGGAGAACCTGTACCGATTTTACGTGAAGTAGCATGTGGACTTTTTACTCGTATATTCACTCTCAATCAAAATTTGTTACCACGCAGAATTGAGTTCTCTCTTAAATAGTTTATCGCTGAATCTATAATTGTAATTATTTGATCATTTTGTATCTTTCGTTGCAGGCACAAAAGATGGAGTCTGGTGCTGTAGAGCTTAGCAGGAAACTGCGAATAGAACAGGTATGTGTATTAGTACAGTTGTAAGATTATGTATAGAGCAATGAAAGATAACGGGACCATACAAGTAATTTCCAGCTCGTCAATCCTTGAGTAACAACTTTACATCATCAACCAAGAGGTCATTTTCAAACAACTGTGGCAAATATTGAACAATGCGTAATCCATTTCAGTGTCTGTACATTCAAGGAGCTATCAATCAAGTTCATTGTTTGTACAGCATAACATTTGCATAATAATGTGTCCGTAGTCCAGCTACACCAATTAAAAGTGGGTGTGTCGCAACCCTTTATAAATGCATCTTGTTAGATTTAAGATAAAGACCGGAGTCATGAATGCTGTGACAAGTCGAGACACATCGAGCCCTTTTGATCAATCGGTGCTGTGTATCAGACAATCGAAAGGGCATATTCACTTTCCCGTTTGACATATCGTGTGTGTTTTGACAGCTGTCAAATTGCAGGTTACCACTGGTTATTATAGTTACGCAACCGGTTTTAGAGCACCTGCTCAGTGAAAATGTGTTTCAACGTGCGATCAGCTGTTAGTAGGTTAGTTTTTATTGGACGGCAATTATACTGCCAGTATGCTTGTTACCGCTCTATTGATTATCGGTATTTTTAACGTTTCTGTTATGTGGACGGTTGGTTTCGTTTTATTTTCCAATTTGTAACCTTTTCAACGAAATGTTACTGCATTTTGCAGTTAGTTTGATCGTATAATTAATGTAGAGTTAATTGTAGTGTTGGAAACAACGGTACTGATCTACCGCCTTTTTCATTCATAAGTGTGTCAGTAAGCTGAAGTGTCAATGGACAGGGCACATAGCTTGAAGTACGGAAAACCGATGGGGAGTATTAGATCTCCAGTGGGGACTAGATGGACCGACGACCATTAAAGATCGCGGAGAGCCGCTGGCTTCAATCGTCTCGGAACCGGTCATTGTGGTGTACCGTGGGAAGGTCTATGATCAGCAGTGGACGTTTTCCGTCTGCAGCTGCTGGTGTGGTAAAAGTTGCCCAAGTAAGTGTAAGTTTTCGTTCATTCAAAATCGAGGTCAAGTTTATAAATGATATGTAATTTATTCTTCCCACAACCATTTCCAAACTTTCCATCACTAACACAATTTCTAACAATGTATCACCATATTTTACACCTCCAACGTGTCTGGGGCCAATAATCGGTTTAACATTACTGGCACAGATCGAAGCTCCATTCAGTATCTGCCGACGATCGTTTTACATAACGGTTTCGTTCCGCGCGAGACAAGTCGATACGTTGAAGATCATTTTATTGCCGTGGGACCTATTATTGAATCGCTCCAATAAAGGCTTATATTGCCTATTTCTTTTTTTAGATTAATGCTTCCGATAGCTTTTTAATATGGTTTGTATTTTCTGGATCTAGATCAGCTTTTAATCTTGATTTAGAGATGAAACTGAGCGCAGCAATCACGTAGCAATATTATTTTCAAACCAAAGTCCTATTATGTACATTTATTGAATGTTTAATAGGTGGTAGTACCGTGTCATATTAACATGTGAATGACATTTCTCATGATACACGTAAAATATCAAATCCGAGTTAGTGTGACATGATACTGCGTAGATACTGATGACTGAACTATCTAGCTTGCCTATCCGTTTTAAGACGTCCATTGCATTTTGTTTGTCCCAGAAAGTCACTGCTTTTATGTGCTTCATTTTCAGCACACTTATTTATACTCGTATGTCCCTTGTTTATTTTGCATATAGCATTGATTTCGTTCACTCAAGGTTTTATATAAGTTCCCGTTAGCTTTGCTAAAGCATTCTAATTAAAATTTCTCCTCGATGCTGCAATACTTACTGATGTTAATAATTAGCAACTCCTACTGCTATTACATGTGCCGTGTTAATTTGTAACATTTTATCTGCAAAATGTGTGAGCATAACATTTGCTGACATTATGTAAGTTACATCTCTAAATTGATTTTCGTTTCTGTCTACGCCTTTTGTTTTAGCTTTAACACCTCTTGCGCAATTTAATTTGCTTTGTTTATTTTCTGTGCGTGATTATCGTCAGCAGTAGACCATGATTGAGGAGTGTCTCATGCTCTTTCAGATGCGGTCATTATTTTTATCTGATTGACTACTTATACAATGGAAGTGCTCAATGG
Source organism: Carcina quercana (assembly GCA_910589575.2). Classification (NCBI taxonomy): domain Eukaryota; kingdom Metazoa; phylum Arthropoda; class Insecta; order Lepidoptera; family Depressariidae; genus Carcina; species Carcina quercana. Next base: position 13,474,135 of record OU342437.1, on the reverse strand, counting down.
TTCGGAACGTGATGCCTTTGTATCCGGTCTGTACCGTGTTCTTCTTCTTTGTTGTTTAGGTTCTCAGTTTGTGTTAGTATGGATCTAAATTATTAACGGCATTAATAGCCAGCTAGGTGCGGTTTGTGATTACTGTTTTATTGAATTACGTTTAGTTTAAAAATTGAATACTACTGCAAAAAGCAGTGTTAGACGCGAGCCTTCCTCGTAAATATATTAGCTACATACGTCGGACTGTCCATAAGTAGACTGTTACTTGCATAAGAAACTCGGGATGAAATGAGATACTGATATTTTCAAGACGAAGACACACGCCCAAAGTTGGTATATAAAGTTTATACGAATGTCTTGAGTGAGTAGTAGTTCAGCATGATGATGAAGATAGTTGTCGCCATTATTATCATCCAGGAAACGTCCACTGTTGAACATAGGCCTCCCCAAACTACAAAGACGGGTCCCGAGACCTTGCATCCAGCGACTTCTGCGAACCACAGAGGACTGTAATTGCGAACTTTACCATAAAAAATGAATAATCATATTTCAATGTTTCTTTTATCGAGGTAGTTGCTTACTTTTAACTTCAATAGAAAAAGTTTATTCAAGACCAAAAAACAACAACAGCAACATTTGCCCAAAATACATGAATACTGATCACAAATTGAAAATATAATTCGGCTTCAATTCGCAGCCAACTCCTATACATATCTGAGGTAATGATCCTGATGTTCAGCTCCCGATTTATACAGTTGCCACACGTACCTATCCTGGACATGAAAGAGACAACCCGATGTCTCACGACGACATTGAGTTTTTTTATCCTAGACATTGCTTTATAAAATTATACCTCTAAGTATTTGATATATTCTAGGAGTCTCAGTTCCGGCTGCTTTTTTCCGAATACAATTTGAGCGCTGTGTCAGCATCCTCGGCCACTACATCCATGTTGGTAGCACCGTAACATTTAAACCAGTGCTCCACTTTGTCACCAGTTAAACCTGATCACACGTCGGTACGCTCCATTAAGGGTAAGTACCGTACGAGCGGAAATTGTACCATTGGCAATGGTTGTAAAAACTACATAGATATCCGATGGTTCAATGATGGCGGATACTGCTGGATGACTATCTTTGATAGTCTTTTGAGGTTTCTCAAGGTGGTGAAAACCAATATAGACAATCAATGTTTGGTTTATGACAGGATTGTGCGTGATATCATGACATAGTATCGTTGTTATTTGGAATTTATGTATGAAAATGATAAAAACCCTTTACCAGCGGATACTTTGTAATAGTGTTCCGTTGAGTACCGGGCCTAATAAGGTGAAAACAATTTAAATAGTATAAAATACAGTTGCGTAAAACGAAACCGTGGAAATAAAACTTATAAATGGAAACCAGCTGCACATTACCAGAGTTGTGTACCGTTGAGACAGTGACCGGTTTTGTCGGAGGTGCACAGTCCGGTCCCTGTGACGAATTGTACGTCTCGATCGATGACGTAGTGTACATGAAAATCGACCAAAAACGTGAATAATCACCGTTGACGTTTATACGTTTAAGATTTATACGTTTTGAAGTGTACCGTTGACGTTATCCCTCTCCTAATGCTTCCATTCTACATTTCTATTGCCATAATCTTTTAAAATAGAATAGCTGGCTTTGATTAGCTGAAAATAGGAGATGAAATTATAGTGTCACGAAATAAATATCATCAATTTACAACTTTATAGTTAGCTACAATAGCCGTTACGCAGCTAATGGTTCATAGATGGCGCTCGTAAAATAGTGTTTAAAATGAAAACTGTGATTCACTGTGAAGTTTTATGTTAATGATACTCATTTCGCGACATCAAAATTTGATGTCCTGTTTTTAGATAGTTACTGCACAAATCCAACTATTATATTTTAAAAGATTATGGCAACAGAAGTTTAGTATTTAAGGTGATTTCGTTGATAAAATTTTCTAATTACATTACTTTTAAAATAGGATAGCTGGTTTTGTGCAGTCATTATTTAAAAATATGACATTGGATGGTTCACAATTTTGATTTTTACACACTATTTTTGATAGTGGTTCAAAACGCCATCTAGGGAACATTCGATAAATAATCGAATGATTTGATGCGTAATTCTGTGGCGAAACGGCTAGTTTTACTATAATAATATTCATTTCGCGACACTATAATCCGATCTTCTCTTTTAAGGTAATTGCTTATAACAGCCATTATATTTCCTCTATAAAGCTATTCTGTTACAAAAGATTATGGCAAAAGACATTTTGTATCAAAACATTATGAGAGGATTCACATTTATACAGAGCCGAGTTAGTTTTCATGGGATGAAAACGACACAATTTTGCATACAAAAACCAAACTAAATACACAATATCAATCAAATGCAAATGTAAGCAAATGACAAAGATATTGATGAAGGTAAAACTTAAATCAAATCAAACATTTTTCTAATCTGTGTCTTGGTTATACATATAAGGCGTAGTTGTTCGTTGACGCTAACCGATGTTTACATTGCTTGTTATTGCTGTATTATGTCAAGATGACCGAAATGATATGTGAAAGAAGATAAGTGAAAATAGCGTCACTAATCTTCATTTAAATCAGAATGCGTCATCCACCGAGGAAAGTGAAGTAAAAGCTTCTAGAAAACCACAAACGACCTAGAGATAGTCTTATAGTCGAGGCACTACAATAAGATCTGACACCACAGAGCACAACACAGCAGAAAGCCAAAGAGTAAACGTTTGAAATGTGAGAGAAATCTCAGCACAGTGACACGGTGACTCGACCATTTTGTGTTCCCACGAGCGGGGCGTACCGTTTGACTTCAAGATTGTTTTACACTGCAAACGATACGATTATAAATGAAGCTTTAATCAAAACCGAGTCCTACGAGACATTGTTTTGTGACAGGAATGTTCCAAACATCATCTTACGAATGAACAAGCACAATCTGCAAAGTTAAATACATAAAGAGTTTGGTTTGTGTCCCTGTACAGATCATGTACCCAAGGGTCTCAAGCCCTTGGCTGTCTACACTTCTTTCATACTGACTTATTCGGTTATCGGTTGCTTATCGGTTGAACGTTTTGTGAATGAAATGTGAATAAAAAATACGGTTTTTTAAATTAGTAAAAATTTAAAATCTTAATCAGGATTGATGATCATGCCAAAAGTACAAGTATACCTTAACATAATTATTTCTTTTGAAGTAATAGCTTCTTTTACATCTCTGAAGACAATGAGTAACTTACCTTGTGGTTATACATTACAATATTCTACTACATTAAAGCCAGTAGCTATGTTTTTAAAACTGTATGTCATTAGATACTCCTCCTGCCTTATTTTAACAATACTGTAATAAACAACGTCAGTGCGCCCGTAAAGCTCCGTCCATGGTTTACGAGGCAGCCTTAGCTAGCTTCCAGCATCCAAGCTGTCAAGAATGTTGTTGCTAGTGACACATGCGAGGGTCGGAGTATCAAGGAAATGTTTTATAGATTCATAATCAGATCTGTGTAGCATTTTACGATTCGTGGCCAATGTTTTTTGTTTCCATTGAAATTACTATTCTTATCAATCACTTTTTCTGTATGAGATTGACAGTTTTCCTTTATCACAGTGTAATAAAAGTAATCTTTATGATGTAAAAGTATTTTAGGCCTCGATTTAGTTTTCGTGGACCTCAGACAGTATCCCATGGGAACCACGCAGTGAATTTGGATAAAAAGTAGCTTATGTCTTTTCCCATGCCCTAGAATACCTGCACGCCAATGCCTAAATTGTAACAGATCATTAGTTCCGTTGTAGTAATAAAGTGGTAACAAGAAAACCCTCCTATTTGTTATTTTAGTATTATTCACTAGAGCTTTTGTTAAATTCATATTTGTATATTGGCATTTATGGATTTAAACTTGGCAGGTGGATTTTTTATAGCATTAATACGAGTATGTCAGTGCTATTATGGTGGTCTTCGCGTGGATGTTGCCGCTCGTAAAGTCATTAGTTTTAAGTGCAGATAAAATACGTGTGTGTGAATGCTTTATCTATGTATATTGAATAATTATGATCACAGTGATACTGTTTATTATGAAATCCCTCCTGGTCGAACTTACTCTGGCGGTGGACTTTAAAAGGTTTCTCATACGATTTTCGAATGGAATTCCAATTTGTTTTCAATTTCAAAACGAACAAAAAACCTAAAACCGAGCTCATTCACTAGACGCCGACAAAAACGATTCACTGTTATTATTCATAGTTCTTACCATCCTTTCGCTTCAAGTCGTTCGTTACAACTTCAACCTTATCCATGGTGGAATACAGGCTTTGTTGGTTTTATTTTGGGATTGTATGCTTTGAAAGCTCGGTCCCTAAAGTCAACGTTGTGGTCCCATGGGAGTTCATATGCGCATACGCCACGGAAACCGGTTTCATTGAGGACTTGTTCCAAAACTTGTTCCGAAGTTGTTTAGACTTCTTATTGTGGCGGTCGGTGCAACGTGGTGCAACGGAGATGGAAGTGTGCTTCAATCTGACACCTTTTGCTACAACACTGTAAATGTTGATTACGTTTTTATAAAAATTTAGAAAAATGCTTTTTAACGATAAACTCTTACAATGTTTTTAAAAAATAGTAACAGAACATAAAAATATCGTCAGAACATCCTCAAATAACGTCAAAATTGACTAAACGCAAGTTAGCTAGTAAGCTATGTATGTAGCTAACTAAATATAATCTATTTACTAAATTTCGTAATCCCAAAACGTAAAATCAATCAATTCAATTACTCGAAGTACCCTATACGATTATAACTAAGGTAAGAAATAATTTAAGGCAAAATTAACTTCGCAATTCGGGATTCCGCATAAAAATATTTCACCCAACGTAAAGTTCTCAAATTGCATAATTTCGTAAGTGCACTTTAAGATAAAAGCGGCTTCCTTTTCTCGACAGTTTATATTCTTAACAAGGAGTCGCTTCATGTTTATCACCAACTGCGGAAGCGATGAAATTCTCAGGTGCACACACGGTATTCGCGTCCACAACATATTTTAAGGATTCTTGTTCTCATATTATGTAAGAGGAGTTTACTTTATTGGTAGTTGATGCACCAAGATCATGTTCGCAAGAGTTTTAAGATGTAATTGTTATGCCGAGACAACTTTGAAAAGTGTTTATTGTCGTCGATAAAACGGATATTGTCTGGCGCTTTATGATAACGCGAGGAATGTTAAGACTGCTGACGAGTATAATATACTGATGTCATACGAGTTTCAAGTTTTTGGTACTAAATTTGAATATTCCTTTTGACTGACCTCAATTAATGATTAAATTTTTTGTTGTGTTTGGATGATATGGACTTAATTCATTCATGATTGGTGATCTGTTTATTCTGTGCACTACATTTTTTGGCGATCGCCAGATGCAAGTTGAACGTGATAATTTCTCAATTGATAAAACCCTACATCATCATCATCATCAGCCGGGAAACGTCCACTGCTGGACATAGGCCTCCCTCATGGTACGCCACATCGACCGGTCCCGAGCCACCTGCATCCAGCGACTCCCCGCGACTCTAACCAGGTCGTCGGTCCATCAAAACCCTACATATCAACTCATAAACCCCTCTTTGTTCATATCTTTTTATTTAGATAGTATTATATATAGTTTACATGCACCATATTTGATTGACGGTACTGTACTACGCTACGGTACTCCCAAGGGCCATGGAACCGATAAAAGTTTTTTCGTATCTCTAGAAGCTTATAAACTCATGTGAGATGTAATTGAATTAGAAAAGGAGTCATCTACAGAAGTCATAATATTTCAGGGTTGAGATACAAGCTTAATCTTAAAACATAATATAGAAATATACCCCAAATAATATAAAGAATACAAAAGCTCATAAACCGACGCATAATCAAAATTATCGGATGCATTTCTCATACAAATCACTAAAAGTAGGCTCGCCATAAATGAGCTGTAGACTTTTGACCCTGCGCAAGCGTTCGACGATCTCTGGGAAAGTGGCCATATGTGGGCCAGTGTGGGCCGCGGGCCACTTGTCCCACGAGTGGGCGTGGACACCTGTGATGCGAATGCTTTTGATTTAAGTGGGATTTTCTTCCGCCGAGTTCGCTCTCACTTTTCAACGGCAACATTAGTAGGTCTGACCTACAGAGAAGCCCTAGATTTTCTTCGTTGCGCTTGATGCTTGCACATGTATTATTAGTGAGGTAGTTCAAAATTAGAAGACCACAGTGCTGTGTGTGAACAATATAATAATGAATTCAGGGCGATTATGAGGTTGCCACTTTTCTGCCGCGCAGAGGAATGTTCGTCGAGGCCCACGTCGATGGATTCAAATTTCAAATGTACAATCCTAAGCAGCCTCTATGATGCGTCGCGTGCTAACAGATCCAACATCATCCTCATGACATTGGCTGAGATTGTTGACTGTCATGTGCTGAACCACTGGATAAATATTCATGTACACGCTTTGTCCAATGTTTCACTGCCAAAGCCAAATAAATTTTAATTTAAGTCCTTTATCTATCTAATCTAAGTCCTTTCTGCTTATTTTCCATAGAAGTTACTGTTCCCATAATCTTTTTAAATAATGGTCGTGCGTTACATTTAATATATTTAATGTAAGTCTAGTGCAGTTAAGAGCCCGCGAAATGAATAATCATAACATAACATATAATTCACGCATTGTCCCGATATTAGCAGTTTGTAAAACAGCGCCATCTTTTGGCAGGTGTTTGCGTAAAATGAGCACCATTTCCGTTAATCTTTATTGGTGTTTAGTTTTAAAGTATTTGATTCGAAATATTACATCTTCATTCTTTGTTAGTCTGGTTTCAATATATCTCGTGCATCCTTTCAATATATCACGTTTCAACATGACTCAGCAGTTTTCACTTATCACATCGTATTACAAACGATCCCTTTTAAACAAGTTTACAATGAGTTTCTCTTTAAAAGTTCAACGGTTATTGGGCGTAATTAAGTATGTAAGAGCAGTCGTAAACGGAACCGGACAATTGTCATTGATTTTATTGTAATCGTTGCATAATCGATTTGACGGATGGCATCGATACGATCGATTCGGCACATCGATGCATTGTGCTCGCATCCGGATGTGGTGAAAGCTGACCGGTGCATCGCAGTCAGGTTGTATGACCTGATAATGAGGGACTGTTGAGAAATAATCGGACTGAAGGGAAAAATTAACTAGGGTTTTGTTGTGTTTTGGGGCGCGGAACCCTCTAGTCCCTAGAAATTTGCCTTTGCTTGTTATTCTGAATACATAAAATATACTGTTACTGAATTTTCAGTTTATGTTTTAGATAGCAGAATGCGATGGTAGCTACTCACCCTTTATTCCCGTGTGCCCTCACTAATTCTGACCGGTTCGTCCATTTACTTCTTCCAATAATTTTAACATACTCTACAACTTCAGCATGCTTGTTAGAAATACCAGCAATATATTGATATGAATTACCCCCGAGGCAAATGTTTCAGGAGCAATAGATGGGCTTACCGATTCTGATACTATCGGTATGGGCAGACCTTACTTTTAAATACCGTCTGCCCTCTTGCATGTCATGGCAGATGCAATTTAATTAGAGGTAGTTTTAGGATAATCTAATAGCACAAGTATTGACGGGTTGTGTCAATGTCCTCGTCGTTCGGACGTTGGACACAATTCAACTGTTCATTTTGTCCATTCGCCATGTCCTTGTGCCCCATACTATAGGAACTCGAATGGCTGCCCCAGTTCTCACACAAACGCTCGTAATGCACTATATTACATTGTAATTTATGTTGTTACGCAGATTGAGTTAAATAGTTCAATGCATTGAGGTTCATTTGGTGCCAACGCGGGCGCGTTTGATAGCTGGAAAACCAGATTGCCAGACAGAGTTACGACTGTATTATAGTACTCTGTGCTTGTGATAAAGCAAATCCACAAAACCCAAACAAATCCACTTTAATTGCCCTAAAAGTCGACTTTTATTAAGGCAAATTAAGATTTATATGGTTTTCTCATAGATTTCTTATCCTTATCAGAACTAGACCAAATTGAAATGGGATCACACGATAAGCAACAGATTTCAAATAAAAAAGAATCATCCAAATCGGTTCGCCCAGTCAAAAGTTTAAGGTAACAAACTTAAAAAAAATACCCGTCAAGTTGAGAACCTCCGCCTTCTTTAAAGTCTGAAAAAAAAATTGGTAATAATTTGGACCCTGTGGTCTTTTACCTTTGGTTTGATCCAATCAGAATATTTTTAGGAGCCGTAGTTTTTTTCAAATTGTATTCGCGCGCTCAAGGCGAAACTCATTTAGACTCAAAATTTCACTGCTTTACTCGAAATCAATTATTTTCCCTTGAGTAACCACTTACTTATATATTATATTTTCGTATTCTTCCTTTTTAGAAACTAGCGTGCTATATAGGTACATGTATATAATATGATTTAATGTACCATCCCTCCAACATACAGAATACACCACAATGCACCCATAAACCTATAGGTACTGGTGGAATACCATAGATTATTTTATGATAGTTTAGATCTAGATTGACTGTATTTAATAAATTAGGTACTGTTAGAAAAAATTAAACCACAGCTAGATGTGTACTGGCTGTATGCGGCCAGTAGCTCTTATCAAGGAGGTTTGCGAGTTGCTTGCGAGTCTCTGTGGTGGAGGCGCGCGGCCGACGTCGACACTCCCGCTCTACCCCCGCACTTCCCCGCAGATTGCGTCATCCCTTCTTTCATGGAGCGCGCGCTAGTGTTTTGTGTCTGTTTAGGCTTTGATACAATGAAATTGTACCGAAATACAGTGGTATTTATAGTATGGATAACTGGGTATTTCAAATGCTAGCTGTATCATAAAAATTTAAGTAGGTATGTTGACATTTCCAAGATTCTAGAGCAACCTGCCAGTTTATTATACGGATTATTTAATCAACGGCAGCTAAATTTAATTTATTCTTATTTAATGACCAGTTACATAACATAACGTATAATGCTAAAAGCGTCGGTTTCAACATTTAACGAGTATAATATATCACCAGTTCTTGACATAATGTGAATTTACTATCACCAATGATGAGGTCGGCAAGGTTTTCAATAAATCCCAGAGCAAAAAGAAGACCTATCAATCTAAACTATTCAATTACATCGTTTGGATTCCTCTTTTTACCCAGCGACGGCGAAGCAACAGAAGGGTATTGAGTTTAGCACCGTAAGTATACTCGTGTGTATAAATGCAATGTTCGCTCGTAGCAGAAAATGTGATAAACTAATTTCAACAGATGAGACGTTGATACGCTAATCGTACTGAAACTTGAAGAGCCTCATCCGTAGTATATGGTACTCCAGAGAACGTGGAATCAAAGAAGATACATTATGGAGCATAGCCCTTTTTATAGCCTACCGAGCCAATTGAATTTGCAAATCCTTCGTGCCACGACTGACTGGTTTTGGCTACCGATCCGTCAACTACGACAATTCAAAATTGCACTACTGTCAGCGAAGACACATTGTCGCCAGGTTGAGTCCATCCGATCCTCTTTCACAACGCAGTGCCCTAAGTGGCCCTAAGACGAGGTCCGAGCCCTAGGGGCTTCCTTAGGCTAGTTGCAACTAAGCCCCTTTCATGTTCGTTGATAGCTATATAGAGAGAGCTGCTCGGGTGAAACATTCAAGGTGGGACCAACAGATATAAAGTTAATTCAAAAAAGGAAAAAAATATTGAGGTGCTATCTATGGCTATGTCGAGGAATAGCACGATATTCACGATATTCTAGTTCAGTCATTCTAGCTGGAGCCGATCTTGATTGTAATAAATCTTAAGTCAATAACGCCGAACGACACGCTCTGTCTAGATTATTATTTCATAATGGTTTCATAGCCAATGATAGTGTCATAAATAGTGTAATATAGTTTAATTTGAATGTTTTATTCCTTTAGATATTTAGGCGGGACTAAGTCGATATTACACCTGATTACAGACCATAATACTGGTTGCGCATTCGTTTTAAACCTAAATGGAATGTAAATTCAATTGGATTGTCCGTAGTTCCAAATATTTATCTTTTTTAACCGACTTCAAAAAAGGAGGAGGTTATCAATTCGACAAGTATGTCTTTTTGGGCTTTTTTAAATGTTTGTTACCTCAGAACTATTGACTGGGTGAACTGATTTGGATAATTCTTTTTTATTTGAAAGGCTTCCCGTGTGGTCCCATTTCAATTTGGTCCAGTTCTGACAACGGCATACATGAGAAAACGATATAAATCTTAAATTTGCCTTAGTAAAAGTAGACTTTTAGGGCAATTGAAGTCTGTTTCCAGTTCTTTTTGAACGCATTTACTTGTTTAATATACATACAATGGAATTGCTTGGCTTTCGTCTGATTTGATGGTGACGATAAGGACTTATGATAAAAGTGTGCACACACAGACGAGTCAAGGCGCTGGCTACGATCCCGCAAACCCCCAATTATGAGTCCTACTTTGTAGCCAATATGAGTTATCCAACTTGCATAAAACATATAACATTCAACGCACAATTAATTCGCTGTTGGCCTTTATATCTCGTACGGATGATGCGTGACGTTGACTATAGGATGTAAGCGTAGTCGCTCAGGAACGTCAAGGTATTGAGACGATGGCTATTTTACCTTTCATTTACACACAACAGCCATAGAAAAGTCCACCAAGCAAAAAATCATGTCAAAGCAGAGGCTGATCTCAAGCGGGCGCCCTGAGGCTAGTTGCTAGTAAAAACTTCGTCTGAGTGCTATCCGAGCTCGCCAAAATTGTTCTGTACCATTTTGAGCTTTATCGCTTCCTACGATTATATTAAACACACAAATTTCACTTCAATAATTGTGACCCCAACAATTTTCAAGTTCAATGCTGCGGTGATGCTAAACAATAATCCATGGGAAAGCGTGACCTCTGCTGGGCTGACCTTCAGCCATTATAGAAGAAGGCTTGACAAAGAAGGTAATTATTTGAGAACATTACTCTACAGAGATGCAACTTTCGATTTCAGATTGATGTCATTGATTGTTGTTCTTATATGAGTATCATTTAGTTAGGTTAGCAATGGGAATTAATTATAATTACATATAAGGAGTAGCTAAGCTTAGCTTCTCTAAGAGTTCAACAGTGGACCATTGGTTCTTTGTATTACATCCCATCGAAAAATCGAACTACCTCCATGGAATGTAAGCTTTTATTTTGGTGAAGAAAAATGTTGATTCTGTCGCCATCATTGGACCCCTAATCCAGAAGTCTAGGGTTGAATTCCCCGGCGCGGAATATCTATCTGGTTTTCGATTTTGTGGCGGTAGAGAACTATGCTTTACCCGATTAGTTTATAATGAAAGAAAAATTTGATGTTTCTGAGCACGCTTATGGGATGATTTTAGGGTTCCGTGCCCAAAGTGTGTTCAAAGGGACTCTGTTACTAAGCCTCGTCTGTCCGTCTGGATGGCTGTCCAAGAGCTGTAGATTTTAAACTGTTACAGTAATAAATATGTATGTTCGTAAGTTTTTTGCTACAAAGTTTGTTACATTTTCGGTAGAGAATTGTTCGGTTTGTATTACGAGTACCCTACCCAATATTTATGATTTTAGGTGTGTTAATTATTTATTTTCTGTAGGGTACCCTCGGTGGGCGAGTCCAACTCGCACATAGACGGTTTATTGTGATCAACGCAGGCGAGCTCTGCCTGTAGTCAAACACATAATAACAAAAGACAGTCTAACATTATTTTACGATCGTGACTGGTACAGATCCGCTATTAATTCTTGACTTTATTAACCTTGGCGCTACATTGTCTTAAGCCGAATTACAAAGGTAATCAGGCAGAAAGGTCAAGTTCTGTAGACGCAAAAAAACTGTGACTGTAACCTCTGTTTAGATTGATTATTAGTTACATACACCTCTAATCAAATACCATTAGCTTTATGTCCAACCGCCTCCGTGGCCTTTTGAAGGGAAATCTTCAATCTTCACTAGATACTCGACTCCTTAGGAGAAGAGACGGGTTATGTGGGATTCTTACTCACTACTCACTCCAGTGCCCTCGCGCCATGCATGTCGCACTTCTCGAGCTGATGAGCCAGTCCTTCCCAGCCTCCGTGGCCTAATGGTGACGCGCTTGGACCTAAGGTCCTGAGTTCGGTCTCCAGTGGGATGTCGGTACTTAGTTCGGTGGCTAATTTTTATATGTCCGCTAGGCTTTGTTTTCTGTATGTGTCTGTGTTTTCCGACGAATAAACGACACATCTGTCACCATCAAGAGTGCTTAGGGTATTGTGATGACGCAAATATGTATAAGTTTCATTCTTCAATCGATATTTCCGTTGCACTATTTAAAGCGTGAGTCATGGAGTTGCGAAACCGAACGCGTGGACTATAGTTGACTCCCCTGACCTCTCTCCAGACCATTCACTTCCAACATGTGTTACAGATATGTAAACATACAATTGTATCTATCATAGACTATGTATGACTTGGTTGGAGGCTCTATTTGTACCCAAGTATGGTCTAGTTTTATGCGGGCTAGGGCAAAATTACCGCAGTTTATTTTGTGCAGGCAGTTGCGCTTTGACATATCCTACTGCAACACTTTTTAAAATGCATGTACTTGGCTCTGGCTCTATATATATCACATGATGATGACGATAATGCCAGAAGCTTCAAGCTGATGAGGCGCTCGCTAGCCTGAGAGTAGAACGCACCGTTGTTGTCTGCATCTTCATATATAAAATAAATTGCACAAATATTTTTGTCCTTCTTATTTAATAAAATGTATTAACAAGACTTCTACCTTCATACTTACGACTTACAATGTATAACGCTTCATAAGGAAATAGGTTTTTATTTATTTTTATTTATTTTGATTGTTAACTCGTAAAACTAGCTCTACTTAACTGCACTATTGCAGAAAATTTGTAAAGGCTCGATATCTTGTGCTCTATATTTGTCTGTATATGTACTGTCTATAAGCTGTTAATTTTCCAACAAATAAAATAAAAAATAAATAAAAGTAAAATCTCAACAAAACTAATTTTTTAGGCAGTTCTGAAACCAATGAATAAATCTTATAGCTAGTGATCTTAGAAGCAAAATATTCAAAATAGTTTCTTAGATTTGTGTTTTCATCCAAAATATGTCATAATATAAACGCGAATAATTTTTAGGGCATACCCAATTATTAAGTAAAACCAACCACTCATTATTTGGAAAGTCTATACAGGTGTCAGTTGTGAACACTAGGTATTTACTCGTCGCAACTTATAAACAAGCATTTCCATAATCTCGCCTCCGAGCTCCGTCCAATTACCACGAGCTTTACTAGAAAAAAGCGTATCGTTCGAGTTCACATCTCAGAGATAAACGTATCCATTGTGCAATACTTAGCTCTCTTTATCGAAACGATAATTACCAAGAACAATGTTCAGTGAAAGTGTTTACTAACGCGGGAAATGTTGCTTAGATTACGATTCCAATCGTGTGCGACCCGCGGATGTGGTCGCTCGTGAGATGTGGATTTGGGGCAGCCTGCCATTTCGTAGTGTGAACACGATGAAGTGCGGGGAGAGTGATTGGTTTTACTTACAGATGTGCCAAGACTTGCGATGGACAGGGTGCTATAATACTAGAGTTGATCCAGGGACACTGGTGCATGCGAACGCGCCAGGCATCGCGCTCCAGCCCACTGAGGAAAGGACGAATGATTGGTGCGGGTGGCGGCGGGCCGGGGCAGGGTGTGTGCTTACCTGTCATACATGCTGCGATCGGCCTGTCATTATCCGCATAGAGTAGATGTGTGTGTGTGTGCGCCAATCACATCTAGCTGGCGACCGGCTGGATGTGCTTGCTGCACAAGAGAAGTGACGGATGCAGGGATGTATGGGGCCGCCTGCCGAGTTGCGGATGAGTAGTCCGTTCCCGTGACTCGGCAAAAAGAGGCGAGAGAGGGATACCGGAGTGGTTTTAGCTGGTAAGAATCCAGCATAACCCGGCTACTTTCCACAAAGTGACGGGTATCTTTTGAAGATTTCCACTACGTTAAAAAAAAGGGATACTGGTGCATGTAATGACAACCAGTGTCGCAGCATCAGACAGCGAGTAGACTGCTGCGTCTGCCCCGCACCCTGCTTGCGCATCGTGCTGTAGAAACAGTCTACCCTCGGCAAACCTCCCCCAGGCACTGCAGGAGCGAGACAACCGCAGCAGAGCCTAGCTCATAATAAAAATCTTTGTCCCTGTTTATTGCCTCGGCAATCTAATTGTCTGGTTGTATGCAGCGCGGTGTTATCAAACTTTACATGCAATGAAGAGTCGGTTTTTGAGACGGCTTTTTTCAGAGGCTATATCGTATCAAATTGGTTCCCACTTACACCTCATTGTAGCTTAGCTATAATCCCATAATTTAGTGACTAGATTAAATAGTTTGTTTTTCGAAAATGAGTGAGTGTAAATTGATTTACTTGGCTGATTTGACGGCAAATTTTCATTCCACGGCTTAATATTATTTACTCTGGAGTAATATTTTAATGTACGATGGGTTTTCTCTCGGCCTTTTCTCACCTGATGGTAAGTGACGATACGGCCGTTGGATGGAAAGTGTGCTCACTAGGAAGCCCCAAACTCTAATACCTTTCATACCGGAACGCAAGCGTTATGTCAACACGTTTGGCGGCAGACTTAGGTAACAAGGTGGTAGCTAGCCTACTGGGAATCAAACCTGGGACCTCCGGGTTGTAGGCCCATGCGTGTAGCCATTAGGCCAAGGAGTCGATTAAGGGCAGTGGCCGTAGTTCAATGTATACATCTGCTGTACAAACATTTACTCGTATGTTTGGCTTGTAAAATAACGGGTTATAATATAAAGGGCTTACACAGTTATTTATAAATTGACCTCCTATATTCATTATTTCTAATCAACACCATCCATCAATATTAAAAAGTCTTGTCATCCATCAAGTGGATCGAAAATCGATCGAAGGCTTCCCATAGCGGTCTGTACTGCGGAAGCGGCTCCCAAACTTTCATGGTCAAGGTACCCCTTAGAAAAGCTTTTTTTATAGATATAAGAAATAAAAATTAGAACATTTCGTATTTTCCATCGTACCTCTTTTTAGTAAAATATTTTTGAAATATGTATCTTAATCATTCATTATTCTCCACTGAAAGGTCGAAAAAACATGAATATTTATAGCCATAAGCTCTACCCTGGATAGATGCTATTTAAAAAAGAGATGACTCACGATGCGTAGGATTTTTATGTATACTTCATGATTACTCGAAGACGGCTTTGGAAATATTCTTTACACAACATTTGTAAATATTTAAGTAGTAAGTAGCTAATTCGCTAAGAGTTCCTCTTACGATCGTTATACGAAACCGGGTTCCGAGAATCATACACTTTAGGAACCTCTGTCCTACAGTCAACTGGGCCAGATATAGCGATAGCTCGCGATGACCTATGACTTTCTATCGGCTTTCGCTAATCAAATTGTAACTACGAGATCAATGTGCTATTATTTTCGTTTATTTAGAATACATGCTTGCAAAAACTTTGTTCTTAGATGCATGAAAAATAAGGTTCGACAAAATCTCAGTTATTTGACTTGGGCTTCAATTATATTAGAATTTAGAATGTTTATACGTTTGTCAGAGAGTAAATCGTGGTTGTATGTTAAACACAAGTAGATGGCCACGATGGGGCTTGTCATTTTCTCTCTTGATTTAACTTGATACAGGTGCTGAGGCCATTACAGCTTTTCCAGTACTAATCATCTTTACCTTAGGGCGGGATTGAAAAAGAAAATGCTATTATAGAGGACCCTTTGCGCCTTTTACTCTTCCTTTAAGGGTTTTTATTCACATCAGTGAATGTTAGAATTTAGAACACCCTATATATGTCCCTCGCTTTAAATCCGTCCTTTGTTCAGTATATTATTTTCACATATTATAAGATATTCAAATATGTAAAAGGTTTAAAATTCTCCGTTACTAGAATTTTTATTTTCGTTTAAAAATGTATCATTTCTGCACGATTTTCGTCACAGAAACAATTTGCTGTATTTATGCATTGTACAATAAAACGCATATTCCGGTCATTGTCACGAAAAACGTCCCCAATTGAATAGCGTTACGGTAAAAAGTATAAAAACACATAAATGGTGAGGTTTTTGCCCGAATTTCACGGTTCCTCATACAATTCCGATTCGTGACGCCATTGCCGTGTAAAAGCCGCGAAAATTAATCAACAGTATGGATTCTGAGAAGCTTTAACGTGGATCAGGGGCTTTTAATAAATTTTAATCAAGTGTATAGGTTAAAATAGTTTCAATAGTATATTATTCTTGTAATTAAATATAATTTGGTTGATTATTTAATATATTTTTACGTTTTTATACATTTAAATATAAACTTTTGGTTAAATTGCATACGGAACGCCTGATACTATTTGTTGAGCAAAACTTTTAATAGAAAAAATTGCTCTCTATTCATTATCAGGCACAACGTTACTTTGCTTCAAATGGATTGACACGAATTGTACCTTATCAACTGGTAACTTTTTTTAAATATTTATAAAGGGTTTGCGATTAGTCAGCGTGTTCACCTTGAAGCCTCAACCTAATGATGTGCTGGATTGGCTACCTTTCATACCGGAACACAACAGTGCTATTAGCAATGCTATTTGGTGGCAGACATGTTGGTAGCTTGCCAGTCGGACATAGAAAATGCCCACCACAAACCAAACTGAGTACCAATAGGCGATTTGGTAATTTGCCATTGGGAATCGATCCCGGAGCCTCTGTTCTAAGTCCAAGCATGTAGCCATTAGGCCACGGAGGCGGTTTTCTCCCTCACATCGTTAACTTTTGTTTTCACCGTTCATTGAGCTGGTCACGATCGTTATTAGCCGACCAGTCGCGCCATTGTAGCAGATGTCAGCCGCTGGCGGTTATAACATGCCATTGATATGTCGACAACCTGTTCCAACGAAAGTCAAGTTGAGCTGCCTCGATTTAGGGTCTTTTAAGAGTCGTTACATAGAGATAAGCTCGTTTCAGACTGGACTTGAAGAAGAATAATGGATTGGAAATAGGTTAAGTGTTGTACGTAAGTACCCAAACGTGTGAATGTATTTCGAAACGATATATATCTTGAAACTGTACAATACATACGGAGATCTTTTGCTCCCGGAGTTGTCTTCGTTTACCTGTTATATGTGATGAAATCAATATCTTAATTCCTAATGTAATCCGTAGACGAACTAAGGTCACTGACACAGCTCGACTTGTCAAAGTGATGAAGTGTCAACGGGTAAACCACATCGCTCGATACGGATAACAGGGGAGTAAGAATTCTCGAGTGGCGACCATGTACTCGGGACAGGGTATTAAATTTGTTTGTATGTTCTACATGGGGGAGGCCTGTGGTCAGCAGTGGACGTTCCTCGGCTGATGATGATGATCTTCGAACTATCTCTGACTGCCCTGACCATTGAATTAGTTCGTCAATCGCGAGACCGAATAAGTCTGAAGTGAAAATGGACTTGCTGAAATCAATGAAAATATTTATGGGTATTTTTTCTTTGTTACAGAGCCGAGAGAAGAGCAATCGAGAAGATCTGAAAACAGACATACAGCATCGAAAAGAAACCTTCTACAGGGTAAGTCTACCTCTATATGGTCTGGTGGACTGGACTGGAGATCCCATTATTATTTTAGTTTTGTATACGGCGCAGTTAAGCCACAAGAGGGATTCGAACCTGCGTCTCCCGCCAGTCCGGGGCGATCCCTTATTTTTTTGCAGCACTTATGTCCACTAAACTGCAAAATTGCGCTGGAATGAGTTTTCATTGCAGTTTCAGATTGAGTTTGAACAACCACCGAAATAATTGTATGGCAACTATGGGTATTTGAGCGTTAAGCTTTTTACCGCCTCCGTGGCCTCATGGCTACACGATTGGACTTACAATCTGGAGGTCCTTGGTTCGATTCCCAGTGGATAATTTTCTGTGTCCGCCTGGTAGCAACCACCACGTTACCTGACTGCTACCAACTAAACAGCAGTGTTTAGCACTGTTGTGTTCCGTTATGCAAGACAGCAAAGCCAGCTCCTCATTAGCTCCAACGGTAACATGAAGGCCAAGTGCAAATCATACATTAAAGGTGGCCAACATTTTTGCAGTTCATCTGTCTTGGCCCTTAGGTGTTCGTCTTAGATGTATGAGATACGTAGTTGTTTGAACCCAGGTTGAATGTAATTATGTTTCGCAGGAGGCTCCGTCGGACGAGGACTCGGCGGTGTCGTCTGCGCCCGCGTCGCTGTCGCCACAACCACTCAACGACATGTGGGTCAGTATCACAACACAAAATTGACATTTATGTCAAATACAATACACTTTATATCACATCATCATCAGCTGGAAATGGGCCCTATAGAATGAATCCTTAATAATATTATTTCAGATTGGAACACGTAATACCCACAGTAAAAACATTATACATTGAATTTTTCCATCTGTAATTAGCAATTAAGCAATTAGATTGTATTTATTAGTAACAATAGTAGTATGTATTTGAACCTGTACTTAGTATATATATAATCTGCACCCGTATTCCTATACTCAACTTATATTTCTGTTTCTTTTTGAGATTATTTATTACTGTAGTATTTTTATTAGACCCTACATAAATTATCTAGATTTATACATGTGGAGACTTATCATTAGTTTATAGATACTCATAAGATACATTATTTATATACTATATACTGTTAGTCTTCCCAAATATTGTAAAATAAAAATAAAATAAAAAATAAAATTAACTTCGGTGACGTCAAATTACTATTATCATATGCATATTTACATAAGTCATTGAAATGAGCATCTTTCGTTGATCGCCATGTGAGTCGATCGAAATCAGTCAGCGATACTGATACCTTTTTGCTCTCTGCGCCGCATTAGGTTGAAGATTCTGTATAAGCACGCTTTCCATCCATTCCATTGGTGATCTGACTATGGTCTACTACACAATGCTTTCAATGTTCAATGTTCGTTTATTTGCTATTATAGTTACATAAACTGCGCAAAAATATGTACAAAACATAAAGGACAATAATACTAAACACTAATCCTAATAACTAGAGACAGAGTCAAACAATTTACAAAAAAAAACAAACTATTTTATGTCATAAAAAGGTCTACACATTATTTATACAATTTATTGGAAAATTTATTTAGAGTTTTACAGTTTTTTATGTCATTATCAAGATTATTGAATATTTTTATGCTATTGAATTCTAAGCTCCTATGGTAATTCATATATTTCGTCGTAGGAAGAACAAGTCCCTTTCCCCACAGATACCATAACTACGTATAGTGCTGCGCAAAATACATAGTTCAAACTATATACCTCAAACTATACATTATGTAATTATCGCGTTCAAAAATATCTAAGGAACCTGCTTCAAACGCCCTCGAAGTCCACGCCTTTCATCGTATCACATCATCATCAGCCGGGAAACGTCCACTGCTGGACATAGGCCTCCCTCATGGTGCGCAACATCGACCGGTCCCGAGCCACCTGCATCCAGCGACTCCCTGCGACTCTAACCAGGTCGTCGGTCCATCTAGTAGGAAGACGGCCTGGTAGACGTTTCCCGGTACGTGGTCGCCACTCGACAACCTTTAATCCCCATCGGTTCTTCGAGCGATGTGGCCTGCCCATTGCCACTTCAGCTCACTGACTCGTCGAGCTATGTCGGTGACCTTCGTTCGTCTACGGATTTCCTCATTCTGGACCTTATGACGTAGAGAAATTCCGAGCGTAGCTCGTTCCATTGCTCGCTGAGTGACTTTGAGCTTGTTTATTCGGCCCACAGTAAAGGACCACGTTTCGGTTCCGTATGTCATCACTAGCAACACGCACTGATTAAAGACTCAAAAAGGAAGAATGAAAATGTGACATTTAACTACCTCAGTGGCCTAGTGGCTACACTCTTGGAACTACAATACCTGTCGGTACTCGATATGGTGGTAGGGCATTTCTATGTCCGCCTGGCTAGCTACCACCGTCTTATAGTGTTCCAGTTTGAAAGGCAGATTTTATACAGTGTTATAGAGTCACCTCTATTTTAAACATACTAATTGCTTGAAATAGAGGTACCTCATTCCTAGATAAAATGCAGACATCACTAAAGTCCAAACCGTAACGCTTTACAAAGCTACTATGAACGCGGTATTCAGAACATAAGTCGCGCTGAATTATTCAACGTCTCCAATAATTAACACGTAATACTAGTTCTACAATTTAATTAACACTTCTTTGATATTGCTACAGCGTGGAACTATTTAATCTAATTTAGAAATGATGGCTGAGGTGTTCACAATTTATGCTTTGATTAATTAATGTCGTAGTGTCTTGCAATTCAGATAAAAGTAGGTGTGTGAGTTCACGTATATTATACTTGTAATTATTTAGTACTAGCTTCCGCCCGCGACTTTGTCCGCGTGTACTTCAGGATGTATTCTTGTTCGATAGGCACAGGTGACGTATATGACAAATTATTACACAGCATAAGGTACAAAATAGTGTTTATTCTGTTACGTAGTCTAATAGTTTAAAGAAACAAAATAAATTTCAATAACTGACGTAGTACATTCAAATAGTCTTCACGCATATGTTATCAAAGCGAAAGTTTGTATATACGAATTTACATATTCTATGGTCCGTTGCTAGGCAACGCGTTTTTGTTATGCCAAAATTGCCCATGTAATCCCACTAATATTATAATTGTGATTTTGGAAAATTTACACAATATGTCTTTATAAATTATAGCCTATATGTTATTCTGATGTATAAGCTATATTATTGTAAAGTTTCATTCAAATCCATTCAGTAGTTTTTCCGTGAAAGCGTCACAAACATCCAAACATCTAAACATCCAAACATCCAAACTTTCACACTTATAATATTAGTAGGATGACGTCTATTACTAAATGAATTTTCGATTGACTTCAAAATATATCTCTCAAAGATTCTAACTTTGTGTTTTGGTGTGTAAGGTAGCTCATATCTTCGCTAATTTTTTAGTTTAGTATTTGTAAAACAAGTCAATGAAAGGTTTATTAAAAAAACAACTAAATGCTTAAGTTTTTTGTGATTTTGATATACCCAGTGTCACTCTCACAGTAAACACAAATCCATCGAGCCGTTCCGAAATTTTTATTAACATCATTCATCTTCTAAATGGTAACCATAACCAAAGAATTGGAATACGCGAACAAAGTAGCTCGCAAAAGCTAGTATGTAATAATTGTTTAATACTGATCATATAATAAACTTAACTGTCCAATGACAAATATAAATGTATAAGTATATAATTATTACAAAATGTCATTGATTATATTAAACATCGTAATCTAACGCTTCTATAATCTGAATTTTAATATTAAATCAAGACAGTTTCAAAATTCTTTCGAATATTTGTCTGTTTAGAATTCCTTAGCACCTGATAAATGGCAACAAACAGTTTTTTTACTTTTGTTTATAAAAGTGCAAAATTCTTGCCAAAAGTAAGCATCCGTGCGCTCAACTTACGATGTGTCTTCAAGTATACATAAAACTACCTGCACCTGTACTGCCAGAAGCGTTAGTTGTCCACTTTGTACTTAAAACTTGAAAATTCAGTTTTACGATTTTCTAGGAGTTGAAGAGTGTGTAAATATAATCATATGTTGTTCTCTAAGAGAATTTAAATTGGTAAAAAATCATCGAAAGAGAAAAGTGATCAGGTGAGTCAATTCAATTCTTATTTGATCCATGAGAATATATATGAAATAAAATGAATTTTTTTCTAGTTATGGCAAATAAAGTATTTTATACGAAAGTATTATTTAGGTGTGATCATTTTATTCGGCTGATCTGTGAAACCTCAATTTAATTTCAGGTTTTGGAATCTGATGTCACTATTTAATGGTTTCTGCTCCAATACAACGCCAATACAATTAATTAAGAATAATTTGAGTAATCGCTTTATAGTTTGTTGTTAAATGTTGTGCAATAACGTACCCAAGTGGACCTGTCAACTCCCACGACAGCAAAAACTATGTTTAAAAGTTTCTTCTAGAGCTTATCCTTTAGTAGAACGCGATTCCGTCTATACGTAATTTTAAATCTCCTAAAATTACTCCAGACTTGTAGTTTTGGCTTCACAACAGAAACAAAGAAAAAATGATTACAATAATGACAGGTATTTATATCACAAGCAAATATACGATAATAACTGCATTAAAATTAATGAACAGAATAGTTATAGGTATAGATATTACAGTGCGTAAATCACAGTGATTCTCCCGGAAAAAGTGTTAGAGAACACATACCAGAAAAATTCTGATAAAAATAACTGAGAATTATAAGATAAAAACTGACGCAAAAAGAGGGGTGTTATAAGTTTGACGACAATGTTTGTCTGTGGCAACGTAGCTCTCGAACGGATGGACCGATTTTGATGCGGTTATTTGGCAAAAAAGCAAGTTTCCTTGCGGTGGTTCTTAGCTATATTTGTTAATCTTATGATTAAAGCGTAGTTTAAAAAAAAATTTAATTTACTTGAGAAAGGGGTAGGATGATATATTTATGTTTATATATTTATTATGTTCATCAGTTTATAGAGAAAATTTTAAAATTTAATTTAATTTATTAATTTGATCTATATTTTGATCGAAGTTTAGAATAAAATAAATCGAACCACTTTGTGAAAAGAAAATGTTATTTAATCGTGTTTTGGTTTAACAATTCGATAATTTTTTTTACATGCATCCTATAAATTTGTACCTTTTAACTTAGAATGTCACTGTGCTTATTTAGGTTGTCTTGAATACGGTTAAGTAGAATCGCGCCCACAATATTGAAATGACGTCTCGAGCTTTTCTAGCTAATGCAAATAGGATTCTCTCGACCTTGCCTGGCTAAGTATTGGATCGTGTTCGGATCAACTTTAAGTATAAATGTCAGATAGTATTGCAATATATAAACATTTTGTCACCTAGTAAACTATTGGCGCCGGCTCTTGCGTCACCGCATTGTGTTTCATAGTTTGTAGGTTGACCATAAAAAAAAGTAAATTTTCGGAAAAATCAACAACATCTTGATTTACGATTTGGAAATGTCGTTGTTTTGGTAGTCTTCTGTGTTTCTATGCTACTTTTAGTTTGTGTAAAATAAACTTGATGTGCAAGCACACAGATGAATACGAAAGGCAGCTATTCCAAAAGAAAGTTCTTACAGCAATCTTGAGTCTAGAGAATAGTTTTTGCAAAGAAAGTGAAGGCAGTTTGGCGTTTTTATATATTGTAAAATGGGTCATAACATAGATTAAATAGCGCTGTAATCAGTTTTCTGTTACGAGTCATCATCATCACAACCGCAATGTCTTATCATCACGAGTGAAGAATAATCCACTTTTTTCTGTACCCATAATATTCTGTGATCTCCTATAATTTGTTTGCTAAGTGTGGTGGTCTATTTATTTTGTGATTTTTACAAATACCCTAATATGAATACTGTTTAATGTGGTGATTTATGGGGAGCTTTAAATGTCTTCATTATCATCAAAATTACAAAAAAGTAACACATGGATGCATTACCCGTCATTTCAATAAGCAGTTTAATATCCTTTGAATCCTTTGAATGGAATGAAAAGGTACATGATAATATATGAAGATAAATATGGAAATGGGATAATCAATAAAGCCTCATGTTGACGAAAATTTGCGTGGGCTTCATATAATATCCTAAAGGAATATTTTACAGAGATAAAATGTAGCCTATCTATAAAAGAACCAACAAACAAACATTTGCATTTATACTCGTAACATTATTAGAACTTTTGCCCACGTCTGCGTGGACTTCAGAAATTATGCCACGGTAATTACTTCTTCTTTGATCGAATTAAAAATTAGCTTATACTCGTATCTTTTTCTAACCCTTAGTTGAAGGGTCAGAAAAAGATAGTAGTTGACTTCTATACAAAAGTCAAGTCGTTACGACTCTCCGTTGCGACGTGAAGTAAGAGAAAACAAACCTTTCTAATTTATAATATCAGTAATCCTTTAGTAATAGGAGATGAGTAGTCTAACAGAAAACCTATCCAGCTGATGATGAATTAAAAAAAAGACAAGGAGCAATATGTTGTCCCTTTCCTATTGTTGTCCCAAGGCCGCGCGATTAATGGTCACATTGTTTGACAGTCGTGCGCGCAGTGCCGCGCGTCCAGTGAGCGCGCGAGTGTGGCTGCGCGGGAGTGCACGCGCCTCACCGATGCGCTGCGAGACGCGCGCGACCAGCTCGAACTCATGGAGTTCAGGATTTTGGAGCTCGAGGACGCCAGCCCTGATAAGGTACATAAATATATCTCTTTACTAGAAAGCAGGTGAAACGAAATTAAAATGCTTATTCGTTTGTTGAATGGAAAAGAAACGAAATAAAAATGTACATAATTGTTGTATTGAAGTAAAAATAAAGGAAATTTCTTTTAACTTCTACTGTGTTGGAAAACTTTATGTACTGTGCCATCAATTGTAAGAGATGAATAGTAGTTACATATTTATTTAAAGAAAAAACATGGAAAGGAAAATGATTTTTTCGTTTCATTTATTTGAATAAACCTTTTTTACTGTACTCGAAAATTACATTTAGCTACTCGGGTATAAAAAATTATTTAAATATTTATGTAGTTGTTTATGTATTAATTTTGTATTTATGTGTGAGTACCTTATACAGGCTGTAGTAGCTAAGTGTGTGCAGGCGATTATTCTGTAACTAATACATATGTATATACAAAAACTTTAAACTGATATCGAAAGTAAGTTACCTTATGCGTAAAATGACTGGAATAATTTGTTAAAAATAAAACGAGAAATATCCAAAATTTTGACATTAAACACCTCCATACATTTAGAACGATAGTAGTAGAATAGAAAGGTTTTAGTTTCATTAATTTAAAAAGTCATTTTATAAGCTTAGTACCGATATTTAAAGGATTATTAACATAACATAGTAATAAAACTACCTTATCATTGTATGACACTTATTTGTTAGTAACTACAAAATTACGAAACCGAAAAAAATCACAAAAAAAAAACCGGACCTCCTGATAAATTAATAATATGTTAACTTTACATAATTATTATTATAATCGCGTATATGAGAAAAAAAAACTATTATAACAAATTAATAAAATTAATTAACTAAAATTAATTTATCAAAGCTGAAAACAAAGAAAACAACTTAAATGTGTCTTATGGGAAAATACCTCCTGTCTTTAAAGACACTGGAAGTCATATTTATTCGTATAGTGTCTTTATAGCCTATTAGTATGCTTCTATAATGTGTGGATATTGACAGGAAATCCTTATTGTCAGATATAGCGCCGTGAGTTGCTGATTTTATACGGACATATATGCACCTATATTCAAGCAAATCCCGAGCCCAATTAAATTTAAAAACTGCATTAAATCCTTCTTGTTGAAAAAGTGTTACTATTCTGTTGACGACTTCATGAATGATGACATTTTAAACGCTGACATTTCCTCTAGAACGTAATTTGACTTTATTATAAGAATGTGTTCATTAATCTATTATGTATTTGTTGTTAAATTTTTGTGTCTACTTTTAGTCTTAAGTCAAACACAATGTATATTGTTCATGACTAAATAAACTGAAACTGAAACTGAAACCTCTAGCATACTCATGTGCCTGTAGAACTGACGTTCGTGTCTAGAAATAAAGTAAATTAAAATGTGTGTAACAGGACAGCTCTAAAATAAAACAAATCGTTCTATCTCGTTTGTTACAATTAAACAAAACTGTTACTATGCTTTGTAAATATTACAAAACACTGACAAAACAAAAACAAATCAAGACATGTACGAGTATGTTTATTCTACAAATCGAAATGAATTCATTATAACGTTATATGCATTTATTTCATCATACAAATTTTAATTAAATTGGTTCATTATATGTAATTAAATATGCCCTTGGTTAATTAAGGCAAATCGCTTTTGAATTGTGTCTTACGCCCCTTATGTGGGTATGTAATAGGTATGTATGTATTGAACACTTGAAATAAATGTTCTTCAGTAGAATTGCGTTACCGAGAATTCCCCATGTTTATTTTCTTTATCTTTAAAGATAACAAACGCACGAGTATAGCAATAGTGCGCTTAGTAAATTATAAAATAAAATTTTCCGCTGAAAATGTACCTCAGTATTGTATTTTTGGTTACCCTAAAAATATCTAATATTAGCACGGTATGTTTTAATTATTAAATTACTCCAAATTTTAGATTAAATCTATTACTGAAAGCAACGGTCTCTACATGCCAGCCAGCCAACCACTAATGATGATTTGTTAAGGTTGTTGCTCGCTTAGTGCCTCTCATTGGGTCATCACGGACTCAGCACTGATTTCAATGTAGAATTTTTCCTTAGGGGTATGATATTTTCTCATGCCATCAACGTCAACGGAAAGCCAAAAAAAATGTTTATTGTATATAGTCAAGAGGATGTGCCAGAAACTATATCGCTGAAGAGATTTTGGCTTGCTTTCAATCAGTTAATCAGGGAAGCCTTTTATCCATCCATACTAATATTATAAATGTGAAAGCGAGTTTGTTTGTTTCTTTTTTGTTATGTTTTATACTGGGATAGCTGATGGGTCGGAAAATGACTTAGACTACTTTTGATCCTGATCGAACATATCCCTCCCGCGTATATCTGAATCTACGTGGACGAAGCCGCAGGCAAAAGCGATAGTATAATACAAAGATTTCGAAGTATTCCATTTCGCTAACCAGGCCACCTTTGCTATGATGACTACAGACATTGTCTAAATGCTAGATGCTCTCAATCTTTCGTAAACAATAGTTAGTATATCTGATCATAGTAAGTGGTGTAAGTCAGATCTGACCTTGCTGCAAGTGAGTAATAAATTGTTTATAACCAACATTTAAATGTTTAATGCATGAGTTTAATGATAGTTAACTTTGTAGAGCGGACATAGCTACGTTCATTTTGCATTTCAAGTGCGACATGACGATAGAAATATACCTCTAGTTCATTGTTTTATGGGAATGTCAAGTACAAACTGTTCTCGTTGTTATCTGTTTATTCTATCATACGACAGTTTGTGTTGTGAGGTCCGCAAGGAACAGTATGGCAGTCAAAGGTAGGTTATTTGCCCGATTAACGCTGCCTATAAGGGACAGAATAAATAAGCTCCAAAACTCAGCGAGCAGTGGAATGAGCTATTCTAGGAATTTCTCTACGTGATAAAATCCGGAATGAGTAAACCCGGAGACGAATTTTGGTTACCGAATTAGATCGACGAGTCAGTGAGCTGAAATGGCAATGGGTAGGCCACATCGCTCGAAGAACCGAAACCGTTGGTGAGTGGGAGTTCTCGAGTACGGGGACATGTCTACTGGGTCGTCCCCCTACTAGA
This sequence comes from Carcina quercana, assembly GCA_910589575.2. Lineage (NCBI taxonomy): Eukaryota > Metazoa > Arthropoda > Insecta > Lepidoptera > Depressariidae > Carcina > Carcina quercana. The sequence goes on along the minus strand of OU342437.1, from coordinate 13,446,552 downwards.
TGGACCGACGACCTGGTTAAGGTCGCGGGGAGTTACTGGATGCAGGTGTCTCGGGACCGGTCAATGTGGCGTACCATGAAGGAGGCCTATGTCCAGCAGTATAAGTTTCCTGGCTGATGATGTTAAGGGACATGATGGTTACTGACATCAACAGTGCGGATTGGTAGATCTTTGAATTTTTTCTCAGGTCTCACGGTGTTTTCGTCTACAGAAAAGTCAATGGTAATGATTTCATAGTTGGGGAGAGTGTCAATCATTGAAAAATCGAGGTCTGGGTTCGAGCCGGGCTCGTACCAATGACTTCCAATTTGCTATTTAGAATTTATGTACGAATGATAAAAATCATTACCATTGACTTTTCGGTGAAGTAAAATATCAAGAAGAAACCTGCACACTCCTGAGAAGAAATTCAAAGGTGTGTGTGAAGTCTACCAATCCGCACTGGGCCCGCGTGTAGGAATATAGCCCATACTCTCTCTGTAGGAGAGTAGGACTGAGCACCTGCAGTGGGGAATATCGGCTATTGAAACTAAACATAATTGAGTCTAAAACTTATCACGCTATAACATTTTAATACAGATAGCAAAGAGTTCTATACAGAACTCTCGACTTTTATATTCTAACCAGACGGATCCGTTACGTAAACAAGCCAATTGTCATGACCGTATATTTAGAAGCAACTTCTAAAATTTTCACACAAACAATGGGGTTTTCCTTGACCTCTGAGAGAAGATAAGGTTGTAGGCGAAGGACATTCGCACTAAACTCGGTAGGAGTCTCTTTACTACGAAGAAGGTTGAATGAAATACACTACATTACCAAAAGAATGGTTTTTTTATGATCCGGGAAAATCTACTGCTGATTGACCTTCTTTTATAAATAATAGCAACGAACATGCTGAACGTGATAGAATTTTTCGGAATCACCTCGCTTTGAATGAATGAAATTGAATGGCGGTTTGAATGGTGCCTGAATGTTTTCGTGTAGGTACTCGTATGACGTGGTAGAACCAAAAACCGCTAGAAAAAAAAGCCAAAAGTATTTGATATGACAGCATTGTTGGTTTATTGACCAGTTACAATCAGAATATTCTATCTTTTATCTATGTTATAGAATCAATTATGAGTCATTTCAAACTCGAAGATTTGTTACGCTGCATGGTCTGAATAACCAAGCGTCTGGATTCGTTGTTGGACGCTTATTACGAATTGAAAATGAAATTAACTAGTAAGAGTAATCAATATATCTTTAAACTGGGTTACCGGTAGTAAGAGTTCTCGAGTTACGATCATGTACGGGAAAACTTGTGAGGGGCGACCTTGACCTAAATGTCTCGGGAAGCCGCTGGAAGCAATCAGCTGCGGTATACCTATGTTTTATTAGACGTTTCCAATGAATAAAAACAATAAAATTCCAGGTGATACATTTTGAAAATTTGATATAATAGGTAATTGATTATCTACTGATTTAATCTAATCACAAGTTATACCAATCGATTATAATCTCTGATAAGATTTAAGTTTGTCGTATTGTTATCGTACGTAAGATCCAGTTTCTGCGTGGTTTTTTTAGTTATTTCTATGTGATGTATGAAGGAATGATTTAAAAGGTGTTATCACGAGTCTATACAATGATGCTTTAGATCGATATTACTCGTGTTAGTTGTACGGCTGTGTCATTGCTAAAATTAACGATTGAACTATGTGCTACGAGAATGACGTCAATTGTACAACCTATATTTTCGTACATGGGTACCTACATGAGCGAGACTTTGGATCCAAGAGCACGAAAACTATGTCCATTATGAACTAGAGTTTTGCCCGCGACTTCGTCCGCTGAACTTCAAGAACTAAAACGGAATAGAATGTCCTCCTCCAGCCCGTTAACTATGCCTATATAGGGTGCAAGGTACCCCTCTATATGATTAACTCATGCGCTCGAGTAAATCCCAGAATCCTCTCTTGGGCTCCCCTACTAATACGTTACGACGTAAATGAAGGCCAAACCAACACGCTTTCGTATTTTTAATACTAGTATGTATTAGTTTTTGCCTGAGCTTACCTGTCTTTATGAACCATGATAAAACATTGCATTTCAACTTCTTTTACATAATTTAAAAATTGCTTCAGGGATTCCGTTTTTACCGCTTCCTGCTCATTCAGTCACTATGAAATTATGAGCAACTACACCTTCTGAATTATCAAACTCTCGAATGTGATAACTACTAGACTACTAAAAAGTGCATTTTGTGCTGTGATTTGTATTCAATTTAAATTTAAAATTTTACATAATAAATAACCATAATCTACCTTACGTCAACTGTTCCAGTTCACTTTCCTTAACGTCAAATGCCATACATACAAATTAAAACCACATTTAAATGTTAGATCGTTTAATTTATTTAAATTGACCGTTAACATAAATTTGACGTTCAAAACTAGACAAATTAACGAATAAACAACTAAGAACTAAGTGATTTGGTAATTCTTGACAGAGTGTGAAAAGAGATACCGCGTCGTTCTACATCTTTATCGTTAAACTTATAGTTAGTTCTTGCTGTAATTTTTTCCTTGGCTGCTCACAAAACCATCAAAAGGTTGTTTCAAATGTCAGTGTTTTTTCTCAAGAAAATTTCCCATAAAAACATTTCATTCATTTTCGTCCCCTAAGGGGTAGAAAATCATTCCTTAGTGGCACTCTACATTATCTCAGGGGTAGATGTTCTTTTCAAGTTTCATGCTCGTGGTGTGAGGAGGTCGGGTCCTATATATGTTGAAAGGCTTTTATTAGTACATATTTGTTTTAACAACTCTACTTCTTAATTGATACGGAAACTTTATAGCGCGCGGCATGCTCTAGTAATCCTTGAAATCGTTATGTACATACTACATACGTATTAAGCGTAGCATACACTGTATAATTCATTTATTTAACTACTTTATCTTAACTAAGAAATAAATTATTTTCTTTATGATTTGAAATTACGAGTCTGAAACTGAGCTATTAAAATTAGAAGCAACAATACTTTTACTCATTCACTACTTTGAAATACTTTTTTTATTGAATACAGTAAAAACAATGTGTGGGATATGATTTTAGCAAGATGTCTATCATCAGATCTCTTAACTTACTTATTTTTGCATTATTGGTATTCTGAAACGGATATTTAAGGTTCTAGATTATGTAATTTGCCCATACAACTTTTCTACAATTTTCGACCTCTTAGGGGTAGGTGTCCTTTAGTGTGCATAATCTTTTAGTGGTTAATCCATATCATAAAAGGGCTCCATTTTTAAAATTAAGCAATTTGGTGTGGGTGTTGAGATTATGTCAATCAGTCAGAAAGGTATAACTTTGTATTTGCACCAATAAGAATGAGTAAGCACCCAATCGAAGGTCTTAGCTTACCTATAAAACGTTATTCAAACCTACATCTTCGTAGATATTTATTTCGAAGGTTGAAATCATATATGTACGGTACAGCCCACACACGAAGTGGTTATAATTCAATGTCCTACACCTACTTCTTTGTCTATTAAGGGCATAACGTATAAATGAGTTAACAAAACCAACGTGATCTTGTCTTTAGTTTCCAACCGAATTTAAAAACGGAGGATGTTCTGAATTCAACTGTATTTTTTTGGACATGTATGTTACACGATAAATCCACTAATTATGATTTTGATAATTCTATTTATGTTTGGTAGATAATAAATACTTCAGAGGTTGTCTCATTTATATTTTAACGAAACTGATTAAGCTCTTTTTGAGAAAATCAACAATAACAAAATATATACCCAGATAATTTTACCTCTAAGGGTGAACATTTTATGGGCTGAATGCTTTATACTTTTAGGGCTGTTTAATTCGGTTTCGGTTAATTATAGTTTATCAATATAGGATCTTCATTTTATATATGCCGTATATAAATGAAGATGCATAAGCGCATAAACGGCATTGGAATATGAACACACTCATGATTTTTGCCTTTACCAAAAGTTGTATCCAAAACAAAACATATCTATAGAATTTTTTTAAGTGACCTGTGCACACAATGTTCAACTATTATATCCACAATAGACTTGTGTCCACTAATAACAAATTGATTGGTTTATAGTTTCTAATTATAAATGAAGAGACGTAGATAAGAAAAAAACACTCAATTTCTTATAAAAGTTAAAGATTATTCATATTTTTAGAAAATTAATTCGAAACAGATAAGCATTAAGTCACGTGGCAGCGGAGACCAACGTGAATGAAAAATGAAGTGTGACGTCACGCCACGCAAAACATTCATTGTTGTTGATGACCAAAGTTGTTGACGTTTGCATACCACAGAGCAGGTTACTCCAGGTTTTATCGCAGACTGTGACGTCATTCAAGACGCCATGACACTATTCAGCGTTTTCGAGGGAAATCTAAATTGCTTTTTAAAAATACAAAATACGTAATGTAATTATTCATTTTTCTTTATAATATAGTTTTTTGGGATAAAATAGAAATTAAAGTATACAATTAGTCAAGTTTTCAAATTTAGTCATCTAGCCTATTCCACACAAGTTCACAAATAATAAAAATACTACTATGCCTTCCATCACGAATAAAATAATGAACTACGCCATACTTATCTCGCGATCGAACGAGTAGTTGGCATTTATGTAATCTGTCTACTCCTCTTGCCTTACATCTGTATGTATGTCTTCAAAGTATTGTGTTGCATTCCGCTAACGTCAACATTTGTGGAACACCTGCATCCTGCATGCCGGGATTTCTGACGCAGCAAAATTAACTACGATAGCATTCGATATAACAGTTTTATCACATTACCAGATATCTATGTTTATTATATTCTCGCCCGCCCAGACTTTATATGTGATGAACAAGTTTTTTATTGTATTAAAGAACTAGTGAAAACTGGTAGTTTTAGTAGGTAATTGGTAGTTTTAGTAGGTAATTGATTGAATCTTATTTTTTGTCCACCAGGGCCCCAGGGACAATCTGACGGACTCGGACTCTGGCTGCGTGTCCCCTGGTTCCCGAATAAAGGACTCAGCGTCACCAGAACTCAAACGAATGGATTCTGGCTACAAATCCCCTAACACTCCAAGCAGCCCGTGCAACCCACGACGAAACCTCACGCCTCACGAAGATTTCAAAGATGACTTCGCGAAAGCCCAAGTCCTGGCAGATATACTGGACAGGAACTCGGAAGCCAGTGACTCTTTGAAGAGCAACCCAGTGAAGGAGCACTTGGAACAAATGATCTTGAACGCTGCTTCGGCCGAGGATAGGAGTTGCTTGGAACAAGTTCTGATGCTATTGTATAATTTGCAGGCGTTAAGCAGCTCTGTTAGTGAAGATGAGTGTTATCAGGTGAGGTTTTTCTTCAATTGTTATTTACATCATAAATATTAGGAATCAAGAATATTCTACGTCAGAGAGTTCTGATTATTTTAAAAAGAGTAACATTTAATATTAATAAAAGCAAACAAACATTTTGATCCTAAACTGATTACCAATTGGTAATAAGTTACTCAATCTAGTGTCACTTACTATATTTAAATCTCTCTGAGTAAAACCTTCTTGAAGCATATTTAAACTGTCGCTGTCACTAAATTACATCTGTCAAACCAATCGAACTGAAATCCAAATAATTAATAAATTATCGTAGAATATAATTCAATCAACATGTCGTAACAATTTTAAATTTATACAGGAAATATTCCCATTACAGACAAAACCGAAAAGAATATGTGACCTAAAACTAAAACCAGAAACCGACATTCCGTCCAACAAAGTACAGAAAGCGATAGCCACTGTTACGCCGTACCAACAGAAGGGATACAAATGTGACTCGTTGGAGAGCTTGTGCAGTGACGAAAGGAAACCTAGCAATGTTTTACAGGTAAATACTATAGGTAAAGTCAAGATCCGTCTGGAAACATGTGCTGCTGCAGGACTTTAGGAAGACTCAAACATAACGGCTGCAGTATTGCTGCTGCTACTGCGATGAATATAGTGGATAGAGAGCGAAGGAATAGTAGATTTGTTATCTCGGCTCGTCTGCACTTTAGGTGACTAAAACTAGCGCCTTCAAACTTTTTTACTTATAGAACTACTTATAACAAACAACTGTGTAAAATCTCAGATTGCGGAAATGCGCCGTTTTAACGATATGATTTTTTAAAGTTTCAGAAAATTCCTTAGCACAACGCCATATTTAAGTGAAAACCAAGTGCACAGATAACTATATATTGAAAACAGACCTAACTAAAGAGATTGCAATCACTGACATTGATGTTTAAATTCGCCATAAAGAGGATATAATAATATATGACTGGTAGTCAAAGATCTAGGACCATACAGCCTTGTCTAAACTGGCATTTATTTTTCATCATGCAAAATATGTATTACGTGAACTTTGCTAGTGTCTTCAAACTTTTTTAGAATCAAATTTGTAGTATCCCAGATTGCGGAAACGCACCGTTTTAAAGATAAGATTTTGGCTCGCCTGCACTTTAGGTGACTGCAACAGACCCGGAGATGACTGCAGGGCAGAAATCCCGTCGGATAGATTAGGTTTGTTAGGTTATTTTTTTTTATACAGACCCGGAGATGAGTGCAGGGCAGAAATCCCATCGGATAGATTTGCATGATGAGTTCTACAATCCAAAATTTTTTTAGTCACCTAAAGTGCAGCCCTTCCAAGATTTTTTAAAGTTGTACATATTTTCCATAAAATATCACAATTTTTAGTTGAAAACAAAGCTTAAGAGGGTTTATCCACAAAATATCTTCCCACGAAAGAAGAACCGTCACAAAACTGACATTTCCTTTATTAATCTTCTTGAAGACAAGAAGAAAATGGTCATTAGTTCTTACAGACATGTCTTGGTTTATTTTAGTCCCTTATGGTGAATTTTAGGCCAAAGCCGTTTTTCAGTATTCTCAATGAAATGTATGTAATACGGAGTAAAATAAAATATGGAGTTAAAAGTGTGGTTCAAGGAATCGATTGGGTGAAATAAAACATCGTCACAAATAATACAACCAGGGCAGAAACACATGGTTATTCCAACCCCAAAGCACGAGCCGAGCGAAGCGTGCCGCGGCAGCGGCCGGCGAAGTGCCAGAAACGAAATGCTGGCGTTTAACTATCTCTACCCCACCCTATCTATCGTTTGTTAAAATTTTCATAGAGTACCGTTTCCGGCACTTGGACGAAAGATTGTTGTATTTGTAATACATATTTTGCATGATGAAAAAGAAACACACAAAATAGGCGCATCTGACGTCGAGTTGCGATAACCTGCCCCGATAACGAATACGAATGATGAAAAAGAAATGCCAGTTTAGACAAGGCTGTATGGTCCTAGATCTTTGACTACCAGTCATATATTATTATATCCTCTTTATGGCGAATTTAAACATCATTGTCAGTGATTGCAATCTCTTTAGTTAGGTCTGTTTTCAATATATAGTTATCTGTGCACTTGGTTTTCACTTAAATATGGCGTTGTGCTAAGGAATTTTCTGAAACTTTAAAAAATCATATCGTTAAAACGGCGCATTTCCGCAATCTGAGATTTTACACAGTTGTTTGTTATAAGTAGTTCTATAAGTAAAAAAGTTTGAAGGCGCTAGTTTTAGTCACCTAAAGTGCAGTCCTTCCGTTATCTCTTACCACATTGGTCAAAATAAAAGCCGTGCCGTGGTTGTAACACTTGACCTAAGATGCAATCAATGCAAATTATTAGCCACTAGCAACTGAGACTGTCTCTAGGAGTCAGATCTTCAACTTTTACTTTCACACACATCAATTTCAATGCCTATAACGTTGGGATAAGTTATCCAACCGGATGCTTTTCAATAAATAAATTGGTATGAAATTGAACTCTCAATTACTTAATTTGATTCGGTTTAAATTCAATTGATTAATCGGGCGCTTGGCATTTGACTGGATACTGTGTTTAATTTACAGAGATTCTAAGAAAACCTTTTTTTCAGGAGAGCGGTATTTTTGAAGGTGTCGAAACAGAATCTAGATGCACACAGACTGACAACGACAGCTTCGAATGCAATAGCGAACTAAACACAGAAATACAACGACTGAATAGTATTAGAGAGAAATTAGAACGACAAGGCGTTAGAAATAAGATTAATAATAGTAAGGAAGAGAACGATGGCCTGGAGTGCCGCTGTGTGAAGTTGGGGAAGAAGCACAAACAGTATTACGAGAGGAGGCTTAAATTCTTGGAGGGAAAGATCTCTATTTATGAGGCAGCACAGGACGTCAAAGAGGCTAAGCTAGCACAGAGATTGCAGAAGGAGTTTGAGCTAGAAAATAGGATACAGGTATGTATTTTACTGATAATATTTACGACCACAAATACACGGCACTCAAGTGAGTAGGGTACAGATATGGGTCATTATCGATAACAATATTCAACTCATCAATAAATGGCGCAGTAAAGATAAAAAACATTGGCTTTCGAATGTTGTACAAACAGAGATGCCGAAACTTAGTGCAGGGTTTGTATATTGTACACGTGCCAAAACAGTGATACCTAATCATGAGATTTTAAAATAAGAACTATGGGTGTGCACTTACACACCTTCATCTCATCTGATAGTAAGTGACGATAAGGCCGTTGAATGGAAAGCCTTCTATACTGATTTGTAGTCGTACCGTTTACTATGAGGTGTAGTCTGTTTTCGTTGATAAAAAAAAAACTTGTGATAATAAATCTTCATTCTCGGTATCTTTTAACGGAACTTCCGTTCGTTTATACAATTTGCCTCAGATTTCCGTAATGTGTTGGCCTTCATGCCTTCTTTGCGCTCGCGCTGCGATGACTGACGCAGGCCCTTGATTGTTTAACTGGCTTTCGTAACAAAAACAACACAAGTAACATGTACTTGTCTACAATGATCAGCGATCAAATGATCATGCATGACTTGAGCAAACTATCGGACTTCGTTGTTGTTTTTAATGTATACATGTCAGCGTTATTGTAATGGAATCCGTTTGAAATATTACATCTTCGTTAATGAATAATAATTTTCTATAACGAAAAAAAAATTACAACATATTTTGCTTAGCGATAATTTTTTTAAAACTTTTGGGTTCTTCCCCTTTTGTACATAAATATGTAAAATCTACGTGGATTCACAGAAGGTCCACTTAAGTTGTCCCATGGCTGGACAGCTGGGAATTGTGTTTCCTAAAGTTCAGTTACTCATACTACTGCATTCAGACCCATTGCATGAGCAATGGACCTTTTGGGAATTGCGCCAGCAGTCCAGCCATGGGACAACTTAAATGGGCCTTCTGGGAATACAGGAAAAACTATTTATATGTTTACAAAAATGTTCAATAAAATCTTGGAACTTTTGTTACTTAAAATATGTAACAAGGTTCATCGAACACAACGATGTTAAGCTGTTATTTAACATGCAGGAGCTAGAATCACAACTCGCCGATCTTAACGAGAGGTACGACAGATTAGAGGAAGACTGCTGTGAATTGGAAGAGATCGAAAATGACACCCGATTGCATTGGCAGCAGTGAGTATAAAGCCTTTTCACGTCACGTCATTTCAGACGTCTCGTCATTTGTTAGCAAATGGTAGGCTATAACGATGCGGTCATGCTTTACAGAACTAGCAGAGCTGCGCATTCATCTGGTCTGTTATATATTTGTCTGATATATAAACGAAATTATTTAAATTAATGTTTAACTTATACAAAATATCGCTTTGTTTTCCACGATTGATAAATAATAGATTTTAAAAGTGTTGATTCATTTGAACTGCCAGTTATCTTCTAATCTACTTATCGTCCTCAGTTGCATATATGTCAATTGCTGGCCATGATTCTTGGATTTGAAGACTTTGTTGACATTTGCCAGATACTTGACAGGTGGATTGGTGAAAGCAACAATATAAATCCTTAGTCGCCTTTTACGACACTAGCTTGTAGGACATTTTCTATGTGCGCCTGGCTAGTCTATTTTACCTTTGTCGTCAAACAGCAGTGTTAAAAGCACTCGAGTTCCAGAATGAAAGTTAGCACAGCCAGCGCCATATTGACTAGGCTTCTGCATAAGCACGCTTTCCATCCAACTGACTTACCGTCACTTACCATCAGGTAAATGCCAGGCGTGGAGACAAATTTAGAGGAAACAGTAATGCATGATCCGAATTCGTAGAATCTGTATATCCCATTACTAAAACGAATCGAGTGAATCTAAACTGACATATTATAATGTAATGGACATTATTGAGGAGTATACGTCATGTATTTATTAAAGGAGTGGCCGTATCGAAACGGCAGTTTCTTGACATTTCGCTAACCGTCCAAACAAACATGCCTAGCTGTTGACACATTTGGCTACGAGGACTTGCTTGTATTGGCAAATTTGGAAAAACGTAGGATGCTGTTATTGCCTCCTCAAACATTATTGTTAGCTGAAGTATAATATTAGCTTTTACTGTTTCTATTAGTCATTCTATCAATATGTATAAGTTAAGTACATCAGTTGTTTTGTATGTGTTACTGTATTGTGACATGTTTGAATCCTTTGTCTTTGTATTTGATATATCTGTACTTTTATTACTAATACTATGCCAAACTTACGATGACTTTTCTGATCGTTATTGTCAAAAATGCGGGCAATTTGCGACAAAAATCAAAAATATTATGATCAAAATACTGGTCAGATTCTACTTTCGTAGAAGTATATATATATACAGGGTGGTCCAAAATGTGACGTCCAAAAATTTTTTTTAGATTCCTTACACCTGGGTGTATCCGAAAATACCCCATGTATGTTCCGCGATTTTTTGTAGTTTAGAAGTTATGATTTTTTAAATGTATATTTCGAATTTTCTGCCGGAGCGACTTAAAATAATCGTAACTTGTTTAATAGTAAGGTTTTTTTATTTATTTTTTCTCGAAAGTGATCGTCTTGAATCACCCTTTCTACTTTATTATCAACTACACAACGTTATTCATTACAAGTTACCGAAAAAAGGGATGAAAGTAAAAATTTTAGGTTTGAGTTGAACGGAGCAAAATTTTCAAAAATTTCTTAATAATACAAAATTAATGTTTCATTGGTTCAAACTAATTTTAAAAACTCCAGCAGTTTGTCAGCTTACCAAATAATAATAAAAAAGTTGTTCTTAATAGGCGATTTTACGACGAAATTGGCTTCAGAACTTAGTTAGGTGAGAATGCATAAAAAAAAAATGTTGTCGTAAAAAATGTTTAAGCTTATTTTTTTTTTCATTTTTATGGCCTACATTAGCAAGGCATCAAAAGCATTCAAATAATCTCAAATTGAACGATCAGTGACACATTTCATTTTCTGTTTTTAGACATGAAATTATGAAAGCTAGAATTAAACCAAAATCTACTTCAAGGCCAATCACACACAATGACACAAAGCAATAAATAACACGTTTCAAAAGGCGCCAGGCCAGTAAGGTCTTTCTCTTTCGCACTGTTATGGTTGCGTAGAAGTACGAAAGAGAAAGACCTACTGTCTTGGCCACAAAAGTCAGCCGTGCGCGCTAGGGGTTTTTTACCTGCACTTCCCTCTCCCCCCTCTCCCCATACATTCTCCGTAGCATCTCACTGTATCGTCCGTCCGCTAGTCGTTCACTCACTTCCATCGCGTGTGATACTACTTGACGTTGCTTCTTTCCGATACCGATATTTTGAACCTACTTTCGCTTTGTTACTGGACTCCGATTTGCCTTACGACTAACTTGTGCTTGTGTTACGGACTCCGATTTGCCTTACGACTGACTTGTGCTTGTGTTACGGACTCCGATTTGCCTTACGACTGACTTGTGCTTGTGTTACTGACGGCAACATGAGTAATTTTAGTCTAAGCCAGTACGCAGAAATGCACTTTTACTATGGTATGGCCAAAGGAAACGGTCATTTAGCCGCAAGGCTATATCGTCAACAACTGGACCGGCGAGGAGAAATACTGGACCATTACCCGGACCATAGGGTATTTATTAATACTCATAATACGCTGATGGCCGGGCGTATCCCCGGTCGTAGCCAAAGGCACGAAGGAGTACCCAGAGTAGATCCGGACAGAAGAGATGAAGTCATCGCAGCTGTAGAAAGAGACTCTTCTACGAGTTCCAGAGCAATAACCAGAAGGACTGGAATACCACGGACCTCAGTTCTAAGGATATTGAAAAATGGTATGTCGTTTTGTTTTTTATTTACACAAAACATAAATCACAGATACAATGCCAGGTATTAGACTTCTTCCTGCCTAGGTGGTGAGTAATAGTCCTTTTCTTTTTTCAGAAGGCTACCACGCTTACCACATTCAGCGCGTTCAGGAGCTACAAGCTTCAGATTACCCTAGAAGAGTTGCTTTCTGCGAAACAATGATACAAAGGTGTCAGGAAGACCCAGATTTTTTTAATAAGATCTTATGGACCGATGAATCCCGTTTTGAAAACACTGGAGTATTTAATATCCATAACTATCACAGCTGGGAAATTGAAAACCCACACCTTGCAAGAGCATCAAATTTTCAACATCGATACAGCGTAAACATGTGGTCGGGAATTGTAAATGGAGAACTGATTGGGCCTTTCGAGCTGCCGTCTAGGTTGGATGGAGACACATATCTAAACTTTTTGCAGAACAACCTTTTTGAATTGCTGGAAGATGTAAACTTGGAAACAAGAAGGCACATGATATTCCAAAATGATGGTGCTCCTTGCCATTACGCACGCCAAGTGAGGGGGCACCTTAATGAAACATACCCGGGCAGATGGATTGGGCGTGGCGGCCCAATCGAATGGCCTGCACGTTCACCGGACTTGAACCCAATAGATTTTTTTATTTGGGGTTACTACAAAGAAGTTGTCTATGCTCAGCAAACTAACTCCGAAGAAGAACTGAGACGAAAATTGAGAGAAGCAGCGACGAAAGTCAGACAAAATTCAAGCGCTTTCCGCAGACTAAAAGATAACTTTTTAAGACGTTGCCGATTGTGTATCGAAGTTGAAGGGCGTCATTTTGAAAATCTTCTTTAATAAAGTAGTTGAACTTAATTTGTGTTTTCTTTTATTGATGCTAAAAATAAACCAAAATAACCGTATTAATAAAAACTAAACTAAGCTTTTTTAAAATAAAATGTTTTCTAATGTGTCACTGATCGTTCAATTTGAAATTATTTGAATGCTTTTGATGATGCCTTGCTAATGTAGGCCATAAAAATGAAAACAAAATAAGCTTAATATTTTTTTTTGACAAAATTTTTTCTTTATGAATTCTCACCTAACTAAGTTCTGAAGCCAATTTCGTCGTAAAATCGCCTATTAAGAACAACTTTTTTTTTATTATTTGGTAAGCTGACAAACTGCTGGAGTTTTTAAAATTAGTTTGAACCAATGAAACATTAATTTTGTATTATTAAGAAATTTTTGAAAATTTGGCTCCGTTCAACTCAAACCTAAAATTTTTACTTTCGTCCCTTTTTTCGGTAACTTGTAATGAATAACGTTGTGTAGTTGATAATAAAGTAGAAAGGGTGATTCAAGACGATCACTTTCGAGAAAAAATAAATAAAAAAACCTTACTATTAAACAAGTTACGATTATTTTAAGTCGCTCCGGCAGAAAATTCGAAATATACATTTAAAAAATCATAACTTCTAAACTACAAAAAATCGCGGAACATACATGGGGTATTTTCGGATACACCCAGGTGTAAGGAATCTAAAAAAAATTTTTGGACGTCACATTTTGGACCACCCTGTATATACTTCTATCTGCCCATTCTTTTGTTCACACTTGAACCATAGAGCTGCACTGTGTGCTTCAAAAAATCAATGTCTTGAATGAGGAAATAGTCTCTTATGAACTTTTCAACATAAACTATATCCAATCGTGGCGGAAGAGAATTACTCAGGGATCGTTCTGGAATAATGAATTTTTACGTCCAGTGATCCGACAGAAAATAAGTTGCCTCTGAAACACCTAACAAATGTTAGGGCTGAAGGGATGTAAATGGAATAGAATTTGCAGTCTGCTTTAATTTCTACTGTAGCACAAATATGTTTATCTGATGTTACAGGCTTGAGATGGACTATGAGCTCTGTTCTGCACAACTGAGAGACATGACTGAGCAAAGGGAATGTTCAAGAGGTCAAGTGCAGAGTCTGATGGCTGAGCTCGCAAACAGAGAGCGTGCATTGAAAGCTAGAGAGGTAAGAGAAACCTGATAATGTGCGCTATAATAGCACAACCTAATTTCACTCCCTACACGTCTACCGCAAAACCGGCTTGGTTCCACATATAGTTAATATTGCAAATCTTCATTTGTAATAAATCATAATCATCAGGATGATTGAGTTCACAGAACAGTCTGTTGAAAGAATCAGCCTGTGAAATTTTTAAAATAATATATTCATTTAGCATTTACTCAGACATTCGTTGCTGTTTAAAGCAGAAGGTAAGTTATTTATAAATCAGCTATTGTGAAGATTTTGAAGCGATGCCTTTTACATGGATTTTTACGAACATTTTATGCAAAACATGTTCCGAATGTTAGTTTGGTTCATTGGTTATTGCCTTGTTTTTATTATAAATCAATTACAGCGTTGTTCAGTTACGGCTACGGCTACGCGCCTCTCCTATTCAGTCAACTTGTTGCTCAGTTACCTATGTAAATCAATTGCCAGGTTTATGTCTCAAATTTTATACAAAACAGTAACTATTTTCTGTCAGTTTCTCTTCAGTGATACACAGGACATGCTACGCTCTCTGCGGTGATTTTATTCTAAAGCCGAAAAAAAACGTATAAGTAAATAATTCTCGTTCCAGACGGAGTTATTGACGAGACTCAAGAAGCTGGAGGCAGCCGTTCCAGCGTTGATTGCCTGGAATCTCTTCAACGCCGCCGGGGTCTGCTTGACGCCTAGTGCCATGGTGAGTTTTAAACTCCTGATGTAACTAAAGAAAACATTTAAAAAGCTTATATACGAGTTTGTTTAAATATTTTTATAGTTTGCACTTGGCCTGCAACTCACCTGATGATAAGTGAGGATAAAGTCGTTGAATGTAAAGTGTGCTTAACCTTAAGGCTTAGGCTAATAAGGTACTGGCTTTGCTACATTCATACTGGAACACAGCTGTGCTGCTTGGTGGTAGACGTAACATGGTGGTAAAGAGCCAGGCTGATATATAAAGAGGTCCTACCACCGGGACTACGTAGAATCGAACCTGTGACCTCCGCATTGTGAATCCAACTGGGTTCACAATCCCAAAAAATTATGTAAATAAACAATTATCACATCTAAGATACTGAGGAACACTATTTCCCATAACACAGACTCACTCTAGCTTGGGAAACAGTTGTTCGCTCAGTTTACAATATTGTTGACTTACTAATATATAATCATCGTTGAATAGAATAGTTTTATATTTATATATTAGTAGGATTAGGGGTTATAAACATTTTATTTTTACAATTTTATTTCATTTTACTGAGTCAAATTACGAAGTTTATAAACTAGCTATAAGATATTTAACATTAGAAGCTCATATCCAGTTTTGGGCATAAGGTCATCTCTGGCTGACTAAATGACTATAATGATACTTAGTCAATGATCAACTTTAATTTCAGCAAACCCTGAAGAACCGGATGGGCCCGCTGAACCAAGACTCGAAGAATATCGTAGCTAAGTTGAGGATGGACGCGATGAAGCCCACCAAGGAGCTGGTGCCTTCCAATACCAGTTTCATTATTGCAGAGTTTCCAACTATTGCAGCGTTAGAAAAACAAATACATGAGTAAGTTGAGACTTTTAACTAATTATTTTTACGTAGAGTTCGAATGGTGAAGTGTGGTCACGGAGCAGGAAGAATTAAGTACAATGACCCCTCAATTGATCGCAGGTATGTGACAGTGAGTGCCAGAGACAAGCATTGACGGGTCATTTTACGACATTTTCCCTGTTCCTTGATTGTAGTTTAAAACTGGTTACAAATGTTACAATTAAAGTGATTCACAACGAAAAAGTTTCAATAGCAAGTTTATTTTACCATCTTTTTTTCATTCCTACGTTATAATTAAATGTCATGTTTTTAGTTCGCTCTAACTCCTTTTAATAAACGAATGAAATGAATGAATGAATGAAATCATTTATTCCACACTCCACAGTATTAATCCATATTTCTGTTTACATTTACATTTTAAAATTTGTAATTATAAGTAGTAAAATTGTCATTGTAAACAGAAATATGGACTGATACTGTCTGAAAATTCATTTTATTTTAAAAGTTTATGGTAAAAGATAACTATTCTACATCTGCTAAATGGCGGACAGCGGTGCTCATATTTTATTTTCTGTGATACCACTTGAGTGTTAAACATGACCGTTGAACTAAATCTGAGATTCTATTGTGCTATCAGCCACTTGATGGTGATTATAGAAATCTCGTAGGAAGACCGTTTATGATGTCAATCTATAAGAGAGGCTTTATCAACAGAAAACTTATGCAGCTGTGGCGGTGACGGTGACGGTAAAATGAAGTAGTAGAGTTTTTTAACATGTATGATGGTTTCATCTCACCTGATGGTAAGTGATGAGGCCGTGGGAAGGTAAGCGTGCGTACCCTGTAGTCTCAATCTAATGAGGCTCTGACTATGCTAACTTTCATATCAAAACACAACAGCGCTATTAACATTGCTGTTTGGCGGCAGACTTAGATAGCATGATGACTCTTCATCATGTTATCATCATGATCAGACTCTTGCGTCACCCACGGGATGACTTGTGGTCATGTTACATTTTTAAGCCGACACCATACGTCACGACATTAGTGGAGAGAAATAAAAATTGATTTTATCTTTCCAGGCTTGAGCTAGAGAAGCAGAATATTCAGTTGAAAGCAGAAGATCTAAAGGAATCACTTACGAAGAGATTGAAAGAGCTAGAAAACGAGTTGGAGATGACGAAACGGCAGTTGATGGTAGCAGAATCGTCGGCACAAGCGAAAAGCAAAATCCTGAACAAAGAGATAAATGATTTGGAGAAGAGGATGAAAGAAGAAACAGAAGCAGCAGAAGTAAGTCACATAAATAAATAACTTGGGCTGTATGATTCCAAGTATGCGTTGGAAGCTCTTGTATATTTCCAAGGGTAATGAAAGAGTTAGATAGAACCTTGATTAAGGGCACTAGCGAAATATGGCCAATATTATTAATAGATTACTAAAATCAAAACTTTAGAACTACAATTTGCAAACTATGCGTAAAAGGAAGTTGATTTTTAATTAGTCTGCGAAAACAAATAAAAATCTACAAAGAATTTGCAGCTTTCTATGAAAAATGTTATGTTTTCATTCCTTACTAATCAGACCGTGATAAAAAAATGGCGTGTGCGCGTAATATTAAACACTTAAAGTCTTTAACCATGACGGCTTCGCAGATAAAGATCTAGATTAAAGCGATTACGTCTTGTGGAAATCGATCGAATATTGTGTCGGAATTACGTGAGTGGATCTCGTAAAAAAGTTGTGCGCGATATATAAGCAACCACAATGAAAATTATGATGTCAAAAGACAAACAGCCTTTCGTAAGATTTTACGAATGACTGTTGCCAGCATTTCGATAATTTTTGAATACGCTCAGACGCAGCTCGATTTCAAACAAATAATGCGTAGGTCGATAAAATACCAAAAAATCGACAAAAGCTACAGAAGACGAGTCCTATATTCGACACAAAACCAAGTGCATGCAAGTTAAGTAGACAGCTACCCGGCCTTTTAGAAAGATTTACGTAAGAATGATGTGAATTAATGAAAAGCAGAGGTTCTAATTTAATAGGCCCTATGTCCTGTTGCTGGCTGCAAAAACAATTGAGTTCGTGCATTAAATTATTTAAATAGGTGCCTTTTGAAAGAAATCGAAAATCTTCGTGGAAGAAAGACAGATGTGATCTTTTTAGATGAAGGTCAAATTCAACCCAATTGAATCCTTACATTAAAAATGTTCTGATTATCGACGAACAAGTTTTGAGGGTACGTCATTTCGTACAATGACATGTAAGACATTGCTAATCTTAATTCTATTTTGTCTTTGTTTTGGTCTGAGTAAATTTACCTTTATTGACAATGACTACAAAGTTGCTTTTGTAGTGTGAATTTGAAAGAAATTACCTTAATTATTATTACAATGTTACATCAATTTTCAGTCACCAGCCGACTCCACACTGATGTTCGAGCTCCAAGTCCTGATGAACACTGAACAGGAATTGAAGAGTCGTGTCACAGAACTGGAGCGGAGAGAAGCAGCATACCTGGAGATGTTGACACAAGCCGATGACATGTGGGCTGAGATGGAAGGTGGATACAAGAAGAAGATTGAAGAGTCACAAGTCATTGAGAAAACCCTCAGAGGAAAGGTTCGATATATACTTCTCATCAGAAAAATCGAAACACATTGCAAGTTTATGTTTTGTAAGGATTATCAGAAAAATGTGTACATTTAGGAATATATGTCAAATGTCGTTTAATAGTGACTAATATGAGGTTTTCAAATGCTATTGTTAATGTTCTAAATTCAAATTAAATTTTCCTACGTACAGAGCAGACGTTCACCGCCTCCCTCTAATCCGCGATACCTCACTTCTCCCCGCAAGAAAGTGAACCGCTCAAGGATCGGTAATATGGCACGCGCGGATTCGCACACACATGCGCGTGTACACAAACGTTATCCGTTCGATGTATGGGAATAGGAACCTATACCACGACATTTGTTTGAAGTGTCCGGACTGTAACGAGAATTAGATAAATATACATCGGCAAATTTTCAGATTAGTAAACTGGAAGCTGACCGAGACAATTACAAGACAATGGTGGAGCCAAGTAAGCTGAGGATCACGGAACTTGAGGAGACAGTGTCAGCGACGCGGGTGGCTCATGAGAAGGCGGAGAGAGACCTGAACATGCAAAGGAAGCTGAACGAGTCCCTCACCATGGAGCTGAAGAAAGCTGAATCTTCTGTGGAGAAATCAGAAACAGCGCTCAATGAATTGAATTCCAGGTTTAAGGTATGTTACATTTGATACACAATGGATTTGCACTTCATGTTCATCTGATGGTAATTAATGATAAGACTTTATGATAGAAAATTGCAACGAAATCGCATGATCATGAGATCATTTCGCTAAGGTGGAAGATAAAGGCTTTCTGGAATATTTTGGTCTGTTATTGTTCTCTGTTAGCAAAATTTAACTAATTTTTGCCAGATACCGGATTTTTCCCAGATAGGCGTAAAAGTCTAGTTAAAAAAAGATCAATTAGGTTAAATTAAATTAATATTATTAGCAAATCACTCACGGAAATCTAAACTACTTGTTTTTGGCAATCTATTAGAAGACTAAATTTGACTTTACTGACATAACAAATGATTTGATCTTGGATTCTAGTAGTAGAAGATTTTTTTTATTGAGATTTTGTAGCCTCGAATGATTCTAAGATTTAAATTTCTTTTAACAGGCGGAGCTAGACGCACTTCGTAAGGTGAACAAGAATTTAGATAACGAGTTTTTGGTGCATAAAGAATATGCGAAAGAGCGTGAAATGCGATTCTTGGGTGACTTGGAAACCATAAGGAAAGAACTCGCTAGAAGTACAAAAGCCCATCAGGATTTAGATGTGACCAACAGCGAACTGAAAGAAGAGGTAAGTGTGACATCGTTTCCTCTATCACTGACACAGTAATTGAAATATTCGTGGCTTTTTGGTTACATAGCAAAGGGATGGCAAGTTTAGTGTTTTTGAGCACTTGTATTGTATTATACCACTATTAATTTTGACTTTTGAAGGGAAAGTTTTTTCGATAAATAGTCTAAATGATACAGCGCTTTATTGATAAGATATTAGTCTCTCTCAGTAGGATCGAAATAATAGAAAATTCTAGGTTTATTGAAGTGAAAACTTCTTT
This sequence comes from Carcina quercana, assembly GCA_910589575.2. Taxonomy (NCBI): domain Eukaryota; kingdom Metazoa; phylum Arthropoda; class Insecta; order Lepidoptera; family Depressariidae; genus Carcina; species Carcina quercana. Next base: position 13,426,556 of record OU342437.1, on the reverse strand, counting down.
GGGCGCGTTGAACACTTTTTGGGTGAACAAAAATCTTGGAACTCGCGTCATCATCACCGCACGCTTCGCATGAGCTATATGTATATTGTGTATTTACTTTTCACTTCTATCGGCAGTCCCCAAAGACTGACCCGCATTTTTTTGTGGTAAATGGTCGTATGTATGTTTGCTACGGCTTTTGCACATTTATTAATGCTTTCATTGTTTAGTGCTTATCGTTCTAACACGCATGTTTTATTAGAACACTGTATTCGCGATTCGGTGTTGTGTACACGAGTGTGCATGTTGGATATCACGGAATGGCCTGTTACTGGAGAGTGTTTAGGAAGACTATAAGAAGACGTGTTTTCTCAGGTGGAATCTCTGGAGAAACAGCTAGCATTAACGCAGAGAGCTTTGAGCCAGTGTAAGAGGAAGTGTGACGAAAAAATAAAGACAATGAGCCATGAACTGTCGATAAAGACGGAGGAGCTAGAAGAGTTGAGAAGCGAAACGATGAGACAGACGTATCACGCGTCTAGGATAGAGCTGAAGCCAGACAGAACAGAGTATGTCGATGAAGGGTTGATATACACGGCCGTACCAAAGAAGACAGACTACGGAAGAATGCATCACAGCATGAGTTACATCACATCAGAGTCTCGATGTTCGTGTCCTTCAATGCGAAGCCAACTGGTCAGTCAACTGATCGACGATCTGTTCGATAGAATCCACAACACAGTCGACGATGACTTGGTGAGGTTGTGTCGGGAATTGACGCCAGTGAAAGAAGTGAATGCTGAAACCAAAGCGAAAATAACGAATTACCTCTTGATGGCGATATCTAAGGAGCTCGTTAGATCTATTGGAGACGCCGATGCCAAGACTGACACTGAGGTCAGTATACTTAACGATTCTATTTAGTTTTACTTTAATACTTTGGTAACAGCGTTAGTAAAATGTCTAATGTCACTAATTATCATAATAATGGTTGAGGTTTCTAACAAAATGACACCAAATAAGAGAAGCTGTCATCAACATATTCAAACTGATTTATGCAAGAAACCAAGCTTGGTTCGGTACAAGTAAAACTATGTCAATGGCGGATTTCTTTTGCCGGAAGTTTTAAAATTTTAAAGAATGATAGTGGGTTTTCCGCTACCGGTACCCAGTGCACCTTATGAAAACTAGCAGTCAATCGTGAGTGATGCCTATCATACGAGTAACATATTTTGTAGGAATGGCAACGTGCGGTGTCCTCGATGACGTATACAGTGCCCGCGTATGGCGCCGATGCGTGCAGTGACTTTGCCTCGCTGCGATTGGCTGGGAACGCGGGCGTGCTACACGGCGCCGCGCGATTGGCTAGCGTGAGCTGTGCATGCGCAGCTGCCAGGCTCTGCGCGGCGGTGCCGGAGTTGAATGACACCGTTAAGAGCTGTCAAGAGGTAAGCTTTTTATGTATTATGGGTTCTGCACTTGGCCTTCATCTCACCTGATGGTAAGTGACGATAAGACTGTTGGATGGTAAGCGTGCGCACCCAGAAGCTTCAAGCTAATGAGACGCTGGATCTGCTACCTTTTAAACCGGAACACAAGAGTGCTATTAACACCGCTGTTTGGCGGCATACTTAGGTAACATCGTGGTAGGTAGCCTGGTGGACATAGAAAATGTCCTTCCACCAAACAAATCGAGTTCCAATACGTACCTACACTGGGAATCGAACCCACCCGAAACCTCCTGGTTGAAAGGTTTCAGAGAAAGCATCTCACTAGCTGTAGGATTCGCGGTAAGCATTTTTCCAGCCAACGGCGTTATCGACGCTTACCATCAGGTGAGATGAAGGCCAAATGTAAACCCATTTTACATTAAATATGTATGTTTAGTAACAAAAAAGTAAAGGAGAGCTGGGGTATCTACAATCCAATCGGTAGTGTATCAACCAGCAGGACTTTTGTCATGAAGAATGTCAATATCTCGATATCCCGTGGCCTTTTTGCTAGCCCTTCAGGTCTTGGTGCGGTTACCAATACGGCGACAAGCGTAGTGATTAAGGTAAATCCCTTATAAGAGAGTCCGATGTGGGACGAGGGAGGCTCATGTCCAACATTAGACTTGAACAGATGATGATGCTCTAGAGAAGAGGAGATAGAGAACATGTAGAAGTTTTAATATAATTACTTACCCTGGGTCTTTGACCTGATTCCTACATATTCCTATGTTGTTTTCAGGAAGTCCTCGACCACGGCGATGTTAAGATAATGGAGGAGCAGTTAGCGAACGCTATTGAAAGTATTGTTGTAAGTACCTATATTATTATGATTTTATCGCAAAAAAGCAGGACTTTGTGGTTTAGGCTTTAGAAAGCCATCTCAAGTGTGGTCAAAGACCACCAAAGGAAAGTTTCAGAAGACAGACAAAAGCAGCAGCTGTTTGAAGAATTGACTATGGGTCAACAACAGAGAGATTTAAATATAGTAATAGGTTATAGAGCGGTCATTGGGAAACGTTTCATATAAACATTTTGATCTCAAAAGTCAATGGTATGTCAAATGTCTTGTACGGCCGCGTGACGTGATGTGACACTAGATTTAGGATCAAAGTGTTTGTTTACTTTGTCCGGTCTATTAATATTAAATGTCTTTGGTCAACAACATAACTTTGTCACCTTGTAATGTAAGCAAAAATCCGTCTGTATGTGATCACTTATAGAAATAAATTAATCTTCGTGATCTAAGAATGAGTCTCATGTATCGTTTTAGATTTTTCCAATTGACAAAGAAAACAAACATAAAAAGCCAAGCTTTTTAGAAGAAGAGAAAATAGGCACCTTCTAGACCAACGCGTAACATCGTCGACCTCTCGACCTCATCACTTAATAAATTCTCAGCATTGTTCTCGAGTTGACTATTTAATTAATTTTTGTTAAGGATAACAAATATCCAGATAGGAATCTGCATTATCCCATCTTTCACTGTATGGTGCTTGGATCTGAACGTTTTATTCATCTACTATTTTTACTGCAGAAAGAACTGCATCTGGTCAAATTTTCACCTGGTGGTAAGTGACCATAAGCCATTGATGATACGCGTTGGTCTAGAAAGTCTTTACCCTCGACATAAAGACACTCAGATTTTAGCTATGTTAAAATAACAGACAATACGATCCCTGGCACTACGTTATAAATCTATGTGTATGTAAACCTTCTTAAGGACTGAGCACTTCTAGATGTATTTTAAAGAGACTCTCAGAAATCGTATCATAATTTGTGCTTGCATTTGCTTACAGAATTGTCCATCTTGTGCGTTGGGCACAAATGCGATAGTTTGGAGCACGGATGTCTAGGGCTGCCAATCGTGCGAATTTAAGTAAGTAATTTAATTAGCAACACGATAACAGAGACAGTTCGATATTTACAGTAAAATTTACGGGTAATGTGGTAAGGTATAGAGTTGTATTTCCAACGGGGCACCTATTTGATACCCTGTTTCGAGTATTCCCAGTAGATCTGCTGAAGTTGTGTTACGACTGAACTGATGAGAATGTTATTCCAAAAGTTCTTCTAACCATTATTTAATCATACAAAAGCATCTCAACCCTTTGTATGAGGAACTTAGCTTCTGAGAAGAAAATTTCTAATAGTCTAGTTTTAGGACAACTTCAGTGGAACTGATGGGAATTCACTGTTGGTTTGGTTGATAAGAAAGTATTTATCTAATGTGTGAGTCGCTCCGGCGCGGCGCCAGGCTCTAAGTTATGAGTTTGTAAGCAGGGATTGTAAACTGCCATAATAGTCCGCCGTCCTTCAACAATCGAGGTTTGGGTTCGATCCTGGCGAATTTGTGTACGAATGATAAAATCATTACCATTGCCTTTTTTGGTGAAGGAAAACATCGTGAGAAAACCTGTACACTACTGAAAAGATCTTCAAAAGTGTGTGTGAAGTCTACCAATCCGCACTGGTGGACATACACTCTCTGTAGGAGAGTAGGACTGATAATGATGAGCAGATGTACCTTCTGGGTGAGGTATTTAAAAGTAACGATAACCGGCAAAGTGCGAGTCGGCTCACTACCTTCGTAGGTAACGCATTGACATCTTAATAGTGTCCGGTCCAGAAGTCAGAAGTAGTTTTACTATAAGATCGGAAGCCGCCGAAGAGAGATACGAGTAATTTTACGAACTGAATAACTCCTTATTGTGTCTTAATAAGAATCGCTATTCATTTGTTATTTCATTAATGTACCCCTATCCTATATATGTTCTGCAATAATGGATAAAGTTAACAAATTTTTTGTTTGTTCCAGGTTTAAACCTCCACCGACCTCACTCGGGTGCCTTCATTAGTTTAGCCAGTTACGAATTGTATATATAATGAATAATGTATTATACATTTAATAATAAACAATACTCTCTTCGTGTATTACTTTATAAGCGAACCATATCGAACAATTCTTCTCGATACTAAGTGAACGCATGTTAATTCGACATTTTATAATTTTATTTTATTGTTTCCGTGCCAATCGTGTTTTAGTTTGTGTAAATAGTTTAGGATTATTTCGAACTTTGCGCAAAATGATATCAGAAACGCATATCAGTGCAAAAACCATCGAGGAGTTGTGAAATTTTGCGCAAACAGTATTTACAGAGCACTCTGTGTTCATTACGGTTTAATTGTTCAGTTTTGACGAATCAATGTAACATATGCCTAACAAAGTTCTCACAAATTTCATCGATTTTCATTGTCAGTTATTAAGAGTTTATTTACGACAAAATGGATTTCATTGATGAATTAAAATTCTTATTTAAACGAAATTGTGGTTTGATTTTACACATTAAGGCATGTATATGTCGCAGTTGAATTGCTTAAACGGCTGTTTTACATAGCCGCTAGCTGTAACACTAAACAGTACTGTTGTGAATGGGTTCAATAGCAATACAATGGTAATTTTAAAATTGTTGGTCTTCAGTAAGTCCTAACTCGTAAACGGTGCGTCCTAGGCCAAAAATAACCAAATTTTCAAGCCCCCCTTGACGAATACCCCCCGTCGCTTAAATTTTTCTGTCGAATGAACCCATAATCATCATCATCAAATATCATCACTAGAAAGTGAATGGGTTCAATAGCAGTACAATGGTAATTTTAAAATTGTTGGTCTTCAGTAAGTCCTAACTCGTAAACGGTGCGTCCTAGGCCAAAAATAACCAAATTTTCAAGCCCCCCTTGACGAACACCCCCCGTCGCTTAAATTTTTCTGTCGAATGAACCCATAATCATCATCATCAAATATCATCACTAGAAAGTGAATGGGTTCAATAGCAGTACAATGGTAATTTTAAAATTGTTGGTCTTCAGTAAGTCGTAACTCGTAAACGGTGCGTCGTAGGCCAAAAATAACCAAATTTTCAAGCCCCCCTTGACGAATACCCCCCGTCTCTGAAATGTTTCTGTCGAATGAACCCATAATCATCATCATCAAATATCATCACTAGAAAGTGAATGGGTTCAATAGCAGTACAATGGTAATTTTAAAATTGTTGGTCTTCAGTAAGTCATAACTCGTAAACGGTGCGTCCTAGGCCAAAAATAACCAAATTTTCAAGCCCCCCTTGACAAACACCCCCCGTCTCTTAAATTTTTCTGTCGAATGAACCCATAATCATCATCATCAAATGTCATCACTAGAAAGTGAATGGGTTCAATAGCAGTACAATGGTAATTTCAAAATTGTTGGTCTTCAGTAAGTCATAACTCGTAAACGGTGCGTCCTAGGCCAAAAATAACCAAATTTTCAAGCCCCCCTTGACGAACACCCCCCGTCTCTTAAATTTTTCTGTCGAATGAACCCATAATCATCATCATCAAATATCATCACTAGAAAGTGAATGGGTTCAATAGCAGTACAATGGTAATTTTAAAATTGTTGGTCTTCAGTAAGTCGTAACTCGTAAACGGTGCGTCGTAGGCCAAAAATAACCAAATTTTCAAGCCCCCCTTGACGAACACCCCCCGTCGCTTAAATTTTTCTGTCGAATGAACCCATAATCATCATCATCAAATATCATCACTAGAAAGTGAATGGGTTCAATAGCAGTACAATGGTAATTTTAAAATTGTTGGTCTTCAGTAAGTCATAACTCGTAAACGGTGCGTCCTAGGCCAAAAATAACCAAATTTTCAAGCCCACCTTGACGAACACCCCCCGTCTCTTAAATTTTTCTGTCGAATGAACCCATAATCATCATCATCAAATATCATCACTAGAAAGTGAATGGGTTCAATAGCAGTACAATGGTAATTTTAAAATTGTTGGTCTTCAGTAAGTCATAACTCGTAAACGGTGCGTCGTAGGCCAAAAATAACCAAATTTTCAAGCCCCCCTTGACGAACACCCCCCGTCGCTTAAATTTTTCTGTCGAATGAACCCATAATCATCATCATCAAATATCATCACTAGAAAGTGAATGGGTTCAATAGCAGTACAATGGTAATTTTAAAATTGTTGGTCTTCAGTAAGTCATAACTCGTAAACGGTGCGTCGTAGGCCAAAAATAACCAAATTTTCAAGCCCCCCTTGACGAATACCCCCCGTCTCTGAAATGTTTCTGTCGAATGAACCCATAATCATCATCATCAAATATCATCACTAGAAAGTGAATGGGTTCAATAGCAGTACAATGGTAATTTTAAAATTGTTGGTCTTCAGTAAGTCATAACTCGTAAACGGTGCGTCCTAGGCCAAAAATAACCAAATTTTCAAGCCCCCCTTGACAAACACCCCCCGTCTCTTAAATTTTTCTGTCGAATGAACCCATAATCATCATCATCAAAGAAAGTGAATGGGTTCAATAGCAGTACAATGGTAATTTCAAAATTGTTGGTCTTCAGTAAGTCATAACTCGTAAACGGTGCGTCCTAGGCCAAAAATAACCAAATTTTCAAGCCCCCCTTGACGAACACCCCCCGTCGCTTAAATTTTTCTGTCGAATGAACCCATAATCATCATCATCAAATATCATCACTAGAAAGTGAATGGGTTCAATAGCAGTACAATGGTAATTTTAAAATTGTTGGTCTTAAGTAAGTCATAACTCGTAAACGGTGCGTCCTAGGCCAAAAATAACCAAATTTTCAAGCCCCCCTTGACGAACACCCCCCGTCGCTTAAATTTTTCTGTCGAATGAACCCATAATCATCATCATCAAATATCATCACTAGAAAGTGAATGGGTTCAATAGCAGTACAATGGTAATTTTAAAATTGTTGGTCTTAAGTAAGTCATAACTCGTAAACGGTGCGTCCTAGGCCAAAAATAACCAAATTTTCAAGCCCCCCTTGACGAACACCCCCCGTCTCTTAAATTTTTCTGTCGAATGAACCCATAATCATCATCATCAAATATCATCACTAGAAAGTGAATGGGTTCAATAGCAGTACAATGGTAATTTTAAAATTGTTGGTCTTCAGTAAGTCGTAACTCGTAAACGGTGCGTCGTAGGCCAAAAATAACCAAATTTTCAAGCCCCCCTTGACGAACACCCCCCGTCGCTTAAATTTTTCTGTCGAATGAACCCATAATCATCATCATCAAATATCATCACTAGAAAGTGAATGGGTTCAATAGCAGTACAATGGTAATTTTAAAATTGTTGGTCTTCAGTAAGTCATAACTCGTAAACGGTGCGTCCTAGGCCAAAAATAACCAAATTTTCAAGCCCACCTTGACGAACACCCCCCGTCTCTTAAATTTTTCTGTCGAATGAACCCATAATCATCATCATCAAATATCATCACTAGAAAGTGAATGGGTTCAATAGCAGTACAATGGTAATTTTAAAATTGTTGGTCTTCAGTAAGTCATAACTCGTAAACGGTGCGTCGTAGGCCAAAAATAACCAAATTTTCAAGCCCTGCTTGACGAACACCCCCCGTCTCTTAAATTTTTCTGTCGAATGAACCCATAATCATCATCATCAAATGTCATCACTAGAAAGTGAATGGGTTCAATAGCAGTACAATGGTAATTTCAAAATTGTTGGTCTTCAGTAAGTCATAACTCGTAAACGGTGCGTCGTAGGCCAAAAATAACCAAATTTTCAAGCCCCCCTTGACGAACACCCCCCGTCTCTTAAATTTTTCTGTCGAATGAACCCATAATCATCATCATCAAATATCATCACTAGAAAGTGAATGGGTTCAATAGCAGTACAATGGTAATTTTAAAATTGTTGGTCTTCAGTAAGTCATAACTCGTAAACGGTGCGTCCTAGGCCAAAAATAACCAAATTTTCAAGCCCCCCTTGACGAATACCCCCCGTCTCTTAAATTTTTCTGTCGAATGAGCCCATAATCGTCATCATCAAATGTCATTACTAGAAAGTGAATGGGTTCAATAGCAGTACAATGGTAATTTCAAAATTGTTGGTCTTCAGTAAGTCATAACTCGTAAACGGTGCGTCCTAGGCCAAAAATAACCAAATTTTCAAGCCCCCTTTGACGAACACCCCCCGTCTCTTAAATTTTTCTGTCGAATGAACCCATAATCATCATCATCAAATATCATCACTAGAAAGTGAATGGGTTCAATAGCAGTACAATGGTAATTTTAAAATTGTTGGTCTTCAGTAAGTCGTAACTCGTAAACGGTGCGTCGTAGGCCAAAAATAACCAAATTTTCAAGCCCCCCTTGACGAATACCCCCCGTCGCTTAAATTTTTCTGTCGAATGAACCCATAATCATCATCAAATATCATCACTAGAAAGTGAATGGGTTCAATAGCAGTACAATGGTAATTTTAAAATTGTTGGTCTTCAGTAAGTCATAACTCGTAAACGGTGCGTCCTAGGCCAAAAATAACCAAATTTTCAAGCCCCCCTTGACGAATACCCCCCGTCGCTTAAATTTTTCTGTCGAATGAACCCATAATCATCATTATCAAATATCATCACTAGAAAGTGAATGGGTTCAGTAGCAGTACAATGGTAATTTTAAAATTGTTGATCTTCAGTAAGTCATAACTCGTAAACGGTGCGTCGTAGGCCAAAAATAACCAAATTTTCAAGCCCCCCTTGACGAACGCCCCCCGTCGCTTAAATTTTTCTGTCGAATGAACCCATAATCATCATCATCAAATATCATCACTAGAAAGTGAATGAGTTCAATAGCAGTACAATGGTAATTTTAAAATTGTTGGTCTTCAGTAAGTCATAACTCGTAAACGGTGCGTCGTAGGCCAAAAATAACCAAATTTTCAAGCCCCCCTTGACGAACACCCCCCGTCTCTTAAATGTTTCTGTCGAATGAACCCATAATCATCATCATCAAATATCATCACTAGAAAGTGAATGGGTTCAATAGCAGTACAATGGTAATTTTAAAATTGTTGGTCTTCAGTAAGTCATAACTCGTAAACGGTGCGTCCTAGGCCAAAAATAACCAAATTTTCAAGCCCCCCTTGACGAATACCCCCCGTCTCTTAAATTTTTCTGTCGAATGAACCCATAATCATCATCATCAAATATCATCACTAGAAAGTGAATGGGTTCAATAGCAGTACAATGGTAATTTTAAAATTGTTGGTCTTTAGTAAGTCATATCTCTTAAACGGTGCGCCCTAGGAAAAAAATAACCAAATTTTCAACCCCTCGTCGCTTAAATTTTACTGGCGAATGAACTCATAACCATCATCATGGAAAGTGAATGGGGTCAATAGATCATGGCACTCATAGGGACTTGCATGTCATATTTACGGCCAAGCAGGTCAGAGAGGTCGTGAAAGGGATGACCAGAGTCAAGTTACCTGGGCACGATAAAGCAGCAGTAAAACGTCCAGTTGGATTGATGTGTGGTTCGCCAGCTTCCTCATAGAGCTAGGGGAATACTACGCATGCCAAATTTTAAGGCAATTTAGGAGCAATCAAACTTTAGCATTCATAATTTAGCAGCAACCATAACTCAGTTACAGCAAGCTGTTTTAGTGAAGGAAAGCAAACCAGTCAGGTTAGGGCTTTAGACTACAGTCAGTACAGTACAGTAAAAAAATTGACGATCACATTGATAAACTGTTGGATCTACGAACGAAATACCGTGTGTAAGCTGGCGACCCGTGTCACCAGCTTACACATCTGTATCTTCGTAATTATTCAAGCTACGATTATGTATTGTACCTCATATTTTAGGGCAAAATTTCAGTGCCAGGCGCCAAAATTTTCTAATCTCTAGTGCTAAAACTGTTTGAGCTACGAGCCAATATGTGTGTGTAAGCTGGTGACACGGGTCGCCAGCTGACACATGTTGTATCTCTGAAACTACACAAGTGAGAACTTCGTTTTAAAGATCAAGTAAGACCAAACAATAGGAGCGTTCACGAGTCAAAATTTCAAATCACCAGGCAGTCTAGATTCAAAGTTATAAGCCAAAAACTATTTTCCCGCCATAAAATTCAAAATAATCGTACGGGCTCCACTGATCGGGCCGTTGCCGTTCCGTGCGCTACGTTATTACAATAGAGTTTCAACTTAGTCGTGATTGTTTTAAAATTCATTTTAACCTGCACTTTCGTATTTATTCAATTGGTATATTGAGCGTGTTAGACCCGGAGCCGACTGAAATAAGCAATGGTATACTACCGATTATCTTTATAGAGAGACTACGAACGACCTTCACCAAATTTGAGGTCTAGTGAGAATCTAACCCTTCACCGTTGGTGCATAATTCAAATCTACTAATTTGACTAATAGGGAATCAAGATTTAGTTTAGTAATGAATCAAAATATAAGAAATAACACTACAATACATAATCGTAGCTTGAATAATTACGAAGATACAGATGTGTAAGCTGGTGACACGGGTCGCCAGCTTACACACGGTATTTCGTTCGTAGATCCAACAGTTTATCAATGTGATCGTCAATTTTTTTTGGCTCTCATTGCTGTAATTGTCCTTTAAATGCCTGACTGTAGACACTAAAAACAGCTCGCTGTAACTGAGTTATGGTTGCTGCTAAATTATGAATGCTAAAGTTTGATTGCTCCTAAATTGCCTTAAAATTTGGCATGCGTAGAATTCCCCTAGCTCTATGAGGAAGCTGGCGACCCACATATCATTAAAGCGATCCACCTCCATCAAAGTTTCATTCAACATTTCTTTTGCTATAATCTTTTAAAATATATCAGCTGGATTTGTGTAGTAACTATCTAAAAATAGGACATCGGATTGTGATGTCGCGAAATGAGTATCATTATCATACAACTTCACAGTGAATCACTATTTTCATTTTAAACACTTTTTTTCGATTATTATTCAAATCGCCATCTATGAACCATTAGCTGCGTAACGGCTATTGTTGCTAACTATAAAGTTGTAAATAATAATGATATTTATTTGGCGACACTATAATTTCATCTCCTATTTTTAGGTACTTGCTAATCAAAGGCAGCTATTCTAAAATATTATGGCGACAGACATGTAGTATGGAAGCATTACGAGAGGGGTAACGTTAATAATTTGCTTACCGTACACCCGTATTTCGACTTTAGATAGAATATTTTAGAGGAAGAGCCCGCGAGGGTCAGACCTTCGTTATTTTGTAAAAGCAAAGGTTTCTCTGCGCATTTGCCCAATACAGTTGAGAACGATCAGAGACTATTTAACTTGTACCGCGGTTACTTTGATAGGTAGCGGGTAAGAAAGGTGTATAAAATCGTACCTTAAAATCATTTGAGTGTAAAGATCAGTTTTTATATATATTTTTTAGAATCACGTCCTCCACTGACAGACACTTTGTTAGACCTAAGATCTATGTATGCCTAAATAAGTAAGTTAGGCAATGTGACCAGAGTTAGTTACTGTCTGGTTATCTGGTAAGGGGTTGAAACTATACAAAATTTATTTAGTTCATAAAAACAATACTCATCATCATTACCTTAAACATATTCCGTTTGTCAATCGACTTCAGCTACTGAAAGCCCAAGATAGCCCTTGCGTTGATGTCTATTGTATGTAATTTATTGCTTTTAAGAGTTTTCTCGAAGTGTCTCGCGTTGATGTCTATTGTATGGAATTTAATGCTTATACGAGTTTTCTCGAAGTGTCTCGCGTTGATGTCTATTGTATGTAATTTATTGCTTTTAAGAGTTTTCTCGAAGTGTCTCGCGTTGATATCTATTGTATGGAATTTAATGCTTATACGAGTTTTCTCGAAGTGTCTCGCGTCGATGTTTATTGTATGGAATTTAATGCTTCTACGATTTTTCTCGAATTCTCTCGCGTTGATGTCTATTGTATGGATTTAATGCTTATACGAGTTTTCTCGACGTGTCTCACGATGATGTCTGTTGTATATCTTTGAATATAATAATAATTTTGCTGCTACTTAGTGAAAAGTGATCCCTGGACATTTTAATCTTGATTGGCTCCTGCACCACTGCACAACACATTCTGGCATGATGATTTACAGTTCTAATCAAAGAAAACGTACTCGAATATTTGACGTGTACTCGCTTGCAAAATTAGTACATGACTATTAAGCCCCGCCTAATTGGAAAAAATATTTATTTACTTTTATATGATTACCTTAAAAACTTGTGTTAGGGCATTTTTAACGCAGTTACATTTCCTGACTTATAATTTACTCTACTACTACTACTAGATGGACCGAGGGAGTCGCTGGATGCAGGTGGCTCGGGACCGGTCGATGTGGCGTACCATGAGGGAGGCCTATGTCCAGCAGTGGACGTTTCCCGGCTGCTGATGATGATAATTTACTCATCAATGGCTTCTAACTTTTATATAACATGCCGGGGGCTAGAAACAGCGGTTTAGGATCTCTATTATTTTGTGATAGTGGTCAGCGTGAATCACATCGTTGACCAATATACACAGTATGCTAGGGATCATTAGATATGTATTTCAGTGGCATGCATGCATGCATACAAAAGCGATAAAAAGAACACAGAATTTTGACACAGTTTTTTTCAGAACCTACTTTTATAAAAATTTATGTTGTAAAGTTTTAGAAAGACTTGTCAAATGTTCTGAAGTGTCAAACACTGACAGAAGAAATCATCAAAACGAGAAAAACATGATGTGATTAAAATTCTTGAAAGTAAAAAGTGGGCAATCTAGCTGAATTTTGTACATCATCATGGAAATGTGCAGCGCCTCTGGTTTATATTTTTAAAATACCTTTTCGTAAGTTCGTTTCGTACCTATTAGTAACTCTTAGAGCTCAATGATAACTGATTTAAGTTGATAACTTATGATGGATGAAAGAAAAAACTAAAATCTAAAGCTGACTTGTATTTCGCTAAAATAAACTGATGACGCTGAGAGACCATTATTTAGAGCTTCACATTTGCGGAACATTAGGTTTTGATATGAAACATAAAAGCTGGTACCAGAGTACCAAATGGAAACGAAAAAACATAGCTTTTCATGAGCATCGTAAAAAGCGATGTATAGTTATTATCTGGAAAGGAGGACTTAATTTCTTGAACAATAAGTATATTGATTATTTTATTACCTGCCATTCGATATATCTGTTACAGGTTCTTAAGACTGCAAGCTTCGGCATCAGCTCTCATTCCTCGGTGATTTCAGTTCGGTCAGAGAAGTCTCGTAGGAAACAGAAATATGGCAAATAAAAATGAAAAGCATGGCATGCTGGCGGATAGATCTAAATCGAACCTGGTAAGCACGACGTGTTCATGTATCGACTGTGACACTGTCCACTGCTTGGTAAAAAGGAAAAACGAATGTGAGTGCAATCAATGCTTCATTTCTAAAGCAGATGGGTCTTTAGAATGCTATCAAAATGTACTTATTGCTCCAACTAATAACTTAAAAGAAACTATTATGGTAAAGAAGTCCGTAGCAACAAAACCTGAATCCAATGCATCTGCCACTAAAATTAAAGTTTCATATACAAAACTAACTCTCCACGTCGACAACGGAGAACCAAACCTGGAGCTACAAAATATATTTCGAAAAAATAGTTTGCGCGAGGACGAGTATAACAAATTAAAGTCGAAGCTTGACAAAACTGGTGTAACAACAGAAAAGGTAATTACCAAAAAATATTCACGGGTTTCAAAGCCTACTGCAGACGAAAAATTTCAGCTAGATCATCAAAACGTCAAGACTTTTTCCAAACTCTCTAAACACTCACTGAAATCATTAAAGTTGTATGAAAACCCCCATAAAATGGAAGTTGATGAGAGACAATGTAGTAAAAACAAACCTATTTTAAACGAACACATCACAAAATTAAGTGCCCAAGTCATGAATTTACCATACAAAACGAAGGAAACTAGTATGAATATTTTGTTTAATGAAAGCGACACACCCGCTGCACCTCCTAAATCTAGTTTAACAGCAGTCGATGTAATAAACAGAATCAAAGAAATGTATAAAGCGTGCAGCTGTAACGTCTGCGAGTGCATCGACACCATGAATTCAGGATTACGTGAATATGACCGCAGGAAGGATAGCGACCCAAAAACCCCTATGGAGCTAAACCACGAATGTACATGTCATCAATGCGTATGTTATGAGTGCGTCGATAGTATTCCTAAGCCATGTGACTGCGAACTTTGCAAATGTATCGTGTGTAAACATGGTGATATCAGTGACTTTGGCATATTAGGAAAGTCGCAATCGCTAAGGCCTCCGACGCATACCATTGCAGCACCGGTGGAAAATCATCGAGGCTGTGGATGCAATCCATGCGTTTGCTTCGAATGTAGTCTATATGGAGCTGTCGCAACGAGCCTGACACACGAGAGGTCGAGGGGGGTTAACATACATCCGAATTGTGTTTGCGAGATGTGCATCAACGAAAATTGCAATGACAACGAGTTAGACGTTTGCAAATGCGAGAGACACAGCCTTGTGACAAAGAAACCTTTTCCACGTGATAGTAAAAATTACGACATTCACTACTTCGTAACTGGAAAGGTACCGTTAATAAATTATAACATCGTTGCTAATGTTGAGAGAATAGCGCCAGCCTTACCAACAGTGATAAAATACGATAAAACCTATGCAGGACACCACGCCTATGCAAGAAGCAGCGTGAGTCATTATTTGGAAATTCGCAAATTGTCAAATAAAATCGCATGCGATTGCGAAGTATGTTCTAGGGGTGTAATAACTAGACGAGAAAGTTTAAAAGCTTGTGGCTGTGACACATGCGATTGCATAGATTGTGATGGTTTGCTACAGTCTTCAGTTGAAAATACAACCAATAGACTTGCAGATCTCGCTGCCAATGATCGTGAACGCGAGTTGTGCGAGTGCTTTGACTGTCAGAAATTAGTAAGCGATTATGAAAATAAATATGTTAGTCATATGCATGTGCAAAGTGCCAAGGAACACAAGTATGGTAACGTACGAGCTCATGATGAGAGTAATACAAAAATTGACTCTATGTGCGGGATGGCATCATCGGACCTTAACATAAGCAACGTAATGGTGGAGGGAAGCAACAGTTGCGGTGAGTGATATTAGGGTATTTGTGCGTTAGCATTTTATTACAAAACAACATCGCTTTCGCAATGTCATGTATCTGATCTTTTAAATTTTAGATATGGAGTCAGTTCGAAAAGATACTGCCCAGTACAATATTGAAAATGACCTTTTGGGTTACGAAGTCAGTTCTGATTACCTTACAAGGGAAGATAATATTTCCTATAAAAGGAATAGTTACATTGCATGTGACACGTCGAATTTATTTTTAACTCCATCGCCAATAATATACGTTGAAAGTGACAATTTATCAGAGTCACTCACTACATTCAAGCATCCAGTTATATCGTCGAGCTCTTGCAACAGCTCAGGACGTGATTATTCAGACTATATTATCAAATTTCCTAAAGCAGACGAATCGAGTTTAGATAACTATCTAGATTATAGATATGTAGAAAATAAACCGTATAAGACATTCGACATAGACGACCACTGTGTCTCTAAATATGTACAAAACTCAAAAGATGAAAAGAATAGTCACACCCCCATCGCATTAAAAAGGCGATGTAGATCCAAAGAAAGCTATGTCGTAGAATGCAATTCCAACGTTTTTAAAACTTCAAACAAATGTTTTTACCAAAAAGAAGTAGGAAATATTATTGATATGCGAATAAGACAAATTGTGGCGTCAAGTGTGAATAATTATTGCGATGTTTGCGGCAGGATCGAAAATAAAGTCGAAATGAGAAATGTAGAGGTACAAACCTTAATAACTCTCCAGCAGTTAATTGATGTTAGTTATCCAATTGAGACATATCACAACATAGGGATGAAAATTGGGAGTCATGTTTGTGAAGTGGGTTCCAACAGACTAAGCGTGGAAACCTCACATTGGAGTCCTGAATATTTTCATTGTGAAGGAGATATATTTAGTCAAAATATAAATAATAAAGGTGAAAGTAACGAATCAGACATAATGAATTCTGTTAAAGAATTTGATCTGTTAAACGTAAACTCTGAAATGATTCGTAAAGCACTGATTTACGCAAGAGCTTTTTCTAATGAACTTAAAGATATATTGAAAAGGTATGAAAAAGCCAATAGAGATTTTGACAATATATTCAAAAACAATTTGACATCTGGTGATTGCAGTCAAATTCATATCACACCGAATGCTCTGAATTTTATTCCAGAAATTAATCATAAATACAACATTGATATGAGAAGATTGCTTGAAATCAATAATTATGTTAATTTGAACAAACTGTGTGTGAACAAAACTATAGACACTGAAATAAATAAATATGAAAGAACTTCAGAGCAAAGAAGTAAGAAAATAGCTCATTCATTTTCTAAGAATGTGATAAAAATTGCAAGTTCATCATCGAGTCCTATTTTTGAACCAAGGTGCACTGATATAGGTATTGCCGATGAAAATATGAAATGCACTAACATTATAAATTTCGGCAATGAAAACTTTGCCGAAAATTGTAATGTAAATGAAGAAACTGAAAACACTGGAGTACATAAAACAGATTATATTAATTTACATAAGAAAGAAAGATACCTTGATAATCTAATAGCACTGGAAGGGAGAAATGAAATAAACGACGCTCGAAGTGTTGAAAATCCTAGTGCCCTTATAGAATCCGTTGATGGAATATTCTTGTGCGGTGTACATAATACAGAGACGGAGCATAGTGTAGAAGAAATAAAAACATATGACGAACAAAAAAGCCGAAAAAATATTTGCATTGAGACTAAAAATACATCAAAAAAGACTGAAGCATTAAAACAACAACAGTGTAGTGAAAAATCAAGCATAGTTGTAGTTTCTTTTCCGTTTCATGTTGGCTTGGGCTATAGTGGCGTAAATAAGCTAAACATAAATAATGAAGATACAATGAATAATGAAGTAGAAAAGATCGATACGTCGAGACAAGATATTGATGAACCAATGAAATTAAGAGATTCTGAAGATCATAGTAAATTAAACGATAGTGTGACTACTACTAACGACAATTTGTGTTTAGGCGAGAAACATGCTGTCTTCGAAACAGTTGAACAAATTAACAATAAATATGAAACCCAAGTAAATAGGAATAAAACATCAGTGAATTGTGATGGTGTCGTAAATTGTGATAAAAAATCCGATGTCAAAATTATTGAGAGACATATAATCCTCGAACCAGATCAAGACGTTTACGCTGTTAAACACAATCGCGAAGAAGAGGACGACAGGAATCAAGCACACAGAAAACTTGAAGCAATGGAAGAAACAAGAAAAAAAGTTGCTGAAGAGAAACTAAAAATAGAAAGAGAAATAAGTGAATCGATTTCACAAATCAGTGCGGAAAAACATATCATTGACGAAGAAAGAATAGTAAGAAATAATATCCGAAATCTAACAGGAGGTAAAGGTGCAAGTACACTTGGGCAAAAAAATAGTCATACAGGAGTTTTTAATACAAGTAATCAATCTTTAATAGAATTAAAAGAAGCGCACTTGGCTTACCTGAAACGCGAGCAAAATATTGCTGCAGCGGATAATAAAATGAACGCAGATTTAAACAATGCTTTGTGTCTGTTAGATGCATTGTGTGATCGTAAAACTATCATGGCTGCAATACCAAAATTTACCAAACAAGAGAAGAAAGAAGATATTTCAAAATATGATAAAATTGAAGAAGAACAGGAGGTAGACTATCCCAAAGTAAGTACCGTAAGTACGTACATACAATTTACTTTTAACTAACCATTGCAGGAAATATTAGTGCAGAAAATGTTAGCAGGTTAACGTTCCAGGTATTCGTATGCCGATAAAATTATATGATAGGTTGTGGAACTTATCAGCGTAGACTACAAAAATTGAAAATTATTATTTATGCTATTTCCTTTACAGAAACTGCAATCTAATTTTGCAAAACTGCAAACTAATCATAAACACATCTTCATCACATTCTTACTGGTACATTAATGTACCAAAATACAAGGGATAACGTTGGCTGGATAGTTTCGGCTATAAAAAAGAATCACCCTATGTCATCCGGTTGGTGTCGCAAAAGACGAATAAGGATTTCTTACTTGATTATGGCAAAACCTCTCATGGCAATTGTGACAAACGATACATGAGAGATGTTTGTGTCCAGCAGTGGTTTTAGGCAACTAACAACGATCATACCTTACATACTAAAGACTGATGAGAACTAATTGTGTTTCTTTACGTGTCTTGCAAAGTAGAAGTGATCAGGTTAGGAGTGAGGAGGAAATTATGGAGGTGGGTAGCAAAACCTATGTTAACAATATCTTACTAGGCCTATACACCTGTCAAGCGTGGTTGTCGGAAAGCAAACGTTCGTTGTCCTTTTCTTCTATATCCGCCCTACAGATAATATAAAAACAAGACACAAAAACTGTCAAATAAAACACTTTAAATTTCGATCTACTCCATAGCTGGCCTGACAGCGACAGTGGTGATTATGGGAAGTCCCTGATAAGGGCGGAGCATGGCTAATAGTGTCTGCAACTGAGTTGATGAAGGTTACTCGTATTTGTCGACTTGATTTTTCAATTCATTTGAATGTGAAAGGACTTTTTGTAGGAATATAATTCTGTGAGTTTAAGGAAGCTAAAAGGTAATGTCAATGTGAATGCTAATGATTGATACTTACAGAATGCGCCGCCGCCTGAACAGCAACAGTTGTTTGTTACAAATAAGAACTTCGCGTTGAATCTTCCAGAAATGAAACAACAAAGCGCCATCGCATTCGAAATGGAGATTGACGTGAAAGATACGATTCGTAGAATGACCACTGAGAATCTACAAGATTTTAATTTTAAAAATGTTTTTGTACCCAGCAGCCATAAAGCATTGGTAAGTAAGATATCCAAACTACTTCAGCATCTAAAGACAAATGTATTTAATCAGTGCCTGTTGCCAGTGATAACATTAGGGAACCGGAACGTGGGCCCTACTGTTGGCCGAATAAATAAGCTCAATGTCAATCAGAGAGCTACTTTCGGAATGATTTTACGTGATAAAATCTGTAATAAGGAAATCCGTACACGAACTGAAGTTACAGACACAGTACCGACAAGACAAGTGATTCGGGAATGGTAATTGTAGCGTACTATGGAGGAGGCATAATTATGCCCAGCAGTTGATGTTTCCTGGTTGATGATGAAGTACCATGGTACGTCGAACGTGGGTTCTATTATAATGCCTCCAAGAGACGACGTGACGCATAATTTCACGACGTACAAAAGTACATACGTCAAAATGGACCACACCAAATTACTAAGCCAGTTGAGTTCATTGAAGGTAATGAAAGCGTTTGATTTTCAGGCAAAAACACAAACAGAAGTAAAAATGGAGAAGGAAATGCCGCAGCTTGAGACTGGCAATCCCAATGCAAGTACCACGAAGGCTTCGAAAGCAAGTACTTATTATAACTCTATACCCGCATTTGAAAGAAGGTAGTTCAGCTTGTTTTCTACGGGAGCTCTTTCAAAGCGTGGTGATTTGTAGAAGCCGAATTTACAATAGTATCTAATTTGATTGACACGACATTCTCACTCCAATCCTGGTCACGAGTAATCAAATCAGTGTTTCTGGAGCTTAAATGTAAGGATACACATCTTTAGAACAAATTAATTATGTATTATTATTTACGTATAATAAACCCCATTAAATATTCTGTCTTTAGGCTGGCAATGTGCAACAACTTTTATATAGGAATGTAACCCCTCTAACAACAACTACTAGTTTGCCCCTCTAAAGTTAGCCACAAAAGACCGCGAAGTATCAATTATTAACGTAAAGTGGAAGGCAAGTTAGGGGGTGGAAAGAAATGTCTTAGTGTTTTATGTTATCTAGGGATAGTTATTATCGAAAATAATACACACACACACTCACACACATTGCGTCTGTACATGTTTGAAATTGCGGAGAGCTAACTTCAGAGGGGCAAACTTGGTGTGCGAGTTCTGTAATATTATTCGGTTACTCATTTTTCAGTTTCATGTTTCAATTTTCTCTTTAAACAATATATTATTACTTTTGTTTTCAGGCTAAACTTGACCTTGTTTATATCGACAAGAACGACAGTACACGTTCTCCTAGTATAGGCGAAAGTAAAAATATTCTTTTGAACCAATTGAGCACGAAGGAGGAAGTCAAGAAGGTATGCCAACTGCATCTTGGTTTAAATTTAAACGACGCGAAAAGGCCTCTAGTTCCAGTAGTTCGGTTGTTTTGTCCGGTCTCAGAATTCTGGGTCCTTTTTGGTCGCTGTAGTTCGGTTATGACGTCAACCAAAATTGTTATGTAGTTAATGATGCGTATTTTTCTTTTCGAGCCTTTTTGAATATTATTAATTGATGGATTGTTCTCAGATGCAAAGCACGAAGAAGGTAACGTTCGAGTTCGTCAGGAAAGTTTCTGAGCACTCCATATTTGTTAAGTGGAATCCTCCCCCTGACATTAATGATATTCAAGGATACGAGGTAACATGATATTTATTTCAAGAAGATTAGAAAGACACGCATATTTAGTCAAGCAACAGACTTCTAACGCAAGTAGATTCTGGAATAGTGTTACTCCTCTGGCAGATATTTACATTATTCCTAGTGATTGGTCTAGACAATACAGAGGGTTCGATTCCGCAACCGGTACCTACTTTGTTTGATTTGTTTAGGGAACTTTCCTATTTTCTAAACTCTGCCACCAAAGATCAGTTTTCCGGTAATAAAAGATGCTTAGCCAGTGCCTCGTTCATTAATTTGAGGCTCCTTGGTAAGCATGCTTCTTGCATATGACCTTATCATCAGAATGATAGATGCAAGACAGGATTTATTAACATCTTCTTTAATCTTCGTTAATCACGGCCTTTGTTAATTTTTCCAGCTACTTCTGGACGGTCGAATACTGCAGAAGATTCACAATCCTACGAGATGTGTGGCCGTCGTGTCTTGCTTGCCTCACACCGACAAAATACTGCTCACAGTTCGCACGTTACTCCTGGACTCTACGGACAGAATGTTCTTCCCTTCAACTACTATCGTGTACAAAAGAAAGGGAGCGCCTCCCAAAGATATGTTTTTGAAAAATAAGC
Organism: Carcina quercana; assembly: GCA_910589575.2. Taxonomy (NCBI): domain Eukaryota; kingdom Metazoa; phylum Arthropoda; class Insecta; order Lepidoptera; family Depressariidae; genus Carcina; species Carcina quercana. The sequence continues at coordinate 13,404,996 of OU342437.1, read as the reverse complement.
ATACCAGGCCTATGAAATATTAAAGTTATCAAATTGGTTTATAATAATATTATTATAATTGGCATTAATAAAAAAAATGTATCTCGTTATTTACTTTTGTTTGTTTTTCTAAATATGTCTTTAGAACTTCTAAAATAATATTTGGGAATCCCATGGGTTACGATAGTAAATCTGTTGCAGCAATTGAAAAAAGTGGCCACCATTTTGAAATCCTTAATTTCTGGTCCGATTGTGTTCAAAATCGATATTTGAGGATCCCAGCGGGGATTTTGTAGCACGTTGCCTACTATCGCCCTTATTTGACTTTTATTAATTACAAGCAATTTGTAGCACCATGACAGCTTTATGGGAACGTTCACACATAACATCGCACTATGCCTATAAGTGAAAATTGACAAATATTTTCATTATTAATGGATTTAGTCGCAGTATGCTTACTTTATTACATACCAGTACTTTGAATAGCAAATTACCTGCAAAATGTACAATCAACAAGTAAATTTAAAAAAAAATTGAAGAAAAAAATACAATCATACGAAATCTACGATCATGAATCTGTTGTAACAATTGAAAAAACTTTTTACAATGACTTTTAGAAATTATCCCAAGAGAACCACTTAGTGGACCGGGGAGACAGTAGCCAATGTTATCTCCCTTACCATAGGCTACGTACATGCCCATTTCATCACGATAGGCTGTGTCGTTAGGCGCTCAGTGGTAATAAAACAAACTCACGTTAACATTTGTAACACTACTTTAGTGTGGTATGGTCGAATTAGATTATGCATTTAAAAATAAATATTGAATAGCATTCTTTCAAGTTATAATAGAAACTTTTTTGCTACGCTACTTTAGATTGTTTGAGTAAATCAAAGAAAATATAACCGCTATATTCTCTTTAGTTTCACTTCTCTTGTCACTGTGGTTGCCCTCTTGGTTGTCACTTTCCTGTGTACATATTATTTGTCACTTACCACTGAGCAAGTAATACTTATACCATATATCTGTGACTTATACACTTACCACAGAGCAAGTAATCACTAAAACATGTACCATAAACACGTAGTGATTACTTGCTCAGTGAACATCTTGTTGGTGACCATAAACGTCACACCAAATTTCAGTCCTGTAAAAACATTACTCTTTTATATTAAACAAGGTAATACTAACAGCAAAAAGCAACAAGGGAAAAAGAAGACAAAAACAGACGAAGAAAAGGCGTAATTTGGGTGTTCGATTTGTCGCAACCCTGCAGAATTCAATCTGGATATTTTACAAAATATTATACTCTGACTTTACAAACATTTTTCATTAACATCAACTGTATTTAGTTAGTATCTTGTTAGAATGAATGATACAGTTTAAGACTCACTCAAGACTATGAGCCAACTCCAAATCAAAAAAATTATGACCACGAAACTGCCTATAATTTTCGTACCACCTGATGGCGGAACATCAAGTGATACCACTAATACAAGAAAGTCATACGTCATCCCCATACAGAGACGCGTTACTCCCAGGAAGCAATTTGAAAAGAAGCGTAATGCTCCCCTGCCCGAAAGAAAACGGATTCCATTGTCCGATAGAAAACGCATAGCTTTGTCCGATAAGAAACATAATGTGAAGTCCGATAAAAGGCATCTGACACGTGACAATGACGATGACACGCCTATGGAAGAGAAGCAGCTGTTGATCTTATGCGAAACTCTGCATCAGCAACAAACACAAAACGTGGCCTTTTCTAACAGGTATAGTTAGGTATATGAGCGAGCATGCCGACCTAAAGTCACGCAACAGCTAGCTCGACGAGTCAGTGAGGTGAAGTGGCAATGGGCAGGCCTCATTGGTCGACTAACGTATAACCGATAGCGGGGCACTTATGGGGAACCGTGTTCCGGGACGAAACCCAACTAGATGAACCGACGACCTGGTAAAGATCGCATAAAGCCGTCAGATGCAAGTGTCTCAGGACCGGTCTTTGTGACGTGCAGAGGGGAGGGGGTCTTATGTTCAGCATTGGACACCAGCCGGTGTCATTAATTATCGATTTCAAACTTTGTAATCTATTATGGATTTGCACTCACCTATTATACCTTCCATACCGGAACATAACTGCGCTGGTAACACTTGTTTGGCGGAAGACAGCTAGGATGATGGTGTAGCTAGCCAGACGGACATAGAAATAAGTTTAAGTTGAGAGTTGACCTACATTGAAGTTTCTGGTCCCCTAGTATGTACCCGAAATATCTGCTGTAATCACTTACGGGAATTCTCTCGGAATACTGTATACTTACATAAAAAATTTCTTTTGCCATAATCTTTTAAAAAAGAATAGCTGTTTTGGATAAGTAATTACCTAAGAAATAGAACATTGGATTGTAGTTTCGCGAAATGAATATCATTAACGTATAACTTTTTTGGCGTTAAAAAGCCGTTACGCAACTAATGGTTCCTAAATAGCGTTAACAATAATAAAAAACTTTAAAAAATAATTGAAAATTGTGATTCATAATGAAGTTAGATGTTAATGATATTCAATTCCCAGCATTTATAATCAGATGTCCTACTTTAAAATCATAAATCCTATTTTAAAAGATTATGGTAACATAAATCTAGTACGGAACTCGAAAAAACCTGGTTGCTGGTGTCATGTGAATAGGTACACTCGAGAACAAAAATATGTATCCACTTTTGTACAATGTCACATTGACATATCCTATGTAGTTGTTTCAGGAAATGACAATTAAATGTGAACGTGACATGGTTCAAAAGTAGATATATATTATTGTACTCGAGTGTACCTATGGATAATTATAAGATAATTGTAATGTTTCTTAGGAACTTGAAATTTTGTTCTAATTTACCACAGAGCTTGTGATGCCAAGCCGAGCAAAGAAGATTTTGGTCAGGACGTTCATTTTAAAACCTCCCCTATATGCCAGGATGATTTCGGGCAGACGTCATGTACAACGCCTTTAGGAAAGGTTGGCTATAAAATTAACCGATTATTTCCTTTTTCACGTTGTCTCTTTGGACACCAGATTTTGGTGGAATTACCTCTAAGTTGGTAGTTGCCATAAATAACAAAAACCAAAAACGATTTCTTTTTATTATTATCGCCATAATCTGCTGTATAACGTATCTTTGGCATGCTGAAATGATTTTCCCAAGCTGCTCGTAACTGTCCCATGGAGTACGTAAATATACGATTTCATTTCCTTCACTTTCCATCGATTCAGTACTTCGGTGATTTCGCCGATAAAATTTTCATATTAAAATTTATTTTACAATAATCTTTTACAGTAGAATGGCTGGCTTTGTGCAGTAATTATCTAAAATTAGGACATCGGATTGAGATGTCGCGAAACGAGTATCATTAACATTCAACTTCATAGTCACAATTTTCATTTTTAGTCACTATTTGTGATTATTTTTCATAAGGGACCATTAGCTGTGTAACAGCTATTGTAGTTGACAGTAAAGTTGTACTTAAATAATATTCATTTCACGACACTAATCCGAATTCCCATTTATAGGTGTACACTGATCAAAGACAGCCAGCCAGCAAAATAAACTATGTATGGAACTATTTTGGGCGGACTTCCGTTAACACAATTTATGCTTATGTTTCCAGTTACTAAAAACTATAGAAGAGCTCTACAATATCAACCCCGAGCTGTTGTCTCCTGACGCTCTAAAGAAACTCGTCGCGAACGAGAATGTAGACCCGGAGAAAGTGGACATAAGCGCTCAATGCACTAAGGACCCCTGTTACTATTCGTCTCATCTCGAGCCCCCACTGTGGCCCGTGTGGGAGACCATAGACAACGCTAACGATATAGATCAAATCTTGCAAGACGATGGTATACCTTTTTTCCCAACTAACCTAACGACGAAAAGTAGGGTAGTTTTCCTACAGTGGATGTAAGCTACCGCCTAGCTTCCATGATACTATTTATCTTGTAGATATATATGTGTGAACTTCTGGGCAAAAGTGTCTTGCGAGGGAAACCATGAGGGATTTAAGGGCCTTCGCCCAGCTGTGGGAGGGAAGCGCTAAATTAGCTTTATAAAAATGTCAAAAAAATGGGTTATAACTATAACGATTTATACCCCATTGCTTCCCGCGCCTTCAGAAATTATCTTACTCAAGAACTGTTTGTTTGTTCAGGATAAGAAATGCCTATGTCCTTTTCCGATCTTTCAATTATCCCTATACAAAAAATGTAGTCATTCTGACTCTCCGGTACGGCAGTACGGTAAGTGAAGGACAAAACAAATCAACTAACTCACTTTCCCATTTATGTATAAGCATCATTTCGAAAATAAAATGTAATTATATCTTTGTTCGCTGAAGATATAATTTTTCATGAGATGATTTTCCAAAATCACCATGCTTAGCGGGCGATACAAACGGGCCATCCCAAAAAAAATCCGCGAGCTTCATTTCATAGTCGTATTTCTTTAGTTTCCGGTAAACTGTCGGCTATACCACCTGAAATTCCCGAAGAAATTGATATATCAAAAGTGCCGAAGACTAAAACGGTTGCAACGAAACTGTACCGCTACAAGAGGAGAAATGTTGAAGTGAGGAAATGCGTGGAGAAGATAATCTGTATGGAGTATGACGTGTACAATAAAGATTCCAGGGCGCTATTGCAGAAGATGCGCGCCTACTTCTCTGTGAGACCAACTGTCAATGGAGAATCTGACGCCAATAGTGAGTTATTCTGACCTTAGCATTCGCATAGCTAGCTCTAGTGTGCCTGACAATCCGTTCCATATTGACGTCATTAAAGACTTGTTATGGACTAGGGGCTTCTTTGGACGAGACAACTTCTTCTCGTGTAGGTTGTAAGGTCGATAACCGCCCTCACTAACCCTAGTTGTCAGAGCTGTTGAGCTGCCATAGTCTTATGGCTCATGTAACTACTACATGTCGTAGATTGTAATCGGGAACAACGGCTTAACGTGCCTTCCGAAGCACGGAATCATCTTACTTTTCAGACAATCAGGTGATTCAGCCTGCAATGTGCTAACCAAACTGGCAAAACTCACAAAGTCATTTTGAATTCCCCACCGGGAATTGAACCCGAGAACTGTGCATGTGTTGCACGTCTGAGTGTAACGCTCAGACAACTGCGCGTAGGCCGTTTAGAGACAACTTGGAACCTGGATAAGGCCAAAAAACTATCTCGGCTTGATGAACATGCCTGACGCATTGCACCCCGATGGGGCTTGCTGGCCTTCTCCAGTTGTTGTTCAGAATTGACAATTTTAAAAAATGACAGTAAGCTGGACAAAGCCTTGCCCACGTTTAAATTAACTCTTTATGTTTTTCAGACTTTATTTCGGCTACGTCGGTATTGCCAGACGAATGCGTAATCTTCGACAAAAAGCTATCAAAACTGAACGAGAAAGAAATCGAAATCATCGATGCGGCCATACCAGAAAATAGACCCTACCTAGATGATCTAAAGAAAATACTTTTAAAGAAACAAGCGGCTAGCATCAACAGGCGACGGAGTTCTAAAAATCTCATGTGTTTATACGAAATGGCGAAGTTGGAAGAACCGTTGAAAGATTATGAGTTTTCCAAGACGAATTTGTTTAGGAAAGATGAAATGAACGCGTTCAAAGACTTGCTGTTAAAGAGAAGCGATACGATCACTTCTGGCATCACTCGGAAAAGGATCAAATCTGATTCACCCAGAGATATAACTGGTTCTTTTGGATCTATGAATGAGCGACGAACTATCATTGAGCTGATAGTCCAGTCGACATAAGGTTTGTTTTTACTTGTGAATGCTATATCAAGTGAACAACAACAAAAATCATTTTGAATGGTCAGGGCAAACATCTTGATCATTCAGACCAGATGCCATTATGAAACTTTCTGAAATTGCCTTTGAGGAATGTTCAGTTTACAACCCTATGAATATTTAGTAGAAAATATTCAGAAAGTGTTATATGTAGTGCAGTGTGTAAATATAACAGGAAGTTAATATTTAACCAATACCAAATTCAACATTATGGAATTATGAAAATAAAAATCGTAAGATATGTAAATAAGTGTTTTTGGTTAACTGAATTAAAACGTTAATTAACATTTGGATAGCGACTAGAAACCTACTAACCAATCAAATTTTTAACAATATAAAAATATATAACGGTATAAAATTGGTACTTATCTTCAGATAACCATTTCAAGATAGTATCTTTCGATAAAAAATCATCATGCGGTTTGAATAAATTCAAGCTTTCATCATTGATCTGGATTGAACGAAGGGTCGAGACCCAGTTTTTTCATTTCGACCGCCATCTCAAATAGGTAGTCATAGCATTCCGTCCTGAAAAAGATTTAACACATTAAAAAACCAGGTATTTTCATAGAAAATTACTTTTGGTTGTTGCGGAAAAGATACTGAGATGATATGACTTCGATTCCATTGGATTGTCGCCATATTGGTACTGATAATTGCAGTGAGAAAATCGTGAGCGTATTCGGGACTAATGTAACAGTAAACAAGCCAATAACAACTCTATTCCTTAGATGAAGTGTTAAATTTAGTTTTCGGTACGTTCGGTGGGGCGCTTTGGCACAAAAACAAAAACAAAGAAGTCATTTAATGTGACAACACGCGCATTTTACGTCTTCTCCGTGCATTATAGTGACAAACTCAGCTAAAGCATGATGATGAGTGTTCTCTATTACAGACATTATACAACTCACATGGTCTTGGCCTCCTGCCACGTAGCTCCCCACACGTACACTCCATGTCTCCTCACGAGCACAGCGCTGGTTCCTGGATACTTCTCCAGCGCCTCCGACATGCTCCCAGCCAGGTCTCTCTCGAAGGGAGTGTTCTCAATTATAGGAACTACTAGTTTCTCGTCGTAGCGCAAGTAGCGGCCAAGTTTAGCGTCTTTAATACCCTGGAATTGATAGTGAGCAGGCATTGTTTAAACTGATAATGTATGTGCAAGCAATATGGACTTCAAATGTCCCACAGGAAAACCAAGATTTGTAAATTGAAAAATCCTAATCATCAATATTGCGCCAAGTCTAAAATTTTATTGTTTTTAGGGTTCTTTAGCCAAATGCCAAAAAACGGAACCTTTATGGATTTGTCAAAATTTGTTTTTCAAGCCCGTGGGGGGTATCGTGGATAGGTCTTCAAAAATGATATTAAGATCAAGAGGAACGAGATTTATACGTAATAAAGCGTAAACCGCAATTTGCCTTTCATTCAATCAACTGAAATATATATAAATTACTCTATTATTAAAACATCGATTAAAGCCCTTGCTTGGTACAGGACAGATTCTGGATTGGACAGAGTAGCTAAACGACAGAAGTATAGGTGTAAATAAAATGCCTAATAAAATAAAACCCACTTTTAGTTATAGAAAAATATAATGTCTTACTTTGTTTTAAAGATAAAATTTACTATGAACTATAAGAACTTTTATTTATGTTACTTGGTGCTATGGAACCCTTCATGGGCGAGCCAGACTCGCACTTGGCCGCTTTTTTGAAATTGATTTGATGCTGTTGGTCTTCCGACCTTCATTCAATTCGTTCGATTCACACTTGGCCGGTTTTAAATTTATAATCGGTTTTCACACTTAGCCTTCATTTCACCTGATGGTAGGTGAAATACTTTGGATGGAAAGCTATGTGAAGTGGTTAGTTTTTCTGTAGTGTATGTAAATGAAAGACAAACCTTAATCATCTCCTGGTGCGTAATGATAAACTCCTTGTCGTAGAGGAGTGTGCAGCGGACTGCATGCGGGGAGTGCGTGTGGATCACTGCGCCAGCGCCGCGCTCCCGGTACGATATCAGGAATAGGGGCGTGCACTGGCTTTTCTTCAGTCTGGAAAGAAAGAAATTAAAAAATTATTTGCCAAGTACATATTTTTTTACATGGTATTTCGATAGTAATTTCAATTAGTTCGATGTACTTAACCTGTCCACAGGTGTGCAAATATTATAAACATATCTAATAAGGAATTTAATTGTTAAAAAAACTGTTTACATAACATGTCAATTAGTACAATGTTAATAATTTTGACAGTAAATAATCAACAATCAATCCAAATGAATTTAAACATTTCAGTATACATATATTGATTCAGCAATGTGGTCCTTTACTGTAAATAGAACCCAATGAAATAAATTCAGTGGAATTTTCCTGAAGATCAGACCTTTCGATTTCAGGATCCCATGCTCTGTTGTTTTTACTAAGTTGTTTGTTGATTAAGCTGATGCCATAGTTGTATAATACTTTGCCTGCATGGAATTTAGGATTTATTCCATGGGAATAACTAGTTTCATCGACATAAAAAATAGTCTGTCTTTTTCTGGCCTTTCAACCCTTTAATGTGAAAATGAAGATTTTTATAGTTAATTTATCCTATGTTTTAATAGTTATTCTGCTGTTCAAGGCAGAGACAAATTAAGAAAGTCATTCTTGAGTTATATATGGTGTAACTTACCCGAATTTTTTTATATTTATAGATTAGTATAGTATTAGTTGAGGCCTATCTGAAAACCAGCGCTGCATTCTGAAAATCTGAGATAGACCTTGTTGAGGCTTGTATGTTACTATTTTTATATAAATTCTTAATTAATATTCTTTCTATTTATATGTTATCAGTTCACGACTGTTCTTTTGCAACGTTTGGCAGCCATGGTCATATGGAGCTTATCTTACGAATTAAAAAGGAATACATAAAAGTAAATTACCCTTTCTCAGGTGGGGGTAGTTCCAAATCAACATCATCTATAGTTTGTATGAACAGATCATCAGATTTCATACGCTCCTTCTGAACTCCTGATGGTGCTATGTAGATTTTCTCACTGTAATTAAAATAGGTTTAACATTACGGCTTGCTTTTATTTCTATTTCTAATATTAACATAATTCCAACAAGAACAATTCAATTCAAATAAACTTTATAGCACACACACACACACAAACTGAATATAAGAGTACAATGTAGGCTGCCTTATCGCTAAGAGTGATCTCTTCCAGGTTACCTTGGGGCAGAATAATCCTATAAATAATAAGGGATAAGTGGTGCTACATAAATAAATATACCATATCATATATGTTTAAACTTGTGCATTTTGCATTATTCTAATAAAAAAGTTATAGGCAGCTTTTCTAAAAGAAGTTTTTTTAGCATTGCAGGGACAAACAAGAAACTACAACCATTATTAATTATGCTTTTCTGCAAGTAGGATGTAAATTCTCAATCTCTCAATATGTACTTTCTTTCATATACTATCATACCAACACCAGTCTAAAGTACTTCTTATTTTTGTAGTGACACACAAACCTCCAAACCCAGACCTATACAGTTTATGACCAAGATTGGCCCTGGAGAGGCTATTTCAAAAATATTACAACAGGCTATAGTGCACCAAGCACCATTTATGACAAAAAAATAATATTCAAAACAAATTTTTTTTAAAATGAAACTAATAAAAAATAATGTCTCATCAGTAATTACTTATTTTAGTACATACTGGCAAAAGTAATGTTTGCTTGTGCCAACTTATAGGGTGGCCCTTATCTACACTAATATTATAAAGAGGAAAGATTTGTAACTATTTTTGTATGTTTGTAATGAATAGGCTCAAAAAGTACTGGGCCGATTTAAAAAATTCTTTCACCAATAGAATGCTACATTCTTCCAATTTGACATAGGCTACATTTCATTTTGAAAAAAATTAGGGATCCTTGGTAAAATTTGAACAATGTAACCGAAGGTGTAGAAAAATGAGTCTTAAAATGTCTTTCGTCGAATGCGCTGCCGAAACTATTAGCGATAGAACAAAATAATGTACAACAATATTGAAGAACATCATAATGTCTACAAAAAACTCCGCGGTAGCATATGTCCAACTATTGTAGTTATGTCACTACAACAACTTTTTTCATTTTAAACATTAATGAAAATGCTAACCAAATTCAAAACCATGCTATTTATGTGTTTATATTAATCCTTATCCAAATAAATTATTTTAAGGTCAAGACCATTTAACTACCTATAAAATAGTTTTTAAATTATTTAAATTGGACTTTCCATTCAAAAGATATTACGAATTAAAAAATTCAAACAGTAAACAAAACCGCCATAGCGCCGTGGCCGTTGTTTGCGATGCAGTCTGAAAAGCGCGCCGGGCATCGCGGCGGGCGGGGTGGAGGGGGCACTGAAATAATTTTTTTTAATATATAATTAATAAATAATAATTTTTTAATAAATAAAAATATTTGTAAATAAAAGTGTTTTATATCCAAATTTCCAAAAATAAATAATTGTCTACCCCGTGCGAAGCCGGGACGGGCTGCTAGTTTTATATAGAGTAGTAACTACATTATTTAAAATTTGTACCTTGATTTTATTTTCAGTTACTTTTCTTAGCATTAGTATTTCTTAGATCAACATCATCATCAGGTGATGTTATGTAAATACATTCTTATTTGTATTTATATTTTTACCCTTCCTTTATAGAGATTCCACCTCCAGTGCCTGTGACCCATCCCAAATGATAAAATTGATTGCAAAGCTCCGGGATAAGATTCCTCGGGTGTTCCTGAAATGTAATAATACACTTATTATTATCAGGTACTATAATATTGGTGTTTGGGGTGCACAAAAGGATGTGCAGTGCAACAAACAGAACAGAGTTTTTTAGTATGTGAATGTGATTACGTATCATCATTTTGGAATAGTGCCTACAGTTTTACTATCTTTGCTTTTTGCATGAGTAGCAAATATTCATAAACATAAAAACTTATGTTCTTATAAATATATAATTTAACTTTCAGTTCATGTCTATAAAATCGTAGTAAAACTTACTGGTCCGTACTCCGACATTTCATACAAAGCACTACGTTCAAAGATGTGATATTTCAACTTTACGCTTATTTTTTATCTTATCTAAACGTATTTAATTTATTTAATTTGTTATTAATAAATTTATGTAGTATCGTATCAACAAACCTGACAGACAAGACTAAGACTGACTGACACTGACAGTTAGATTTTTTAGTGTTTCCACAGTGCGCTCTAAATCATTTTTTTAGCCATGTAACAGTTAGGTCATAATATGATATCTTAAATGATATGAAATATAACTCATAATATAACTCATAAAAAGTACTCGGTACTGGTTCGTATTATATTTATTCTTGAGTTATCATCATTGTATGTGTAGAGGGTACGAGAAAACGTAGAAATTACTTACTCAGTGGGTACAAGTAAAGGCTCAAAGAGGGTGGGTCTGTATGACATCTGTGTCCGTACCTTAGTCTGTGTCCGTACCGTACCCCAAGTTTCTAATATAAAAAAAAGCAAAAGTGATGTTCAAAATCCAATCTGCACTTTTATACTATTTAAAAATCTAGGAATAAATTAAAGATTTATAGACAAATACTATGAATATATTTGTTTGTACAAAATCATTCTTTGCGTACTAAGTGAAAACTTTAAATATCGTTTTATTGACGCTATTTTTGTTAAGTATTGCCTGTTTTGGGTGTTTTCAATATTTTTGGTACAAATTCAAACTAAACCAAAATATGAAAACTTTTATTTGAAAATGGCGTTTCTAAATTAGATGTTCTATTCTAAATACATTCGCGGAACGTGTCTCTTGTAGACGTTTCCTCTTCAATAATAAACCTTTACTATTTTCTTTTATGTTTTCGTGTACACTCGAGTTCAAAAATATGTATCCACTTTTGAACCATTTCACATCGCTCTTGCTTATTCCTATGCAGTGTGATGAAGGAAATGTCAATCAAAGGCGAATATGACATGGTTCAAAAGTGGATACATATTTATGTACTCGAGAGTCCATAGCATCAGTAGGTGCACTGAGCTAATATAATAAGCGTGATAGACGAAAAGGCAGACGGACATCAGCGTGATGAATCAACATGATCTTGAACATTTTGGTTACCGCTGAGCAAGGAATCAGCGTGATCTTTACTTGCTCAGAGGCGTGATCTTTACTTGCTCAGTGGCGTGATCCTAGGAGCATGCGTGATCTAGTAGCGCCGTATGTGTAAAGAATCTAAGGACAGAAAACTGTCAAGTTGGGTAACTGGCTAGTAACATGCTATGATACCATGGAGTACGCAATATTTCAATATGATTTCATTTCAACGATAATAGCGAAAATTTTTCAAAGAGTGATTATATGCTCCTAGTTACAAGGCATAGCTAATCAAAATTGACAAAATGAGCGTAATTTTTTAAAAATTTGTTCCAAATTAAAAGTACATTGTTTTATTTACACATGTGGAACTAAATTCCAGTATATAATTTTTTTATACATAATTTGTTTACAAGCTTACTACAGGGACAGGTAAAGCTACTTTAATTTAATTACTACATAGTTTTTGGAATAACGATTTGGAATATCATTATTAAAACTATAAATGCTAAAGTGAGATCGTTTGTCTTTTCTTTTCGTCGTAACGGAGGGTCAGAATGACTTGAGTTTTGGGTATAGGGATAGATGAAAGGCCAGGAAAGAATATATGCCATTTTTTATCCCGATCGGACAAGTAGTTGCCTTAGGATATTGTCTGAAGTTCACGTAGATAAAGTTTTATATGTATTTTTTTAATAATAAGTATTTATGTTTTGTTTAAAAGCAATTCGAATAAAAAGTTACTTTTCCACAATATCTCCTAAACTATCGCTTTACGTTTGTTTGACATACTATAAGTTAGGAACCTTTGGAAAATGATCATTTGATTTGAAGAAGTCTACACGAGTGTCCTAGACATTAATGAGAGATCGGTAGCGACTCACACACCCTATTCCTATAGTCCTACGATGTAAAGACAGTTCTGTGACGGTCTATGAAGGAGGTGGAGACGCTTGCGCACGCGCAGCCTACAAGTATTTCGACTGTAAATGAAATAGATATTCTTAAACTAGATATAGAAAATATTTAAATACACATTTAAATATACAAATAAACAATTTTAAAAAATAAACACAAGTGTATGTGCAGCGTTCTTACGATGTCATGGTGCCGTCAATGACGCCAGTTTCTCTTTAGTGAATTGCACCTCCGATTGTCTGATTTCTTGACTAGGCTTTCTCCGCAGATGTTCAGTACATTGCGAAGATGCGAAGTGTGCCAAATTGCTTCGATCGCCGCTATAAGGCTCTGGACAATCTTATCCAAGAACTCAATGTCTCCATGCAGGAACCAAATCCAGACATGCGATGCAAGGCCACAAATGAACCTGGCATCAAGCTGATGTGTGAATTCTGGAAAATCCTGAAGGAAAACCCCGATTACAATCTGCCGGTAAATATGTAGGAAAACGAGTGTTGCAATTTCCTGGACCTGTATGAAGACAAATTTTTCTTGTTCCTCTGAAGTGCAACTGTTTGTAACCACTGACGCAAAAAGAGGGGTGCTATAAGTTTGACGCCAATGTCTGTATGTCTGTGGCATCGTGCCTCTCGAACGGATGGACCGATTTTGATGCGTTTTTTTCATGTGAAAGCAAGTTTCTTCGGGTGGTTCTTTTTTTTGGATAAAAATCGATTTGATTTGGTAAAAATCGATTCAGCATTTTTGAAGAGCTTCAGCTGATGTTAGGCATTTTCGTCATAAATGGAGATTTTTTTATATTTTTAACCGACTTCAAAAAAGGAAGAGGTTATCAATTCTATGGGTATGATTTTTCAATTTTTGTAAAATGTTTGTTACCTCAGAACTTTTGACTGGGTGAACCGATTTGGATGATTCTTTTTTTATTTGAAACTTCTTGTGTGGTCCCATTTCAATTTGGTCCAGTTCTGAAGAAGGCATCCATAAGAAAACGTTATAAATCTTAAATTTGCCTTAGTAAAAGTAGACTTTTAGTGTAATTGAAGTTGGTTTACAGTTCTTTTTGAACGCATTTACTTGTCGTATGATTATTGCGTAGTTTTTTAATTTAATTAAATTGTTCTGTATTCTAATTATTACTGTATTACTCCCACAGCAAGCTGTCCAGCAAAAGTTCGAAAATGAATCGCATAAAGTGAATCACCCGGTGTACCCTCAAAAATTTTTCTGTTACATGGCAGATAATAGTGGGTAGGTACATCGCATTTTACATGCATATTTGAATTCTAGAACATCTATATTTGAATCTCAGAAACGGCTGCAACGAATTCGATGAAATTCTTGAAGTTTCGAGTTTCTTCGAGAAAAATTAATATTTAATTTTATAGGGGTCCGTAATCAAATGTTCATACTAACATTGAGAAAGTGCGTTTGCTTGCTACCTCTTGACGATTCAACGGTACAAACAAACACCATGAAATTGAACCAAGCGGCAAGAGCTACTTTATGTCCCGGTGATTTGTTCCCTTGGGATTTCTGAAGTCACTCAGAGGCAGGTTGCCATAATTGGATGCACTTGTTCTGAGTATATCGAGTTCTTTATCTCCACGGAGATGGGCTGGGCATATGATGAGAGAGACGCAAGAGAAATGGACAAGACTAATAACCGAATGGCAGCCACGAGATAGCAAAAGAAAAAGAGGCAGACAGATTAGAAGATGGGAGGACGACATCAGACAAGTGGCGGGTCGAACATGGACCCGCATAGCGAAAGATAGAATAGAGTGGAAATCCTTAGAGGAGGCCTATGTCGAAAGACAAGCTGAAATGTAGGAACGACCAGTTACTGATACTTAATATAAAAAGATAAGTAACGTATAAAGTAAGCATATTTTTAAGAAAATTGTAACAGAAAATTAGTTCATCAATAAAGGCTATTTTATTTTATTTATTTTATTGTATAAAGTATGTTTTACATTGACAGTCCACCACAAACGTCATCGGCAATAGCAAGCGAGAAGAGTATTGAACTAGCACCGCTAACCAAGGTCTTGTGCGACTTGAAGGAGGCAAGCATATTAACTCAATTAACATTAGCTTTAGAACATTTACATGAAAAGTAATAGTTTAATAGGAGGTAATAAGCTAGAAAAATTTGGTCTTATTTGTACGAGTATGGCAATGGCTTCCGTGGCATAATATCTACACGCTTGGTCTATCAATCCAGAGGTCTCGTATTCGAATCCCAAAGGTATTCCTATCGGTGCTCTGGTTGTTTTGTGTGAATTTTTAACCATGCTAATTAAGTCTGCTGCCAAACAACAGTTTTAATAGCACTGCTGTGTTCCAGTATGAAAAGTAGCGCAAGCTTGACATCCAACGGCTTTATGATCATTTACCATCAGTTGAGATGAAGGCCAAGTGAAAATCCATCATCATAAAAATATCAACCGCTGAACATCTTCTCCAATCGTACACCTTTCTGTCCAGATTCTGATGATGTTTGTTGATCTCTTGTAACTGTATTAACCAGGACAAAATACAATTATAGTCATGTTTCGTTTATGAACCATCTAAGCATGAAACCTGCATGTCTTCAACAGGCATGTGAAGTCCGTCGATCCGCACTGGGCCCGCGTGGTGGACTATTATAGCCCATAAACTCTCTATAAGGGAGTACTCCTGAGCCCCTGCAGTGGGGACATATATAGGCTGTTAGTAGTAGTATATACCATTGTTAATTAAAATAACAGGGCTACACAAAATAAAGCAAATAGAAATTAGGATTACGGGTTTGCGAGATTCCGTAAAATCACATGTTCTTAGCATAAGTTGGGATTGAAGCCGATCTATTAAGTAAGGATAAAATGTGAGGGCGATTATATAAATAATAATATAAAACACATTATATCATATAAACAAATGAAACAATGTTATACCTTTCAGGCTGCAACAGCAGAGAAGAAATGTTGCGAAAAAGCAAAAGAGCTCCAATTGACCGAGAAATTTCTAAAAGATCAGATAAAAGCACTAGAGAAACGGGAGCAAGATGGTACTAAGGTATTGAAGCAAGTGGACTGTATGTGGTCATGTATGGAGTCAGGCTATCAGAAGTCCCTGAAGGAGTCAGCTGAAAGACAACAAAAACTAGAACAACAGGTATGTTTAAAATCATTAATCCTAATAATGATGTAATTATTTCAGAGCTTGCATTCATAAGTGTAGATTTGTAGTGCGAAGAATTTTGTACAACTATCTATCGAATAGTCAATTTTCGTACTGCAAAAACAAATTCATCAATATACAGTAGCTTTTTTTTTAAAAAAAAATGATGGGTTTCCACTTGGAATTCATCTTACCTGATGGTAAGTGTCGATAAGGCCATTGGATGGTAAGTGTGCACACCCAGAAGCATCAATCTAATACTGGCTCTGCTACCTTTCATCCTGGAACACAGCAGTGCTATTGACACTGTTGTTTGGCGGCAGACTTAGGTAACATAGTTTTAGCTAGCCAGACGGAAATAGAAAATGCCCTACCATCAACTAAACAAAGTATCGATGAATACAGTTGGTATAATTATGTTGAATAAATTATTCCAGTTACTAGATATTGAAATCAGCCGAAAAAAGTGGCGCAAAAACAAAAAGGACATCGAATCAAAACTGGATACACTCAAGAAATGTGAGGTAGAAATAGCTGACAGGATAAAACAAAAGCAAAATGATCTGAAGGCCATTAATTTGGATGTCGAGAGCTTTGCCAAAAGAATAGAAAATAATCGAAAAGAGATAGAAATTATTAAAGCTTCGTATGATGAACTGAAAAATAAATCTGAGGTAAGTATAAATAACATTACATTGTAACTTGATATTCATTAATCATTGTTTTTATAATAACAACACTAAATATTCTGTAGGTTTATGTATAAGCGATATAAATAAGAAACACATTAAATTACTTAGTTACATTTTTTTAAATGTAGTTCTAAAAACTTTTTTTAAAACAGAAAAAAAAACTGTTTTTTTTATTTTACAGAGAAATGTAGATAAAATGATGCAAAAAGCAGCTGAACTAGAACAAAAAGTTAAGGAGCAAGAAGAAATTAAAAAGAAGAAAGAAGAAGAGGGAGAACGTTATGTAAATGACGCTAGAAATGACCTACAAAAGCTATGCAAGATATTGTTGCAGAAAAGACTTGAAAATGAAGACTTGATTGCAGAGGTAAGCTTTTATTAAACAAATTTATAAACTTCCAGCATATGGGATATCTGGCGGCTTGTGTTCGTGGACGTCTGATTTCCTGAGGGGCAGATCGATCCGAGTCGTCATCGATGGCTGCTCGTCCGATCTGCTGGGCATAAATGCTGGTGTCCCTCAGGGGTCTGTTCTCTCCGCTACTCTGTTTTTGCTGCACATCAACGACTTATTACTAATGCCCGGTATCTTTGGGTACGCTGATGACAGCACAGTCTCGGAGAGATATTTGTCTACTGCGCAGGCCGACAGTGACCTAACCCGATCCCTCAGAAAATCTATGGTAGATCGTGTTGAGCTGACACTTAAGGCCGTGTCCGATTGGGGTGATGCCAATCTTGTCAGCTTCAATGCGAAAAAGACACAGGCGTGTCTGTTCACTGCAAAGCGGAGTCCATTCCATCTTGCTCCATCTTTCCAAAATGTTTCCGTACCTATAACTAACCACCTTGAGCTTTTGGGGCTGGATATTACATCCGACCTCAACTTTGGGAGTTACATCGAGTCCATTGCAAAGACCGCTGCCAAAAAACTCGGCATCCTATCCAAGGTGAGACGGTACTTCACGCCTGAACAGCTCCTAAGCCTTTATAGAGCTCAAGTTCGATCATGTATGGAGTACCTATGTCACCTTTGGGATGGCTCTGCTAAATACCAGCTAGCAGCCCTGGACTCGGTAGAACGACGTGCAAAGAGGCTCATTGGCAATGATTCGCTCGTGGAGGCCAAACTCCAAAGCCTTGAACACAGGCGAAAAGTGGCCTGCCTTTCTGTATTCTATAGGTTACATTTTGGAGAGTGTGCGCAAGAGCTGTTCATGTTGATTCCGCCATCGCCATTTAAGTATCGATCCAACAGACGAACAGCAGGGCTCCACCAATACGTCGTTGACATTCCTATGGCTCGCACTAAGCGCTTTGCTTCTAATTTTATCATGCGTACAGCCAGGGAGTGGAACGCGCTGCCGGCGTCTGTATTCCCAGAAAACTATAACTTGGGTGTCTTCAAGTCGAGGGTGAACAGGCACCTTCTAGACCAACGCGCACCATCGTAGGCCACATCGTCGCTTACCATCAGGTGAGATCGTGGCCAAGCGTTGATCTATACTCTGTAAAAAAAAAAAAAAAAAAACAACATTGAATATTAAACGCGTCATTATCTGATCTTGACAAGTTCTTTGTTTACAATCATTTGTATCTAAACGTGAAAATTCATTAAATACCCTCCGCAAATTTTTTTGTGAATTTTTTTCCACAGAAAGAGGCTTTGCAGGAAGAAGTCGAATTACTGAAGACTACTTCCAATAATTGTAAAAATAAATGTGAACAGAAAGCAGCACTTATAGACGATGAAATAAAAAAACTCGACAGTGATATAGCAAGTTACAAAATTCGTTGTACAAAATGTAACCAAGGCACTGACATGTTCGGAATAAAGAACTGTAGCGCCGACTGCGTGTGCGCGCAAACATTTAACTGTTTAATTGAAGACAATGAGTGTAGAGAAAACTATGATGACGTGTGCGTGTGTCAAGCTGTTAAACACACGTTTTTGGGTAATGTCTTTGAGAACATGTATATGGTGCTGGAAAAAGAGACCGGTTCAAAGAAAGGGAAAACGGTCGCCGAAGCGATTCTTAACAGTTTGCAAAGAAGTCGAAATGGGAAAATAGATGACGCGTGTAAGAAGCTGCTGCAGAACTTTATTGTGGGTACAGTGAAACAAAATATAAATTTAACGATAGTTGGCGGTGCAGTTAAAACTAGATGTGAGGTAAGCCATTATTTGTCACATCAGGTTCTTTTTAATTTGATTCGTTACACGGCACTTTTAAATGCTCTCTTGGTCAGCAAGTATCGCGTTAAGACTGCCACCAAAAAGCTGTGTTAATTAAACTTTTTGGCTTCAGTATTGAAAGATAACGTAGTTGACTACGTACGGACTATGGGAAACCCCAAGACCTCCAAATTGTAAGTCCAAGCGTCTAGCCGCTGGTCATCAAATACTTTCCGGGTTTTCAAGTTCCAAAATCAAAAAAATTGCAATTTTTCAGCGTACCTAATATTTTTAAGACACATATGATAGTAATATACTCGTATTTGATTCAGATGGATCCGAAAGTACATGAAGCATTAATGCGTTGTATCGGAGGAATGAAAGTTACTGCTATTGAGTCAAAAGACGAAGCTACGGAAAGCAAGAAGGTGCGTTTTGATAAACCCCTAACAATAAATTTGTTTTTATTTTCGTAAGGATTAATCTGCAATTTCTTAGTAGCAAAACTGTTTGGCCAGTTTTAATTTTTTTACTGTAATTTAAATTAATGTAAATTAATATATCGGTTGATTTTTATATAATTTTATTTTTCATGTGTGTCGTGTTAAAGATGTTTTTCATGTAAATGATTTTATTAATCTTTTAAAGTAGAATCTTTTATAATAACATGCTATTCGCTTTCATCTGTGTGTCTCTTCCAAAATTTTACGAGATATTAAACATATCAGCATAAAAAATTGCCTGTTTCCTTTTCCACGTCATTACTTACACGGTTACCTTTGTCCTAATTTTCATTAATACTATTTAAGCCGTTGACCCTTTTAAAGCCAGTAAACGGACAAAGGGATACACAAATATATTTATATATGAAATTACGTTTGTCAAACATTCTTCCTGTTTTTTAATCTTGCTTATTTTCACTTTCATACAATAGGATCCATGCTCTCATTGGGGAGGAACTCAAGAATGCAATTGTCCAAACGGCCCTAAAAGCTGCATCTGCAGTTCGAAAGCTCCTCCCCGCAAAAAGGGTTCAAAGTCTATGCCTGTGGATAAAAATGATAAGGTAAGTGCTGCAGCTTCAAGAACTACAGTTATCATTTTATATCTAAAGTGAAGAAACTAATGAAAAGCAGAAGGTTTGTTTCCAAAGATGATTTATTGTTAGACATTAAAATTTCAGTGACATAATTACAAGGTACAGTATAATTTATATCAGTGGTTCGTAACCGGTGGTCCGCAGACCGGAGAAAAGTCTCGATGTAATTATTTCCGGCATCACATAAATACTCGATCTACCTTTTAAGTAGAACAAAGAATATTCTTTACAAATTGTAACCTGTTGAAATTGTACAACGATATCTAAATAAATAAACTATTTACCTTTCATCTCTTTACAATTCCAGTAAAAATTCATTCATGATTTCAATGTGTTCGTCAATACTCGTACCATCAATTTAGTCAAAATTTAGTGCCACGGCACTCCAAAGCTTCTTAACTGTTAGAAACTGCGCAATGGATATGAAAGCTCAAGATACAGAAAGTCCGAGTAACTAGATTCGATTCTGTTGACATGTTTTTACGAATTTTGTAGAAAAATTCTTGTCCTACAAAAGAAGAAAAAGAAGAGAAAGATGATACATCAAAGCCCCTGTCAGACTGGCTGCCGGAATATAAAACATGTAGACATAGACCTTCGCCTCCAACACCGGGTGGATTGTGTATCATACAAACCTCCTTGAATAAAACGGAGGTTGTTCCAAGAACCAACCAACAGGTATATCTCTTTATCAATATCAATAAAATAAGTTGAATTATTGCAAAATTAAAATTGTAACGCAGGACTGGGTTAATACAACAACTCCGATCAATTTTGCAATAATTTTAAAGAACGCAATTCCTTAGCTAATTTAATATATTTGTATTTTTTCTTTATCATCATTTTAGATAAGACGGGAAACGTCTACTGCTGGACAAAGATCTCCTCCATGGTATGCCACATTGATCAGTCCCGAGCCACTGGCATCCTGCGACCTTAACTTGTTCATCGGTCCATCTAGTAGAAGGACAGCCCGGTAAACGCTTCCCGGCACATGGTCGCCACTCGAGAACTTTTACTCTCAATCGGTTATCGGTTTTTCAGCGGCGTGTCCTGCCCATTTCCTCTTAAGCTCACTGATTAGTCGAGCTTTGTCGGTGACCTTTGTTCGTCTACGGATTTCCTCATTCCGGATTTTATCACGCAGATAAATTCCGAGCATAGCATTCCATTGCTCTCCGAGTGACTTTGAGCTCATTTATTCGGCCCACAGTAAAGAATCACTTTTCGGTTCCTTATGTCATCGCTGGCTTCTTCTTCTTCTGATCAGCGATCTAATCTGGAGAGCAGTAGAATGAAAAAGACGACTTTCACTCGTTTCATGTTATGGCCGGAATATAACATAAGGTCTGACAAGAGGGAGTTAGATTGTCTTTAAAAGAATAACATAATTACAGGTCTAACGCATAACTCTGTTCCTGTGATATGGGAGTGGTACTGGAGGTTGTTCTTACGGCACGTCAAATCAGTAATCAGGTCAGGCTATATTATTAAACAGCCTGTCATCCATTTATAATAGTTTTTTTTTCTTTCAGACCACTAGTTATTACGAAAATGCCTCATTAACAGAGTGTAAAGGTAAGATTTCACCAACTTCCTGTAAGTAATTTTAATACATGGGAGTACATACGCAGTTATAAATTAATTTCGTTTTTAGATAGCGAAAACCGTGTGAGAGACCGAATAATAGAAGAGGTAATGGGAAAATATCTTGAGATTGCTTCTATGGAAAAAGTAAGTTGCCCGGCAGTTAAAATTTAAAGCGATAAAATTACTGTTTGTAACATAGTGGAATTCCAAAAAAAAAAAAACTTAAATAAACTGATAATAAACAGTATAAAGTACCAAAAGTGGTTTTATTTTTATGTATAGAATTGTATTTTTTAATGACAGCCACAATTACAACGCAAAACAGCAACAAAAATATTTACAAGAATATTCGACACAAAAAGACTAAATCATTCACCTTTTAAAACACGGAAACGTACACCATAAGCATAAAACGTTTATTCTGACGAAATAATGGGTGATATTGATCTAACAATAATACAATGCTTAGTTTTAACATTACTAAAGGATTGTGCAACAAGTAATCAATTCCAATGACAACAAAATGATGGACAAAATCAATATTTGAAACGTAATCCAATAATTACAACTGCGACGGACATATTAAAAATAATGAAACAAAGTTTGTACGAAATTATTTTTCATCTAAAACGTGAAATATACAACAAAGAATGGGTAACTTCAAAACTGTTTATTATCTTTTATTGCTTTGTACTCCCATGTATATTCATGTGCTTCAACAATATGATCCGTAATGAACTTTAATGACTGGTCGTTTGCAGATACATCCAACACACAGCGAATAATAAGATCACAGTTCTTTGATGAAATATATGGAAAGAAAGAGATTTTTTTCGGAAAGGATTATACAGTAGAATTTTTTAAAGACCCCGTAAAACCTACAGAAGAACAACAGTCTCTAAATCAAAATAAACTTACTAAAAATATGGTCACATCTGTTAATGCTCTTTATGGTACAAGCAAATCCAAAAAAAGTACAAATAAAAAGGCAGATAAGAACTTTAAACCGACTAGTTCCAAAAGTCTTAAATCAAAAAAGATTACTAATACAAAAACCCAAAAATGTTTAACAAAAGCTAACACCAAGGACGATCCCAAGTTGATAACATTTACTGATGACAAGGCTAATCAAATAGACCAAAACACGACAGCAAAATCACGCCTTATTCTTAGTACTCTATTTGGGATCTCTGACGCAATTCATTTCGGTGACAAAAATCCTATAGAATTGAGGAAAACGGAATCAGATAATCTAATAGTGATATTGGGTCAAAGAACCTTAGAAGAAGTGAAAAAAGTACACCAAGAACGTCCTGATTTAGTTGCATTTTTGACGAAAACGAATTCAAAGCATTATATTATAAATTTTGAACCCAAAGGAATTTTTGAAGCAAATCAAGTTAAAATATTTCAAACTCCGGATTTCGATGACATAACTTTAGTAATAAGTAAAGAGGTCATCAAAAGCATAGAACTGTCAAGTAAAATAAATAAAAAAGTGTCATATAAAAATATTCAAATGGAAATACCTGTAAAAGGTTCAACTAGCCTCAAAAGATCGGAATCTGGAACATTAATAGTGAGTTTAGATAACGAAACATTGAAAAAAATTCAAGAAATAAGTAAAAGTAATCCAGAAATGTTAGGATATTTGAAAGAATCAGATTCAGGTCATTTTTTGATAGGTTTTGATCACAATAAAAACATTCAATATTACAATGAGCAAATATATTTGACAAGTACAGATTCTGATAAGCCTCCCATAGCTATAAGTAAACAAATTTTACAGAAATTAGGACTCGATAAGAAGGTAGTTAAGGAATCACCGAAAAATAAGCACGACCTAAATGCTTTAGACGAATTCATCGAATTAACAAGAAATGAATCAGGAGCTTTAATTGTAGAAATAAGTGAAAAAATATTTGAACAGATAAAGTACAAATGTTCAATAGATTCTAATTTTGTTGCTTCATTGAAAGAATCTGAATCCAGTCATTATTTTATCAATTTTGATCCAGCTAAGAATACACTAAAAGATAATGAGAAAGTATTTGCGAAGAAAGTGGACTCTGAAACAATTTCTTTATCAATCGATAAACAAGTTATTGCGAAACTAAAGCGACAAATCAAAGGAAAGGCAAAAATTATTCTTCAACAAACTGAGACTGACAATCATTCTAAGCAACTCATTTGTGACCAAACATTTGACATGTCTCTTATAGATGAGAAAAGTGAAAACAATTTTTATGATACAACTGGATTGATAAACACTGAATCAGGAACTTTAGTTCTAGAATTTGGCGAGAAAGCTATTAAAGCGATGGAAAAATCCTTAATAGATAAACTGGAATTAGTAACCTCTTTGATTAAAACAAGTTCCAAACATTTTTCTATAAATTTTGTAACAATAGAAGATTCCGACATTAAAGATGAGAAAATATTTATTAAAACTAGAGACTCGGATAACGACATTATAGCAATTGATAGAAGTGTTATTGAAGAGTTAGGGCTACATTTAAAAGCCAGTAATATAGAGAATTGTAAACGTAAAAAATTCCGTTCACAAAGCTTGTGTTACATAACAGAAAAAATAAAAAATCTATTTACAATTGCAATATGTTCCCAAAATGGTCATCAGATTTACACAGACTACACTGAAGTAGTTAATACTGACAAGGAAAGTTTACTTATGGAAGTAAATAAAAGGATTGTGGAGGATATTGACAATAAAACCAAAACAAATCATAATGTGTTTGTACGCGTAAGGAATTCAGATTCTGGGTATTACATTATGGAATTAAGTTATTCGAATAAAATGAAAGGCGGTCAAAAGACTGCAGTTAAGAGACACTCCTCTGGCGCCATATCTTTATCAATAAAAAAACAGTTAATTGATGAAATAAACCCTGGTGTTATCATTGACTCCTCAAAACCAGAATCCACGGTAGATATTAAAATTATACCACACAGCATTGACTCCAAACTAGAAGAATCCAGTTGTGGTAAAACAAACAACCATTCTTTTTATACGAACGTAACAGATTCAAAAGCTGAACAGTTAGTTCTGGAATTAGATAAAAATGCGTTTAATGAAGTTGTTGAGAGTCTAAAAAAAATTTCAAACTTATCTTCGACATGCAAAGAAACAAGTTTCGGAAATAAGATGGTTATAGTAACTCACCTCACAACTAAAACTAATATCAAAAATGCCAAAATTAAGAAAACCCGATCTGGAGATTTATGCTTAGAATTAAATAAACACTGTATCAACTTTAACCAGTTGCAGCTGCCCAATGATCATAAAACAGAATGCAAGGGAGGACCTCACGAAATAAAATTGAGACAAAGATTTTCAAATAAATTTAATTCGAACTCAAATGGTGAGTCTAATACTGATCGTTATGGGAATAAGGTTGAGTACAAAATAAATTCAAAAAACTCAGCATCTCTCATTCATGAAGAAAAAGAGTTTATAAAAGCTTTTAAGAAAAGAATATGTGCCTCTCGTCCAAAAGAAAGCCAAGAAGTCTTTAGCTTATATGAAAGTTGCAGCATAGAAACACTTAACGTTGAGCTTAAAAATAATTACATCAATGGCTGCAGAGATATTAATTTGCAACTTCATTGTGAAAATGGCACAGTTGCAAATGTGTCTACTGAGATTATCCAAACTTCTTCGAGTAATATGGCTCTCCATGTAGTTTCTTCTCTTGAGAAAATTGGAGATATTTCAACAAGAAATCATAGTCCTGCTTTACTTAGTAAATCTTTGCTTGGTGGGTACATCCTTCGTGTTACTCATACATTTGCTAATGATAAACCTAATACCGTTTTAAGAAAGACATGTACTGGAGAGTATCAAGTAATGCCTGTAGATCCCTTAAAAAAGCATTTTAAATGCATAAAATCTAAAGAAGAAAAACTGCACCATGTTCATGTGAAAGGAGACAGAAAAGATAACGATAAAAACAGATTTCCAGGGGTGCTAAAACAGACTAAATCAAAAAATAATATTCTTGTTTTAGAAAAAGAGTTTGAACTACCACTTTCTCGCACTTTGAACGAATACTTTCACGATGCAAGTCATGCTAGAATTCGTAAAATTGATTCTAACTCCATGGAAATTGATTTAATAAATTACGAAGATTGCGAAAATGATGCAAATGCTATAGTGTACAAAACGGAATCAGGAAAAATAAAGATTCTTACACAAGGACCAATCTTTGCAGAACTGTTCACATCAATAAAGGGTTCTGATTTAAATGGATCTTTTAAAGCCGTTGTTGACATATTACATAGATTTAAAGGCAAAGAATCACTCTCTAAACAATTTAATAGTGAAGACGATACGGAATCTTGCAGTGACTGTTTGTTAACCCAAAAAGATATGAAAATTAAAGACTACTTAAATCTTATACCACTTACAAAAACATCATCCGGTGAATATGCTGTCAAATTAAATTATGAGTCAAAAAAGTCTTTGTTAAAACACCTCAATAATCTAGGATATAAACCTACCCACACAAGGAGAAATGGAGATATTTTCATTAATTTGGATGACAGGGACGCAGGGTCGAAACATTATAGTTGGTTAAAGATTTCTAGATCAGGAAATGTTTATATAACGAAAAAGCTAAATGATTGTGAATTATTTGACGGAGTTACGGAACGTACTGTAGACCGAAAATACTGTGGTAATGTCGATAAAGCAACGAATACCGGGAAAGTAACTCTTAATAAAGTAAAAGCTGAAATGAGTCCGGAGCAAATCAATTCATCGTGTTATAATTGTGAAAGCTTAGAATTTATTAAAAAGTTTGGAACTTTTGTAAATGGTAAGTCTCGCAAGCTAAAGGAAGAATCCACAAGCTTTGATAGCACAGTAAACTCTAAGCAGTGTAATAAAAATAAAAATATTGACATAAATCCATTTGTTGTGAAACACGCCCGTGATAAACGTGAGGTAAATAGCAAACAAAAAAGTAAAAGAATAGTTGAACCAAATTCTGACAAACAGTTCGTACACCAGTCGTATTGGGATTCTTTAGATTTTTTACCTCACCAGCTACCATCATTCCTCGAAGGGTTGAGCTTTAAACGCAAAAACGATTTTTAAAATATTGGATCAATGTCAAATGTAACTTTTTAATGCCTTTGTAAGAATGTTTTGTTATATACATTTCAATAAAGAATAAAACGTTTCAAATCTTTCCTTGTTATATTAAATCTTGAGTGTAACCAACGTATCTTGAAAACAAGTAAACGCGTTCAAAAATAATTAGAAACCGACTTCAACTGCCCTAAAAGTCTACTTTTATTAAGGCTATGCGTATAAGTCAGCGGTCTAATATTACACTTAATATTCCTTATCTCAAAAAGCACTAAACCGTTTTTGATGAAACTTGCAGTCTTCTCTGAGTTGAACAATACCTAGTAAAAAAAAGAATTATTTAAATCGAACTTTTGAAATATGGCGCACTTGTTTAGAAGCTGATTTAGACTAACATATAAGAAAACTGGGCAGTTCTGGAAATATAACATACATACAGGTTGAATTGATAACCTCCTTTTTTGAAGTCGGTTAAAAATAGTAATCCTCACGCAAATCCTCACAAAAGCTAGTACACACATATCTATGCAATATCTTTCAAATTTACATACAGTTATGGAAGACGTATTGTCCCCTTATTCAGTCATAGAAGACAAGTAAAATATAATATGTAAAGCAAGACCAAGATGTACCGTCATTTTGCTTGCTTGCTTCTGATACCGGCACTATGGCTATTGCCACGTTTTTTTTACAGTACCCCTTGACAACCCTCATATGTTCTTGCTGAAACTGGCCAGATTTCACCTAAAACAACTGAAAGCAGCAACACACAGAACTTGATTGTATTTCAAATTGTTGGCTGTGGTACATTTTTTTTGTTACAAACCTAATGTATAGTGACGTTGTGGTTGTGGACACGTTACCACGATTGTTTAGGTGTTCTTTTGACTTAGAAAGATCCAAGCTTGCAAGGAATTCCACATCTCAGCAGTGCGCTTCCGCAACAATTTTTCGAACTCTCGCTCGCTTTCGATTGTTAGAAAACTGTTACTTATTATCATGATACAAGCGGATACATTTGCTGGGATAAAGATACAACTTGTGTATAAAATATGTTTCCTTCCGCTTAGCCAGCCAGTGATATACTGCAGTAATGGTCGAACTTTGCTCAGACTAACAGATGTGTTTGATCGCGGCACGAATTCTTAACGCACTACGAATTCATTCTAAGGCATAACTCATCTTTAATTCAGGGAAGCCGTTGAAACTGACAAATTCATATTTGATGTGTTATCAAAACTGTGGCATTTGAGTTAGCATTAAGGCGATCCACCTCCATCAAAGTTTCATAGTAAATTTCTGTTGCCATATTCTTCTAAAATATAATAGCTGCATTTGTGTAGTAACTATCTGAAAATAGGACATGAGATTGTTGTGTCGCGAAATGAGTATTAATAACATACAACTTAACGTGGATCACAATTTTCATTGTAAACACTTTTTTTCGATTATTGTTCAAAGCGCCATCTATGAACCATTCGCTGCGTAACTGCTATTTTAGCTAACTTTAAAGTTGAAGATTAATGATATATATTTCGCGATACTATAATTTCGTCTCCTTTTTTTAAGTAATTACTTATCAAAGCCATTTATTCTATTTTAAAAGAATATGGCAACAGAAATTTAGTATGGAAGCATTAGGAGAGGGATAATGTTAACAGAAAGGATCGGATATTAAAATACATAATATACGTGTGTATTCATATCATTCATCTAACTTGATGGTGAGTGACGGTAGGACCATTGAATGGTAAGCGTGCGCACCTAGAAACCTACTATCTATAATTTGGCGGCTTACTTTGGTAAGTGGTAGCTAGCCAGGCGGACGGAGTATTGGTAGCTACCCTCACAGGGAATTGAACTCGGAAGCTCCAGATTGTGAGTCCAAGTATTTACCATTAGGCCACGGAGGTGGTTAAAAATATGTTGCTTCACTTGTATACGATCCCCAAGAAGTTTATGAATAAGTTTTTTCACAAAATTACTCGTAGATTACCAAAGCTAATAACAGCCTTAAAGGGAAAACAATTAGGCGGCACAGTAACATCTTTTTAGCTTTATGTATTGGACATCATACACTGGACTTCTGTGAACGATTGCTTTGATTCCCCTTTCCACACTTCCGCCTCTCCGTCTACATTGGTAGTGATCATGTGTCCATGTACAATATAGTCTTTTGTTAAATCTCTTAGAAATACCAAGTATCTCTAAATCAGCACGGTGTGTCCATAAAACTGGCAACGCGGCGATATTTCGACTCGGCACTCACTCCCCGCGGACCCGAGCGGCTTATTGAATACAAATTGTTTCTTTATCAGCCAACTTTCGCGTCTACCCGCCAAAAATAATCTTAAAATGGGAAATGGGACCTTTGTGTGTATTTTACTATACGTTTTGGGATTTTCTTTTACTGTTCTATTCTGTGAGGCTTTTGTTTTGTGTTTGCATCTTCCAAAAGGCTAAATAAAAGATGTAACTTTGTACGTACAAAGACGCTTTGGAGGTTAGGCATTCTGATAAAAATGGAATTGTTTTGCCGAGTGAAATAAATGGAACAGTGGGAATATGTGTATTTTGTATACATTCTATCGTTTTATTAGGTTCTGCTTTGTTTGTCGCTTCTTTGAAACAGCTTGTATAGATTAAAGAAAGAAAGAAAATAAATTGAACATTCTTCTTTTCCTCGGGTCACCCTTTTTAAGAAATGCTCGGTCTTTTAGAAAGCATGTATGGCAACACAGGTCCAACACGTAGAGCCCCCATCGAGACTTTATTCTAAAGAGGTATAGGACACGCCCATTCCCATCCCATTTCTGAAGACACAACCCCGGTGAGGTATAAGGTCTTGCGATAGATAACAAATATCTGGGCTATATAGACTGGTGTTAAGTGGACAAGTAGATAGGATTACGGGGAGGGAACGGACGTCTGACTGGACAACCTTGCATTAAATATGTTGGTATTGGTGCTAAAGTGTACAGAGAGGTTTCGAGGTCGACAAAGTCGAGGTTGGTTTGGTAGTTAAAAGTTCTCATCACTGCGCCATGTGTGCGACCCGATGACCTTAAATCGTCAAATGGATCAATGTTTCAAATTTTTAGGTTTTAGCTGCAGTGGTTCACCAACAAAACACTTTTCAAACTTTTTCATCCCCTTATTATTATTTATTTATATCAGACAAAATCCATATTTTTGTTAGCAAATAAATAAAGTCAATTTTAACCTAGTGTTAGTAATAATACCTAATTTACAGAAATGTCAATTGGGCAGATTTAGACCATACCCTCTGCCAGGCCACTAGTCACGTGGAGTGTGCAGACGTGACAAGTGTCCTAGCAGCGGGGGTTCCATCTGTCCCCCAGTACGCTCAGGATGATGTTTGTGCTCCCCCGACAGCGGCGCTGCAGGGAGGCACAGCGTTTCCTGATGACTGCATGGAAGCCATCCGTCTGCGCCTCCGCGAACATTGTCGATGCACTACAATATCGTGGGAGCTCAAGCAACATCCTAAACGCATTATTATATTGGACGGTGTAAGGCGCTGTATGAGCGCTGCGTATAGTCGACCCACAGGCTACACGCGTAGAAAGCTGGTCAATTTGTTAGCCCATCTAGTTATACGTTTTGAACAGCGTCACCTTCACCTGTGGATTACAACGTGCCCTACCAGCTCGTCACGGATACTGGCGGTGACCTATAGCCCGTCGGTTATGGGTGCAGTTTCAAATACGTCACCATATACCATCCAATTAAATTCCTAGCTCAAGTGGTTTGGTCTGGGTATTGCTATGCAAGTACATAATACTATGAAAACATTCTCAAGCCTCACCTACATGTGAGTTATCTACAAAATCTTTCGCTAGACAACAAGCTACGCGGCTCGCATCTTTAACTCTGCGGGGTTCTTCCCACCGCAATTTTTCGCCTCCGTTGTAGCCTTCAGGGCTACCAACACTAAATTTTGAATTAAACTCATATTAATTTGAAGGAGAAATAAAAGTGTACTATGGGTCGTAATTGGAACCTGACGATGGCCGTTGGATGGAAAGCTAATTCGGCCCTGGCTGTTTAGCGGCACACATTAACATTCGTCGACGAAGTGAATTCACCTGAAAATTAAACACTGTAAATATAGAAGGCTGCCTTGACTGATTGATATTTTCTTACCAAAATAATTGGGTTATTAACTAATTTAGTACTATCCGGAAAACATTTATCAAAAATTCAGCAAATTTTACCCCTAAGGGGATGAAAAAAGGTAAACGTGGAGGCTTGCATACATCCATTTGACAATTCAGAGATTCTCGGTTTGGTTGGTGGTAGAGCATTTTATGGCCGCTGGGATAGCTGCAACTATTGCTACCTAAGTCTGCCGCCAAACAGCACCTCTGTTCCGGTATGAGAGATAGCAGAGCCAGTGCCTCATTAGCTTAAAGGTTCTCGGTTACCATTCAACGGCCCTATCGTCACTTAAGATGAAAGTCGAGTGTTAAAAATTACTTCTACGAACCGCCAACCCTGTATCCCGCGAATGTTTTTGCACCGCACCAGCGGCCGTGTCCGCGCCTGATTGATTTACGACCGGTCCTGATCTAGTTTTAGATGTTTCAAATAACGCACGGAAGATCACGACGTCGACGGAATATTGCGGAATTCCCGTTATTTGTGGCTGTTCTTTGTTCTTTCTTGTAAACAGTTTACTGAATGGCCTGTTAGTTGTATTCGATTGCGTATGGTCACCACAATTTAAACGTTTTGTTCGCCAGTTTTAAAGCGATTTCAATTCAACTCGCAGGTTGTTTGTTGTAGGTCTCTAATTAATCCAATGGGTCAATTTTACGAATTTTAAGATGAACAACTCTTTCTCCCGATTTTCATCCCCCTTTTTCTAAATTAATACCTAATTTAAAAAAAATCCTTACAGATAGTAATATAAGTGAGACTACAATCTACATCATCAAATAGATTGATCTTTTAAAGTAGTTTGACAATAAAACACTTTTCTCCCTTTTTTATCCCCTTAAGGGTTTGAATTAGAAAAATTCTTCCTAACGAGGTTCATTTCTTTCATTAGGTTTTATTCATGTCCGATGCCGTAGACTGTGACATAGTATACTCGAGTACAAAAATATGTATGCACTTTTGAACCTTGTAACATTCACTTTTAATCGACATTTCATGCACACGCAAGATTGAATGTGAAATGGTACAAAAGTGGATACATATTTTTGTACTCGAGTGTACAATTCAAAATGAAATCACCATTGAGGAAATGTTCGATTTCCATGAAGCTACCTATAGGTACCCGGTTTCGTTTGTGGTAGGACATTATTTACGTCCGTCTGGCTAGGTATTACTGTGCACCCAAGTCTGTCGCCAAACAGTAGTTCTGTGTGACTAATTAGCTTCAGGATTTGAGTACGCACGCTTACCGTCCAACGGCCTTATCGTCACTTACCACCAGGTGAAATAAAAGCCAAGTGCAAACCCATAAAAGTATGTAAATGCTGTTTACGTAGTAGTACGAAGCAAAATTTCATTATCCATTATGTCACTTGTTTTGCTTCACTAACAATGTTTTCCGAAGCTTCCGCGAAACAATGTCTCTGATTTTATTGACGCGTTTCTCGTTGTTTTAAAAACGGCCCCAAGTTTCCACAACCGCATTGTTTTCATTGAAGGCGTCCGTCCATCAAAAACTTTCGGCGTCCCATCTTTAATGCTTGGCTTGAGCATCGAGAATTTTATCTGAAGTTCCCGATTTCTCGCGTCACAAAGGAGATACTCGGCAATTTGTCAGTCCCTCCGAGCGTACACTTAAAATGGACTGTAAAAGTTTTAACATTCGACCTTTGGAGCACACTTGCAAGGAACCACATAAAACAGGATAGGATGGCACGGAGCGAATAAAACGAAAGGTCCGGCCGTTGACTTACACATGTCGTCATTCCATTTGAGACGCCGGACACCCAGGATACCAGGCAAACAGAGTGCACACAAAGGTATTATAACAATACTACATTTATTTACTGAACATTTGACTCATAGTATTACGAGTACTGCTTCTAATGCTACCTTTCGTACCGGAACACAACAGTGCTATTAACGATGCTGTTTGGCGTTAGACTTAGGTAACATGGTAGTAGCTATCCAGGACCGATAGGTATCCCCAAACTGGGAAGAGATCCACGGACCGGGTTGTTAGTCCAGCATTTAGCCATTAGGCGTTTTAGCCCAACGTTTTAGCCGTTACATACGAGGAGTGAACCAAGTCATTGTTTTATTCAGTGTGTATATTTCATACGGGCGTATAATCTATCCAGATATAGTTTGCGACCGTACAAATCATATGTGAAAGTAATTTTCTAAAATAGATTAGGCTATTTTAAAAAATTGTTTTCACATATGATAGAGTTAATTAGTTTTTAAAGTACGACCGAGAAGCAATGTATTGCTTCTAAATTGTCTCGATTTGACAAAGGATAAACGGTTTATTGAACTGTCATGATATAACGTGTAAAAAGAACCGGCAATCAGTCAATAACTTGAGATGTAATTAATACACAATTAATTAACGAAATTTATGAAAATGTGTTGTTTAGGACCAGCACTTACTGCCATCAAAATATACGTCTGTATGAAATACGAGTATACACTCTGTATAAGAATGTTGAAGTCTTCAACTGTCTTACAAAGTGTGCTACACGTGTCCAGTTTTTGTAAATCAAAGTTCGATGGCATGGCCCCGCAGTAAAACTAGTGCTTGGGTGAAAAACTTAAAAGGAATTGGGTACCGCGTCTTGAGGACGTGTGCTTAGGATTTGAATAAATAAGTTGGAGAGTACCTCTGTAGGTAACCCTCTGAGAGGTAACCGGGCTTCGGGTGATATAAATAAAAAACAGTTTCCGGAGAGAGGGGATGGGATTGAAAGGGATAGTGGGGTTGCTAATGGAACACTAAACAAATAATAGATATTAGCGTTACAAATTTGCGTTCAAATATTGCAAGTGGAGAAGGGTCTTCGCACGCATCCTCTTTAAAGGAGAAGATACGGTTTATTTTCATTTCACCCAATTACATCATGTATTGTCAACGACACCACTGAACCATACCACTGTGGTGTCGTTTTAAATTTACCATACCACCGTAATAAATTTTTAATCCAAAACTTATGTATGCATTTATCTGTCATTCGTGACGTCACGCCGTGACATATGATATATTTGTAACGAATGGTTTTTTGTACACATCGGCAGTGGTCTGGGTTGGTTTCGGTCGTACCTTAAAAAAATTGTAAATGACACCACAGTGGTGTTGTTCAGTGGTGTCGTTTACAATAAATGGATTCTATGACTAGATTTTTGAATCCTGGGGTGCGGGTTCAATTCCCAGAGTGGGGTATGAAACTCGGTTATTTTAGTCGAATATCTAATCTATGCTTTAGCTGTAAGTATAGTCATTCGTGTATGTAGATGTACGAATTCGTATTGAAATTATGTATTTTAAATAGTTTCTCGACAAAACGCAAAATTTGATCATAAAATGTAGTCATTAACACATGTGTAAATCATATTTCTGAATTTCAAAATATCGATCATTATCGATACATAATACTTTCTTATTATAATTCAAAATATGATCGTAGAGATGAACT
Source organism: Carcina quercana (assembly GCA_910589575.2). Classification (NCBI taxonomy): domain Eukaryota; kingdom Metazoa; phylum Arthropoda; class Insecta; order Lepidoptera; family Depressariidae; genus Carcina; species Carcina quercana. Next base: position 13,370,635 of record OU342437.1, on the reverse strand, counting down.
TATTTAAAGGATCATTTTCAGAACACTATATTTTTTAACATCACATTATATCGATAATCGCAATTTGTTGCAAGCCTGTAAACTCCATGAATATTTGTTTCTGTGTAGGGTCCTCTCTAAAAGCCTTTCTTCTCCGCCTCTTCAAACGCCTCTTGTTCTATGGCATTCGTTGAATAAAGGAAAATTAATTCAAGCGCATTAAAATTCCTTTTAAATAAAACTCGACCAGCATCGGGGACAATGTTAATTGATTGAATTTGCAACTGTATTAATATAATAAGGCTGTTTGGGATGCCCGCCGTGTCCTATTGCGAATTGTTGGTATTCAGTACGAGTGTATTCAAATTAGTTATTGTTTTCTTTGTAGAGGGGACTGCGGCATGCCTTTTGTTATACATGCTATAATTACAGAGACCTACCAAGTAACTCTTTGCAAAAATACTGACGGAATATTGCCTACCAGTTAACCCTTCAGACATTGTTCTATCCAAATTTCAATAAAAAAAGACCAAGTGCGATTTGGACTCGCGCACCGAGGGTTCCGTACAGAATATGAATTATTAACATACTGAAAATTATATATAAAATATCTGGGCCACGGAGCTTTGCTCGTAGTTCTTTAAAAACAAACAAAAACTTTATTTCTGCCCCTGGTTAGCCATAAAGAGTGGAACAATTTGCCACAAAAAAACAACAACACGAAAACCAAAAATAAAAGCAATTTTCCAACCGGGATTTGAACGCGGATATCTCGGACGGAATTACACGTGTGAACCACTCGGCTAAAGTGATTATGTTTGACAGCGTGAAATTTCCCATCATTTTTTGCGTCGAATAATGCGTAGGAAAAAACGCATGAAAACTCGAAAACGCGCATTTTCCCAGACATGAGACTAATCTAGATCGATTTTTTGCCCCCGAATACCAAATTTCAGCGAAATCGCTGGAGCCGTTTCGGAGATCTGAATTATATATATACATGAATTGCTCGTTTAAAGGTATAAGACAAGAATGACCAAACAAAGCTCTAACGACAGACAGACGTAAAACAACGTGATCCTACAAATGTTGCTTTTTTCCTTATGAGGTACAGAACCCTAACAAGTAAATGCGTTCAAAAAGAACTGGAAACCGACTTCAATTGCCCTAAAAGACTACTTTTACTAAGGAAAATTTAAGATATATATCGTTTTCTCATGGATGCCATTGTCAGAACTTGACCTAATTGAAATGGAACCACACGGAAAGAATCATCTTTCAAATATATTTTTTTTATCCAAATCGATTCACTCAGTCAAAAGTTCTGAGGTAAAAAACAAACATAAAAAAAAACATAACCGTCGAATGTATTGTATATATATATATAATGTATTTTTTCATTTTTATTTCCTTAAAACCTTTAAAAAAATTACAAACTTAGTTATATGGTTAGGAAAATCAATTTTATTTCAAGGTACATCACTGTATATCTGTACATTTATTTTCATGGTTGGGAGCCCTTGGTAGGGTAGGGTTCCTTTTTTTAATCAGATGTTTGGAACACTAAAAAAACGTGGATGAAGCCACAGACAGAGACAGAACATAAATAAAATATGTACAACTCATTTTCGAAACCAAGCTTTAGCGAAACACATTTGGCAAGTACTCGTATAAATGGCAAGCGCAATTTAACACAGCAAATCTAGCAAACACTGAATACAGTTCCGAGTAACACATAAGAGCAATTTGTAAGACATAAAGCACCTTGCGAAATGGTCTGGAATATCGTGATTTATATATATGTAAGACCCAGGCGCGAGTAACGGCGGTGGTTCGCAATTAATTTCGATCTAGCATGAAATTTGAATTAACGCCTACCTGCCGTGGTAGATAGATAATTAAAATGTAATTAGATATTAGATAGCTTGTACAGACACTGACGAAGTTAACATGGCTGCGACCGAAGCTTCATATTTGGGATTTAAATTCAGGGTGATTCATTTCTTATGGTGAATATTACAAATAATACCTTATAAGGAGATGTAATAATCTGCGATACATATTTTTTTGTGCAAAATAACTTAAGACATAATAAAAACAAAAGAAATCGGTGATGTGCGAATCGGATTCGCACTCCGAAGGTCCCGTAGCGAATATGAATAAACATACTGAAAATCATGAATAATAGGTACCAACCACCGAAAAAAGCTCTCTAAATTTTAAATCTGATTAAGAACTAACTTTACTTTGCAGTTGAACAAATTAGACCATATACATCCGTCTAAATCACGATTAAATCTCAACTGCAAATGTACGTTTGTAATCTTTAAAAAAAAAACAGATTTTACTGTGATATAATTAAACAATTCTCGTTTTCAGGTTTATTTATATACTTGTGCTCCTTGATTCCTACCAAATGGTCTAAACATGCGTCTTAATCAGCCAAATTATTTTTAGTAGTATCATAAATACTATATCATCATCATATTGCTTGCTTGCTTGCTCAAAAATTGTTGCTTTTTCTTGAACTACACACGTACATAATATAAGTCTGTGTGCTGTATATTTCCTCTATTATAGAAGTCAAGGGAAAAGGTTCCACTGTGTATCTCCACTATCGCTGGGCTATCATCGCGTTCCGCTTGTGTATAAATCACTCGATCTGTCCGGGATGGAGAATCAATCACATCGCATACTCGGCTCCGCGCTCACACCGACTCTAATGTATTGGAAAATTGGAAACTTACAGGCCGATCGCCCGTTGTTCCTACAAATGGATTACATTTGTTGAAGATATTTGTTAAAAGGTTAGACCAAAAAGCACCTACTGTTTGGATGTCTGCGAGGCCAGAATGAATAGGATAATTTTAAGGAAGCGCGGAACCTTCCTTGGCCTCATCGTTAGGCTCATAAATATGGAAAAGATATGGGTTTCTTATCTCACTTTTCAAATACAAATACGGCGTACCATGGAGAAAGCCTATGTCCAGCAGTGGACGTTATCTGGCTGATGATGATGAAACTCAAGTACAAACCACCAAAAACTGACTAGTTGCCGAATTGAAGAATATGAATAACTAACAAACTGAAAATCATTAATAATAGGTAACGTATTATACACAAAAAAATGTTTTAACGAAAATTTTAGGATAAAATACGATAAGAGTCAATAGTTTATAATGTAAAGTGGCGATTTTAAAGTGATATAATCGAAAAATTTCCCTATAGATTTTGATTCCTTGCGCTCGCAACGGCAATCATGAATATAAGCGGCATTAACGGCTGTATTTCTACAGATCAAAGTAAATGAAGACATAAGTATTTGATATTAATTATCAATTTGGTACCTCCTAACATTTATGAAAAAAGGGCCTTGATAGATTGATAAACGCAAAACCAAGTGAGCCTTTTTCATTTTAAGATACGGAACCCTAAAAAGACATGGAATTTAGGGTTCTAAATTGCACAACTGTAAATCAGTGTCGTTCGGATAGAGCTTCAGATACGCTGTAGCAATCGCTGTAGGCAGTAAAGATGTCAGTCCCTGTCATAACTTCAATACGGCAAACCTTTTCCGAATAGCTTACGCGCCTAGATTTTTATATGCGTAAAGATATTGTTTTTTCAGAGAGCACGATAAAGTTTATTTTTGTATAAAATATTCAGGAACGGAAAAACCCGTAGCTTTTTACTGGGAAGTGGCGAGTTTGGACCTTTTGTAAAGTCTACCCGAAAGACGTCGCGATCTTCATTTTTTTATACCAATAGAACAAATAGTTCCGTGGGAAACGAACTGAAGTATATGAAAGAAAGAAAGAAAGAAAGAAAATATTTTATTCCAAGCTAAAAATAAATACCACACAATGAAGAAAAAACACACATACATGACACATACAGAATACCAAAACAAATAATTACAGCAAAATTAAGTTAGCTTGGAAAACGGCACCAGCTCAGCCCGATGCTGTGACCTAAAGACCACAGCGCTGATTTTTAGCATATGCAGACAAAGCCGCAGGCTGTACGTCTTCGGGTCAAAAACAGAGATCCTATATACCAACTATTTCTATAATAAAATATTCTGATTTAGGCCAAAGCTATCTATTATAAATCAAAGCATACGAACAAGAGTTTTTTTCTTCAGGACAAATGGATATTGTCATTATCTGAAAAAAAAAAATTCCAATTTGCCAAGAGTTATTTGAGACCTCGAGCTTTGGAGTAATCAATTAAAATTGAGACGAAACACTTAGTAGAGGATTACAGCTTGTTTGTAAATAAAATAATTTTATTCCGAGCAATTAGCCTACAACGAAAGTTACTAAATATCAGTCTTGTCAAAGTTAATGAGTCAAAAAGGTCGCAAACGATCGTTCTTTTGGGGAAATCTGATTTTGTATTAAAGTAAAGCCAAGTTTATATAAGAGGCAGCTTATGTTACATAAATATGCTAAGGGCGCTGTTAGGGCTTCCTCGGTTTTGTAGCGCATCAACTATGTTTGCGGAGGCGCGAACAGATGGTTTTAGCGCTATCCTAAGAAAGAAAGCAGCGTCGCTGCTACGTAGAGTTAGAGGCAGCACTAACAGCGTTCTGAGGGTGATTGCGGGAAGATTCGATTGTCCGCTGATGTGGCACCTTATTACAATAACCAAGTCTGTAGTAGAATATAAGTACTAACATAGATAATAGGATATTACTAACAAAATGGATCACCGTTGTCTTAATATTTAATAATAATAAAAAACAAGAATGAGTTATGTTCGTCTTGAAACGGTTTTATTATACGAGTACGAGTATTACACACTTTCACTCAGACACAAAATGTTTTATGATTTTGCGTAGGGGTGCAATAATAATTTGCGAGGTGTCCTTAATTAACTTTGGAATCCCAACAAGAACATCTAAAATATTCGTAGACCGTCTTATTTTCCTTACGCAAAAAGAGAGGTGGTATAAGTTTGACGCCAATATATGTGTGTCTGTCTGTGGCATCGTAACTCTTGAACGGATGGATATTTTGATGCGGTTTTTTACGTGAAAGCAAATATATCCTTGCGGTGGTTCTTAGCTATATTTGGTAAAAATCGATTCAGAAGTTTGAAGACTATCAGTTGATTTTCGGCACAAAATTGAATATTTTTATATATTTTCGTTATCATCATATCATTATTGCGTATTTTTTGATAATTAATCTTTAAGCCAGTAATTCTTGCTTATAAGTATTTAGAAAAGCAAAACGTTGTCAATGAAAATTATCGATCCGGATTTTGTGGTTTGACAAGCGATTGATCATAGCTCCAAACAAAATACTTTTTATTCGTTGGAGTTTAATGGTTGGTCAAGAAACTATGAGCTTATATCGCAGTGCCCACACTGTTGTGCAACATTTGAGCTTCTGACCCAAAATGATTTCATAAAATGATTAAATTTAAAAAAAGCGTGGAGGCTTAGTGCTCTCATAATAATCAATTGTCTATCTTTTATACAACCAAACGTGATTTTTACTTAAAATATTCACATAATATTTAGTTATTTATTCACGTTCAAAATAAATTACTAAATTAAAATAAAACAAATATTTATATGGGGCTCCTACACAACAGGCATGATTTTTTGACGTTTTTCTAGATAATGGTACAGAAAACTTGATGCACGAGTCCGGCTCGCAATTGGCCAGTTTTTTATGAGTGCAGCTGATTCTGAGACCACAACTACTACGAACAAACATACAATAGAGCTATCTTAAAGGGTTACGCTCTAAAAACTATCGGCAAAGTAACTTTGTGTCTGAAATAAAAAAAATAAGTACAGTTTTTCTTAGTACTAAGGCCGTCTTCGTAAGTATTACCATGGAGCCTAGGTTCGCAAACAAGGCGTGTTTGTGACAGGGTGCGCGGGGTGGCGGGGTGAGGTCCTGAACTTACAGACATGCGTTTAGTATGTAGGGTGCGATGAGACACTCAATTGATGTTTCGGATTGAGTGAGCTGAGTATTTCTGTAGAGTTGCTGCGGTGAAAAATATACCAGCACTATACCACAGTTTCCAGGTGGCGTGGAAATCATTAAACTTGTTGGTAAATTATAGCTTCATAATATTGTCACGGAGCTTCTCGAAAAGTCTAGAGATAAAGAAAAGAGAGATGTGGATCCATCTATCCCCTTCGTGTCGGAAAGCAACAAATGACTAGCGTTGAAAGCTCTCGAATAATCGTATAGAGATTGTCAAGTGCGAAAGGGAGACCAATACATCTATCTCCTTCGTGTCGAATATCAAACAAAAGAAAGCGCGAGTGTTAGTGTACTAGTGTGTCAAGTGGTGTCAGTAGCGACAGATTGGCGTCAGTAGTGCCAAAGGACTCTGTACGTAGAATCCAGGGACGGACTCAGTGCAGAAGACTTGGAACCAGTGAGACAGTGACGTACTATGTTGGGGGAACCGTGATTATGAAGATTGGTTTGCAGACTTGTGCTCCCAATAAACTCCGGAACTTTGGACTAGTGTTTCTCTTGAATCCATCGAACCTGAAAGCTCGTAACAATATATTGGTTACAAAAATATCATGGGTTAGCGCTTAAGCTGCTGCAAGGGCACTGGCTCTACTACCTTTAATTCTGGAACACAACTGGCGGTAGACGTAGGTAACATGGTGCTAGCTGACCAGCTAGACATAGAAAATGCTCTATCACCAACCAAACCAAGTATGTACTATAAACACAACTATATTTCAGTAAATTTAGAGTTACAGAGTTTATAACACCGGCACACATTCATTTACTAACAGCTGTCACTGTCCGAAGGCAAAGTGCGGGGGCAGCGCGGGGAGTGTTGACGTCGGCCGCGCGCCCCCCATGCACAGGAGACTCGTAGTCCCCATACACAAATACTGTATGTGCACGAAGCAACAATAGCAATTAGCGCCATCTGTGCCGTAGATAAGAACTACAAGCCGCCTTTGTGTAAAGCTGAGCTGTGGTTTGACTTTTTCTAACAGTACCTATAATTGGAATCGATCCCAGGACTTCGTATTGTTAGTTCACGCATCAGAGGCGATCTAAATTGATTTCACTTGATGACAAGCCCCCGACTCTAAATTATAGAAAACGATTTAAGTACTTAGTACTACTAAAATAGTCACAAGATAATTTAATATCAACTGCTAATGGTCATTTATCAGTTGTACACTCAAGTGCAAAAGTGGATTATATATTTTTACGTTTGTACTCGAGTGTATCAACTCCCTGATTTAAAATTAATAATTTACAATGAAAGAGACTACAGTGCTTCTATTTTCTTAATGACTCTCGCCAAACTTCGTGATTCGTCAGTCGTCGGATTTCTAACAGATTTACAGCTTTCTATATGTAGTTCACACGGAACTCAAAACAAAACCACAATAAAATACTTAGTTCTGAATTCAAATTATTACAAATTATAAATCTGATAATTCATGGAGATATTAAGAAAAAAGAAGCACTGAACAAGATCTTGATGATGAATATCCATGTGCCGGTAAAAACAGCTCCATCCCAATACACAAGTGTATAGAAATCGAATCACATACTCCTTGATTTTGAGAAGATCACACTAAGAATACAAATGAGACGATGTCCTGGGATCGATGCCGGGGCTGTAAGGTTTTACTGTCCCCCCTCCGCTGGGCATAATCGAGAAATACGGTCGCAGCCTTCCAGACACGCTCAGCAAAGGTTTTATTATGGAAATTACATATAGAACCGCTCGAAGGCGTCCACGAATATTTTTATGCGTGATTTGGTTGAAAGGGACGTGTGACTAGAACGTAAAAAAATCGTAAGAGTTGGCTTGTCCGCCAGATCGTAATTTATGTCTCGGAGCCTGATTATCCTCCATTGCTTAGTGACTCACAAGGTCCCGGGTTCGAGTGCCAGTGGCGTTAAATATTGTTATGTTCCAGTATGGAATGTAGCAGAATCTGCGCCTCATTAGTGTTGTGTTCTGGGTGACCACGTTTTCCATTCTATGGCCTTATCGCAACTTGCTATCATGTGAGAGGAAGGCCAAGTGCAAACCTACGCACCCATTCTGAAATTATAAATGCAAAAGTTACAACGTAACGAAGAATGACTTGATTTTTGTGTAGGTATAGTTGAAAGGCAGGGACAGGACGGTACTGTTTCTGTACTAAAAATTAGTTCCCGTATGATTACTCCTCAAGTGCACAGGCAAAAGCTAGTAGTTCATTAAAAAGTCTACTGTTGGAGCTGGATCCTTCTCAAAACTGCCATATAGTGAATTTATGTGTTACTTGCCACTGCGGCAGTCGCAGACGTTAGAAGTTCTCAGACAGTTTCAGAACTAGCATTTATCTTGGTCTTGCAATTAGTTTCATTTACTATTTAACTTTGTTTCTAGACTGAAATAGGTCAGCATTTTAGTAGAGAATAACTTGAATTAGCTCCATTGGGAGAATAATATAGAACTTGCTTTGGTTTTGATAAATTTGAACTATTTTATTTTACACAAAGTATTAAATCTTATCGTAGTCGCACATTTAAATCAATCACTCATACTAAATCACCACTCGTGGAACCCGTCTCCTCTGCATGGTCCACAGGGCCTCTTCTCAATCAGACCTGGACATTCCTTCCCCCCTCTCTTGTGTTTCTTGATGATGAACCGCGTTCTGATTGATTTCCCAGTTCCACAGTCAGTGCAAGTCGACCAGGTGCTCCATTCGCTAACCTGACAGTCTTTACCTGAAAAGTCAGGTCATTAATTTCTGTGAGGAAATTGGACTTTCAACCGCTCAATCTCTGACGAAAAGAAAAAATAAAGATATTTTTATACACGATGCGGTTGATCAAGTTATTTTTTGTATAAATTGATGATAGTTTACCAAAATATACATAAATATACTTACTGTGATTTCTATTTACAGCGTGATGCAAACGTGATCTGAAATGTCTGGGCAGATGTCTACCGAGACCCATTTTTCTGCCGTTCGCTACTGCAAGAACCGCGTCGTCCATATTGACTACTTCTTCGCTTGAATGGGGTCTGGAAACACAATTTTACACCTCAACGTCAGCTTTAACAGTTCATCTGATCTAAAAGCTTTATAATTTCATAATAGGCACAGACAGAACACAGTTCATCGTTGTTAGCTAGCCATCCACCCTAATTCATTCAGCTTTCCACAACTCAACGTCAATGCATCTATTTTGAGTGATGGGGAGGTGTGACCTACTCATGCCACCTCAGCTCCAGCAGAAAGACCAACTGCTTATTAGTGTTGTTGGCCTCTGGGAGCGACCCCGGTGTTTCGAGGTATTATACCCGTAGTGTATCCACTCTTCTACATTACAGCAGGACCTAAAAAGCTACTTATTATAGTAGGCATCATCAACACGACCTGCAGCAGCGTGGCCACACAATGGGAAACAATCCTAGACAGTCAGATATTACTCCAGGAGACAAGCAAGCCAAGGTAAGGCACATTAAACGTCTTGCACACTACCTGGCTCTTACTCACGCACTATGACCAATATATGATCAAGCGAAGAACAGGCCCAGACAATTTTTTTTACTGGGACTACCAATCTGCCTGCCAAGCGTAGCCATCTATTTAGGAGACTCACGTCAACCAGTGGACTTATGCATTTGATTATACCTGTTTGGGTGGCAGTCAAATAACATGGTGGTAGCTATTCAAAGCAACCAAACCAACCACCAACTTACATCCCAGTAGCTTCAGTAACAACAACGACATTATTGTCAGCATCGGTGAACTTGGGAGTACCAACAGGTTCTTCTTCTAAATCCATCAGCTGTTTCATATTACTTTTCCTTGTCACTGCTTTTTCCGTTCTTTGAAAACTTTCTTCTTGGTCGATTCTTTTGTGAACATATTTGCGTTGATCTTCTTTGTTTGGTTTTTTGAACAATTCTTTGCGAGCTAAATCGTTCAGTTCTTTTGTTGAATATTCTTTGACCTGAAATATATACCTTAGATGAATCTATTGTAAATTTATCGTATCATAGTAGTTGTGAGATTTGGTTTATGTAAGTAGACTAAAGTACGTAATTACGTAAGTACGTATTACGGTGCATCAAGTAGTTCCCGTGAGTCTGGATCTGAAGTCTAGGTAGACGAAATCGCAGGCAAAATTTTGGCCTACCTGAATTTCGAGAGGGCAGTGGAATCGGCATGGATTTATGGCAGTACAAGGCAAGAAGTATGAATGGAGAGTCTGAACGCGGTTTTGGAAAACTCACCGATTTACGGCGGGGAAGAGTGGGGCCTCCTAATACAAGTATTATCTATACTTAAAAGGAGAGCCTCCACGTACTGTATACATACAAAGGTTGTAAACGAAATAAACATTTTTGATTTTTTTTTATCTGACCTCATAGCATGGCGCAAATTTGAAAGGATCAATTAACGTAACGTGTCTTTCTGTCCCCTTGGGGCCAATCAGCGTTCAATTCCGTACAGGCACACCCCATTACTAAAAAAATACTGTAGTACTCACTTTAGATATTTCTACTTTAGCTAAAGCAGATTGTTTCGCTCTCTTGTGGAACGATTTAGTGCCTTCATTTTGGAAGTTTATTCTCTGTATCGGTTTCTTGGAATCTGAAGTCCACACTCCGTCACGCTCTGTTGTCATACCGTCACCAGCTTCCAGAGGTTCCAACTGGAAAATAGAAGCCACAATTAATTTGTTTTTCGTTGCAGGTGTATTTATTAATAATAGCAGATATAAGAGGACTCAAGTAGAGCATCTGGGGATGCCCCGGGACTGAACATATTATCATCAAATGGTTGTTGACTTTAATCATGATGATTAAACAAGCCTCCGAGTAAATACTACATTGAAATCATTCCATCTGTTTGAGAGCTACTAAGATATACACAGACACGCATATTCTTGAAACTTATACCTTTTTGTGTAACGATAACCTTGTAGTTCTATAATTCATCAAATGGACCAAAGTTTCAAATTACAAGCTTCTAACTTAAGTGGTTTGCTCTTAAAAACTTTGTAATTTATTCAGCAACATAATTTAACCTTTGAACATAAACGAGTAAAACATATTTTTTATTGTTTTTACAGTATTCCTTTTTTAAAGCCTTTATTTTTTTGAAGTGAAGATTTCAAATGTCTACCTATTATCAAAAGATACACACAGACGCACAACGAAGGGTTATTGATATGGTCCCGTTTGACACCTCTTGGATATGGAAACCCCAAAACAAGTAATAATAATAATCTTTTATCAAATAAAGGCGTCAAAATATAGTTTCATCCTAATTTATCCCTTGCTAAGATTTCTAAGACTTCAATGCAAGACGTGAATTATATAATGCTATAGCGGAAATTTAAATACCTATATGTAACTTGACGAGTATTTTGAAGCCTTTGCAATTTACACTAAATAAATATGCTCTGTTAGACGGTTTCGCTGAATGGATTTCCCGCGCATTAACTTTCAGAAGCCGTCTAACAAATCATTTGTAAGCAGTACTCCAAATCATCCATGCGAAATATATTTCAAATTTCTAGCTCAAGCAATTTAGGCTAGTCATTGACATTTCAATACGTCAGTTAATGAAGAGTTTCAGAATATTCAGATTTTGTTTTAATGTGAGGTTTGTGCTGTTTGTTCTTTGCTTACATCTAATGTGATCTGCTCCACCCACGAGAAGTCTACGCAAAGATCCAGGCTGTCTACTCCAATGAACCAATCAGAAGACGGCACCATCCGACTGACGAATGACACCTGAAATCAAAAACATAATGTAAGAGCCGGCAATGGTATTCTAGAATCATTCATCACCAAACTTCTCACCTCACAACCCACTTCGAAAGTAATTTTCACTCTCCTTTCACCTTAAAACTTTACTAAAGTTTTCATAGAAATCGTAGCTTTGATAGCTTGATATTGCAAGCTTACGCGACTGTCATTTTTATCAAAGGCAAATTATGTTTTATTATTAATAGCAAACTATTACGTTGAATAGCATGGAATACGTAATAATCTTTCAATTTACTCAAAAATTAAGATAAGAGGAGATTTCGCTGCTGTACACTCGAGTACAAAAAAATGTATCAACTTTTTAACCATGTCACACTCTCTATTGCTTAGGAACCTATGTAGTGTGTTAAAAGAAATGTCAATCAAAGGTAAATGTGACATGGTTCAAAAGTGGATACATATTTTTATACTCGAGTGTACAATTAAATAAAACAAAATATTCTAACTCTTAATTTATGGTATGTACGTGCGCATTGATGTATTTCATGCTGTCTCTTTCTGGTACACTAATAGTTACGTTGTCGTTGTCGCAGCTTACTTCTCCTCTACCATGAATCGATGAGTTGTTTTTGTAATAAAATGTATAATGGGGTTGCAATTGGGTTTCATCTCACTTGATTGCAAGTAACGATAATTATGTTCTTTGGATGGAAAGCGCTCTTCGCAGAAGCCTAGCACACGTTAACGAGGCTTTCTTATATTTCATTGGAATACAACAATGCTATTGCCTTTTATTAGTGTGCAGGCTAAGATAAAATCGTGGTAGCTAGCCAGAAGGTCATAATCTCATAGCAAAATATGTCCCTACGAAATGAGCATCGATAGGTACCTCTGCTGTGAATCAAAACTATGACATAGGGATTGTCAATACAACAGACCATAAAGGATCTACAAATATAGTATTACTGTTAAAAAGCACTATTATATTCCGGTATAAAAGGTAGCAGACCCAGCGACTCATTATCTTGAGCCTTCTGGCGATATTAAGGCCTTGCATTTGGCCTCACCTCAATGGGTGCCCATAGTACAAAGTTGGCATAAAACCTATGATAAAATTGGTTTATAAAAACACATTACCATGCTATGTTCTCCATCAACAAAGACAACACCCTCAGTGTCCCCATCTTCACTATCGACGGCTGGCATCAGGAACTGATCATAGACCTTCGGATCTTCTTCTCCAGCCTCTGTCAGGTGCGCAGGAGTGCCGCTTTGAGCAAAGTTCCTTAGCAGAGGACTCGCTACTTCCCCTATGCGGTACAGCACATAGGATCGGTTGTGTGATTGACCTGGAAGTATCATTTATTAAGACATACATTTTTGTTTAGAATACGTCTGCACACAACCTTACATTATCTCATTTTATTGAGTCGTGAATGCCTGACCATTGGTAGGAAGTTTCTATGGAATTGGCAACAATAACGTCAGACCTTTGCACCGTCATTGCGTGAACAAGTTAACGCATTCAAAAAGAACTAGCAACCCACTTCAACTGCCCTAAAAGTCTATAACAAATTTAAGACTTACAATTATGGTTTTCTTATTGATACCATTGTCAGAACTGAACCAACGGGCAATGGAACCACACGGGAAGCACCAGCCTTCAAATAAATAAAAAAACAATCATCAAAATCAGTTCACCCAGTCGAGAGTTCTGAGGTAAACAAACATTAAAAAATTTGCCAAGTGCGAGTCTGACTCGCGCACGAAGGGTTCCATACAGAATATGGATTTTTAACATACGTAAAACAGAAATACTCGTACACCATCTGTAAAAATTTCAACTCTCTATCACGGTTCATGTGATACAGCCTGGTGATAGACGAACGGACAGCGAAGTCTTAGTAATATGTTCCCGTGTTTACCCTTTGGGTACGGAACCCTAAAAATACGACGGGAATCCGTTGAAATGAGAACCTCCTCCTTTTTGAAGTCGATTAAAAAAGGACAAACCAACAAATCAAAATCAAAATCAATCGTGTCTAAAAATATCTGTGTTTATCATGTAAAGTAAATATTTTAAATCAATTTTGTATTAAAAATCTAAGAGAACACTTAAAACTTTTACTAAAATTAAGACAATTATTAAAGAACAAACTTTTCCCTTCCTTTTCTATTACCCAACACATTGTTTGTTAATATTTTTTTCCTAAACTATTTTAGCTAATTATTGCGAAGCTATTTATATGCGCGTCAATAATGCCTAAAATTATGCAAAATTTCAAGTTTGTACGTAATTTCTTCGAGAAAAACTTATTGCACAGACGACACAGATGGATGGATAATGATCTTAAGGTTTCAGTATTTTTATTATACGGAACCCTAAAAACGTAATAAGAATAGTTTATTTGTAGTTATTCTGTGTTTGTCGACGACTGAACAAACATAATCAGAAATCGTTGAAGGTACCCTTAATCAAGGACAATTGCTAACGAAAATATGAATTTTTTATACGTGAACAAAACGGCCAAATTGTACCCATGTACAATTGTACATTGTTCTGCCCGCCCACCTTTTTCACACAAATTGAGTATGCAAGGTCGTTCCATTTTACAAATCTGATAATTTCATTTCGGGTCCCGAATTGAATACGTATGGTAATGTTACCACTGCCCCAATTTCGCGGCGGTCGTCAACCTCGTGAAATTTACTCGTCCTCTTTTGATTGAAAACAGACAAAAGGATTTTTTGCGCCAAGGAAAGGACAAATGCCTCTCAAATACCGATGGGCTCAAGACACGCAGACATATAACTTTTAGAATGGACTCTAGATAATTTTCCATGAAGGATTGAATTAAGCTGGGCGGGCTATACACCAAGAATTGGTTATGAATAACCTATATGATGCCCGTCTGCATCAATTATCAATTTATAGCTCATTTATAGCCTTTTACGATACCCATAGAATCACATGTTGACGGACATGATTTAGAATTTCGTTTATGGAAAACTATTTATTATAATTTAAACATAGGAATTAGTTACTTAAGTTTAAGAAATCAACAAGCAAAGTATGTGTTTATGTGTGCCAAAGGAAATATGTATATCAAAATTATATGAACTGATAAAGTACGAGTCAGACTCGCACATGATCGGTTCCGTAATATTTAACACCACTTGTTGCCACAAGCAAAAACACATTTTATGGAGACCACTTTGTACATATTTTTATTAATAATTGTTACAGCGGGTTTTTATCGTGTCTGAAAGTCTTTGTTAACCATTTTAAAGTAACAACATTGAACATATTCTTCATTTCGATTTTTATTTATTAACCGAGTTCAGAAAATGAAGAGGTTATTAATTCGACGGGTAAGTTATTAAATAAATAAAAATGTTTGTAACCTCAGAACTTCTGACTGGGTGAACCGATTTGGATGATTCTTTTTTATTTGGAAGGTGGCGCCTTCTAGTGTGGTCCCATTTCAATTTGATCCAGTTCTGACACCGGTATCCATGAGAAAACGATATAAATCTTAAATTTGCCTTAGTAAAAGTAAACTTTTAGGGCAATTGAAGTCGGTGTCCAGTTCTTTTTGAAAGCATTTACTTGTTTGTATGTATGTTAGGCGATAACTCCGCCAATTGTGAACTGATATTTATGATTCTTTTTTGGTTTGGCAGAACATGTTTTAGAGGTGGTTCCATATAAATTTTAACGAAATTGATTGAGAACTTTTTGAGAAAATCAACAAAAACCAAGTATGTAATTCTACATCTAAGGGTGAACATTTTTAAGGCGTTAATTATAATTATGCCAAAAGTTTGATGAACGAAACTTGATTGAAACTAAATATATCATAGTACTTATTTTAATACATTCATTTGGCCGTCATCTCACTAAGCGTGATCAATTGATCATCCAGAGCCTTCGATGAAGGACACAATATTGCATTCCTATCCAGATAAACGTCGAAACAGCGTCACTAGTTCTGCGGCGCAAGATTTATACCGCAGCGTAGATAATTCAATATCGTTTTCTCATAACATAATGGAGACAACTCCGTTTTCTGGTCACGGCCGGCTCTCTGATGCGAATAACTCGATTTTCGAGAAAATTCTCAATATACAAAGTTTTATCATAATTTCGTTTCATCTAAACACCCATGCATATTTTCTTATAGCTTTCTAATAGCGGTTATATCAATGGGGTAATATTTTAAGGGGATTAGTTCCCATGTAAAAGTTTGTGCATATTCTAGGACAAAGAGCATGAGTGAATTTTAAAGAATATTCTTAGTTGTTTTTTAAAATAAATTAACGGTAAATGAATCAAATACGCAATTAATTTGATTCAATTAATTTATTTAGAATCAATTATTATTTACAGTAAATCCACACGTAATCAATCATTTACAGTACTCGCACACTATGTTTGCCCCTCTGAAGTTATCCACAAAAGACCGCGAAGTATCAATTATATTAACGTATAAATGGGATGCAAGGCAAGTTAGCGGGTGGAAAGAAATGTCCTAGTGTTTTATGTCATCTAGGGATAGTTATTATCGAAAATAATACACACATATTCCGACTGTAAAAACTCAAACTTCAAACTTGGTGTGCGAGTACTGTAACAATTGTTTTTTTGCTAGTCGCAGCTCTAGTTCGGTTATAGTCAGGTACAGCGCTGGGACTAAATACAGAAAAACATGTATTATTATTATTGGGTGGCTTACAGCTATCAATACAGAGCATATAGTAAAAATATATGTTAGGTATATAGAACTAATTGCATAAAATTACTGTATTTAACGTGCACCAATTTTTGTAGATCGACGACATGGCGACCTATGAGACAGGGTTATGTCCTATGTATGTAATGATTATAATAAAATATATAAGGGAATAAAACACATCACAATTTCGTCAATATTAATCAGGACATTTGCGTTGAAGCCGGCAATAAACAAACAAAACAGAAAAACTTGGTTCTATTTAGGCACAAAGCCTGAATAAAGGTGCAGATAAAGTCTTTGCCTCACAAAAAGAGTGAGGAGAGAAATAAATACCGTCTTATCTCGTCCAAATGAAACCGCGGAACGTCACTTAACTGTACTGAGATAAAGCGGAGCTCCTTATTTTTAGTTCCTCTTTGTTTTTGCCATTTTCGTTTGCTTTTGGTCTTGATAACAGATGTACAAGATGGCAGCGGTGTTTGCCTTGTGTGGCTTATATCTTGTTAGTAATTGGTTGTACATTTTTACATTGCTGTTTTGCTTTTGTAAACACATACTTATATCTAGTGACCGCCTCCTTAGCTTAGTGTAGAATAAATATATAAATTAATAAAATACTTTGATTGGTGGTACCCGCGTTTTTATTGTACACCTACTCGTAGCTACCGTGTTATCTAATTAAGTTTGCCACCAAACGGCAGTGTCAGCAGCACTGTTGTGATTTGGAATTGAATAACATGCTTGCTTTCACCTCACCTGATGGCAAGTGACGATAAGGAAATTGGATAGACAGCCAGCTCCATCAGAAGCCTTGAGTTGATACGGCGATATCTTCCTTTTTATAAAGGAATACAAAAGTGCTATGAACATTGATGATTTATGGAAGACAAAAGATATACTAGTAAACGAACTTCCTGGATCACCTGTCAGTGCAAAATGTAGCTTACGGAAAATAAATAGTATTTCATTCCTAACTACCAAATGGACAATTTTTTAATGTTAATATCGGGTAGAATTTATAGAAACGCCTTCTCATCTATATATACATAATAAAATTTAGCAAAATACTAACCAAATGTTTGTGACCAGCTGGGCTTAGTTCCAGAATTCTTTTGAAAATTGTATCCATTCCAGAACGTCTTTACTTTGACTTTATAAACGGCGACATCATCTAGACCGCAGCCCATCACACATGCGTAGCACGAAAATAACAAAATGGCGGCCATTCGATATCGAACCTTCATTGTAATCAGACGTGTCCTTGTGCTCTTAAAATTTAATGTTTTAGGTTGTTTGTAGCTTGGTTCAGTAATGGTCCTGTAAATGATTTAAAACTTGTCAAAAATAAAATAAATAGAATTATACATACCTATATTCTAGCTCAATATATCATAATAATAAAATGATATAAACAATGCATCGAAAATTGAATACCTACCAAAGAATTAACAACTTTGAAAAAAGTTGCTCAATTAAATATAAGTTTCAAGTCCTGCTTGCACTTTTTTAATTACTTTAAAATTTAACAAAAATCTAAACATTAAAAAATTCTGAAGTTGCCTTTTAGTAGTATTTAAAAAACAACAACATTCTTTTATGTACTAAGTGGAAAACGTCAAATATCATTTCGTTGACTCCATCTTCATTTTTTGGTTTAGTGTTGCCAATTGTGTGGTTTTGTACAAAAAAAAAATAACACGACCAAAATAATTATAATGGTTAATGAAAAAACTCTTATTTTTTTGTTTGTAATTGTAAATAAGTGACTTTATGTTTGTAATAGTAATTTGGCGATTATGATTTGTTACATTTCTCATGTAAGTAATTATTATTCATGTTGTAAATGAGACAAAAAGTATCACGTATTCGATAAAGACATATAAAATTACTCAGAGCGGCTGGTGCCATAATATTTTTCACAGAACGACTCTCCTTTATTAGAACAATTCAAAATTCATTCATCATAATTGCATGCAAGGTACAAGTTTTTACAATTCTATATTAATTTAACTGAAATGGAAGGAAATATCTGCACATGAAGTAGAACAATAAGCTAATTTATTACAAATGACTGTCAAATTCTGTCCCAAACATATTTACCTTCAATCAATATTGCTAGCTGATGTAACGACACTTGAAAACAGACTTCAATCAAACACTTTAGTACTTCAATTCGAAATCACTTCTTGAATAAATAACTCGTAATGCTGTTCCAAATACAAACTTGCTGTTTTAGTTGGAACGCGTGCAGCGGCAGCAAGCTTTTGAGGTGGACTTTTCTATTTCGGTTCTCCTTCCTCTTTGGACAGAAATAAACCAGAGTGACCGACCGTTCATACTTGCAGGAGTGTCTTTATATGACACATTTGCATCTTAAAGGGCAACAGAGCGACAGTGGCGCCCTCGTTCTTATTTAAAGATCATTGGTGGTGTTCATTTTATCGATTCATCACAGATTCATATTTAGTTTTTGTGCAGATATTATAAATTGAACTGCCTAATGTGGTTAATTTTAACTGTTTTATTGATAGTAACTGCACCAATTGATATAACAATTCATGATGTATCGACAAACCGTAAACCAGCTTTAACTGAAAAAGGTCAGCTTTATTTTTTGGACTGTCCTATAATTGCGGAGAAATGTAGAAAAGAGCGAATGATGGCGACACTGTCTCAATGACCTCTTAAGATATGAAATGGTATAAAATATATTCTAAAAATATTTAGCCAACAGGACGGATAGTTATTCGGAGAACATTTTGAAAAGTAGTTATCCTTTTTTATTAACATAACAAAATATGGAAATGACACTAATGATATATTAAACGTAAATTTATTAGAAGCGTCCCCAGGTGTTGTATAATTTTCCCCTGAAATTGAGCACGATCGAGGGTTTTATTAGGGGACACTTACCTTGTCTCGAGCGCTCGGGTCATCTTGATTGATTGATATTAGAATTTGGAACGTTACTGTCTTACCTCAGCGTTTATATTTTAACGGTTTTTTAATACTAAAACTAAATATGTGGAAATAATGTGAATTTCGAGCTGTGATTTCGATCAATCTATTGGTTATCCCAATGGATTTAATAAGCTGTCTTACGGAAAATTCTTGTTAGCCGTGTACAAATGCAATGCTATCTCAATTATTCCTACACGAAAAAAACACCTCTTTCGGCCTTCGGGCGTTAAGACGTGAAGGAAAGGACAAACTAACAAACTTTCACACTCAGAACTACAGCTTTTCGAAATAAAACAATATCGTATTTATTATCAACTTAGGTATGAAACAAAAAAACTGCTAAGTAGAACGCTATTTTTTGTATTGAGAGTTGAGAATCTTATTCAGCAGTCCAGCAGTTATTATGGTTCTGCTTGTATCACATATATAATTATAGATTGTCTCAAAAATATTTGTGTCGATCATGTCTGCAATGGCTGAACTCTTTCATAATCGGATGTTTAGGCCCATTGTTGGACAGCGTCAAAGAAGTTGGAATTTCCATAAGTGAAAAATCTGTAATATTTAAAGCAGGCACAGGTTTTCAGGAAAACCTAATCGAGGTCTCTGTTTTTACAGTATTGAGGAATCAGCAAAAACTCTTCAAAAACAAAGTTTTGTCGTCGTGAAAATTATCTTTATTCTAAGGAAATAATATCGGAAATCTTTAGACGAACAAGGCTCAACGACATAGCTCGACGAGTCTAGCTGAAGTGGAAACGGGCAGGCCACATCGCTCGAAGAAACGATAACCGGTGGGGAGTAAAAGTTCTCGAGTGGCAACCACGTACCGGGAAGCGTCTACCAGACCGTCCCCCTACTAGATGGCCCGACGACCTGGTTAGAGTCGCGGGGAGTCGCTGGATGAAGTGGCTCGGGACCGGTCGATGTGGCGTACCATGAAGGAGGCCTATGTCCATCAGTAGACGTTTCCCGGCTGATGATGAATATCTGTACGTTCTGTATTTTTTTATAGTTTAGAACCCATGTTGGGCGAGCCCATCTTGCATTTGGCCGGTTTTTTATTTCGTGCTGCTCTTGGTATTCAAGAAGCCGTGATTTATATATGGGTTCAATATTGAATCTATTTAAATACAGCCTTAATGCATTTACCTCAGTAATGCTCGTCACATCAGAAACATACCAGCTACCCCCATACATTTGCGATACCCCAATCACTCAAATCGACATAGAGCTGGTGATACGAGTATTTTAAAAGCAAACTTCCTAATGGGGGAATCATCAATCAAGGTCCAGCCTCGATCGGTTCTCGTCACACCCGTGTCCGGGACGGATCGAATGACTTCACATCCGTGTCCGGTCCGGTCCGGATCGAGTGACGTGTTCATCTTCCGGGAATCGGAAGCGTTTTAAAGATATTCGATCTTTTTAAAACATACGAAATAGTAATCTATAAACAGCCGAAATTGAACCGCCTTTGCTTAGCACGCTGGGTCTAACAAGCCGGAGGTACCAGGTTCGATTCTGAGAGGGGGTTTCTATAGGTACTGGCACTGATTGGTGGCAAAGCGTTTTCTATGACCGCCTGGCTAGCTACCACCATGTTACTCAAGTCTGCCGGCAAACAGTCGTTTTAATAGTACTATTGTGTTTCAGTATCTCATAACTTGAAGCTACTGGGTGTGCACGCTTTCGACTCGACGGTGTTATGGTCACATGGCATCAGGTATGGAGGCAAAGGCAAACAGATCCATAGTAACATTATAAATGCAAAATTGAGTTTTTTTGGGGTATTTAATCAAATCAAATATACTTTATTGCATATACACAGTTACACACACACAAAAAAAAAGAACATAAAAGGTACAATGAAGGCGGCCTTATCGCTAAGAGCGATCTCTTCCAGGCAACCTTGTGGCAGAAGAATCATATAATTAACAAGGGGTAAGGTGCTATAATAAATATGTGGTGCTATATAAATAAATATATTTGTATGTAATGGATAAAAAATGGATAAAAATATAGTGGATCAGGAAGAAAGGGAAATCAGAGGAGATCAGTAAGGAAAGAAGAAAAGGCAGTGGAGGAATAATCGTTTTTAGGCTAGTTTTGAAGGATTGTAAGGAAGGGGCTCGTCTGATGGGTTCAGGGATGCACGGAGAAGGAAATTTATTTAGTCGTAACGGGGAGACATAATGACTTGATTTTTAAGGCGACAGTTGAGGGGATGGAATATGATGTAGGCTAATTTGTATATCAATCGAGCAAGTGAAGCCGCTGATGAAGTTCCGGGCAAAAGCTAGTGGTAACAAGTACAAGTAATCACTGTTATTTGGGACGGAAATCAATGCGTGCTACTTGTAGAAAGTGTTTTTTTCTGGAAATAATCCTCTATATCGCTCCCCAACTCACACTTGGCCAAATAATTAGTTTAAAAGCGATTACCACAAAACATACACTATTTATTACCTCAAACGTCTTACAATTAGTTAACTTATAAGCTTAAATACTTAACTAAAGTTCACAAAATCACATTTAGGCAGTTCAAAAATAGCCTTTATCAAAAACACTTAGTTTTTAAATCCATTATTGGCAAAATGTTTAAGTAAAGTGAAGACGTCTGAAGGGCTTCAATTTTTCAAGATTCGATTATCGTCGGGTTCACGGGTTATTCCTATCTTTCGTTCGTTATCTGGCAGGTTTCCGCAACTCGACGTCAGATGCACCTATTCTGCGTGATGGGGTGGTGTGCCTTACTCATGCCACCCCAGGTGCCGTAATTGAAACAGTTGATAAATTATTTCAAATAGTTTTTTCAAATTTTAAAGTGGAGTTACCACGTCAAGGCGTGTATCGTATGGAAGGGTCTTTACATTCTGTACAACATTTTTTAAATATATTCTTCGTGCCGTAGTTTTTGATCAATAATGAAAAATGTGTGTAAAATAGTATCCCTTCTTATAAACCTTTATCTCCGAAGTTGATAATTGGTTGATAATGTGAAAAATCTTTAATAATCACAGTAATGTAATGAGAGGACATAGCTCCTCGCGAGAGGCGTTGGGTTCGTGGCAAAGAAACCCATTGGACGTTGACTAAACCTATAATATACAAAACAAACTGAACGATACGGCTTACAACAGATGCGCAGTCTAGATAGCGACATAGATTCTGCTATAAAACAATATTATTCGCACCAAACTTTATATCGATGCTGCGGACACATCGAAGTCCATCTTCAAACTGACCACGTCAACATTACGTGTTCTACATTTAAATCCGAGATCCCGCCAACCAGCATACGCAACCACGGAGATCACAACCATGTAGGCCGACTGCTCTGCTATACAATAGATAGTATATAGTGTGAATACTGCACGAAATCTCAAACGAGGCCTCTATCTCATAACCTGTTTGATAAATCATCACAAAACCTTGAAAAATAAACATAGTTATGCTGTCAGTCAATGAAATCTATTTCAAGATATATATGTGATTGTGTAAGTTTCTTTCCATGGTTAGCGAGAGTCCAACTGTTTTTGGCCAGTTTATTCATAGCTAATTTTCATTTTATTCAGATTTTTCAAATATATTTTGAAAAAACGTAATTTTTAAGCATATTCTCCTACGGTTTAATATATTTAAGTTACTATAGTTCTCACTGATAAGTCTAATAACAAATTGTAAATTGTGTTTATTGGTTGTTGTTTTCATCGTGATAGTTACCGGGCTGGAGCGTGACATAGGCTTCTTTTTATCCTGGTATAGAACTCGCAAACTAAGTATGCCCCTCTGAAGTTAACCACAAAAGACCGCGAAGTATCAATTATTAACGTATAAATGGGAGGCAAGTCAAGTTAGCGGGTGGAAAGAAATGATCTAGTGTTTTATGTCATCTTGGGATAGTTATTATGGAACATAATACACACCAATACACACACATTCTGTCTGTAAAGTTTGGAATTGTGGATAGCGTGCGAGTACTATAAAGTGGAGAATGTCAAAGTCAGGGAATATATATGTCGTGATCAAACAGGAATAGACCGGGTCTAGACTAGAGAATCTGGAAGGCAGCTAGACAAGTGCTCCGAACGTGCCCCATCGGGTGAACTGAAGAGTTGGAAATATTCGCGAGTGAGGCTACGGCGACAATTCACTCAACTATCATATTATTTAGGTTTTGAAAAGTTCACGCCGAATTTTTTTAAATATGTGTTTCAGTGAGTTCGAAATAAATGTATTGTGAGCGTCGATAAACATTTCATTATTTATCTCGTGAATTTTGTTTTATTATTAGTGTCCGTAGTGAAATGTTCCAGTGACAGGCTGGATGCGATTCGCGTTACAATCGAATCGTGTTCATTTATGGTATTTACTCGTAATGTGTATATGCCAACAGATAGTCTAGATAACCTACCGGACTTTACAGACTGCCTGGCTAAGATAAGCGCTCTGGTGGAGGAAAGTGACATATCAAGAGTGTATATATTAGTTCTGTTGACATATTGTATTTTTAAGACTCTTATTATAACAACAAATTGTTTGCTTTCAATTCAAATCGAAACATTATTTGTATGCCCTAAAGTAAGAAATAGCGAGCGCATTAAGGCCCAGCCCACAGATCTTCTGCACAACGCAGGCCACCCCCAGTTCAGCGAGCTCCCTGGCGGTCTCGAAGTTCTCCCCTTCAGCCAGCACCAGGGTATCATCCGCGTAGCAAACGACACTGACGCCGCTGGGGAGTTCCGCCCTCAGGACACTATCGTATGCGAGGTTCCACAAAAGGGGGCCCAACACTGACCCCTGTGGCACCCCGCACACGACCTCCCTCTGGTGAATGATACCGTCTCGTCCCGGATACCGGATGCGCCTGTCCGACAGATAGGCTCCGATCACGTTCTGAAGATAATAAGGCATCTGATGATAGATCATTGCCTCTCTTATTGCGTCCCAGGGCAGTGAGTTAAACGCGTTGACTATATCCAGGCTTACAGCCAAGACAACGCTGCCCCGGGACACAGCCCGCTGCGTTAGCGCTCGAACGTGAAGGATTGCGTCCACTGTCGAACGACTTCTTTACGTTTGTTTTTCACCTATTCCTACAAATAAATTACTTTGACTTTAGGGTTCCTTACCAAAGCACCTTAGTCAAAATCGAAATATCATAATTAACTCGTTCAAAAAGTACTAACTACCGACTTCAATAGCCTAAAAAATTTGGTTTTTGTCGATTTTCTCAAAGAGCGATTAATCAATTTCGGTAAAATTTATATGAGACCACCTCTGCAGTGTGCCCCCAAAAAAATCGGTTCACTATTGGCGGAGTTTTTGAGTAACACACATACAAAACATACAAAAAAACATACGCGTCGAATTGAGAACCTCCTTTTTTTAATTCGGTTGAAAATTCACTAGACTCTGCTGTCTGTCCGTCTGTCTGTCACTGTCTTTTGAACTGTCAGATCTGCGCACGATAACCGGTGAGAGTAAGGTCAAGTGCCAAGGCCATTATTCATAAATAAAAGATAAAAAGAAACATCTTCAACAACAAAGAAATCTTGGTGCGATCTAGGTTCGTCAAATACTAAGTTCTCATAAAAGCGTCAATATAACCAGTTAACCAAAGCCATTGACGTTGATATTTTTCACAATAGTAAATTTAAATTCAAAACCTTAATATCTTATAAGCTGTAAATATTCTTTTGTTATTTGTATTTTGTTATCATTCTTTTAATTTCATAACTTTATTATTATCATGTCGTTGTTGCCTGTAAGTAGGGTAGCATTTAGCTATACTATACATTTGTGTCTTCATACTTATGTTAATGTATACCCTGTAGGTGACCTTCTTAAATAAAATAAAATAAAATATAAAATAATTTGTACGCGGACATGCTCCAACAATTACCGCTTATTCTCCCGACAATATTCTTTCCCAGTTTCGTCAGTTTACCAACAATTTTCCCTTCACCGCTTACTACAGTATAAATCATACGCAAGCTTATCCCCCGGGCATAAAAACAAATCTCCGCATAAACGCGGTGACACACCGTCAGGTTTCGTCGGATCCGGTTGCTCAACGTCGTACTAAAAGCTGTCAAATCTACATTAGGTTCATTGTTATTTAGTATTAGTATTAACCAAGCGGCTTTTTATTCATTAAACCCGATTCAAACTGTTACGAACATTTTAATATAAAAACAAGTAAATCGTTCCAGCTGTTCTCAAGTGGTGTGCTTACCAGGCACAGAGTTTCATATATAAAAAAGGTAGTATTACTTGATCAGTATGATTGTTGTAACCGAATGAAGAAATCCTCTAGAAAATTTAAAAAAGACCACATAGCTTCAAGAACGGAAAGCCGCCGATGGGGAGTAAGAGTTGCCAAGCGGCAACCTAGTAAACGTATAACATGCACGTCTACCAAATTGACTGACGACGCGGCTCTGATAAACGTCGCGTGGAACCGTTAGATACATGCGATTTGAATCCAGGTGTAACATTGGCGAGGCATGTACACTCGACAACAAAAATATATATCCATGTTTGTGCCATGTAGCTTTCACATTTAAACAACACACTCCATAGGAACAAGAAAGGTTTAATGTGTCATGGTACAAAAGTGGGTACATATTTTGTATTCGAGTGTACACCAGTGGCTCCTTTCTGGCTGAAGATTATAAAGTTGTCACCGTATTGTACCTCATCCAATCACCAATCTGCCTGCCTCTCATAATTAATATGGAAATATATCTAATGGGAAGTAAGCTAATTTTTGCGATCGAATTTTTACATAAAATTGATTTTTGAAAACAACAAAATTTATTTAATTTTGTTTGTTGAATAAATATAGGCAAACCTTGAAACTGAAAGATTACATGTGACAAAAAGTGTTAATAGCATGGCCATGTTTCGGAAATTTAAGATGTCGTAGTCTTTAAATTGAGGTTTCTAGATGATAACACTTCCATTTTCTAAGCCTAAGGCCTAAGTCACTTACCAATGAGTGAGAATCGAGACAACCAATAGATGTTTAAAACAAAGCAAATACTATAATATCAAGTTTTATTTACACTCTTTTTACAATTAATCCGGTTTAAGTAAAATCTGATCGTGTGACCAGACGTTAATAACAGAGGCATACTGGGCGAAAATGCCGACATATCATATCATAATGTGTTGACGAGACCTCGATGGTCCGCTAGTGCTCGGGCCCAAACTTTACATGAGCCCGGAAATTATTTGCACGGGTCTTAGGAACCATTGCTTTCGATAGCGATTTTCTGTCGAGAATCGTTCGACAAAAGTTATCTGGAAGTATTTATGATATAATAACTGCATTCACTTCAAACTTACAACTCAAAAAATATTGCTTTTTGATAACGAATTTTGAGAGGGTAAATTTATTCCCATATGTTCGTAATTTCAGTTATACCAGGACAGTTTGGGAATAACTGGATTTACAAATCTGTCGTATCAAGGGAGCAGTGATTACGGAATTACAATCTTCGTAAATATTATTGTTTAGTGTAATACCTACATATTACAGAAAAAATATTGTAACGGGTAAAAAAATATTAAAGGCGATGGTTTTCCTTGTTATCTCTATCGATATCTAAAGACATCAATCAAATTATTGGGATTAGGATATATGTATACGAAACGGTTAGAATATTGAGGCGTTATTATTGAAGAAATGTATCTTATCATATCTCCTTATCAATCAGAAAAATCAACTTCTTAACCTCCTCTCATAGTTCGCCATGCCGAGGCCATTGCCACATTACACTTTGTACCCCTTTTTACATGAATTGCGCG
This sequence comes from Carcina quercana, assembly GCA_910589575.2. Lineage (NCBI taxonomy): Eukaryota > Metazoa > Arthropoda > Insecta > Lepidoptera > Depressariidae > Carcina > Carcina quercana. Next base: position 13,343,399 of record OU342437.1, on the reverse strand, counting down.
GACAGAGGAGTATGAAATTTCGCACACTTATAGTTTATTTAGAGAAAGAGTGCATAATGTTTTTTTCCGAAATTTAAAATTAATTATAGTCGAATTTTGACCACTGGGCGACCACTAGTTAGGATTAGGATATTACGTTTTCGTTTCGACAGCGTTGTAAACATTTTAAACACCCAGTCCTTTTGACATTTCAGCAAAGTAAGAGTAATTTGGGCGAAACTGGGTGTTGTGATGTTATGATGACACATTTATCTTTGTTGTTGGGTGTATGTGTCACAAGTTTATATAAAACGTTCTAATTTTAAAGCACTTTATAACGATACGTTTCCTTCCAAGGTATGGAGCACTCTGCGTGCGAGTCTTACTTAAGTCCTCTGTTGGGTATGAGCCCTTCTCATTAATAGCCTTGTCTGACTTTTTACAAGGGGGTTTGCCATAATTACCAAGCTTGGCTAGCGGATTGGTGATTTCAGTAAGATATTGTTTTTACATAGGTGCTGCTGCCCAACTCCTGAATTTTATCTCCCTGAGACGCCTGTCATCCACGGGATGACACGGGGTTGTCTTATTCTAAAGCCGTGACCAAGTTACTACTTACACTTCTCAATTTTTGGCCCAATTGCCTTTCTTTTTTAGGATTCCTAACCTCAAAAGGAGAATAGAAACCCTTATAAGATCGCTTGGTTGTCCGTCTGTTTGTCTGTCAAGACCCTTTTTCTCAGAAATGTAGGAGGTATCAAATTGTAATTAATCCCTTTGAGCTATGACAAGAAAATATAAAAAATTCTAAGTCAAAGCAATAAACAGATACGACCGTTTAAGCCGCCGCTTATTTTGTCCATTTTTCTTGAAAGCGCATCCAAACCGGGTATTTCTCGTTGACATATAATCCTGAAATTTGACAAGAAGCATGGTCTTACATCAGCACAAATTGCAATTACTTTACAAATATTGCGCGTAGATTTCGTGACTTAAAATTATTGTTACCTTACAAATTGTTTATGATTTTCAGAATGTTACTTATTCATATTATGTACAGAACTCTTGGTGCGCGAGACTGACTTACACTTGTCCGTTTTTTAGCCTTTTTAGAGGAATATTGATATAGATAAAATGTATCTTTCGAAATTGAATGTTTATGCCATGACTCCACAAATCATCATCATCAGCCTAAATATATCCCCACTGCAGGGGCCCAGACCTCTCTCCTACAGAGAGTGTATGGGCCATAGTCCACCATGCGGGCCCTGTGCGGATTGGTAGACTTCACACGCACCTTTGAATTTCTTCTCAGGAGTGTGCAGGTTTCCTCACGATGTTTTCCTACGCCGAAAATCCAATGGTACTGATTTTTCTATCATTCGAATTGGAACTCATTGGTACGAGCCAGGATCGAACCCAGACCTCGATTTGTTCAAGGACTGACGCTCTACTCAACTGAGCTACTATGACTCAGACTAGACTCCGCAAATATTGAACTATAACGAATGTCATTTCTCAAAGAAGTTTAGTTCATAATTGATATTGACAAGTGCTGACGTGCCGCAGGTACGCTTTAATTGCAGAAATTAATTGACGGCGTTCAGTTACATAATAGTCCTGCAAACACGAACAAATTGCCAATTACCCGGCCTTTTGTGGACTATTTGCGGGCGGGGTTTAAATTAACGTGCAGTCTTACGGGATATTGGGGTATTAAACGTTACGCTAAATACTTACTGTATAGTGAAACATTTGTATTTTGCAATGTGAAACATGGTCAGCTGTTTAAGTTGCTGGACAGTCCTCATTGATCGCCACATCGAACGGTGGCTCGATGTAGTAGATTTGCCATAATCACCTCAGTTGGCAATCAATTTGGTGATCACAATGTTGTAGAGATCCTTGCATTGTCACCTTAGTGGCCATTGTTGACATTTGCGGAATGACATATTCTAAATTGGGGATTAAATAGCACGCTCTAAATGAAAAGTTTTTAAGTTAAGACGGATCCAGCTCCATCAAAGTTACATACTAAATTTCTGTTGTCATAATCTTTTAAAATATAGTAGCTGGATTTGTGTAGAAACTATCTAAAAATAGGACATCGGATTGTGATGTCGCGAAATGAGTATCATTAACATACAACTTCACAACGAATCAAAATTTTCATTTTAAACACATTTTTTCAATTATTGTTCAAAACGCCATCTATGAATAATTAGCTGAGTAGCTGCTATTGTAGCTAACTATAAAGTTGTAAATTAATGATATTTATTTCGTGGCACTATAATTTCGTCTCCTATTTTTAGCTAATTACTTATCAAACCCAGCTATTATATTTTAAAAGATTATGGCAACAGAAATTTAGTATGTAAACATTCGGAGAAGGATAACGTTAATAAATTTGCTGCCAGTTGCGTTATTCTGTAGAGAAGGCATAAAATAATAATAAGTAATGACGCTTTAGAATCATAATAATTGAAGTTGTACAATAATTATGTGGACAAAGTACGTGAATTCAGAACATTGTAAACAGAAATGATGTGATATCATTGATGAAGTTTAGTCTAGCCTAATCCGGTTTCTGGGATGTATTGGGATGATTTGTAATCTGCAAAACCCAATTTAAAAAAAATTGCTACCTTTAGTTTTATAATACAATTTAAAGATGTCAGTAGTACTACGGGCTTAATATGTAAATTGTATCTGGTGTCCGCGACACAGGCTCAGCCTAGTGTGGAGGCCGCGGTATATCAATATGACGTTTTCCTGAAACAATAAAATTATTTGTATTTGTAATTTTTTTAAGTACCTCTAAAAAATCCCATCTTACTATTGGCGCGCTTGGTAGTGCTACGGGAAAAAAATCTTAATTAATTAAAATAATGGATTTAACCGCAATTTGATTTGGTGTCAACTACCGTATTCTAAAGGTAATATGTGTTAGTACGTTTATATTGACATGGTCTCGCAGCTTGTTTATAATTTCCGTCGCTCGATCATAACACGTTCTGACACGTTGTCAAGGAAATCCCACCGAATTAATTCCATTCGAAACAAAAATCAGATAACGGGGATTATCTTCAGAATCCATTACCGTTTGCGGAGCATGCTAGCGTGTTCATTTCCAATTTGCCTCCCCACATTCTTTCGTAAATCCAATATTTTCGTTCGTACGCTTCGAAAATTAAGGTTTCTGACGAGACAAGCATTGTTGTCTGTCTTTATTATTACATTGGAGACGTGAAAAATGAAGGGTGTTCTAAATCTTGAAGTGAACGGTCTGGAAGAACGATAGGTCTATGAAATTCTCGTAAATATATGTGCCCTGTGGAATTATGGAGGTTTTGTTAGTTAAAATAATAATTGTTTACATATAATCATGCTGCATTTTGATTCGAGTTACTGGAATTTCTTTGTTGACCTAGATCAGTTGTTCCCAACGTTTTTTTTTACCAGGGACACATAACAAAAAAAACTTTTAGGTAAGCATCATTCTGCGTATGTTATTAATAATTTATTTTAGAGATGTCACTTTGTTTCGCAGACCTTAATTTTGCCCTCGTAGACCACCGGTCAGAAAGTACTGACTTAAATGGTTTTATTACTATAAATTATTGTGTTCCCCCATCAAAATGTGTTTTAATTTCTGTTCGAAGCAGACGAAGCCGTTTTTAATGTTTATGTAACGATTTAAATTAGGTTTAATGAAACACTTTAATTTTCAGTTGTTCATATACTTGTTATTAATATGCTGTAAAACCTTGTTTCTTGACAAATTTCATGATTATAAGTCAATAGGAAGTACTCTAAAGGTTTTGATGCGCTTGCAAGGAAAATAGTCCAAATAAGCAATAAAACCGGATGTATCTTTTTATTGCGTTGACTTAGAATTTTACATTATACCACAGATCAAAGGGATTGCAGACTTGAGTATTGTATATTAATTTCCATTTGGTACATTCACCTGTTTCACAACCAAGTGATCAAATAAGAGTCCCTTTTTTGCATTTGAGGTTCGGACCCCTAAAAAAGGGACCTATTAACTGAGATCTCGCTATACAAGTTCTCTACGAGCGTATACGACAAACTTCCTTAGTATATGAAGCAATAGTTTCCGTTTTAAACAATGTAAACAAAGTGTTATCTTACTTCAAAGTCCGCTATAAAGATCGCATCAATGAAATGACATTTGACATTTTCCTTCTTTTTTTGAAATAGTCCATCGCTTGACCTCTATCTCACGATGTTACTCGTAAGTAATGAGGTCAACGATGTTACGCGTTATTCTAGAAGGTGCCTCTTAGAAGATTCCTAAGTAGTAGTTTTCTACGGAAACTGATAGTGTATTCCATATTTAATCGGTACGCATATTTCTGTTGGTACAAAAATTATGATTAGTTATACTAAAAGTACGAGTATTTAGTATCTTTAAGTTCCGGCCGGAACGGTTCCTCCAACACCATATCCTTGAGACAGTAACCAATTTGTTGGCCAGGCAGTTAGGTCTCTGCCACTTAGTCATTTTGAGAATTCCTAACAACTCAATTATAGGCACGCCATTCAAAACGTAGACTAAAATTTATAGCGCATTATAAATCTAAATGGAACCGTCTGAGATAATTCGCTGTCATCCCTACTCAAACAAGTAGCAATCTTCTTTAGACTGCGGAGAAAATTATACAGACAGAATGTTACAACGGCCTTTGGTAGTGACAAGATGATGTCTATGTCAAGATTGGTCAAAATGACAATATTCTCTGCTAATTCTACAAATTGATATTTTGTAAAGTGTACTCAGAGGTGATGCTTCCCGTTTGGGCCAGTTTAAATATCGTCCAGTTCTGACAACGGCATCCACGATATAAATTTGAAATTTGCCTTAGTAAAAGTAGACTACAGAAAGTAGGCTTCCAGTTCTTTTTGAACGCATTTACTTGTTAGTTTATTCGAAGTCGGTTGAAAATAAAATGTACGTCAAAAAGCTCTGTCTACTTTTTTACGAAAGCTGAATAATTTACATGCATACAGATAAGGAATTTGGCATAGCGTGATGTTTTGTCTGACTTTATCAGGCGGCCTATCTCCGCAGCCCCGGCTAAACATTCAGGCACAATTCCAGGCACGAACACTCCAGACTAATTTGTTTTAGGTGTTGAGATGGTTGCTTTGTGATAAGTATAAGTAGTTTAAGCTGGAATGATTCACAGCGGAGATAAGCTAGCTTTTTTGGAGTTCGCCAGAGTTCTGGTAATTTTGATGGTTATGGACGGACAGCCGGATATAACATAAAATATAATAATGTAAGTATACTTACTTACTGGCTTACTTCGATGGCTCAGTGATTATAAGTGGATTTTGACCTTCGATTCCAGTGCACCCATTCCTCTCTACTATTCGCTACCCGGCGCCAGTCTCCGTCTCTACCAGCTGCCCTACGTCTCATGCGACAATATCGCACGAGCGATTGGGTCGTCCGACCGGGCGCTATTTTTGATTCGCTCTACGCGCCGCGAGCGCTCGATTTCTACTGATTTTTGAATCGCTCTTCTGCGACGAGTGGTCTCGACCACTCTTTGCTGGAGGCGAGCGATAGACTGAACGTCAATATCTAACACTGACATTACAGTGATTGACATTGACAGTTCCTACAGTTCTACTGTGTCCTATGTTTAATTAAATTAATAATTTTATCCGTTTCACTTATTGCCTAAACAGGAATAAACACAGACTTGAGATTTCATCATTATCATCAGCCGGGAAACGCCCACTGCTGGACATAGACCTCCTTCATGGTACGCCACATCGACCGGTCCCGAGCCACCTGCAACCAGCGACTCCCTGCGACTCTAACCAGGTCATCGGTCCATCTAGTAGGGGGACGGTCTGGTACACGTTTCCCGGTACGTGGTCGCCTCTCGAGAACCTTTACTCCCCAATGCTTATCGGTTCTTCGAGCGACGTCGCCTGCCCATTGCCACTTCAGTTCACTGACTCGTCGAGCTATGTCGGTGACCTTAGTTCGTCTACGGATTTCCTCATTCCGGACCTTATCACGTAGAGAAATTCCGAGCATAGCTCGCTCCATTGCTCGCTGAGTGACTTTGAGCTTGTTTATTCGGTCCACAGTAACTTGAGACTTGCACATTTGTAAATATAATACGTATTTATACGTATTTTTAAAATGTAAGATGGGTTTGCACTAATCCTTCATCTCGTGGTAGCTAGCCAGGCGGACATAGAAAATGACCTAACACTAACAAAACTGAGTACCGGTACCCCACTGGGAATCAAACCCTTAACTTTAGTCCAAGCGTGTAGTCATTAGGCTACGAAGGCAGTTCACGTATGCTGTAATTCAGTGTCACAACGTGAAGAATTGTGACACAAATTATGTCACATTATATTGTCACGTCCTCTTCCCTCTCCTTTAGACAATATAACACACTCTCATTGCTAGTAACGTTTAAGGGGTAACGACACAACTTATAGGTCGAAAGTCCCCGAAACTTTCGGTCCCTGAACTTCGGTTAACTATCTTGTAATGTGGGCGAGGACACTTTAGTTATCTTTCTGTGTGACAGTGGTTCTCAACATTAACAAATAGCTAAATTGACTCTGAATCGTCAAATGGGTGGATGGATCAAGGTTATAGCTCTAGTGGGTCTCACGATTCTCATGCTACGCAGGCGGGAGGAGAAAGTGGAATTCTTCAAGGAATATTAGTAAATCCCTCTAGTTTCGGCTCATATTTTTTGATTTGTCGAGTCCAATACATTACAAGTAGTACACTTGGATCTGATGATGATGTCATGAGACGCACGAGAGCAGTGAGAATGAGATATGGTCATATACCTCTAGTAACGTCTAATCTAATAAAATTCTAATAGCTCTTACGCGTCTCATGCTACGCAGGTAGTAAGTATAAAGTAGAAATATTAAGGGGATACTAGTAATTATCTCGAGTTTGGGTTCATTGGGTTTGGTTTGGCAAGTCTAATAATACATTACGCTTAGTGAAGGGTGTCTGATGATTAGCCAGGATGGAAGCTTGTGTTTAGTTTTTTAAAACATATTTATTACAGTTCAAAACTTTGAGAAACACTTGTGTTTCCTTTAAGGAGATTCCTACAACTTGATGCTGGCCCGAAATTGGTTTACAATAGATTAAACGTACTTTGATGATGTTTTGATGCTGAACTTAGAGGCTAGACCTTCTCGTGTGTCTTTATCTTTGAGCTCAAAGTGTAGAATTTCTACTCCGATAATATTTTGCTTTAACTTGTGTTATCCTGACTAAAGCTGAGATCACATGCCGAGAGAACACAAACAAAAAACATTTAAAAATAATAAACGGGTTAGCACGTGGAGTTTCTCTCACCTGATGGTAAATGACATTAGGCCTATAAATGAAAAGCGAGTTCACACAGAAATCGAAAGCTACATGTTGGCTCTGCTACGGTTCATACATGAGCGCAACAAATGCTATTAAGAGGGTATGCTGTTGTCAAAGCGCCCATACAAACGTAGTCCAGTCATATTTTGAGTATTAAGCTATGAAAATCTATGAAATTTTCAAAACACAATCTAGAAACAAATATATGTGTCGGTGGTGAGTCAGATTTTCGTTTTAATATATATTTCCAGAGTTACAAGGCGTCAAAGTATTGTATTTTTTGGTAATAAAAAGCCCCAACTTTGAACCTGATTTACAAGAGTATGAATCAATTTAGAACAATTTGGAAAACTACCGACATCTGAAATTTCATTAGTATACTGTATTAAAAAAATGGTTACATAATATACTGTATCCTTCAAATGATCCCTGGACTACGAAACATCGAAATAACGGGTGGATAACATCGCGTAATGTATGCTGTCTCACCGTACGCGCTCGGGTAGGATAGGGCTCGGAGAGGGACAGCTACAAAACAATGCAACCTTGAAACCGACCACGTGGTCTTACCAACATAGCCTCTTAACACTGCCGTTTGGTTGCATAGGTAACATAGTTAACCAAGCCAACATAGAAATTGCTGTAACACCAACGAAATCAGGTACCGTTGGGAATCGAACCCTAGACCTTAGTATGTAGGCGACAGCTATATGATAGAAACACCCACGAAGCTCTTCAATTTATATCATTTTTGTATCGAAGGCTAGGAGACGACGCAGAATGTAGTTTTGCTGCTGACATTTGAAAAAGAAAAAGAAAAGAGTTTTCCGACGATGAAAAAAAGGTCTCGCTGGTAGCTATGGTATTTAGGTTTAGTTTGCACATTTCGCATTTCCCATTCTACTAAAAACCGTGATTCCATTAAGCTTCTGATATGAGGAAACGCGTAAACGACTGACCTTAAAACACACAGCTCTCTGTAATTCCCAACCACTCGTTAAAAAGCAGAAAAAACGTTTTAAAAAAACGTTAAATACGTAAAAATTTCGAGTGAAACGGCCACATTGCGGTGAATGTTCCCCACCACGCCAAGGTTTTGTTTTTGTCGGCAATTTTTTAAAATTAAACTGCTTCGTGGAAATAAAATTTGCGACATGAAAATATTGCGCAACAGAAATGTTTTCAGGGGCGCTCATTTTGTGTTTTTGTGCCGTAAACAGGGGTGAAACTCTGTTGTTTTATGCTAACACTATCGATTACACTTGACTTCGTTTACGTGTTTCAAACACTATCCCAATTACTTGTTCGATCAGGATAAAAGTCACCTGTGCCCTTTTCCGACCCTCCAAATGTATTAACATAAAAGAAGTCATTTCAACCCGCAGTTACGACGTGAAGGAAATACGAACAAAATGATTGGTGGTACGAAATTTTCTATGTCCGCCTGGCTTGCTTCCACCATGTTGCCTAAGTTGTACACACGGCTACACATCAAGCTACACATTTCTAGTATACGCTGACCTCACATTGAATGAACTGCAGCACGGCGCTAGTTCAGCTTATACTGGAAATGTATAGCTGGACCTGTAACCGTGCGTACAGCACTGTTCTGCTCCGTATGAAAGGTAGTAGAGCCAGTACCTCACCAGCTTGAGGGTTCTGGGTGCGCACGCTTATATTCAGCGGCCTTATCGCTACTAACCATCACATTAGATGAAGTCTAAGGGTTTAAACCCATTATAAATTTAAAAAAATCTTACCGGCTCTGGAAGTTTTGCAGCTGCTAAACAATTGTAATTGGTTTTTGTTAGAGTTATTTTCACAAAATTATCACTGAAAATATTTCTTTTAAGAAACCTGATTCCTCAATTAGAAAGTAAGCTCCGTCACGAGTGCCCCACAAAGTGTTCGGTAAAACGGCTAATCCATCAAACTGTTGGGCAAGGATTAAGATGTAATGGACGGCAAACATTGACACTCCCAAAACGTGCCCATACAGAGCCGCGGGGGATCATAACCTTTTCTTTTTAACCACCCGAGCCGCTACGAAATAATGCCCTCAAGTTTTAAATAATGCCTCCAAGTTTTAAATAATGCCTTCAAGTTTTAAATAATGCCTTCAAGTTTTAAAATAACAAAGCGTTGCGAGCAGAAAACTAAGTATAAATATTGAAATAATAAGTAACAGTTACAGAAGTAAGAAGAAGAAAAAAACTCGCTATAATATCAATTATAAAATCTAGAGTTTTTATATTACTTAAGTACTAATAAATAATTATGCATACTTAGTACAAATTATACTTAATGATTTAGTAGTCACTAGACCGAATTTACCAATAAAAATACACTATATAATAGGGGTATCAAAAAGTGGATTCTAGGTCAAATAGGATATCTTATAAAAGGGGTTTATTTGTACATTGAAAAACACATTTTTATTATTTTATTTTTGCATTGTTTTTGACTTTTTATCAAAAATGTGTGTAAAATGGAACTTCCCCTCTTTTCTTGGCCTCTTTCTTCCATAGTTTTTGACAAAATCATTAACAAAACATTACGAGATAATGAACCTTACTTCAAAGTAATAATTGCGTTTCTTTTCATGGTCTGGAACCCTTATTCGGCACGTGAGCCGAACTCGAACTTGGCCTTTTTTTCTAGATAATGAATAGTGATATCCGGCTAGGAACGCCCGGAAACTCACTTCTCTAAATGATCAAATGGATCTATGCTACTCGAATTTCTGCCACAAGCAGTTTGCCTAGCTATTTACACTTTTTAAAACCATCGGATTTGAATTTCAAAAAAATCTTACAATACTCTACATCACTTCAGATACTCGTACAAAGGGGCAGAATTTCCAAATTTCAAGTTTCTAGCTTTTTTTTACAGAAAATGACGATGAGGTCGACGATGTTACGCGTTGGTCTAGAAGGTATATTTACTCTTCTTTTAAATATTTCCAAGTTGTAGTTTAAGAGGCTATGTTGGCAAGACCACGTGGCCGCGTTCAAGGTTGAATTGTTTTGTAGCTGTCCCTCTCCGAGCCCTATCCTACCCGAGCGCGTACGGCGAGACAGCATACACTACGCGAAGTTATCCACCTGTTATTTGGATGTTTCGTAGTCCAGGGATCATTTGAAGGATACAGTATATTATGTAGCCATTTTTTCAATACAATATATTAATAAAATTTCAGATGTCGGTGGTTTTTCCAAATTGTTCTAAATTGATTCATACTCTTGTAAACCAGGTTCAAAGTTTGGGCTTTTTACTATCGAAAAATACAATACTTTGACGCCCTGTAACTCTGGAAGTATATATTTAAACGAAAAACCACCGACACATATATTTGTTTCTAGATTGTGTCTTGAAAATTTCATAGATTTTCACAGCTTATAATACTCAAAATATGACTGGACTACGTTTGTATGGGCGCTTTGACAACAGCATACCCTCAAGGGGAACACGGAAACCGGTATTGCATTCCATACCTTAGCTGTACGCATAATAAATGTGGAAGCGAAAGTGATTGGGGTGGATATTGATATAAGTCAGTCGAGAAAGCCTTGTATATCTACAGAATACTATAAACCCAAACGAAGGTAAATCATTTATATCTCATTCGGAATCTAAAACGCTACAAGGTCTAATAAATTGGAATTTAACATCGCATAAGAATAATAAATATCTAAATTTTATTCAAACTGTCATAGCTGGATTGTTAAACTTAACTCGTTGCACAGGGTGGTCCGTAACTCAGAATAACTTAAGATTTAGACCGTTAAGTGAAGCTAAGTTTGTAGCTAAGTGCTAAGTTAACGGAGTCCGGTGCCGTTAAACCGGTTCTTGGTGAAGCGGGTTTTAATTTGGTTGTAACTTACAAGTTAAGCTTAGTTCAATTAATTTTGGTTTAAAAGCTTTTAGGTGGGTTAGTCGAGGAACAATTTTTGGAAAGTCGAAACTGGAAAACTTTTAACGTGTTTATTTATATTTATTATTGTTAATGTTTGTAAAATACGCTTTAATTGCATTTTTATCACATAAAAATAACTACTTTACGGTTACAAACTGTTGACGTTTATCGTTATGTTTATTAAGAATATGAAAATAACAATTGCGTGTGTGATTTCGTCAGGCTCATTCGTTATAGCATTGTTTGGTGGTTGTTATCTTATCTGTTATTTATTAGTTCGGTATGATAATTATTCATATTCTGTACAGAACGCGAGTTCGAATCAATACAAACCATAAGTAATTTTAACAAAATCTCAAATTGTATTCGAAAACTTCCCCAAGTACATTAATATCTGAAACAAAAGCTACTATTTGGAATTCGTCAAGCAATATCTATCCGTTTGACGAAAGAACTCGTAATGCATTCCGTATTTTTATGAGGACTACGACGAGAAACTAATAAAATCCTCATAACGTCAAAACGAAAACGAAGCAAAATTGGGAAATATTTAACCATTTTGATATTGAGCGTGGTCCAAACAATAAGAAGAAAGCGAATAACGAATTTACTACAAATTAATCATAAAAACGGCGACTTTTTTTCTTCAATTTTCGTATTGAATTTTATTTTATTTTTTATCTTGAATTTGAATTATGAACTTCATACGTATTTGAATTCCTGTTCAGTGGTGACTAGATTTCCTCTCGAGGTTCTATATTCACTACATAAAACTGTATCCTGAAATCCTGACTGATATAAAATTATCTTTTGACTTCTGTATAGGTAGTAATTTGATAATTGACTGTTTATTTACATTGACCTTGATTTCTGTTACCTAGCTGTTAGTTAGCGGTTACTGTTGCCTCGATTTACCAAACCATGTAAGATGTTTAGTACAATACTGTAACTAAGGCATATTATAACTCCATCACGATGCTTAGTAGCACAATGGGAATCACAAGTCGTTGCAGGTTCGACGGATTGCGGGTTGAAAATGTTTTTATTTGCGAAAAATTGGATTTTTGTACAAAGAAATGTGTGTGAAATAATAGTAAGTTGGTTAAGGCCTATTTAGCCATAATCTATATATTTTTATCATTAATTTGTGTATCGATTTTACTGTATTTATTTTTATTTATCGGATTATTAAATCAAAGTCTTAAGAATTCGTCTATAGAGTAGAACATATGCTCCTGTAGCCATTTATTTAGAACCTTTTTCAATTGATTTATTTCAAGTTCTTTGATTTGCGCCGATTTAGTAGTAAGCGATCTGGTTAATATCCGCTATGTTATCCAAGTTTGCTGTCAAACAGAGTGTTAATAGCACTTTGTTTGGGTAATGGAAGATGAAAATGGTTCCCTTTTAGACAAAGTCATGATCCTTACCTTCTTAAGTCGGGCCTTTGGTTTCTGCCACTTGTTTATTCTCGTGACGTGAAAATTCCGAGCCCGATGTTCTATAAGCTGACTAGTCTGTACCTTGGACCACATTCTTCGTTCGCATGCTGTCCGGGTGGGGGGCCATATTGGATTACCGTCCACCGCCGGAGAAATCCGCTGACGCAGTGACGTCGGCGACTGGATGTCACGGACATCCGACATATTGTTCCGACAGACGTTCGCACATGAAACTTTTATTTCTCGTATATTTTAGGGATGCTTAACCCTTTGGAACTCCTGAGTAATTGGAGAGGTACATTTTAATCCTACAGTTGCTGAAGAGGACTTTTAAGCCCTGGTTCCCTAGGATAGCGGTGCCGTCACTTAGCGGCCGTAATGTTACGGACGCAAAAAGACGGCCGTATTTACGGTGACGACATCAATTTTCACCACTATCAATTTTATATATATTTATTTTATGTCAGAATACATAATATAGAATCAATAAAAACGTTCACAAACTATCCGACACCGTTAAGACGGCCGTCATGCAATTACCGCTCTTTAGAAAACTGCACCATTTTGTTTACGTAGACAAGGTTCTAGTGACGTCATTAACCGCTGTATTACGGCCGCTGTATGACGGCACCGCTTTCCGAGGAAACCCGAGCTTTACAAGGTCCAACGATCACCGTCAGATGAGATGGCCAAGTGTGAGTCGTTATCTAACTTAGAAAGTGACGATAAGGGGATCGACAAAGAATGTTGACTTCGTGAAATGAAGACTTGACGCAAAATATGCATTTGCCAGTGGTACAGTTCTCATAACGGGTAGTGGTTGGAATGTTTAAATTTTTATCTGATTTTCTGATTTCCCCTTGCGCCCTGTGGCAGAATTATGTATAATAAATACTACGTAGAGATTAGGTGTATGCAACGCACGCGATTCCGAACTTGAATTGTCAATGACAAATATGATAGTTTGCAAACGTAATCGGTATATTGTCGGTACGACTTGATATTAGCGGACAAATAAGTTGTAATTTTACAATGACTAAGTCCTTAAACAGTATGTAATATGTATATGATTGCAAAATAAATTATAAACATCAGACCGTTGTAAAGTTTTCCCGGTTCAATATAATTTTAATCAACTCCCTGCATTTTGCAAGCATGGATCGTCACCATGATGACGTACGAGGATAATTCAATATGGCGGCCAGCGAGGCATCATGGCCGCAGGCGCGTCATAACCTCAAAATCGTATTAACTCGTCGGTAATAGATTACCGGAAAATTAACCTCGAGCGCAATTATGGCCACCCTGCAGATTTAGGAGACATGATAATATACATGCGTCTGCATTAGATTAGGTTTTATTGCATTACGTGATGGTGATTGGGGTTGGGATGTTTGTGATGAAGTTATTCTCGGCCGTGATTTATGTAGTGCTTACGTAAATAAGAGTGTATTGGAAGAGAAAGCCTGAAGTCTTTTCCCCACTGCAGGAGCTCATGCTTACTCTCCTACAGATAGTATATGGGTCATAGTCCACCACGCGGTTAGTAAACTTCACACACACCTTTTGAATTTCTTCTCAGGAGTGTGCAGGTTTTCTAACAACGTTTTCTTCGCCGAAAATCCAATGGTAATTATATTTATCATTTGTACATAAATTCCAAATCACAACTTGGAACTCATTGGTACGAGCCAGGATCGAATTCAGACGCTATACCTAACTGAGCTATCTTGAATCTATCTGAAAAGAAAATGCTTATTAATATTAGAGGAAGAAATGAGTTTGTGCCGACTTCACTCTCCGATAAGTCGAAATGACTAGATTTTTAGGGTTCCGCAGACCCGATGCAAAACGGACCCTTACAATTTCACTCTGGTGTCTGTCTGTCTGTCCGTCCGTCCGAAGCGTAGACTGTTCTCTATAATTAAACTCTTTAATTGAATTATTGACCCCCAAAACTATTCTACGAATGTATATTAAAACCTAGTTGCAGACGGTTATGAGACTAAAAATATTCATCACCAAACTTTGTCTCCAAAGGTATTCCATATTCATTTAAAAATATATGATACTACTTTAAAAGTAATAACGAAATACGCTTCTGAAGTAAAGTGAAAAGTTGAGAAATTGAAAAGAATGCATGATCGCAATGTAAACTGTGCAGTTTGTTTGTTTTTGTAGCAGGTTCAACTAGCGCCGGATAGTTCCGGTTGTAAAAAAACAAGCATCCTCTCGAAACTTTAGATACAACTCATCCCGGGTGGCGTCTGTTCGCAGTTCGATCATGGAGCGCGGAATGAATTAAAATAAGCCATGGAGAGGGACGAGTATACCCACAATGTCATCGAAACTCATTTCAAAAAATAGCATTTGATCAAGTTACACTAAGAATTCTAGTAAATATTCTTCTATGTCAATCTTGACCGGTCAGAGCTGAAGATTTATTTTTCAAGTGATTTTTTTCGTATTGCCGCCTAATCAACCTTTTCACTGATTGCTAAGAGGCATGCAATGTTTGGCAGAAGAAGTTTAGCAATGGACAAACAGCCACAAAATACTTTTTGTATTTTGACGACTTCTTTCTTCATATAAATTAGGATAGTAACATATTTCAACCATAATTTTTTTCTGTACGTATAACACTCTATCATGATGATTTAGAGCTTCTGATGTTACCAAGGTGCTTAACCTGTGTGGTAATATTAAGCATGCACTGCTGGCTACTCCAGGATCTCATGCACTTTTCCTAACAGCAATGTTACCGCATCTATCATCAGATGGCGCCCGTATTTACAGTTCAAGTGACCCACTAATTGAGGCATGTTCGGTCATTCTGTTCCCAACTAAAGTTTCAGAGGTCGAGCCTTGTTAAGGGCTAACGAATTCGGAAATCGCATCCAAATGTTAACGAGAACCAATTTGTGGGTCGAATCGACCCCTAGGGCGGAGTCCACTAGGGGGGACGGAAACCATAGGATTGTTGCTAAGGCTGATTTACTTGCTGGAGAGGGGTGTCGTTTGAGAAGCAGTTTGGTGTCTCAGGTAAAACGAAGATTAATGTAAAGAGAATGTAGAGATCAAAATGTCTTTTAAATCGTTTCCATGAATGTTTTAATAATGTTTAACATTCAATTTTTCATTTTACACATTCGTCTTTGTTTTATTTGATAAAATATTTATTACACAAGGCATCGAAACATAAACATTCATATAAAAAGCTGTCATTTTCAAGTACCAGAACCTTAGCGTGTCACCTTGAATTTAACGTTTTTTCGTTAGGCAAAATTAAGTAATGTCGTGTTCCTTTGCTGTCTTGGGTCTTCGGCACTTAAGTCGTGTCTGCGTTCTCGACAAAGATTCATTTGACACTATCTTACTATAACTTTTACACTTCACTGTACACTTGCACTTTCACTTTGGTACTTCTTCCGTTTTTTTTTCTTCTCCACTTGATCACTGTTTACTGCCCAGAACTAAACTGCTTCCCGAAGTTCGCTCGACGCTCTATGTACCCATTGATGTCATTTCCAGAATGTTCGATTTGATCGTCTTTTAATGCTACTAGCGGTAGATTTCGAGAGCAGAACTCTTAAAATCTATTATATTTGATGACGAGGGCCTGCTGATTGAGTAGGGAGATGCTTAAATGCTTCTAAGCACACCGCTAGATTTTAGGTTCATTTGATTTGTTTTGACGAGTACAACATATTACACTTGTTGTCATTTTGATGATGAAGTCAAGATATCGATAACTCTTCACTGGCCAACCGATCGATTTTGTGCTCATTTGGTTGCTTTTGACGATTCAAATAAAACAATATTAAGGTTGTCGTTTAGATCGAAAACCCACAATGCTAAGGTGTTCTCAACAAAACCGGGCTCTCTTCCAACGTTCACAGCAACAACAAATACACGCTGCAGTCTCATTTTCAAGCTATTAAGTCGCATCAGCTGGTAACGAGTATACGTCCGTGGTCGACCTCTACTCGGTGTGTCTGATGTTTTGCATGTAGATTAACCCAAGCTTGGTGGTGTTTTTAGAGCACGCTACAGTGGAATTGTGATTTTCGAGATGATTTCCTAGAATGTTTACTAGAAGAATAAGAATAAATTTTATTTATAAATATGTACAAATATATTTTTCTTAAATCTAACTGGGCTAGAATATTTGATTTATTTACACTCTAAAGCGTCTGCAGCTAAACTAAGTTTAAAAACTTGCATTTTAGCATACAGTGCCTCACCCCTTAGAAAAACAGACGGAACGTCTAGCCGCCATTATTAAATGTATCAATTTAGATGCAATAAGCAATACAACTTATTCTAAGTTACTGATTTAGGGTTTCATACTTTAAAATACAGGAAAAAATACCCTTGTGAACATAGTGTATATTGCCTGTCAATGTCCTTATTCTCAGGAGCGCATGGAGGTATCAAGTTAAAATTAATACCAAATACTCTTTTATTTTATGTATGATGGGTTTGCACTTGGCCTTCATCTCACCTGATGTAGCTAGGGAGGCGAGAATAGAAAATACATATAGGTATCCCCACTGGGAATCGAACGCTGGACCTCCGGATTGTGAATCCATTTAGCCATTAGGTCACGGAGGCGGTTAAGACTCACGTCTAAAATCCCTTGAATATGAAATGAGTTTTGTTAATTCAACCTCTACACAACTGTGCCAGACTAATTTGGCAAATGGGGCGGAAAGACCGACGAAAACCCGAGTGGGTAATTTTTATGTGTCGAAAAGTTGAACCTTCTATTTGTAAAAATTGGTCACAATTTCAATTTAATTCCAATCGGAAACGACCGATTGTTCCAAGGATCTGAAAATTAGAGGGGCTATCAATCACTAATATTTTGTTGTTTTTTAACGTTAGGCAATTGTCTAATATTAAATTGCTATAGTTTTAAATTACTACAAATGGTGAGCAAAGCATGGTGATTGTGGTAAAATGTCAGTTTTAATGAAATGTTTGTTATTTGTCAGCGGACCTCCAAATGGTTTTCCTATTTGGTCTGTATCATAGAAACTCGTCAATATCTATCTACCCTTAGAGTTCGCATCACGTTATTGATATAGACTGTTACAAAATAGTCAATAATATCAGTTCACAAATATATGAAGTTATATACACGAGATAAAATAGTTGCTAAACGTACAATGCCATACATAATTAAGCATTGCTTTTTGTTTAATCTCCAGAAACCCCCAAGATGAACCCTGTTGCAAAGAACAATGTAAGTTCTGTGGTAATCCTAACTTAATAAGCAGTATCAGATGAAGGTCATTCCTGGGCGACAACGTCTATATTGCCATTTAGACGATTACTAGCGTCATCTATCTACGAATGACTGGTACCGATTACTAATATTCATACATAAGATATTACAGTGGTGTTGCGCCTGCGTCCATATACAATATTTATAAAAACAAGCTTAAAAATTAAACTATTTACACAACACTATAACGACGTCTTATTAGCAAAGAGTTACAAAATCCAGTTGCTACAATTTAGGTTAGCTTACTCAGTCCATGTTTATTTGATTATTCAGCGAAAAAAATAATGAAACTCGTCGGTTGGTCCGCTAATAAATTACCGAACATTTTATTGAAACGTACCCCGCTCTTGAGCCTCGGGGGTGGAATTAAAACCGACACGATTGTATAATTTATGCAGCGGCACGATCCCACGGGCGCCATCCCATCCAGACGATATCGACATTCAGTGTTTTGTCGAGATAATTGAATGACAGGTTTTTTGTCCAGCTCGGTGCATAATATTTCCTATAAAACTACACTAAACAGAAAAACAGAAACAGAAAAATATTTGTTTACATAAAACACACACAACACAATACAAAATACAATTAATACATACATTGCGTACAATTACAAATAATACATTATTGATGTACATAGGCATTGTGTTGTTGTGTGTCAAAAAGGACTAATCTCAGCATCTGCTATGGCAGTAGCCATAGCGCTGGTTTTCAGATACACTCAAGTAATCAATAATCCAACTACTTACTTACATTTTCATTCGGTGACTTTTCCTATTATTTATGATTTTCAGTAAGTTAATTATTCATATTCTGCACGGGACCCTCGGTGCGCGGGTCTGACTCATACTTAACCGATTTTTAAAATTGAATTTGAGATTCCTTTGTTTTATTTACATAAGGTTTGTAGATCAATTTTATACTCGTATAAAGTTTTATATTGTCTTCGTTTTCCGGTCCTTTCCTTATCATTTTGTTGTGAGTTTCAAGGTTTTCGTTCTAATAACGTTGTTTAGAAGTTTACTCAAATTAAGCTTGTAAAAACTTTCCAGTGCCATCTTAATTAAGTAACAAATGGCTTCATGATACACAATGGCTTAATCAAACCGCATTAAGATAAGGGAAACAAAAGACCCTTCGGGGCTACCGTGGTGCAAGGCACAGACGACACTAAGTAACGAAGGGATTGCACTCATCGCCTCAAAAAATATGGTAGAAAATAACCACTACGTGGCTCACTAGGAAATGATGCAGCGGATGAACTGGCAAGGAATGGCTCTGGAACAAAAGTGTTTGGACCCGAACGAATGATCCCAATACCCTTCAACCAACTAACATCCTGGATTAAGGAAAGGACTACTAAACAACACGCGACTTACTGGACCGAACTAAAACACTGTCGCCAAGCGAAATAGATCACCTCATCACTCTCAAAGCGCTTGTCACGCACCCTTCTCAGTCTAAATAGGAAAAACCTAAGTAGAATGGTAGGGGTGCTGACAGGACACTGTCCACTTAACAAACACATGTTTAATATGAACATTACATACAACCCCCTGTGTCGAGGCAGCATGGCCGCCGAGGAAACTCCCGCCCATGTGCTCACGACCTGCAGCAGCGTGGCTTCAGCTGAATCCAGGATCACTCCAGGAGGCGTGCAGCAATATCAAGCGTCTCGCGCTCTTCTGGGAATTCTGGAAAGAGATCGGCTGGCTGGAATAGCCACCACCACTTCCATGCCAACACATGGCTGAGTGCGGAAACGCCCTTGAAAAAACCCTGTCTGAAAAAAAGTCTGGGACATTGACAACACTACAACTAAAACCTGAGATACTGAAGGCACTACAAGCAACCGCTGAACGATAGCTAGATAGAGTGACACTGCTGCAAACAAAACAACTACTGGATGTAAGTCTGGGACATTAACGCTAGTGCAAAATAACTCAAAAACTGCCTTGGATACTGTCACAATCAATAACCAACTGCTGCACACAAGCCTGGGATACTGACATTATTACAAACAAAACAACCTACAAGACTTGTCCTAGGACATTGACACTACTACTAACCAAACAACTGTTGGGCGTAGTACAGGGAACCTAAGACTACTACAGTCCAAATATTTGTTGTCAGTCTCGGACACTGACAAACCTATTTATACGCATACCGTAACAAGAGACCCGAGGCAAAATTGATTTTATTATAATGGGCATATTCAGGAATTTCTCACTCACGATGATTATTTGAACAGTAAGTTAATTATTACGCAAAAGTACGCTAGAGGCAGTTCTTGACTGCAGACTGATCGTCGGTTTCAGTTTATTTAATCATTAATAATGTACATTGTATTTCACACACACACACACACACAAATAAATGTGGCTAAAAAGTCTTTCAATCAGATTACAATTGAAAAATTATAAATGTCAGTAATTAAATTGTACATAATATAACATAGTATGTCCAAAGCTTTAGCTCCAATCGTCTGCAAATTCCTTAATACTACGAGTATTTCTCTAAGAGGAGGCGTCTTAGGTTGGACTTAATACACTGTGACTGTTCGTACTTTTTAAATCAACCGGTAATTTATTGAACAGCTGAACAGCCTGGTAGTGCGCACCGTGTTTAGCCATTAGTTTGGATTTACTCTAAGATTTAGGTTTTTTATCCGCGTTTCTAGGCGTCAGTATAAAACTAAATACGGACTTAGATTGTTTAGATTTTCCAAGTCTATCCTTTGTACCACATGCCAAGCCCACCACGGGTACTAATAAAAAGTGACAGTATAAAATGATTTATGGGATAACTAGATAAAGGGAGTGCCAAGTTGGACGCGTCGCTTTCCGCAGATAAGACAATCATAATAGATTTGTTACTTCTGTCGCGTCGGAGAGCAGTAAAACACTTCTTGAAGCTTTCTTGGTGCTAATTGTTGTTTATTTGTGAGAGCTACTCAAGGCGTAGTTAATTTAAAATAAAGCCAATGGCACTTCGTTATGAGAAGCTCTTCTTTTCGTCACGCCAACTCATATTTTTCTACTGCACTATTTACTAATCCTCTAAGTTTTTATTTTATACTATACAAACATCTTATGCTCAATTGCTCATCAAAAAGATACCCAAAACTTTTATTTGTTGAAAAGTAAATTGCCTTTGTAAAAGTTGTTCGACAGACCTAATTGCAGCCATCGATCAAGCGGCTCAGTTGTGTTTTTTTAGATATTTAGATAGATGGCTTGTCAAAAAATCTATTTTCTTTTCACTGGGAAAATAATGGTGGAGGAAACGCGTGGTCACGATTGGCGGAATTCTTCCTTTTGGCCCGTCGCGAAACGCATGTCATGGGCACTGTATTTCCAAATCGTGAGAAAGCTGTAGATTTTTGTACACTTTCGTATTTTGAAAAGGGAACCAAATAATTTGAAGCATGGTAGTGCAAACCTATTCCGTTATTTTAAGTTTCTTGACATTTTAAAGTATTCTAGAATTCAGAATTATTTACGATAAATTTTACAGTTTCAGATTCATATTCTAAATAGGATAGAAAAAATAATAAATTAAATTTGAAGGTTTACGTTGATACTGTAGCTTGTATGAAGCTTGTATTTTAGCAAACAATATTTAACTTCAAAAAAATTCAATTTTTGACACTATAAAGAATTTTTTTATTGTTATTAGATTGTACGAAGAAATAGTAAAACTGAATGTTAATAACTTGTTTATCTGAAATTTTAATTTATTATAAGTCTCAAATCGTATAATCAATTTGCAGTCCATCATCTTCGATAACATACGTTTTCTGTAAGTAAATTTGCAACAGTGTACTATTTCGACCAATACGCAGACCCGCTATTTCGCAAATAGGAAATTCCAAAAGTCGACAACATTCTCTCGCTTAGAGAATCGGCTTCATGGTCAACACAGCTGACCGCAGTGATCAGCCAAAAAAATTCAGCGGGATCGAACAAAAAACTTTTGTTGGGAAAATTACTTTTCCGGTGTATTAGGGAGTAGGGAATGGTAATAGAAATAGCCGTTTAATAGACGGGTCATTAGTCATGCAGGAGACGCATTGTTGTTACTAGGAATCTCGCAGACTACTGACAACTGGTAGTATACTGCAGAAAATGTGGAAAATAACTGGAGACGGGGTGACAGCTAAAATTATGCCATCATCATCATCGAAATGAGTCCGCAGTTGAACTTGAGCGGTCCATAGCGATTATCGCGTTGGATTTTCTATAAGGGAACCTGCTATAATCACCACGCTTGGCAGGCGGATTGGTGATCGCAATAAGTTGTAGTAGAACTTCTTGCTCGATCGGGATAAATGGTTATGTCCTTTCGGCCTTCAACTATGCCTAAAAATTAAGCCAATATGACTCCATTACGCCGTAAAGAAAGGACAAACAAGCAAATAAACTTTATTTTATAGATGCTAGACCAAAACTTGACCTCAATCTCACCTGATGTTAAGTGACGATGAGGTCGACGATGTTACGAGTTGGTCTAGAAGATGCCTATTTACTCTACTATTCAAGAGTCCCAAGTTGTAGTTTTCGGGGAACACGGAAACCGGAAGTGCATTGCATACCTTAGCTGTACGCAAAATAAATGTGGAAGGAAAACGCTTGGTGTGTGCTGTTGGAATATCAACAGTATACGGGTGAAGGTCTGCCGGTCTTCTGTTTGACCTGTGCTTGAATGGCGAAGGCGGAATCTACAAAAATAGCTCCTGCGCACACTCTCCAAAATTTATCCTATAAAATACCGAAAGGCAGGCAACCTGACGTCTATGTTCAAGGCTTTGGAACTTTGCCTTAAGTAGCGTATCGTTGTCTATCAGTCTCATTGCTCGACGCTCCACCGAGTCCAACAAAGCTAGCGTGCTGAACCATCCCAAAGATGGCAGAGGTACTTTATGCATTATCTTACTTGAGCGCAATATAGAATCAAGAGCTGTCTTGTCTGGAAGTACTGCCTGTAAAGTAAACTCACTACCGCATAAATAATATTAGTTTGGAGTATGGATCGCAGAAAAAATTACAAATGCATAGCAAAAACCTACAGTTGAATCTTACCGGAAAATGCCACACCTTAGCGGACACACCCGCATATACTAAAGTCGAAACTACACACAATAGCCATAAAATTTCAATATCCACAAAGTAATGTACAATCGATAACCCTAACTCAGTTCGTATTGTAAATATATTCGATACTCGATGCATTCTATTTACGCTATGCAAGATGCATTCCTTCAGGGCCCGCGGGAAGGCTTTAGGAACACTTATAAATCTAACGGAATCGCTTGGATAAAACTGTTTTCGTTTAAACTTGCAGTTTATTTGAGAGAAATGTGGTTATTGAATTTTCTAGTATGTGCCTTGATAGTGTTTATTTCCTGAGATTCCGTTTTAAAATACGATGCCCCAATGGATTTGGCTAAAGATTTTATGTTTGACTTGAATTT
The DNA here is from genome assembly GCA_910589575.2 of Carcina quercana. Lineage (NCBI taxonomy): Eukaryota > Metazoa > Arthropoda > Insecta > Lepidoptera > Depressariidae > Carcina > Carcina quercana. Next base: position 13,319,900 of record OU342437.1, on the reverse strand, counting down.
TATATCTGCCCTTGGGGATAGTCACCACTTTTGGAACCACAGTGCCTGAGATAGATGTGACTCTGTTCTACATGGCGCCAGGATCTCACCCACGACGCTTCAAAGCTTTGTATTATATAAGCGGTATAAGTATGAGGAAAACTTAAGCACTTAATTACATTTATACACTTACACAAATTATATTTATGTCTAGTGTTAGAGAGGTGAAGAAAAATATAGTGAGAAAACCTGCACATTCCTGAGAAGAAATTCAAAGGCGTGTGTGAAGTCTACCCAACTGCACCGGTCCCGCGCGGTGGACTATAGCTCATTCACTCTGTAGGAGAGTAGGCCTGAGCCACTGGAGTGGGGACATGACATGTATAGGCTGTTGATGGTGAAGTTAGATAGTGAATGAGAAAGTATGTGAGGCTGGTAGGTGGGCGTGTTTTAGTGGTGCTTCTTGTGTTAATGGATTATTTTTATATTCTCGTAGACTCGTATTCACAATTTCAGTTTATCAATGAATATAGATAGCACTTATGTATAATAGATATTTCGTGGCGTTGTATCCCAATGAGGATGCGAATAGAAGTATTTCTTATCTCAGTATTTAAAGACATTGAGTTATCTTTGTGGAGCTAGTATTGTTTGCTTTACTGTTATATATCATGTTGCACTTTGTTAAAAGTTATTTTCATTTGATTGAAACAAACCGCATGTAAAGAGCCCTTTCAAAGCAGATGATATTACTTGTCCTGTTAAATTGTACAGTATTTAGCTGTTTGAGGTTTCGTTCACATGTTCAAATGTTCCTTGTTGAATAATACTCCTAAAATAACAAACCCTGTCGAGGTAATGTCTGTTTGTTTAAGCAGAATGGTATTGTTATAGGCTCTCTCTCTCAGTAGCACTAGAAAAATAGTGAGACAGAGTGAGCCAAGACTTGACTTGATTACTAAGACTCCGCTGTCCGTCTGTCACCAGGCTGTATCTCATGAACCGTGATTGAAAGACAGTTGAAATTTTCACAGATGATGTATTCGTTGTTTATTTGCGCTGTATCAATAAATACAAAAAAAAACAGAATAAAATAAATATTTAAAGGGCTCCCATACTTAGTGTTACTTTTATTTTTGTGTGTTTGTCAAACACAATGTACATTGTTAATGATTTCAATAAACTAAAACTGATACAATAAACGTGATATTTTTGCTGTTATTATAGATAGTGGTACGGAACCCTTCGTGTGCGAGTACGACTTGCACTTGGCAAGTTTTTATTACGTTTACGTAAAGGTGGAATTCGCGTCGAAAGGCGTATTTCACCTCCGAAACTATTTCAAAAGTAACTTTTACCACTTTAAAGTTGTCACAGAAATTTATGTTATACGCTGACATAATAAATGAAATAATAAACTCACATCTGATTCACTGGTGTGCTGTGAAATGTGACTTTATGCTGATTCTGGTAAGACTCGCCCATATGAGCGTGACGTCAAGAGAAAAGAGAATACGGAAACATAGTTCTTATCAACAGACATTCTGTAACATTTCAGCGCTGATCCCACCAAGAAAACTTCGTACAAAAATGCCAATTAAATCTCCACATCAACTATGAAGTTTTCACCGCAGATTCAGCGCTGAAATTTTACAGAATATCACGGGCACATAATTCGGTTCTCTGATAACCTTCAAGTAAGTGTAAGGTCAGTAAAATAGAGTTAATATCAAGTCTAATATCAACTTCTTACCTCGATCTCGAGAGCACAGACTTATATGCACTGAAAACCATATGTTTCAGTTGTTCACAAGATGTACTAGTATTCTTTTGTTCATTTAACCAGTTTTTCTTCTTCAGTATATCGTCACATTGTGCCCTATATAGTCGTAGCAGTGGTAGGTAGTCATGGATGTATCTGATACATTCTGTTTTTTTCTTGTAATCTCGATCTGTTCCAGCGCATTAGGGCAGCTCCACCCGAAGCTCGCCCCTTGATTGCGGGCGTCCGCGGTAATCCGCCATTAGAGGCCACTCAGTTCCGCGGATTAGAGGCCACGAGTGGAACTGAGGCGTGTGGTTACCCTCATCAGCAGCCTATATATGTCCCCACTGGAGGGGCTCAGGCCTACTCTCCTACAGATATGTATGGGCCATAGTCCACCACGCGGGCCCAGTGCGGATCGGCGGACTTCACATGCCTGTTCAAGACATGCAGGTTTCCTCACGATGTTTTCCTTCACCGTTAAGCAATCGGATAATGTACTTGAATTGAAAAACAACTCATAGGTACACGGCTGGATTCGAACCCGGTACCCTCAGATTGAGAGTCCGCGCCTTATCCATTGCGCCACCGACGCGTGGTTACCCTATTTAACTGCAATAGTACTGTCAGAGTGGTTCTTTCATGGATCAATGATCTGCCTACGTATCTTTTGCCTCCCACTTCAGGCTAAGTCAAAATCTTTATTCGTAAACATAGGTTGTACACTGCATGGTAGTAGGTAACAGTTATAGATCTGCTATGTTTCGTCCTTATATATATACTTATGAACTAGTATTACATATTACAAAGCTTGTAGAGGTTGTTTTTAGCAAAGGCATTCGTTTCAAAGCAACTTTGAATCCATTCAAATTAATTTCCTATTGATGCATTAGATATGAAACTCACTGTACAGCGTTCTCGCGTATATATATATATATATAACGATTTAACGCATAACCGTTGCGTTGACGTTCTGTGAACACACGCTCCCGTTGCGCTCCCATACCTCAGAAACAGACTCAGTTATTCGTAAGACCTGTAGACTAGAACTTCATAAATTTGAGAAAGTTCCTACTTCCGCAGTGGAAGCAAAACAGTGTAAAATGAGTTGAGCTGCACAATACCTTTGTCGCCATCAAGTGTTGAACAGCTCTCTCAAACTCTTAAATCTTCAGTGTTACGCTCGCAGCGAGCTTTTACAGCGTTGAAAGGAGTGCCGACGAGTTGGGATGGGGGTACATTGATCAACTGAAGCGAGTAACTAACAAGACTGAAACTGAATTACAAAAATTTGTTGCCTAGATAAACTGTTTTACATAATCGCTAGCTGTTTAATATAATTGCTAGCTGTTTTACATAATGGCTAGCTGTTTTATACAATTGCTAGTTGTTTCAAATAATCGCTAAATGTTTTACGAAACTGCTCCGTTCACGTAAACATTCACATCAAAAGGGAATATCTGCACTTTGGACTTTCCAGGATTTGCCATAATCTCCACTTTTGTAACCAAACCATTCTTTGTAAAGAGGCCTATGGGTAGGCAAGAATCCATACCATCCGTTTGGCATACAAATATCGATTGGTTTTTATTTGGACAAACAATAGTAATACTAACATGACGTTTGATTTTGATGTGTAAAAATACTAATTCTAATATTCAATTATGGACCAAAATGTCTGAAGTCAGAGTCAAAATTATTAATTCCTAATAAATATTTTTTCACGTCCTTGAAAATATTATAAAGTTCACTTTCGTTAGAATCGTTCTGCCGAGAAAAAGAGCGAAATAACTGTCGTATCTTGCTCTGAAACAAATAAATAATAACAATATTTTTCAAAGACTGAAAAGTGACACAGGCTACCTATTTCCTTAGAAATCGCGTGTATAAGTCACAGATTACTTTGAAGTTATATATAATAGCTATTAAAAATTAATGAAAATGGTTTTTATGGTATGTTTGTCTAAGGAACTCATGCCAAAAATACTTTAAACATTTAAAAAAATTATAATTAATATCATTAAATTGTATCAAATCGCTCGATAATCTAATGAAACACGAACCTAAGTCTTATGCACAGAGTAGCGTGGGCCCAGTTTCAGTCTGAAACGGCCCCATTCAAGCTGTAAACATGACTGAATGTTTCGTGATAGAGCTTGCTGGGAGTGGGTTTTGTATCAGATATGCACCGCTTGCTTTAAGTCCCTCTAGAGTCGTTCCCATTCCATGCCTGAGTGTTGAAAACAAGCGTGCATTGCAGTATGCGCCGCGGTGAGATTTTTTATGCATTTAGCCTCAATCTCACCCGAGTGTGAAGGGCGATGATGGGATGAAAACGTACTCTTCAAAAGGCGTACAATTGATAAGGCACGTATTCTTGGCGTGAAAGCGACCTGGGTTCGAAAACTTATTGTATTTTCGGCAGTAACTGGACCTTATTGATTACTAAACTTAGAGTGCTATATGAAATGCTGAAAATCAGCACCATTAGGTCACAGCATAAGTCTGAGCTCGTGCCGTTTTCAAAGTTAAATTAATTCGACTGTTTTTTTTGTTGTGTTTTATTTCTTTATGTTTTATGTATTGTATTTATTTGTTAGCTTGAAATAAATTATTATATTTTCAACAAAAAACCACCATTAAATTAGTCAATATTAACTTGAGTTTGTAGAAAAGTTATAATCGGGTGTACCTAGCTTTTTAGTAAGGACCTCAGATAGTTTAGACAAAAAATCCAGACTACTGCATTCTTTCGAATCGTCGTCGTCCACTGTTGGACATGACCCTTCCCCACTCGCTACGACTTAGCTTGCATGAATATCGTTCGCCACAATCACCAAGCTTGACAGGCGGGTTCGTGATCGCATTAGTTAATATATTAGATGCCTACTGCACCAATTCTATTCTACTGCGGGTCCATAGAAGATTCTTATATTTGTTGGAAGGCACATCAGCATACTTTTTACTTTACATCAAATGTTTCTTCTTATGACAAGCTATACTAGAATCCTTTAGAAAGGATTATTGGCTTCTTGGGTCTATTGATAACCATTTAAAATAACAATAAAAAAATAAAAAATAATTTATTTTGCATAAAAGGACAGGAAACTATACAATACTTTTAGGACCTCCTCTTAAGTACTGATGACTTGTGTTAGGAGGCCCTGCTCTTCCTAGTGTTGCTTTAAATACATTTTCATGACCTTATATTAATAAATGTATTTTTTTCTACTTACTAATAAATTTATTTTATAATAAATTATAAAATAAAAATATAATAAATTTATTTTATAATAAATTTAGTTATCCCCCTCATCTTCACTACGTATTGGTTTTATATTAGGAACGCTTCTATATACAACAAGATATAATGGAAGAAGCTTCTGCCCTTTTCCGTAAATTTTCCCTTAGTAGCACTTAGAGTATATTCTTAGGCAAGGTCAATAATAATTAATGTGCCTAAGAGGATTCACTTTCATTAATTGTCACAAATAAATACTTCTGCAAAAATTCGTAATTGGCTGCAGTCCACTGTTGAAGCTCCCGCATAAATCGTCACGATGGAGCTTTAGCCAAGACCAGGTGAGAGACATAAAGAGAGAGAGAGAGAGAGAGAATAGGTACGAGTATTTTCCTGTGCGACCTAGTCTGCGTTAACTTCACAATTTACCTAAACGGAAACTACCTCTACTTGTCTAGCCTATGTCCTTTTGTGACCCCTCCTAACCCTATTAAAATCAAGTTATTCTGTCTTTGCTTTACGACGGTAAGGTAAGACAAACAAAATCACTTTTGTGTTTTATTAGTTTGGTATATATAAGATTCTGTATGGTACGGAATTGGGTTTCAATTTCCAGGAAAAAGACACGAGTCATGAACTATTTTCTATTCCGGTTTCGCTGAGTCTATTCAATGGCCACTAAAAGCACGGCGGACGGCTTCGTTCGTTGGCTCGCGTGTAAGTGGTGAACAAATAGAGGAGCCGAGGATGTGAGGGCATTGTGCTGAGCGCAGGATGTTGCCTGAGAGGGTTCGTGGGCTGTACTCCTACAATGGTATTGCTTTAGTTCTAGATTAAAATGACCGCTTTGTACAAATATATCACACCAAACAAGAGCGACAAAAATATGTTGTTCAGTAATCAAAGATAGAATTGTAATCAGCTGTATATGTCCATGCAACTGTGTGCTTCTCTCATAGATCGTCGTAGTGGAATCCTAAGTCTAGACCATTAAGCTTAATGGTATCATAGACCGTGACATAATTTACTATCAGAAATAGATCCTTTGGACAGAAGTATCATTTTAAGACACAGTAAGAATCCCAGAAAGTTAAATAATTTAGGTATTGGTACATTTTAATTTAATTTAGCACTTCGTCCACTGCTGGATATAGACCTCCTCCAAGGTATGCCACAAAGACCGGATCCTTTACTAGATCGTCGCTGCATCTAGAAGGCGGACGGCCCAGTACACGTTTCCCGGTACGTGGTTGCCACTCAAACTTTTACTCCCCATCGTTTATCCGTTCTTAGAGCGAACTGAATTGGCCTGCCCATCGCCACTTCAGCTCACTGACTCTACGAACTATGTCAGCGGCCTTAGTTCGTCTGCAGATTTCCTCATTCCGGTTTTTATCAATAGTTGATATAAGCAGGTATAAAATACTATTCAGAAGGGTCGTATAGTTACCCCGGCTTTTGCCTCGACGAATTTATCGAACACATGTTTAAATGGAACCCGATTATCCTAGTGAAATCAGTCCGCGATAGCAATCTCCAATTTAACTTTGCCGATCGACCGGTCCCATTCAGCGATACAGATGCAACTTGTTAGACTTTTCCAATATGTTGTGTTCAACACGGCAGGTACAAATTGTTCTTGTTGGAATGCCTTAAGCATATCAGATCGAAGTTAAGGCTGAGGGAAATTGGAGAGAATATCAAAGTTTTGCTACATTTTGATCAGAGTGGACGTTGGATTTTTAACCGACTTCACAAAAGGAGAAGGCTCTCAATTTGAGGGGTATTTTTTAAATGTTTGTTACCTCAGAACTTTTGACTAGGTAAATCGAAATTTGGTTCTTGTTGATTTTCTCAAAGAGCGATCAATAAATTTCGATAAAATTTATATGGGATCACCTATGAAATACGTTTTACGAAACAAAAAAAGAATTGTGAAAAGTGGTTAACTATTGGCGGAGTTATCGCGTAACACACATACAAAAAAAAACATACGCGTCGAATTGAGAACCTCCTCCTTTTATGAAGTCGGTTGAAAATAGATTGTGTTGTCTGTGTAAAAATGCCCACCATAAAACAATACTGTTGCGTCAGTGAGTTGCATCGTCTCCTATGATCATAATCAGTGCTGGAGTAAAATGTCGAAATATTTCCAGAAAGGATTACTTTAGCTGAAATTGCTAATTGCTAAATAGCGGAAATTTTATAGTTGTATGAAGGTTGTGCAAAATTGATACGCAGAAAGAATAGCTTTTACCGAAAAGAATTAACCCAAATGGCGCCATTCGCTTAACTTTGACATATAATTGGTGACAGACAAAGTATATTTCTCTCATTCATTCTTATGTCAATTCAATGATGTTAGAAAGGCTAAATAAAATATAGTTATTTGGACCCTGATTCAAACTTCAATGGTGAAAAAACAAATTAGTGTATAATTTTAAATTTGAGTTTTCAGCATCACAAAAAACTGGAAACAAATTACTTAAATTACATTTTAAATTAATCGGAAAAGTGATACTCTAGCAACAAATAAAAAGTGTACAAAAATTGCAACAACATCGTCCTAGCGCCAGAAAAAGTTATTAATTTGGCGTCTCCATCAAAACGTCATCATTGTGAGGGGAGTCGTGGGTAGGGAGAGATAATTAACAATTAGTTAATGGATCAGGGGACGCTCTGAACTGACTGTTTGCAGACGTCTCGTGCCCGTGGTCAGGGAGGTGCGCGCAAAAAGTGCTTTGTTTGTACCGGCTTTCTTAAAAATTGATGTTGACTCTTCTTGGAAATTGTATTTTAAAAATAATCTTATAATGGCTGAGAAAGGAAAGCGGCGTTGTAATTCAAACAGAAATGCCTTTTTGTTTCGACAGATATTTTAATGTCATTCAAATGTAATTTATATAAACAATAATCCTATCGATGTTGTTTTCATTACTTTCGCCAGCATCAATTTTATAATCACTCTAAAACTCATTTTAAAATAGACTGCAGCACTATTCTAATGTGTTTCTAGTCAAATAAATATTTATCTGTTTCTGTTTATTGCTTCTATATGACAGTTTGGATGCTTGTAACCGATTCTCCATCGTTTCACGTTCCTTAAGCACACCCTCTCGTTTTATTTAAGCGTATGGGATATTTGTCGTTTTCACTATAGGTCACCCTCCCGTACCGCTCCCATACCTCAGGAACCGACTCCGTTATGCTTTAGACCTGGCTAGGCTGTCTTCTGTTTCCCCAGCGTGTCTTTTACGCCTCTGAAATGTCCATTTACTCACAAATTATAGATTTCCGGTATCACAGGAAGTACATTTTCAAAACAAGAGCTCCCGTCTCTAATATCATTACTGCGTACCTCAGAACGGCATCTCCCCAATGTTTTCCTTAGCCATTGAGCCGAGGAAGCAAGACTCATTTGTGTGAAAGTATGCCCGGATGCCAGCTATTTGTCCTGCACTCGTCGGTTACGTTAGGGGAATACGGCTCCTAGGGGAGAACTTTCTTTAACTTCTTATTATATTCGTCACGGACCATAGTTCTACCTATGTGTCTACCGCAGTACCTACCGCTTTGTTTTGTAATGTAGCAAATAGAAAAAAGAAAGAGAGAGTTTAGTTAAAGTTATACAAACGTTTAAATATTTATCACGGTTACAGACGCTGGCTAACCAACCAATTACATTTTATTTTTTAACACGCTTTTATTAGCTTCACCTGTATGTTTGTGGGTGAGTTTGTGAGTTTGTAATTCTCCTTCGCGCGCCTGCTGACTTCCTCGGCCCTAGTAGCTGATTTTTTATGGCTCACTTTCCGGAATAAAACCGGTCGGTAAAGAAACTACTATCAAATAGTTGATAATCCATAGTAAATAAAAAATTGGAAACAAAACACGCTTTGATAGCATATTAAACTAAAAAGTGAAAAATAAATATAGTTTTTTTAAAGTGTATATATATATGTTTTGACGTTACTATTCTAAGTTTACCACTGTTTTTTCGACGACAATATGTGGACTATATTCAATACATGTATATATAAATGTGGAGGTCGACGCACGGCCGTTGATTAGATCTGCAGTTGCAGACAGTCGGGCTTTGTTTTGCTTTCAATATTAAATCGTCTTTAACGACTCTCACTTTGCCAGATGTGACCTTAGTGGGTTAAATTCACGACTTAATTTAACCATTCATCGCGCAAATTGAGAAATTAAATTAAATTCAGATTAGACTGTAAACTTGTAGAAATACAATCAATTTCATCATCATCATCAGTCGAGAAACTGAACCGTCCTCGATGACCGTTCTATGCATATGGTAAATCAATGTACTCGTAGTTAATCTGAGGAAAATGCCTCGGCCTAGTGCGAGTCAGACTCGCGCACCGAGGGTTACGTACAGAATATGAATAATTAAAATACTGAAAATCGTAAATACCAGTTACAGTAATATGCTCGACGAACTCGTCTGAAAAATCACACGCCCATTGTTAATTTACACATTAATTATAAGCTCCAACACTTCGTAGTGGCGATTTTAAGAGGCTATGTTGGTAAAACCACGTGGCCGCATTCAAGGTTCCATTGTTTTGTAGCTGTCCCTCTCCGAGCCCTATCCTACCCGAGCGCGTACGGTGAGACAGCATACATTTCGCGATGTTATCCACCCGTTATTTGGATGTTTCGTAGTCCAGGGATCATTTGAAGGATACAGTATATTATGTAACCATTTTTTTAATACAGTATACTAATGAAATTTCAGATGTCAGTGGTTTTTCTAAATTGTTCTAAATTGATTCATACTCTTGTAAATCAGGTTCAAAGTTGGGCCTTTTTATTACCGTAAAATAAAATTCTTTGACGCCCTGTAACTCTGGGAGTATATATTTTTAAAAAAATCTGACTCACCACCGACACATATATTTGTTTCTAGATTGTGTCTTGAAAATTTCATAGATTTTCATAGCTTAATACTCAAAATATGACTGGACTACGTTTGTATGGGCGCTTTGACAACAGCATACCCTCTTAATGCGCGGGGAAATTATAAGAAATGTATACTTTATTTGTGCTTGCTTCTTGCCAAATTTAATCCTTTTAAGGACCCTATAGGCTTTGATTCCTTGCGACACCAAAAGGAATCGTCAAAAGATGCAGAATAAACGGCCGGATAATTTTATTGCGTTGGCTTAGAAGTTTGATTTACAGTTCCAAGGCATTGCAGACTCTAAATATTCGATAGTTATTTCAAATTGATATATTTACATTTCTCAGGAAAAGGGTCTTGGCAGACAGACGCTCAACAAAGTCATATTTCCCGGACGTAACCCTAACAAGTAAATGCGTTCAAAAAGGACTGGACACCGACTTCAATTGCGCTAAAAGTCTACTTTTACTAAGGCAAATTTAAGATTTATATCGTTTTCTCATGGGTGCCGTTGTCAAATTGGACAATACGAGAAGCACCACCTTTCAAATAAAAAGGAATCATCCAAATCGGTTCACCCAATCAACAGTTCTGAGGTAACAAACATTAAAAAAGCAAAAAAAAAACATATACGCGTCGAATTGATAACCTCCTCCTTTTATGAAGTCGGTTAAAAAGGCAACACGTTTGATAAAGTTTCTTTTAAAAATGAAATCATCGTCATCAAATGCACTACTAATATTGGACATGAGACTGCCTGTGAGAGATTTGACATAGCATCATGCTTCGAGCCCTATCGCCGTTTCCTTAACTGCGATTCTCAATTTTTATTCTTCTTTTGCAACCAGTTGCTCTGTGTTGCTGCTTCGGTACTATAAATAGTACAAGCAACCTAGGTAAACAAATTTATTTCTCGTATAATAATATAAAGCAAGACTAGAAATGGAAACTTAAGTAAAACTAACGAATATAACACACCAGAAAGATATTCATGCTCACAAATTGGAGACCGCGTGACAACCGAATCTACCCGTAATTTACACCTGAGGGTTCATTCAACCCGATCCAGCTAATTTAATTCTAAGCCCGATACATTTCCACGACAACAGATTTTCATTTGACTAAAAGCAATATCCCGCTGCAGAACATTGGCAAACAACATTTGAAGGGTCAACAACCCTTTTGGAGACATAATGGTCCCTTCGTCTCCGGTCCTCATATATCCGTCCCTAGTTTCTGTTTCTAGTGCAAAGGGACTTTGACGTAATTTGACCCTTTCGAGGAACTATACAACTTTGAGAAACTTTTTAAATGGTGGTGCTTGACCCTTCTCTGATAATTAAACAACTGAACGAAACAAAATTTGTTAGTATTACGAGCACTTTCAAATCGGTAAAGATTAATTTGAATGTAAAATAGCCTTTATTTAGTACGTATGTAAAAATAATCTGAGAATAAAATTTATATAATTTAAAAATCTTTTAAGTGCTGTTCAGACTCGCGAACCGAGGGTTTCGTACGAAATATGAAAAATTAACATACTAAAAATCATAATAGGTAAGTTAATAAATTAGTAACAAACAATTCTGTAACAAAAATGTAAGTCTTATTGAAGAACAGAGACGATTGGTTACGCACTTTAATTATTTTTATTTAAATCATCATCATCCGAGAAACGTCCAGGCTTCTCCCATGGCAGCCTACAACTTTTCTGATAAGTGTTTTTGTTACCTTGTCGTTGCGGTCGGATTTCTTCTTTTCGGATTTCATCACATTGAGAAATTCCGAGCATATCTCGTTCCATAGCTCGCTTGGTGACTTTTAGCCATGCTTGTAGCTTGTTTCCGTAAGCCATCACTGGCTTGATATCTGGACGAGACAATATGCCGTAACTTTTCGAACGCTGCCCCGACCCGAGTTGAATTATTCGGTTGACCTCTTTGTCAACTTTGGAAAGTATTATTTATAGATAGATAGTATAATTTAAAATTCGAACAAATATCATAAAAAGTATATAATAATAATTTTATCACATTCTACGGCCCGGTTACAGTGGTTACAAATGCTATTAATGTGAGTGAGAATTAATGAGTCCGCTGACGATCTAGCTGAATTAATGTATTAAAAATCACAATTCTTTTGTGAACACAGAAATCCTTTTAGCCGTTATTTGTTCAAAACACATCCAAATTAATCGCAACATACGTCATCGTGACATCACCATTTTGTTGGACAGCCATTTTGAATTAACATGGAAAAATGCACCGCTTAAAACCGGGTTTCGTGAATTTATCGCGGGCACTTTTTCAGAAATAAGCTAGATTACTTTGAATTACGTGTGCTTGCAGAGATTAAGTTGTCTTCAGTGCTTTAAGATCTGTGCCAGAGCTATACAATTAATTCAAGAAGTCGAAATTAGCTCTTACCATCTGCCGACACATCGCCTGTTTGTTTTTCGAAATTTGGCACGCAGAAGCACATTGCTAATCTCTTGTCCTATTTATTAACTATTATTATTTATTTAATGGTTTATACGTGTATGACCTTTCAAATATATCTTTCACGCATATTTATTTATTCTCACGCCGGGAGCAGATTTAAAATCAGCGCTGTGCAGTTGATCCCTGCCAGCACACGCTGAATCCGCTCCTTTTACCACATACAGACCTACAAGTAATTATCACACTTGATTAAATAAGTATATAGCTGTAATAAATGTAAATTAATTTTTGTGTTGTTGTTGTTTAATTATGGTAATAAAACTGTTTTCTTTCTTTTCTTCTTTCTTATCCTGAAGGGTAGTTTTTCTTTTGATAGTTACCTTCAACTGTTTCCGAACAGACGGTCGATGGAGCATAAAGATTCTCGAGTGGAGACCTCGGGCTGGGAGACGCGGGGTGGGACGGCCTCCAGACCGCTGGTCTGACGACCTTAAGAAGATAGCGGGAACCCAGTGGATGAGGACGACTGAGGACCAGAAAGAGTGGCGCACGTTGGGAGAGGCCCATCTTCAGCAGTAGAGACACGGGCTGATAAGTCAAGTTAACTTCAAGAGAGAAGTTATCACTAACCAAACCGAGTACCGATAGATAGCCCACTGGGAATTGAACCCGGGTCCAATCTATATTCTATTTTTTTTATCAGAGATTCAATATAGTTCAAGCCTGTAGCTACTAGACCACGGAGGCAGTTACAATAGAATCGATAGAAAACACTATTAAAACATTGCATTAAAACTAGTAAGGCATTCATATAAAATCGTTTAAGGAATTCTACTGTCATCAACTTACCGCTCCCTTGCACACTCCCTATTCGTTAGTCATTACGAAATTATGAACAGCCGCACATTTCGCGGAATCCTTTGTGATCTCATTAACATGTTGAACGAATTAGCGTTGGTTTAACCGCCGTCTTAAATGTACACGATAAATGCAAATTTTGTGAAGGTACTCTTCTGCCACTTGTAGGTGTTCGTACTCTGTAAACTTTGGGCAGAAAACTGCAAAACGTGCGCCTAGGGTGGCAACCCTAGCGTCTACCATGAGTTTACGCAGGCGGTAACGTATATCGAATGCTATCGGAAATGCTGCTCCGTCGAGATGTGGGTGACCAGGAACCAGTCCATCTACCATGAGTTTACGCAGTCGATAACGTGTATCGTTAACTATCGCTCTGTCCTTGTCACGCGCATCTCGACTGAGCAGCATTTCCGATAGTATTCGATATACGTTATCGACTACGTAAACTCATGGTAGACGCACAGAACAGAGCGATAGTTAACGATATACGTTATCGCCTGCGTAAACTCATGGTAGATGCGCAGGTCGCTAAACCTAATAGCCGGACCAGCCAGTTTTGCCGGACATTTGGGTACAAAGGCCGGACACCTTACATTATTGAGGTCTTTATGTCTCATTATTTTAATGGATACGACAATTTTTTTTGTAAAATCAAGCTTTTTTTATTATTACCAAAAATATTTTACAAAATGTTTAAAAGTCGGACAACTATGTCCGGCTTTAGCCGGACGCCTGGTAAGGCTACGTGCGCCAATGTCTACAAGGGGACCTAACTACAGTCATCTCATACCTAATCAGCTTTAAAACTCCGCTTCAGCTAGATGTACATTGTACAGATAAATTAGATTTACTTCAATACTCAAGACAAATACATAATAAAATAATACACTTACACATTAAAATAGTATTCTTATTATAACCCTTATTGATAATATGATAATTATTGTTTGTTGTTTGGAAATACGGTCATAAAAGGTAACAAAAATATTTTTGAATTGACAAGCGTAATGCGCCAGTTTATGCTATACATGAGTTAACAATACAATCATCATCAACAGCCTTTATACATGTGTGGGTCGTCAGCTTCCTCATAGAGCTAGGGGAATTCTACGCATGCCAAATTTTAAGGCAATTTAGGAGCAATCAAACTTTAGCATTCATAATTTAGCAGCAATCATGACTCAGTTACAGCGAGTTGTTTTTAGTGTGTCTATGTGTGTAATCTTGTGTGTGTAAATCTTGATTCCGTATTAGTCAAATTAGTAGATTTGAATTATGCACTAACGGTGAAGGGTTAGATTCTAGCTAGACCTCAAATTTGGTGAAGATCGTTCGTAATCTCTCTATGAAGATAATCGGTAGTATACCATTGCTTATTTCAGTCGGCTCCTGGTCTAACACGCTCAATGTACCAATTGAATCGATACGAACGTGCAGGTTAAAATGAATTTTAAAACAATGACGGCTAAGTTGAAACTCTATTGTAATAGCGTAGCGCACGGAACGGCAACGGCCCGCTCAGCGGCGTCCGTGCGATTATTTTGAATTTTTTGGCGGGAAAATAGTTTTTTGCTTATAACTTTGAATCTAGACAGCCAGGAGATTTGAAATTTTGACTCGTGAACGCTGCTATTGTATGGTCTCATCTGATCTTTAAAACGAAGTTCTCACTTATGTAGTTTCAGAGATACAACATGTGTCAGCTGGCGACCCATGTCACCAGCTTACACACACATATCGGCTCGTAGCTCAAACAGTTTTAGCACTAGAGATTCGAAAATTTTGGCGCCTGGCGCTGCTATTTTGCCCTAAAATATGAGGTACAATACATAATCGTAACTTGAATAATTACGAAGATACAGATGTGTAAGCTGGTGACACGGGTCGCCAGCTTACACACGGTAATTCGTTCGTAGATCCAACAGTTTATCAATGTGATCGTTAATTTTTTTGGCTCTCATTGCTCTCATTGTGCTTTAAATGCCTGACTATAGTCTAAAACCCTAACCTCACTGGTTTGCCTTCCTGGCATGTGTCAGCTGGAGACCCATGTCTCCAGCTGACACACTAAAAACAACTCGCTGTAACTGAGTCATGATTGCTGCTAAATTATGAATGCTAAAGTTTGATTGCTCCTAAATTGCCTTAAAATTTGGCATGCGTAGAATTCCCCTAGCTCTATGAGGAAGCTGACGACCCACACATCCTTTATACTCGTATGTCCCAATTGCAGGGGCTTAGGCCTACTGTCATACAGAGAATGTATGTATAAACAATACAATACTGTAACTCTAATTGTCAATAAAAATATGTCTATGTCTAATTAAGTAGCAGTAAAATTTATGCTAAGATATAACCTAAGATGTACACTCGAACTTTTGAACCATGTCACATTCAACTTCAAAGGATATTTCTTTCAATACACTACATAGGAACAAGTTAGAGTAATGTGACATGGTACAACAGGACATACATATTTCTGTATTTTTTTTAATTTGTTCTTGTTTTCCCCCTCGTGGTATAATTAATTCGGCCACCTTGTATTTATGACAAATACATTTTTATCTTATCCTAAACATATTCTTATCATTTTCAAGTGTGGACCTTTCCTAGCAGAAATTTCAAAATACCGAATATGCGAGAAAATCTGCAATCTATTGAATTGTAAATATACCATCGCGTAATCAACTTAACGCTCAATTAAAAACAATTATAAAGAAATCTATTATTCCAACTAGGGTGGCCACATTTGTATGCGTAGGGTGATAAGGACAGGACGCGGGTGTACAAGATTTACGGCTGCGCCGGGACAGACCGGGACAACGGACGCGGCGGGACAACACCCGGAAGATTAATTGCGCGCCCGCACTACTCGGTCCCGGGTGATTTTTAATCCCAGAATTGGCAAAATAGGAATTTAAACCGTTTGTTTAGGGCAGGGATTTACGTTGTCTTGGGGATTATGGTATGCAGATTATAATTTTAAGATCTATCATTCCTTATACTTACTGATAAAAAGTGGAATTCGTTGTCGGTTGTGTTTTAGGAGAGCAAATGTGTACCCATCTTTGAAGACAATCCTTTAGTATCCACAGTATATCTACTGTATACTATAAAAATAGCTAGAAGTAGTAGCTTGTCATTTATAATGGCTTTAATTTAAAGTTGTAGGAATTACTTATTCTCTGTATGGGAGTAGGTCTGAGCCCCTGCAGTGGGGACGTATATAGGCTGTTGACGATGATGTAGGAATGAGCTTTTTTTCACTATGTTGTTCCTATAACAGTTTCCTCTACATTAATTCAAAACACGTAGTTAAAATGTTTAACAACTTAAAATATTTCATTATACTCGTATGTACACTTGAGTACAAAAATATGTTTCCACTTTTGAACCATGTCACATTGAAACTTACTTGTCTCTTAAGTAGTGAGTTGAGGAAAATGTCAATTAAAGATGAATGTGGATACATACTTTTGTACTCGAGTGTACCACAGTCGATGCAAATAAAGTTTTTTGTATCTTATTTGTATGTCTCGTCATTAAATGAAATTATAGTCGGTAGCTATCATTAAGCTTTACTTTTTACAAGTTTGCATGCTCGAAAAGTATGGTGTGCGACCCTTTGACTAATTTTGAGACTCTTTACTATAATATGATGTAGTAAACAAGAAGAGTTTTATTTTGTAACTTGTTTTTATTTCAAGTTGAGTCGACTAAAACTTTAATTAAAAAAAAATTATTCATTGTGTTGATATATTATCTGGCAAGACTGTATTATTAACAGAAATTGCATTCGAATAGGTATAAGTACTCGTATTTAAAGATCAATTTATCTTACAGTGACGGCGGTACTGCATATAGAATTAATTGCAAACTGATATCCCAACCGCAAATGCACGTTTACAAATTGGCTTTTGATTCCTGATTTCTTTTCAGTTGGTATTCTCCAAGTATTACGTTAACAAAAGAGAATTTCAGCGTACAAATTGTAACCCAAAATGAAGAAAGGAACCCTTATAGAAATAATTTGTTGTCTGTCAACCTGTCTGTTAATACCCCATTTCTCAGGCACGCGGGGAGATTTTTAGTTGAAATTAATATAGGACTACTCAAATCTACCGTTCCTTGGATCTGTAAAAAA
This sequence comes from Carcina quercana, assembly GCA_910589575.2. Classification (NCBI taxonomy): domain Eukaryota; kingdom Metazoa; phylum Arthropoda; class Insecta; order Lepidoptera; family Depressariidae; genus Carcina; species Carcina quercana. The sequence goes on along the minus strand of OU342437.1, from coordinate 13,302,548 downwards.
ATCAAACGCAATGAATCTTTTCATTCATTCATATATTCAGACCATTTCCATACAAAATGCAAGGGCACCAAAACCTATAGGCCTAGAATCCTGAAATTTGGTAAGAAGTAAGCAGCACAACCATAGAAATAAATCTGAAACCCAAGATTTTTTATTATAGCTCGCACTTGACCGATTTTTTATACAATTTTACGGGAATACTCACATCGGCACGCACACTCGTGGAAGTAGAGTGATAAGCTGAGCCGAAGAACCTAGAAAGAGTCTCTCATACTTGGGTATATTACGATACTTGTCAGGCGTGTTGGTCACTGAAGAAAGATTTTGTGTTGTATGTATAACCACTTTTGTACCATGTGACATTCACTCTTACATGTTCCTATGCAGTGTGTTGAATGAAATGTCAATGGAAGGTAATTATGACATGGTAAAAAAAATGTGTAGATATTTTTGCCCTTGAATATACCAGCACATCTTACTTCAGACGCAGTGTTGCTGGCAACCCCTCCCTGAAAGTAATATTCTTCGTATAGATTTAATTGTTCATAATAATAATTGAATTCTGGTATCTTCTATAATGTTTCGTCTTCTATTTATCTTCATTATTATAGTATATCTCTTCTAATTTTTTTCCTTCATTCATCTTTTTTCTCTAGAATCTTCTTGAGTATTCGTCATCTTCAATTTAGCTTCTATAATTTTTTCTTTGTTCTTCTGTCTTCTAAATGTTTGGAATCTTCAATCATATTAAATTTTTCGTCTTTATTTTCTTTTTCTTTTGCATTATTTTTCTTCGTGACTCCATCTTAATCTCGAAGGCAGGGTTGCCATGAAATATATTCAGTGTTGGTGAAGATATCATGTCAAATGTTCATTGTACATGTACAAGACGATCGACAATACATACAGTATTTATAGGCTAACGTCACGTCACACACACGATGTCGCAATACATACTCGTACTACAGTGGGAGGGTCATATTATATTGCTAGTGGAAGATCGAATCATCTCGGAGATTTTAAATACAAATCATTTAAATTAGTATTTTATTAAATCCCTCTTCTTTGTGTTTGTTATTAAATATCTACTTTTTGTCAATGACTTCTGTACGTGGTAATAGCAAATGAATTGAATTGTAATTGAATAATAATAAATTTTTGTTGTTGCGTAGTACTTGAATGCTACCCAGACAGGGTGTCCACAATAATCTGGGACACACGAAGATTTATTCCCACATTTTGCATAAGCGCTGTCCGCAGCAGGCGATTCTTATTCGTATCTCCATTTGCATAATTGCTGTTGTGTTTCGTCCAGTTTTTATTAAAAATGCATTATATTTTTTTGGTAAAATGTACTTGCATAAAATAACCGCTTCCGTGGCCTAGTGTCTGCATTGTAGTGCAGTTGGGTTCATAATTCTAGGATCACAGGTTCGATTCACAGTGCGGTTTGTCTCCGATATTCAGTTTGGTTTCAGCACGTTGGAGGTAGGGTTAATGCTGGGTATAATTTTCGTTTTGATTAAACGGCAACTTGAAACGAAAATTATACCCAGCATTAACCCTACCTCCAAGGTAGGGTTAATGCTGGGTATAATTTTCGTTTTGATTAAACGGCAACTTGAAAATTGATAATCTACAAACTTAGGAAGATCGCTGAATGCTGAGAATTGTCATAAATATAGTTGTTTTTTAATTTGATAGGCTTATATGTTATGATTTTGTCGAGGGACAGTAGATGACGCTGCACTTATTTTTGTTCAGATTTTTCATTTGTTTTATCTTGTATTGCTACCCAATATATTACATATTGCTGTATATATATTAGGGTACCTGCCTGTTACTATATATACATTGAGATCTCTAGAGATAGTTGTAAATACAAACATATATACTGTAAACGTACCAAAATGCACTAGATGGCGCTGCAATACTAGATTCCTTGTATTGCACTCCTTTTGTAATAACTCATTGGGGTAGGATATTTTGGTGTGCCTATTATAATACATAGCAACATTAATTTCTTTCGAGGTTTCTGCCATGTTTTCTATCCAACGGCCTTATTGTCACCATCAGGTGAGAGCAAGAGTCGAGTCTTTATTACTCGAACAAAACTTCTGATTGACGGCAGACTTAGACAACACCATCATCAGCCTAAAATAGAATGATAACAAAATAGTTTTAAAATATTTTCAGATACAACTATCCAGATTAATCTCCTTATCATTAATAACTTATAAAAGATTGATCACATACACATCATAGATAGTAACCGGTAGTAACGAAGTAGAATCATGTTACATTTCAGACAAACGTGTGATCCAGCATGCAATGTTCTAACCAAACTGCGGAAAAGACTTACAAGTTGATTTGATGATGTCATACGACGAATTGAACACAGGACCTTCCACGTGTCTTGGTCGTTTATCTTGAACAATAAATACGTTTATCAGATGACGTAGCCAAGCTAATATTTGTCGCATCCCATCCCAGAAAGTAAAAATTTAATTTCATCTGCTTTCGAAACTTCTTTAATTGACCTGCAAACATTTATCACATTAAATCCACGAATCAGTTCGTACTCTAGTGAGCTACAAATTAAATTGAACTATGTCATTCAAATAAAACGGCAGTGAAATGGTACTTTGTGCTACGTCGCTCCAGTTTCTACTAATTGGGAGTGGCGACATTTTACCTCGTCCGTTGCAATGATCATTTACTTTGTTGAATCTAGTTTGTTAATTGAATATGATCCTTTGAGATTAGTGCTTCCCAAACTTCCTGATCCATGGGCACTAATGAACTAGCCGGGAATGAGGTAACTAGTTAATATTTATATAATTAGTAAAATCAAGTCATAAAAAGATTGAAGAAGTTTACAACATATTCTTTCTTACGTGAGCATAGTGCATATTTTACCTCTCTCTCACGTGACAAAACAAAATAGCATATTAAATGCTGTTCAATGCTACATAAATAATGATAGATTTACGGTTCCTTATTGTCCCAAAAGTTAATATATTTTGAAAATATATGGACAGCGCCATCTATTTGACTTTTGTTGTAACATGTCTGGAAAGTTGTATGCATTCTGATTTGAAAGACAAGTAAGACAACACAAATACAGCTTGTAATAAAAACAATATATCTGACCTTTATGGGTACGAGTTTTATTATTTAAAGTTTAAAAACTAAACACGCTTTTTTGGCAGTTACGCAGTCGATTTTAAAAACAGAACACAAGCGCGCTGTTGCTGTTTTTGTTGACATCCTGGTACTTCAAAAGGGTTTTCAGTAGTCTGTTATAAGAGACGATATTGCACGCTGCCTTGAACTTATGCTGGTCTGGTGTTCTGGTATTGAGATTAGCACATATTCGAGGGGCCTATTGAAGAGTTCCTCTACCGGCCTCATGACTCACGGGTCAGATCAGCGCAATGGTGCCAAATTATTGTACTGGATGACAAAACTTACATTTGCAAAGTTTAAAATCAATACGCCGATTAGTAGTTTAAAATTGACTTGCTAGATTTGTTTACATACATATTTACATACAAATGAATAAAAAAATTAATAAACTAAAAGATTTTTCTGTGTCTATTGTAAAATTATTTTTACAATTGTTGTGTGAACTAAATATTTTTGGTACATTATCACTAGAGACCGGATTATATGCATTTGCATATTCGCATATGCATTTGCATATTTTAGCCATTCTCAGCGGTAATAGCATATTTTGCATAAGATCTAGTTATGATGCATATTATCGGTACATTTACAATACTTTTCACACACTCTGCGTTCCGAAATGCGACCAAATTTAATATAATATTATCACAAATAGTAGAAGATTTTAAACTTTTGCGAGACCGACATGAACTCATTCACTCGGTACATTTTAATCGTGCTATTAATTCGGGCTACGTTAGCACTCTAATCTCTACGTCACCGCATTTCATACGAGCAGCGCACAGAACAAATTACAGTTCAAAACTAAATATAAAGTGGATTAAAACAGTCAGACATTCGAGATGGTGCAGAAAAGCGCCAGGTGATGCAGTTTGAAATGACGCGGACTGCGCATATGAGATCAGAATGAGTTTGATAAAAATTCGGTGTCTTTAAAATACAATGGGTTTGCAGTTGGATTTCATCTCATTTTATGGTTGGTAATGATGTGTCCGTTGGGTGACACTTTCAGGAAGGAATGAGGATGACCTATGCTTCTGAGAGAGGATAGCGACTAACACTAACAGAGCGGCACCAACGTGCCTTAGTGAATAAAAGTGTTAAGAATATAAGTGTATTATTTCCGTATTTAGATATTTTATTTTATAGTATTGTAGCAAGAGTTTGCGACCTCAATGTTGGGTTAAGATAAAATTTTAAAGTTTAAAATTTTGATCGGTTCGATCATTAAAATCTTACATGATCTGAGTTCAAACCGGTGTGAGCCAGGTTGGTTTCTATCTTTAAAAAAATTAAATATTTTAGTACGAAAGGATCAAATAAGGCTCTTTACCTAATAATAAATGAATAATAATAATGAAAGCATGCTCACAGAAAAGTTTCAAGTTAATGAGACACTGGGTATGTTATCTTTTATCATCAAATACGATGCTGCTTTTAGAATAGCTATTTGAAGGCAGACACCATGGTCATAAAATTAATATATCGCTACCATGGTAGAAGTTGTCCAGGCGGACATCATGACCAACTAAACTGAGTGTCAGAGATTTCAAGCACGGAAATCCAATCCACGATCTCCGAGGAACTGAATAAGGATTTTTTAGATATTGACGGTTTCTCCAAAAGGCACGAGAATGGAAAACGCAAGGTTTTGAGTGAATCGACGATAGATGACGTGTCAAACACAGCTATTCCTTTGCTGAATAATCTTCTCTTGATTAAACCTAATCAGCCAGTTCCACTTAAATGAAACAAAAATACTAAGAAAATATCACCGTCTTGCACACGCGATATGCAATGCAAATACAGCCAATCTCATAACCCTGTTGTCACAGGACGAGGAGACGCGACGGGGAAGGGACGGACGGAGAACTTACTTCTACCATGAGTCTACAGTGTCGATAGTCGCTAGCGATAGTGTTCAAATTACATGTCACATTCACACTCGTTTGCGAATCTTTTCCATTACATTTTGTCATGGGATCCTTCCATGAGATTATATTGTAAATAAATAATTGGAATAATTAAATTAAAAATTAAGAAATTAAACCCCTATACAGCAAATTTCATAACCCAACAGGGTAACCCAGAGGATGAGAAAACGCAACTTGTGCGGGTACGAGACAAATAGAAGACACTACTACCATAAGACTACACTGTCGGTGACGAGGTTTTTAACACTTAATCATTGGCGAACCATCCAAACACCTTTAGCCTGTATGTAACTCTGCAATAAGTTTAGCTTTGAAACTACTGTGCTGTGTAGAAAGCTGGCGCTTCTGATCAAGGATTTTTGGGTCGATTACAACTTTTTTAAATCCAGAGAGTTTTGTAGAACGTCTTCACACTCCTTTTGTCTAGAAAACTGGCACCTCAGATTAAAGATTCCCTTGTCGATTGAAACTTTTGAAAAGTCATTGAGTTCGGGCTTTCTAAAAACCCTTTCGATACCAGTCTATAATTCACTGGTAGGGATTGTCAAAGGCTATCAAGTTTGTGTTGGCAGGTAGTTAGCTGGCAGAGAGTATAGGAGGTGCCACCACCTCTGTCGCCATTTCCCCCCAACTGACACTTGCCAGGCAGACTCGCTAGCGACCGTACACAATATGAATTCATGGTAGTGGCACAGTATGACAATCTGCCAGATTACACTCCTACAGTTACGAGTTGGATTGTCTGTGAAACGAACTAGTTTGTATTTCGTATTCAAGTCGAGTGTGAAAAGATGAGGTCTTTTCATAAATGTTAGATATGCTATCTCTATTTGTTGTGTAACATTATGTTCAATTTGAATGATACTAAACCTTAGCAGGCATAAGTAAAGTATTATATTGTCACCAAAGAATTACCTTTTGATATATTATTTCAAGTGGAACAATTCTATCGATACTGGATACTCGTCACTATTATGAGAGAATTTCATGTATTGAAAAGGGATGACAATAGCCACATTTGCACGTCTTGTAACTGAAATGATTGTTAGGTGTCATGTAGATTAACTAATGCAGTACTAAAGGATAGCTTTTTTTTCATGAAGCGAAAAAGATGTTACTGTGCCGCCCGGCAGACGAAATTTTTTTTACCTTCAAGATTTTTTTCCACGACCATGGAAGACTAAACAAAAATACTTCCTGTCGTAAACAAAATGAAAATATTTACCATAACATACAATATGTATACTTATGTAAATGAATAGAAACACGTGGAAATATGTGTCATTGTTTGCATCCACAATACCCGCTTTTACATTCCGCCGACACGCGACGGGAATTATAAATAACTGTACCTATAGAATATCCGGTGATTTTACGGTGTATAGTCGAAGTAGATTATTAATAAAGCAAGTGAGTAAATTATTAATAACAACAATAGCTAGGATGCCTGCGGTTTTGCCCGGGCAGAAATTCCAGCGTTGTATTTTCTAAAGCAAAACCCACTCGATCTGCTATAAAAATTAGATAGACTTCCGTTGCACCACAATCTTATGTGGTCTAGGATGGTTCGCGGTTGCTTATGAATAGCCTTATTCTGGCCTTGAAGCCATCTAGGTTGTAGCGCTCGAGAAACATAAAACCGGCGGGGATTTCCACTCCTTATTTTACGCGTTGAAGAATCAAAACGCTTCGTGCAGATTGGTGAAATATCAACTAAGCAAGGGTGGAACCGAGACGTTCTACTGGTTGACCGATTGTAGTAATAACGCGATCAAAAAGAACTAAAAACCGGCTTCAACTTCATTATAATGGTTCACCCTTAGAGATAGAATGATTTGGGAATATATTTGGTTTTTGTTGATTTTTTCAAAAAATGTTAAATCAATTTCAATAAAATTTATATGGGATCTTTCTAGTAAGTTCTACTAAACAAAAGAGAATCATCAAAATCTATTTACAATTGGTAGAGTTATCGCGTAACTGACAAACAAAAACAAACATACAGTCGAATTGCGAACCTCATCCTTTTTTGAAGTCGGTTGAAAAGGGCACGGTGAATTTGTAATAAAATGCTGCGGGTCCTCTCGTAATTCACTTTGCTAACTCTACGCCTTTGGTTGGTGTCGAGCGTCGTTTGCGTATCCGCGTCAGGTACAAATAAACTAAACACGAAGGTTCACAGTTCCCACTCGTTATCAGGTTGCCAGGCGACTGGTACATATACGATTTTCACTTCCGCCTAGTTTTAATTTACTTAACAATATCTAAGCTGGCTGCCGATCTAGCCCGGTCTGGTTGATTTGTTATGTAGTTTCAGCAACATTATGCTACCGAAAACATTTATCCTGCCAGAAAAAACATCGCAAAAATAATTTTCCTGGCATATTCACTTCAGTTTGCCCAAATTACCCATACTAATATGTCCTCCCTTCATGTAGTAACAGAGAGTCAGAATGACTTGATTTTTTCATAGGGATAGTTGAAGGGCTGGAATAGGTTACTTTCTACCCCGATCGAAGAAGTATGTGTGTGTCCCATGGGACAATTTCTGAAGTCCACGCGGATAAAGTAGCGGGTAAAAACTAGTCTTAAATAATATAAATTATACTCTAAATCATCAAGCTTCTAATCATATCTTAATAAACATTGTTATTTTATTTTTGATGATTTTCCATACATTACAGAACTAAGCTATGGTCGGGATGTCGGTCTGGTCAGATGCACGCACGCATCAAAGTGCATACTGGTGGTTTTTATTGATATAGATTTAAAAAGAACTTTATTGGATTATGATGATTTGATTTAACTGATGGTAACCTATGTATATCTGTATATAGCCAATTATATAGTTGGTATATAGTCTAAAATATAGTGATACTCGCTAGTTAATAGGTCCCAATATATTTTGAGAAATATTTTCCCTATCATTTAATTCTACTACATTACTGTACGCTTTATCAATATAAAAAGCAGTGCAGTCAATAGAAATCAATTCCTTAAATGAACACAGGATGAACTACTGACTATTATACAATAATGGATATAGGCAATTAACTGAAAATATCAATATGAAAATGATGACATCAAAGTTTTCGGTACAGCGGGGCGTGGCGGTGTTGAGCCCGCAGGCAAAGCCGGTATACGATCAGATTCAATTGACTCTGTGACGGAGACTGATGCACACCGCGTCACGATTCGATTTGCTCACGTCCCTATAGAGAGGAGACGTATATCTACATGGAACGAGAGTGATATACGTATCTTTTAAAACGATAGGGTTAAAATATAACGCTTTCCGGACTGTCATATATTTAAACAAGGTTGCCATGCGACGGGTTGTTAGGTGTCATTCGGAATAAATGACCTTATAGTAAAAAGCATGTATTTTCATTGCTATTTTAAATATACAATACGGACATACATTTTATTTGAATCAAATACATAGCTCGGAATCATAAAAAGCCAACTCTAGAATAGGATCACCAAATGTGAGGCCATGCGACAATTTCAACTCGTCACAGTAGGAGTCCTTATGTAGTTAAATATTACACAAGTCTTGATGAGTTTTTCGAGGGTCTCGAATTACAATTTCTACAGAAAGCCTATAATAATATAATAATAATAATATTCCGTTATAATATTAAACCTGCGAAATAATGTTTGTTTCTCCTTCCTTTGCGTCGCAACGGAGAGTCATAATGATTTAGTTTTTTGTACAGGGTTAGTTGAAGGGGCAGAATAGAACTAAGAGCAGCGCGCACTGCGGTGCGGTTTTCCTGCCGCAGTGCGCAGGATTTGATACAAGTTCCTATGATCTAAAAAAACAATTGCGGCGGCGCACCGCAACAAATCTGTGGCAAATCACAGATTTTTTAGCCGCATGCGGTTGTTTGCGGTTGAACAATCGTAGTGCGCGCATCTCCACTGTAATTCATACATCACAGATTTTTTCAGACAAAGTTTGCTCCGGCAGTGCGCGCAGGCTCTTAGGGCCCTTTTTTCCTGATCAAACATAAGGTTGCCGTAGGGTCAAATATAAATATAAAGTTCACACAGATGATATCGTGGGCAAATGCTAGCAATATATAAACCCTACATAAAAATAATTTTGAGAAACCTTTCCTACCTTCAAATACAGTTTTAAGGAATTCCCTCAAAGTTCCAATCAAAATGCTCGACATAAGTTATCATGACTATATTTTATCACAATTAGTCACGGAAGCTAATTAATTATGCTATTAATCGAAAGTACACGGTCCTCGGAGCGAAAATTTCAGATCAAAGACTTGAAATATAACCGCTATTATTAGTGAAAGAAGACAAAAGAGGGGGGCGGGATTCTTTCAAACATTGATGGGACTTGTGCGAGAGGAAACAATGCTAAAGGGGCAACTTCTTCTTAATAAGTAACAGAATTTGTATGAGTTTCTAAGGTATTGTTACACTCAAAATTCGAATGCAAAGTTTGTTTGTATTTCAGAGTAAAAGTTCTCTGCTATAGCATTAACATCAGGCTATTAGGTGAGCATGCTTCCCGCCCTATCACCAATAAGCATCAGGTGAACGGCCAAATGTAAACCCATGTTAATAAAATATAAAAAACATTATCAATCAATCAATCAAATTTTTATTTACAATAAATAGGGTACATGTCGGTCTTGAATAATATTTCAATATGTCGCTTAACCTATTTAACTGTATCAATCAGCATGCAAGTAGTTGGTTACCAAATCTTATACTCTACAAGCTAACGTCAAACTACATCTAACGTACCTATATCCTATATGCATCGATCTCACCAACAACAATAATATAATTAGAACTGGTCAAATTCAGTCAAGGAATAAAAAGAGTGGTGATCTGTCAATGTACGGTTTGTATCAACCCAACATGAGCATGACACCAAAACCAAATTATAAATTGCGCTAAATAAGTTCGACTGTGTCAATTTTAGCATTTGTAAGTTAAATGAATTTATGATTTGAAGACTATACGAGTTAGTTTTCAAAATAATTAAATTTATGCATATTATCGTACCGACTGTAAGCTGCCGCCAATCCAATATTTTTAGTCTGAATTCTGAATAATAAATAATTTTTAAAGTCTACCTAAAAAAGGAAATTAAAGAACCCTTACAGGATCACTGTGTTTTCTGTATGTCTATCAGAACCGTTTTTCTCAGAAACACATGAAGCCATTTGCCAATTGATAGCCAATTGAAATTAATATTAAAAAATACACAATTCTGCAAACCCTTGAATATGTAAAAATCAAACATTTACGCAACGAAATTAAAAAGATACGGTTGTTTGTGCAGCGTTAAAGACGATTTCCTTCGCCCAGCAAAAGGAAACAAAACGTATAGGTAACTTCCCGTTGATTTTGAATTCTGAAATTTGTCAAGAATATAGGAATAAATCTGAAAACCATATTTTAAAAATTATACTACATCGCTTTTTAAAAATTACAAACTTACATTTGCAGTGCAGAAAATTGATCGTGATGTAGGCGGATGTATGAGATGGAATTTTTCCATTTGCAAAGTTAAGTTTGTTCTTCAATTAGATTTACATTTTCGTGTATTATAACTTTGTTCGGCGGTTGTTACCTTACCTACTATACATATATGATTTTCAGTATGTTAATTTTTCATATTATTAACGGAACCGTCGCCTGTTTGACTCGCACTTGGCCGGTTTGGGTAATTGTTAAGTAGGCTGCGCCTTTGTGTTATAATGTCGTGTCATCGGCTAGGTCGGTATGCGAACCTATTGAAAACAAAGTGTAGTATTTTAAAACCGTGCTCTGTGATAGATAATATATCAGGCCTTTGTCCGTCCCCACACACGAGTAAAGCATTCCATCAATGTTCGTGCATCGGTTTATTGAAAAAGTCCATTAAAAACGTCCATTGTTCAGAATATTGGTGGATTTTTTAAATCACCTTGGATGAATGAACTTCTGAAATTTTTATTTATAGTAACGCTCGTAATGGATGGCCGGTATTTAAAAGAAAAATTGAGTTTAAATACTAGAATTTTATGAAGCTTAGTACAAAATCGGGGTTAGTAAAAAAACGGTGGCACTTTTATAACCGAGTCTAGGCAAGGTGTTTAATAGCAGGAAGCGAGTGTTTCATTACATGGTTATGTGCAATTTTGTATACTACTGTATCTAAACTCATGCGATATGTAGATAACAATTGAAAACAAAAGAGTAAAGTTACAACAGTAAACTTCTAAAAATTCGTATTTAAATGTCATGTAGTGTCAAATTATTCTCACGATCGCGACTACTATGTTACTATATACGAGTATGTTAGACAGAATACGATCACTTTATATTTATATTAAGATCTTTGTTAATTTATATTATCGCAAATAAATCTTAGTTTCTTTCTTTCTACTGTCAACATATATTTTTACTCAGAATAAAACGTTCCTATCATAAATCATCGTCGTGTGACGTTTGTCAAAAAGTCGAACTATTTTTTCTCCACTAGATAAAGGCAAAGAAAACACTATACAGCCAAGTCTTGAATACCGTTAGTTTGGAATTTTACCTGAGAAAAATATTACGCCGAAGCAATTTCGATAGAACAAATCACGATGTTTCACTACAATTTCCCGCCAAAGAATCATCACACATGCTTTTGCATATTGGTTCTATTTTCAAAATATGTTCGTTTGAACGTGTTCAGTGGAATACGGCTTCTATATATGTTGATCTCTGTGGCAACTTTACTGTTTGTGGTTTATGAATCTGTGAATTTTTTTCCTGTTTAATCCGGCATCATCTGAACTACTACTAATATACACCATTCGTATATTAAGAGAAAGTTTGTAATAATTTTAAAATATCAATGCTATGTTGAAAAGCGCTTGTACACTTCATACACATACACGAAGGTGGCAAAATAAATTAGAAGTTTTAATTCAATAGTAAACTATGGAACAGTACACAAATAAGAGGAACGCAAATAATTACAAAAAAATTAAAAAAAAAAAAAATTAAAAATATTTATTTTCTTTTATATGATTACCTTAACACTACAGTTTTTGGGACACTCCTTTTAAGTTTATAAAAAACTTGTATTAGGAGGCCCCGCTCTTCCGCTAGTTATTTAAGTTATACAAATACTATTTTTATTTCTATCATAGGTGCTACTTACAATTAACTTGTGTGTGTGTGTCTGTGTGTGTGTGTGTGTGTGTGTGTGTGTGTGTGTGTGTGTGTGTGTGTGTGTGTGTGTGTGTGTGTGTGTGTCTGTGTGTGTGTGTGTGTGTGTGTGTGTGTGTGTGTGTGTGTGTGTGTGTGTGTGTGTGTGTGTGTGTGTGTGTGTGTGTGTGTGTGTGTGTGTGTGTGTGTGTGTGTGTGTGTGTGTGTGTGTGTGTGTGTGTGTGTGTGTGTGTGTGTGTGTGTGTGTGTGTGTGTGTGTGTGTGTGTGTGTGTGTGTGTGTGTGTGTGTGTGTGTGTGTGTGTGTGTGTGTGTGTGTGTGTGTGTGTGTGTGTGTGTGTGTGTGTGTGTGTGTGTGTGTGTGTGTGTGTGTGTGTGTGTGTGTGTGTGTGTGTGTGTGTGTGTGTGTGTGTGTGTGTGTGTGTGTGTGTGTGTGTGTGTGTGTGTGTGTGTGTGTGTGTGTGTGTGTGTGTGTGTGTGTGTGTGTGTGTGTGTGTGTGTGTGTGTGTGTGTGTGTGTGTGTGTGTGTGTGTGTGTGTGTGTGTGTGTGTGTGATAACTATGATACTACCTCTAAAAGAGCTTCGGTTTGTTGGTATGTTTTTGCTTTAATCCATTTGGTTAATGTTTTCTTAAATTCATAATTAGGTTTATTGTGTAATTACAAACATCAAAAGAATCGAATAGTAAACCGCCCGGAAACATTCCCACTAATATTAACAGGACAGTAAGAATTTACGAGCAATCAAATTAGTGGGCGCGGGTAAAACTGGAGTCCCAAAGGTCCCGTGATATATTTAACACAAATCCCGGAAAATGGGACTCACTGTTCCATATTTATACCTGGAACGTAGGCAGATTCGGAGATATAGTAGTTGGGAAAGGCCGTTGCAGTACTCACTAGAAATTTAGTTCTGGGCCTCGCTTCTTCACTAGACATTACAGTTAAGAGGCTATGTTGGTTAGACCACGTGGTCGCGTTCAAGGTTGCATTGTTTTGTAGCTGTCCCTCTCCGAGCCCTATCCTACCCGAGCGCGTACGGTGAGACAGCATACATTACGCGATGTTATCCACCCGTTATTTGGATGTTTCGTAGTCCAGGGATCATTTGAAGGATACAGTATATTATGTAACCATTTTTTTAATACAGTATACTAATGAAATTTCAGATGTCAGTGGTTTTTCTAAATTGTTCTAAATTGATTCATACTCTTGTAAATCAGGTTCAAAGTTGGGGCTTTTTACTACCGTAAAATACAATTCTTTGACGCCCTGTAACTCTGGAAGTATATTTTTAAACGAAAATCTGACTCACCACCGACACAGATATTTGTTTCTAGATTGTGTCTTGAAAATTTCATAGATTTTCATAGCTTAATACTCAAAATATGACTGGACTACGTTTGTATGGGCGCTTTGACACCAGCATACCCTCCAATAGCGCGCCATATTGAATTTCGACTCGATTTCGATAAGTTCATGTCTGTATTAATTTAGAAATTTTTTGGCATAGAAAATTTAATATATTTACCTTATGTGCAATTTATTAAACTGGTTTCAAAATGTTTCATTAACTAAGTGTATATGAATTAATATTTTTTAAACACACATATCACATCCACGTTACGTCTCCGTAAGTCATACTAGTTTAATAAATAAATGAAAATTAAACAACCAAAATTGGTTGCCTGTAAAGTCGGTATACGGGCGAAAGTTTTACGTGACAACGACTTTGAGTGGTAAAATAATTTTAATGTGAATATTCATTCAGGGACGCGTGCCTTTCACTTTTTATGTCTGTCTCTCTCGCTCTTAGGCGGGCTAACCATGCCCGAGTGGAAGGGACGCGTGCCTCTCACTCGCTCTCATTGTGAGCGCATAACGTGAGCGGAGCGTAACGCAGTTTCTTGAAGTGTCACCCGGCAAACCAATTTATAAGACGTTGTCACGTCAAAATAAAAACATTTTACATAACTGTTTTACGTTCTGCGTCAAGCTTTGTGCAATTACGTTGGCATTTTGTGTGCCCAAAACACAATTATTCAGAGTAATTAGCAACTTGCAATAACATCACACGGGCGGAAAGAAATAGGTCTTTTTACGATTCAGTAAACAGTGGGTCGGGAATGGGCTCACAAAAATTAGTGCCAGTGTATGCGACCCGCGTTGACCTTTGCTTACGAAGCCTTATTCTGATTCCATTCAACTACCATATGCTCAAAGCGGCAGCGAGACGTGAAATAGAAAACAAAAAATGACACAAGCCAAAAAAATTATATTTTCATTACCATAATCGGTTAAAAAGTCTAATGAAAAAAACTAATGTCAGGAAGCTTTATGCTCATAACAAACTGAAAGATATTCCTATTCTGAGATAATTACAACAAAGTCTTATCTGAATACATTAGCTTTTTGTTTTATTTTGAGTACAAAAATTGTTTTTTTTTGTCACACAACTGTTGACAATTTTTAAGGAAAAATAGTTTTTATTAAAAAGATTCACTTAAGATGCGTTTTCACATTTGTTTTGATATATGAAATGTGTTTATTAAGTTGGTTCCATCAAAAGGTTTCGCGTCAATTTACAGTCAGCGAAAATTACGAGAAACAAAGTTTCAGCGATTCAACACCACACAAGTGTGCCTTAATAAAGCTTTCTCAAATTCATACATATTAATAGAAGGAGAGCGAACGTGCCCAGAGTTTTTATTGCACGCATAAAACTGACTCGGCTACAATGAAAACGAAATGACCCGTGTGATGTCCGACCTTTCCGATGCTAATTTATACTTTTTTCTGTCCCCCAGTCGTTGCCGTAGATTTTGAAATTTTTATGGCCGTGCGAAATTTGCCAATTTTCTTTTTATGTTTACTTACTTACTGTTAGCTTACTTTCACTAATTTTTAATGATTAAACAATAGCAAAGCCGAAAGGCTTTGACAACAGGCTTTTTATGTGTATAATTTATATTAGTTTTATTAATCGAATTATTAGCATCACAAGCACATAAAAAATAATCAAATAGATTCTAGGTATAATTGCTTCACACCAATGGGAATTTTTTTAGCGTGGACCCGTATGGACTGCAGATTTGAGTATCTGATATTAATTTCAATTTGATAGCTCAACGCGTTTCTGAAGAAAAAATAAAGGTCTTGACAGTCATACAGACGGACGGACTACCAAGAAATCAAATAAGGGTTCATTTTTTCCTTTTGAGGCATGTAACCCTAAAAGTACATAAATATGTATGTATTATATCATCATCATCATTAGCCAGAAAACTTTCACTGCTGGACATAGGCCTCCTTCTTGGTACGCCACATCGACCGGTCCCGAGCCACCTGCATCCAGCGACTCCCCGCGACCCTAACCAGGTCTTCGGTCCACCTAGTAGGGGGACGGCCCGGTAAACGTTTACCGGTATGGGTAGCTTCGAAAACTTCTACATCTTATCGATTATCGGTTCTTCGAGCGATGTGGTCTGCCCTTTGCCACTTCAGCTCACTGACTCGTCGAGCTATGTCGGTTACCTTAGTTCGTCTACGGGTTTCCTCATTCTGGATTTTATCACGTAGAGAAATTCCGAGCGTAGCTCGTTCCATTGCTCGCGGAGTTTCTTTGAGCTTGTATATTCGGCCCACAGAAAAGGACCACGTATCGGTTCCGTTTGCAATGTATTAAAAGTGTAAATCTTCACTAATTGACTGACAAAACAACGATTTAAATTCAAACTTAAATATATTCCTTAGTCCACTGTTGGACATAAGCCTCCCCCATGAATCGTCACATCGGTCTACCTATGACAGAATTATATTTTATTTGGGATAGGGAGTGGATTTTATCTAAATGCAAATAGCTTTATTATAAATCTCATTTCTCTGCAATGAATCCACAACGTACCCTTTCGTACGCCAATACGACCCCATAGCAAAGCTTGGGCTAGAAGAATACGAAACATTGATTCACTTGATGATGTTAGAGTACCAATTAGAAATGATTCTTTACGCACGTGAAGCCGCTGACGATCTACTAACTTACATTGAAATCATATTCATAATTAGACATTGTCAGAGCTAGCCCTAATGTCCTATAATTAAGATGACTAATTTTTATGTTTATGTTAAAAGATAAAATTTTACTGGCTATTAACTTTGACGACGTTCTTAACAAATTTCGTCTCGGGGCTTTTTGATGTCTCAATTTACTCGTAGCTTTCAAGTCTTTTTACAGGTTTATTGCCTTCCTTATATATATCTACTTTAAACACTCTAGATCTTAGAGCTTAGAATTCAATGTATAATACACACACACACACACACACACCACGACACCATATACTATATGCGCACTTGTTACATATGTAATACGAATATAATTTTTTGTATTTGTAATGTAAATTTTAACGATTCTGTAGCCTAATGGCTACATGCTTGGATCCGGAGGTCCCCGTTCGATTCCCAGTGAACTAGGTTTGGTTTGTGGTAGAACATTTTTATATCCACCTAGCTAGCTACCACCATGTTACTTAAGTCTGCCGTCAAACAGCAGTTTTAATAGCACTGTTGTGTTACGGTATGAAAGGTAGCAGAGACACATCTCGTTAGCTTGAAGCTTCTGTGTGCGCTCGCTTATCATCCAAGGGCTTAATCATCACTTACTCGTAGCATGAGTTGAGATTAAAGCCAAGTACAAACCTATTTATACATTTAAAAAGGTAAGAAAGAATCGCTCGTAAAGTTTGTCGTTGGGATTTCGCCTTAATAATGTATCAAATGAACGCGTCCCATCGATGCGACATCTCACACGGAGATATGAAGCTTCCATCAATATTTATCAAATAGCGATGAGCCAGGATCCATGTGACGATTTCTAATTCAATCTAACATTACCTAGCTTTTTAAACACTTTTAAACGCTTTTTAAACACAGACAATAACTGTAATAGGAGCAGACATAAAACACCAGCGCGCGCTATTTGAATGGAGTCATCGTGCAATCTGCGGGGAAAGGGGACAGCGGTGGGAGTGTCGACGTCGGCCACGCGCCCTCAAGCGCACAAGAGTCGAAGTCTTCTTGCACATGCAACGAACGCGCACGAAGCATCAATCACAATTAGCGCCATCTGTGCCTGTAGATAAGAACTACTAGCCGCCTATGTATGGTTTGACTTTTTCTAACAGTATGTTTACAGCGTGTTTTGTCTCCGCTCGTACCATGCGGATCTTGTCTGTGACGTTGTTGATGAAGTCACGCAGCACGTGTCCGTTGCTGGCTCGGTGCGCGTCCCTCGTATCTGTTAACAAGTGAATTAAAGTAAATTTAAAAAAAAAATTACACTGTTGAATCGATTTTTATTAAATATAGCTAAGAATCACGGCAAGGAAACTTCTTTCACGTAAAAAAAAACGTATCGATGCCACAGATAGACAGACATTGGCGTCAAACTTATAACACCCCTCTTTTGCGTTGGGGGTAAAAAATGAGGGATTACATTTTGGTTTCACAAACTTGCATGCCCATTTAACGAATTGCCTTAATCACCACTCTAGTCAGTTTGTGTTAAGTGACAGCTGCTGACCATTTCTCTGTATACCTCTCAAAAGTAGTGGGTTCGTCTTGTTCTGAAGCTGGAACCACATTTACCTTCAAAAACTGAAACCGTGAAAAAATTATAAAAGACGATATCTGCCTTTGCGCATACCTGTCCATAACTTTCGTTCCACATGGCAGCTGTGTCACATAAAACTTTACGCCGACGATTATCGCCCTATGAATCCCGTGTTCGACGAGATAAAAACAAACGTCCTGGCTCCCGGTCTATTTATTTTATGCATTCCGCCCGAATGATTTTCGGCTGAGTTAATTTACGAACCATTATAATAATGCCGGACCGTTGGAATTCCGTTCGGTCCGTATCCTTTGTATTAAAATTGAATTTCTTATTATTGAATTTGTCAAATTTATAGCGAGCTGCAGAATCGCTTTATTAATTTCGCAGTTTGAGGGGCTTTGGGTATTCCCTTTTTATTCTCTGTGGGGTGAGCGCCTTTCGGATTTGATGGATTGTCGCGTGCCCGGCATTTTGATGTTTGAAAAATTGATTGGTTTTGCGTCTCCTCACTTCCTGTTATTGATCGCGACTTGGACTGACAGTGCTCTCTTTTTGTTACAACCCTCAACTAACATTTTGCTAAGGCTTTTGATCCATCGAAAACCAAGCGGGCTTAATTTTAGCTATTTTTCTACATCGGTCTCCTTGTACCGCCTACACTGCTAGTCTTTTTTTTGATAATATATGGTAATTCAAATTCACTATTTTTTTCTTTTCCGGTATGAAAGATAGCAGAACTGCGACTCATTAGCGGAAGGCATCTTGCGTACGCTTACCATCAATAGGCTTCATCGTCACTTACCATCAGGTGAGATGAAGGCCAAGTGCAAACCCATAATATATATTTAAAAAAATTGGCAACCCATCACAAACATCTGGAGCAGTCATGTATTTAACAACGATGTCATATTGAGCGTAGTAGTTTAAGGTATAACTTTTCTTTTAAATAAACTAGATAGGCTTCCGTTTGACCACAATCTCATCTGATGTTAAGCAACGAAGTGACCTATGATGGTTCACGGATGCATAGAAATAGTAAAAGTAAAAAGTGTTTATTTCTTAAATAACTTTTACAGTGTTTTGCAGGGGCCTTCCAGAAAGTAGTCTTTCGACACTTGTGTTGGAAGTGCACTGTGTCTTCCAGACGGATTTACAGAGTATTATTTAAGAAATATCCTGCATAGCCTGGAATATACAGGCTGTAGTGCTCGGAAATCACAGAAGTCAGCAGGACATTCCACTCCTTAAGTGTACGCGTAATTAATGAAGAAGCAAAACGCTTCATTGACATCCAAGTAGGGTGTAGCTGTTCTTCTGTTTGACCGGTTGGTCATGTAATTCATCGTGTACTGACTGTACTAAGACTGAACGCTTGGCTATTCTCCACTGGTAGTTTAGTTAGTATAATATTAGTATTAGGGGACTATGGATTAGGCCTAGGTCATATGACCTAAAACTTAACTATTTCCTAACTCAATCATCTGAAGCTAATAAATTCCAAATTACGTCACGCACACCCTGAAAATGTGATCATGTTATAAAACTCAACCCAACAGTCATTCAGGAAGTCCCAAGTTTCTGCCCTTAACTACACAAACTATCCCAGATACTTCATTAAGGCCCTCGCAACACCTCCGCACTCGAAACTACTAAAAAAGCTCTCCGCTTCTGTTATCCCATTACATGTATCCCGAGTAAACAAAGAAATCCGGATTCCTGAGTCTGTAGAAGTGCCATTTGGCCTTTGTGTGAAGAAAAATGAAGTTAAAAAGTTATACAGAACATGATCGTAATAATATATCTGTATTATTGTATATGATCCAATCATTTTTTATATTAAGTTAGTCCATCGAATCTTTTCTGATATTTTATTATTATATAGCGTCATACATAATAGGACAATTTCATAGATTTTTTTTATATGTCAACCATAATGTAAACCTGTTTCTGAAGAAACAAAAGATTTTATTTTCTTCTGTGCTTTTGACGTTATTAAATCAATAATTATGAGACCAGATATGGCACCATGTAGATAAGAAAGTGCAATATACTTATGAGAGATGCGTGAACTTTTCAATTATCTAAAACTTTGTTAATGCGTCGCGTAACGTAAACGCGTTAAAGATTTTTTTCAAATGAAAAGGATTTTCCATAAAAATAAACCGCTGTGTTTTGTACGTACAATTTTTTCGAAGTTTTAGATTACGCATGGCGCATGACTTTATCTTTCTCAGCTTTGTCTTATTTACATTATCTATCTTATCATACTATGTCAATAAAATGACAGGTGTCATACTGACTGCAGTCATTAGAGGTCGCTTGGTTGCATAACATAAAACGACATGGGGCTAATTTGGACGTATGCGGGATGAATTGCATACAATTTCTAGATATATTAAGTAATTCCAATTTCCGTGGATATAAACATCTAATTCTTTCCTGCGCACCTCTGCATCTACGTCTCTCTCTGTTTAACAAATACATTCATCCTTCTCTCGTTTTGTTCGGGTTGGGAACCGTCTGAGCCATGAGCTCCCAGTTTTGCCCGAAACGTCCGGGCGAGCGGACGTGTCAACGGCTGCACTAGTTTCCGAAGCCGTGTGTTACCGGGTCATAAATGAAAAATTGATGAAAAAGGGTTAACGATTTCGCTGTGCAGTACGCAGAGAGTGTTTCAAACTGGACAAGTGTGGATATATAATATGTAGCCAATTTTAATGGTGAGTGCTGTATCAGCTTTTTCAGTGGCAATTTCAGGTGTGCCGTGCCTTGAGAATGTTAATTTTGTTGATGTGTGCCTTACCTATAATTTTGTTTTATTTTATTATGACGATCTTATCTTTAGCAGTCGTTTTCTTGTATCGAAATTGAATGTTTGTTTTGTAAATGTCGTTTTTTTCTTCATTTACCTCCTTTTACACACGAATAATCCTTATCGATATTTGTTAACAATTTAATTTGAAACTTGTTTATATTTTTTGCTGTTATAATTTAAATTAAATTTGTTGGCAGAATCACCTGTTGTTGTTTTAGACTTATCATAGATTTCTTGTTTCATCAGACTATTCATTTTTGTTATTAAATTTCGAGAACGCCATTATTGTTGTGTCTGTATTTTCTTTTTTTCTCTTTAGCTTGTACATTAGTAGTAATTTGTTTTGGTCTGTCTTTTGAAATTCGAAATGCAATTGTAGTATGTGTAAGTTATTAGTGTGCTTATTTATTAATACGTGATATTTCCAGGCTTTAACAAATACATTTTTGGTAAATGCATATACATAATTTCTACGCATGATAGATACCATGCCATAATAAATATATTTTAAAAGTGTACAGGAACATTTTTTAAAATATGATTTTAATGTATAAATTAAAAGTTCATTTTCTTTAGAAATTTGAGGTAGAAAATATATTTCAGCAAACAAAAAAGAGAGCCGATAAGCATTTTACACAAGGAAGCTCTTAAAAAATAACAAAAGGTACAAACTGAGTTATTCATAAAAATGTACCAGATACGCCCCTTACCTGAGCCTAATCTCGTAGATCCAACAATTTCCGTAGCAGTTGTTTGCTCTACGAGACGCTACGCCGTAGCGCGATCCCATTTATTATTATTACAACAACCCTTTTCTTTATTACACTTTTGTATTTCTTATTCAATTCTTCTTTAAAATATTTTCAGGTTGTAAAGATTTATTTCTCTCTTATAAAAGTGAGTACAAAACAGAGTTTATATTGTAATACGAGTAGATAGATATACTTAGCTTTGTTAGAGAAAATCTAGTCCGGTAATTTGTGTAGTTTTTAATAGATGAAGTAGAAGCATGATAGTACTATTTTTTTGTTTCAATTTTAGCAATTTAATCAAAAAATAAGTTAATTATTTCACAACTACCGTTTTTATACAAGGCTTGATTAACCACAATCTCACCTGATGACAAGTGACTTTATGGTCCAAGATGTTACGCGTTGGTCTAGAAGGTAGCTAATTAACTCTTCGTTTGAAAATCGCAAGCTTTAGGAATAATTTTAGTTACTAATGTTCATTGGTCATTCATTTTTAATCGACTTCAAAAAATGAGGAGGTTATCTATTCGACGGGTTTGTTTTTTAAATGTTTGTTACCTCAGAATTTTTGACTGGGTGAACCGATTTGGATAATAATATTTTTATTTGAAAGCTAGTTTCCCGCGTGGTCCCATTTTGGTCCAGTTCTAACAACGGGATCAATGAGAAAATGATATAAATCTTAAATTTGTCTTAATAAAATCAGACTTTTAGGGCAATTGAAGTCGGTCGGAAAATAAGTCTAGTAAAAAATTACTACTATAAAGTAGGTACTGCTCGTTTGTCACCATGATTTTAGTTTGATGACATCTAAACGTAATGCCTTGCAAGTAATGTCCAGCAGTGAACTTTCGCAGTTAATTAAAAAGTGACTTGTATAAATCGTTTATGAATATCAATCTTTGCCATAGAATGCTTGTAAATAAGCTTTCTAAGACGTATTCTTCTAAGCTTTTTTCAGATTCTAGAATTTTCATGACGTTTTCAGAATTACTATAATTGGAAGATGAGGTGGTCTCTCTTATCGCTGTTAGATATTGATGATCTTAGGTCGCCTATATTCGACTAGACGTTTTATAATATAATTATATTACTAGTTATTAGAACGTTTGTCCGCGTGAACTCTAGAATGTATCCCACGAGAACTACTAGTTCAATAGGGATAAAAAGAAGCCTATATACTTGATTGTCTTTTTAGCTATTGTTAAACGGAAAGTCAAGTCATTTTGATTCTAAGCTACGAAGTGAAGGGAGGAGCAACAAATGCACTGTAACCATTAGTATGAATTAGTATGGATTCTCCCGGAAAGATGTATAAGCCATCTTGTTTGTCACCTTTTACGGAATCACGGAAGAGATAGTCATATTTATATATTAAATCATATAAATGGTAGTATGGTGCCGTGGGGAAGCCAGAGTATAATTATTCTCAGATTACTAGTTTATGGCGCCACCGCAGCGGGCTCTACGTTAATTGAAATTTTGATCGTTACATTTGAGACATTAAAAATTCATCAACAGTGTGTATAAGTTCTTATATCAAGTAGAATACCTTCAGAAGAGTAACTGGATGCATCGAATAAAGTAACCACAGACTTGTAATGAACTAACTACTTTAAATAAAGATTTTGTCCGTTAGTCCACCTGGCAATAACTTTTACCTGAAAATAAGTGTGAAAGTTTTTTGAAGGTGTGAATAAAATCAAGCTTATGAATCACCGTGATTGAAAAGCAGTCTACATTGCCTTGTTAGAATCTAAACTGCGATACAGCATAAAGCAATGGGGAAATGGCTATAAATATAATATGGATAAAGCGTTTGCCCTTCAAAAGAGAGCCATACGAACCATTGCCCGTATTCCTCCCTGGGAGTCATGTGAGGAATACTTCAGAAAATATGAGATTTTAACAGCTCCTAGTCTTTATATTTTATTATTACTGACTGATGTTATTAAAAATAGACCAAAATTTGAATCTGAAGACGAAATGATGAATCGTATTAATACAAGAAGAAAAGATTTAAATCACACCGTGTCCAAACCGTGTCTGAACATTGCTAGGCATTGTCCAAGGCATCAAGCTGTTTTACTTTCCAACAGACTGCCAGTTGTTTTAAAAAATATAAAAAGTGCAAATGTATTTAAAAATAAACTTAGACTTTTATTATTGGAAAAAAAAATTGTACACCATTAAGGATTTCTGACTTGTAATAACCTGACATGAGGCACTAGATATTATGAAATGACTTGTTATATGTTTTTATTAATGTTAAATTTTTAATATTATTGGCTAAGTTATCGTTTTTTTAAGGTATTTTATTAGTTGTAATAATTTTTTTTCGCACACAGTTATACTGTTTTTTGAAATAAACGAATGAATGAATGATCAAAACATACGGCCATTCGATATTTCATTAATAGCATATATTTCGATACTTGCAAACGCAGTTATAACCAGTAAATACGTTCAAAAAGAACTGGAAACCGACTTCAATTGCCCTAAAAAACTACATTTATTAAGAGAAATTTAAGATTTATAGAGTTTTATCATGTATGGCATTGTCAGAACTTGATAAAATTGAAATGGGACTACACAGAAAGCACCAGCTTTCAAATAAAAAAGAATAATCCAAATCGGTTCACCCAGTCAAAAGTTCTGAGGTAACAAACATAAAAAACATGCCCTTCGAATTGATACCTTCCTCCTTTTTTGAAGTCGGTTAAAAGTACCTGTGTCGCTAATATTCTGATGTGTTCCGGGTGGTTATCGAACATGCTCACAAAATTTTACGAGAATCTGTTCTGTTATCCCGTCCTGGGTTCGCATTTCTCATGCGACCTGTAGAGGAGAACAGATGTAAATCCGCCGCCAGGACGGACACACGAAAGAATTTATGCATAAACTGAAACTTCGCGCTCGCTTAGGTCAATAAAGTTTGCTAAAATCATAACCATCCTTTTTGCTTCGCCTTAGTCGGATAACAATAATACCAAAATGAATATAAAAACCTTTCCGATTTGTCGAATACCTACATTTTCGGGATCTGATTTACAGTCATGAAAAAGCACTAACGACTGTAGGAAAACCTAGGATTTAGGTCAGAATCGTGCTCTGCAGCAAATTACTTTTCACCTGTCAAACTATCGGCTCCCGAGGGCGATAAAAAATTACATTAATCTCCGAACTCTGACAATGAGAGCACTTCGCCCGCGGCGCTTTATTCACAAAAAAATTTATGCCTTTTTCAATTCGGTGGAATATTTAAACGTTCCATTCACGTTTAGCTTTCAGATATATGGTCGATTATATTGGGTCGTATGCTTCCATATAGATGTCACTAGACAAGTGTTTGTTTCAGTCAAAATAGAAATAACCGTAAACATACTGAAACATGACAAATATCAGTTACGCAAACAAACAGAGTCAATACTTAAAATATTGAATTTGAGTACTCGTATACACTTGTACAGTCGTATAATCTTTTTCGGATTTTGTTTAAGTTTATTTCTATTGGATTGCAATGAACTTTACAGCTCCGCAGTATGTTAGCCCCCTCACATACAGAACAAACTAGAAATCCTACTAATATTATAAGTGTGAAAGTTTGGATGTTTAGATGTTTGGATTTCACGGAAAAACTACTGAATGGATTTGAATGAAACTTTACAATAATATAGCCTATTCATCAGAATAACATATAGGCTATAATTTATAAACACATATTGTGTAAATTGTCCAAAATCACACGAATAATATTAGTGGGATTACATGGGCAATTTGGGCATAACAAAAACGCGTTGCCTAGCAACCGACCATAGAATACGTAATTCGTATATACAAACTTTCGCGTTTATAATATTAGTGTGAAGACTATTTGAATGTACTACGTCAGATATTGAAATTTCTTTCTTTTCTTTAAACTATTAGTCTACGTAACAGAATAAACACTATTTTGTACCTTATGTTGGAAATGGAGATAGATGCCTTCTATGCCTATCGAACAAGTAGAATAAATCCTGAAGTAAACGCGGACAAAGTCGCGGGCGGAAGCTAATACTATATATGTATATATATAACTGAATTTTTTTTAAAAAATACTATACTTAAAACAATAAATTCTAATCTTAATAATAAAACAATTAATAAATGTTTATGTTTAGAAAAAAAATCCGTGGAATCTTGTTGCTATAAAAAAGGTTGAGCTTGGGTTGAGCCATAAATTCTATCTGCAATTGCAAATGGGGCTTCATAATACTCATAAGCTTGAAGAATATAAAATAAATTCCTAGGGCAATAGTTAAGAAAAATCATTGAGTTATTTGTGAGTAATGGTTTTCTGTTAATGCATGATGAACTCATGTTACTATGACAGCAACTGTCTCCGTGGCCTAGTGGCTACACGTTTGGAGTTACAATCCGAAGGTCCGTCTTCGATTCCCAGTTCTTGTTTGGTTGGCAGTCTACCTATCTATCCATTACCATATTATCTACAGCGGTGTTAATAGCACATTTGTGCTCCGGAATGAAAGGTAACAAAGCCAGCACCTCATTAGCTTGTGGCTTCTAGGTAAGCACGCTTACCATTCAACGGCCTTATCTTCACTTACCATTAGGAATATACGTGTCTGTGTCATTGGTGATACGAAGGCAGTGTGAACCCGTTGTACATAAAAAAACTCAATAGCTTTTACATGTGCTCTGTACTGTACTGCCTTATCATCTCGTCCCATCCGTTGAAATACCGACCAAGCCGTTACGAATAAAAATTGATTTCATGAGCGAAAAAGTTTAATATCATTTCTGCCGTTCAAGCGAAAAGCAGTTTCAAATTTTATATTAAGGATTAAAATGCGTAATACTTTTAAATCGAGTTTAAATTGGCTGACTGCTGAATCTCTACATTATTAACCCTATGGGAGCAACGGGAAATTGCTTTTGTTTCTACTGTATTCCAGGAGCTTTCAGATTATGAACACAACTTTCTGTATTAGGAACTAGGAGATAGACTAGCTTTGCCTACGTGGAAAGTCCTTATTTAGCGCCATAGAGAAACTTCTCTTGAAATTGTAATTTATTTGTATGTATAACGGATTTGCACGGCCTTCATCTCACCTGATAGTAAGTGACGGTGCGGCCGTTGGATGCTCACCGTGCGCACCCAGAAGCCTATATCGGAACAAAACAGTTTTATCAACACTTTTGGGTCGATGTTTAAAATAATAATTTCAAGGTTCTCATTGTTGTACAATTTTCGGAGTGCCAAAGATCATTCTACATCATGTACAGCGTGCGGCAGTCCACTGCTGGACATAGGCCTCGCCACTCGATTCGGTCCTCTGCTCTACGCATTTATTCGCGTCCGTCTACCCTAAGTAAGTCATCTTTCCACCTCGCCGGAGGACGGCCCACACTACGTTTGCCTAGACGTGGTCTCCACTCGAGAACTCGTCTGCTCCAGCGACTGTCTGTCCTTCGGCAAATATGACCGTCCCACTGCCACTTCAGTTTGCTAATACGGTGAGCTATGTCGGTCACTTTGGTTCTCTGACGGATCACTTGGTTCCGAATGCGGTCCATCAGAGAGACTCCGAGCATAGCCCTTTCCATAGCCCGCTGAGCGACTTTAAATTTGTGGATCAGTCGTGCCGTGAGTGTCCACGTTTCGGCTCCGTAAGTCATCACGGGTAGGACGCACTGGTTGAAGACTTTTGTCGTAAGGCATTGTGGTATCGACGATTTAAAGTATGGACTTTTCGTATTTCGTACCACTGGGTGTCCTGTTTGAATATGGATAATTAAAATTCGGAAAATCATAAATAATATGCACCGAACAATCCTCTAACGAATGCGCCCAAATATAATTTTAGATTTAGTTTTGCTACTCGTCACTAGATGGCATTACTAATACTTTAAAACGCACGTCCCCCCAAAAAAAACATTTGTTGTTATAATTACACAAATATTTATTTTCATCATCATCATCAGCCGGGAAACGTCCACTGCTGGACATAGGCCTCCCTCATGGTACGCCACATCGACCGGTCCCGAGCCACCTGCATCCAGCGACTCCCCGCGACTCTAACCAGGTCGTCGGTCCATCTAGTGGGGGGACGGCCTGGTAGACGTTTCCCGGTACGTGGTCGCCACTCGAGAACCTTTACTCCCCACCGGTTATCGGTTCTTCGAGCGATGTGGCCTGCCCATTGCCACTTCAGCTCACTAACTCGTCGAGCTATGTCGGTGACCTTCGTTCGTCTACGGATTTCCTCATTCCGGGTTCCGGACATTCACTCATATTTATTTTACTCTGGGTTTTTTAGTATTTGTTATAGCGGCAATAGAAATACATCTGCGAAAGTTTCAACTGTCTAACTAACACGGTTCATGAGATTCAGCCTGGTGACAGAAGGACAAACAGACGGACAGCGGAGTCTTAGTAATAGGGTCCCGTTGATTACCCTTTGGGTACGAAACGCTTTTCTTCTTCTTCATGAAATCATCACGAATGATATTCATAAACTCTGTACCCTCACAAATTCTCCCTTCCCAACTCCGTAAGAAACACTTCGCGAAGCTTTATAAAGGGGAGGAAATGGAAGAGGCCAACAAAAACTGCGTTTATTTACTTACAACAATTGCAATTCGCGTTTGTGTCTGGATGAAATATGGTACAAATTCGTTCACGTCCAGATCAAAGCGCCCGTGAATCTCAGTTGGGCCCGTGGAGGTATTCGTGAAGTGCGCTGGTGCCTAAATAGATATCTGAGAACATTCGGGATAAAAATTATGTTCTCCGTGAAGTAGTTCTTCATCAGTTATCTTCCCCGCAGCTGGATATAAGCCTCCCTCATATATCACCACATTTTCATGAGGGTTTTTTGTTATAATCACCACAGTGATCGCAGTTAGATATTGTAGTGATAGGTAGATACCGCAGTCAATTTCATGGAGTTACTTTAGTGGGTTTTTCTACCCGACTGCACCAGACGGAGGGTTATGTTTTTCGAGAGTATGTATGTATAATTGTTTGGCACTCCCTAACGCCTGAACGGCTCGAAGAATTTTAGCTTGAGAGGTGTCGTTAGATTCGTATTTACTGTGAGAGTGACACTGGGTATATCAAAATCTTAAAAAATTGTGCATTCGGGTTTATTAAGATTTATTTTTCATTAGATCCCTTCTAAAGTTAGGTCTCATTTTCCGGAGTAAATTCTGCACTTTGATTTGGAATTTGCATATACTCGTACGTATAAAATGAGCAATGAAAATAATTGTGGGTTACATAACAATGAAACCATTCGAGTGTTTGAATAACTTTTGCCAGTTGTATTTGAATATGACTGTCATTGCTTAAATTACGGCTGTGAAGTAGAAAAGTTTGCAACACTTATAAAAACCAAGGACTTTTTAGTTAATAGTAACTCATTCAGTTTCAAAACTTCACAACCACCAAAGTGCGTGTCGGGCGCAAGCACCATGGGATACGAACGGTAAAAAGAAGCGTACATACAATATTACTGCTTAAAAATTAGGTGTTCATTTATAGACTGCATAACTAAGTTTTTTTTGTAAATGTTTCTTGACAACAAAAACTATACAAAATATAGACTTCGTTTAGGTTTTCCTGTAATATTTCTACAAATTCTGTCTCCTTCGGAGATAGAGGTATTCTTACATGAAACAATTCGGTCCTCCATATTGAAAATTTCACCGGCGTAACGACAACACTGTACCAATATCCTGTGAATGTTTGTTCGTAATCATTATTATGGCACCGCGTGCGTATCGTTACTATATCGCATACGAATCGTTACGACACCGCGTATACATCGTTATTGGCATCCGGAATAGCTCCGCTGTTAAGATAGAGACAACTCGAGGCATTCTCTCGAGGTTTTATGCCTGTCACGCCCGTAGCAACCCATAAAGCTGAAGCGCTGGAAAGCTGAAAATTGAAAGTGACTTTTGCAGTAAAACGTACGGGGTGAATAGCTTGAAGCGCTTCAAGAAAATATCAATTTTGGGATTGAGCGCTTTCGCCGCTTACTTTTATGTTTATCTTGCTATTGTCGTTTGTAAGTGGGCTGTTAGTATGGGAGTAAAGTTGGTGCGGGTCTATAGGATTCACTTGTGGAATGTACCAGGGTAAATACACATTCGGTCGGCTTTGATTAAGGAAAAGGAGGAATCCCACCTATAAGCTATTATATTAGGTACCACATTACAAGCTTTTTTAATGATTTATCAACGGATAGCCATTCAATATAAATAGTTGCAAATAGTTAGAACATAAAAAATAAATGGATCCATAGTTTTATATACCGTAATTATTTAATTTCCATTCATGATTTTGATAAAAAAACATTCCGATATTTTTCGACGAAAATGACCTAGCTCAGCCATTGGGATGAATTTGTATTCTCCAGCCTAACCCTGAAGATTTGTAGTATCACATGCGTGACGTCATCTGCGAGTTTTTATAATACAATGCTTTTCTACGAAATCATTATCGAGAAGATCGTAAGCATTTTATTTTTAGGTTTCTTGGAGCTAAATATCGAAGCGGGTTTCGAATTACGATAGATTAATTTAATAAAATTGCAATGTTATCCATTGCCCAATTTAATATCTTGGCTTTATCTGAAGTGTTTGTGGCATGTTTCCGCCTACCCTACTTCGTCCTACAAAGTGTTAAGTTTCACAGGCAGTTAAGTGCGGACAGCCGTCTCAGGTGCATGTCAAAGCGAGTGGATCTTGGATGTGGTAACTGGAGATGAGGCAAATGTGGACGTGGCGTAGGCCAAAGGGGAGCGACAACAGTTCTGATTATTTATGTACAGCAAGCGAAATACATAACAAAGTTTAGTAATATTTTGTACAATGGAAATTTTTGATAAGTTCATTAATATTTGTACGCCGATATAGCAAACTTTTCAAGGCTTCTGTTTACAATATATGACAATAACATATTTGTGAATAATTTCCCAAAAAATTGAAACATAAATTACATTTCTTTTCGTTTACATTGGGTTTGATCTCGGTCTTTCTCTCACCTTTTTTTATTTTAGAAGCGTGATTTACAGATCAAAAGCGTGATCACACAAATCTCAAGCTAATGAGGGGCTGGATCTGCTTCCTTTTATACCGGAACACAACAGTGCTATGAACAATGTAAGAGGAAATTTATTATTTTAAAAACTAAATATTAACTAAAAAAAGGAATTGTAGTCACCGAGACCAACCCAGTGTCGAGCGAAGTGTTTCAAATCGAGTATCGAATTTCATTATTTCAGTAAATCGATAAAGTACAGATTGAAAATTTCAAAAAAAGTTAAATTGCATTTGTCAACTTTCCTTCTCAGTTATTCTGAACGGGTTTCACATTATTTATTTCTAAACGCTTTAAGCTACTCGCTTGAACCACACCTAAACTATTCGCGGATATTTATTTCTGTCAAGCTTTGACGGTAAAAGTTTGTTTATCCTCTAACCACAGTTAGAAAGAGAGGCAGTTATATCTGACGGGAACCGCTTGAGTTATTTTAAACGTGTTTTATTTTTGTAGGAAACACTTTTAAAGTATATTTTGAAAACTTTTAATGACCGCTATGGCTTTAGAACCATTATAACACCAATGTTATTTTGATTTTAAGTTTATTTATTTCAGGCGATGCAACAATCTTTTTGCAAGTCAGACAAATATGAATATCAATACGAACTATTGGTACTTATAAAGCTGCACTTGATATTACTTATATAAGGCCAATGGGAATATAACTATATAAATATTTAACCACTTCGCATTATAGCGGTAGGAAAGCGTACCTTATAACAAATATGTATCTTACATATTTCAGGGATGAGTGAACTCTTGCCAAAGTGGCGCCAGCTAGTGATGATTTTTTTAAGTAAAAACCCTTATTATTTCTTGACGTCTTGAGTTGAAAGAAAAAGCGTAGCACATTTACAGCTATGACATTTTCTTCAAATATTATTTTTAACGAAAATCAAACGCCATAACTATGACAGACATAACATTTCTATATGAAAATTCGATATACCGAAAAGTAGCCATACTATTGCATATCTACCTGCCAAGTTTATTGTTTGGCAAAGGTGCCACGCGGTTTGCGAATACAATAAGAAACTCCTTAGTATCCATCTACAAACATTCAAACTTTTTGTTTCATTCAAGCAAAGGCACCGCACATTCAGCCGAGTGATCCGTTCGATATTCGTGTCCACACAGAAATAGACGTAAAATAGGTCATCGCACCGTTGACAGTGCGCCGGTAGCTGTATGTGGGTTTGACAGACAGCCGAGCCGTTCGTTATATATTATTAAAATTACAGGAATTAAAGCCATTAACTGAAATTAATTCCGACACGATTAGTACATTACATTATTTAGGGTTGGAACTGGATAAATTTTATTTGAATGTAGATTGAATTTGCTTCTGCGTAAAAAGTTTTTCGGTCGTGTGATTTCCACTTTAGAATGAACACCTGGTAGTCATTAGGGGAGAAAAATATTAAAACATTGTAGACTTTATTTTGATGATTTATTAGACTACAGAAGTACTTTCCACGCGGCCTACTAGCACAGACATGTAAAATATAAGATACAAAGCTGATGAAAAAAGAAGAGAAGACAAAATAGCAACGATGATAAGTGAGTGTTGTGATATCAAGCTGAACCTAGACTCAGCATGTGATTCCGCGACTCGTGTCATATTTTACAATAGGCTTGTGTCCACTAATAACAAATGGCTTGGTTTATAGTTGCTAATTATAAATGAAGACACGAAGGTGAGAAAAAACCAGTCTATTTCTCAAAAAAGTTAAAGATTATTAATATTTTTAGAAAATGAATTGGAAAAAAATAGGCATTAGGTCACGTGACAACGAACACGAAGAACGCGGCGCAAGAAAGTGTAACGTCACGCCTCGCAAAACATCATTGTTGTTGTTGACGTTTTCATATCACAGAGCAGGTTATTTCGCGAGCTGTGACGTCATTCAAGACGCCATGACACTATTCAGCGTTTTCGAGGGAAATCTAAATGGCTTTTTTAAAATACAAAATACGTAATGTAAATATTGATTTTTCTTTAAAATATAGTTTTTTTGGGATAAAATAGATATTAAAGTATATAATTAGCCAAGTTTTCAAATTTAGTCAACTAGCCTATTACAATTTCCTTAAAAGGGGAACAGAATGTCCAAATACTATTTAACAAGTGGATCGGTCAGTGTGTGGAGGTCCAGCAGTGGACGTTTCCCTGATGATGGTAGATAGCTTAAATGATGCTAGTGCAACTATAAAAAATCTGCTTCATCTCGTGAGTACACGTGTAAGTTTGCGAATACGTTCCGGGTTTTGTCCACGTTTCAAGCCGCCTCGTAATGTTTAGTAATTGCTCGACGTCCAGAAATAAACGCTGAAATTTTCGTGTCACCGTGTCATAACCGTCGATTTGTACCAAGGTCGAATGCCTTCGTGTTTTTTTCGAGTGTTTTTTAACGGTCCACAAACAAATGATGTCATTAGGGGACGTTATGTTTTGATTGTTTGTGTTTCATTTGTTTAATTATATTGCATATTTTAGGTGCTTACGTGCTCTTAATTCCTTTGTTTGATAAATTTTGCTGAATTGCTCTAGTTTTGTTTTGGGCTTTTTTTCTTTGGTAAGGTGGTGCAAGTATATCATATAGTATATCGCCAGGGCAGAATACACAAATAAATAGTTTTATATGCCAAAATTTACATCTTTGTTTCTATGTTTTTTGAGTGTGTTGGCAAAACAGCTTGTAAAGTATTGCTCCCAAAAGAAGCTTTAAAAAAGTAGTATTATATGTGGTCGAAAAATTAACTGTAGTGTCTGCTACTTCACACAATACATTAAATGATAAGGTGCTTGTTATCTTGCATCAAAGGCTCAATTAATCGTAATGAAATTTGACTTACACGTAGACTGTGACAACGAGAAAGAGATAGATTAGATTGCAGGCAAAACTACTTATTTTCCTTCCTTGCATTGTACGGTAGCTCTCGGAATTCAGTACGCGAATTGAGTGGCACGAACACCTACGCGGATCCTACCCAATTCAGGAGTAAGATATCTATTTTTCATCATGATTCAAGTTCCCGTTTACCATAACATAATTTAAGTTCGCTTTGCATCATTGAGTAGTTTAGTTTCTGGAGCGATCGTAAGTATAATTTATTCATTGAACCACTTTCCGAGTGAATGAATAGCTCTTTACGAGTAGGTGTACACGACAAGAAATATAAAATGCAAGTATTCTATAATTTTGGATATGGCATACGTAGCAGCATTTTAATATGAGGCTGCGAATTTGCGAACAGCTGACAGCGAAATATGACACGTCTAAATGTCAAAACCCTTAGACGTTTGACATATAAATTTTACATAATTAGCACTAAGGCCACCAAGCTATCACTTAGTTTATCAGCAAACTTAACAGATAAATTAAAAAATGCTTGAATGGTAATAAAAAATAAAAATTCGTTTAATCTTTATGATAAAAACATAGGCAAATACATATATTTAGCACCACAAAAGCATCTTTATATATATAATTCTACTGTACGTGTGTATGTCACTGAACTCCTCTTCAACGTCTGGACTGATTTTGATGATTTTTTTGTGTGTGTTCAAGTGGATTCAAGAATGGTTTAGATTTACAATTTGATGTTTTTATTGTCTTGCATAAATATACATTACTAAATTTATACCAAAAAGTTTAAATAATAAATATCCACCCGTGAGAATCCGGGGCGGGCCGCTAGTAAATATATAAAAAGCTGAAGAAAGATCAAAACAAAAAATATTGAAGAAAATACAAAATAACAATTATGTGAGTATTGTTTTGCCAAAAAGGACCCAAACTCTGATATCGCTACTATAGTGTCTCACGAGCGCTGATTTTCAGCAGAATTAAAAA
The DNA here is from genome assembly GCA_910589575.2 of Carcina quercana. Classification (NCBI taxonomy): domain Eukaryota; kingdom Metazoa; phylum Arthropoda; class Insecta; order Lepidoptera; family Depressariidae; genus Carcina; species Carcina quercana. The sequence continues at coordinate 13,268,098 of OU342437.1, read as the reverse complement.
AAATGATTTTCCCCCAAAGGAATCCAAAGTATGGATTAAACAATTTATCGTGCACAAATTTAATTAAATTATCTGCATACAAAAATATTACCTAATGTTGGCAACACTTTTTTTAAAACACATCAATGTTGTCCGTAACACTGGTAAAGAATGTGTCTGTAGTTCATATTCGGTGCCACACTTTGCGACATTTTGGTGCAACCGCACCGCTGACGAATGCCTTATCTAAATTCAGTCGTTTGTTTGCTAGTGGCTCATTGGCGCATCCTACCCGAGGCGCTTCTTGAAGACGTATTTGCTTAAACATAAGACGTCTCTCAGGCGGATTGTTTCAGGACCAACGCGAAACTATCAAATGTTTAGGTTTTACAGAAGATTTTAAAGTTAAGCATCACTTATGTTTTATATATTTAACTAGTGGTTTAAAATATATAATGCGTGTCCACAGAGCCTGGAAAGGAGAAACACGACACTGTTGTTTGGCGAAACGCTTAGGGACCATGGTGGTATCTCGCCAGGTGGATATAGAAAATGCCATGCCATTAACTAAACCGCGTACCTATAAGTACCCCCAGTGATAATCGAACCCGGGACCTCCACATTGGTAGTCCAAGCGTGTAGTTAAATATTTAGTGGACTACCGCAGGATATGGAGACAATATGCGGCTCCTCGCTTGGCAGGTAGATTGGTAATCTCAGTAAGAAGTTGTTGATATATAGGTAAATGCCGCGCCCATTTCGCTCAGTCCGCCCGGCAAGAATTTCCTAATGTTCTATCCAATAAATTCTACGAGTTGTTCCCAATAAAACGAACAACTTAATCAGAACTTATAAATACTGTCTGCTCATCAACTGCTTTAATTAACATTTTAAAGTGGCCACGAAGCACACTCCTCTGTGTAATCTGAACGAAACTTACTGCTGACGTCAGGGACGTAGAAGCGAAAAACGAGTCCAGCTGGCCGTGCGGGCTCGGCTTCACAGCAGACAGTATCACCTACCTACCACCTATTTATTGATACAATCGTGGTGATTATGGCAAATCCCCGTGATCATGTATCACGTAAAAATCTAACGTGACGATCCATGAGGAAGGCATGGCCAGCAATGGAATTATGCAGACGGTGTCATAAATTTTGGCAGAGTTTCAAGAATTCGCTAAATCGTTGTAAGGAATCCTTCAGAGTAAAATGTGCACTGTTGGCACTGCTGATAACGTACAATCAACTGTTTATTTATTTACATTGTGAGCATAATCAATATATAAAAATCTAGTAAAAAAGGGTACACGCAACTTTTTGATGAATTATATAACAGTTTGCAGTGTTTTCAAGTGTGTCTTTGTGTGTTTTTGTCTTGAACACTTTAAATGCATTGCCGATTTTTCGGCTCGTATTTCTTCTCTGAAGAGGTAAACTAGCACTTACAGAGACTTGAATGTATTTCATAAATGACGGTTATATTTGTCTTACATATAAAATTGTAAATATATAGTTAAAACGTAAATGAAGCTTATATTGACCTTTTCGGGGCTGCATGCGGTTTATAATTTATGAGGTATCTCTCCCTAGTAATATCAAAGACTAGCAGGTTGATGGTTTTTATTTCAATAATAAAATCTACAAAAACACCCTTACTTGTTCTTTTAGCCTAATCGTTTCATATTTAGGACAGGCTGGACACTTCAAACAAATGAAGTTATATCGATTCTTATATCCATACATCGAATTGATGACGTTTGTATACACGCGCACGAGTGTGGGTGTGGGTGTGTACGTCATATTACCGATCCTTGAGCGGGTCACTTTCTGGCGGGGAAGGTGAGGTATCGCGGAGTGGTTGAGGGCTATTACTTCTGGATTATCACTACAAACCTTTTTATCTACTAGAAAAAGTCAGTCGCTGACATCATAGACATCTAGACAAGCTCTTTGGTCATCACGGGCCATTGTGGTCCGCGGAATAAAAGCTAAGAACCAATAGCCTGAAAAAATTGTGAGAAGATATCTTTTCGAATACATAATATGAATAAATACATTTGATGATGCTAGAACCCCAACCTTTGACATCGGAGTCCGGCTTAAGGCGTGACGTGACGTCAACATTGTAATCTGGGTGTAACTTAGCGCCAACAGTTTGAGAACATTGTTAATTATTAAAACATCATTAAGCATTGTAGATTGGGTGCTTGTGACTCGGTTTGGGATTGGGGTCGTGAATGCATAATATTTCGCAAGTTCGAAGTTCTGACACGTGTAAGAATAAATCATGTTCATCCCTACTATCCCTACTATTCCCTGCTTAGTATTATAAATGCGAAAGTAACTCTGTCTGTCTGTTACGCTTTCCCGCTTAAACCTCTCAACCGATTTAGATGAAATTTGGCACAGACAATCTTTAGACCCTGAGAAAGGACATAGGCTACTTTTTAATGCGAAAAATAAAGTCCACGTGGGCGAAGCTGCGGGCAGAAGCTAGTATTAAATTGATACATTTTATATTTCATAGAGTGCGCTATTATCTACACTAATATTATAAAGAGGAAAGTTTTGATTGTTTGTTTGTTTGTTTGTATTGAATAGGCTCCGAAACTACTGGACCGATTGGAAAAATTCATTTACCATTAGAAGCCGACATTATCCTTGATGGACATAGGCTATATTTATTTTTAGAAAAAATTAGAGATCATTACTAAAACTTCAGTAATGTAAACCAAGGTGTAATATTTTTTGCCGTTATGGCGGGTTTGCGCCACGCCACGCACGCGCGCCGAGCGCTGTCAGTCGATCTGTAACTATGACTACGAAAAACAACGGCTGCTATTGTAAAATGTTTTATTACGAGTCTTAAATATATTATTGTTGAACCATAGGCTTTAGTCCGTTCTTTTCAATATCCCCGGAAAGAAGAGTAGACAGTGGATACGCCCGCTGCGCGACAGCCTGCAGCGGTCGTCCTCCACGTGCACCTGACGTGCGTCCGACGTGCATCCGAGTAGAAACGTGCGTGTTTCGGGGCCTGCCGTGGAGCGAACATGAGCGAACGAACATTGTATGCGAGCGCAGAATATTCTTCAGCAAGCACGGTTAGCAGGATTGTTTTAAACTTCAAAATGACGGAGGGGAACATGGAAATTAAACCTACAACGACGGTGGAAGCCGTGTGTGTGAAAGTGCCACCATTTTGGCCCGAAGAGCCAGCGCTTTGGTTCGCGCAGCTGGAAGGACAGTTCGTGCTTGCCAGCATCACCGCAGACAGCAAATACAATTATGTCATATCGAATCTTGAGTTCAAATACGTGTCAGAAAACAAAGATATAGTTAAAAACCCTCCCGGTGCGAACAACTATGACAAAGTTAAAACGGAACTGATTCCGCGGCTGTCTTCATCGCAAGAGCAGCGAGTGCGCCAGCTACTCACGCACGAAGACATCGGGGACCGCAAGCCAGCACAAATTCTTACGGCACCTACAAAGTTTGGCCGGTCCGAGCGTACCCGACGATTTTGTACGTTCTATTTGGTCGAGGCGCCTGCCAACGAATGTACAGGTGATTATTGCGTCGCAGCCTAAGAAAGCCTTTAGTCGGTTCTTTTAAATCTCCTGGGAAAGAAGAGTAGACAGTGGATACAGCCTGCAGCGGTCGTCCACCACGTGCTACGCCGTAAAATGTCTTTCATCGCATGTGCTGCGGAAACTATGAATAATCAACAGAACAAGAACATCAAAAAGCTATTTTCACTGTGTTATATAAATAAATAAAAGTATGGTTTTAGATTAATTTCTATGGTTGTGCTGAGACCTTGCTTTTTCCACATTTCAGGATTTTAGGTCAAACGGGAAATACCTTATAGGTTTTGATTCTCTTGCATTCTCTAAGGAAATTGTCTAAAAGTGCGGCTTAAACAGACATATCTTTTTATTGTGTTGACGTAGAAGTTTGATTTTTTCACAAATCTAAGAGACTGCAGACTTGAGTACTTGATATTAATTTCAACTTGATACCTTTACGCATACATTTACGTATACACTGAGAAAAAGGGTATTGACTGACAGACAGACGGACAACAAAGTGATCCTTTAAGGGTACCTTTTTAGGGTTCCTTAGTCCAATAAAGAACCCTTATAGCTTCACTCTATCCCTCTGTTCGTCTGGCTGTCCGCGGCTTAGCTCAGAGACCCTGACTACTAAATAGCTGTAATTTGGTATGGGTATACATGGTATCACGATAGCAAAGTGGTGGTAGAATAAAAAAACTTGGGGATGAAATATTTTTTCACGTCACGTCATTGTGTGGGGTATCGTTGAAATATTACGCTTGAAAGTGAGAATTTTTGTCCGAGTTGAGCGTCCCCCTCCCCTCTATCTGCTAAACTGGTGCTTTTAAAAATCTGAAAAATTCATTAACATTAAATCCAAACCGGCACTTATTGTTCCGAGCAACTACGGAGCCCTGCACTGCGCGTGGACTGACGCGCACTCGGCTGCTTTTTAGGGTTCCGTACCTCAAAAGGAAAAAAGGAACCCTTATAGGATCACTATGTTGTCCGTCTGTCTGTCAAGGTCCTTTTTCTCTGGAACGCGTGAAGGTATCAAGTTGAAATTAATATCGAATTAATGCGAATCTGCTGTCCTTTGGACCCGTGAAAAAATGAAGTTTCTAGGCCAACGCAATAAAAAGATATAGCTGTATTTCAGACCATTTCCATACAAAATGCAAGAAGAAAGAAACCAAAACCTATAGGGTACGTCCCGTTGAGCTAGAACTTGAAATTTGACAAGAAGCAAGGTCTTACAGCGCAACCATAGGAATAAATCGGAAAACCAGGATTTCCTAAAATTAAAATTTTTTTCTTTGGATTTGGCAATAATTTAAAGTCTCAAAAATAGCGTTTATGCTAATTTGTGCGGTATATAATAAGAAGTTAAGGCGCGGACTCTCTATCTGAGGGTACCGGGTTCGAATCCAGCCGTGTACCTATGAGCGTTTTTCAATTCAAGTACATTATTCGAATGCTTGACGGTGAAGGAAAACATCGTGAGGAAACCTGCATGTCTTGAACAGGCATGTGAAATCCGCCAATCAGCACTGGGCCCGCGTGGTGGACTATGCCCCATACACTATCTGTAGGAGAGTAGGCCTGAGCTCATACAGTGGGGACGTATATAGGTAGATGATGATGATGAAATAAATATATGTCTATGTAATTCATATTAAATAAAGCGTGGTTTAAAGAAAAAACCGCTCGCTTCGCTCGCGCAGCTACCGCGTTTTAGCTACAATGCCAAACCTTACCAATCAAAAATCTCACCTGAATGGATATCTTTTTTTCTCTAGCAAGTAGTTTCGCCAACAACAAACAACCTGTGTGGGGTTTCAGACCAACTCCCTTAACACCAAAAATTCATAGAAACGTCAAAATTAGTTGACCATTTTAAACACCAACTCAACCCCTCGCGGTCGGTTGTCTGTAAGCCACAAAATACCGCGTGAATTAATTTACGAAATTTTTCATAAAACTAACAACTGAATCACTTTGTTGTCCTTCTGGTGTTATGTCTGTCAAGACCATTTTTCTCAGGGACGTTGGTCGCGTAGGGATATGAAGCTGAAAATACATTTACGCTTATCCAAAAATGTTTAAAAAATAAATGTCTACCCGTGCGAAGCCGGGGCGGGCCGCTAGTATACTATATACTGGTTGTCGGTTCTTCGAGCGATGTGGCCTGCCCATTTCCACTTCAGCTCACTGACTCGTCGAGCTATGTCGGAGACCTTAGTTCATCTACGGATTTCCTCATTCTTTATCACGCAATGAAATTCTGAGCATAGCTAGTTCCATTACTTGCTGACAACTAAATTTAAAAAATAATCAAAAAAAATTATCACACTTTTTTAACTTCAATGAATCTGGTATGATCAAACTAAGTACAAAATTCTTTTGACATACACATTCTTACCTATTTCTTTTTCTACTTTAATATAAATAGAACAGATAGATATGTATGGTTTGGATTATGCAATTTTTTCGCGTTACGATTGGGTAATCGATCCGGCGATCCCAAATCTTCTTAGGCCGACATATTTGACATAACAAGTCCAATAAATAACCCCAACTCAAACAACGACAGTGATTGACATGTACTAGTCGGAGTAATAACTACCAGCCCTCGGGGTACAATCCAGACGCGGGCAGGAGCCGATCCAGAGATGGATATACTCGTAGAAGTCACATGCTTCTTAGAATCATCCTCATTATTTTTGTTTTGTACTCACCGCTCAAATCGTAGTTAAACCAATAACATTTTACGATATACAAAACATTCGCCTTGGACTGGCAAGAGACGCAGGTTCAACTCCCGCTAGTCAAAATTGTTCACTATTTTTGGAATAGTCATCAATCTATATATGATACCAGGGGCTCTTTTTTTGATTTGCTCGTGTGATATAGCATCGTCACATACGACGTAAGTCACGATCGACTACAGTCGCATGAAAACAGGATGGAGCGTATTTTTGAATCATTCGCCTCAGTAATGTCAGTGTTCGACGATTACGTTTAGTCTATCGAAGAGCGATTCAAAAAAATACCAAGTTTCGTACCAATAAGTCAAACGAAATCAGTAGAAATCGAGCGCTTGCGGCGCATAGAGCGAATCAAAAATAGAGCCCCAGGTGCTTTGCCCGCGTGGAAATTTCTTCCTCAGTGGAATGTGTCTCTCAAGTTCCAGCAGTTAGGCCAAATACAAGCTTTCACTATTTTTCACTCCAATAGGAGTAAAAATATTATAAAATCATTTCCTAGTGGTAAATTATCATAATGATCAATACTCGTAAGTTTTTGACTGTGTGTTGATAACTGCATACGAAAAATACTAAACGCAATGCTAATAATAAGGAGCGTAAAGTGGAATAATTATGTTAAAACTAGCTTTTACCCGCAATTTCGTCCGCGTGGACTTTGCAAAGTATACCACGAATACTACATTTAATTAGATTGTGATAAAAAGTACCCTATGTCCTTTTCCGGCATTTCAACTATCCACTACAACACAAAAAATCTGTCACTCGAGATGGAAGGATAAACAAACAAAGTCACTTTCGCAGTTATAATATTAGTATAGTCTTTTTCAAGTCGATGTTTATTTTAATGCGAACTCAATGATTTGATTTTTTGAATCAACATTTTGAGATGTGTCAATCATGCCAATTCTTGAAAGATTGGCAATAAAAAATTCATGTAAAGTAGATTTGGGGGGTCACATCCTTGATTCGGATCTGAGCTTTAGTACCAAGAAGGTCCAGTTAATAATAAATCCTATACAAACACGGCTGGCCACCGGCCGTCAATAGTGAAAGCTTAGTCGTGTTCTGCGGAGGTTCGGTAATCCGATTTACCTATTTATTAAAAGACCCGGTCTTAGGGTAGGCCCTAATTAAGATAAATGCGCTTTATAAATATTGAGTGAGCACTTGGACCGGAAGGATGTAGTACGTAGTAAGTTTATAAACTAACGGGTGAGGTTAACTCGCAATTTAGTCAGGTTTAGACAAAGACTAGTTTAAAGTAGTAAATTGTAGATTATCAAGTCTTGTATGGGTCTTTGTCTGACTTTCAAAAGTACTTACATTAGCAAAGAGCGCGTTGTCAATGCTTCTTTCTTGGTTTTTTAGTTAAAATTAATTAAAAATATGATTTTTTTATCTTTGCGTCTTATTGAAAACTCACAGGTTTTCGATCTTTATTCGCAGTTTAGAATAATTTATATGTAAGACTAAACAGAACAGCCTCCGTGGCACAACTCCGCGCAACACACGCGTAGGTCCCGGGATCGATTCCCGTTGCGGTAATTGTCAAAAATCTATTTGTAAGACATTCCCCAGTTTGTATATAATACACTGCAGGCTGAATCACCTGATAAGTAAGATGATTCCGTGCTTTTAAAAGCACGTTGTTCCCGGTTACTATCTACGACAGGCAGTAACTAAATAAGCCATGTAAGAAGGTATATGGCGACTCAACAACTCTGCAACTAGGGTTTGTGAGGTCGGTCATCGACCTTAAATCCTGCACGATAAGATAGATTTTTTTTTGCAAATACTAATTTGATTCTGGCTTAAAATACTTATCATAATGTATCATGTTCTATCTTCATTTAAAGCGAGTCTGCTGCTGAAAATGCCTTTCAGAAATGAAGAGCAAAGGGAAATATTTGCTAAGTCCTTTTTTCTAAATTGATCTTTGGTTACTTGTAGTTACAAAAATGCACATTTCTTAGTATGACTAACTAAAACAAGGAAGAACTTGATAAACCATGTTAGTTCTTCACTAGCTAAGTCCATGACTAACTAAAACAAGGAAGAACTTGATAAACCATGTTAGTTATTCACTAGCTAAGTCCATGACTAACTAAAACAAGGAAAAACTTGATAAACCATGTTAGTTCTTCACTAGCTAAGTCCATGGTTATTATCTTCAATATTGTAAACAAACTGTGACTTGACTTATTCAGTCAATTAACCCCTCCAAATAGATTGATAACAAACGAGTTTGCCATGATATATTTTTTTAAATCACCAAGTTTAGCATGAAAATTGGCGTTGAATGGTGCTGCTAATTTCCTACAACTTTTCTTATATTATATTTCACATTCCTCAAGAGATTTCCAAATGATAACACATCATAAATTCTAGTGCAAGAGATAAAAACTTGAATCATCTTTTGACCCAGTTTTCATAAAACGTGACCTGATTCAGTGATTCACCTGATTTCATTACTACGTGATAAATGTATAAATACAACGGGTGAAAGGAAATTTTAAAGCAGCACTACATAAACTGTTCAACTAAATTACATTTTCATTAGATGTCAGAACTCAGCTCCGAAAACAAGCAAAGGAAATTAGCTATTATTTCTAGACGGATTAATCTCTTAATTGTCTGCCGACGTGAAACAAGTCTGGGGCGAAGCGTCGAGGTTTCAAAAACACTGAAAAGCTCTTTCGTTCATTTCGTTTTCACGCCTTTGCTTTTGGGACATTATGAGATGACACTGTTTCGTTTTGGGAGTTTCTGATTCGGTTTGTTTTACCTCTAGATAAAGCTTTTTAAAACTAGCTAATTATTTAAACCATAACTAAAGAAACAAATGACACAAGTTAATTTTAAGTAAATTTAAAATCGCGACTGCGGAAAACGATAAGCTAATTAAAAGTCAATAACCAATTTCATATCGCAATAGAATGGTTTTTTAAAATAACAAATAACAAGAGAAAACTAAGGAAGATTTTTCAATGCTCTCATGCGTCTCATGCTATGCTTACTACAAGTTTCCCGGCACGTGGTAGTCCCCGAGAGCTCTTATTCGTTATTGGATTGGTTATCATTTTTTTAGCAATGAAGCCTCTCCGTTGATCCTTCAAATTACTGACTCGTCGAGCTATGTCAGTGACTTTAATTCGTCTCCGGATTTATTTACCCCGGACTTTATAGCGTAGAGAAATAAGCATAGCTCTTCCCATAGCTCGCTGAATAACTTTGAGAAAGCTTCCAAAGGGCAATTTGTTTGTTGACATACATTTGTCATATATATTTTTACGTCTATGAATCAACGATCCTTTAGGAGAAGCGTAGTACAGTCGTTAGGATAAATACGTTAGTATAAAATATATGGAAACAAGTAAAATTTACCAGTATAGAACGTAGCTGTTCTATGTGCATTAAAGACGCCCTGGAACCTGGATAGGTATTCAAGTCACGTGCCCTCGCTCATTTCGATAGCTTTTTAAATTGCTTCTCCAACGTATTGCAAGGCAATTCTCGCTTATTGCCCCCAGAGCAGTTCTGGAATCCATTGGAAGCGCTTTAAGGTAATGAAAATTAGGTGTTTACTGACTACCCTAGCTCTAAAATATGTCCCTTTGCTGAAACTCCGAGAAAAGAAAATTCGTTTTATTTCTCTGATATGTAGATGTATCGGGACATAAATTCTTTCTTTTCTTCAGATTTTTCTTAGTCGTCTTTTACGACGCCTAGGAATGACATGCGTATTTGCGAATAAATCCTAAAGCTAAGACCACATGGTCATATGTGTTGTAGAAGGCAATCATGATAAAAATCTTATTCCATATCCCTAGAATCTAGGTAAAGATGATGTAACAAGAAGGGATTTCACCTTTTAAATATGAGCTAAATCTTTTCCAAACAATTTACCCTAAGTCCAAGGATTGTGATTCTTTATACGACCGCGAAACAACTTAATATTTCACAAAGCCCCAATTTTATTGCGACCACATCGTAAAAGGGCTACAAATATTGTTGGACGTACATTAAAAACGTGTACAATTTTTCTCATGGTGTCAGCAGCCTTTAGCCAGTACCCTTTCCTCTTTTTTGAAATATCGGGGAAATATCGGTGAAAACCACCCCTTCCGTCAGCGGCAGATGGGGGGTGGGTGCCCTATGGAATATTTATGACGACACCATGTGCGTCGGCCCTTTTTTGTGATGCTCCCAAACACGAAACAATTGGTTGCGATAATTTGTGAGGAAGGAAAGTAGGAGCTTTTAATTGTTTTGTTTGCTATTGTTGAGTGTTGATTGTAAGGGTCATTATAGTGTAAATCAGTATGATTGGAATTGATTTGAACTTGCTTTTACTCATCACCGTGCTCCAGCCATTGATAATTTTTAACAATTCTGTAAATGCGAAAACTGAATTGCTCTTTTAATTACGGCGTATTCAAATGTCTATGCTAAATATTGGACGTTTCTGGCTAATGACTTGACGGCATCCGATTTGTATGTGTATGTTTTTAATGTATGATGGGTTTGCACTTGGCCTTCATCTCAACTGATGGTAAGTGACGATAAGGCCGTTGGATGGTAAGCGTGCGCACCCAGAAGCCTCAACCTAATGTATAACCCCCATTTATCTTTCTCCCTACCCTGGTTCACTGACTGTTGAGGGATAAGTCCGCCAAGTGCGGGAAGTGGCGTGTCGCGTGACGCCCGACTGAAGTTATGCGTCGTTTGACGTTCCATCAACACACCCTCCCATGCCGCTCCCATACCTCAGGAACAGGCTCAGTTATGCGTTAGACCTTTATGATATTTTCAACTGCAGCTATAAACTATTTAACTAGTAAACTAGGGAATATTTTTAATATAAAACCACTAAAGTTCTTGATTGCAAATTGTTTACAAACTTTTAGTTATGTTTTGCAAATGAGTTTAATATCTCACCTGTGGTTAATCTAATATAGCAACTGTTTCTTCTAGAATATTTTAAAACATGGTGTGGGATACATTCAAGGTAACAGTGTTCCATTTTAATGAAGTTTATTTGCATTTTAATTTAATATTTAACAGCACTTCGTAGCTATTTACGCTGGAGCAATAAAACCCCGACAATAAATTCAGAACTCTACATAGAGACAGATGATGGAGCTCGTAAAAACAGCACTTTAATTTACCAACAACAAAAATACAGAACGATTCGTTAGCATACGAAAAATACGGTCTTTTTGGCCCGGGTGAAACCATACATCCGGGAAAATAATTCACTCGGTAGCAATGAATGTGGCAGCACAGACGTGGCAAGATAAGTACGTTTGTGGCATATAAATTAGGTCCTAATATATGTTTTTTTACGATTTCAGGCTTAAATTATCTAAGAGGGATGTATGTAAATTATTTTTTGCCTTCTTTTCCCAGGTTTTGGAATTGTAATTTGGACTTTCAAATTTCGTAATAATATCATTTTTGAAATCAATATGATTCATTGATATCAAACCATCCCTAATCAAAGTTATCTGTCACTTGGTGGCAGCTCCTGATACACACACACTCACAGACACACACACACACACACACACACTCACAGACACACACTCACAGACACACACTCACACGCACACATACACGCACACCCTCATCCTACTTATTAACGCATGTTTTTTTTTAAATTAAAATATTGTACAAAACAAAGCAAAATGAGATCTATAGAGATAGCCTACACTAGGATTCCCCTAGCATTTCTTCTAAATACTCGTAGCAACTTGTCTGACGTCTATAAAGCAACTGGTCTAGACTAACATTAAGTCAACTAAGTAGAAATTCGTCTAAATAGCATTCGTACTTCACCGTGGTTGTCTCTGTCTGTATTGCTGTTGTTACGTTTAGAGAGAAATCCGGATAGGTGCATCTTATAGATTAAAGTGTCGAATCAACCTCTACGTGCTGAACCTGTGTCACCATGCAAGCCTTATAAAAAGACCGCACACTTCCGGAAAAACAGCGACCCGAGCAACTTAAAGAGATCATCATCATCATTAGCCGGGAAACGTCCACTGCTGGACACAGGCTTCCCTCATGGTACGCCACATCGACCGGTCCCGAGCCACCTGCATCCAGCGACTCCCTGCGACTCTAACCAGGTCGTCGGTCCATCTAGTAGGGAGACGGCCTGGTAGACGTTTCCCGGTACGTGGTCACCACTCGAGAACCTTTACTACCCACCGGTTATCGGTTCTTCGAGCGATGTGGCGTGCCCATTGCCACTTTAGCTCACTGACTCGTCAAGCTATGTCGGTGACCTTCGTTCGTCTACGGGTTTCCTCATTCCGGACCTTATCACGTAGAGAAATTCCGAGCATAGCTCGTTCCATTGCTCGCTGAGTGACTTTGAGCTTGTTTGTATTTAAAGAGATACAAAACAATAATAATAGTAATAATTTAGACGTGTTGCCAATTGGATGATTTAGTACTTGTAGACCAGTTCCTTTATAAGAAAGGAATAAAGAATCATTTATTTGCCAAGTATAAAGCACTAGTTGCGAGCTAGACACTGTGACACTAACCCCGCTTCCTATCCAACAGGCCTGTCGTCACTTTCACACCGTTGAAATGAATGACAAGAGGAAACGTCAACCATGTGAACTACATACCATTTTTAAAATTTGTAATATACTTCTAGTGTCAACACCGATTTATCCGGGGTTTTATTAAAACCATTTAGCCTAGTATCCGGGCAAATAATTCACCCGGCAGTCGTATATTACGGGGCACATAGTGTTGCAATAATCCGGGTGCGTTTAATCTCTCGCACGGTCAGTGGAACGGTTATTGCTCGGTGTATAGCCGGGCTAGGGTCACTTGCGAACGGTTAACCGGGCTATTGTTTGACGGCACAAAACTAGGAATTGCCAGCGCAAGAGTAACTAGTAGAATTGTGTTCCGGAAGTCGTAGGTTTGTTTTCCGGCAGGGTTCTTGTTCATTGGTCCATTTGGCTAGCTGTGACCAAACGACAGTGTTTATAGAGTAGGTGAAGCATATATTTTGCTAGGGTAAAGTCATCAAGAACTTTCATTTCCGATCCGATCCACTGCACCACCAGCCAGCAGTTCTGCCACAAGGACTCGAAGGGGCGTCCATCCGGTTGAGCGTTGAGATGGATATCTGTGCGTGTCTCGTTTCTACACGGGAATAACGTATCTGCGATTATGCATTGGGTTTGCTGGATCAAGCTCCCGTCGACTTACTATCACATACACGGTAATAGCGTGGCGATACGAGACACACGGTGCTGCCAACCCAACCCTGTCCACACTACATGGGCTCCGTACTTCTGTCTGATCAACCGGCGTGCAGGTAAATAGGGGTTCAGGAGGTAAATGCAGGTAAATGCGTCAATAACTTTTATTGGATTAAAAACACGTTATTTTAATATTTTCTTTTTATTTTTGTACCAAAAAGTCATACAAACACAGGACTTTCAATTGCACTTCAATTGTCAACATAAGATGAGAGAGAGAGAAGAGATTTTAGATATGAGAGAGTAGTTGAACAAGCATACATCATATATACGAAGGTTACTAAAATAATAACCATCATTTTGTCTTCATCGTAGTAAAGGTTAAAATGATATCTTAAAAGTTTTTTTCATGATGTCCCCAAAACATATAACCAATTACCAAATACCTTGATACCAGAGAAAAACTTTATGTCGTTTAAAGTAGACTACGAGTATTTAAATACCTGACAGAAAAATCTTAAGGATTTTATGGAATTTTTATTAACGTTAAAGACATAATATAGCTTTACACACACGAGGATATTTTAATTTAGCTTTTTATTACTTATATTACTCTAATAATCATTTCATGTCTGCCATCTGACAAAGATTAGTTATACTTTTTAACCGACTTCAAAAAAGGAGGAGGTTATCAATTCGACGGGTATGTTCTTTTTTTTTATCTTTGTTACCTCAGAACTTTTGACTGAACTTCTGACTTTGAAAGCTGGTGCTTCCCGTGTGGTTTCAGTGCATTGATCCAGTTCTGACAACGGCATCCATTAGAAAACGATATCTTAACTTTGCCTTAGTAAAAGTAGACTTTTAGGTCAATTGAAGTCGGTTTCCAGTTCTTTTTGAACGCATTTACTTGTTTTGCTTATAATGTCCTATCAACCTAAGTTTAATGAAATAAAAAAATTGAATTGAATAATTATGCAACAATTCAACTATGAAATGAATGTTCATGAGTGACCGTTTGTAATTTTTTATTTTGGGATGTTTATTTTATTTTATTTTATTTTATTTTATTAGGGTGGCTTACAGCTATAAAATCGGAACATAGTGTAAAATTAATGACGAACAGCCATTGACAAGCCTCCACATATTTATGAATCACCTAGAAGCTATTTGATGACCTGGACATCAAATTTATGTCCTTTAATACTTCATGCAATAAATATGTCTGCAAAATATGCAATATTAATCATTTTAACGGCTTCATAAAACTAAGTTGCACTTCATTATGTTCTAACAGTTTTGTTGGTTCTGACTCGCAGGGTTGGAACTGTCTAGAGACTAACATTAATTTTTATTACCCGACCGTGCCAGAAAGAGGGCTATGTTTTTCGAGAGTATGTATGTATAATTGTTTGGCACGCTCTGCAGCCTGAATGGCTCGATGGATTTTAGATTGAGAGCTGTCGTTAGATTCGTATTTACTGTGAAAGTAACACTGGGTATATCAAAATCATAAAAAGTTAAAATTTTACCGCTGTTGGGTTTTTTAAAATTTACATTTCATTTACTTGTAAATATATGTGCAATTGCATTGCATTTAGCCCGTCATTTTAACTGATTGTAAGTGACTATAAGACCGTTGGATGAAATGAGTACCCCACTGGGTATCAAACCCAAGGCATCTTGATTCAGTGCCTGAGCTACAAAGGCAGTTAAATTAATACAACACATGATATAAATTGGTTTTGAAAATGACGTCATTCACCTCAGAACTAATTAAGCCGCATCTATTCATACTTGGACTTGTTTCAACAATTCTGTCGTCGACCGATATCACCTCAAAGCCGCACAAATAGAACCGGTGAATGACCTTTGCTACACACTAGGGTCACCATTATTTATTTATTTATTTGGACTCAGATTCAGAACAAAAGTAGTCGCCTCCTTGGACATTTGCGGCATTTATATAAAAAGGCGGTCTTTCGAGCAATTGTCTCGAGTTCTCGTCGTACTCAAAACACAAGCAGAATCAGCGCTTCAATGGCTTCAGGCTTCTGGATGGGCACGCTTACCATCCAACGACCAACGACTTACCACAGGGTGAGATGAAAGCCTAATGCAAACACATCATACATATATATTATATATGATAAAATACTGTAGTTTATTAAGAAACTATTCATTCTGTTAAGTAATTACAGATAGAATAAGTGTCAAAATCAGTTACTTTTGACGTTTCTAAATACACTACAATAATTTCATTTAAGTATGTACTCTTCGATGCAAATGGTGCTGGAATGGCAATTATTTTTTAACTGATGATGGCAATGAGCAGACGTAAGTTTCTTAGTTCGATTATCGCGGCTGATATTTTAAATGATGCGATATACCAAATGAGTATTAAGTATATCTGAGCATATCAACATTTAAAATGGATTTTGTAACAGAAACAGAAAAATATTTATTTGACTAAAACACACACAACACAATACAAAATACAATTAATACATACATTACGTACAATTACAAATAGTACATTATTGATGTACATAGGCATTGTGCTGTAATTTTCATTGCTATCTAAAGAATTGCTTGTAGCAAATCTAATTCGAAAAAGATCACATGGTTTAGGATTGAAATTGAAATTTCAAATGAATTTTACGGCCTATGTAATAAATACTGAAATATCCCAGAATCCTGGCCATCCCACATAGGTGAAGAATGCCACGCGTGACTTCGTTTCGGGAGAGGATTTAATTTATTTTTCGCCAGGTCCGACGTCGATTTTAATTTAGATTCCGCTTCGGTCGAGATGGGATCAATTACAGTGGAACCAGATGGAATAAATCAAAGTGTTTCATGTGTGTCACGACACAATAAATAATTGGGCAGTTTCCATAACTGAACATATAATAACAAACTTCACTCACTTCCGATCTTTCAATCTTCCAATTCCTTGCGTAAAGATGCACTACGATACACGGTTCACTTATTTTTGAATGAATGTGAATTTTAATTTTTATATAAGCTTAAACAGGGCAATTTTCCTACAGAAGAAAGTTTGGATTTGACAATTTTGGGAGTAAACCAAACCTTTTTTTATTTGAAATTCCGTTGATACTTGTAAAGATTATAGAGATCAAAGAATATCGTAATAAAAGACCCATGTCACCTGTCACTTATGATTTGGTGCGCAAAGAGGAAAGACAAAGACAAACTGAAAGGATTTGCGTCACATATACTCTCTACAAAAAAAAAAGAAATATAAAAGCCTTTTTCTTTTTATTGCAGGTACAAAGAAAACAAAGCGACATGTTGTGACAACCCTCACCATGAGCCCGGACTAGTGTTGTGACAGTGTCGATGAAAGCCAGCGATAAAATGCGGTTGCTGCTTGCGCTAGTGTTGCCCGCGCTAGCTGCCACCGCGGCGCTGCCCAGTGATACGGATTCGTGTAACCCGGACAAAATGACGGTTTATCGAATGGTGCTGCACACATATTGGACACGAGAGAAGTTCCCCAAACATTATCCGGATTGGAGACCGCCTGCACAGTGGTCGAAAGTTTATGGTGAGTCTTTTTTAACATAAATACTGCCAGGTCTTACTATCAATTTCCTACAGAAAATCTGACAGATTAAGTTGTTATCAACCCACCATTTGTTACTTGAATTTTTTGTATGAGTAAAACACCACTTTGTACTAACTCTGAAAAAATATATACTCGTAAGATTTCTATCATTGTTGTGTTGGTACTGATATTATAGAATTAAACATTAACGAAAATCATATACTGCGTTAGTCTAAGCACATAGTATAGAGTGTCTAAGCTTCTTTTAGGAGGTTTCACAAGTCTTCAAGCTGAATGCTTGCAAGCTGGCAATGGAAAGGCCACATTGCTCTAAAAATCGATACCCGGCGACCGCGTACCGGGAATTGTTTACCGGTCCATCCCCCTATTAGGTGGGCCGACGACCTGGTTAAGGTCGCGGGGAGTCGCTGGATGCAGGTGGCTCGGTACCGGTCGATGTGGCGTACCATGAAGGAGGCCTATGTCCAGCAGTAAACGTTTCCTGGCTGATGGTGACAAGTCTAAGCTGAAATCTGTGCTGGCCGTAAAAGTTAAGATGCTGTTACTATCTTCTACTATCATCTTATAATCTTAATCGTATTACGAACGTACGCACAAAGTTTGAATGTAATCAACTACCTTTGTTCTTTACTATAACTAAATACATGACGTGTGAGTCTACAATTAGCTGTACATTTAGTTTAAGATATATACATTACCTTTTGTAACTAAAAGTAATTTTCATGTAACAGCCATGTAACATACGAATTAAAAAATATATGTAAAAAATTAAATGGTTGGTAGAAAAGGTCATTGACCATTAACATATGTAAATTTTCATTACATTACAGTCACAAATCAAATTACATAACCTCAACAAAAAGGGAATTACAATTTTATTGCAAAACTCTCAAGATACTTAGCACTCCACAACATCAGAACACTTAAAAGTTCGCGCCCGACGAATTCCCCCCATTGTGTGAATTCGTCCGCAATAACCGACAATGAATAAATTATTTCGACATAAATTTGCATTCATAAACTCTTAGATGAAAACTTCGACTGGAGAAGTTCTTGGACCCGACTCGACTGCATTTTGAAGTCGATAAAATTCAGTCCGATCTACAGTCGTGCACATTATGCAACATCGACTACAGTTTAAACTTTAAACTTAGCCAAAGTTAGCCAAAGTTTAAAGTTTAAACTGTCTTTTTCGTAATGTCTTTATGACGACTAAGCTTCTTAGACTAGACTAAGGCTTCAATCGATATCGAGATAAGATGTACTTCACTCTTTTTAACCCCTGACGCAAAAAGAGGGGTGTTATAAGTTTGACGCCAATGTCTGTGTGTCTGTCTGTGGCATCGTAACTTGAACGGATGGACCGATTTCACTGCGTTTTTTTACGTTTGGTTCTTAGCTATATTTAATAAAAATAGATTCAGCAGTTTGAAGAGTATCAGCTGATGTTAGTTATTTTTAATTTAATTCACATTTTCGTTCCCTGAAACTCATTTGATCCGATTTTTCTCCGCGCGATTTTTCAAGGCTCCAAAAATTTGATAAAAAATAGAACCCTTGTAATCTCACTAGGCGGAGTATTTAGAATATACATATACACACAAAGTTTTACCTACAAGGACGCTTAGCATGTTTAGAATTGAAAATTTGTCTCACCTCCACTAATCAACACATTGCCATCCATCCATACCCATATTATAAATTCGAAAATAAGTGTATTTGTTTACTTTTTCTGCCGGTTGAGCAAATAGTACCCGTAATATAATTTATGAAGTTCGCACAGACTAAGCGAGCAAAATTAGTATTACCTAAGTCTGCCACCAGACAATAGTGTTAATGGCACTGTTGTGTTCCGATAAGAAAGGTAGCAGAGATAGTGCAGCAGGATTGATGTTTGGTAGAAAAAGGTTAACATGGTCACGGCTACTCAGAAAATAATAAAACGTTGAAAAGCTTTGGAAAACCTTGAAATTTAGACATCGACTCAAAAGTGCTAATAAAACTATTGTGTTCCAGTATAAAAAATCAGTTATCAGAGCCAGTGCCTCATTAGGCTAAGGCTTCTAGGTGGTACAATTTCCACTCAAATATACTATCGTCACTCACAGTAGGCTAAGAATAATGCAAGTACCAATCCAAAATACTGAACTGGAGATGAAACTCACGATGGCACGAATAAGTATAAAACCTGCTTACTCCAACTCAGTTTAAATACGATACCCTACTTGACATAGTGACTACACTTTGAAATTTCGATCACCCTATGTTTGCCCCTCTTTAAATAAAAATATTTTATAAATGATTCCCTTCGCATAACTATTCCGAATTATACGTCGATATCATAAATAGTTCTTTAGATAATCAGCTGTGACGGACGGACGAATGGACAGACAGAAACCGAACAAATTCACGTCAACAGCCTATATATGTCTCCACTGCAGGGGCTCTGGCCTACTCTGCTACAGAGAGTGTATGGACCATAGATTCACGCGCGGGTCCAGTTTTTGGTATTGGTAATTGGTAGACTTCACACACACCTTTGAATTTCTTCTCAGGAGTGTGCAGGCTTCCTCACGATGTTTTCCTTCACGAAAAAGCCCATGGTATTAAACAACTGAAGCTTTACCCAACTGAGCTAACATGGCTTTTCGTAACCCTAAAAATACCATACTCATGTGAATCTAGTAAGCGTACAGTATGTTACTTTTTCAATCACATAAAAAATAATATTGTGTTGTGCTTACGTAACGATTGGGGTGCGAACGTGTTTCAAATACAAAACGCCCTCCAGAGCTACATAATACAGTTTCATGCCTATATTTTAACCATTACACGTGGCTTCAATATTTTGTTCAATGACAGCGTTTTTCCCATGACTTTGTCTGGACTTCAGAAACCCTTCGGTTACTATTATGTCCTTTTCTGACCCACCAACTATCCCTATAAAAATCATTCCGACTCTCTGTTTCAACGTAAAGAAGGTACAAACGAACTAACTTTCGCATTTATAATCCTAATATTCAACATTCATGTAGGTATGTAGTATCTATGTACAAAGAAAACGTATATAACATCATCATCAGCCGGGAAACGTCCACTGCTGGACATAAGCCTCCTTATGCGCCACATCGACCGGTTCCGAGCCACCTGCATCCAGCGACTCTAACCAGGTCGTCGGTCCATCTAGTAGGGGGACGGCCTGGTAGACGTTTCCCGGTACGTGGTCGCCACTCGAGAACCTTAACTCCCCAACGGTTATCGGTTCTTCGAGCGATGTGGCCTGTCCATTGCCACTTCAGCTCACTGACCCTTCGAGCTATGTCGGTGACTTTCATTCGTCTATGGATTTCCTCATTCCGGTATAAATATACCATATTTATACTTGTATACTATTTAGATAAAGTAACTCTGTAAAAGTAATTACTTTTATTTTTAACACTGAAAAATTCTATTAAAATTATTCCTGTTAAACTCCGTTAATAATAATTCAATAACAACAACAATTATATTGACTCACAAAGCCCTTGACCTGAAATTACCATGACCAGTTAATACTACAGTTAAATTAACTTTGAAATAACAAACGTAACCGCATACGGTTCACAGAAACATTCAGTGAATCACTTTGAATCAGCGTGAGTATTGTTATGTTAATGACCGTTATGTATGAGTATGCATTTAGCAGTTGCATTTTGATAAGGTGCATATCTCTCGAACGCTGTCGTTTTGATAGCCGCTATAGCTCCGCAATGTCACACGAGAATTAAACACTACATTTTCAACGTCAACATTGCTCGCTTTGATTGTAATTTGTGGAATATGTACAGTTACTTTTTCTAACGATCGTTTTATTAAAGAGTTTGTTTTTACTATCGCAACCTACTTACTTACTTGTACTAGGTTTGATGTTGTTAATGGATGCTTAATGTCCGCCTGGCTAGCTACCTCCATGTTGCCAAGTCTGCCGCCAAACAGCATTCATGTTCTGGAAAGGTCCGAGCCAACCCTGCAGAAACTTACATCAGTGCTAAATTGGATAACTGACATGAGTTTTGATGCAACATTACTTCTAAAGCAAAATATATAAGCTTAATATATAAGATTCATGTCCAGTGGTTTATTCTATATATTGTGCGTTCCAAGTTTGTAATTTATTTATGAGCCAAAAATATTTGAAAGACGTCCCATCCTCTTATCTACGTTACGTTAAGTACCCTATTACATTATAAACTCAGTACTTTTTTCAACCGACTTCAAAAAGGAGGAGGTTCGTTTATGTATGGTAACGGTATGTTTTTTTTAAAAGAAAGAAGGAAATAAAGTAAGAAAAAATAAACTTAATTTCGACACGTTAAACTAAAACTATGTTGGTATGTATGTTACGCGATAATTTTGCCAATAGTGAACCGATTTTGGTGTTCCTTTTTGTTTTGAAGAGCATACTTCATAGGTGGTCCCATATAAATTTATCAAAATTGATTGAGCGCGTTGAAGTCAATTTTTAGTTCTTTTGAACGCGTTAATAATTACTAACATTATTTTAAGTTTTAAATATTAAACAATGAGCAAAATGGATTTTTTTGTAGGTATACAAAAAATATTATTTTCAAAGTTTTAGAGACCGCCAAAAAATCTGTTGGCTTATTATCTGTGAAATAATGTTGTATTATTAACGCGACCAATTAATTAGACTAAAGCCCATTTGCTAAAGAAAAGTTACTACATTGTACTACATTTACACATAGTTTTGAATGCGACTGTCTATACATCTGCCGCCAAAAACCATAGCTACAGCCTCTGTTCCGGTAAATATGAAACATAGCTAAAACAGAACAAGCATATATCGTGTCTGTACCCTTAGTCCTTACTCAGGCGAGATGAAGGTCTAATGCAAAACCCAGTCGAGTATTAAATAAACAATGTAACCATAAAATTCTTCTCGTAGAAAACTGACTTTGAAATTCGAATTTCAGTGTTCAATAAACTGTTATGAATGAAATCAAATAGATCAACCGCTTCTGTTTACACTGTGCCAGAGCGCCCTTTGTCGCCTGGCGGGCTGCCAGAGCGTGGCGCTAAAATAGACACTTATCGATACTGACAGGAAACTTCGGGTGTGCACAACACTATTGTGTTACGGGAAACGAGACCACGGCAGCGTGCCACGGCTGAGGCCGAGGAGGACAGTCGTGCCTAGGTGTAGCTAAACGATGGGAGCAAATAAACAAACAAAAACACTTTACTTCATAATAATAAGTGTAAATGGACGCTATAGACTATCTTTAATTACATCACATATTATTTAACACAAGGAAACACTCCAAAGCCCTAATAGAATAATATGAAAGACAAATTAAGGGGAACTCCTCACGGAAAATCTCATAAAATCGAATGAATCCTTTGAAGTTCGCTCGAAATTCGAAATTAAAGCATAATTACGTTCGTGAATCTCGCAGGCTGTTTAGTGTAAATTATTTTATTAAATAACTGAGGTCTGAAGGTACCGGAACAAGTTTACTAATTAAGCACAGGAAGCACAGATTATTTATCTTATAAAAACAGGTTTTATTTGCTCGACTTGTTAGATACAATGCAAAGATACTCTTGTATATGACAAACTAATGTTTTTGCTCGCGATTTTCACGGAAACTACTCAAGCTTGATGGGGATAAAAAGTAATTCACATCGTTTACCAAACCTTACCTATGCCTGTACAAAATATATTCTTTCCAACCGTGTTATTTATGGCTCATCTCCTTTCGTCGTCGCGGTCTATGTGACAGGCCATTTATAGACTTATGTTTATTAAGTCCTTGAAATACCTAACTGTAAGGAACATATGCAAGACAGTGATAGCACTTCATACGTTACTGCTGCGGAAGAAGGAAACTCGTATTTATGTGCTGCCCGGAGTAAAATAACGTAAGCAACGAAACACAAATAGTGAATTTATTTTATTAAAAACGGTTTCGTGTAGGGGAAAATTATTTTAATATTTACTATGTCGCCAGCAAAGACATCCGTGCGGCTGAAAAGATTACCCTTGATTAACTATACCTCAGGGTTTACCTTTAAATTTTTTATAAAATTTAAACTTAAGTATGGTACTACGGTAATATTAAGTAATACGGTAAGTATTACGGTGATGTGTCAAGAAAAGTATTTAAAAAAAGGTGATTTCAAACATTAAAGTTATCCAGGAAAATTTCACCAATTATGTTTACACCCTATTATTATTTACTCGATAAACCTTCTAATATTATTGTTTATAACCGAATCTACGACAGTTATCTCTTACATGAGTAGCACATACGGTAGCAACGGAATTATACAACCTACATTACTAATTAGGTATCCATCCCCTCCACGTTTATTAACTGAATTCCTACAATTTTCCGGTAAGGGTAGAAACATAAGAGCTCTGGGAAACTAGAGAATTGGTGTAACGCCCTAATTGGATAGAAGTCATTAATTGTTTCAGAGTAATGAAGCTTATTTCTTTGGTGTTTCGCAGACTCTTCTAGGAATTATATTGTGAAAGCACTTTATTTGATTTTAGGTATTTTGAAGGCCTAAACGCGGCGGCCGTTTCACTAAAAGAAAGTTACGGTTCATTTGTTTCTACAAGTGCTTTTCAAAACAATTGTAAGTAAAATTCTCTAAATTTAAAATGATAGATCCTTTTGATGTTGACTTTTTGGATACTTGAACTTAATTAAAGCTTTATTTAATCAAACTGAGACGTTCTTTTGCACCTGGCTTTAGAATTTTATGTCAATGGGTAAGGTAGGCCTAACAGTATTATGAAAAAGATGATATATAGACACAAAAATATTTTGCATTTTCCACCACATAGTTTAGTACGCTATATGTATAACATAAAGATTATTTTTAACCGCCTTCAAAAAAGGAGTAGGCTATCAATTCGACAGGTATGTTTTTTTTCTTTTTTTGAAATGTTTGTAACCTCAGAACTTTTGACTGGGTGAACCGATTTGGATGATTTTTTATTTGAAAGGTGGTGCTTCCCGTGTGGTCCCATTTCAATTTGGTCCAGTTCTGACAACGGCATCCATGAGAAAACGATATAAATCTTAAATTTGCCTTAGTAAATGTAGACTTTTAGGGCAATTGATTTGATTGATTCTTTTTGAACGCATTTACTTGTTATCCGTTGTTTTGGTTGGGTCATGACGGTTTGTACACTGTATGCAGCGCACGAAACTGTTCTACGCCTTTGTTTTTTTAGCTAACGTACTAAATTACAACCAAATTTGTGTGACTATTTAATAAATAATAATAAAAAAATAGAATAGCCTTTATTGCTGTTTTTCCTTACAATTAATATATACATGCCTACTTACTACACTTAATTGATTTAATCTATTTTATTTATTTCAAGTATCGGCAACTGGATGTTTGTGTCGGACAGCTTGTCTGTCGACAAAGGCCTCCTCTAAAAATTTCCACGTGTTCCTGTCTCTTGCTAAACGGGTCCATACCGGACCAGCCACTTTCTTGAGGTCATCTTCCCATCTTTTGCTTTGTCTGCCTCTATTTCTTTTGCCATCTCTTGGGTACCATTCTGTTATTAACTTAGTCCATTTTTCTTTACTGTCTCGTAACATATGCATATGTGTGACTATTTATACATGATTAAATCACTTGTATATGTAAAAACCGTATAAACATCATCAGCCGGGAAACTTCCCTTGCTAAAAATAGAACTCCCCAATATGGTCCACTGACTTCCAATCTTGACCTGTTCCACGGTCAACATTTCCAGGATCACGTTGTTATTTAGTCTTAGAATAGCACCACCCAATCTCTTCCCGTGGGAGTCGTAAAAGGCGACAGAGGGAAAACCATACCGAGGAGAGAGGCAGCAGCCTCCTCATGTAGAACTAAACCTGATACTGCGATCACCAACCCGTCTGGCAAGCGTGGTCACTATACCATTAACCTATGAAGTTAATGTTAGTAGAATATAGTATTTTTTTGAAATTAATAATAACAACATAAAAATAAGTCAACAACGAATTTATCAAGATAATAATGAATTGATGACGTCATTTGTATCCTTTATTGCCACAAACGTTGTCTCTACGTCGTTGAGCACCAATACACTTTACCCTTTGTTATCATAGTAAGTTATTCACGAAGTACCCGAAACATATTTCCCAAGCACCGGCACGGTACAGTAACGAACGGTAAGGCCATTTCTTTCGCTAAAGTAAACAACCATATATTTCACAGATGTTGGCGATATACTAGCAGAGGTACTCAACCTGTGGCCCTATACGTATAAGCCGTAGCGTCAGTCCTTGAGCAATCGAGGTCTGGGTTCGATCCTGGCTCGTACCAATGAGTTCCAATGTGTTATTTGGACTTTATCTATGTAATTTCAATTGACTTCGATTTGATATAACTTCTCAAACAATATAAAGCCACGGATTTTTTTACATAAATCTACACCTGAATCATAAGCATAAATAAATATTAAACATATAACTCTAATAGTAAAGTAGGCACTTAAAGCATAATCGATAGACCTTTTTTTTTTTTTTTTACGGAGTGGAAATCTTCAAAAGATACCCGTCACTTCGGGGAAAGTAGCCGGGTTATGCTGGATTCTTACCAGCTAAAACCACTCCGGTATCCCTCTCTCGCCTCTTTTTGCCGAGTCACGGGAACGTACTACTCATCCGCAACTCGGCAGGCGGCCCCATACATCCCTTACATTCGTGCATTCGTCACTTCTCTTGTGCAGCAAGCACATCCAGCCGGTCGCCAGCTAGATGTGATTGGCGCACACACACACACACCTACTCTATGCGGATAATGACAGGCCGATCGCAGCATGTATGACAGGTAAGCACACACCCTGCCCCGGCCCGCCGCCACCCGCACCAATCATTCGTCCTTTCCTCAGTGGGCAGGAGCGCGATGCCTGGCACGTTCGCTGCCCCATTCCTGCACCTTTCGGTCCTCGCCTCTCCTATCATCCATCCTATATCTATTGCACCAACCGCATCCAACCAACCCCGATGCAACCCTAATGAGGAAGCAACGGTATCGATTGGGCACGGCTGGCGCACATCCCTCATCTCAACTGTGCGTGTAGCGCCGAGCCGGTCTCAGTCCGGATGACAGGTAAGCACCCACACTGCCCCAACCCAGCACTACCTACACCCCTCCTCTCTCCAGTGTGAGCAGCGGCGCGTGTCAACTCGCGCCCGCTGCCCCATTCCTCCATACCGTACCATGTATCAGTCCTTTCATTCCTATTCCTTTGGCGGCGAAATACGCCAGCCAGTCATACTCCCGTTCGTACTTATTCTTCTTCTTCACTGACTGTATCAAGTCAGACCGAGTGCGGACGCATCTATGCGGACGCACCCTGTCCGCCCGGATACCGTCAGTGCACATCCATCTCCTCAACTGCGCTGGTGGCATGACGCCGACCCGCGTTCCCTTCTCCCCGGTTGGGCAGAGTGTTCCACACACACTGTCCTATTCCTCCGTTCCTCCTCTATTAGACTCCATTCATCCCCTTTCATTTCAGCGCCATGTCGGGAGACTTGACACAGCGCTGAATCACCTCTGCTTCGGACGCAGGACCTGCCCCGGGTCCCGCGCCCGATATAATCGATAGACCTAAGCTAATAGTGAATCGTTGTTTTATTAGTCGTATTTCACGATCCCGACAAAACCTAAACAAACTACAATAATTCCATCCCAAAATAACAGGTTGAGTACATCTGTTGTCGTTCAATAACAACATGGCTGACAAACATCGACTTTATTTTTATTCGGGGCATTGTTGCCGTCCGGGGTGAAGTTTGGAAGGCTTTTATGTTAGAAGTTTCTGCTTGAGTTGATAGCTATTGTGACAGTTCGTCTGATAAGGCTCGTACGAATGCTAGATTGACATAAACATCAATGACTACGACATTAATTTGGTCAGCGACTTTTGTTGTTGTTTAGGCAGCTGCAACACTTGCATACGCACCCGTCTACTAGCCGTCTACTGCAGGAGTCGTTAAATGTCTTGACGCCTTCAAAGGCTAAAATGACACTATAATGTTATTTAAAACGGTACCGCAAATACATTGTCAAAATAACAAGTAAGTATATAGCACAGTAGCACATATAACTATTGTTACTTCGTCAAATACAGTCCTAAAACACATAAAATACATTGTCGTTTTATACTAAAGAAAAAATGTACTTGTTGTTTTGTTAACGCAAACATTGTCGCTAAATCAAAAACACATTCGTCTAGATGTTTAGATTTGTATAGGTGTATAATTGTATTGTTTCTTTGGTAAACACGAAGCGATGTTCTATATAATTAATCGACTAATTGACGGAACTCTCGAGTTCAGTGAACAGTGAACTGTGACTAAAGAAAAATATATCACAATGATGTGAAACTGTTTCTGCGAAAACATCTGCTATCATAGTAGTCAGATTAAATTGCAATAAACAGACCACCCAAATTGAATTTTAAACGGCAGTGCAACATTAATTTTGCAATTCGAAGAAAATATATATTTTAAAAGCAAAATGGGTGATACATTCACCAGAGTGACCAATAATTGCCGTGCGAATGTTTGTACTGGGTGCCGGTCACTAAATCTCAGTGAATTACATCACTGGATGTGTCATCAAGAGCGTGCTCCTATTGGTTATTCACTTTATAGTGACAGCGTGTGCTGCTGACCCTGATTCTGCACACAAATATACTACACTTTAAGCTTGGCGGGTATGCTTATGCTTCCAAAAGCGTTAATTTTTGTTTTACCCTTTAGGGGATGAAGTTTGAACTTCCTCAGTGGGTCAAACGTCATACAACCAAACAAAGGGGTGGTCTCATTTGTACTCAAGAACAAAATTACTTCAGAAGGCGACTAGGGCAAAACTTTAAGGGGATGACCGTCGACTTGCGATCAGTAACACACATGAAACGAAAAATATTTTATTCTGTCATTGGCGCGTAAAAAACCGTCATGTCACTCGCTTCCCATGCGCGTTGGTTCGAATCGAGAATGTCCTAGTTCTCAGTTATCAAATATTATTATTCTTTATTACCTATTTATCAAGAATCTTCTTATCTCTACAAGCTTTAGTCATTTTGCTAAATTCTCTCAAAAACAAACGATGTTTTCATTGTGCTCGTGAGTGTAAGAATAGAAGTATATTCCACTTGGCATCGGTCCACTGCTTCCCAGGTGAGGTGTGAACTGATCGCTTATTCATGAGGAAAGATGCTCAGCGCCTCGTAGGAATTTATAATGTTGCCAGGTGCTATAATCAAGTTCTTGGTGCAAGTGCACAGCTCGATGTGGAAACGTCTTTATTATACGAATTGTTAAAGAGTGGAGAGAAGTATCCTTGTAATGCCTTCGTTGAACCTTTGTAAGTTGGCTTATAGTTTCTTTGTCAGCTGCAAAGTCAGCTGTCAGCTTCACAGACTGCTTGGCCCTATACGGCGCGTGGCCGTGGTCGTCCTTGAAAATGTTTTCAGACTTCAAAATTTTTGTAGATTTTAGAAATTTTTCAAGATTGTATATTTTTTTATGTTACGCGATAACACCACCAACTATTTATCGATTTAATGATTCTTTTTTATTTGGTAGATAATACTTCAAAGGTGGTCCCATATAAACTTCATCGAAATTGATTTAGCGCTTTTTGAGAAAATCAACAAAAACAAAATATGTACCCAGATAATTCTACCTCTAAGACCTTTTAGGGGATGAATGTTGTAGACTTTTAGGGCAGGTTTTTTAGTTCTTTTTGAACGCGTTAAATATTTTAACTGGAAATGTTTGTCAAATACAACCTGAATTAGAAACACTTCGTCTTATCCTACGGAGTTGAATTTTACGTTGGTCCAGTTCCGATGATTGGAGATAGAAGGACCTCCTATACTACACAAGCTAAACAAGTGTTTGGGCTAGTTTGATTGGTCTTGATGTGTACTCCTATGTATACACGTTGACAATGCAATAATGAATTCCCGTCAGCAAGTAAAGATAAAAAAATTATGCTCTTACTTTTTAACGTTAAACTTTGGTGGTATATTCATCACCGTTTAGCACGGCGTTCTAATTTCAATTTTACATTAACTAATATAAAAATGACAGAGTGTACAGTGAGCAGTTAGGCACCAGTACGTTATATATATAAAATGTTTGGTACTAAATCTAGAACATGTTATAGACACAAGTGATCCACCGGGCGCCTGCCAACTGCTACGTGCAAAACTTCACTGTGCAGTAATTCTGTTTGCGATACGTTCTCATTAGTACCCCATTCAATGTAGCAAATGAATTTACCGGCCGCACAATGTACGTTCTTAATCCTGGAAGACTTGCTCGTAAGAAGATACAGTCCATGAATTAGAAGCTCGCCTTCATTACAACTGTATTTTATTGGCGTGTAATTTATATTCTACGCGTACATCTTCTTCTTCTTCTTCTATCTTCTTCTTCTTCTTCTTCTTCTATACTTTTTTTTACTTACTATAATAAATCTGTAGAATCGACGTGTCTGTACATTGAATTTTTTTGTCAAAAACTGATTGAGGGTGATGTAAGAAGTGTAACAGAACACAATAAGACGATTTTTAAACATTTTGTCTGTCTGTCTGTCTGTCTGTTTGTCTGTACCGGCTAATCTCCGAAACTACAAAACCAAATTTGATGCGGTTTTCACAATTAAATTAGGCGTAGGTCAAGGCAACATCTAAGCTTTATTTCATCAAAATCGGTTATAGCAATAAAAAGATATCTTCAAAAACCTAAATCAACTTACCTGTATATGGAGAATTGACGTGTCAATCTGTACATTGAAAATACTTGCCAAAAATGGTTTAAGGGTATACAGAATACAAAAAAACAGCCAAGTGCGAGTCGGACTCGAGCACCGTGGGTTCTGTACAGAATAACTACAATGCCTGATTAATTTCAAATAGCAAAGACAAAAGAAAGTGCTTTAGTGGTTAATGTTTAAAAGTGATTTTAAAACATTACCTCAGTGTTTGAAGTGACTGATTGATTTACACGTGTTTTGTTACCATAATCTTACCTGATGTTAAGCGACGATGATGTCTAGGATAATTCACGGTTGCCTATAAATAGTCTATTCACTGTGGCCTTGAAGTTATCTTAATGGTATCGCTTAGGAAACACAAAAGCCGGCAGGGAATTCCACTGCTTAGCTGTAAGCACGTGGTAAGTGACAATAAGATAGAAATTATCTTTAGCCAGGAGACTCAAACTAATAGAGGTACTCAGGTGCTCTGCTACCTCACACCTGTAGAATGGCTACAATGCCTGACTAATTCCAAATAGCAAATACAAAAGAAAGTGCTTCAGTGGTTAATGTTTTAAAGTGTTTTTGAAACATTTCCTCAGCGTTAGAAGTGACTGACTGACAGACGAAACCATGTATTGTAATGAGATTTTGCAAATATTTTCTTTTTATGATAGTTCCGCAAAAAGAATATGTGATGCAAGTTTGTGTTAAAGTTTGCGATTGCCGTGTAACTACACATTAAACTATGATTGGATTTGCAACAAGCACCACTGTTGGTAGGCGGATTGGTGATCGCAGTAAGATTTTGTAGTTACATAGCACCTATACAACTAAGACCTAACGGAATGTGAGGTAAAATTAGCGATGTAAGTTTGTATAAAAAGTTCGTAAATAGTTGTTTTTGTATGGGTTTGTATTTGACCTTCATCTAACATGTTTTTTTTACATTCGATAGGCTTCCGTTTTATTACAATCTCACCTGATGTTAAGCGACGATGGGGTCTAGGATCGTTCACGGTTGCATAGAAATAGTCTATTCACTCTGGACTTAAAGTTATCTAGGTTGTATCGCATGGGAAACACAGCCGGCAGGGAATTCCACTGCTTAGCTGTACGCACGTGGTAAGTGACAATAAGGCCGTTGGATATTGGCTCTGCTACCTTTCATACCGGAACACAATAGTGCTATTAACAATTCTGGTTGGTGGCAGACTTAGGTAACATGGTGGTAGCGAGCCAGGCAGACAAAAAATGTCTTACCACCAACCAAACCGAGTACCGATAGACACTGGGAATCGAACCATAGACCTCCGGATTGTGAATCGAACATTTAGCAAATAGATCACGGAGGCAGTAACTAATCTAATTTTAACGAAAAACAATACAATTCGAACAATATTCACATAACAGACTAAATATAATAAAAGCCTTCACCATCATCAACATTAGCCAGGAAACGTCCACTGCTAGACATAGGCCTCTTTCGTGGTACGACACACCGACAGGTCCCGAGAAAATGCCTTACCGCCATCCAAACCAAGTACCGATAGGTATGGGACTTATGGTCAAAACTGTATGCCATTTTTAAGACACGGAGGCAGATAATTTTTTAAACAATAGATATTTTTTTAGGTACACATTTTGATTGGAATCTTATATAAAATTCAAAGTCCTGACTAATTGACTTATAAATCAACGCACAGCCTAAACCATTGGTCCTATAGCCATGAAATTTGGAGGCTGCGTTCTTTGTAAAGTGAAAGTATCCGCTAAGAAAGGAGTTCTTGAAATTCCACCCCTAACAGAGTAAAATAAGGGATGTAAGTTTGTACGAAAGTCCGTCATTTTTGAAGATAAGTTTGTATGGGAACTCTGTTGTTTTTAAAGTCAATATCATGAAAATTGATAAGCAGCCTTATGAAATAAAAGTAAGAGTGACGTATTTAAGCGATTTTGAAAAAATCAACCCCTTAAAAGTGGAAACAGGGATACAAAATTATTTGAAAGACAACCATTTTTGAAGATAATGCTATGAAAATTGATATGTGGTTATATTCACTTAAGAGGGTATACCGGTGTCGAAGCGCCCATACAAACGTAGTCCAGTCATATTTTGAGTATTAAACTATGAAAATCTATGAAATTTTCAAGACACAATCTAGAAACAAATATCTGTGTCGATGGTGAGTCAGATTTTCGATTAAATATATACTTCCAGAGTTACAGGGCGTCAAAGAATTGTATTTTACGGAAATAAAAAGCCCCAACTTTGACCCTGATTTACAAGAGTATGAATCAATTTAGAACAATTTGGAAAAACCACCGACATCTGAAATTACATTAGTACACTGTATTAAAAAATGGTTACATAATATACTGTATCCTTCAAATGATCACTGGACTACGAAACATCCAAATAACGGGTGGATAACTTCGCGTAGTGTATGCTGTCTCACCGTACGCGCTCGGGTAGGATAGGGCTCGGATAGGGACAGCTACAAAACAATCCAAATTTGAACGCGGCCACGTGGTCTAACCAACAAAGTCTCTTAATGGGGATGAAAGGGGGGATGGAAGTTTGTATGGGAACTCTGATGTATTTGAAGTCAATATCATGAAAATTGATACTAAGTAAGTGGCTAGATTCGAAACAAAGAAATACGTGTTCCACAGGTTATTAATGGGAGTGGTTCATTTTGTATGATAACTCTGATGTTTTTGTAGTCATCAACATGAAAATTCATACTCAGTCTTATGAACTACAGTTAAGGGTGACGTTTTTTGTGTTTTAGAAAAATCATCCCCTAAAGGGTGAAATCAGAGATGGATTAAAATTAAAATTTCAGTTCCTCATTTTTGAAGATAATAACAAGAAAATTGTTAAGTGGTTGGAGAGTGGAAACAGATAAATTCGTGTTTCCGCATATTTTTAAATGGGGGTGAATAGGGGTTGAAAGTTTGTATGGGAACTATGTGTTTTCCGAAGTCATCAGCATGAAATGGGTAGTTAGCCTTACTGATAAAATTAAGTGTGACGTAGTTTCACACATAATGAAACAATCTAATATATAAAAATGACACGGTTTTTGTGGTCGCACTGCTGCGAAACGGCTTGACCAATTTTTATGTGTGAATCTTTCACCCTCTTACCCCCACCTCTTACCTATATTTTATATCGATTTTAGAATTGCAGTATGAATAATATCCAAATAATTATTCGTTGCCGGAAAGCGTCACGTCAGTTTCATATTTGTTATGTAGTTGATTTATCCAATGAGATAAATCCTAAAGTCCACGCGGGCGAAGCCGCGGGCAGAAGCTAGTATTGTATATAACAAATGCTATTATTTTTAACACATATTATAAACGTTAAACATCATTTAAATCTCTGTAATTAGAAACACGAATACTTTTAGGGTTCCGAATCTCAAAAGGAAAAAAGGAACCCTTATAAGATCACTTTGTTATCTATCTGTCAAGTTGAAATTGATAATCAAGTCCAATATCCCTTGGATCTGTGAAAAAAATCGAAATGGTCAATGCAATAGAAAGGTACAGCTGTCAAAGCCAAATTTTTTGACCATTTCCTCAGAGAATACAAGGAATCGAAAACCTAAATGGTACTTTCCGTTGACCTAGAATCCTGAAATTTGGCAAGAAGCAAGTCCTTTTAGCTCAGCTATAGAAATAAATCTGAAAAACAGAATTTTTTAATAACAACACAGTAAAAATAGTGTTTTTTAAATGTTTACAAACTTAACTTTTCAGTTGAAAGCCATACATCTGTTATGTAATTTAACTGCAAACTAAAGTAGGCAGGAATTACATTTTTGGAAGAGTATTATTGAGTGCATATTACCTTACCTATTATTAGCATTATTCATATTCTGTACGGAACCCTCGAGGCGCGAGTCGGACTCGCACTTGACCAGTTTTTTTAATAGTTACAGTTAATACTAGTTAGTTATTTGATCCTTATCGACGTAGACCTTTGTAATAGTATATTTCGACACTAGTTTGAAGAGTCTGAAGTGTGAAGAATTTAATGCCGTTGCGACTATTATCATCCGAGCTGCAGGCGATCGCTTCATTTATATGAAAATTATTGATGTTTATGTACGTATATTTCAATGTATCAAATGCAGAAAATCGAACAAACCTGTGTTGTTGTCTTCATTGTGCCCAATAAAGGCATGGACCTCAATTCTCAGTGAATCACACATGGGTTACTTCATAGACTGATGTGCAGTCTTGTACAGCCTTCACTTGGGTATTGATTAATCATCAAAGTACAGCAGTAAAATAAAGACACTTGACATAAATGTTTTATAAGTACATTGTATTTTAAAGTAGCTATGTAACCACAAACTAGGATTCTCTCTTGCACCTCCTGTATTTTGTACTACTACGGGTAAATATTTTTCACAGCTTATCTCCAACAGTAAAAACTTATCGAATGAATTTTACGAACTCTTATAATTGACATTAGTTTATCTGAATTGAATAAAATGTAGAATAATTAACGAGTTCAAAAAGAACTAGAAACCGACTTCAACTGCCCTAATGTCTATAACATTCATCCCCTAAAATGTTCACCCGTAGAGGTAGAATTATCATATTTAATTTTTGTTGTTTTTCTCAAAAAGAGCTTAATACATTTATATAGGACCATCTCTGTAGTATGTTCTACCAAACAAAGAAAGAATTATCAAAATCGATACATACATAAATTGGCGGAGTTATGGCGTAGCATACATACAAAAAAACCACAGGCAAATTGAGAGGCTCCTCCTTTTTTGAAGTCGGTTAAAAAGGGTGAGTGTGTTGTAGTGTACTAATTTGAATATCAAATAATGTAGGAATATAAACATGCTTTTTAATTTACATTCATTTTTCGTATAAGAATCGAAAAGTCAAAAAGCTTGGAAGTGCCATTGTGTTGGACCGTGGGGAACGCTTGTGCTCTGCAGCAGACGTTTTCCGACTGATATAATAGAAATAACAACATGATTGATCTGACGGCCGTTAACATATAACACAACGGCTTTGCTTTGATTAATCAACCGAGAAAATGTATTTCTGTGTAAACTTCAATACTACAACTTAGCCTTCGTATATATTCATACTCTTTGGGTCCTTCTACGCGTATAAAGTCACAAGTTTTCTAGCTAAGCAAACATATTTTCTCTCCCGAACCACCTTACCCTCTTATTTTCCATCTCACAGAGTATCTAGCCTACGTCTTGTCAGCCATGTATTTATGCGTATAATAAATACGAATCCAAATTAATGTTGTCGTTACATAGACTGTGGATCTCAGAGAAAAAAGAAATTAAGGAAGAAGGCCCAAGGAAAAACACGACCATTAGTTGAAGGTGCGCCTGGCACTAATTGCTGTCGTTAGCCGGGATATATTAGAGGTGTATATATGTAAATAAACGTGCCGTTTTGTTACGTCTTTCTTCAATTCGGTGGACAAATGGGATGTGTCTTTTCTGTAGGTATGCTTGGTACTTTTCGTCATACAATTTGATGAACAAATTATTGAGACTTTTTGATACGCTTGTAAATTTTTCGCATAAAACGTAATGGACAAATGAGAAGTGTATTTTGGTACGTGTGTATACTTTTTACATTTTGTCTTACACTGTGATGTATGAAGTCATGGGCTCAAACTTACGATTCAAAAATGCAATAAACAATGGTTACAGCTGCAATGACCATACAAAACGTTTTTTAAAAATTGGCCAAGTGCTAGTTGGACTCGCGCACAAAGGGTTCCGTACATAATATGGATATTTAACATACGGAAAACCAATCTAAAGATCGCGCCTCGATTTTCGTTATCAATTGAGTTTTGCAGTAGCAGTAGTAGACGAGGACGACACTAGATGGCGCTAGTTGTATGTTACAACGCACGTCTAAAAAATCACTTTTGTTGTATGGGAGCCCCCTTAAATATGTACTTCATTCTGGATTTTTTTGTAGCTGTTGTTATAGCGGCAACAGAAATACATAATCTGTGAAAATTTCAACTGTCTACCTATCACGGTTTATGAGATACAGCCTGGTGACAGGCGGACGGACGGAGAGCGAAGTCTCAGTAATGGGGTCCCGTTTTTACCCTTTGGGTACGGAACCCTAAAAATACATTAACGTCACAGTCGGTCTTCCCAAAAACGTTCGCGATATTTCACTCAGAATCTCAAAAACACAAGTAGGTACGAAATTAAACGTGACATAGTGAATTAATCCAAGATTTAGTTGTTGGGGACTTAATATAAATCGGAGTACATCTGTCGTTGGTGTCCGAAATAAAAGGATTTACAGTCAGTCGGTATTGTTTATCTGTGCTGTAACACTGCCAGCTGGCAGCTACCGAGTTCACTACACCCGTACTACCGAGATATTGATAGGGGGTGTGAATCATGAATTCATCATCACTTCAGTTATGTAAACAAATGAGTGTGGAATTCGTGTGAGTCTACGGTACGGTCATTTCAAATGGGACATGATTGATTGCATAATCCTTTTTTTTAATAATGACTTTAACCAGTGGTTGTCTAGCCAATGACGAGTGAAC
The DNA here is from genome assembly GCA_910589575.2 of Carcina quercana. Lineage (NCBI taxonomy): Eukaryota > Metazoa > Arthropoda > Insecta > Lepidoptera > Depressariidae > Carcina > Carcina quercana. Next base: position 13,231,563 of record OU342437.1, on the reverse strand, counting down.
AAATTTTGAGGTTATAAACTATGTTGAAGTCATTTCTTCAGCTTTCTATCGCTTGTTTTGGATTCTTGACGAGAATTTCAAAGGCTAGCCTTGGTTTCAACATTATTCGAAAGAATCCATATGCCGAATGTACTCGACATGGTAAACTCTTCTCTCACAATTTTGCGTAATTAATACTATAACACCGTCTGTGACACTTTTTGCACTATATCACACCATTATAACACAAAAATCACACATAACAGTATTATCAACCAATTCAAAAAATTGCAATGAACGACCATTTTTCAAGTTCGCGCCAAGAATCCTCTCCTTTACTTTTAAATTGGATGCTATGAGCCAGTGTTTCCCAAACATTGTTCTGTCATGGCCCGGTAATTTTCACACTGCCCCTTCGAGACCCACTTAATACTGTACCCACAAGCTGGTTCCGTTAGGTAAAATACACATTTATTAATTGTAAAAATATTTTGTTAGTACCACATAGTTTGGTATCGCCTATTTAGTCACTATATTTTATTGCGATGAATTCAGCTGCGGCTTATTTTTTACCGAAGCATACAAGTTTGTAGAAAATGACGAAAGTTATCCTAAGATCTGGTTCCACTCCACTTCAAGTCGGTTTCTATATTCATTTTTAAGGTAAACTAGTGTAAAAAACCTAGCAACACACTTATAATTGTGACACAATTTAAGGCATTAAAAAAGTTATTAGAGGCATTAAAGACAAGGAATGTTGCAACCCGGTATTTTATTTTCGCGGTCGCGGCTCGGCTAATGAGAAACGCTGCCATGAGCGATATTGTTTAAAGATTTATTAATAGGACGTAAATATTTTTGACGTATATTCATAACCTTAGTGATATCCAAGGAACATATGCTTTATTTTATATGCCAATTTGTATTGAGAAAAATACACATTATTATATAAGGTACATACACACACACAATTTATAATACTTTGCACGCACTTATCTTATGGCTGCGCTGTCAATGCATGCTGTAGCAAATTTTTCACTTAGACATAAACGTTGATATAAATTTTGAAATTCCTATCATATTATACCAACAATACCAACAATTGGTTCTATATTATATAAACTTTTATTTATTTCCGTCACATCATCAACAGCGACAAAATTGCAATATTCAATATTAGGCTGAACTGTTCTAAAACCGACGACCAGCGGCCTTATCGTGTAACTCCAACACCGATCACGATCCCTTTGAATTTGACGTTTGAAGATGATTCACGAACTTCACACCGCTCAAACGCGACTGCTAAATGTCATTGAAAGGTATAGCGACTAATCACGAGTTTGAAAGATTATGAATGAACGAAATCGTAATTTTGACATAAAATTGGTACCGTGTAACTTTTTGACAACTAGAAATCGCTTTCAAAGCGACTCGCAAGTGTCAAATGAAAGATTCAACACTGACCTCGAATCTTTCAAAGATTTCTCGCAAGTTTATCATTGTTTTATAACTTTAATGATTAATTTAGTTTCAATGTCGTTATATCAATTGAATTAGTAGCAAGAACTATTTTGATAGCTAGCGTAGAAGAAGAAATTCAGCCGCACAATATAATAAATTGATGTTTTATTTATAACTCTCAATAATTTCAGATTGTTTTTATTATTTGCCTAAATAAGTAATAAAATCAACAAGATAATATACGTTACGTACGTAAATAATTATTTTGTATTAATTTCGAGTATTATGGTATCTCTTCAAAATTAGCTATGATGGGTGACTGTAGGTGACTACTGTTGTGTAGATAATAAATAATAATTTGTGCTGTTTGTTTACGGTGCTATGTGTGAATGGATGAGAACCCACAATATAATATTTGTATATAATTTATATTATTTATACTTCGGAAATGAAATTTCTACACCACTGCTGGTACCAAGGCTATCTTAGTTATTAGATGAAATGAAACCTTAGCAATTTTTGTAAAAAAAGATACCAAAACGAGCGATAAAAATATTTTAAGATAACTAAAGAAGTGGCTGTAAGATTTAAGGACCATTGCCTGTTAAGGTAACTAAAGAATTGGCTGTAAGATTTAATGATCGTTGCCTTTTAAGACAACTAAACAACTGGCTGTAAGATTTAAAGACCATTGCCTTTCCTGCTAAGGATAATGAAAAATCACAACGACAACAAGCGCCGATTTCATTCGTTCCGAAAGCGATTGTGATTAAGAATGTTAGACGATACCATTTAAGAGTCGCAATCCCGATCGCGATCCCGATACCTTTCAAAGGTATCGCGATAGGTGTTGGAGTTAGACGATAAGCCCCCTGGTTAGAGTCGCGGGGAGTCGCTGGATGCGGGTGGCTCGGGACCGGTCGATGTGGCGTACCATGAGGGAGGCCTATGTCCAGCAGTGGACGTTTCCCGGCTGATGATGATGATGTTCTAAAACAATTTAGGAATCGTGTAGTATCGGGTAAACCCGACAATGTCTAAAGACAAGGATCGCCCTTTGTTATTCCGTGGATGTCTTAAATTGAAGAGAAAAACTATCCAGCAGGTGCGCATCATCATCTACCTAAGTAACATCAACGCCTTACTGCGATCACCAATGCGTGGTGATTATTGCAAATCCCTGTATGGAAAGTCCAACATGGCCACCTATTACCGAGATCCACGTCAAACAGTAAACTTATGCGACTGACAACGAACGATCTTCGACTTCCATATTTTAGATCAGTGTAAATATCCTTTATCCTCAGAAACACCTCTAAGAAAACTATTTATGTGAAACGGAACGGAATCTGTCAAGAGTGACGCATACATTTTTTACATGTGGTCGTATACTGTAGCTATTTACGCTACCTACTGACGGACCATTACGTAAATTAAGCTAGAATGGCTTAGTTTTACTTACTTCACTTGTTCTGCACGGACCCGTCTTCAAGGCGCTATCTAAGGGCACATAGAGCTTTCAGTATTGAGAATGAGCATGCCAAAAGGAACTCTTTGGAAGTTATTCATAAATCATGGTATACTTCCAACCCTTAAATCATTCCGCGCTAATCCACTAATTCAATCCCTCAATTAAAATGTTGTACAACTGAAGGTTGAAGGAACTTTGTTTGCGTACCTCGAGGGCATTTGTTTACAAAGTAATTTGTTACTTTCCTTGCCTCTGGCTGCAGCAGGAACATCGCAGATTTAATAAAAGTTCATTAGACACGGCTACCGGTAAATGAGAATATTCTTTGCAGCTTCATTAAATAACTTGTTCAGTTTTCTCTTAAGGTACCGTGGAGTTGTCTTGGAATTGTTTGTTTTCAGTCTGCTATTAATTTACCTGTGTAACATTCCATCTTAGGTGCTACATGTTTTTCTCTTACACACGTAGTTAATACTAAGGCAACATAAGACTTGCCAGAAAAAAACTCGATAGTCGCAACTAAATTTCACGCCTAAAGCTTGTTATAGTGATGTATGAGCTCTTTTTTCTGCACACCAAAATACCGAAGAGAGTTTAGAAACAGAACATAATATATATCTTTCCCTTTAGTCGCCTTTTAGGGCACCCGCGGGGTGGTCCTATTTTAAAATCAGCCCAATCTTTTCATTTTTAGGGTTCCGTACGCAAAGGAGAGCAACGAGATCCTATTTCTAAGCCTCCGCGGTATGTGCGTCGGTATGTCACAGATGTTTGGAACCGTAATAGACACTAGTGACAGCGTGTGTATTATTATGGCTGCTATAATGACAAAATAATAAAACCGTAACAAAAAAGTTAAAAATGATGAAACGTGTTTTTTCAGAGTTTTTTGCTCTAAGACCTTTCATGTGTGAGTCCGACTCGCACTTGGCCGTTTTCTCCAGATTCCCAAGCTACCTCCTCTCTTGATGATTACCAGAATTTTCATGTAGATTTTACTGACATTTATTTATTAAAACACTTTCATCCGCAGGTGTGTCGCACGAGCGGTCGTACGTTTTGTTCCGCTTGGGTCGGCGCGTGTCGCTCCCTGTTCGCCAGTTCGCCGAATCCGGACGTTCGGACGCGCTCGGCTCGGCTCCGGGAACGCTCGACGTGTTCGGAGCGCCGGGGATTTCCCAAGGCGCAGGACGAACTGAATCCGAGTTCTTTGTTGATGGAAACCATTCTAGGGTGAGTAATTATTGTTTTGGTAAAATTTACTGTATAATACTTACTTTTCTCTAGATTTTACGGGATTAATTCATGAAAATAAAAAGTCCATATGCAGCGTGATCAGTTTAGCTGTCGTGAAAAGGCTACATATATCAGAGCTAATTTCACAAATAATAGATTGATAAATGAGATTAGTTTTTGTTGTTATGATAGATGAAAATTTCATACTTTATGTAGTTAATAATCTGAATAAAAACAATATTTTTGTCCTACGATATAAACGGGTTCCGATTAGACATCTTGAAGGTTATTGGCAATCAACGACGGAGATAGAATACACACACACACACACACACACACACCACTAACGTTTTAGGGCATCCGACCATCTGTCAGGACAGTGTCGACCAGACGTATCCTTTACATGAATAGGTGATATCAATATATTAACGATAGCAGGAAACTAAAAACAGAATATTCGCATATCAGGATTCAATTCATTCGCTGAATGTTAATAGGTATTCGAAATTTCGCAACAGATCGTTAACGGTGAAAATACGAATCGCAATAATCGAAAATATGGAACGAGCACTGTGCAATAACTTTGCAACAAAATTGGGATTCGCTTTGTGCCTGTTCAATATGAAGTTACAAGTATTGCCGTGATGGCGATCCCTCTGCAAGCAAGCCCAAAAATATCGTATTTCATCGCTAATTAATGCTCGGGAGAGCAAACAACAATTACGATACGTCAGTCGGTGTACGGGGAAAAAATCGACTCGCTTCGTAATAAAAAGGAGTTTTATCGTATCGGGCATCGTGTTTGTATTTTATTGGCAGTTAAGCCTAATTTCTGTTGTTTACTGCTTTTCCGATCGGCTTTTTGTTTGATTCGATATTTATCTTTTTTTCGATTTCCATCGCGATAGGGTGAAATGTGTTGATGTTAATTGGAAGATATCATTATTTGGTCCTTACGACTTTCCGAGTTTTATGAGTAACCTTTTGTAGCGTCGGGCCTCAATGAGTCTCTCGGGTTGAAAGGTCACAGCAATTTAGGATTGCTTTATGAATTTCTAATTTATGTTGTACTCGTATGTTTGTATTGCGTAACGTTTCAAGGTTTGAAAACCCAAATCAGAAATTTTAAAGCTCCCTGAGCTTAATTAGCATAAAGCTTAGGTATATTTTCATAGAAAAACTTTGATTTCGAAATTCATCGTAATTGTAACACTAGGGTAAGTGACTCGTTAATAATTTTGCGTGGTCTATCTCTAGTAATCGTAAATGTATTTAATATGAATAAACATTCTGAACCTACTCCCGAGGTAGCCAACATATAAATTATGGCCTCCTACAATACCTCACTAAAAAGTAATAATATATGATCTCTTTAGTTAGCTACATAATTGGGTCACATTGTAGGCCGAGGTCTGGATAATGGAATGATACATAATCGTGAATGTACCTGGGTTGACGAGGAGGCTTTTGTTCGGCAGGACTCGGGACTCTCGACACATGATTTACTGATACTAAGTTTTGAAGTAAGAGGTTTATAAAACAGTAATCTTGTTGTATGCTATTTTTGTAAGCGCTGGTAGCTCAGGTGAGTGAGATGACTGATGTTCTCTAATCTGGAATTAACATAGGCTAGGTTTTATTTTTAGTCTTAGTATTTCGTCAACCGACTTCAAAAATGAGGAGTATGTTCCGTGATAACTCCGGTAGTTATGAATTGATTTTGATGATTCTTTTTTTGTTTGGTAGAGCATACTGCAGAGGTGCTTCCATAATAATATAAAATTTATCGAAATTAAAAATCGAAGTTAATTAATTAACATTTTAGGGGATGAATGCTGTAGACTTTTAGGCTTTTTGAACGCGTTAATTATTTAGTTTTATTTTAATTATTTTTGTAGTCTTGGGTTTTCTATGAATATGTATATACATGATTGTAATTATTATAATCATCTAGTCTCACTGAGTTACATTGCAGTTATTAGCAACTGCAGTAAAAATGACAAAAACATACAATTGGATTCAAAAACAAGGAAAACATTTTGTACTAACCTGCACATTCTTAAGGAATTCAAAGGCGTGTTTGTAGTTGACTATGGTCCAGGGATAGACGTATTGTCTGACGCTGACGTCATCAGCTGACGGAACCAAAATGTGGTCATATACTGCTACCCGAAGCAAGCTCAAAGTCCCTCAGCGCGTTCATCAATGGAACGAGCTATGCTAAAAATTTCTCTACGTGATGAAATCATAGTTCGACAGGTCAGTAACTGAATAAACATTTTGAATTTGAATGTAATTCATTCTCTTTTTCATAGTTATCAGTTCCTTCTTCAGTTCCTTCTTCAGTTCCGTCTTCAATATTTAGTATATTTCGCTTCGATTAGAACCTTACCCGACCTAAGCCCACGTAGCGCCAACCAGTTGACGTCAGGCGATTTGTCTGTTGTTGACATATTAATTACCGGACTGTCTGAACGCGGGTAGGCTGTCGACGAACGTGTAACAGTTGAACAATGTATTTGTACCCGTTTCACTCTCTAGATAATTTAATTAAATTTCCTCGAGTGTTTATTTGACGTTTTAATTGAATTTCTGCTTCCGAACAACAGTTTACTTAGACGTCATCAGAACGTTTGACGCACTCGTTCGGTCGGATGAGCGCATTCCTTGAGCGCTTATCAAACATTACATAATTAAAATCATTTAGGTCGAAACATAATATGAATAAAAAAGAAAATAAATAGTTTTTAGGGCTCCATACCCAAAGGGTAAACGGAACACTATTACTAAGACTCCGCTGTCTGTCCGTTTGTCACCAGTTTGTCTCTCAAAAACCGTGATAGACAGTTGAAATTTTCAGGGATGATGATGATGAGGATATTATTCTGTTGCCGCTACAACAACTAATACTAGTATTAAAGGGGGCTCCCATAAAACATTTTTTTTCTAGTTTTTGCTCGATATTAACAACGGAAACAGGTAAACAATATGAAATTCGCAGAATATTTTTAGTTATTCAATACAAAAATAAAGGATTAAATTAAAATAAAACGTGATTTTTTACCAGATAATGATACGGAACCCGTCGTACGCGAGTCCGGCTCGCACTTGGCCGGTTTTTTTTTTCATATATATTTTTCATAAATCGAGTGATTAATGCATACAACTTAAAAGTAAATTCTTCTGTAACATATTTGATCGTGAATGTATAAGACCTCAAACAGTGGAGTGAGATACGTATTTAAACCAAATCCCTTATCCCAGCACAACATTAAGGCTTGTTTTCATTGCAATCGTCCCATCCAATCAGAAGATATGAGATTTTCAACTTTTAAGTTTATTTACGAAAAACACACTAGGAGATATTATTAAACGCAGTCATTGACAGTTGCGAAAATCGAGCAGAATGCAGGAAATAGCACAAAAACAGAAAATAACACGTTATTTCATACAAAGTGTTATTTTCTAAGGTTTTGTGTTATATTCAAATAACACGTTATTTCTTACGCTGATGAAATCGTAGTTCGTTAGTGGTTAAATAAAAATATTTAACTGAAAAATGTAGCTCTATTGAAATGTTTTCCACGAATTAATTCATTACTGATTTAATGGCACATGTTGCGCGGTTGTCCAAATATTTACACGGCTTTTTGTTACAGGTATCTGTAATGGCAAGGATGGTCCCGTCTCCAGACTGGTTCATCGGAGTGGATAGCTTCGATCTCTGCGTGGACGGGAACTGGCTAGATAGTATCACCATTGAGGTAATTCATCATTATCAGCCTGTATATGTCCCCACTGCAGAGGCTCAGGCCTACTCTCCTACAGAGAGTGTATGGGTCATAGTCCACCACGCGGGACCAGTGCGATTGGCAGACTTCACACACACCTTTGAATTTCTTCTTAGGAGTATGCAGGTTTCCTTTGTATGTTTCCCTTCGCCTAAAATCGAATGGTAATTATTTTTATCATTCGTACATAAATTCCAAATAACAAATTGGAATTCGGGGGCCGGAATCGAAGCCAGACCTCGATTGTTGAAGGACTGTCGCTCTACCCAACTGAGATACCATGGATTTTTGCATGAAGGTAAAAATATTATCGCCCACCCTATTTGGGGGCGGGCGGCACAGTAATATCTTTCTAGCTTCATAGATTTTTGTTTGTATTTATTTACAGTTAATTATATTGTATTGAAACGAACCATAGTTGAGATGGAGGGCACCCTTAGTAAATTCTCTTTCATTGTACAAGTCTCAATCCCACCACATAAATTCCTTGTATCTAACATCTGTAATTCTCAGGTGGATCCCCTTGACGCCGGGACAGACAACGGCTTCACTTTCACGGCACCGAACTGGCCGACCGCACCGCAGGGCGTCGCATACCGAATCACATCCAAGTACCCCTCGCACCCAGCCGGATCATTCTTCTACCCGCACTTGAGAAGACTTCCGCCTATAGCCACTTTCCAATTTATCAAGGTAAGTATTCGTTGTTGTAAACTACTAACAAGACAGTCGAGGCTCTAATATACCGTAGAACATATTGACGAAAGGAATAAACGAAATGGCTTGTCTATCAATCTAAGACTATTCTTAATATACAAGGCCTTTTCAATTGTCTCATCAATAATACATTTTTTACTTAATTATTAAGAAATAGTTCATACAATTTTCGTTTTCAATGTGCTTTGGGGGGTATGAAAACGCTTGTTTGGAAGGCTGTAGCCGAAATTTCATTCAATGAAATACCAGATAAATGTCGTGTGGTTTCAGCTTTAAAATAGTCCACTCCATGTCTTCCCGCGGGTATCGTAAACGGCGGCTAAAATACAGGAGATTGGCAGCAACATCTACCATGTAACAAAAACAGCTTAGTGGAATCACCAATCCACCTGCAAATCATGAAAAATCGGACGTAGCGATTTATGAGTGAGTCTCAGTACAACGGTGGACTTACGTAGCTGGAACGATACCACGATACGAGTAATACGAGTATAGCCTTGTTTCCAACACCAGTCCGTCTTGGCGCGGCAAGCGATTAGCGATAGTTTAGATTGACAAGAAATGTCCATCAATGTAATTAATTGATAAGTGGTGAATAGGCCTGTTTCCACTAATAACAAATTGCTTGGTTTATAGTTTCTAATTATAAATGAGGAGACGAAGATAAGAAAAAACTAGTATATTTCTCAAAAAAGTTAAAGATTATTAATATTTTTAGAAAATGAATTCGAAAAAAATAGGCATTAGGTCACGTGACAACGAACACGAAGAACGCGGCGCAAGAAAGTGTGACGTCACGCCTCGCAAAACATCATTGTTGTTGTTGACGTTTTCATATCACAGAGCAGGTTATTTCGCGAGCTGTGACGTCATTCAAGACGCCATGACACTATTCAGCGTTTTCGAGGGAAATCTAAATGGCTTTTTTAAAATACAAAATACGTAGTGTAAATATTGATTTTTCTTTAAAATATAGTTTTTTTGGGATAAAATAGATATTAAAGTATATAATTAGCCAAGTTTTCAAATTTAGTCAACTAGCCTATTCTAGTCAAGCAAAATCACAGAATCTTCAGATCTGGTTAGTTTTAATCCTAGAAACACTTTGAGGAAACTGCCACCAATTGATGCTGTCTAATTTATCAAGGTGAGCTACGGACGGGACAAGGGCTCTGAATTATAAATGGAACCACGATGCAGAACGTGTGGCTACAATCTGTGTCTTGTGTGTTTCTTAATTATAAATGCCCAAGCTCCTCTTGGCTCCCCAAAACCCTTGGTTTGTTTTATTGACTTACTTATATACATAGTCTAGCAACAAAAACATCTCGGAATTCAATTTATTTTTGTGCATACCATTTTACCTTTGAACTTGCACTTTAGAAATGTTTACGTGAATTGAAAGTATGTGTGAGTATGAAAAGTTAAACCACGGCTAGATATATAGTTGTGTAGTAAAACTGGTTTTATGTTAAATATTGTAGGAGTTAGTCCCTATAATGTTGTCTAAAACTTCACTGGCTCGGCAAGTCCCACGTGTTGGCTACTACTAAATTTTCACACTCGCCCACGGCTGTCATCTGTCAGTCATTTGACAGTCACGTTTCGCAAACCAATCAATTGACACACGAGACAGTACGAATATGATATGGCGCATACACTAAAGATCTTATACGCACAATTGTCGCTTTGTTAATATTAAATACTGTTCTGTTTAAAGTTACCAGCTTCATCGCCAATATCAATTCAATATTACTTTATTGTACACCAATATAAGCTTAAGTTACAAAAAATGTACAACAGGCGGTCTTATCGCTTACAGCGATCTCTACCAGACAACCAATATCATACGGTATCACCGTAAAGTACTGTCGAAAAGGGTCTCCAACGAAATCCTCCTTAAACAAATGATGTCATAAATATGAAAATTTTAATTCTCTGAATCTGTTCCTATACTTTTCAATATGATTTTTTAAAATATCATAAATTATATAAGTTTTTCCTAGAATTCGTTTCATGCGTAAACACCATAAACAGTGTATATACTCGTACATACAAAAATAGGTTTAAGCGAGTTGTAAGAGAAAGGAGGAAACTTCCGAAATAGATTTTATGGTAGTACGTATTTTTACTAATTCTTGATATTTCAACAACTTAACGATCCAGCAATCTTCATGAACATGTAAAAATATACACATTTGTAGTGAATGAGTTTTAAAATAATCCTTTGTCACCAGCTCCGAGAATATGAGCTCTCCGAAGTGTTCCATCGCAGCAACGACGACCGAAGATACGATGTCCTTCAACTGGACAAGCTGAGCCACAACAGCATCGACGTTTTGGATGGCAACAGAGCGCTGTCAATCGCTGAGGAGGTCGAAAGGGCTGAACAGGCGCCCAGGATCTACTCTGAAGGGTCTCTGACCACACCTGATGCTGCCTATTCGTATTATTCCCTGTAAGTAACAGTCCCTGAACGAGACCTGCTCGTAAAGTACTGTAAGAAAAAGTTAAACCACGGCTAGATATATACTGGCTGCATGCGGCCAGCAGTTCTTAGCAAGGAGGTTTGAGAGTTGCTTGCGTGTCTCTGTGGTGGAGGCGCGCGGCCGACGTCGACACCCCCCGCACTACCCCCGCACTTCCCCGCAGATTGCGTCACCCCTTCGTTCAAGGAGCGTGAGCTTATGTTTTGTGTCTGTTTAGGCTTTGATATAATTCAATTGTACCAAAATATAGATATAGTGGTGTTTATAGTACATTATTCTACTACACGAACACAATTAAAAGTACCCAACACCTTAGTCAGGTAAAGACCATTAAAGTTATGGGTCAATTGGTAAGTTTTCTGTGCTCTGAGATTGTAAAAACGTGAGCAACACTTATATGACTTATCTTTATGGGGACCAGTGCAAACTGTAACATCAGACATCACAACACATCTATATTTGTCTTCTTAGAAGTATACGGGTTTCTTCTTGATATTATCCATCACTGCACCTTTCAGGAAGCACTACTTGTTAGATGTGCAAAAAATAACATAAGAGTGTCGTAATATAAAAATAAACACTTTCGTTCTAATAACAGACTAGATGTTGGAAACTAGCATGCTTTAAATTCCATGCATATTTTTCAGCTATAATAACATTCATATTTGAAACAGTTTTTATGGAGGTCATTGCCACTGTAATTTAAGTAATATTCAGAGTCGAACAGCTATTTACTACAATCTGGAAATACGCCAAGCTCGAGTCAAGTCTAGACAGTGACTGAATGAGTGTGATTTGAAAATTTTGATGACATTACAAACATGCTAACGTCATAGGTTTTTCAACTGGCTTCAACTTCTATTATTACAGTCATGACTTTCTTTTGCCACGGCTGTTATGTTTTGTATCTCCACCCAACAAATAGTTCAGCTTTCTGAAGTGTTGTGCAAGTCCCCGACTATCACTTAGAGGACAACCGATATATACTAATGGTGGTTAATGGTGCTCTACTGTCCATGAATAATTAACGTTATCCCTCTCCTAATGCTTCCATACTAAATTTCTGTTACCATAATCTTTTGGAATAGAATAGCTGGCTTTGATAAGTAATTACCTAAAAATAGGAGATGAAATTATTGTGTTGCTACATTCACTCTTGCTTGTTCCTATGTAGTGTGTTGAAAAAAATGTCAATTAACGATGAATGTGACATGGTTCAAAAGTGGATACATATTTTGTACTCGAGTGTACATTGACATGGAAGAGAAATATATAAATTCTGTGCCATGACCTGGAAAACTACTGTTTCAAATTTAGTCTGTAAAAGAAGTTTCTTTCGCAGGACCAACACAACAGTAAGCACCACAGAAGAACCACGTTCAGCCAATGAGTTACCAACGTCAGGGCCAACAGCGAGTGAACGATCCGCCCTGCGCAGCCTAGCGCGCCGGTACCGAGCCAGGCGGCGACGCAAGCTGCGCGCGGACAATGCTGACCCGGCGGAGAGGAGAAAGCGGAAAAGAACTAGTAGGTTCACTTAACAATTCAAAATTTCTTAATAAATTGGTGTAAAAAATTAATATATATTAAGCAAGTGTTACTACGCTGGGATTTTATGCCCACTACGAAGTCAAAAATACGTAGAACGTCAGAGGTAACGAAAGAAAAGAATCAAAGTAATCAGTTCCTTATAATAAAGCTATCAATTTTTTTAATGACAGTTTTTACACATATTCAACTGTTTGTAAGATGATGGTCCCTCTTTTTATTATTTCCCAAGAATATTATCTGATACCTTATTCTGAGTCCAATATAGATTTAGTATGTTTTCAAATCAATACCGGCCAAAAAAAAATTACCGCAAAAATTTCCGATCGTTTCTGCTAAACATATTAATTCTGCGTTATTTAGTTGTCCAAATAATTCAATATTTAATATATTCATTCAGAGCTACTAGACTGCCGGGTGTCAGCGTGGGGTGAGTGGAGCCCTTGCCGTAGCGACGGTGGCTGCGTCGGATCAGCGATGCGCACGCGCAGAATTATCCGCCGGCAACGACCCGGCGGCGCACCGTGCCCACCGACCGCACAATCCAGATGGTGCGCTACCAACTGCACCGCGCCACTCGTAGAAGACTGGCGAAACAATCTTACGTAATCGCATTTCTTTTTTAAAACTTTATTTCCCTGACAGCTAATTCACTGTACAAGTGACCAATATGTTTATAAATGTAACTGATGTATCTCTGTCTCCTTCACTTCTACGTTCATCGTGAATTTCATTAGCATCTGTGTCTGTCCGTCCAATGGTATCATTTTTTATTCCAACTTTTGTTTATATTTATTGGATCTTGAATGTAAATTCGTGGTGTGTAAAAATAAATCAATAAAATTGTTGTATAAAATTAAAATTAGTAAGAGATGACTGTCGATGTTTGGACTTAGATAGAGTTCGGTTATTTTCAGCTGTACTTATGTAAGCTTCTTCTAATATTTTCATTTCTTTGTCAATTATCGTTAGGGATTAAGTATAAGCGTAAGTAACAGTAATTGGCAATTCTTTTTTTAAATTCCACGTTGCACAATGTACCATCCAGGTCGTTCAATTAAAGCATTTTAGTGGATGTTTTAGCTGTAATGAAAACTTTTATTTTTCAATACTAGATATTTATTTACACACACTTCTGCTCTAGTACAAACTGATATCGTGTCTTATGCTATGAAAATAAATAATGTATAACTTTATTTGATGTCTCTTTTCGATATTTAAATGTTTCTACTGTTATTAATAGGTCTCTGAGATTATTCTTGGACAGTGTTACCAATCATACCTAAATATAAATCTTACTGGAATTAATCAATTTCCTTGCGAATTTCATTTAAAGTAAAATGACATAAGGTAACCAGACTTCTTAATATACATATCGTTTACTTAAGTACGAGTATTACATAACCCTGTGACAGTAACTCAATAAAATGTAGTTAATTTTAGTGGGTGTTGAATGAATCCAAAGAACGCAGCTTTTATTTTTCATACGAGTAAGTGTAAAAATACATTAAAATTAGATAAGTACACACCTGTTAGCTAGGTAAAAAGCCTTCTGTGAGAACGACACTAGAGTGAACGGGTTTTATCTAAATTTCAGCCGAAAACTTGAAGAGGATATTTCGCAGCTATTACTGAATAAGATATCGCTTGAGCATGCCAAAGAAAGAATTCTAATTAGGCTTAATTTGTTGACAAACTGACATAATATAAATAAGGAACAGTACCATTAACTTCTTTTTGAAAAGGTAATATTAATGACTCTATTGAAAATATATATACAAGTCTAGCAAAGCCTAGTAAGGGAATACAAATCGTATGACCACAAACACTTTTATGTGCAGAAGCAAAATTTACCCTTTCAAAGATAACTTGGTGGTGCAATAAACAAAAAAGTCTAGCAAAGAGATTATACATTTATTGACAAGACAGTATAGATGAATTAAACATTCGAATCGAAATAAAATTTAAAGTATCTAGATTTATTCTAAAGAGAAGTGAAAGCTATATGTAGGGTGAACTGTAAAATAGAGCCAAAAATGAAAGCTGAAATGTTAACCTTAGTGTAACTATTGGAGTATGTGTATTTTTTACAATGTAAATTATTCTGATTTCAGTAATAAAACCATCTTAAACGAACGATGTAATTTTATTGCTATCCCAAAAAGTTACTTACAACAAAAGCCATTATTCATCAACATCGAAACGACACAAATATTAAATTGAACAAACCTCCTGTAGAAGTTACAATAAACATACGCTGTGTTTTTAAAACTTTGTGCACAAGAATTTTGCAATCGATTGCACAAGCGGGCTTCTTCCTATTCGTGGTTCTACAATGCAAATGCCTTTCACCTTCACAGTTACATTTCCGTCTACATAGTTTTGGTATTAGTTTGCGTTTTTTTTTATTAGGATAAAACAATATTATTGTGTAAAATAACGAAAGAGTCGAATAAATAATGTCATGAAAGGCAGTCGCGTTGAACCCATATTGTGAAAAATCCCGATTGCATTGAAATAACGGCTGTGAGAAATCAAGAAAGTACTACACTGCATTTGTCTGGAATCCATATAGTTTGGGAATCATGAACAGGAAGAAAAGCGTTTGTGTTGCGATCTCAGAGTTTGTACACAAAAGATTATTTACATATCTATAATCACATAACATTCATTAGAATGTTTCATGTGCGAGGTCACATGTGGCCAAGGCGCTATATCAGAACAAATTAATATTAAAATTTAGATTAGATAAACATTGGATACTAAATAGATACACTCGTAATAAAAAACAATACCAATGTTAAAGCTCAAAATACTGTCGGTAGAAATCCTGCAACGCTGGTATTTTTCCAATAATTTTTTTCCAAGAGCAGCAATAAGCAATACAATTTGAATAACATAAATTCGTATATCGTTACATTAGGTACCATATCTACGGCTGTGCCTTTAGTATTTGAGTCAAAGCCTGCACGTTTGTAGGTCAAGCAAACATTATTAAACTCTCAACTTTTAATTCTCCCTGCTCTCTTGGGAACAGAGTTCTCTGTACCCTTATTACACGGGACAAATTAGTTTGCCTTGTAATTCACCTCGTCTTTTCACTAAATACAATGTGGCATCGTGTATTCATGCTGCGGACTTCATCTCTAGTCTATTATCCTCGATAAGACCTACTTTGTCGTAAGGATAGTAATCTCTTTGGTAGTACCACAAGGCTGACGATTCGGTCCGATTCTTTTCGTATTTTAGAAATGAAAAGGATAATATTGTCGAGAAAAATGGAAACCTATTACGTTAAATTAAGAGCCTAGGAAGCTGCGGTGTATGTTGTTGAAAATATGTTTATGGTAAGATAATAACAATAAAAACAAATATTCAAACCTGTTACTCAAGTTTTTCCTACTTATCATTATCAGCTAGAAATGTTCACTGACCAAGTCCATTGTCCAAGGGCAAACATACTATATATTTTTCACAATTCATATCATATATGTGTTGTAAAAATATGAACCCGATTTTAAAAACATTTTCGATTTTGAAATTTACAAAGTATCTATACTGTGAATTATGAAAAATATTTTCTGAGAGCTAATGATTAACAAGACATGACACAGGGCGATATGCATTATAATACCCGTGTACCACCAAAGGCTAATGGAACATTGGTATTCGTACCACTAATAACCTACTACAATTGCAAATCTGCATGCCATCGTAGTGATTGTCATCCCTATAAAAATCATTTACTAACCGTCCCGGGTTCAATTCCCAGTGGAGGTACCTATCAGTACTCGGTTTGGTTGGTGATTGGCCATATTACCTAAGTCTGCCGCCAAACAGCAGTGTTAATAGCACTGTAGGATTCCTATATGAAAGTTAGCAGAGCTCCTCATAAAGTTGAGGCTTCTGGGTGCGCACGCTTACCATCCAACGGCCTTATCGTCACTTACCATCAGGTGAGATGAAGGCCAAGTGCAAACACATCAAACATATATGGATAGGGTATTTATCTTTAGAAATTGATTTTTCCAAGTTATTTTTTTTTTCATTTGACGTGGGCAGGTCTTTTACGTCCTTTACTGTGGTCCGAATAAACAAGCTCAAAGTCACTCAGCGAGCAATGGAACGAGCTATGCTCGGAATTTCTCAACGTGATAAAATCCGGAATGAAGAAGTCCGTAGACGAACTAAGGTCACCGACATAGCTCGACGTGTCAGTGAGCTGAAGTGGCAATGGGCAGGCCACATCGCTCGAAGAACCGATAACCGGGGAGTAAAGGTTCTCGAGTGGCGACCACGTACCGGGAAACGTCTACCAGGCCGTCCCCTACTAAATGGACCGACGACCTGCGGCCTTATCGTGTAACTCCAACACCGATCACGATCCCTTTGAATTTGACGTTTGAAGATGATTCACGAACTTCACACCGCTCAAACGCGACTGCTAAATGTCATTGAAAGGTATAGCTATTAATCAAGAGTTTGAAAGATTATGAATGAACGAAATCGTAATTTTGACATAAAATTGGTACCGTGTAACTTTTTGACAACTAGAAATCGCTTTCAAAGCGACTCGCAAGTGTCAAATGAAAGATTTAACGCTCAGCTCGAATCTTTCAAAGATTTCTCGCAAGTTTATCATTGTTTTATAAATTTAATGATTGATTTAGTTTCAATGTCGTTATATCAATTGAATTAGCAGCAAGAACTATTTTGATAGCTCGCGCAGAAGAAGAAATTCAGCCTCACAATATAATAAATTGATGTTTTTTTTATAACTCTCAATAATTTCAGGTTGTTTTTATTATTTGCCTAAATAAGTAATAAACTCAACAAAATAAAATAATATAAGTTACGTACGTAAATAATTATTTTTTATTAATTTCGAGTATTATGGTATCTCTTCAAAATTAGCTATGATGGGTGACTGTAGGTGACTACTGTTGTGTAGATAATAAATAATAATTTGTGCTGCGTGTTTACGGTGCTATGTGTGAATGGATGAGAACCCACAAAAAAATATTTGTATATAATTTATATTATATATACTTCGGAAATGAACTTTCTACACCACTCGTGGTACCAAGGCTATCTTAGTTATTATAAGAAATGAAACCTTAGCAATTTTTGTAAAAAAAGATACCAAAACCAGCGATAAAAATATTTTAAGATAACTAAAGAAATAGCTGTAAGATTTAAGGACCATTGCCTGTTAAGGTAACTAAAGAATTGGCTGTAAGATTTAATGACCGTTGCCTGTTAAGGAAACTAAACAACTGGCTGTAAGATTTAAAGACCATTGCCTTTCCTGCTAAGGATAATGAAAAATCACAACGACAACAAGCGCCGATTTCATTCGTTCCGAAAGCGATTGTGATTAAGAATGTTAGACGATACCATTTAAGAGTCGCAATCCCGATCGCGATCCCGATACCTTTCAAAGGTATCGCGATAGGTGTTGGAGTTAGACGATAAGGCCCCTGGTTAAGGTCGCGGGGAGTTGCTGGATGCAGGTGGCTCGGGATCGGCCGATGTCCAGCAGTGGACGTTTCCCGGCTGATGATTATGATGTGGGCAGGTCAAAACCCAACAGTGTTCATGAAAAATTGGTAACAGCTATTCCTTATCTAACCCAAGACCTGGTTTTTATCAGCAAACAGAATCATAACTCTTTGAGAGACAGTGGTGTGTAGGTGGAAACTTTTCCGTTTGAGGCCCATTTCTTCATTTAGCACCGCAACCACCCACTTATAAAATTTATAGACACGTTACTTTATAACACGATGACATTATATGAATAATAAATGATTAAATAGGTGACATAGCTTTGTAAACATCATACCTATTTAGATTTTACTAGATTCCGAAAAACATCTTCATTTTAATGGAAGTAGAAAATATTTAATAGGGACTACACATTATAATAAAAGTGTGAACTTTTCGAGTAGTAGTAATAGGTAGATGGCATTTCATGATACCTCAGGGATGATATTAAGTGAATATATTTTAAGGCCGATAGCAAATTGCTACTCGTAGATTAACGCATCGTTATGCATAATAAATTTGAAAAATGAATTCTCCTCCTCGATAAGTGTTTTTTGTATTCTCTGGTTGGAAGTGATAAGTTTGTCGATTGTGTAGTCACTGGTCGTGACCCGCTGGGCACAAATTGGGTCGGATAATTACGTTGCCGACGACACGGGGAATGTTGAATAATGCTATTTTTTTCTTTCTCCGAACAGGAAATGAGGACGACGTCGTAAAAATTAAATCAGTTCGTTTTGAGACAAGTCTCTGTATTAAAATGCTCATTCATATTGTTTATACGTAATTATAGCATTCAATAAAGCGCACTGAGTCTGCGTCTAGGAGACGATAAGACTTGCAGATTCAGAAGAGGAAGATGAGACACCTATCCACATCCTCTGTCACTGCGATGCACTCCATCACAGTAGACAAATGTACCTTGGAGGTCATATCGTCACACCAGAAGATATTAAGGTCTCCATCCCTAGAGATATCGTCTGGTATATGACTGGAGTGGGCCTCGGGGCCTTTAACCACATAAGGGTCACAATAGATCTATAAAGGTAGTTATGATTGGGCCCGGTATACCGACCCCAATAATAATAATGGGCCTAACTGTTGGATTCACAATCCAGAGGTACCGAGTTTGATACCCAGCGCAGGGTATATTTGACACTCTGTTTTGGGAATTTTTTTATGTCATCCTAGGCAGCTACCAACATATTGTTTAACTAACAATGAATTTGCCAATGTATTAAAAGCAATATGTTGTTTATGCTAAGTAAAGAAACATTGAGGCTTTGCATCAAATGGACTTATCATCAGTTACTACCAGATGATATGGTCAATTGGTCAACTGGTTATTTTATCGTTGTATTTATTATGTGAATATTTTATAGTTTTAAGTTAAAATTTAGCAATTATTTCGCACACAGACTGCTTTTGAAGTAAATCAATGATTGTAAGTTCGAACTCATTAAAATAATTATGCACATTTGTAAGATTATTTTTAAACCAATTCATATGAAATATTTAATTATTTTCTACTCTCCAGACATTTTTATGTAACAATTATTTAACATCTGCGCTTCTCACAAAGGGTAGTACATTAAAAATTTAACAAGGAATTAGTGTTCGAAATTCCTTGCTCCATTTGTTTTATGCCCCACTTCAGCGTGCACGCGGTCTTTGGGAATGCTAGAAACCGAGTCAAAGTTTTTCCTTTGGACCGCATTCAAACAATTTACTGCAGTCTTAAACAGGGCTGAATTCCTACTGATATTTTAAATGCGAGTATGAAACTTTATCTTACTAAATAAATATTTTATACGAACACTTCGTGGGTATTTGGAAAATGACATGCTGAAGTAATAAGTGCTTCTAGTTTATTTCATATATAAATAAAGTTTTTTTTCCGAGAACTAGCTCATTCGAAATAAAATTAGCATGTGTTGTATTATGGATCTTTAACTAACCCTAAACAAAAACTAGAATCATTAAGATTCTCGGTTATGAAGTAAAAGAAGGACAAAAGATTAAAAATCTCTGACCGATACTCTGGCTACCGAAAAGACAATATCACTGAAGCGCTGATTAGAACGGGTCAGGTTCGAACTTAAACTTCGCTTTTTTTTTCCTAGGTGCAAAGGAGCTACCTCCTTTAAGCCCTATTTTAAATATCTGCTCATTAATTACTAGCAAAAAATATCAAACATAAGCAAATATTGATAATAAATGGATATCCCCTAGAGTTGACACAATCAAAGATTTACAAATAATAATAAAATAAAAATTTAAATTTTGTCCGATACTTGAAATTATTAAAAGAAAATTTGACTAAATTTTAAAAATATATTTATTAAATTTATATAATTGCCTTTAAAAGAAGGCTCGTCTAGGGAAATTAACTCTAAGAACCGATTTCAAAAAGAAATTTAAAAAGCGTATCCAGAAAAAGGCCGACATTAAAACATGTAATTAAAAATGTCGGGTCATTTCCAATTTATTGACTAGTGATAATAACTAAACGATTATATCTCACTTACCTAATGCCATTCAACGTTAGGTTCTGAAAGGGTGGGATGAAAAGTTAGTTTCTAGATTTGAAGAAACGAAATAAGCCATGTTTGAAATCATGTCAAAATCAGGTCGAACATTTTCAAACAACATTACCGACCACACAATATTTTCGAACGCGTCCGAATAAACCTTCATCCATACTCTGTTTATCCGAATAACGCTGAGTTTTCCGAACATATTTGTCATCACGTTATGTTTTCTCAAACTTGTACGTTGAGCGTTTCCTAAACATTGTATCAGCCAGCCCTTTCTTTATTCTGCCACACGAAAAGGACGGATACTCACATAGAATCGTCTTCGACAAAATTCTTAAATTTTAAAAGGGGGTCAAACGATTATATTCTCTGCTTCCTAGATTCATACTTCTTCGGTAGTTTTAAAACCCAACTCTACGTTCCTAGAATAAACGTTAATATCGCGTACACGGTTTCGCTGCAAAGTTTTGCGTCTACTTAATACTATGCCAAGAGTTCGTTACGTAGATAGAATCTTTAATTTCCTCACTTTGCCTCAATGTCATTCGTTTCACAAAAGGTCTGTAGTTGAAAATGTTCAAAGTTTGAGTTATGGTGTCGAAAGGATTGGAATTACCTCGTCTTTTTGTTCATTTAATGGATTCGTTTCGTAAAACGTCTGCTGTGAGTTATCCGAACAAAGGCAGTATTTCTCATACGGTAAAATCCTTACTTTCATCACATGCTACATCCATATTTCAAGTTTATTAATCGCAGTACAATGATTACGAGTATACAATTTAACCTCATATAAATTATTAAACATCGTTAAATATTTAATTTTTTGTAACCACGTCTTTGATTTATTGTTTTTCAATAATTACCACTCTATAAAATTGGGTAGTTGACAAAAACTTATATGGTTATTACATTAGCTGTAGGAAGTGTGATGCTGATCATCATCCAGGAAACGTCCACTGCTGGACATAGGCCTCCTTAATGGTACGCCACATCGACAGGTCCCAAGCCACCTACATCCAGTGATTCCCCGCAACCTTAACCAGGTAACGGACCACCGTAGTTGGGGGACGACCCAGTAGACGTTTCCCGGTACGTAATCGCCACTCGAGAACTCTTGCTCGCCGTTGCGGTTTTATAACCAAAACTACGGACGGAAACTTAATATATGTAAATATTTAAATTATAAACATACCTTAAAGTACTCATTAATTTTCAATGCGTAGTGGATAAAGCTCATTTTATTATTCATATCTCTCCCCTGGTATCCCTAGTGATTGCATTAGACAGTTCCCGACCCTCAAATTGTGCGTGTATTGTATACCCTTGTGTATTTTGTAAGCGGCTTTGCATTCACTCACCCGATGCCTTCCGATGCAGTTGTCATTTCTGACGTTGAAGAGGGTAGCTGGCGACGGGATGAATTCATTTGGGTATTTGAAAATGCCTTTGACGGAAGAGATGATTCTATGTTTCGACCTTATAAATGTATTGAAAGGCATTGTGGACCTATTACTTTGAAGAACCAATTCAAAGAAATTCTATAATAATACTAAATAAGGCCTTTATTAATATAAACTACTTGAGTTTTGTCGGTAACTTCATCCGCGTGGGCTTCAGAAATTATCCCAAGGCAACTACTTGATGGGAATAAAAATTAGACTGTCCTTTACCGACCCTTAAATGATCCCTATACAACTGTCGTTATGTATCTCTATTATGACGTAAAGGAAAGGCAAACAAACAAACAAAACTTACTGTAACATTTATAATATTAAGTATTCAGTGGAAAGTTGCATAGGATGGGAATTCTCTCAACCATAAGTCTCAAATAATGAGGTAATGATGCATATAACATGGTGTTAGCTAGCAAAGCAGGCAGAAAAAGTTCAACGCATCAAATCGAATACTGTCAGGTGCACCGCTGGGAATCGAACTAGCGACTTCAAGAGGCAGCCCGGATATGAAGCCAGAACAACGGAGACGTCGGGCGTAATAAAGCGACATTATCATTTATACAGCATGGCCACCCGAAACCCAACAAGGCAATTTCTGAGAAGTTTGTGCTTGTATCTCGAAGCCGGCGGAAGTTTTCATTCGTGCGCCGCGCCTATGAATAATGTCGCACGATCGACGTAACGGAAGCGACATCCGGCGCACGGTTCGACGGCCCGGCCGCCCCGTCTGTCCCTGCCCTTATCGCTCGCTCTGGGCGCTACAACTTGATCGGTTGGAAATTTTTAAACTTGTTCGGTTTACCTTTGACTTAAGCAAGGATATAAACGGATGGGTAGAATACGTTTGACATGATAGGTGGGTGCAAGGCACTTACCTATCTATAGTTTTCGTAGTTATTAGACGAAACAGTCTCAACTCTCAACATGCTTGAAGCGAAATGTAAGTTCAAGGTTACTAATTTCAGCAGTAAAGTTTTTAGTACGTAGTTAATTAGTAATAATAAAAACGCTTTCAAATTAAAAGACTTGGAACTTAAAAATAAAATTTGATACTGAAATGAAAATATAGAACATTATACGATCTCGTAACTTTGAAAAAAAATGAAAAAGCGAGACTCGGATGAATTCATAGCATTTTTACTTTAGAATGTTATAAAACTGTAATAAATTGTAATAAAACTGATTAAAAAGAACTCAATATATTAAAAATTATTAGAAGTATATCCACAGATACGAGTAAAGGTCATTGGTTGGAAATTTTTAAACTTATTTCGTTCCAACGCTGTTCGGTTTACGTTTATGGTTGTTTTTCTTTGATGCTCCTGCGTCAGTGGCTTGGATTTATGATGCAGGTTAACATTACTTTCGTGTGCGCAATGAACTTTCAACCTCACCTGACGATAAGTTGCGCATTACGCTTTACGATTATGACATGGAGCGAGTTTATTATGAGACTTGTTGCACAACATGGGCCATATTGAATTTAAAACTACTGATGTTATTTAGGTTCCTGATTGTGTGATAATGAGATGACCACTACATAGGTGCACTTACATTTGTTTGGCGACGGATTGATACAGACGAGAAGATATGGCGTAAGAGTTTTCGGTCTGACACCCCCTAGATAGACTGATGATCTGGTAAAGGTCGCGGAGAGTCGCTGGATGTAAGCTACTATGAGGAAGATCAATGTTTAGCAATGGACCACTTCCTGACTTTTATCCCATTATGGTTATGATTTTAGTTTTACTGTTTGGCTTAACAGTACTGTTGGGGACAAATCTTTAAAAATATCATAGAATCCATTCGACATTCGACAGGACATGACTTGCAATTTCTTCACATACTTTCACATACACACTGAAAGTCAGACTACAGACTACTCGTTTGATACACAGTTTTAAAAACAATAATAATAATTAATATAAATAGGCCAGTGTTTCCATGTACTATATTATAAAAACTATGCTATATTGTACGTACAGGCGTGGGCTGAAATGCGGGTCTGCCGGCGGCTTGCCAACGGTAGAACAGCCCATCGGCCGTTTTATTCCATTAGATTTTTGTAAAATACAGTTATTGTATACCGTGTAACAAATAGGAACAAATAAAAGTATTTTTATTGATTTATTTATTAATTACTTCTTCCTTCTTTTTTATGGTAGTTGAAACTTATCGTCCTTAAGACTAACCAGCCAGCTCAGTTGGATAGAGCGTCAGTCCTTGAGCAATCGAAGTCTGGGTTCGATCCTGGCTCGTACCAATGAGTCCCAAATTGTTATATTGAATTTATGTACGAATGATAAAAATCATTACCATTGGCTTTTCTGTGGACACACTCCTGAGAAGAAATTCAAAGGTGTGTGAAGTCTACCAATCCTCAGGGGTTCCGCGTGGTGGACTATGGTATACACTCTCTGTAGGAGAGTAGGCCTGAGCCTGCAGAGGGGATATATATATAGACTGTTGATGACTGCATACCACAATCTTCTATGATCTGTTGCTTCAATTATACCTATATTTATAAGTAAACTGAGTGTAGCCAGCCTACATACACCCACGCGCGTCCCGTGGCGCCCTGTGCTCGTAGTTTAAACCGATCGAGACAACAATCAAGCAATTAACAACAACAGTAACTGTGAGAGATAACGACGACGGACCGACCGACGCACTAATTAGTTGACTTGTCACTACTACTACTACTATCGCAGTGTTTTATTGCATTCAGACCTAAATGTAGTCATTTTGTATTCACCCGGAAAAGAAGCGAGTTGCTGTAGGTACGCTTTTGTCGTTTGCTCTCAAGGACCTATTTTAATTTCGTTTTTCGATCGAGCTAGAAACACTCTTCATCTTATCGTGTCGGTTGTAAGATCGATGTCCGACCTCACACACACTAGTTGTCAGAGCTACCACCACCATAGAGGCCTCTGACATGGCTCATGTAGCTACCACCTGTCGTAGATAGTAACCGGGACCAACGGACGAACGTACCTTCCGAATCATGGAATCATCTTACTTTTCAGACAGTCAGGTGATTCAGCTTGGTAAAGTCTCACACAGTGATATTTGACAATACCCCCACCGAGAATCAAATCCGGGACCTGCGTGTTTTGCGCGTCTGAGTCTAACGCTCAAACTGTGCCATGGAGGCCGCCGAAGTTACAGGCCACTGCGAAAATTTTTATAGAACAATTTTGGACTCTAAAGCCAATCGTTCGTCAAATGTTTTGTGCGGACCTGTGACGTGATGTGACACTAGACTGAGTGACTGGTTACGACTTGTAGCAATAGTACTAACAATTGTCCCATTCATTACTTTGTCCGATCTATCGCTAGTAATTAACCGACTTCAAAAAAGAAGGAGGCTATTAATTCGAAGGGGAATGTTTTTTTTAAATGTTTGTTACCTCAGAACTTTTGACTGGGTGAACCGATTTGGATGATTCTTTTTTTATTTGAAAGGTGATGCTTCCCGAGTGGTCCCATTTCAATTTGGTCCAGTCCTGACAACGGCATCCATGAGAAAACGATATAAATCTTACATTTGCCTTAGTAAAAGTAAACTTTTACGGCAATTGAAGTCGGTTTCCAGTTCTTTTTGAACGCATTTACTTGTGTTAAATGTATTCGTATAGTATATCTGGATATAGTTTACGACCGTACAAATAATATAGCTTAATTAATAAGATTAAGTACAACCGAGCATCGATGTATTGCGTCCAAATTGACTTGACTTAACGAAGGATGAACGGTTTATTGAACCGTCATGATATGACGTGTAAAAAGAACCGTCAATCAGTCGATAACTTAAGATGCAACTAATACATTGCTATATGAATGAGTAAACTAACAAGTGACCATTTGTCTTATATATAAAACTCAGGAAATTTTCCTGCAAACACACATATAAAGTCAACAGGTAACTGTGTGTTCTGTCCAGATGCGTCAAACTCCCATAGCCTCACCTCTGTACACTACCGAATGACGTCATTCGTGTTCATAACAGAATGAAGTTTGCTCATGACATTTTATGAAGGGCTGCCAACAATACAGTGTAATTCTGCCCCCTAACGACAGAAGGCTGATTAATTTCGCAAGAGATAAGGGTAGTTAATAGATTTAGGATTTCCGGATAGGGAAGCTGTAGAAGTTTATGATTAATGTCATTGTCGATGAAATAGTTGGAGATGACACAGATTTTAGGAAATATTAACTGTGAGTGATTATTGGTGTAATATTTTGAATGTATGTATGCATGCATGTATGTATGCATGAATTGTGACACTCATCTATTGCAAAAACCAAACCGAAATTTATTAGATCTAAGACTCGACTTTGACCACTGACGATTTTTTAAAATGTACAGTGGGGTGACCTTCATTTCAGCTGATGGTAAGTATCGATTAGGCCATTGGATGGTAAGCTGGCCCACCCTGAAACCTCAAGCTAATGCTAAAGCTCAAGACGCTGGCTCTGATACCTTTCATACCGGAACACAACAGTGCTATTAACACTACTGTTTGGCGGCAGACTTAGGTAACAAAGTGGTAGCTACTAGCTAGCCAGGTGAACATAGAAAGTGCACTACCACCAAACAAATCAAGTACCGATATAGATATATGCATATTGTAAGTCCAACATTAAGCCAATTTGCCATGAAGGCGGTTTAAAAGATTGAAAAAAGGCAAAATTACTTAATGTTATTTGCTCAACTTTCTGCAACGTATTACTCTAAGTACTTGTATATCTAATACTAGCTGTTTCACGCGACTTTGTCCACATAGGAAGACGTGTAAATAATCTCTATTTTTCTCTCTATACTTCTTGTTGTTAGAGTCGCAAGGAGTCGTTGGATGCAGGTGGCTCGGGACCGGGCGATGTGGCGTATCATGAAGGACGTCTATGTCCAGCAGTGGACGTTTCCCGGCTGATGATGACTTCTTGTTGGCCTATCATAAGATAAATGAAGACTCCCAAAAGGTAATTCGAGGACATAGAAACTGGCAGGACAATACTTAGTATATTTTATTTATCGTCATACGCCGCTGCTGTCCCCCGTTTTTATGCCTCATATATAGAAACTTTCATAGTAACAACATAGTAACGTTCATTTTATAAGCAATGATAGGTATTTAGACATTCCATTGCATTTCCGACTGAGCGGGAACTTCATATACAAAACCTATTCACAAAATTAAAAGTTTGTATAATTTCTAGATCTATTCCTGTTCTAATAAAATATTGAATTGATGCACGATGAAAACAACTGGATTTATTTACGAGTATGTCATGGACCGACCGAGAAAAAGACGGATGTCCATATCAACCAAGTTTCCATACATCATAAAAGAAAACAACAGCAGCGGTACGATCTCCAGGCATTTTACAATGCAACGGGCATTATTCTTTTGTTTTCTTGAGGAAACCATAAACCATGTTGTCAGGTTCGTGCTCACAAATCAAAAGAGGCTTTGCCCACCTTCCTCCGACAACTTTGCGTTTTACTACATAAAACTTGCTCTTGCTCCTTAAATCTCTGTTCTTAAAGTACAAATTTCATTCACTTTATTTTTGGTAACGGTAAAATTAAATTAGCTCACCTGTACGAGTAGACTGCAGCTATCACGATTTTGTTATGTCTGTACGTTTGTATGTCATAGTGTAGTTTATTAAGAATTGTGTGGAATGCGTGGTTTTATATCTTGACTTGCATCTGTTTGCTTTTTAGGGTTCCGTAATAGTTATAGTTTCGTTATTATAGTTTCGCTCTGTCCGTCTGTCCGTCCGCGACTTAGCTCAGACACCCTTACTACTAGAAAGCTGTAATTTGGTACAGGTATACATATTAATCTAGCCGAAAAAAAAAAATTGAAAAATATTTTAGGGTGGCTCTCATACACGTAACTTGGGCATGAAATTTTTTTTCGCGTCTACCCATTGTGAGGGATATCGTTGAACAGGTAGGTCTTTATAAAATATTTAGGGTCTGGCAACATCACTTTTCGATTCAAGGATCCCTTTGTGAAATATTAAGCTGTAAAGTAAATTTTTTGGTCAAAGTTGAGCGGCGCCCCGCCCCGATATCTTCTAAACTATTGCTTTTAACCCGGAACCCTCAGATTTTGAGTCCGCGCTTTATCCGCTGCGCCACCGACGATTTTTGTCAAATTTCAATAACTATATAATATTATCAAGATTTATAGGATAACAGCTTATACTTATAACGAGAACACTTCATCTAGAGTATTCTAGAGCAAGCACGCAAGGCATGGTGCCCAGAACGCCAAACGTCAAATACGAGTATATCAAAATTATGAATGTCAATATTAATGAGTTAGAATTGAGTTAGAAGCCCACTATGCCCGTGGAGCTGGCTAATATAACTCAGATTACTGTAAGTCTAATCTATCTAAGTTCAGCTACTGCTGACCTACTGACGATTCGTAATATAGTTCCTCAAAGAGAGTCCATCAATTCCCATTTGTTCCTTATTTGGGGTCCCTCCACATAACAATTATGTTTTCGCTCTCTTGACGGTTTGTGTCATTTAAGGTGAAGGTACCTGTAAGTAAATGCTTACATTGTCTCGACAATAATATGTGATCATATCACTAGATCTACCTCTTCTTCTAGCGTTCTTCCTCTATCAATTATAGCCTTCGTCTTTCGAGTCATATAATCTTCCCATCAGCGCTTTTATCGGCTATTATCAACCTGTTCTTGCATAATTTGATAGAATTTTATAAATTATGCTCGAAATCAAACATACTTTTTTTGCATTTTGAATTGCTTTGATATAAGTCTGTACCAGTATGTAACTCTACTTATAACAGATCACTGTATATTTCGATAATACATTTTCTACCCACTTTAACCCGACCATTTGCTTTCTTTGACGTCATTCAGCTTAAGCCCAAACTCAGCGAGTAAATGCGAAGTTAAAAATAACTTTCAAGTGTCCCAAGTTTGGCTAACAATACAGTGTTACTCCCACGCGTTCTCAGAGTATTGTATACTGGAATATAAGTTAACTAACGACCCGAAAATCAGGCTTTGAGCTGGAATTGTGACACAAATTTAAGATTAATATTTTCATTTTATTTACTGTAAACTTTATTCAAGATAAGAAAAATAATTAATGCGTTCAAAAAGAACTAGAAACCAACTTCAAGTGTCCTAAAAGTCTACAGAATTCTTCCTTTAAAATGTTCACCCTTAGAGGTAGAATTATCTAGGTATATATATATATATTTCTTTTTCATAAAGCGCTGAATCAATGTTAGTAGTAACCACCTCTAAAGTATTCTCTACCAAACATAAATACAATCATCAAAATCGATTTTCATTTGGTGGAGTTATCGCGTAACATACCAAAAAAACATACATTCGAATTGAGGACCCCCTCCTTTTTTAAGTCGGTAGAAAAGGTATGAGTGACCATCCACCATTTTGTTAGGGATATTTTAGGGAACTTCATTGCTGTTGTCATTTATCTGAGTAACACAATCTTAGTCCTACAACATTTACAGTATTCAAACTATAATGCACTAAGAAGTACCTTGACCCTGTGAAGGCTCTGCTGCAGTTTTAGAGTCTTCTTTCTGTTTATTTACGGCTATTTGTATATGATTAAAACTAATTTTAGATACTATTTTTTAAAGCAAAATGGCTGCTTTTTACTGATCTTGTTCATTTGTCCTCCCTAATCTGTATTTGTACAAGTTACTGTTTTCTAGAGTCAATTTAAAGTTGCCATTCAAAGTAAACTCATCTACATGCCTCGCGTGACACTTCATTAGTATATATTTTCGTTTCAAGCCAGACATTTAATATAAACACGAACTTTGATACGCACTGTACTTGAAAAACGTAGCGATAAAGATAAAGCAGCGACGTTGAAGAGACAGACACTGTCTATGGAAATGTAGAAGAATGGCAACACATCGAACTGTAACACATAAGTCGATCCCAGAATATCAATAACCCAACTGAGACGGCATAAATAGAGCGAGATAGCCTTTTTAACGTAAAAATTTTAATTTTTAATTTTAGTGGTGACTGGCCCCGTGACTCATATGCCATAATATAGAATCCAAAAACACGTTATAAATTACTTGAAGCATTCATCGTAATTATTATTTTCTATCATAGAAAGTAGACAAGGTATCAAAAAACAAAACCTTTGAAACGAATTTTCGAAGTCAATTGCCTAAACAGCGAATTGTAGCGCGTGATAGGCCGAATTTTCCCATCTTGCGACCTCATCTCCACTATGCCCATTTTGGTTCAAGTTGTTTGCCGGGAACTATACCTGGCGGCTTAAAAACCGCCGCTTCTACAAATGGAGTGCGTGAAATTGGAAACGGTACCGGCACGGCGCGTTCATTATCATTTGTATTCAGCGTTGAGAGCGGGGGTGCACCTGAAGACTGTCAGCCAACAAGATTTATGTGTTCAGTGGAAAAGTGAACAAAACTCAGCGCTTTGTATGGAAATGTCCGCTTGATGCGCACCACCGTTTTTCTTGTTTACGTTTTTTTCCCGTGTGCGTGACGGCGTAAGTAATGGGCGGGGATTTAGATTTGTGAAGGTGTTCTCAAGGCCGTGTCTGATTTATACAGAAGCACCTACAATTTCTAAACACCGTTCCCAAGACCCTTTTTGTATTTCTGCAATTTGTCTGATGCTGACATTTATTTTCTGTCTTTTTATTAGGGCTACGTAGTCAACAAAGAATCCTTGTTGTTTCCCCGTGTCTGTCTATCTGTCCGCGGCTTAACTCAGACACTCGTACTACTATAAAACTGTAAGTCAGTCGTCTAGCTTCATCTTCTTTGAATACATAACATATATTAAGCTGTGCGAATTTTTGTTAAAGTCAACTCCCTTCAGGCCTCTGTCAGATAACCGATTGTTTTCGGATATGTGAAAATATTCACGGCATTAGTATAAATAACGAAGATAAAAATGTAAAGTATCACAGCTTTATATAACGAGTAACTGTCGACCAAATTATAATGTATACTTGAAGAGTAAAAGTTAGGCACAAATTCTATAGCTAATAGGTTAAAACCAGGTGCATTTATAACTATGTAATATTAGTCGCATATTGTGACGGGCAACCTCACACTGCGCGTGGACCGACGTGCACTTTGCTGTTTTTAGCGTTCCGTACCCAGAGGGTAAAAAACGGGACCCTATTACTTAGACTTGGCTGTCCGTCCGTCCGTCTGTCACTAGACTGTATCTCATGAACCGTGATAGTTAGACAGTTGAAATTGTTACAGATGATGTATTTATGTTGCCACTATAACAACAAATACTAAAAAACAGAATGAAATAAATATTTAAGAGGGCTCCCATACAAAAACGTGATTTTGTTGCTCGTTTTTGCTCGATATCGATACCGGTAACAGGTAGAAGATAGGTGCTTGAAAAATTCACAGAATATTTACTTATATATTCACTTTAAAAATAAATAATTAAAATAAAATAAAACCAATATTTAAGGGGGGCTCCCTTACAACAAACGTTATTTCTTTGCCGGTTTTTATAGATAATGGTACGGACCCCTTCGTGTGCGAGT
This sequence comes from Carcina quercana, assembly GCA_910589575.2. Lineage (NCBI taxonomy): Eukaryota > Metazoa > Arthropoda > Insecta > Lepidoptera > Depressariidae > Carcina > Carcina quercana. The sequence goes on along the minus strand of OU342437.1, from coordinate 13,199,747 downwards.
CCGACTCGCACTTGGCAGTTTTTTTAATACATGACTGAGCAGTGCAGCGTTACTATAAAAAATTGCAACTCTTATGTTTATGGTTACTAAAAGCTATTCAAATTGTAATACGTGTAACTACAAATTGAATGGAATAACTTTCGCAATTTAGGTCACGTCCTGTTGTTATTTTCAGTGGTTTGCGACTGTCAAAATACGAGTACGTTGTGGGTGAATTTGTTTAGCGCCTGTCCAGAATAATGAACGATTCATTTTGAAACTATAATTGTGTTGCGATTGAATTATAGGACTTGGATTTAATTGAGTATCTACATTTTTCCCATCTGGTGTTCATAAGCCTCAGGCCTAATCGGCATGCTTGCTGCCTTATTTTTTATAAGCATTTTGTATAGATTCTGTAGGTTTTCCTTGCATTCTGATAACATTTTGACCTTGTAAAATTTTATTTCAGACACCATGTCAGTTTAACCTAACATGTAAAATTTTCATTTTGTCTTTCAAATATGATTTTGAAAACAGTCCTAGAATCTTGCGGGCGAAGCCGCGGGCAGAAGGTAGTATTTTAATATTATACAAAAATACATACATATAATATACAATTTGGCCACGCTTTAGTGATAGTAATAATTGACATTAAGAACATTAAATATCTAACACAAATTCTGCTACTTGTTGCACTGAAACGGTCGCGTTGCCCACACACAAAGCTCGACCGTGTTCCGAACAAGCCTTTCTAATTGGAACCATTCCCGTTCATTCGTCCTTTCAGTTCGTTCGCTCGGCCTTTCAGTTCATTCATTCGAAGAGTCGTCACTTGTAGCGAGTCTACGGGTGAGGCCAAACGAGCGTAATTTTGTGAGTCGTGAGTCGCAGAATTTCGGTCGCAGAAAATCTGTTACATTCGGTTTCATACAAAAGTCCTATTTGATTCACACGGCAACGCAAAATGAGTTGTCTGCCGACTCACGCGCATTATTCCGACCGAATCGAGTCCGCGGGGCGAGGGAGGGCGAGAGGGGGCGACACGGGCCGAGCAAAGCGTCAGTCAGGTATATATTTCGTAAGAGCTGACACGCATATTTATTCACAAAATGCTAGACACAGAAAAAATGATCATTGAAATTGAACAACGGCCACGTCTATGGAACTTATCGGTTATTTAAAAGTTGGATAGTGACTGAATAAAATGCGCTCGTCTGGCAGTCCAACAGAATTTCTGGAAGGCAGATTTTCTGCGACCGAAATTCTGCGACTCACGACTCACAAAATTACGCTCGTTTGGCCTCACCCTACTGAATGCGACTTCATTATCATACATTTTCAAACGCACCTGGGACTTCAAGGGTTCAATTCTGAGTTTGAAAATTGAGGAACTGTCTTGATATGTTTATACATTCTTTGCAGAATGTTCAAATTTGTTATTAAATACTTTACGCATCATGTTATATTTACTTTTTTAAAACCCTTTCAGAATAACTGAGACGGATTTTCTACTTTATTATTTTTAAAATTTAGCTCAAGATAGTTGGAGTTAGCTTAGACTTTTTCAAAAACTTTGAAAAAAATCACGAAAATCACAACAACAAAAACAGTGTTTTGGGAATTGTCTAGGCGAATAAAACCCAGTTTTACTCCTTTGCGTTTAATAAATAATTTATAAAATAATTTCCTATTATTACTCATGAATCACATTACCGAGTGTTGGGTGTACTTTTCTCCAATAATGTACATGTTTATGAAATAAACATGATACGAGTATCTACGAAGATTCGCGCACAAGTTTATCTCGGGCGGGATGGCTGATTGCAATATTATACTTGCAAGAGTGAGACACCTGCAATAGGACTACTGGGCCTAGTTAAGACCGCGGTCCAAGTTTCGAATTAGTCCTAGTCACTTCAACACTCCTCAGTATCTATGGAATTAAATCAACAAAGACATAAGAAATAAGAATGTGTAAATACGGTCTAGAATCCCAAAAGCGTGATATACAATCAACCACGTCTACTTAATTTTCAGAATTCAATTATTTAATATTCCACTAATTAACAATATTAGCATACACGAGGCCCTAAATCATAATTAATTCATAATATCGCGGCGTTGCAACGGAATAATAAATTTTAATATAATTATGATCAATGACGCCTGGGTGGTTATTAAATATACGGAAAGGGTTGATAAATCGGGGAATAAATGCAATGTTGCCATCATTTTGCAATGTTTTCACGGGTGATATTTTCCCATTTATAAATTGACAAATATGTAGAATTTACGATAGATCGGTGTAAAGAATAATTTATATTCTCAAAAGATTAATTAACATTTCACTTACAGAGAAAGACGGTATATACAATTTTACTTTACTTATTAGACTTTCTTAATCTATAAAGATTCTGTCATGAAAATCATCAATAGGGAGAAGACCTGTCATAATCACCACGCTTGACAGAAGAGATGGTGATCGCAGTTAGATGTCAATGTCATGTGGTCACTGAAAAACGTCTCCTGAAATGACGGGATTAAGACATCAACACAATTATCTTGAATCCATTAGTAAATTCTTTATAAGTGAATTTACTTTAACACCTGTAGTATTCGATGTCGTTCTAAATTCAAATAATTAGTTACATCACAAAATAATTTTCTCACTCTCGTAATAGCTGGCACGTAATGAGTGGAAATGGAATTAAATGGAACTCGTCCTTTCATGGTTTGTTTATCAGTGAGTGAATGGTATCTGATTTCATTTCATTTGTATAATCTTGTCCATTTTGAAAATTATCTTGATTGCTTCCAATTCAAATAATTAAACAAAGGACTCCGCCGTAATGAACGCATGAATATAATCAAAGAACGTTAATTATCTCTGTGTGACTAAATAATTCCGATTGATTTCATAAACTGACATAGGCAGAAAAAAATTAGAGTTGCAAAACAAAAATTTCAGCAAAATTTTGAAAAATATGAAATTATTGCAGAGAATTATATCGGATACCTGCAGGAATTTTTCGAGCTAGGACAAAATAGATAGGATTTAATTTTAATTTGGTTTACGAATATAATTTTATTATGTATAACATTTGACTAATTAATTGACATAGGCATAGATATCAATTAGGTACGTGTCTTGACATCATATAATTGTATAATTTAAATGCTCGATATTATTACTGTTAATAACTGTTTGCATGTTAAAACATTGGCTAAATGTGTGATCTAGAATAATTTACTTGACACCTACATGAAGAAGTGGGGCGATCATTAAAGCTGAGGCAACAGATAGCCGCCATATTCGCTCAATAACACACCGACTGATTTATAATGTGGGATATACTGCTGGTCAGAACGGAAGCGAGCCGTGTGCGGCTCGAATGGACTATGATTTGTGTCGACCACCAGACACTAGCGGGATACTATGTGAATTATAGCTCGTGTTCCGATTGTTTATGATACCACCTCACATCTCATCATCAGCCGGGAAACGTCCACTGCTGGACATAGGTCTCCTTCATGGCACGCCACATCGACCGGTCCCGAGCCACCTGCATCCAGCGTTTCCCCGCGACTCTAACCAGGTCGTCGGTCCATCAAGTAGGGGGATGACCTGGTAGACGTTTCCCGGTACATGGTCGCCACTCGAGAATCTTTACACCCCACCGGTTATCGGTTCTTCGAGCGATGTGGCCTGCACATTGCCACTTCAGCTCACTGACTCGATTTCCTCATTCCTGACCTTATCACGTAGAGAAATTCCGAGCATAGCTCGTCTCATATCTCGAGCACATCTCATATCTGTTTCTTATGGTACCTATGGTCTGACGAACACAGATGGCCCATGATGACCTAAGAGTATGTACACTTGTGGTACATAAATAGCCAATTCGTTTCTTTTTTTTATATGTAGGTATAATGGTTTTTCACTTGGCTTTCGACTCACCTGATGGTAATTGACGATAAGGCCATTTGAGAGTAATCGTGCTTATCCAGAAGCCTCAACCTAATGAGACGCCGTCTCTGCTACCTTTCATGCCGGAGCACAACACCTCTATTAACACTGCTGATTGGCGGCAGACTTACGTAACATAGTACTCGTAGTAGCTAGCCAGGCGGGCATAGAACCAAGTACCGATAGGTAGGTACTTCCACTGGGAATAAAGCTCCGGATCTCTGGATCGTTAGTCGAAGCCTGTAGCCATTACTCGACGGAGGCGGTTAAAAGCAGTGCGTGTTGTGATATTCAAGATGTCTTCGCTGGCGAAGCTTATAAATAAGGCTTTATCAGTAATTGTCTGCAACCCTTAAGAGGCTATGTTGGTTAGACCACGTGACCGCGATCAAATTTGGATTGTTTTGTAGCTGTCCCTATCCGAGGCCTATCCTACCCGAGCGCGTACGGTGAGACAGCATACACTACGCGAAGTTATCCACCCGTTATTTAGATGTTTCGTAGTCCAGGGATCATTTGAAGGATACAATATATTATGTAACCATTTTAATACAGTATACTAATGAAATTTCAGATGTCGGTGGTTTTTCCAAATTGTTTTAAATTGATTCATACTCTTGTAAATCTGGTTCAAAGTTGGGGCTTTTTATTACCGTAAAATACAATTCTTTGACGCCTTGTAACTCTGGAAGTATATATTTAAACGAAAATCTGACTCACCACCGACACAGACACCACCACCACACACACCGCTATTTGTTTCTAGATTGTGTCTTAAAAATTTCATAGATTTTCATAGCTTAATACTCAAAATATGACTGGACTACGTTTGTATGGGCGCTTTGACACCAGCATACCCTCTTAATAGATATATACTACGAGTAGAGGCCTGGTATAGGGCTCTTAATAGTAATATTGGTCCCAGCTACAAAGAAGGGTAACTACAAAGCTAAGAACCATTCTTGTGAAAATGAAAATGAAAAATTGTTTATTTCTTTAAAACCTTATCTAAAGCTGCATACAAGGTTGGAAAATCCTTGTAAGTATAACAACACCTGTGCCAGGAGACTCCGCTCTTCTTATCTGAACCTACCTGAACTATATTTAAATGAAATAAACGACAAACTATAAATAAAAATAGTTCGTTAATGTTAAAATAAAAGGTAGCAATAAACAAAATTAAGAGGGTATGAGTGAGGAATATGTAATGTGGGGGAATGTGTTATGTGTAGGGAATGTATAGTGCTAAAGAAAATGTTAAGGCCGTTTCTTGTAGTCTGATCTGATGATCCGAATTCTAAACAAAGCCGAAGCCATCCGTGATACGTTTAACCACAATGACTGACATAGCTTATCAGATTAGCAAGCTGCAGTCGTAGTGCATTGGTCTAATTTGTCGAATGACTGACAGTTGCTGGAGCAGACGAGTCTTTACTGAAGACCAAGCTAATTTACCTCTAGAGTATGCCTTCCAGTTATATGAAAGACGACTTACGTACGGTAGCCGGACAGGAATTGATGAAGTGGAAATGAACGGGAGATGTCTATAACGACCAATCTAATTTGATGATGGAATTTACAACTTACAGTTCTTGCTATGTAGACATTAATACCAGGCATCGGTTATACCAAGCGATAGATTTCAATTCAATTTAGATTCCTGCTCATCATGATAGCATCCATATTAATATTATATAGTTAACGCGTTCAAAAAGAACTGGAACCGACTTCAACTGCCCTAAAAGATGGACCACAAGGGAAGCACCAGCTTTCAAATAAAAACGAGTTATCAAAATCGGTCCTGGGTGAACTGACTTCAACTGCCCTAAAAGGTTGTCATTGTCAAGAACTGGACCACAAGGGAAGCACCAGCTTTCAAATAACAAAAGAATTATCAAAATCGATTCACCCAGTTGAATATTCTGAGGTCACAAACAAATTAACAAAATACAGTCTAATTTAGAACCACCTCCTTTTTTGAAGTCGATTGAAAGTGGAAGTGAGTTAGTTTGTTTGTTCTTCCTTTAGTCGTAACGGAGATAATTTTTTTGTATTGACATCATATATACCCGTTCGGACTTCCTCATGAAGAGTCAATCACCACCCTTGGCGGTTGGATAGTTGATTGCAGTAAGTTATTGTGGCTGTATAGGAAGGTGCTGCTAAGGATCTCTGCGGAGACCACACGGGAAACGATGTTGTATTCTAGTATATAATGACCATCTTCATCGTTTTCGTAGTGTCTTTAAACAGCTGACAGTGCCAAATTAAAACAACGATTCAACAAGACACTGCACACTGTGTCGTTGAACTAACTTTGACCGCAACATGTAGTTGTAGCCGGGAGGCGACAAGGAATGTACGTGTCGCAGTGCAACTCAGTAGCGCGTTTAATGAGCGCAGCAGTTACCAGAATGGCAAATGTTGTAGTGGTGGAAAGGTAGTGACGACATTTTTGTCGATAGTTTTTTTGGCGAATATTAAATAACAAAATCTTGATGATCTAGTGCGAACTCAATTATATAATTACTATGACTAATACTTTTGCCTTCAATTTGACCAAATGCCGTCAAGATAGCCGCTTGTCGTAAAAAGACAATTTCGCATTTAAAACATCGGTGTGACGTCATAATTTAATTTTACTACCAAAGTTACATAAGCTATATTTTACGTCTGTATTTTACCTAAAAAGTGTACAAATAATACAATGTCAAAGTGTATACTCAGGAACCGCATTACTTTTTATGCCGTTTAAAAATTCTTGCTTGTTTTAAAAACATTTTAATACAGTTTTGAGAGCAACATCTGTTACACCGCTTTTTATTATGTGACATTTGTTGAGTGATAATGTTAAATATTTTTACTATAAACTTATACAACCTATTTTCACAGTTTTTATAAATTTGTAGATACTGTTGTGGAAAAGGATAGTTTTATGGGTGTCTGAGATGATGCTTTTAGTCTCAAACAAATCAGAATATTTTTAACAACAACAAAGACAGAGAAATTTCATTTAAAAATCTAGATCAACTTTTAATTTACCGCTGTTGTTACTAATCTTTGGTTACGCTGCTTGCACTGCTTGCAACATAACTATGTATAATAATCAATTTAATACTGCTTTTTTGCTGCTGTTTATAAAATTAATAAATTCTGCTAAAATCGTTAGTTAGTCCCTCTAGATCACTTTTGGATGCTCTCTACACTACACCAATATTGTCGCAAGGTTAGGGATCTTTAAGTCTCGACTATCGACAAAGTCGTCACATCACTAGACAACTAACAGAATTGCTTAATAACCGTCGCTGTGAACAGTACTCTGCCGCAATTCGGAGGTAGCGTTGCCGGCACCACGGCATGCTAGATATCGATTAGTTCTCGCTATATGAACATTAGTGTTGTACCACTTGTCATTTGTAACTGGTAATGTCTGCAATATGTTGTACATTGATTTATCGATATCCGTCTCGGTCTCGAATTACTAACAACACTGTACATGTTTTATGTTATGTATGTATTTAGCCTGATTTCAACGATGTGTTGGATTCATTGATGAGGTTGTTTAATGTCGTGCCTTGTTAAGGAGCCAAAGTCAAAGTACTTTATTTGTGTATGTTAAACACGGCGTACGTTCCGAAGCTATAATTATGATTCGAAAATAGAATCTTTAGCATAAGCATCTTTCTTTTACGTGGTTGTGATCTTCTTTTTGCAGTTTAGTTTTAAATTTATAAGTCATCTTAAAAAGTTTAGTAGCAAGGAGTTTTTATACATAGAATAAAATTGGATCGATTTTATACAAGTAAAAATAAATGAGTACGTCTGTCGTAGCACTGAATTTTTAAACTCAAGAATATAAAGATTCTTTGCTTTGTTTTTTTACTAATTACCACAACTGTATTGAAAAACATCGTGTCATAGACGGGTATGTACGTTATTGCAAACTCGTGATATTAAAACCCCTCAACTTCGGCTCGGGCTTATTAATGACAGCTCGTTTGTAATAACCTACTTTCCACTCGTGTTTCACAATGTACTATTTATACATTGCTCACTAGCTTTTCGCCCGCGGTTCGGAATATTATCCTTCGACTTACTCGTCTGAGACAATATTTTTAGTAAAACTTTTATGAAACTAGCAAAAAGCAAACATTTTTAATTTAAATTCCACGAAGCTAAGTCCCTCGTAATCCTCGGTTTCACTTACAATTTCAGCACGTTTGGAAAAACAATTTTTCAACACGCAAGCACTCAATTAGGATGAGTGCCTAATGTAGTATACCTTGTAAATCTATTAACTAATGAGTCCCTAGTTCTGAACGGGATACTCGTATGCTGTGAGGACGAATATTCAGTAAAATAAGTAAATCTGTCTATAAACATTTAGAGGTTAGTAAAATACTATATTTAATAATAATTTACGTTATATATTCTGCCATAAAGTACATTAACATCTCAGAATTTTTTATTTTAAGGAGGTTGCAAAAATGTGGGAAAGATTACTCAAATATTTAAAAACTTATAAGATTGAATGTCTCCTAATGAGCATGTGAACTCATGAAGGCATTACTTTACGACATATCAAACATCAAAAAGATATCCATATATTTTAGGACGGGTGACGTCACGTGACTAGAATTTTGGCAATATGTGACGAGAATTACTTTTCTGTTAGAAGTGTTTTGTTAGAAGCACTGTTATACGTTGACAGGGCTATTTATCTATTACCGTGGTATTTCGAATGAGAGCATTTTTTGTCAAGTAGCCTATTGGAAATATGATTTGAATCTGCTAAGTAAGCCTGCCTCAGAGATATGCAAGTCATGAGAAGGTTCATCTGCCTCCGTGGCACAGTTGTTTGAAAGAAGATAACGAAATTTCATAAAATGGATTTTTGGACAATGAAGTTTTAAAATTAGAAGTGTGCAAAATTTGCTCAGGAACTCCATACATTCACGGAGCGTCTATATTACATGCCACACCTTAGCTACTAGATGAGCTCTTTGCAGCTTATCCTATGAATGTCAAACAACGTCAACGAAAACAAAAACAAATACCACCCCCTGCTGCTTTCCCTGTAGAATTTAAAATTTAAAATCACGACCGTATTAATTAAATCCTTTGTTCCGATGCTTATATTTCAAGGTTCAGTGGACCCCTTTAATTAATCGTTTGTAATCAAATCAACGGGGATCCCTATAGGTTTCTTACACCTATATAAATTGAGTCGATGTTCTTGAGTTCAAAGACGGAGGTACACTAGAGATGGGCGACAAAGGATCAGAGCTTGGTATCTGTTAAATTCGTACATTTGTAGCCTCAAGCGTCAGGTATAGTAAATACGGGTAAAGGTGTTCTTACAATAAAGCGTAGGCCAGTAGAGTAGTAGAGAGGAGAGACTATAAAATTTGAAGTTGAGCGAGCGACCAAATTGTATGGAGTTCAAATTCTGCTTCGCTCATCTCCGCCGCACTGAAGTGAGAAAATGACCTTTGCTTGCTGTTTTTCAACTTGAACATATTTTAATGTCGCTTTGTCGTCTGTCTTTTTTTCCAATTTTTTTTCTTCTGATCTATGTAGTGAACTTCAATCATATGTAGAAATATTATTTTGTTAAATAAATGTTTCAGATTTAAATCTACAAAATGATTTGCAATGTGTGCAATCAATAATAATAAGTGAGAATAAAATAAGAACAATAAAATTCCGGTGAGAGTTTTTGTTTCAAATTATTTTGACACACTTTGGTTGGTTGATATTCATATGTAATGATCTTTATGCATGACAAAGGCTAAATATGCACAATTTTAGTTGTATTGAATATGAATACCATTGAGCCTTAGCAATGAAACCTTATCTTTAATCTTTAATATTTGTTTGTGTGATTTCGGTTTTAGAATCACCTCATGTCATCCTGTCAGATGTCGTGCAAGGCGACTAAATTAAAAATAATCTGGAGAAAGAGGCAACAAAATCTACGTATCAACAAAATCTTATGCCAAGCGTGGTCCTTGATTGCGATTCAAAGTTATATTTGTTCCTCATCAAAAAAAATTGTTCTTTTTGACATTGAGATTGACATTAGATGACTTGGAGATTTTACTCTTAACACAGTTCTTAGTCATTGAAAAGCGATCACGTAAGTTTTCAAACTACTTAACTGGATGTGTAATTTCAATCCATAATTCTTATCAAGTTTCATTCTCCGAGATAAGGCACATCACTATTGTTTGGACCTAGCAAACGGCAGCCGTTGGGAATAACAACAATAGACTTTGGCTTTGTTGTTGTTGATAGTAATTGTTGTTTGCCGTAAGTTGAGCGCTTATCTAGCGAAAAGTTAGCTAAGTTTAGTTGTCACTTGCTAAATTATATTAAGGTGTTTTGTAGGCTATCTCGACTAACAGACGGTGTTCGTTATTCTTTCTCATCTGGTGCCAGAGAATTGTAACAACATGGAATCTTTATCAGCAACAAGTTCATGGGTTTCACACGTGGTGTGTGTTGCTGGCAGTTTTTGTTTTTTATTAGAAAATAATGTTATGTCAAAATTTGCTGTCTTCTTTTGGTTTTTGTGTGTCGCTGTGTAGCTTTATCTCGTTTTATGTAAAAATGTCGTTTTAAAATAGATAATACAGTCCATTCGTTTTTATACTCGTGTTTCACTTACCACCGAGTCATACTTGCCCTGCGTCGTCGTTAACAAGGGTCCTTCGAGCCTGGATTAAAATATGGAAACCAGGAGTAAGGGTAAGTATGCAGAGGTAAGTACGCCAGCTGCGGATAGTGGTCGCAGTAAGTTGTCGCCGCCAGTTCCGGGACAGGTGCCCTCTTCGTCAGGGCCCGGAACTCAAGCGTCGAATACTGAGGTTCCAGGACCGTTTCCCTACAAGTTAGGGCCTGGGACCACAGGACCACTCTCTACATCTACACGCGGCACAGTCGTAGCGCGGCGTTTGGCAGCCGAGGCTCGCCACGCTGCGGCCCTTTTAAAAATTGCCGAGGAAAGGGAAAATAAGTTAGCTGAGAGGGAAAATAAGTTAGCTGAGTTGAGGGCTGAGGCGCAGCATCGACTGTTAGCGGCTGAACTGGCTGCAATAAATAGTCGTTCTCGTTCTCAACATTCGTCTGTGCATTCTCGGGTACGCAGCTTACCCCATGACCTTGATGCACCAGTTGTCACGAACATACTCGTACCTGAGGCAGTCGCACCCATAGTCACGCCTCCACGTAAACAGACAGCACCCGGCGCGAGCGCGGCGGCTGCTGCTTCAGTACCTAGTTTCGTTTGTCAGACTCAAAATGAAGATGTTGCATCGTCGTCGTCTCACCACTGCGACGGAATCAAACAGCTAGCCATCAAGGCTATCGGAGCTGTTGCATTTAAACAAACCTACAATGAAACCAACGACAACTTTTCTCCTAGTGAAAATTTAGCTCGGCTACGCACAGCGCCCCGCGGCGAGGCGGCCCAGGCTGTTGCGGCGCTTTTCCTCACGTCTACAGAGCCCGAGGAAGTAGTACAAGCCCTAGAGGAGCGCTTCGCTCGGCCCGAGCTAATAGTAATGGAAGAGTTGGCGTCAGTGCGCGCCCTGCCGAGACTGCAGAGTGACAACAAGGATTTGAACCTAGTTGCGTGTCGTGTTCACAATTTAGCAGCAATAATTAAACATTTGGATCATTCAGAATATCTTTATTCACTGGAACTGTACAACAGTATCCTAAATAAGTTGATACCATTGTTGCGCACTCTGTGGACACGATATGGCCGCTACAGACACCGGTAAGGCTTGCAAATTAGGAAAACTTTCAGATTTTCTCAGACTTCAGGCGTCAAATCATATCAAATTCAGCTTAGTGATTCAAAATTCAGATCCTGTAAATAAAATTCATACCGCTTGCAACAATAATACCAAAAACATTCCGTTTTATTGACTGACGTTTTTGACTTTTTTGCAAATGTCAAAATCATGACATTACTAGTTGCAATAGTTTTAAATCCGTGTCCGTCGACGAAAGAGTTTCGTTTCTTCAAATAAATAAAACTTTTAAAAAATGTATGACTGTAAAATCACATCAATGGCGATTTTGCTCCAAGATCAACTCTATGAACGTTCTGGGTTGGCTTCGAGCGGAAGCGTGTTATTTGAAACCGTTCGTAGCCAATCGGGTGGGCGAGATTTCTGAGACCACGGATTTTTCTGAGTGGAGATGGATTCCTACCTCTCTAAACGTAGCTGACGAGGCTACTCGTACAAACCTCACTGTTTCACCTCGTTGGATGTTTGGCCCTAGTTTCTTGTTAGAGGACCAGGACACGTGGCCTTCAGAATCTTTCCCAGGAGATTGTTCTCATGATGAATACACGAAAGAGTTCAAGGCGAGAGATCGTGTTAACATTCATGCCGTTGACGATTCCAGTATAAGTGTTCCACAGCCACTTTATTTGGAACCAATAGCGGCAAACCCGTCGCGTTTCAGCAGCTGGTTGCGAATGGTGCGTGCGACCGCTCGTGCGCATCAGTTTGTTACTGTTATTCGCAACCACATAAATTCAAAATTGGGTTTACATAATTTGGCTAATCAATTAAAATCACAAAAACATCACCAATCATCTCATTCTTCATCGATTCAACCTATCATTAATCCATTAAATAGCGATGATATGCTCCGTGCCGAGTCACACATAATTCGCCGCAGTCAAATGGAATCTTTCGCAGAAGAATTGCTCTCACTCCGTATGTCTAAACCGATTGGTCGTCAAAGCCGTCTGAGCCACTTGAGTCCTGGCCTAGATTCGGATGGAATTATTCGTTTGTACGGACGGACTACCGCAGCTGCTGATGTCCCTGATTCCGCCAGAAGACCAATTATATTAGATGGCCGACATCGCACCGCTCGTCTTTTAGTAATGTTCCACCACGAGAGAGCTGCACATGGTCTGAACGAGTTGGTGATCAATGAAATTCGACAGAGATTCTGGATTCTTCGCTTGAGAGGACTGGTACGATCACTATCGCAGCGGTGCACTTTGTGCGTGATTCGTCGCTCCAGACCCATTCCACCACCTATGGGCGATTTACCCGCAGAACGCCTAGCCCATCACCGACGTCCGTTTACATACGTCGGTCTGGACTACATGGGCCCACTTCTAGTTGCTGTAGGGAGGAGACGAGAGAAGAGATACGTTGCACTTTTCACTTGTATGACATCGAGAGCGGTACATTTAGAAATTGTAAATAGTTTATCAGCGGATGCAGCTGTGTTGTGCCTGCGCAGGTTCATAGCTCGACGGGGCACACCTGTAAGAATATTGTCCGACAATGGGACTGCTTTCGTAGGTGCGAATAATATACTGAAGGAATACCAGTCTAAAATGCAAGAGGTGTGTGCGAACCGGCACATAGAATTGAGATTTATTCCTCCGTCAGCACCACACATGGGAGGCGCATGGGAGAGAATGGTGAGAACGGTGAAGGTAGCGTTGCATGCAGTGTTGAAAGAACGCGCCCCACGGGAGGAAGTTTTACACACCGTTCTCCTAGAAGCAGAAGCCTTGTGCAATAGCCGACCACTGACTGACGTCCCTGCGGAACCTGGCGCTGATGAAGCACTCACTCCATTTCATTTCATCATTGGCTCATCATCACCATATCACCCCATAAAAGTAACTGATAATGATGATTTGTTGTCCAGGAGCGACTGGAGGAAGTCCCAGCACCTGGCTGACATGTTTTGGAACCGCTGGGTGAAGGAGTACCTTCCTCTAATCGCCCCGAGGAGATCTTGTAAGGGGGCTATCGCTCAGAATTTTAGCGTCGGCGATCGCGTCCTCATCTTCGATGGCACCCTTCCTAGGGGAACTTGGCCACGGGGTCGAGTTACCACCGTTTATCCTGGGAAGGACGGAGTTGTACGGGTGGTCGAGGTCGTCACGGGCGGTGGCCATCTTAAAAGACCTGTTACCAAATTGGTGAAACTTTCAGTAGCTCCAGCTCCTTGCGACTGATGTGGCTCCGCCAGGGGGTTGGAGGATGTTGCTGGCAGTTTTTGTTTTTTATTAGAAAATAATGTTATGTCAAAATTTGCTGTCTTCTTTTGGTTTTTGTGTGTCGCTGTGTAGCTTTATCTCGTTTTATGTAAAAATGTCGTTTTAAAATAGATAATACAGTCCATTCGTTTTTATACTCGTGTTTCACTTACCACCGAGTCATACTTGCCCTGCGTCGTCGTTAACAGTGTGAAAGATAGATTTTACCGGAATAAAATCATTGAAGGCAGAGAAAATTCTTCAGATCTAGGGGCATACCTCGAGCTATAAACTTAGCATCCTAACAAAAATCTCATGTTCATTTGTTTGTAGTCAATGTTCAATTTCTCATGATTGATGTAGCGTACAATTTGTCTTGCATTTCTGCAACGATTGACCACATTTATAGGGAAAGTTTTGAGTGTCATATATTATTGTGTTCCACACTGTAGCAATCATACATTCATCAACCTTATTAACCTTAAAAAACTGCCGTTGGATGAACATAGGGCTCCCTAATAGTACGTCACAATGACCGGTGTTACAAGCAACTATACAGCGCGGCTCGATACTCGTTGCCATTCAATTAATCTAACTGCTAGCGCCATCGGTTATTCATCCTTCGATAGATTTAGTCTGCCCATTGCTACTGCATTATACTTCATGTCACTCTTTAAACTAAAGCACTGACTAAAGTTCTTTCACGGCATGTCAATGTTCCGCGGATTTCCTCAGCAATCTTTTGAAAGTTAACAAACATAAACTTTTTTAAAGCTGGAGATAGCGTCTTATTTTTATTAGTTGTATAGCAGGAAATGAAACGGAGCTAGCTCAAAATACCCTTACCCCCAGAACACGAACACTCAAAAGCATTCTATTTACAAACGTCCGCGTACTCGAACACCAACCTTCTAAACCTAATTAAGCAGGGCAGCCAACACTCAAACGTCGGATCTAATTACGGCTCAAAAACCCTGACCCGACTGAAGGGCCCTCAGACACCAAACATGTGCCTATAATTTGCACGTTAGGCCTACAAGGGCACTCTAGAGGCTGTAGTAACTCTAGATACTCTAGACACTCTTGGGCGATTAAGGGGCTGTGAAACACCACATCTAAGGACTAGGACTGCTTTTAGCTGAGAGTGCTTGAATGTAATGTAAAATAGGGGGGAAATTTTAAGCTGTCCCTTAATTTCTGAATTCAAGCTCGTGTCAGTTTTGTTTCAAAACTTCTTGGAATCCTTACTATTATCCTTGACTAAGAAGGCAAAGGTGCTTTATGAATGGTGGATAAAAGCTACACGGAAGTAAAGTTTTACGTTCAGGTCTTACTTATTAATATTATTTCAGCACCTATCAGGATCCGATTGATATATTTTAGCTTTTGTGGTCAAATTAAGGTTAATATAGGCAAAAGGGTCTATAAGTGTGTTTAGGGTTCTGCACCCAATGCGTGCATAACGGGACGCTATGACTATGGCTCGACTGTCTGTCGGTCTGTCACTTGCCACTTGAAAAATTTACAGTGTGTAGTATTAATTAGTTATCATATATATAATATAAAGACAAATAACGAAGTTGAAAGCTTCACCGAGCTTGTATTTTCACCACCATTTTTCTTCTTCATGTTTTTGTTTGTTTGATATTGTATACAAGTCCTAAGTACGGTGTATTCATAATGTCATCATTTGACCTTCGTTTCGAATGACGTTAAGGTCATTTTATTGAAAAGTGAACTTAAAAAAATGACTTTAAACCCAATAACTACATAGGTTGATGAAACAAACAGTGCTACTAACACTGCTGTTTGTTGGCAGACTACGACTCAATATGAATCAAAACCTCTGAATTGTGAGTCCAACGAAGGAGTTTATTTTTAAAAGCTTTTATTTAACTTGCAATGTTTGTATGTATGTATGTATGAATGTTCGGGTCAAATCTTGCAAGTTGAATTAGAAGCACTTCCTCTTATCCTAGGGAATTGAAATTTTGTTTCTTTTTACATCGCTTTACAAACTTCGCACGTCGACGAAACGTTTGTTTTGTCCTAATGAATATGTGGAGCTGAAAGGCAATTTTCTTGACAACTAAAAATATTACTTTCATTTTAAACCCAACAGAACGAATACTTACACTCGAGAGAAACTGATAAATATGTCAGGCTTACTTGCGTGGCTTTAGTCTTAGATTACAAACAATTATTGAGACAGAGCAACAGCAATAATACCAAAATATTAATTTAGTATATTTTGCCCCCGATCTCGTCAGCTTGAATTTCATAATTTATCCTAAGGAAACCACTGATTCTGTCAGTATAAAAGTTTCTTATGTCTATGATTGGAATAATAAAAAAATTGCACATAGAAATATCTGTCATTGTAATAATCTGAAGTGGCGTTAGACTGAAAACATATCCAAATTGACAGATAAACGATGGGCCCACAAGTTAACATCTTGGAAAGGACTGCCAGGCACTAGGAAGAAATTCAGACCATCTGCCCGGTGGGCAGATGATATAATAAAATTGGCTGGCGAACAAGGTATGGAGACAGCTCAGAATAATAACAGAGGTGAACGAGGGGTTCTTACTAGCATAGACAAATTCATATATTTTTATTGAGTATACTTAGACATTAGTTGTAGTGATGTGTCTACAAATATTCATATTTTATTATAGTTTTTTTAGTAAAAAATATAAGGCTTTCTCATTTTTATTTATCTTTCTTTGATCCTTTAACTATCTAATTACAAAAATCTGTTACAAGAAGGAAGAACAAATAAACAAAGGAACTTGTTTTCACATTTATTATATAAGTATAGATATTTATTCCATTTTCATCCTATCTCACTTCATCTTGTTGTTTATCAGTAACAATAATATTAATGATAACATTTGTATATTTCTTTCTCAGCACTTATCACGTCGCTCAGTCTATATGTTTTCTATAGTGCAAAAATAAGGGCCTAATTTATTTAAGCTGTTCGGAACGTGAACTATTTAGGTCGTGGCTAAAACCTAAAAGTCTCATATGTGCTAATAGCCTCACCCACGTCGAACCTAAGCCTAGCTTAAGTTAACTTTAGGGCTATTAATTACAGGGTCTCGACGTAATTAGAGTAAAACGTGGTTTAGCCGATTCCTATCGTCAGCATTTTGTGAACACATACTACTAAATTTACAGACGAGTTCTTACAAATATAATTTGACACTATCTGTACAAATAAAACAAAATCGGGCTAGTTACACCATTTATATCTCAATAAAAGACTGGACCAATTAAAACTTATTATAAAGTATTGTAGTATTTGTACAGATTCTGTGAATGTCGAATTCGGAACACAATAAATTCTCGTCGATTTCCTTGCGTATTATTTAATCCGGGAATATAAACGAGTCTCAGAGAGCAACTGAAGTCCTCTAATTAGCTACAAAGTTATATAAATTGTTTGGCTAATTTCTCAACTCAGCTTCTGTGAGCTCTCGTCAAAGCCCAACTGTTTACAGACAGACATTGACTCACTAAGTTTGAGCTAAGTCTGTCAACTTAACCGTACTTAAGTTAGACTTAGCTAGCACACAGTATATTTCGTCAAGTAAACATACGAATTCTACACGTGTTCTAAGAATTTCTCTCGTGTTTATATTTCGGAACATTTCGAATGGTCTTTAGAAGTTCGAACCCTCCGCAATATAGTCAGATAGACATCGATTCATTACCAATACATGGCTCCGTTGAGACTCTATGGAATCGGGAAAAATAATATTTCAAATTTAAATTTAGAATTTTATTTTGATGTAAAAGTCGTATTTTGTTTTTATTATACGACTTCAAAAACAAAACTCAATATATTTAGTTGGTTGGTTTGTATTTTTATGTATGTTTTTATAAATTCAAGTGTACCATAATTTATCAATATCATCAACTGGGAAACGTCCACCATTGAACATAATAAATATGATAGTCCAAAAGGTCCAATTAAAAATCCGCACTAGTCAGAGAATTTTGTTGGGTTTATCGTTGATGACTTTTGTATGTAATTTTTTCCAAAGGAAACTTTGTCGCAGAATTGAAGAATTTGAATTTGAATGATTTGTTTGTATAAATGGTCGAGTGAAAGAGATGTGAATATGTATGTATGTTAAACAGATATTTACAAATAGTATTCTTAAATCACAGAATTGGATAGTAGAACAAAACGATTGAGCTCAAACATGTGAAAAGATAAATCGCCTTGTCAAAGGTTTCTATACTACGAGTATATATTTGCATAACCCGTCAATAAATCTATATATTATTATATTAATACGCGAAGCAAAAACTTTGCACCCCTTTTATGAAAATTACGCAGAAGTAGGAGTACGTAATATATACAGAGAAGGAGTTCAGAATGGTAATATTTAAATTAAATTAATTATGGTCGAATATCGACCACTGGGCGACCACTAGTTAATTTGCGCGGTGCAAAACTCTCCCTAAAATTGAGTTGAGTTTTTTGACGTCGCCTTCCGGAAAAATTAAGAGCCTTACATCGATATTTAAGTTATCTCGTAAAATAATATGTGTCCACATCCTAATTATATAACAAAAATACGTAAATCTATTGGAATGTTTACTATACAAGATTTATCACCTTCTTAGGTATATACTTATCAGGAAGCTCCAGCGTAAAATATAATAATATAATTTAAGTTTATGAAATCAATATATTTTCATTTTTAGATACATTTAGTTATTATTAAATAAAAACAAATAACTAAAAGTTCACTCTACTAAATACACTTTTATCAGTAGTGCATTAAAAGTACAAGTTGCTTAGGTAAAGATACTTCTGTGTTAGATCAACGTGATTGTGTCAATTTAATATACATATATTATAAACTTCACACATTTGGTAAGTTTCAATTCGATACGACAACTTAGAAGTAGATTAAATTTGAATTGCCAGATTCGTTTATATACATAGTCATTTACATAACAGTAAACATAAAGTTGCGAGCCAGTAACCCACCGGGATAGAAGGAAACACGTGCCCAAAGTTTCAAAGTTTATTGGTAATAGGACCACAACCCAACCTTCTAAATGTCAGGTCTTCCTTCCAGAGTGCGTCTCTTATCTGTCTTATCTGAGTAGAAGTCTGAGTAATAATCTACTCGTTGGGAAACTATATTGAATTGAGTTTTACAGCAAGTCAAAAATGCTTTTTGAAGTCATCCCTTTACATTACTTTCTAAGCTAGAAGTTAACTAGCACAAAACTATAACAAATTAAAATTATCGCTAAAACTGCAACGAAATAGCCGCGTTAAGAGACCCTAAGGTGCTCGCTAACTGGACTAAAGCTCTCTAAATGCAACATTAGTGGCTGTTGAGGTCTTAACGGTAATTGCTGACCTAAATGTGCTGTTGGATATTAGGTTAACTGTTTATATTTATTAAGGTATACAATTATATTTATTTCCATTTAATTTCATAGTATGTGTACAGTGGTGAGGAATGCATTATTTGCTTTATGTGTTTCCAGAGCGCAGTCTGGATGTCTTCGAGTCCAGAGGGAATGGCAGGTATCTTAAAAAGATTCCCCCTACCCTCAAAAAGAAAGGTTTCTTTTAAGGCAAGCGTTCATAATTCCACAACGCCACTACTAGTGTTACTACTACGCCATTACTAGTATTCAAGACTTTGGGCGTTGCATTTCGCTTACGCGGTTTAAATAGGTGAGACAAAAAAAGCTATATAGCGACACGGTGTTGCATCTTTACATTTTTAACAATAGCAATAGCTCTAGAAGTAAAGGTGTTTTTGATTTTGTCGTGCAATTCGACAAAGTTATTTGTGTATAAAGAAATTTATTTAAAAAAAAATTCTTAAAGGGGTTCTTAAGGGGGTTTCTGGCAATAATTTTATAAAAAATGTTCTCATGCACTAACTATAAATGTTTTGGAAAGTAGAAAAGCCGTTAACCCTAAAAAATTACATCAGGTAAGATTGAGGTCAAAGTAATCCTATTTTTAGTTTAAACAGTTTTGGTCGTGTAATTTAAAAATATCACTCTATATTTTCCCATCATTTAAAAAAGTACGACAGGTTTGCGCTTGGCCTTCATCTCACCTAATGGTAAGTTACGCCAAAGCCGCCGGATAGTAAGCGCTCACGCTTCAAGCTAACGAGGAGTTCGATTCTTTTCATACCAGGATACAGCGGCAGAGTTGAGTCACATTGTGTTGCTTGTCACTAACGGATGTCAAAAAACTATCTAGCACTCACTAAACGACTGGTAAACCCACTGGTTAATCTAACATGCAACCTCCAAATTGTGAGTAAATAGGCCACGGGCATGATTAACAATTTTGATAAAAGTTACCGACACACCCGATTAAAACTACCTGTAAAGAACAACTTTAGAGTCTTAGTTATTCGCCAACTAAAACACGTTAGGTGTTCTCGACTTCTTTACGGTTATGGCCTCCCCGTAATGTTGCAGCTAGTTGCGAGTAGGTTAGCTGCAGTAATGGAAGGTAAATTACTTGCACTACGGTCGCCATTTTGCAGTATTAACGTGACTTCTGAAGACAAATGTCCTATGTAAATCTTCGCTGACATAAATGGTGACGGAACTTTTCTGTATGCAAATGAATTTGCCACCTCCGTGGCTTAGTTTCATAAAACCTGGAGGTTGCGGGCTCGATTCGTGTCCAGTCTGTGTCTTTTCTACTATGGTTCTTCTCCAACTAGCGATGGTTGCCTGTCAACTCGTTTTACTTGTCTGTGGCGAGGCGAAAAAGTTTGGTGTTACTCGCAATTCCCGTCAACTGTGGAATATT
The DNA here is from genome assembly GCA_910589575.2 of Carcina quercana. Classification (NCBI taxonomy): domain Eukaryota; kingdom Metazoa; phylum Arthropoda; class Insecta; order Lepidoptera; family Depressariidae; genus Carcina; species Carcina quercana. The sequence goes on along the minus strand of OU342437.1, from coordinate 13,178,944 downwards.
CTGCAGCAAAGACGTCTAGGTGTTTCTTCAACATATGCCCAACTCCTTAGATAAATAGTAGGGCTGTGTGCGATTCTTACTGACTAAATCTTTCTGGCAGACGTTACTTCAAGGGAATGCGCCAATTCTCCCTCTCACGATGTATATCGCACCTCTCAGGCTACTGTGACAGGATCTCGATTCTGCAGCGCAAAGGTACCACGATATTTGTGATGCCGTCTAGAAACCTAGAAAACTAGAAATGGTAAGTGTATTTTTTTATACAATAGAGTGTATCAGAACCTTAAACTGTATCTACACACTAAAACAAAGTATGAGTGTAAAAAACGATGAAATGAAACGAAGAAACTCTTGGTTACGATGAAGCAGAAGACTTATTCCATCCCGTAAAGTAACCTCTATGGCCATTTCCTGCAACACACACACACACGTGCACAGACACATACACACACACACCACACTACACACACTCCACGTACTTGTGTATTCCAGAGAGACAAGAATTCCGTGCGGGGAGACCTGTTTACCCATAACACAAGCCTCGAGCTTAGTTTGGGAACCAGCTCTCCCACAACTACTATATTACTTGTATAAAATATAAACATGTAACTAGATATATGCCGTTGTGGAGAGAGGAAATAAAAACCTATTTTTTAAAATTTAATCCCTAGCCCTTTACAACCACAGCTATGGTGGCGGAACTACATGGCGAAAGTTTCTTCTACCCCTTATCATTTTAGGGGAATGTTTATCAATGGCTGTCTGACTAGCAACTAGCACTTTATCTAAATCTCACGCCAAACAATAGTGATAGTGACTCATCCATTTGTGGCTTTAGGTTGAAAAAACTTCCTACCTATGAAACGGCCGCACAAGAGAGAAGTAGCTTAAATATGAACTCATTAAAATGTTTACAGGTAGATAAAGATAAGATAAATATCATGTAAGGGAGTTTGAAAATTTTAGGCTCATTTGCCACTTTTAAAAACAAGAAAATATTTATAATTGTTTAAACATGTTTTAGTCCAAAGTGACTATTATAGAGGATAAGGCTTTAGTAATGGATCAAAATAGCTCTATAATATTAATAAACTCTCCCGTCATTTTGAATAGGCTACAATTTTGTTCTTGTTGCTTAACTTTGGCTAACGTTTTAGGTTTTGGAAATGTATTCTATTACGTAAGCATTGAAGCAAACGATCTAAATTCCGTTTTCAAAACTGCGAACATCTACAATTTCCATTATCAATATCAAACAAAATCATTTGTGTGCATTGACTAAAATAATAATAGACACGTCACCTGAATATATAGGTGCTTATAAAAGTTGACATCATCCGCATGCACTGCAGTTATCCCACGGTAACGACTAGCTTGACTGGTGTAACAAAGTGGACCATATCCTTTTTCGTTTCTTCAACTACTCCTATACAAAAAATCTAGTCATTTCAGCTTATCACCCAGAGTACTTTAACAAATTAAATTAAACTAATACAAGACAACTTCGGCTTCAGTATATACATCGGTTGCACCAACCAACATGTCACACGTACATCTATAAGAAAAATGTATTTAACACATGCATCATTGCTTACAATCATCTCCCAAGGGTTTTACAATTAGAAAACGGCATAGATTTTAAGAAAAAAATTACGGATTGGCTTCTTGGAAACTGCTTTTATAGTTTTCCTGAATATTTAAATCATAAGCATTAATCATTTTAAATGTACGTGTAATTATAGTTTGACATAAATAAATAAGATGAGTTGTGAATAATTTAATGTCAAAATTATTAACATTTTACTAATTGTCATGCGATGTAGACTAATTATTATTTTTTACAATTAAATTCCTTATTAGATATGTTCATAATATTTGCACACCTGTGGACAGGTTAAGTACATCGAACTAATTAAAATTACTATCTAAACACCGTGTAAAAAACTATGTACTTGGCAAATACATTTTTTCTTTCTTTCTTGCCGTTAATACGCAAGGGACATCCCCAACATAAATCAGGGGTATTTAATGTCATCCCGTGTGGCGACAATATTGCTGTTTAAGTGGAAGGGTTATAATGCAATGAACTACAGTGAAAGACGGCGTCGAGCACTGGACGGATGTTTCGAATATTTTTCTGCAGATTGTATGTTTCGAACTTGTTAAAAATATTTCCTTTTTAGGGTTCCGCAGTCAAATGCTAGAAAACCCTTATGGATTCGTCATGTCTGTCTGTCCGTCAGTATGTCACAGCCACTTTTTTCCGAAACTATTAGAACTATACTGTTGAAACTTGGTAATTAGATGTATTCTGTGAACCGCATTAAGATTTTCACACAAAAATAGAAGAAAGAAAAACACAATAAATTTTGGGGGTTCCATAATTAAAACAGAAACTCAAAAATAATTTTTTATGAAACCCATACGTGTGGCAAATCTATAGATAGGTATTCAAAAATGATATTATTAAAACATCAATCAAAGTTACAACGAACTACAAGAACTTACGTTATTACGTTACTTACTGTATTGGAACCCTTCATGGGCGAGTCCAACTCGCACTTGGCCGCTTTTTTAAAATACTTGGGACATACTTTTTGCGTCCAAGTTACCCATAAGTACGGTGTCCATTAATTTGTGAACATCAATGTTTGTGAACAAGTAATCTCCAATCTCAACAGAAAGCTTCTGGATCACTGAACTATGATAACAAATCGAGTCCAATTTACAGTTTGATATCGAGTTTAACTTTCAGTAAATATTCCTTTCATTGGTCGGAGTTTCTGCAAACATTTTCTTGTTAGTGAATTTATAAAATTTGTATGAATAGGCACCCGACTCAAGTTTATCGAGATTTTGTCGTTTTGGATGTCGAATATTATTTATATTGCCTTCATTATTGAATGAAACTGTCTCACCGATCCTAAGGAAATGATAAATATAATTTAAATAATTTCTGTATTATTATCATTTTATGTTACTGTGAATTTTCGTTTCATACAAACGACTATGCGCTTTATATGCCACTGAGACTCATATTTAATTTTAAAACTAATCTTACAACTTTTTTAAATATATTTTTTTTATACAAGTATGACTCTTCATCGTCATGGCCTCTCCCAGAGTGCGCCACTCGATTCGGTCCTCTGCTCTCCGCATCCATTCACGTCCGGCTACTCTACGTAAGTCGTCTTTCCACCTCGCCGGGGGACGTCCTGCACTACGTTTTTCTAAGAGTGGTCTCCACTCGAGAACTCGTCTGCTCCAGCGACAGTCGGTCCTTCGGCAAATATGACCGGCCCACTGCCACTTCAGTTTGCTAATACGGTGAGCTATGTCGATCAGTTTGGTTCTCTGACGGATCACTTTACCGAATGCGGTCCATCAGAGAGACTCCGAGCATAGCCCTTTCCATAGCCCTCTGAGCGACTTTGAATTTGTGGATCAGTCGTGCCGTGAGTGTCCACGTTTCGGCTCCGTAAGTCATCACGGGACGCACTGGTTGAAGACTTTTGTATTGAGGCATTGTGGTATCGACGATTTAAAGACTTGACGTAGTTTCCCAAACGCTGCCCACATGGCTCTAGAGGAAAACATAAACTGAGAAATCAAACAAAGAAGTGGCTTATTGTTGGAAAACAGATGAACACAATGAAGCAGAAACATTAAAAAAAACTTACAACTAGAAAAAATTCTTTTGCCTAATCATTTGTGGTGTTTCAATCATTGCTTTCATTATTGAATTAAAATGTTAACATAATTTTGATATAGTTTCAATATTAATATCATGTAATCGATCGCTCCGTATTCAGAATAAAAGTTAGAAGAAAGTACTTTCGATTATAATTATACTAGCGGCCCGCCCCGGCTTCGCACGGGTGTACATTTATTTTTTAAACCTTTTGGGATAAAAGTAAATCTAATTTTTGATTTTGGTCGGCATTTATATCAATTTAAAAAATGAAAAAAGTTATAGTGACCTAACTACAATAGTTAGACATATGATATCGCGTTTTTCGTAGATTATAATATGGTCTTTAATATTGTAGAACATTTTTCGGTTCTATCATCCAAAATAAAATTACACCTTGGGTTACATTACTGAAAATTATGAGTGTTGCTCTGCTATATTATGCATGTATTATAAATATAAACCTTTCTCTTGAATCACTCTATTTAAAACGCATCAAAATCCATTGCGTAATTTTAAAGATCTAAGCATACGTAGGGACGGACAGACGGGAAACGACTTTGTTTTATACTATCTTATACTATGTAGTGATATCTCGCCTTTTCTGATATCGCCACCGTAGCAGATGTCGAAAATCTGAAAATTTTCCCACATCGTTAGTTTATGAATCCAGCTTAAATATTAATGTGAGTCATTGTACTAACAACAGAATTATCTAGCTGAAAAACAACTCTTAATTAAAACAAAATTTTCACTAAAAACATAAATATTTGTTTCAACCGAAAGTCTAACGAGTTTGTAACTAAAGCCTTCTCCAATTAGTATTTTAAAATATCCAAGCCGATTTGAAATGTTAGACAGGGTTTTTTATTTGTTGACTATGAAATATTTTAGGGATAAAAAATATTTATTAAAAGTACAAGCCCGGCTCAGAATTAAGAAACTTTTTTCACTAGGGCTCAGGTGAAGCGATTTTATATCGTCTGAACAAAACACAGCTCGACGAGTCAGTACGCTGAAGTGACAATGAGAAGGACCATAGATATAATTTCAGGCCACATCGTTCGATGAAGTGATAACTGATAAGAGAGAAATAATTATTGAGTGGCAATTACGAATTGAGAGACATCGTCCGACAACCTGTTAAAATCGCTAGATACAAGAGACTTGGGACCTATGTTCAGCTGTGGTCGCTTCTCAGATGATCATGATGAATCTAATACCCAAATGCTAAAAATGCAAAGGTGAGTAGGTTCGGTGAAGGAAAACATCGTGAAGAAACCTGCACACTCCTAAGAAAAATTCAAAGGTGTGTGTAAAGTCTACCAATCCGCACTAGCCCCGCGTGTAGGAGAGTGGGCCTTAGCAGTGAGGACATATTTAGGCTGTTAATGATAAGTAGGTTTATTACACATCTAAAAGTTTTAATTGATTTCAACATATTATTTTTTAGTAAAATACGTGAATGTACACAAAACAATGTCGAAAATGAACAATAAATAACTGAAAAACGGTACCTAAATGTGAAAATTATTATTCACTGTGAAATAGTGAATTACTTATAGTCATTAAGTGCATTATAATTCAATTCCTTTTTTTTTAAAAAATACAATTACTAGCAAGCTATCCATTTTATTTTAAAGATTTTTTATTTGTACGGCACATTTTTCGTTGCGCTATGTAAAATAAACTACAATTAAATATTGAAAATAAAAAGTAAACCATGTGATTATTAAATTAAAATTTTAAAAAACCGACGCAATAATCATAAGAAAATAAATAAATATTCTATTTTATGCTACAAATGCCTAACATCAGCGGATACTCTTCGAACTGCTGAATAAATTTTTACCAACACACATAAATTGGAATCAAACGTATAACACCCCTCTTTTTGCGTCAGGGGCTAATAGTAATAAAATTAACGGACGGAGCCTGTTTTCACCACCATCTTATAAGAATTACTTATCGATAAATTATCAGGCAGAATGTTGCACATGTCTTTATTGGTACAGACAGCTAGACCGTACAGTCGTAACATTTTTCTCCTTTTCCCAGGTCCTTATTAAGAACCTTTCCCGACAGTGCCTTGGAAGGTAATAAAAGCTGAGATTTCTTGCAAAAAGGAAAGATCTTCTTTCATATCGTCAGAAGTCAAAGTCACTGCTACTCAAATATAAATAGGTTTTTTCTTTTAAGTAAGTAAGTCGTCCATATAAATTCCTTTCATGTAGGCAGCCCTCTGGATTCAATTATTTATTTTTATTTCAGTGCTCTTACCTGTTTTTATGGCGCTTTTCGCGTAAAAGCGCGTGACTTCTGATTTCCTTTGCGTTGATGTAGGAATTGTGGATGATGCTTTTTACTAAAGTATTTGAAAATTTGCTTTTTTTGCTCTAACAAATAAGGATAAATCCATTGAAATAAATGAACGACTTTAATGATTCCATTTCAAACTAAATAAATCGTAGATGCTATTTACGTAAGAGAAACTTTTGTCTATATTTCTCTCGATCTTTTTTTAAATTTTAATTTTTAATAACCTTCTGTAAACTAAGTGGTTGATCCTTTTTTTTATTCGTTTGGTTCTTCAATAAAGTCAACATTATGAAATGTTCATTCCAATATTATTTATATTATACAATTACACTCTCTGTAGGAGAGTAGGCCTGCGCCCCTGCAGTGGGGACGTATATAGGCTGTTGATACAATTATATTGTACACAAAGTATACAAAATTTACGATGAACACATAATAATTTAGAAGAAGAAGAAAAACCGAGAAAATGTTCGACTGAAGAACCAACTTAACTTTGCAGTTGAAAAAATGTTGTGACATAAATTCGTCTATATCACTATCAATGCAACGGAATGAAAAATACAAAGTCGTAAAAATATTTTATGCGATATTACTACGAATTTAAGGTTTTCGGGTTTTCTCGGGGTGGTTCCCCTAATAGATGGAGCGACGACTTGGAAGACGTAGCTGGGAGTAGCTGGATGCTACTGGCTCGAGGCTTTTATATCTCGATAATGTGTTATAGTGAGATAACAGCTGAAGTCCGCACAAACGAAGACGAGAGTAGTAAGTACCTTTCTTAGGAAAGTAAGTCTTGATAAACCCATTTTTTAATTGTGAACGTTCTGATGTTTCTTACTCTTTCATGCAAAAACGGATGAGCGGGTTATAACGAAAACACATATATGTAATATGTTCTGGTTAGAATAAGATACGAGGGATGCTACATTTTGTTCGTACCTCGACGTTACCCAACGACGCCCCACGAAAAGAACAGCATTAGTGATGCACCCTAGACGCCTTAAGCAGGCTTTTATGAAATTACCTGCTGTTTGTAAGGAAATAGTTCCTGAATTTTACACTAGGGGGCGCCGCAATCAGCTGAGTGCATTCACATAGGTGACGTGCAGTCGGAAGTTCCACCGCTGTCTGTATTTTGACTACAAAATACTATTTAATAGTTAATTGTGCTCATACAAAATAGACCAAGATGATGGCAAAAATTTTGATTGTACTTTTTTCGAACATATCTGAATTAAATAGTGTTTTTGCTGCTGTAACATATATTCATACAGTTCCATACAATGAGTATATTTTAATAAGTATGTAAATTATTTGTAGATGAAAAATGATATAGCTATAAATAATAAAAAAGAAAGGTTAAAAAACTAGAAACAGACTTCAACTGCACTAAAAATCTATAGCATTTATCCCCACAAAAATGTTCATCGTTAGAGGAAGAGTTATCATATTTGGTTTTTGTTTTTTTTTCTTCAAAAAGTGCTGAATGAATTTCGATAAAACTTATATGCTATACTACCCAAACAAAAAACCATTAACAAAATCGATTCAGAATTGGCGGAGTTATCACTTAACATACATACAAAAACCCCATACAGTCTAATTGATAGCCTCCTATTTTTTGAAGTTGGTTGAAAACTAAAATCTGACTATTATACCAGAACCATGGTACATAAATTAGCCGCAATATACTAATTAGAAAAAAATGTATTTAATCTAAATGTACCTCTATATGCTACCTAAAATTTTTCCGAATGTACTTATCAAGACCATTCGATTGATATTGGACATGATATTTTAATTATTAATTTGGTAGCATAGTCATCTACTAGGCGCCATTTTGGATTTTGTGTAACGTATAATTATAGCCTTTAAGCTGCTGACAAACAAACTCTCATTATACATAATTTGTCAAAATACGATGAGTCACATAGTTAAGGAGGTATGAAGAAACATATTCACATACGTACATACAAAGGTTGCTAAAATTATAACCCTCTTTATAGCTAGATTAGATTAGATTATCATTTATTTGCCAGCACAATACACATAAAAACAAAATACACACACACACAAGAAGAAGAACACACAATAGAAGTAACAGCATAGTTTATAGCAATGTATCATGCCAGCAAAAAGGCCCTAGCTCAGCATAGTGTTGTGGACTACGAGCCCACAACGCTGGTAATTCTGCTAGAGCCTACGCCCGTCGTCGGGCAAATAATACTTACCTATACATTAGAAGGTGGCTCTGCCTCTGTGTTTCTTGTATTTTCACACATACATTTCTGAAACGATCTTGATAAACTTTGCCACCGTTTGCGTAGCGAATATGGAAAACCATAGTGTAATTTTAATCTCCTTAAATGTTTTTTAAATCAAACACAAACTAAAACCAAGAGCAACAGACAAAAATTATGCTTCAAACTTTCAGTAAAATCCAGAAAACTAAAATTATTATATACACTTGGTCTACATACATCTTTGGTAAGGATGGAATGAGTAAACTATAAATCGATTCGATTTAATGATTTGTATTACAACGAACAGTTTATACCCTTTTTTAGTCACTAGATGTCTATGGTATGCTCTCTGTATGGATTTCTTTATACGAAACTTTCATATCCGGCTTGAAATAGGAACGCTGCAGTCATCCACAGAGTGTCACAAAACTCATAAAAGGCAATGAAATATTTACCGCTAAGAGTGGATTTTACATACATATTGAACGAGTTTGTATATTTGATAGATCAGAAGAATGCTGTTACATATTTGGTACAAATTGAAATTTAGAACCCAACCTAAATATTTTTCTTAGTTGTGTTTACAAGAAGCTATAGTAAAGTCCTAAAGAGGTCTCTGTTGATGCTTAGAATTTTTCCATAGAGGAGGGGCAGCGTAAATAAATGAAGATCGTTAGCGTATACATAATAGGAGAAGGATAGATAAGAAATAATGATTTGAAGAGATAGAGAAAACTTTCGGATGGAGCACTCTACCCTGTGGGACCCCGGTTGTAAGATCAAATCATATCGAAATCCGCGAATACACTGAGAAATTTTTTAAACTAATTATACATTTATTAAGTATGTATGTATGTACCTAACCTCTATCCCTTATCTCTCACACTACACTGGGTACACTTACGTGAACCGACACGTTATCTTGTCTTCCTTCCATGTAATTATGCACAGCCATTTTAAATGCCACGTCATTTGACTCAGATTAAATCTCAAACGATACCGGGGGCTCGTTAGAATCGTAGAATTCATTTTCCATTTTCAGAGTGAGTGCTAGTTGATTCATAGACTAGAAGACACTTTAAGATAGTGTTTAATTATAAACAAAATTAGTAAACATGCTCACGTATTCTCTTGAATACTGTATGTAAAGTTAATACTTTTTAGGGCCCCGTAGTCAAACAAGGTACCCTTATAGATTCGCTCTGTCTGTCTGTCTGTTTGTCCGTCCGCAGCTTAGTGGCGAGACCCTTACTACTAGAAAGCTGTAATTTGAAACAGGTATACATATTAACCAGGCTGACAAAGTGATATACACTTGGAGTGTTCAAATTGAAAATTTCGTACCAATTTACTTTTTATAAAACCAGTTAAACTACGGAACTCTACATTGCGCGTGGACCGACGCGCACTTGATCTTTTTTTTTAAATATTTTTTGTAATAAATACACATGGTTATGGAACCAAAAAATTATAACCATAAGAAAAAGAACTCTGGTACCTTGAAGAAAAAAATTAAATTATTGCGCTTTATTCTTACATTGATTTGAAGAAATTTTTCTTAAAATAATGAGTTGTATTCGAGGCTATAGTTCTAGAACGTAGCACAGTAAGTACATAAGTAGATTACATACATACTCGTAGTAGTGTAAATAATAAAAGATGTAGTTAGCGAAACGTAGTCTTTTACTGTGGGCCGAATAAACAAGCTCAAAGTCACTCAGCGAGCAATGGAACGAGCTATGCTCGGAATTTCTCTACGTGATAAGGTCCGGAATGAGGAAATCCGTAGACGAACGAAGGTCACCGACATAGCTCGACGAGTCAGTGAGCTGAAGTGGCAATGGGCAGGTCACATCGCTCGAAGAACCGATAACCGGTGGGGAGTAAAGGTTCTCGAGTGGCGACCACGTATCGGGAAACGTCTACCAGGCCGTCCCCCTACTAGATGGACCGACGACCTGGATAGAGTCGCTGGGAGTCGCTGGATGCTCGGCTGGTGGCTCGGGACCGGTCGATGTGGCGTACCATGAGGGAGGCCTATGTTCAGCAGTGGACGTTTCCCGGCTGATGATGATGATGATGTAGTTAGCATAACAATATACATTTATAGAATAGGTAAGTAATATATAGGTAGCATATGAATATACATATAGAATAAATTAATATATAGAGCGCCTATCGCCAACAAACCTTTGCACAGTTTGGCGATTAATATATAAAATAAAAAATGAATATTTTATAATAAAATAAACGCATTAAAAAAAGTGCTACCGGGCTATCGGCCTCCAACACGTACATGGCCGCTTTTTTAAGATAAAATTCATGCATAGCTCAGTAGCTAATCTGGAGACTGGATAATCATGAAATATCCAGATAACATTAATTTAGCGGGAAACCTTGTAATAACAGCTTTATTTTACTGTATTACTTCTACCTAGTTAATCTCTTTGATAGTTACTCAAGTTTAAACAATGACTGAGCCTCGATGAAGGTAAAAGCTAAGTCTTAGTGATCGTTCAAATTAAATTTACCTGATGGCTGTCTGCGAACGTGGAGGCTTAACACTTGCTTGAATACGATATGAAATGAAATTATTTACCTTACAAGTGAAAGATACGTACGATAATTTTTGTACTGTGTGTCGTGTTTTGAATGTCGAATAAATGTGTCTATGTCTATAATGTTTGAAGCCTCGGCGTTTGAATAATTCTGCCCAATTTTTCAGGTACAAAATGAATGGGAATTCGCTCAGAATACTTCCATAAAAAATTATTTTACCAACATCAACAACCTATAAATGTCCCCACTGCAGAGGCTCAGGCATACTCACCTACAGAGAGTGTATGGGCGGGCCCAATGCGGATTGCCGGACTTCCTATATCTGTTCAAGACATGCAGGTTTCCTTACGATGTTTTCCTTCGCCGTTAAGCAATCGGATAATGGACTTGAATTGAAAAGTTAACATTGTTATAACTTCGTATCTCTTTCTTTGAAATTTGACACGTACGAGTATGACATCATTGTAATAGGTATTTTTAGACAACATTCAAACCCACAGTCTCAAATAAGTTAAATTACATTTAACAGAACTGTCCATTACCACTGGCTGCCAACGTACAAGTCGAAAAGTCCCTTCTTCGATTACTAGCACATCCCTTGGAGTCAACAAATTATTATTCAGCTAGCGAACTCAGCGTCCCTGATGATTTCAAATCCAATTTTAAATTCTTATTTAAATAGAACTCCCCTCTGACAGACAGGGATGTATTCAAAATTTTGAGGGTCTTCCTGGTAGTATGTTATAAGTTTTGAGAATATAGCATCATCATCCGATTTCTTTAAGAACGAAGAACAGGCACCTTCTAAACCATTGCGTACCATCGTTGGCTACATCGTCTCTTACCATATCTTCAACAATGTATTGAAACAACTTCGTCAAAGAGGTCAACTGAAGAATCCAACTGCTCTGGGTAGCTTTCGGGAAGTTACGTCATATCTTTTCGTCCCAAATACCTAAGTATTTAAAGTCAAAAGTCAGTGCGTGGTCTTTTACTTTTTGCTAAATTAACAAGCTCAAAGTCGCTCAGCGTGGTACGGAACGAACTAAGCTCAGAATTTCTCTACGTGATAAAATCCGGAATGAGGAAATCCGTAGACGAACTAGCGTCTCTGACATAGCTCAACGAGTCAATGAGCTGGAGCATGGGCAGGCAACATGGCTTGAAAAACGGATAAACGATGTGTAGGGGAGTTAGAGTTCTTAAGTGGCGACCACGAACCGGGAAAAGTGTACCAGGTCGTTCCGCTACTCGATGGACCGATGATCTGGTAAGGACTGCAGGGAGTTGCTGGATGCAAGCAGACCGGTCATTGTGGCGTACCGTTGGGAGGCCTGTGTTCAACAGTGGACCTTTTTCAGGCGGTGATGATTACGTGAGGCATACACCGGATACAAGTGGCTTAAAGCCGATCATAGTCGGGTACCATGGGCATGAGCCAGGGATATGTACATACGTTTCCTAGCTGCTAATAGCTCGTACACTGAAAATATAAATTCATTCCCCTTTTTCACAACAGTCATGTGAAAATATCAGTGTCGATAACAGAATATGTTTGGACCGTAATTGAGTTTGGGGGGTCACCAGTCCCCCCCACTGAGTCCAGCTCACGTAGCGAGTAGAAATTAGACACGACGTTAGCACATTTTCCCCAAGTATGCTTAAATGCGTAGGCAAATGTAATTACTTCAAGATGGGCGGTTCTCAGGTGTCACCCCTGAGCCTACTACGGCACGGCACCCCCTTGATTGAATCAGACGAATTAGAGATTTCACCTGGATCGTGTTTCTATGGAGAATTTCTCGACTGATTTTCGACTATATTTTGCTACCGAATTATAGAGATTGCTTCTGAGACTTATTCTGATGAGTTTCGAACGCCTACCTGTCCTAGTGCCTGCACACTTGGACTCACATTACAGAAGTAGCGCATTTGATTCCCATCTGTGGTATGGTGGTAAGTTTTATAATATAAATACGTCTGACTAGATACCTATTGTTATCTAAGTTTTCCCCTAAAAAGCAGTATTAAATCGACAATTGTGCTCCAACAATGAAAGATATGGTAGCTAGCTTCTCCTTCATGAACATTCATTCAGAATGCCTTTTTTATCAATTCGACGGGTATGGTTTTTTTCTGTTTGTTTCTTTAAATGTTTGTTACCTCGTAACTTTTGGCTGGGTGAACTGCTTTAGATGATTCTTTTTTATTTGAAAGCTGGTGCTTCCCGTGTGGTCCCATTTCAATTTGGTCTAGTACGACATTGGAATCCATGATAAAATTTAAATTTGCCTTAACAAAAGTAGACTTTAAGGGCAATTGAAGTCGGTTTCCAGTTCTTTTTGAACGCATTTACTTTTTTTTTCTTTCAATTTCTATTACCATAATATTTTAAAATAGAATAGCTTACTTTGATATAATTACTATTTATTTAAACAGTTTATTGAACACATAAAATATTTACAGACCACAAAATACAGATACAAGTATACACAAAAGGAATAGCTTATTTCTATAAGATTTACCTAAAAATAGGACATCATATTATAAAAGCGGAAAAATGAATTGTAAGCTAAGCATTGGCTGAGTAATGTTGTACGTTACTCAGCCAATAGTCCCTAGATGTAGTTTTGAACAACGACAATAGAAGGTGTGTAAGAATGTTACACTATGAAGTGTTATGTTAATGATAGTGCTATTTTGACGTGATATTTCCCAAAGCTAGCTATCCTGTTTTAAAAGACAATGGCAAAAGAAATTAAGTACGAAACTTTTATCAGCGAAACCACCTTAATGTAAATCCAGGTAAATAGAACTACCAGTTATAAGCTAGTTGTAATACAAAAAGTTGTTACCCGACTGCGACAGAAGGAGGGTTATGTTTTTCAAGAGTATGTATGTTTGTATAATTGTTTGGCACGCTCTGCGGCTTGAACGGTTCGATGGATTTTTACTTGAGAGGTGTCGTTAGATTCGTATTTACTGTGAGTGACACTGGGTATATCCAAATCATAAAAAGTTTTTTTTTAAAATTACCCGACTGCGCTAGAAAGTGGGTTATATTTTTTTAAATGTACTTTACCCAATGTAACTAAAACCCTGTTTCAAAAGTCTCGTAATGACTAGCAACACTCGATGAAACTAACTAAAATTGTTCCCAAAACGGCAAGTCACTAATTAGGCGGTTCCATAATATTCTTTGTTATTGTTACGTTGCCAAGGTTTAATTTTGGGGCCTTAATGGGCTTTATTAGAGAAACGGTGTAATTATGTTTTGCTATTAAAAAGGGTTTAATGGCCTGGGGTAAGTGGCCATTGAATTACTAGGTATTAATTAGTGTTATTGGATGTAGTCTGAGATGCCCTACGTTTTATTTAGGTTTGGGTTTAAACTAGAACCTTCCCATGTCTTCTCGTGGGAGTCGAGTGAGATTAAAACAAGAAACAAAGTGGACATAGCCCCGGTGTTTAAATGCAAAACATCTCACTGCAGTAACAGTTTCTATGTGATGGCTCCGAGGATTTACAACCATTTGCCTGACTGCCTGAAAGAGCTTCCACTTCCGTGTTTCAAGAAAACGTTGTTTAATGCTCTAATTGATAAATGTTTCTAAAGTCTTAATGTTTTTTTAAATACTGACAAAATTGAAAATGATATTGACAACTGATAAAATAATGTAACAATGTAATTTTGAAATTACACGATACTGACAATATTGTACGCCCAAAAGGCAAGTTGCACAGGTACAATTACTATATAAGTTATATATTTAAGAACTCTGTAAACCTGCAGCTAAAGCAATAAATGATTTGAATTTGAAAAGGTTGTGATACTGTCTAGGGTTAGCCTGAATCGTCTACCTGCCTTGATGCTACGATCATCAACCCGCCTGTGGTTATTAATAATGCCTACACGTTACTATCGCTAATTGTGGAGGATTGCGGACAACTTTTAACTAAAAAAATTCCAGCTAAAATTATGAATGATTTATTTTTATTTTTCCTATTACTTTGCATTGAATCATCATTACATTTTTAAACAATTCACACATAACTTAACCAACTTAAGGCTGTATGAGAAATCTTTCTATTTGAACAATTCTATCGTCACTTACCATCACGTGAGATGTAAGCCAGATCTAAACCCTTTAATCATCAATAATCTATATATTATGTCCCCGCTGTATAGGATCAGGCCTACTCTAGTACAAAGAGTATGCCATGCCTGTATGGTCCCATAGTCAACCAAGCGGTCCCAGTGCGGATTCGTAGACTTTACACACACCTTCGAATTTCTTCTCAGGATTGACCAGGTTTCCTCACGATGTTAATCATAATGATTTTTATCATTTGTTCATAAATTCCAAATAACAAATTGGAACTCATTAGTACGAGCCAGGTTCGAACCCAGACCTCGATTTTTCAAGGACTGACGCTCTATCCAACTGAGCTACCATAATAAACTCTTATTTTAAATTTTACATATTTAAAAAGATTAAAGTTAAGGTACCATAAACCGTCTCCCACTAGCATTTAAATAAACCCTCACACAAAATAATCCCGAAAACTTGCATTCAAAACAGTCCTCGAAAAGGGCAATCTCCCCAACAAACGGGATAGTAAACCTCTCTCAAAGCCCACTCGAGCGTTTAATGAACAAATGTTTTCGCCGTTTTACAATCAACGTTGGGTTGAACGAAACGATCATTTTTCATCATAAAAATCCGCTGGAGCATGCCTTGGGGTGACTTTTTGTTGTGCCACCAACAACGCCGGTGACAGGCGAAGTTTGACTGCTCTTTATGGATATAGGATTTTGAAATGTTTGCTGTGATGCAAAAACAGGAATGTGACATAATGAAGCGTAAATATTTGCAATTTAAAATTGACTGTACTAAAGATATATTCTATCGATACTGGATACTCGTCATTTTAATGACAGCATTTTGTGTGTTAAAAAGAGATGACAATAGCCACATTATAATAATAATAATTCATCACAAATTCTTAAAACTAACAATTGAACATCGTATATTATATATGTACGATGAATGGGCTAATAGCTCAGCATATGTCTAAGAGGTTCAATACCTCGAAGACGCTGTTATTCTGCTATTGCCTAAAAATTACAAAGTTACTAAATATTGTAAACATTGTAACAACAAGTATTGTAGACATTAGCACGTTTTGTATCACAACGCCCAGGTTTTTGACACGTGAAATGTTTCTTAGTCGTCCTGTAGGTTAGCTAATGCAATAAAGAATAGCTTTTTTCGGAAAGACAGACAAAGACCAGACAGAATGTATGTAATGTTATCTCATTCTCTTCTTTTTTTTCTTCAATGAAATTATGTTAGAGAGGCTAAAATATGTAGTTATATCGATCCTAATTCATATTATCTATGGTCTTGACAATATGGGGCTAGGACTTTGAACTGGTTGATGTTTAGCAAAAACCCATTGATTAACCGATCATTTATTTAAACATGCTACAAACAAAACTGGTGACTATGTTTTATACTTATCTTTATTAAGATGAGAATTTAAAACGTTTACCTATGCTTTCAAAAACATTGGAAACAAAGTTTTACCGCTTTTTATTGAGCAAGGACTTTGACATGTTTGTTGTGGTGCAAAAATCGATATGTAACATCATAAAGATGAAATATTTCATTCGAACATGCCACCGCACACAGTGAGGGCAAAATTTTACTGTTCTTTATGGGGCTTGGAATTTTAAATGTTTGTTCATGCTACCAACCACAGTGGAGATAAATTATTACTGGTGTCTGGCATTAGGCATTTTAAATATTTGCTGTAAAATTAGGAATTGAATATAATACGAATATTTTTAATAGTTATTCATACGGTATAAATACGGGTTTTCTTTTCTATTCTTTTTTTATTTTTACATATTAGCTAGACTTAAATTTGATCACTGTCTTACTTGATGTTAAGCGATAATAGGCATAGATTTATACCTATAAAATGCCCTATTTACTCTGTCCTTGAAGCATACAGGGCGCTCGATAAATATAAGTTGGCAGGGAATTCCACTCCATAGGTTCAGGCATAACAGATGCGATGCGAAATGTTGGAATGTCAACTAAGTAGGGGTGGAACTTAGACTTTCTTCTGCTTATCCTATTGTAAAAACGCGAAGTCGTGTAGTTTGAATGCTCATTCCCCAAAATGAAGCCTGTGTATTTAAGTGCCTAATAGTTGTTATTCTTAATAAGATTGATAATTAATATTTAGATATATAGATATATAGATAATTAAGTTTTATTTATTTATGTAAACAATTTATTGTACACGAAATATATACAAATGGAGCAGCGTATTTCTATTAGAAATTTCTTACAGCAGTCCTGGGTCAAGCGAAAAATAGTGGAGAAAGAAAGGCAGTTAGGCGTGTCACGGCATGTACATACCTAAATAATGGTTAGTTTGGTGTGATTTTAGATGTTTGCTCCAGATGAAACCGTTTTAAACACGTACTCGTTTGTTATAAAATCTCCAAAGACACGTAGACAGACCCGTAACAGCTCCTAAAATCACGAAATCCAAAGGATGTTTTCGACACAGCTAAAGGAGCTTAATCTGACATAAAGCTCAGAGCTAAAGCAGTAAATTAAGAATTCAGATTAGCAGTCAGATTACGGCATGGCGCAGTACCGAGTCATGACGACTTTTTTTACGAGCATGCAAGATGAGTTGTGTCAAAACGACAATTCGCATGTGGGCCCCGTCTCGCTCGGCTCGCGTAAAACTAAGTTTGGTCATGAAATGTGAGATTGTGTAATTAGGTGCCTAGAGTTGATTTGCTTCAGGTTTTATTGAGGTCACTTGTTTAAATATTTCCGCGTCTTAGGAAAATATACTTGAACTGGTTTCAAAATATATTGATACTGTGAATATTTTTTTAGATAAAAACAGTCAAATATTGCTATAAGTCATATAAGCGCAACGCACCGACGGACCGATGCTGCGACACTGGCTGTCATTACATGCACCAGTGTCCCAGTATCACGTCTGACGCTATATTTAATTACTAACATAGCACTAAGTTTACTATCACTATGGATGTATGTCTGACTTAAATAAATAATAATAATATTACACGATTTTCAGATTAGCTATAGAAAATATTAAAAATAACACCTTTATTAGTATTAGGCTTATGCTAAAAGCATATCTTAAAATAATTATTTTTAGGTGTCAAAAAATTCACTAACTTGACATTGTCACTTTTAGATAAATTAACAAAACTCTGAAACGAAAAAACTAATGTAAATTTTGAGTGTAAAACATTGGAAACGACTTTGTGATGCCTCGCGGGGACACCCCCATCTTTATAGGGAAGCCCGTTTTATTTAAAGAAGCGAACAAAGTTAGGGAGCGAGCGCAACCGCGCGTAAACATTTACTTGAAAGGTTTATTGATGTTGGTCACCGCTTTCTGGTTTTACAGCCAGTGTTCGAACGGCCCCTTCCAATTTAAGGGTTTCTGCACTAGGTATCGTTAGATTTAGTTCTACCGTGGTTTATTGATATAGCCTAAGACAACATAAAAACGGAAGACACTCTTTCAAAACAAAACTTTTTTTGTAGCAGTTTTTTCGGTCCTTTTTCTCCATTCACATTCCTAGTATTTAAACACTATATATAGTAGCTTTGGATTTTCTGACATGATTAGTGAACTTTCAGCTCATAAATATTTTAAGCTATTGCATAGCTTCTATCGCGGGCCTTGAGCGCGGGGACCGAATCGAGAAATTCCGTAACGAAAAAACCTCACGCTCCCCACTCCGACGGGCACGGAGGTGTGGCTTGAAGGCCGTGCATCGTCTAACGTCGTTTCAGTTTGGCAGTCTTCGACACGGCGTTGTGTGCGTGCGATTAGACGTATTACTGTTTTATAATTTATTAAGTATAATAGTATGTAATTTGATATAGCAAAGCAAATCCGTTATGTTAGCTAAATATTGATTTAATTTTGTTTTCCTGTTTGTAATTTAATTTACATTTTTGTGGTGGGGATATTTATGTTCGTGACATAAAAACTTTAAATAATTATAATTGCAAAAGTTGATACAAAATGCTATGCAATAGCTTTATTTTTATTTAAGTCAATCCACCTACATCAAAGTTTCATACAAAATTTCTGTTGCCATAATCTTTTAAAATATAATAGCTGGATTCGTGTAGTAACTATCTTAAAAAAGGACATCAGATTGTGATGTCGCGAAATGAGTATCATTAACATACAACTTCACAGTGAACCACAATTTTCATTATTTTTTTTTCGATTATTGTTCAAAGCGCCATCTATGAACCATTAGCTGCGTAACGGCTGTCGCTAACTATAAAGCTGTAAATTCATGATATTTATTTCGCGACACTATAATTTCATCGCCTATTTTGGGGTAATTACTTATCAACGGCAGCTATTCTATTTTAAAAGATTATGGCAACAGAAATTTAGTATGGAAGCATTAGGAGAGGGATAAGGTTAATATATTTCAGGTAACTTGAAAAATACTTTCAATGTACAGCGAAATACTTACTTACGAGAGTGTATCTTCATCTTTATTCTCAGATATCTGGATGAAATACATATGTATATTTTAAAAAGAATGTACTATTTTTCAAATTACGTGCATTTAGTTTTAAATGGTCTAGGGCAGGGGTTCCCAACGTTTTCTTGGTCAGGGACCACTTTTACATATATTTTTTTGGCAGGGACCACTATTTAGGTGTAATAAAAATAAACTGTAATAATCAAACTGAAACTTTAATTAAAATCTAATATGAAATAACATAAAAAGAAATAATAACATTTTTAGGATAAAGTTTTGTAATTCTGAATTAATGTGATTTCTGAGCTTGCATCTTCTTCACGAGTTCGGCTATCCTAGGACTAATATTGTTACTCAAAGCCACACGCAAATCATCACTTACTTTCAAACGATTTCTCGCCTTGTTTTTTATTACCAACAAAGCAGAAAATCCTTGTTCACATAAATAAGTTGTTGAGAAAACCATAAAATAACGTAAGGCGATTTCTCGAAGTTTAGTATAAGAAATTGCTTTTTTACACCAAAATGACTCAAGTTAATTCGATTCAAAAGTATCCTTGCAGTTTCTGTCATTTTGTAATTCAATAAGTTCTTCTTGAATTTCTTCTGTAACTTCACCAGCGTCCGTGCTAAAAGGGTTACGAAGCTCTGCACGGCGACCGACGGCTCACCGCCCGCTAATTTTAAATCATTCGCGGACCATATTTTGGCTTCTGTGGACCACTGGTGGTCCACGGACCACTGGTTGGAAACCATTGGTCTAGGGTATATTGTGTGTATCTCCCTTGTTGAATCTAATTTGGAGCCAGACCGTGTGTAAACATTTGAGGGCCGTGATTTTTTGGTTAGAACTGAAAGGTTGGTGAAAAATGTCGGAATTGTATTTTTAAGGGAGGGTTGTTGGAAGGGTTAAAAGAATAGGCGGTCAGTGCTCTGCGAAATAGCTCAAATTCCTTAAACGTTGTAATGAAAACTGTGTATGGGGTGAATTAATTCTGATGGACAAAATAAGATAAGTTTTTTTATAGAAGACTAGCTTCCGCCTGCGACTTTGCCCGCGTGTACTTCAGGATTTATTCTACTTGTTCGATAGGCATAGAAGGCATCTATCTCCATTTCCAGCATAAGGTACAAAATAGTGTTTATTCTGTTACGTAGGCTAATAGTTTAAAGAAACAAAAGAAATTTCAATATCTGACATTCAAATAGTCTTCACACTAATATTATAAACGCGAAAGTTTGTATATACGAATTACATTTTCTATGGTCGGTTGCTAGGCAACGCGTTTTTGTTATGCCAAAATTGCCCATGTAATCCCACTAATATTATAAGTGTGATTTTGTACAATTTACACAATATGTGTTTATAAATTATAGCCTATATGTTATTCTGATGTATAAGCTATATTATTGTAAAGTTTCATTCAAATCCATTCAGTAGTTTTTCCGTGAAAGCGTCACAAACATCCAAACATCCTAACATCCAAACTTTCACACTTATAATATTAGTAGGATAGATCAACGCTTGACTAAATTCAGTTATTTACTTCCCTGAGTATATTTTGGTCTAAAGAATTTATTATCGAAAAGAAATTTTGGCACTTAAATCAGAACTTACAATAATTAGAACAAATATTCGTGTGGTGCGTCAGTTAAATCTATTTCAAAATTATTTAATCTAACTAACATTTTAACAATGTGTTTATAAAGTTTCTTTTTACACAAATTTAAAGTACTATTTCTTATGACTTTGGGTAATTTGTTGAACAACTGTGCTCCCTCGTAAGTGACAGGTTTCCTGCCGTAGCTGGTTCTTACCCGGGGAAGCACCAGATGATCAGATCTTCGCGTGTCGCATTTGTGTATTTATTTCTTTATTGTTAATGTGATGTGTGAGTGAGTTGTGTTGTGTAGTAGTTTGTGGATGATGATGCGTGCATATTTAAAGAGACGTTTCTGATCCGTCCTCAACTTTGTACACTATTTAAAAAAATCAAGGTACTTAATTTAAAATACACATACATTATTATAGAACTACATCCCGCTCCGCTACAGATAAGATCTAATTTAGCACAAACCTGCGTCTGTGAATGTATCCTGCTTTCGCACACGCAATCTGCTGGATGAAATAAAAAATAAAATTAAAAATTTTGAAAATACCCGCGACAAATGTAAATGTCTTAATGGGAAAAGGGTTAAATAATTTTTTGAGAAACCCTCGACTAAATGGAAGTAAGTAACGAGATAAATAGAAGCTTACATATTATTACAATAATAAGTCCGAAAAAATCCGTCGGGGGCTGCCATTCCCGTTCCTGAAGGAACTAAGATTTGCAGTTTTATAAATATGTCACTAGTTGAAATTACGTTGGGTACCTAATTTTTTATGTAGTCTTGAATTGATACCGCCTTATTAACCATCTCCATTTTCTAATGGCTACACACTTGGACTTAACGGACTAAACCGGACTTACAATATGTAGGAACTGGATTCGATTCCCAGTATCTCTCGGCACTCGGTTTAGTTGGTGGTATAGGTATAGGTGGCATTTTCTATGTCTGCCTGGCTAGCTATCACCATGTTACTTAAGTCTGCCGACCAACAGCAGTGTTAATAGCACTGTTGTGTTCCGGTATGAAAGGTAACATAGCTAGCGCCTCATTACATTGAGGATTCTGGGTGCGCACACTTACCATCCAATGAATGAAATGAAGGCCAAGTGCAAACCCATCATACATTTAAAAAATGACTGCATCTATACGAGATAAAAAAATATTTTATTACTCCTACATTTTAATTGGAAACGACAACAGATTAGGCAATGGCAGCCCCCGACGGATTTTTTCGGACTTATTATTGTAATAATATGTAAGCTTCTATTTATCTCGTTACTTACTTCCATTAAGTCAAGGGTTTCTCAAAAAATTATTTAACCCTTTTCCCATTACAACATTTACATTTGTCGCGGGTATTTTCAAAATTTTTAATTTTATTTTTTATTTTAAGCTTTTTAGAGAATTCATATGTTGTAGTCTAAATATCGTGACGTGTGAAGTATCATGTCATGACAAACAATATGTGCAATTGTATTAAAAATCAAAGGTTTCCCTATCTGACGGAGTTTTTTTAATATATAATTTCTATTATCAGGAGTTCATGTACAGATGCTAATCACCAAACACTCGATAAAGAGCTCAGGCATAGTTTATTCGCCATGTTCCTTCACAAAGTTCCCCTCAAAGTTATTCTGCTCAATCATCAGACCCTCAAAAGTTTATGTGCAGGTTCTGCTCATCAAACACTCCCAAAAGAACCCAAACACGGCTTACTAGGTATTTGTCTTCGCAAGGTTCCCTTCAACATCGTTCTGATCCATCATCAGACCCTCAAAAGTTCATGTGCAGGTTCTGCTCATCAAACACTCTCAAAAGAGCCCAAACACGGCTTACTAGCTATTTGACTTCGCAAGGTTCCCTTCAACGTCATTCTGATCCATCATCAGACCCCCAAAAGTTCATGTACAGGTTCTGCTCATCAAACACTCTCAAAAGAGCCCAAACACGGCTTACTAGCTATTTGCCTTCGCAAGGTTCCTTTCAACGTCGTTCTGATCCTGTGATGTAGGGTAGTTTATAATAATGTATATTTATATGATGTAGGTGGGCGGATAATTGTTGGCCATACGTCAGTTCGGAATATACGCTCAGTGAACGCACACGGTGTTTTATTACTATCATCCCGAATACACTACAGTGGCTGACGAGGCTGAATTAGTGTAAATACGCGTGCTATTTATTACATAAACCAGTATGTCGATCGGTAAAGTGGACAGTTTTGACACGGAGTGCGGAGCATGGAACTCATACATCGAGAGGTTGGAGATGTATTTTACCGCTAACAAAGTGACGGAGGACTTGAAATTACCAACGTTAATAGCGGTAATGGGAGATGGAGCTTACGAGCTGTTAGCTAATTTAGCAAGTCCGAAGAAACCTAAGGAGCTAACATACGACGCAGCGGTGACGCTGCTGCAGGATCATTTACAGCCGGCGCCGTCGGCACTCGCCGAGAGGTACCGCTTTAGACAGCGCAGACAAGCTAGCGGTGAAAATATTGCATCGTATGTGGCGGAACTAAAGAAACTCGCACGTTATTGCCAGTTCGGAGCTACGTTGGACGATAATCTTCGAGATCAGTTTGTGTGCGGGTTACGTAGTGACGTCATCCGTCAACGGTTGTTCGCGGAGGATGACACATTAACATATGTGAATGCGGTTAAACTAGCGAGTTCTCTCGAAGCGGCGGAGCGGAATGCGGCAGCCGTGGAGGCCGGGTCGTTGTCGGTGGGCAGCGGGGTCGAGGCGTTATCCGGTCGGGCGCAGGCGGTGCATGCGCTGGGACACGGAGGTGCGGGGGTCGCACGGGCACGAGCGCGGGCGCAGGGGAGCGCGGGAAGACGCGGGAGGGAGCCGGTGCGGGGTGGCGCGGGAGGTGAGCGACGCGGGAGCCGGAGCGGCGGGCACGGGAGCGGCGGGAAGCCCTACAGCTGTGCGGGGTGCGGTGACACCGAGCACAGTTACACGGTGTGCCGGTATCGAGATTTCGTGTGCAGCCGGTGCAGGCGCACGGGGCACCTGCGTCGCGTGTGCCCGGAGCGCGGCGCGGACGCGCACGGCAGTCGCGGCGGCGGCGGCGGGACCACATACCACCACGATGTGCTGGAGGACGAGACACCGTACGAACCAACGCCGGAGGAAGACTTCCACCACCTGTGTTTGAACGACTATCGAGCGGTGAGACTACCTATTGCTATAGACGAACATATTATAGATATGGAGGTTGATACGGGTTCGGCGGTCTCGTGTATAAGTAGTCAGACTTATGATAAATACTTTAACACATATACACTCGAGAACAGCAACATCGTGTTAAACTTTTATGATGGTTCCAAGATAAAACCATTAGGGTTTATCAAACCGGTAGTTAGCTATGGCGGGCAAAGGAAACGATTAGAGCTATTAGTTATTCGAGGTGGCACTACATCGTTGCTAGGTAGACAGTGGTTAGCTGAGCTAGGTATTAAAATACCTGTAATTAGCAATTGTAACAACGTAGGCAGTGACCGTAAGCAGTTTATTAAAGATATCGATGTTTTAATCGACAGCTATAAGGAGCTATTTAGCGGCGGGCTGGGTCGGTACACGGGCGGGCAGGCGACGCTGCGCGTGCGCCCGGGCGCGGCGCCCGTGTTCCACCGAGCGCGGCCGCTGCCGTACGCGCTGCGCGAGCGCGTCGACAGCGAGCTGGACGCGATGCTGCGCGACGGCATCATCGAGCCCGTCGACGGCTCCGACTGGGCGTCACCGCTTGTGCCGGTAAACAAAGCGGACGGTTCCTTGAGAATTTGTGCTGACTATAAGGCTACTCTGAACCCAGTTCTACTGATCGATAGGTACCCCTTGCCTAGAATCGATGACCTCATGGTGAGCCTAAGTGGGGCTCGTTATTATTCAAAAATAGATTTGTCACAAGCTTACAATCAAATCGAGTTAGATGAATCTAAGAAATACACCGTAATAAACACCCATAGGGGCCTTTATAGGTACAACAGGTTAGTGTACGGTCTAGTTTCGAGCCCGGGCATCTTTCAGAGAATTATGTGTAATTTGCTGAAGGATATTTCGAACGTCGAGGTCTTCCTCGATGACGTCATCATTGGGGGGAGAAATAAAGTCGAACATCTTAAAGCTTTAGAAGCCGTGTTTAGTAGATTACATCGTTACGGGCTAAAATTGAAGACGAGTAAATGCGTATTTTTAGTAAAGGAGGTACAGTACTTGGGCTACGTGATATGTGAAGATGGTATAAAGACGGACCCCGCCAAAATAGAGGCGATCGTAAATATGTCCAGACCATCGAATGTCACGGAATTACGTTCCTTTTTGGGCTTAATTAATTTCTATGGGAAATTTGTTAGAAACATGAGTAGCAAACTAGTGCCGCTGTACGATTTACTTAAAAAAAGTAAGGAGTGGTCATGGTCTGACGAATGTGAAGGATCATTCGTGGAGATAAAGAAATTATTATCTGGCGCGGAAGTATTAGCGCATTACGATCCCAAGAAACCGGTGTGGGTGACGTGTGACGCTAGCAGTCGCGGGGTCGGGGGGGTGCTCTCGCAGCGGAGCGCGGACGGACGGGAGCGGCCCGTAGCATATGTGTCGCGCACACTCAATGACGCAGAGAAAAATTACTCGCAAATACATCGAGAGGCGTTGGGTATTATATTCAGTGTGAATAAATTCCACCAATATTTATATGGTCGTCATTTCACCTTGCGCACGGACCACAAGCCGCTAGTGTCGATATTTGGTCCGAATACCGGTATACCGGTGATGGTAGCGAGCCGTATGCAGAGGTGGGCGATCATATTGTCCGCGTACTCGTTCGATATCGAGTACGTGCGCACCGAACCACAGATAAGGGAGAGTAAGACAGATTGCTAACTTCATACATTAGTTCAAAACACGCTTAAAACTTATTATTGTCGCCGGTACCTCGTAGTTCGACTTATTATATTAGGTGTCGCTACTATATTAGCTGAAGTATGATGTACCTAGCGCCATCTATTAAACAGTTGATGGCACCCGTTGGATGTATTTGTGTGTATAAGTACAGTATGGCATAGATGTGTGTGTGATGGGAGACGTACAGTCGTACAACCCGTCGGAAATATCTGCGAACCTCGCTGGGATGCGCTTCCCCCCGCACCTCGTCCCATTTTCGCCTATCCAGTAGCTATGTAAAAGTGTAAACTTGTCAAGCGAAAGATTTCAAAATTTCGCTACATGACGTAATGATGCATTGGCTATGTTGGTTTGTGGTTGGTTACGATGTCTTGTTGCAATTACACCAATTTTTCGTCCCTTTTCAATATAGGTACAATGTATACGACAAAAGTAAAAAATGGATAAAATGCAACTTCAAAAGACCACTATGCGCGTCTATTTGTTAGTTTCTGACGTCTGCTTGCACGTCCAGTATGATTACAAAGTCCAGTAGAACAACGTACAATACGTATGTTGTACAATGTTCGATGCAAATCAACCGGCCAAGTGCGAGTCGGACTCGCACACGAAGGGTTCCGTACCATTATCTATAAAAACGACAAAAGCATGTCTATTACATGAGAACACCTTATTTTTTTTTAATTTAATTATTTATTTTTAAAGTGAATATATAACTAAATATTCTGTGAATATTTCAAGATGCCGCTATCAATATCGAGTACATAACACGTTTTTTGTGTGGGAGCTCCCTTCAATATTCATTTTATTCTTAGTATTTGTTGTTACAGCGGCAACAGAAATACATTATGTGTGAAATGCTTAACTGTCACAGTCACAAAAAAAAAGAAATACACGGATAGAAAAGACAAACCGTAAATAATCGCAAGCGCAACGCAACAGAAGCAGAGTGAACGAGAGTGCGGCAACTTCATACAAGCGCGCAACAAAGCTTCATACAATACACGTAAAAAAGCGCGGGAAAGGAGAACCCGACGACGCTCTCTCTGCAAACGCGGATCGGGCAAACGTATGCGGGACGGGTGGGGGCGGCGGCGAAACATCGGCTCTTCGTCGGTCGCCTCGTAGGGCCTCTCGCGAACCCCGCTCACACTTAATTCGAAATGTGTGCCGATTAGTATTCACGTATGTCTTGGTGGTATCATTGATTTTAAAGTTGATGATATTGCTCTATTAAACATAATTATTTTTGACTTATTACTGTGATAATAAACTGTCATTAGCAGACTATGTTTTGTATTTATGTACTATTATTTCAACCATGAACCCAAAAAATTTCATTTAATTTTCAAGTATATTAGTTAGTTATTATAATTATTATTGAAGATAAGACTGATTTTTAATATTTAAGATTATGTTCATTCCTCATGTAGATTTTTTCCCTTGTTGTTTAAAAGTTGATTATTGAGAAGAATGCTCAACTGACCATAAATACTATTTACAAACATATTATTGTGATGATTGAAACTTTTGATTACCCTAGCCAACTGTATATTGGGTTAATATGTATATTACAATTATATAAAAATCATGATCTAGAGCTAATCATTTTTTCTGGTCTCTTTTTTAAATATAAAGGACATCAAAATTCACACAATAATAAATTAACGTGTTTCTCAACCCTAGCCGGTAGGTACAGCTCGGTACATCGATTCAAGGTCACGGGACTGTTGCCGCACTCTCGTTCACTCTGACAGAAGTGACAGATATAACCGTTGTTGACATATCAATGAAAGAAAAAACGTTCCCAAATATATTAAATATGCCTAGAAATGGGAGCCTTATATTTTCACACCCTAAAGGCAGCACACTCAAAATAAGAGATTTATGTTATGTTAATATGTTACGTTAATATACTTTGGGATTTATTTATTTGAATTTTTTGTATCTACGACGGCTTGAAAATTCGTAATAGTTTTATTATTTTAATAGTCTAGCAATACTGTGTAGTGAACGTTACAAATGTATGCCATCTACCGGAATTCCGGATAACTGCATGCTTTTACAGCTTACTAAAGTCAGGTCTGTTCAATCGTGTGCAATGAATTAAAATGTTCAATATACACCTCATTAAAAATTTTGTCTTTTCGTGAGTAATGTTAGGAAAGTTTTATATTTTTACATTCAAAATAAATAAATATAATGAACTGGAACAGTATAATTCGATATTTCGTCAATTTCAGACAAATTTTATTTCTAACGAGCTACTTGCTATCTACTATCGCCACCTAGCGGAACATTTTGTACTATTGAAAATTTTATATGGAGTTAGCAATCTATTCTTACTATGCCTTATCTCTGCACCGAACACAACGGGGCGGACGGGTTGTCGCGCCTGCCGCTCGCGACGGCAGGCGCGGTGAGCGGGTCGGCGCCGGAGCAGACATATTTACACTGGGTGCAACAATCGTTACTTTTAGATTATAACGAGGTGAAAAGGGAAACGTCCCGGGATATAGTGTTGTCTAAAGTACTAAGTTATGTGCGAGACGGTTGGCCTATGGAATGCGAGGTGCATAATTTACAACCATTTTTCAATAGAAAAAACGAATTGTACGAGGAATTAGATTGCTTAATGTGGGGTCACAGGTTGGTCGTGCCGGATAAATGCCGGGATAAAATTTTAACTTTGTTACACGAGTCGCATATGGGAATTGTGAAGACTAAGTCGTTAGCGCGCAGTTACGTGTGGTGGCCGGGGGTGGACGAGGCGGTGGAGCGCCTGTGCCGTGAGTGCGCGGTGTGCGCGGCGCAGGCAGACGCGCCCCCGCGCGCCCCGCCACGCCTGTGGACGTGGCCGCAGCGACCGTGGACCAGGATACACCTCGACTACATGGGGCCCATAGCGGGGGTCACATATTTGGTGGTAGTCGACGCCATGTCTAAGTGGATCGAAGTGTTTCGGGTATCAAGTACATCGGCCAACGTACTTATAGATAAATTAAGTGAGCTGTTTAGTAGATTCGGTTTACCGAAACAAATAGTGAGCGACAATGGATCACAGTTCGCTTCCGAGGAATTCGGTAGTTTCACCAAGTCGAACGGTATTGATCATGTTTTCACGGCTCCCTATCATCCGGCTTCCAACGGTTTAGCGGAAAATGCAGTACGGACTCTAAAGCGAGTTATAAAGAAAGCAATTCATGAAAAACGTAATATTGATCGAGCATTATGGGGGTTCTTAATTTATTATAGGAACGTAGAGCATTCGACAACCGGACAAAGTCCAGCCATGTTGCTGTTGGGGAGACGGATTCGTACTCGTTTAGATTTAATAAAACCGGACCGGGAGCATCCAGTGCGTAGGGCGCAGGAACGTCAGCAGCAGGGGGCGGCGGGAGTACCACGCGATATCGAGAACCATGAGGACGTCTGGTACAGGCGGTACTTGAAAGGGGAAAAATGGCTACAAGGTCGAGTAGTAGAGCAGCTGGGTCAGAGTAACTTTAAAGTGATAGGTAGTAATGGGGAGACAGTGCACAGACACATCGACCAGTTGCGGAAGAGGTCGAGGGGGAGCAGACTGTCGTTGTCGTCTACTGGTCCCAGTCTGAATTCAAACATTCCGGAGTCACGCACAGATTTTCAAGGCAATACCGAGCCCGGGCCGCGGCCGGTCGGCAGTCCAGTCGGCGCAGGGTCGGGGGGAGAGGTGATGTCGCCGCGCGGTGACGCACCAGAGCCGGTGGAACAACCTCGGGCGACACGAGTGTCGTCTCCGGCCTCACCGGAGCGACAGGTTGCCTGGCCACCCGCAACACCGCCCCCAGGTCGACCGATTAGACAGTGCAGGCTTAATGAACCTAAATATAAGTTAGTGTAATTATAATTTATATTGTTAGCTTAGTTATAATAGTTTAGTTAAATTGTATTGTATTAGGTTAGTTAGTGTAGTCTTAGTTATGTATAGAGGAGTGTGATGTAGGGTAGTTTATAATAATGTATATTTATATGATGTAGGTGGGCGGATAATTGTTGGCCATACGTCAGTTCGGAATATACGCTCAGTGAACGCACACGGTGTTTTATTACTATCATCCCGAATACACTACAGATCCATCATCAGACCCTCAAAAGTACATGTGCAGGTTCTGCTCACCAAACACTTTCAAAAGAGCCCAAACACGTTCTAGTAGCTATAAGCCTTCGCAAGGTTCCCTTCAACATCGTTCTGATCCATCATCAGACCCTCAAAAGTTCATGTGCAGGTTCTGCTCATCAAACACTCTCAAAAGAGCCCAAACACGGCTTACTAGCTATTTGCCTTCGCAAGGTTCCTTTCAACGTCGTTCTGATCCATCATCAGACCCTCAAAAGTACATGTGCAGGTTCTGCTCACCAAACACTCTCAAAAGAGCCCAAACTCGGCTTACTAGGTATTTGCCTTCGCAAGATTCCCTTCAACGTCGTTCTGATCCATCATCAGACCCTCAAAAGTTCATGTGCAGGTTCTGCTCACCAAACACTTTCAAAAGAGCCCAAACACGGCCTAGTAGCTATAAGCCTTCGCAAAGTTCTCTGTCCCTCATTTTAATGAGTTAAAATCTTGATTGCAGCGCCCCCTGGTGAGCTAGCGCCATACCACCTATCTAAGAACCATCGCTGACGTATCAGCAACCCTTTACAAAAAACCGCATGTAAATCGAAAAACGAAAACCGTTCTGGAGATAAGTGGCAACATTGGTTTGTATGTACAAACAAACAAACATCCTCTCACCCTAAACGCATACACTGTCTCCGTTCCGTCGCGGGTAAAAACAAGACTGCAACATTTTTGTCATTGCGTCGATTTCTGCCTCGTACTGCAAATTATGTCAATTATTGACACTTAGGGACAAAGAACCGAATGAAAAAACCCTCAATAGTGCTAGAATAAACATCCTTACAACCTCAACCTTGGCTGACGAAATATCTAGTTTCACAGGTAACAAGGACCAATATCGAATGACACGATGACGTGACGAGTGATTCAATGATATAGAAACAGAAACAGAAAGATATTTATTTAACTAAGACACACACAACGTATCTTTCTTTAAACATAGAGATCCCTAAAACTAACGTACGAAGAAACGACCACCCCATGTCTTAAAAACTCATTACGCTTGCAAAGAAGTCTCGAGCTAACATAAGCCATTCACCAGATATGACGAGGCCGTCTATGCATGCAGATCGTGGCACATGGGATGTTTAACCGCGTCCAATGAATGCTAATGCATCGGCGGGTCTCAGAGGAAATTAGCCAGAATCTGCATTGACCATATAATAACGTACGTACGCTGGTATTTGCGGTCGACTGTCGATTTGGGAATTGTTTGCGTGCTACAAGGTTATGCAAGTAGTAATATGTCGTATTTGTACTCCTTGAATAATACTCTCTCAGTGAGCAATGGAACGAGCTATTCTCGGAATTTCTCTACGTGGTAAAATTCGGATTGAGGAAATCCGTATACGAACTAGGGTCACCGACATAGCTCCACGAGTGGCAATGTGTAGGCCGCGTAGTTCGGAGAACGGATAATCGATAGGGAGTAAAAGTTATCGAGTGATGACCACGTATTGGGACACGTGTACGCCGTCCCCCTACTACATGGAACAACTAGCTAGTTAAGGTCGCGGGTAGTAGCTGGATGCAAGTGGCTCGGGGCCGGTCAATGGCAATCGAGAACTTATACTCCCCAAGTTGTCAATAGCTTTACAAAATGCATGTCACAATGTATTTTCGATGGTGTCGTAAAAGTCGAAGAAAATGTTTGTTCCCAACGAGTCACACTGCAATCTATCGCAGTCTTGTTAGGAAAAAATTCCCAACCAGTCACAGTAAAGTGAACAGAGTGACTCGTTGGGAATAAAATATTCCCATCCAGTTATATTATGACGTATTGACACAACTGTATTCCTAACTGAACAGAGGCAGCTTCCGAGTAAAATAAGGTCGTGACGTGGTCAACAGAGAACATAGCAGTGCATAGTAAACACAAACTTTCAAATCATCATCAACAGCCTATATACGTCCCCACTGCAGGGGCTCAGGCCTACTCTCCTACAGAGAGTGTATGGGCCATAGTTCACCACGCGGGCCCAGTGAGGATTGGCGGACTTCACATGCCTGTTCAAGACATGCAGGTTTCCTCAAGACGTTTTCCTTCACCGTTAAGCAATCGGATAATGTACTTGAATTGAAAAACAACTCATAGGTACACGGCTGGATTCGAACCCGAATCCGCAAAGTTTGAAAATCTTTCAAATACATTTATTTAATCCCTATGCATATTGGTTGCTATTCTAGCTATTTACTCTGCAGTTTTAGTAACTGTTAAACTTTTTTACAGGTATATAAAAACCTTGCCACGTGTAAGTACTTTTACGAATCAAATCAAACGGAAACCCATCGCCGTCACATGTATAGAGTTAAAAAAAAACTCATTTCGTCGTCCCCTATATATTTTCCTCGAAAAGGCGAACATTTTCCATCACGAGGCTTGTAACGGAAGGAGCATACGGCCCTAATTCGGTGCGGAAGAGCTGCGTTCATTTACAAGGTATTGTGTCTGGGATTATTTCTCCCCCTCCGTTCCCCCACAATGCTATGAGGGATCGTAATGAGTGGAATTATGACTTTTTTGTCCGAACATCGCTTAAGCTCTATAGGGTAGTAAGAGGTTTAAGCATCTTTCAAGTAAGGACCCTGTTGACATCTGAGGATCTTAAGCTTGGGACTTTTAATAAATGCTGGGGTCTTGTGACCGTCGTAGGTATTCAAATTAAAAGTCGAATTAAAGTCTTCCACTTATTTATTTTCTTCTTGCGACCGGTTGTTTGTAGGAAAACATTATTTCCGGTAGTATCCATGGAGATCATCATCGTTTCCAAAGTCCACGCAGAAGAATTCAGGGGAAAAATAGTAGTTTTAAATATATTTTAAACTAGTATTAAACAATATTATTTAACCGCCTCCACGGCATAATGGCTACATGTTGCATTCACAATCAGGAGGTCCAGGGTTCGATTCAAAGTTGGGTTGGGTTACCTATCGATATTTTGGTTTAGTTGGTGGTATGGCATTATCATTTCATGTCCACCTGGCTACCACCACTATCACCATGTTACCTAAGTCTACCGCCAAACAGCAGTGTTAATAGCACTGGAACAGTAAGAAATATAGTATAGCCAGCACCTCACTAGGTTGAGGCTTCTGGATGCGCACGCTCACCATCCAACAGCCCTATCGTAGCCTACCATCAGGTGAGATACAGGCCAAGTGCAAACCCATAATATGTGCATTAAAAATTTATCTATCAGCCGAATTTCTAGAAAAATCACCATGGCAGTGGATTGTTTTTATAAGAATTCGATTTTTTTCTTTCACCTTACGAAACACACAAAAAGTTTCACAGCCGTACATTAGACATAGACATAGACAGATATTTATTCGACATTTTCACAACACGACACACACAACAACAAACACACAGAAAAATATTATATAGGAAAAATAAACTAATTAAAACGATAGTAACAGAACAAGTAATTTAGATAAACAAAAATATACAAACAAAATACATTAATATACAACAACAATAAACAAAAACAAAATACACAAAAATTCAATAAATAAATAGTAAAAATGTGTCGAGTTTGCCGCTGCCCGTGTCGCGCAGTGAGCGCCGAAAAGGACTTCACTCAGCATGAGCTGCACTTCCACCGGGGGTGGATGAAGCGCAGCACTGATTTTCAGTGAAGCCCTGATTCCCGCCGGACACGAATACATATTACTATATATAATATCATATATCGTGGGAAAATATATAAAAAGAATGAGTAAGTATACATACATAGTAGTAGCTGTATTGAAAAGTTTATAAATGTTATTTTATTATTATTATTATATAAATTACAAGAATCAGTGAATAAAAATAATTAAGAATACATAAGTAGAATATATAATACGTTGTACCACAAACGGAGAAGAGAACAGTATTATATATAAATATATATATATATATATATATATATATAAAGAATATAGGTTGAAGGTTCGGACATTTAGACGTCACTAGTGAGGTGTATATATAGTTCCGCCTTGCTTTTGTATGTTCAAAAGTATACTTTTTAATTTGGTTTTAAAAGAAGCGACCGACGTTAGCGATCGTAGTGGCGGCGGTATATTGTTCCAACACTTCGTAGCATTGTAGCGGAAACTACCTCGAAACGCAACTGTCTTATATTTTGGATAATTCAGAATATTTTTGGATGCTCTTGAAGAGTACATATTAAAATTCCGAGACCACTTAAGTTTTTGAAATAAATATGGTGGCTCTTTGTATTTAACAAGGTCGAACAGTAGTGATGCTAGGTGAAGCTCCCTGCGGGCAGACATCTTCAGTAAGCTTCCCTCATTTAAAAACGGAGTAACATGGGATCTAAATGGTATGTCATAAATGAATCTAGAACACGCATTCTGTACTCGTTGTACTAGCTTTTCTGTTCGCGCAAGGAGCCGTGGCCCGTATACTACATCCGCGTAATTTAATTTCGAAAGGACTAATGCTTCACAGAGGTTAATACGAACTTCAGTGCACAAATATGAGCGCACCTTGTACAATACTCTTAACCTATAAAAACAACTTCGCACAGTTTCCGTTATATGGCTTTCAAATCGAAGTTCGCCGTCCATTTGCAATCCCAGGTTACGGGCTATTAGCACACGATCTACAGGTTGGTCTTTTATTTGTACGACTGGACACTGATGCAAAATTTTTAAGATTTGACGCCTAGAACCCATCACCATATATTTAGACTTCGACATTACTAGCGCCTCATAGTTTAGAATTAAATGCAATCACAGAAAGTGAAACTGACATAGCACAACATTGATTGAAGGAGAACTGAATTCGAAAGGAAACTTTATCATTTCTTTTCATGCAAAATTACGTTTGGGGGAAGCCCGGTAGAGAAAATTTCGAGGGTCCCAGATTACATGGAGCGGTGCGAATATTAAAAAACTTTTGCTTTGCGAAACTTCGATTGTCTTTTTCGAAAGCCTGTTTACTCCTTGAGTGAGACTCTGCTCTTTGGAAATTTCCGCCATGTTGTTTATAAGATATAAAGGCTCTTTGAAGTGCTCGATGTGGTGTTTAAAAGTTTGTAGGTTAAAATATCGTTAAGATACGTGTGGACTTTACTGAGGATTAACGAAAATGATTATTATGATGTTAATGTTTAGAAATAAAGCTATAAATTCGAAATTTTTTTGTGATTGTATTCCCACGGCAGGGTGCTCTAGTCTTAGTGGCATATCGAGTCATAGAATAATTTTAACGAATTAAAAAATATTAGTTAACTCGAAAATCGAAAAACGGTTGTAACTCACTCGACGTCAGTCAAGTGCAAGTCACTTTCGATGTATGTTTTTCACAATTGTTAATCATCCATTTATGAACTTTAATAAAAAATATATCCTTAACACACAATCTTAGTTATGCAGTCGGGAAAATGAACCTTACTTCAGGGTAATAATATGTTTTCCCTTGGAGCGCAAGTCTGACTCGCATTTGGCTGGTTTTTGAATCGTATTTAACTAAATAATGCAAATTAACGTCTGAAGAAGCTTAGTTTACACTACACCCATTCGAAACCAACACCTACACGTTCTGCCTTCACGGTCTGTTGAGTTTGAAACGTTGTTTACTCCCAGCAGTACTTTCTAGAGACTGATGAATAAAACCTTTTTGGAGTCCTGCGGTCACAGCTGTTGCAGATCAATTTCGTAAATAGCACTCCAGTGGTTAGTGCTAAAAACACAGAAACCTTAAAACAGGCACAACGAAGTGCCATAACTTTATTTTCCAGCTAACTCACTGTTCCCGCCTAGCTTTAGTGACATTGTTGTCGCTCAAGTGCCAAACATTATTTGCCTGTGTTTTGGTGTGTCAAATCGCAAGTTGAAAGTTGATTTTAGACGAAACATCAGACTTGGAAGAAAAAGCTCACAAATACACTTAGTTCTAAATGCACTTTGTTTAAATTTCCTTTATGAATTACTAGTCTTTGCCCTAGATTTTCTCTGCATCGACTTCAGAAATGATTCCACGGTAACACTTTCAAGATAATAGCGTATGTCTCTGTCCGGGCCATAAATTGCAAATATACAATAAATCTCCACGATCCATATTTAATGTTATGAATGTGAAACTGAGTTCGTTTGTTTGTACTAACTTTACATTGTAACGTAAGGTCGTAATGAATTGATTTTTGTGTGTAGTTGCAGGGCTGGAAAAGGGCATAGGATTTTTATCCCGATAAATAAATCCTGAGAGATAATTTTAAAGCCCACGAAGACAAAGTTTCAGGCAATAGCTAGTATATGTAATAATAGTGATACACTATAGTTCAAATTAATTACGTATTTTATTTATTTCCCATAAACAATAAACTAATTAAATAAGATTCGTTAAATTTTTGGAATAAAATCATTCATCATTAGCCTGGCACCTACTGGTACGGGAACTAAGCTCCTTATGAAAGCCCGCCATCAAGCCCCTATAAAGGTATATCTATTGTCACGTTTCAGATTTCCGTAGAATCGTTGGTTAGTTCTGAAACGATGTCTGTGTTGCGGTGTCAGTTGTATTATATATGTAAATGAAAAGTTTAAAAAATCATGATGTCTTTTTGGATATTAATACTTACATGAAAAAGAACTGCAAATCATATTAGTATAGAGAATTATTGGTAGAACCACTTTTTTGTAAACCTTTATATATAGATATGTCTATTACAAATCAACGCTCAGACCAATCTACTTGGATTGGAAATTGCAAATTTTTCACAACGGCATCTTGATAATGTAGAAAATTGCACAGAACCTCTTATTTAGGACATGCCACATGAGATGAGAATAATAGTTGCTCTAGTTCTTGTATCTGTGGGATGGATTATTTATTCTTTTTCAAACTTTTAGGAATCTGGTCACAGACCAACATCATATTCTAAAGTAGAATTGCCAACCGTCCCGTTTCAGGACATGTCCTGCTTTTAGTATCCTGGGGTGTCCTGTACAATTTTAGAGTAGTGTCCTGGGTTTTGAAACCATCCAGTGAAATCCTTTGAATATTGCGATCATCAAGAACAGAATAAAAGACTCGGCGGGGGACATTGTTTTGTAATATGTATTTATTATAAAACAGAAAACTACTCCGAATAGAGAAAGAATCGAAGACGCAATCAAAATTAAGTTTGATTTTTTATTTTATTTGAAACAATGACAATTTAGTAATGCTTGTAATAACCTAAGTTTAAACGGACCAAAGTGATGACCAATAACGTGTTTTTGTTATAGCAGCCCCAATAGGTCAAGCCTGTAGCAGGGCGAACTATTTAATTATAGTTGTTAAGTTTTTAAATGATGATGATAGGCTATCAACTGAGGATGAGAGACTACAGGATAATAAAGAAGAACATGCAAAACAGGTAAATATATATAAAAATAGATATGATTAAAATATTAGATTAGATGAGAATAGATATCATAATTATGATTATTAGTATATTCCAAAGACATTTAATATCAATAGACCGGACAAATCAAACAAACCTTTTGATCCTAAACGTATTACCAATTGGTAATAAGTTACTCAATCTAGTGTCACATCACGTCACGCGGCCGTACAAGACATTTGACATACCGTTGACTTTTGAGATCAAAATGTTTATATGAAACATTTCTACCGCT
The DNA here is from genome assembly GCA_910589575.2 of Carcina quercana. Taxonomy (NCBI): domain Eukaryota; kingdom Metazoa; phylum Arthropoda; class Insecta; order Lepidoptera; family Depressariidae; genus Carcina; species Carcina quercana. The sequence goes on along the minus strand of OU342437.1, from coordinate 13,141,229 downwards.
CTATAACCTATTACTATATATTCAAAATATATTATTACCCTCCTTCTGCACAGTTGAGTAACAATAATTCTAAGTTCTCCGCCACTTTAAAAGCAGGAAACTATTCCGACTAGGCAGAGCAATAAAGAAACGGGGGAACCTTTTAAAAAGTTTTGTTGGTGAGAAATCACCGCGCGCGACTGTGCGCTGCTCTCGCGGCTAATTCGCGACCATTGATCACTGCTGGGACAGACGGAGGACTGCGAGCTAAAATATTACGAGGAGAAGGTTCTACAACTCTGTTTTAACTTAAAAGGGTTACATTAAGCTGAGAATTTCAGGCAATCGTGTTTCTAACAACGATAAATATTTTGTTGCAAGCTTTTTACTCTTGATTTGGTTTTCGTTGAATTACAAAAAAACGGCGAGTTTTGAGTCAGATTAGCACACGATGAGTTTGACAGTGTGTTCTGTATCACCGTAAATCAACCCCTGTCGATCTCACAGTAAGACATTATCTTCCCTCCATCCCTTACCATCACTCCGACTTCTTTTCCCTCTCATGCAAGAGTAAGATCCCAGAGCGATCAGACATAACTTATTTTCACATGAATGAAACTTTAGGTTCTTAGCAGTGTTTCATGTGCTTTGTCATACCTGTGTGTTTGTGGAGTTTGCCCAGTGACACCTGGACAGGTACCAGGTGAGAAAGGTAACTAAATATGAGAGTTATTTAACTTAAATTTGTATAGCTGATCTTTATATATATTTTGTACAATATTATCCTGAACTAGTATCTTAAGTTTCAGACACTTTTCATGGACCAAAACTTTTGTCAGACGCTTTAAAGCTCAACAAAAAATAAATAAACTTTACTTATTTTTACATGTCTGATTTTTACATATGTTATTCAAATAACTATTACAAAAGTATATTACATCAGTCAGACAAATTTGAGTGACCAAACATCCCCTAAACACGAAAGTTATTCAGCCGGGAGTGCGAGCGCGACGGCACTATGCATGCACTTCAGAGCAAGTGAGACGTCCATAGCAACTCGGTTCCCCTTCTCAAACTCACTATCTGCTCTACTCTACTGTGTGTGTGTATGTGCCTCTACCGCGCAATCTAGAGCAGTACAGTTTGGGTCTGTAAGAGAACATGATTTTGTTGTTTATATCGTGTAATTTGTTATTGATATTAACTTATTCGTAATAGTGAAAACTATGGAGGAAGAAAAATTAAAGTGTACATTTTGCAAACAATCTCATGATAAAGTAATATTATTTAGTAATGAGACATATAAAAAATGTAAACAAGTTTTAAAACAGCGAGTAATCCATAACCTAAAATTCAAAGACTTAATTTTACCGAAAGATTTGTATGACAATGGTTACCATCGAGAGTGTTATAAAAATTTTACTGCTTTGCCAAAGAAATATTATTCTGCCGCTCCAGAAAATTCAAAAAGAGTTAAAAAAAAATTATCAAGTGATGTTGAAAATACATCAGTTGCATCGACATCAAGGCTACCAAGCGATCTTTGTATTAACAATGATCCATGTACACAATCTACCTCAAGTCAACAAAGTAATTCTACAGTTCTAGATTCAGATGTAGTATCAAACTCAAGTCCAGCTATATCTGAACCTATTGTAATTTCTGAGCCAAGTGTTGAACCTAGTGTTGAATTAGAATCAGTTGAGCCGGTGTCATGTATTTCTGAGCCAAGTGTTGAACCTAGTGTTGAATTAGAATCAGTTGAGCCGGTGTCATGTATTTCTGAGGAACCTTGTGCGACATTTGAATGTGATGTTAATTCCCCTCCTCACAATATTTCATTTGACAGTCATATGACAACTGACAAAACCCAGACATGTATTTATTGTGACCAAAAGACAAAAAGGCATAAACTAAAACGACTACCATTGCATAAATGCGATAAAAACCTTTTTTTAAATAAACTAAATGAAGAAAAAGAAGAAATGGCGGACTTAATTGAGAAAGTGCAAGATGTAACGGATTCAATAATATATTATCACAAAAAATGTCAATTGGAGTATTCTTATAAGATATCGTCAAAAAATAATACAGTTAAAACATCTTGGCATGATCTTCGCCAACACCATCAAGCTGTTTTTGATGAAATTTGTAATTTTATACAACAAAATGTCGTAGAGAAAGGTAGATGTTACTTTCTGACCTATCTTCACAGACAATACATGGAGTTATTTAACGAGGAAATAGAAAACTGTAAGGAAGATATGGGGAATTTCACTCCTCATAACTTAGAAGATAAAATAAACAAAGTATTTACGAAGGAGATTAAGTTTTTACTATGTCATAATAAAAAGCTACTTGCTCCGAAACATGTTTCTGTTATTGATGAAGAGTTATTAGAAAATTTGAAGGATCAGGACATTCTTAATAAAGCTGCTCTGATATTGAGGAAATCAGTATTACAAATTGAGAAAAAAAAATTGCCCAATCATTTGTCAATTCAGGATCTTAAAAACGGTGAAGTTTCAGTGCCGGAAGACTTGTCCCAATTTTATTTTACTCTTATTGCAGGAAGTAACAGCAAAAGGAAAAACAATTTCAAGTGCATTCGAGTAGTTAAATCTTTGAGCCAGGATGCTGTGTATGCTGTCTTCAACGGTAAATGTAAAACGTCAAAGCATATTAAGCTCGGAATGGTTTTAAAAAGCCTAACAAGTAGTCGTAATATAATTGACATCATTCATAGATATGGTCATTGTATTAGCTATCCAGGGGTAGAGGAGCTGGAAACTGAAGCTACTTATTACTCCATGCAAAAATCTACTATATGTCCTGAAGCCATTAAAAAGAATCCGAATCTATGCACGGGAGTAGCGTATGATAATTTTGATCGGTTTGTGGAAACTAAAGATGGGAAGGACACGTTACACGACACTGTTGGTATAATTTACCAAAACGTGGATCCAAGTTCTTCACATGAATCAGACACTCCAAATTTGCCTTCTTCCACCAGCGAAGAACCTGGAACGTCGGGGAAAAGACGACGAAGAACCATGGAGATTACTGAGGTAGAAGGGAGACCATACATGAAAAAACCTAAGATGACCGATAGTTTAGAAATTTCTGTTCATGAAGCTGAAGAAACATTACCTGTAAATTTACAATTGTATAGAAACATTGATATAATTTGGATGTTGAGTCATGCATATCATCTACCAAATCTTCCGATGTGGGTTGGCTACAATTGTTTAATCAGTACTAATGGAAATAATCCAAAGCAAGTTGTTTCTTATTTAACTCCGATCAATTTATCGCCCACAAACACATCAGTTGTTTTAGAAACAATGGAACAAAGTTTAAAAATTTGCAATGAAGTTAAACAGTCTTGCATTCAAGTAACATATGATCTTGCAATAGCAAAAGTAGCCTTACAAATTCAAGCTACTGAAGCACCCAAGTTTGACAATCTATTTATTCATTTGGGACCATTCCATATTATGATGTCGTACTTCAAAGCTATAGGAAAATTCATAACCGATTGCGGCTTGTCCAACGTTATGGTACAAAGTAATTTGTTAGCTTCTGGATCAGTTGCTGGATTTCTCGAAGGAAAACACTTCAATCGGTGTAAGAGGCTTCATCCGTTGGTGTCAGTAGGTCTGGAGATTTTACATTTTAAGTCCTTTTTAGATATTAATAATATTGAAGTATCGGATACAATTATTGAAGAAATTGTACGTCTTCAAAATACTTCAATATCATCTTTTGAAATTGAGAATGATGATTTGAAAGTACTATTAAATAATTATTGTATCTATAAACAGCAGACTTTGAACGGTGAGCATGGAAAAACACCGCAGTTTTATTTAATATTTATAAACTTAGTCAACTATTACTTAACTCTATCCAGAAGTATTCGTATTGGAGATTTTGATTTATTCAAATACGTATTACCGAAGATCACGAATTTATTTTTTATTTTTAATCAACCAAACTATGCTCGTTGGACTGTTAGATATTACTCAAATTTATTAAACGTTGCTGAAACTCATCCTAATTTGTACGAAGAATTTCAAGAAGGTTTTTTTGGCATTCAAAGAACCAATAAGTCTTTTTCAAAACAACCAATTGATCTTGTTCTTGAACAAACAATAAACGCTGATGCAGCAAGGAAACTGACTGGTATAATACATTTTACTAATTCAATTTCTGCACGTCAACGATGGGCCCGCAGTCATGATATCAGATCCACAATAATTAGTTCAGTGTATGAAGATTTGGATCTGCAGAAGGGGCAAGACGTTTCAGCTGAGCTCACCAATCATGCTATAAAAAATAATACTAAGCAGTTGCGAAAATTTATCGACACTTTTGATGTTTTTATAAATCCATTCGACTCACAAGTACCGAAAGATCTATTAATCAATATTTCATCAGGTAAAGCTGCGTCGGAGCCCATAGAAAAATTTTTGCTTAATATTGAACAAAATGGTGAAGCTAAACGACAAACGTTCATCTCAGAGTGCGAATCGAATATTAGCAGGTTTGAAAAAAGTATTCAGAAAACACCTATGGAGAACTTTACACTCGATTACTCTAAAAAAAATAAAACTAAAATAGGTGGTAAAGTCGAAGAGATACGAATGCAAAGAGATTTTTTTGGGCGTATTCTAGGCATATCTCTGGATTACAAAGTAGATATGGAGAAAATTCTGTCATATCCTATTACTCCAATACCTTTATCTATGTGCCATATTGATGGGGCAATTTGTAAAACCCAGAAATCAACTTTAATGAAGTCTTTGGAAAAAAATGTCGAACACAATTCACCTGATCACATAGACATCTTATTAATTGATGGTTTCTTTATGCTTCACACAATGAAAAATATTCCGAAAACTTTTGGAGCAATTTCAAAGAAAATGATTCTAATGGTGACTCAGCTCAAAGCGACAAGATACGACGTTATTTTTGACCAATATTTCTCTCCTTCGATCAAAGACTATGAAAGAGATCTTCGCAGAGAGTCTACGCAACTAGATTTCAACATTACTGGCCCCGATCAAGTTCGACCGTCTGACTTTTTAAAAGAACTTAAAAATATTAATTTTAAACAAGCCCTAGTTGATTTTTTTATTCAACACTGGGCATCTGATGAAATGGTACCGTTTGTTGAGAATAAACGAATATTAATTAATTTTAAACAATGTCACTCTTACATAGTTGATAATAATAAAATCGTATCAAATGTAGAGGATAATTTATCATGTCCAGAGCACGAAGAAGCCGATACTAAAATTGTTTTTCATATTTGCAATACAGACGTTGAAGCAAATTTTGTTATCAGATGCTCTGATACTGATATTGCGATAATTATGCTAGGACATATGCATAATTTGATAAATGATGATTCAAATGTATGGTTAAACGCAGGTACCGGAAACAATCAACGATATATTAATTTGACAAAAGTTTATGAATACTTGGGACCAACTTTGTGTAGAAGTTTGCCAGGATTTCATGCATTAACTGGATGTGACTTTAATCCTGCGTTTTTCAAGAAAGGTAAACAAAGACCATTCAATATATTAATGAAGAAACACGAATATCAACGAGCTTTTATGCAGTTTGGAGATCCAGAGTCATTTACCGATGAGCATATACAAGAAGATATTTTCAACATAATACAAAAATTCATCTGCGAAATTTACAGTGTTCCTGGTATACTTGATGTTGATGCTGCCCGGCTTCAGCTGTTTTTGAATAATTACAGCGTTAATAGTATTACCGAAGAATTCAATCGAAAAAAATTAAAAAATTTTGATGCGAGCAATTTACCACCATGTAAAACTGAATTATTCCAACAATTTCTCCGAGCTAATTACATTTCTAGTATATGGAACAATGCAAGTGTAAAACTACCAACCATTTTTACTCCTGAACACAATGGGTGGAAGTTAGAAGAAAATCAGTATCACTTTCATTGGTTTGATGGTGACCAATTACCCGGAGACGTTAGTGAATTCGTTAAAAATTCAGGTACTATACTTTGACTTGAAGTTTAAAATTTTTTGTAGTTATAACTTTATGTTTTTAACTCTTTAAACTGTTTTGTTTTCAGAAGAAGCTGCCAACAACAACAACATAACTGATGACGACGAGGATGATGCCTCGAATGGACAGTATCATGATTGGATGAATGATGAAAATTCTAATGATTTTGTCGATGATTACGATGATTAAAAAATTAAAAATATTTGCTGTAATAAATCATAGTTACATGTTTTTTCTTAAAATTATTCTAACTAGTATCTTTTTTACAATAAAATAAAAATAATGCCTTTTAAAACAAAATAGCTCCCAATTTAATCATTATCCCAAATACAGACAATAAATAAAGTTACTTTAAATATTTATTAATTATTAACTTAACATGGAAGCTCACTTTATTAAAATAAGGATGCAAAAATCTTGGATTGAAAGTAGTAAGTATTTTTAATACATTTACACTTTTTACTCTGATACGCATGCGCATAGTGCCGTCGCGCTCGCACTCCCGGCTGAATAACTTTCGTGTTTAGGGGATGTTTGGTCACTCAAATTTGTCTGACTGATGTAATATACTTTTGTAATAGTTATTTGAATAACATATGTAAAAATCAGACATGTAAAAATAAGTAAAGTTTATTTATTTTTTGTTGAGCTTTAAAGCGTCTGACAAAAGTTTTGGTCCATGAAAAGTGTCTGAAACTTAAGATACTAGTTCAGGATAATATTCTACAAAATATATATAAAGATCAGCTATACAAATTTAAGTTAAATAACTCTTATATTTAGTTACCTTTCTCACCTGGTACCTGTCCAGGTGTCACTGGGCAAACTCCACAAACACACAGGTATGACAAAGCACATGAAACACTGCTAAGAACCTAAAGTTTCATTCATGTGAAAATAAGTTATGTCTGATCGCTCTGGGATCTTGGACTATATTGAAGCTGCGCAAAATAAATCATTTTACTTTCAAATGCAGCGTTGCACGTCAAGATTTTTTGTTTCAAGGTACAGATGTATCAGGTATAAGTCATGTTTCAAATCTGTAATTTTTAATATCTCATTTTTCTCTCTTTGTTGACTTTGACAACGTCACTGTCGCTGTCGTGACAATTTCATTTGACGTGACAACTTCACTCACCATGAGGTAAGATCGTGGACAATCGTAAATCTAACATGTTAATATTTGAAAATGTCCATGCAGCCAGATTGTAAAAATCATCGCCTTACACTTTACGTGCCAATAACTCTGTTATTGCCTTGCCTTGCATTGCCATTTTTAAGAAAAAAGTCAAGGAAAAATTTATATCTCTTATAAATATTTCATTAGTTAATATATAATTATTTTATGTATGCAGTATTACCGCACCTACCTAGACGTGCTCCGCTGAAAACCAGCGCTGTCGCTGCATTCGGTAGTGACTGCAACATGCTGCGTCGGAGGACTTTTTCGGCATAGATATGTATATAAGGTACATAACTACGTGTTAATGGTTTTTTTTAAATTCATATTTTAGAAATATTTATTTAAGTTATTACTTTATAGTAATTTCTGTGCCAAAAAACTTTTTTCTTTCTTTCTTTCTATTGATATTTATTAATATTTTCTATCTCTTATTTAAGTAACCGTATATTATATTTATATTAAATGTACACGCCTAACTACCCTACTCTCTTCACTATTTCTCACTTGACCCAGGACTGTTATAAGAATTTTTAGAAACTTACAGAAATGAGTGGGTCGTATTTCGTGTTTTCTAATTAATTTTCTTGTGTACTATAAAATGTGTAATCTTTTTTACAAAAAATGTACTGTTTTGTATCTTCCTCTATTAATGATTTTGCTATAAATTTTGTAAGAGCACCACGCTCTTCGTGTGCGAGTCTGACTCACAATTAAGTCTGATACTCTGAAAATCTCATCCTGATTCAGTGTTCCACAATTGTGTACAGCCAACACTGAAATATCAGTAAATCACATATTGTTCTGAAGCTTTCAAAATATCAACGCATCAAGTACACTTGATGTTATACAACTATGCTTACTACATTAATGATGTTCTCCAATCATTCCCATTCCATCGCACAAACAAACCACCACCGTGACATACCATCTGCCATCGTAGCTGGTGAAAGCTCGCAGTGGCATGAATAAACACCGTGAATACAGACCGGTAAAGGAGGACGGACAAACGAGACAGAGGGGCGCTTTGACGGCTCAAACATGATGCGAACCAGGCACGCTGAATAGCTAGGAGCGTTTGATACTGGCTGCACACCGTGTTGAAAGATAATCATAGTTACAGGTGCATTCACAATGTATAGGCTCCGTTTTAGTACACTTTTTGACATAGCTAAGTTAGTTTCTGGCGTAGTAGTGTTAGTTTTTGGCGCAGGTAGTATGTATGAGTTAAGGCCGCTTTTTGTTAATTTATTTAAAACTGTTTGGTCTTGTTGGTTGGCTTTAGAATAGGATAGTCCCATGTCACGAATGTCGTTAAAAGCGACTAAGGAAAGAAAGATTTTTTTCCCACTTTTTGATTGAGGGATCTGTTTGCGAAATATTAAGCTTTAAAGTTGATATTTTTTTAAGAACAAGGCGTTACCCCCTCTTCTATCTTCTTAACTATTGCTTTTAAAAATCTGAAAAGATTCGCGTCAGTAGTACATATGCTGAACTTTAAAGGAAAGAAACATCCACTAAATAGGCGGCAGAATGCAGTACTTATGTAACAATAATGTAATACTGCGATCACCAATCCGCCTGACAAGCGTCATAGAAAGTCCGTCGTGGCGATCTTTGATTACATGTCCAACAATGGACTTATGCTTCCGATTATTATTATAATATGAATTAAAACTAGCACTGCTCAAGGATTTATCTGCTAGGATAGCAGGCTAGATAGGCTATGAAATGATCTTTAGGAATCGCTTTACCTGTAGTAAATTTTATTGTATTTGTGCAAAATTTCGTGCAAAGTCTTTAAACACTTATTTTGCACTTCATCTTTTTTGCAACAACAAACATTATGAAGCATCCAGGCAATGAATTAAGGCGGAGACAGACGAGGCGAGCCCTTTGAAATTTGAAGCATGCTGGAATGTGTCATAGGATGACACCGGGTGTTGTAGTAAAATGAATTTGGGTAGAAAAGTTTTAACTGAAATGAAGACAGACTTAAGGAAAAACAGGATTTATTTGTATGTACACCGCTGTTTTATCGATCTCATTTGGAAAGTAAAAGCTTGCTAAAACATTCTAGTAAGACGTCAAAATACTATCTGACCTCAGACTTTACCTTCTATGAACTTCTTATAGAGCGAGTGGAGGAGTCTAAAGAACCAGTCACAAAGCTCACAAGTGTCAATTTCCCTCCAGCAGATCTACCGGAAAACGCGAGTGACTTTATAAAAATTTTATTGCGGAAAACAGATACACATTCTATTCGTGCCCTGCGTCAGTCTCAATACACTGAAAGCTATGTTCTATTAATAGATACGGTTATTGGGTATGTGTCATTGCGTACTTACACTGTCTCGTGTGTCTATGGGTTGGTTTGATAATGTCAGTGTCACGAAAGCCGTGGGCGAGGGTGGAAGTTTAGTAGTACCGAACACGTAGGCATTGCTACGCCAGTGAAGTAATAGATGACGTCATAGGGACCAACTCTATAGGCATAACGTAGTAACTACAGGCACAAGTACAACGAAATCTAAGACTTCTGAGGAGGTACTCGCATATTAACCTCAAGGAACAACCATAAGGAACTTTGAAGCTATTCGACTAACAAGAACTGTCTAACATAGCAGTTGTGCTTTAACTTCTACACTTTCTGCTCAAGTTGGAGGGTTTCAGATGACTGCATTTAAGTCTTTAAAAAGTGATAAAACCAGGAAAATTCTCTCATTATATTTTGCTGATAAAAATACGATAAAAAGTTTTATTTGAAAATGTAAAATGAGTTTTCACTTGGCTTTCATTACATCTGATGATAAGTGACAATACGTCAAGAAGCCTCAAACAAATGACGTACGGGCTGCTACCTTTCATACCAGATTTCAATCATGAGTTTACCACTGCCGTTTGGCGGCAGACATAGGTAACATTGTGGTGATTAGCCATATGGACATAGAAAATGCTCTCATACAGCAAGCAGTTGCTGTTAATCTCTACACAGCCTATTGTATTCGCAATTAGATTGAAAATCCATAGTCCCAGTCAATTTCCAGACCAGGATTAGCTACCGCAAGGATATTTAAGTCTGCCGATAAACATCAGTATTAAAGGCGTGTTTCCCATAATCATCATCATCACCAACAACAACAGCCTATATACGTCCCCATGCAGGGGCTCAGGCCTACTCTCTACAGAGAGTGTATGGGCTATAAGTCCACCACGCGGGCCCAGTGCGGATTGGCGGACTTCACATGCCCTGTTCAGACAAGCAGGTTTCCTCACGATGTTTTCCTTCACCGTTAAGCAATCAGATAATGTACTTGAATTGAAAAACAACTCATAGGTACACGGCTGGATTCGAACCCGGAACCCTCAGATTGAAAGTCCGCGCTTTATCCTACGCCACCAACGCCTCCGCCGTTTTCCATTATGAAAGACGGCAAATCTTGTTACTCATTAATTTGAGTTTTGTTAAGCTTGCTAATCATCTTTATATACTCTTATATATACGTCCTTATCATCAAGTGACATGACAAATAAGTGCAAGCCGATTGTATATAAAAATTAGTAGTTTTCACTTCTATCGTGTCAATCCTACCAACCTATTCAACCTCACTGTTAGAACAATGGTATAAGTTCCTTCAACTTCTCAACTATCCTAAGTCAAGTTGAAGACAAATAGGTTGCAGACCTGAGATCCAATTTGTAGTTAAAGCGAGAGAACATTCAATCTCGGTCTTAGTCTCAGAGTAAATAAACTTTATGATGTCTTCGAGGCACAATTGATTCTGACTTAACTAGTTGTCTAAAATAATGTTACACCACCTCTTAGGCTCATTCGTTTTGAATAACAATACAAAGCTCCTGGGTTCGATTCCCAGGACATATTTCGGTGATCGGTTTGCTTGGTGGTAAGGTATTCTGCCAATAAAACAGCGAAGTGTTAATAGCGCTGCTGTATTATTTGAAAGGTAGTAGAGCTAGCGCCTCATGCGCATTTGGGTGCGCACGCATATCACCCAATGGCCTCATCCTCACTTACCGTCAGGTCAGATGAAGGCCAAGCGCAAAGTCATTGTACATAAATCTTAGCTTTTTCGCTACATTCCCCACTGCGGGGGCTCAGGCTAACTCACCTACAGAGAGAGTACGGGTCATAGTCCACCACGCGGGCCCATTGCGGATTAGTACAGTACACCATGGAATTTCTTCTCAGGAGTGTGCAGGTTTCCTCACGATGTTTTTCTTCACCAAAAAGCCAGAGGTAATGACTTTTACCGTTCAAACATAAAATCAAAATTACAAATTGTAACACATTGGTACGAGCCAGGATCGAACCCCGACCTCAATTGTTCAAGAACTCACGCTGTACCCAACTGAGCTACCAAGGCTTAGTTGTTTATCATCGTTAAATGCATAATTAAACTGCTGGACATGAGCCTCCCGAATTGTTAGATATGACTATCTATGAGACCACACGGTCATGACTCTGATTACAAATGCAGAAGTTCGACGTTGCAGAATTTTCTTCAGAAATAAAATCTCGACCCGATAAGTGGCATGAGACGTAGGGTAGGTAAAAGTTGGTGGTGTAGTTAGAGCGCGTCCGCTCAAAGCGGGGGCTTCCAGTTCTTGCAAAGCTCGCGTCAGCTTGCGATAGCCGGACATGGCATAAGCGGAGAGCGATTTGAAAGGGGAACCTTATCTTATTTTGTTACAGACTGAACAGTGTGCCACAAGTAACTTATAAACTGTAACATCGCATTCAATCTTTCTATTCGGTCGTGATCAATTCGAAAGCGGTGCTTTTTGAGAATATTATAAAATAATCGTGCAATGACTTTGTGTGTAATGAAATGAAATACCGTTACTGATATTATTTTCAGCAAATTTTGTGTAAATGTGAATATCAAATCGTGATAATTTTATAAGAATTTGTGATTAATTCGATAATATCTTTCATTAGACTTATTTATGTAACATGTAATTTTTTGGGCATTACACTTTGATATTGACACATTTATATTTATATGCTCATAGCTGAATACTGTGAAACCAGAACTGTATGTTATGATTTAATAACCACCTTATCCAGAAATCAATGATTGATTGATTGATATGTCAGATCACCTTCCCCTTTAGGTTCTCTGTAAAAAATACTACTAAAAATACACGTGCGTTTGCCTTTGACGCAAAAATCGTCGTCGATGTTTGAATCCTCAGAAATGAATGGATTTATTTCAATTTCAGTTTTATATTTACAAACTGGTTTAGTTGCAATAGTTTCTAGCTATTTTTGATGAAAAACTATCCAGCGGAATTCCTGATAATCAGATTTTTTCTTTACTTTGGTGGAGTATAAGAGATCTTCGTCATTGTATTGAAGTAATTTTTTTTTACTTGTTAGAGACAAAAAGTCCCCCACTTGACCACAAAATGTAGTCAAAGATGTGTGCAGCAGTGTGCTGCATAAGCGGCTAATAATGATGATGGTCAAACTTTTTAATAAACATATTATACTAGAGCTTATTTCACAGTTGTCGTTAATCTTATGCCTTGGACATGCCCCACGCTGCGGCACATCGGATGTGCTCCGACGAGGTGCGGAAATTGGCCGACTCTGCGAATTAAACCGAACCGATACAGCCGGGGAATTTTACAATCACCCCTATGTCGGGTGCGCGTTATCCTTAGCTTTATATGTTACTGGGTGTTTTTTACACATACATTTGATAGGACGGCAGTAAATTCTAATTTCTTCGGAAACAATACAATAACACAATTTTACAATAATTTACGCGTTCAAAAAGAACTAAAAACTGACTTCAATTGTCTTAAAAATTTGGTTTTTGTTGATTTTCTCAAAGCGCGATCAATTAATTTCGATAAAATTTATACGGGACCATCTCTGAAGTATTCTCTACCAAACAAAAAAAGCTTTTTCAAAATCTGGTCACTATTTGCCGAGTTATCTCGTAACACAAATTTTAAAAAAACGCGTCGAATTGAGAACCTTCGCCTTTTTAGGTCGGTTGAAAAAAAACGGGAAAGTGCGAGTCAAGCTCGCGCACCGAAAGTTCCGTAGAGAATGTGAATAATTAACATACTGAAAATCATAAATAATATGTAAGGTTACATCAAAAATTCCCTAGCAAAAGCCCCCGACGAAACCAACGAGCAATTGTTAATTTACTCATTAAAATACAAATTACGACAGCATAGCAACCATTTGTAACCGTAAAAGTGATTTTATTGATATGAAATATGCTTTACTTTCATATTTGTACACTTGTGCTTCTTGACAAATTTCAGGATTTTATGTCAATGGGAAGAAAGCTTTCAAGGGAAATCGTCAAAATAAGCTATTGATTGATTGATAGCTCCACGCGTGTTTTTTTAGACAAAGGGTCTTGGAAGACATACAGACCGATGAACCACAAAGGGATCCTACAAAGATTACTTCTTCCATTTGAGGTACGGAACCCTAGAAAGTAGCGCTCGTCCGTCACCCAATAAATCGTAAAGTTGAATCACAAAAAAATTATCTAAGACAAGGAAACTCATAACTACAACTGCTAGAATGGATAGATAGATATAAACCAAGTCGGAGCAATATGTTTTTCGTCTCAGGACGCGTGCAAACAAAAACTATTTCTCTCCTTGATGCCACACCATGTTGTCTAACAACCACTGCAAGCAGTAAATAAACCTGGCATCTGCAGCTTGTCAAAACTAAGCGAAAACACGATGTTAGAAGCACATGGCATTGTGCCAATACAGTGAGAACATCCAACACTCCGTTACAGATACAAAAACAACCTTCTGTGGCGCTCGCTGCATTGTTCTTGCTGGGACCAATCCTTGTCTTTGATAAGCCTTTCTTGCTGCTTTAGAGAAGTCTTACCACGAAAACAAGAAGTGCTAATTTGGACTGAGATTTCCAGTCTATATGACTTATGCTGAATGGATTAGCTTTTCCTTCTTCTATTCTTCCTTAGAAATCTTTCATACATACTGGTACTCGTATCTTGTCGATATTAAGTGATTTACACTTGCGGAAGTTGATTTTTGTTTATACTGTAAATGTGTATTAAAATGGTTACTGGAGTCAATGACCCTGACCTTGTATTTCACTTTGCTTATGCGGTTTTTATTAAAGTGGCAATCTATACAATGTAATATTGGCTGCCTATCATACCGACATACAATAGTGCTATTAAAATTGCTTTGGCGCCAGACTTGAACTGCGGTCGCGAACCCACTTACTATGCGAGGTAATTATAGCTAATGATTTCATTTCATTTATTTATTTGCATGTCACACATGTTAAAGTAGTTACAAATATATTACAGTACAGGTGACACACTGTAGGGGTTAAATTATAATACAACTTAAATTAATCCGGGAAGCTCGTGTCCAACAGTGGACATAGTGCGCTGCTAACGTTGAAAATTAATTATGAAGCGAAACACTTTGTTTAGAACGACTTTGTCAACTACAGTAACCAAGGTACTGGTACTCCTTAGTTCTCTGCTTGATCGATTACTTACTTATCAAAATATGCCTCCTCAGAATGCCTCCTTACAAAGTTCCTGTTACCATAACCTTAGAAACTGAATATCTGATAAACAGCTGACTAATTACCCAAAACTAGGCATTATACCCGACATAATCATAATAGTCCAATGTTTTATATAACAGCACAAAGCCACCTATCTTATTTTAAAAGATTATGGTGAAAGAAATTTATTATGAACCTGTCATCTTTCGAATTTTTGTTTTGTTTCGCAAAAAAGTGGTCAACTTCTTGTCAATCGTTCTCACGCAAAATTGTACAGAACCAATTAAAATTTTAATTGATTGCCATCTTGACTCAGGTCATTTATTGTACTATAAGCTCACTTTCAGTCTAGTGCTTGAAATTAACAAGCTAAAAGGAATTCATTGAATCGTTTGAGATGCTATCACTGAGCTGATCAATTGATGAAATTGAGTCATTCTCAAATTACGTTAGGAGCGATAGCTTTTAGTACCTACCATTGACTAAACCAGGTTACGGACATGTCACAACTGTTCTTTGCGTAAAGCTCAGCACCTAGTTAGTGAAAAAGCACCAAATATTTGAGGACATGATAAATATTTGCTGCTAACTTTCCGTGATTCACGACGGGGAAGACAAATAATTATTCCTTGATTTTCTCAATAATAATCAAACTGCTTGCTAAATGTATTAGGCATCAAAAATTAATCTCGCGTTATTTTTGCAACATACGAACAAGTTTTGAATTTTAAATTTAATCCCAACAGGTCACTTGTCGATGTACTAGGCAAATATAAAAAGACAGACGGGACAGCAGCACAAAGAACTGTATTAATTAGGATACTTTTACACTTACGTCACCTTGAGTGTAGCTGATGAATGAGACAAATGTTTACCTCTTAACACTTATAAAAATTACTGCTAAAGTGAGTTCATTTGTTCATTTCCTTGATTGTGTGTTACACACATCAACGACACAATCAATCATAATGAAATTTGAAACGACGAAGGCTATCTTTTACAACGAAAAAAGCGGACAAAAGCGAACATAATAATATCATCATCATCTGAGACACATCCGCTGCTGGACAAAGGCCTCCTCCATGGTACGCCATAACGCCTGGTCCTGAGCTATTTGTATCCAGCGACTCTACGCGACCTTTACTAGTAGTATAATTTGCAGCATCCTTTTTCCTATATAGTTATCTTCACCTACATTTTGGGTGTCAAGTAACCGTTAGTTTGTGATATGTCCGTAAGGTTTTTCATTCGAATACCTACTGGTTTTATTGCGAGCCTGTAAAATGGTGCTGGTGAAGCGCTGTAAAACTAGATATTGTCGCTATAAAGGAGCTGTGAAGAGTTGAATAAAACTCGGATTTCGGTGAGCACGGAATTATTGGACTCATTCAATTCAATCTCTAAGCGAGCAACATACTTTTAGCTATCCCTTTTCAGAAATAAATTGTCAAACTAATACAAAATAATACATATTTTTGGTATAGGTATATTGGGTTTGCACAAGGTCATACTCTACCTGATGGTTAGTGACGATAATGGCGTTTGGATGGAAGGGTCCATCTTGTGCAGTGTAGACAGTCAACATCTGTAGTATTGTAAAACGGACGTAACGTTTTGAAAATATATGCGTTCAAAAAGAGCTTAGGAACCGAATTCAACTGCCCTTATAGGTAGAATCGTCTGGGTATATATGTTGTCTTTTTGTTACGCTGACATTTATCTTGGACCACCTCTGATGTATGATCTACAAAACAAACAAAAAATAATCATCAAAATCGATTCAAATTTTGCGGAATTATCGCGTAACATACAAACAAAAAATCATACATTTGAATTGAGAACCTCCTTTTTTAAAGTCGTTTGAAAAGTAAACTGTAGTTTTTGACTTGTCGTTTTCTGAAGGTTTCCATCCTATGTGTTGAACGTAGTTGATTGTAAACTATTGAAATGGGCAGATTTGTAATTAATAAATATTTTAATAGGCTAGATGACACCAAATCAGATTGGGGCTAAATTGTATTTTAAACCATAAAGGCCATTATAAAGCTCCTAGAAAATTTAAAATATCTAAAATTATTTACTTTTTTTCTAGACTTTTACACTTCTAAAGCCCGCAAAATTTCCAGAAAAACCAACTTGCTCGTATAATTTTTTTATTTTACGTTTTGCTTTGTAATTGCATTGTGAATATTTTTTTGTAAGGGAGTGGTAACATAAAAACATTATTTTACGAGATAACTCAAATATTGTTAAAAGTTTCATACATTATCTATACTTCAATACTTAACCGTGACGTCACGCCTGAGTACCGATTTGTATGGAGCGTTTTTGCACCACGTGACTAGAATCACTTTTCGATGGGCTATATTAGGAAAACTATCAGTCGTATCGAAAAATCTTTGACAAGGACATTTATCTCTTCACACGGTCTCTCGAAAGATGGAATAAAAAATTTTTGGTCATCATCCCTATTTGAAGTTAATACATGGCGCAGTTGGTAGGATTTGAAGTTAATACACCTCAGGTTAATAAGGTGTTGGTTATGTGCTACTATTCATCACCTAAACATTGCTATTAACATAGTTATTTGGAGTCAAACTTATGTAACATGTTACCTAACCAGGTAGACAGAATCATCCTCTACTAGTATCATACACTCCCCGTACGAAGTTACATAAATACAGCAGAATTTGCGGGCAAAATATAGTATCAAATAAACCACTCCATCGCGAAATACCAAATTATCAGAGCACCAAAGTGAATAGAAATTCATAGCAGCTACATCAGAAACAACGTTCATTCAAATGCCGAGAGATCCTGTTATTTTATCTGTACCCGACGACGAATGAAGTGGAAGCCTTCACAAAGACCCTTCAACATTTCAGCTATTTTAACGATTTCAGTAGCATTTTACTGGCACTACGTCGTAAAATGAAGTAAGATTTGAAAGTGAGAGGGATTTAACGCTCTCATTGCTATGTATCTGATTCATTATAGCCACTGAAATTAAAATTGTGATGTAGCATTTGCCTTCATGTCGACAATATTGAAGCAAAACGAAAAGTGTCTTAGACAGAAATGTTTAAGTTTTTGTGATTTAGTTATTCGGCTAGCTACCAACTAAAAACATTTATTCGTGAATTATACCGTAGTACGAGTATACTTTACAAGGATTATAATTGTAATGTGTTTATCCTGGAGATATATTTTCTTTGTTCAAAATATCATGCGTGCACTCACTAACCGCTATATTTCGTCCGATTTAGAATCGGAACTCCCCATGTCATCTGTCATGTGTCTTAAGAGACAACTAAGGTAAAACATTCAAGAGATGGACAGCAGCATCTGTCTAACAACATTTTAATCTGATTCTACATAGGCGCATGTTCAACAGTGGACTTGCACAGATGATGACGACGAAAACTCACGTATTTACAATTTTTATAATTTTAGTAAGAGTAGGCTAGTAGTAAATTTCCTTTGTACGTTTCAAAGGAATATCAACGCGACGAGAACTCTATAATGTGTGAGCCAATTCTATCGTATTTTTTATAACGTGTTTTTTAAACTATTTTTTTTTGACAAAATGTTAACAGGTAAAAATGCTTTAAAAACAAAACAAAGAATGACATGAATACATTTTGGTATTCGAACTTTCTTTCTTTACCTTCGGCCTCGTCATCGTGGACTTTCGATATTATCCCGCGGAAACTATCAACTTTCTCAACTCAAAACGGAATATATGTTAATGTATGACGTGTAACAAAAAATATAACAATGCGAAAGTTTATAAAATTGGAAAAAGTGGTACGATGTTTAGTTTTATAACAGAAATTCTTTCACCTGTATTTGGTAACGCTATAGTGTGAGACAAATTGAAGATAATAAAAATCAAATATCTACTACTATCTTTTATATATCGGCATTAAATTTTATTACACAAAATTTATTTAGTAGTTTGCTATCTTTAGAGCCGTCATTTACTATCGCGTAGGCTGGTGTATTATTAATAAAGAAAAGTTATATAAAGGAGGAGAAAATAATTCTCTACCGTATTAAAAACAATATATACATCCCTATAAACAAAACAAAAAATATCTTCTAAACAGTACCTATAGCGACGTCTAAAAGCGAAATCAAATTCGCCTTTGTGTAAACAAACACCTGTAGGCCTTCCTTATAGAATAAAATTCGACCCTAGTGACATTCCTGAAGGCAAAGAACCCCAGAGTCCCTGGAAAACTATATTAAATATAGATCAAAGACTATGTAAAAATAAACTATTCTTTATCCAGTAAATATAAATTATAATTTTGGTTACGTAGTACGTAATCTTTCAAATGTGACTGGCCTTTTTAAAAAGCTTTTTATAAAATGTTGAAAATTTTTATGAATGACTTTTATGAATGTATCGAGTTGAACTTTTAATTGAGTGTGGCTGGTGTATGTGTGTATGCGAGTGTGTAAAACTTGTGTGTGTTATTCGATTATTCAGTATGCTCAGTTTTTAGTTTAGTTCAGCTGATTAAAATTTCTAGTAGGAATGTTCGAATGTTCGCAATACAAGCTTATGACCGTGACTTAAATTACATGGACTTTAACACTTTACCGCATCATCGTGTTAAAAACTATCCTATGTCTCTTTCCATGCCATAATAGAAACTACTGATAACTACTGAAGCTTGTGTATATGACAATATTCACAGTATAGCGATGCAACACAGACAAATGTTAATTTCGTAAAATGATAGTGGCTTTGTGAGCTGTATACCTCGCGAGCACATACTTCCCTTGCCTTGTTCATCTAACACAACATACCTTGGACTTACTCTCGATCAACACCTTAAATGGGAAGATCATATTACCAAACTATCTACAAGAATCAGAAACATAGGATATGTATATGGAGACCTTAGAAATATCTTGCCAGAAAAATACTCATGTGCGTTTACTATGCGTTAACACAGTCGCTAATACTGTACGGCAATGTGGCTTGGGGAGCTTGCGGCTCCACGATATTAGATAAAATAAATAAAGCTCAAAAACTTAATCTTAAAATAATGAAGAAGAAAAATATTAGGTTCCCAACCGAGCGTCTCTTTCAAATATGCCCAGTAATGACGCCGCGCAAAATATATCTCTGACAATTGTGTATTTATATGTGCAAACATATTGCGGACTTCCCGCTCGCAGAGCGCGTCCGCGACACGCGCAGGGGAACTGCGCGCAAGTATCTCGTGCCCTTCCGACGCAGCGCCTTCTGCAACCATCACTGGACCGCCATAGCCCCGCGACTCTACCACCTGCTTCCTGAACACATCTCACAACACATCGACACACCACACTCAAACAAAACACATATACTTACTTTAAAAACAAACATTAAACAATTCTTAATGAAGTGTACTGAAGCTGAAATTAAAAACATATGGGAGAAAATCTACATTCGATGCTGACTGATGAAAATAGTAAATAAACGCTACAACATTACTAACAACATAATATATATATATATATAACTACTAGTAATACACTAACATGTTGTAACTACACCCTACACTAATCTGCACTAACACAAATTAAGTACGAGTACTCTAACACACGATATTACTAACTAATTACTATCTTAAAATCTTTTTGTTTAAAATCTTTTTGTGTACAAATGCAATG
The DNA here is from genome assembly GCA_910589575.2 of Carcina quercana. Taxonomy (NCBI): domain Eukaryota; kingdom Metazoa; phylum Arthropoda; class Insecta; order Lepidoptera; family Depressariidae; genus Carcina; species Carcina quercana. The sequence goes on along the minus strand of OU342437.1, from coordinate 13,120,791 downwards.
TTTGCAATAAATTAGTTCTCAAAATATCTTCAAAATTGAGGCATAAATAATATAAATTTATCGCCGCCTATAAAAAACTATTAATTGGTTTTATTTTAACCCTATTAGTTGGTGTGTACAAAACGAGACGCTAAGGGCTTTTAAGTTGAATTTTTCGACGTTGTCTCTACACCATAACTTCAAAAAAACTTTCAAATAATAACGAACTGCATAAAAATCAGATTTAATATGGCTTAGATATCCAGTACCCCCTTTAAACCCCTTTTGGAGGAAGTACCCCTAATTTAATAAAAAAAACCTGACGACAAAAATATTCAAAAATTCGTTAAACCCTATCAAGTGTAGAGGAAAACATACAGAGAGTAGCTTTTTGCCCTATTAGACGAAACGGAGACCTTTTGTTCGCTTCGCTTACTCGGTCAAATATGTAATCAATTCTAGACCTTACTTTTTATATAATAAGTTATTTACATCCTAATGATCCTCTAAAAAACCTGAGTCTATAATTCCCATATCACTTACACGAAAAACTTGTGTGATCGTAAACAACGGATCTTTTACCTTAGTCTAAGATCAACCCGTCGAGCCCAAAGTAATATTCGAAGGCATGATTCCAGACAAAATAATATTAAACTTGTTGTAGTCTATCACTTCACTTCGAGAGAGCTGCTTTGTTTGTTGTCGAGTGACTTTTTACTGATTAGTGGTCGAATCCAAAGCTGTCAATTCATTTCCTTATTGATTAAAATACTGCAATAATGCAAAAATTAAATACAAAACGTGAGCCTCACAACAAGGATTGGTGTTTGTGTAAATTTGCTATTGTTACCACATCTGTCAAATTTGTGGTTACGTTTAGATGTAGGGATGCAATTCACTAAATACTAACATCCTTACAATCTCACATGTCTGATGACGATATCTCCAATTTCCTAGGCAATTAGGTAATTTGTGTAATGACGTCAGCAAATACATCCGTAAGCCGTGAGATGTTTGTCCTTAGTGGATTGCACCCCTGGCTTGCTTATACTACTTTATACGTTAACACCCGCTGTATGAAACTTACAAATCTATCAATTACAAGTTTCGTAATACAAGGATGGGCGAAACGTTGGCCTATAAACTGATGATGTGACCAACGATGGTCAAGACTCTAGATGGTACGATAATGCCACGTGAATTACAGACTCCAGCAGAGAGTATGAACAAAGAAACAAGAGGTGTATTAGTGTAGGTGTAGGTTTCATTTCGAAAATAAACAGCAACAAAGAAAAACATACCAGCCCCAAGTGGCCTCCACCTCGGTCCGCTTCGTTGCACCCACGTAAAATATTGACTCGTAACAAGATTCCAGCGACTGGCTGTGATTCGAGACTGCTTTCTACAAGGTGTTAATAACGTCGCTGCCCTTAACTTTTCACCTGAGTTTTGTTGGTTTTTTAATGTTCATTTTATTGCTTTTAGGTGCTCAAAAATATTAAAGAGTTACATAAATTTATACTTACTTTAAAACTGTTTGATTATGTGTATACGTATGTTTCTGTCCTTCGTAAAACACATAGGCGATCCTTACTAATGCATCTCCACAGCGTCTTTACTTCGTCAATATTTATTTTGTTATTTCACTTTTCTTGCATTCTTTAAGATCCTAAAAGAGCTATTTGATAATATAAAGTTCACATCTCGACATGAGACTCCCTCGTGGAATGCCACGTCAGATTTTTTATTATTGAAGATAGACCAAAACTTGACCTCAATCTCACCTGATGGTAAGTGACGATGAGGTCGACGATGTTACGTGTTGGTCTAGAAGGTGCCTATTTACTCTTCTTTTGAAGATTCCCAAGTTGTAGCTATCGGGGAACACGGAAACCGGTAGTGCATTCCATTGATTCCAGATTTTTCTTGAAAATATTTGCCATGATTTGCAGTGTCCCCATCAAGTCCCCATCCTTAAAGGCTTGTCGCTCTCCTGGCGTCATTTCATCGATCCTTCTATTAGAGCTGACCAGAGAATTTTGATACATCAACATCACACGATAGGGGAGGAAACAGACAAAAAATGGTTCAGTCAACATTTAAATAAAATTAAATCCTTCATTAAACCGTAGCAGCATCCGCGCTTCAGTCGTAAATACGAGTTTGCAGCTTCGAGCCCAAACTTGCTCTTTATGACCATTTTAATAGCGGCCTTAAATATTAATTTGTTGCGAAAACTCCTGTGTTTATTTTGTAAGCGGAGCCTTCTGAATTGTTTGTTGAATAAATCAACTTAGTTCTGTTTTATTTCGCTGTGTTTTTCTTTTGAATGCAGTTAGTTGTGAGTTTCCCTGCATTGTATTATAAACAGTAGAGACAAGTACACTTATAAGCCCGGTGTTTATTTGTCGGGTAAATAGATCACCAACCATACACCACCACCATTGACAGACTGTTACACCACCAGTGACAAAATCCTTGTTAATCACACACTAAAGGAAATGTGTGCCACAAACCTACAAACAAATCGAAAGAGTCTGCGTTAGGAAAAGCTCCAGCAGGACATGTATTATAAATAATATTTCATTTTACATAATTAATCCTACCAATAAATGTGAAAAATTGCTTGTGTGGATGTGTGTGAATCATGCATTAATTACTGAATGGATTTGGAACGAATTGGACATTAATTCGTGTGTCAGTCCGGACAGCCGATGTCCTGCTGTTCTTCTCAACTGGTCGTATTTCTCAACCGATTCTCGTGATTTTTTTTTACTATGTTCTATAATAATATTATGGAACGTTTTATTTTCACTTTTTCGCAAATTTTAAAAATGGCGGAGTCACGTGGTTACAAAACCTTAAGATTCGCAAAATTTTCAAAATCTCACTGTACTTTTTTCTACCTTTATTAAGAAGCATATAATTCCAAGGGTAAGGGGATGAAGCGTGGAAAATACTTAAAAAAATTGTTTTTAGGTGCGCGGAGAACATTAATTCAATTGTAAGTCATGCAAAGACAGATTTGAGAGGTCTGCAGCTCACAGAGCTACTAGTATGTTCCAGATAAACTCATTGAAGAAGTCTTATTTCAATTTCATGGGTTTCTATGGGATAATCACGTCCACACAAGTGGGGTAGCGTGGAAGCGCTAGTGTAAAGCTTAAACTCGACGGAAAAATATAGCTTGTATTTTAACTTAGACAAACTTACAGTCTTCGTTCGCCACTATACATCACACACATAACTCCGCAGCTTCCGTAAATCTTAGGCGAGACATACAGCATACAGCCCGAACACGTTTTCGCGCAATTTGTCGGTAGATTTAACTGAAAAGTGCTCTCTTAGACCGCGGGGATTTAGTCGCCCATGTGAGGATGGCAACCTTTACAAACGTAAACTTTGATTTATGAAAAAATATGGACTTGACACAAACTAACGATCTAACTGTATAATATAGTGAATGAGTTCGTTCTGTTTCGATGCGGCACTTCAGACTGGTGTTAACAGAGACCGATATATACGACACCAGTTTTGAACGAAATCATCTGTCTCATTACAAGCCCAACTTAGTTCCGGTCTTCGCGTCTGATTAAATTGGGTACCTGCCACCTAGTTTTCAAGGCACGACCTTAGCTAAAGTATCATATCTATATTTTTAACGATGCATGCAGGACCCATCCAAACGTATAGCGATTAGGGCCCGACGGCGAAGTTTTCCGACAATACGTGAATGCTAGCTCTCCAAGCTCGAACTTGGGGAGTTGTAGGGTGCTTCAAGGGGTTGAGATTATTAAAGGTAGGCAAGGAAAAGTACGACTACACGTGTATATTATATTTAAGGGAAATTTGGTTCTTGTCACGGCTAAAGTACACTTCAAAGAACTATTCGTTATATAATAAATCGGTACTGAGGGAGTTTTTAATTTTTAGATATTTAATGGGTACGGAATTGATACCTTCATCCCCCTGAATGGTAAGTGAAGATAACGACGGTAGGTATTAAGCGTGTTCACCCAGAAATCTCAAGCAATCGAGTCGCTACCTTTGCTACCTTTCATACCGACAGAGTTCGGTAATCAGTGGCAACTAGAAAGCCGGACATGGAAAATGTCTTACCATCAACCGAAGCGAGTGGCAATCGGTACCCCACTGGGAAACAAACCCAGGCCCGCTGGATTGTATGTCCAAATGTGTAGCAACTAGGCGACTGAGGTGGCTAAAATCATTACTCTCATATGAGGCAAAATGACCAGGAATTAAACACACACCAAAACCTTACCATTGGTAACCAAATATCACTTATATTTGAAGAGTCATGGACACTAGAAAGCTGCTGAAGTATTTCAGACCTTGGTTTGACGAAACCACTAGAAACAAACTAGCCGCGGTACGCGGTTCTAGGAAATATGTTGAGTATAATGCTATGCTATAAATAAAACTTTTTTTTAAAGAAACATAAATAAGTGAGTTATTGATCCAGAATTTTTGATTAAAAGAAAAATTACCTTAGGGATAACAGCGTAATTTTTTCTTTTAGTTCAAATAAGAGAAAGAGTTTGCGACCTCGATGTTGGATTAAGATAAAATTTAAATGCAAAAGTTTAAAATTTTGATCTGTCCGATCATTAAAATCTTACATGATCTGAGTTCAAACCGGTGTGGTGTCCAATAGCTGGCAGTTTTCCATGCCTTTTGAGGGCCCCTTGAAACGTTTCAGCAATTCCAAGTTACCAAGAAGCACTCAGAAAGTCCACGTCAGAATTAACAATACACACAGTGGGTATTTTCACAACGATTCAACACTACAACTAGGCAGCCAAAACACAAACTGCGTTCTTCCACACTATTGACTCACTCGCGTAATCGCATTTTGTTTTTGAAAACACGTTGCATTTTTTGTGTTCCTTGAGCCAAAAGCGTCCTACTCGTTTACCTAGGAGCATTTAATCACTACGTTTTACTCGTTTCCTGGCTCACAACTGTCAAAGTCACTTCCGACGGGTGCGTTCGAAAATAAAAAACAGTTCTGGTGACATACAGTCCAATACAGCCCAGTCAAATATCAAAATCAAAAACGTAACATTCACTTTAAACTTCATCAGTACGTAAATAGAAGAAATTAGAATAGAGACTCATTACTTTACTTTTCAAGTCAACTTACTGTCTTATTGAATCCTAAAACTGCGTCAATGACTTTAGTTCTTCATTCTTAATAACGAACAGGAATTCCTTCCACGAAATCTAGCAACATTAAAGTACAATAGTTTATTTTGACGGAATGTAGCACCTCCGGCACATCATCGCCGCCATTGCCGCTAGATATTGGAATCTCCCGCGTAATCTGACACCGATTGATTGACGGTCGCTCGCGGCGCTCGGGATAAAGCATGTGGATGTGACACCGCCGAGACAGGACCTGTATTATACACGTGTTTTGTGGTAGTCACCGCGATATGCCGTTACTTTGTCTATTCTATTGTATTCACTTCATCATTAACAGCTTAGATTGATAATTTGCCTAGCCTCTAAAGACAGTTTATAAATAGGTGGCAGGAATAAAATCGACTATTTAAAAATATGTATGAACAAAGGGCAATTTTTTTATTTCAAATATATTCCGTGATTATTTTTTACCGAGCAAAGCAACCTTTTGATGCCAATGATTGTTTCAATTATACGAACTTCATTCGTAAATATTTGTTTTTTGTTGATTTTCTTAAAAATCGCTAAGTCTATTTCGATAAAATGCACACGAAACCACCTCTGAAGTATGACATAAAAAAGCATCATTAAAATCGATTAATAATTGGCAGAGTTATAGTGTAACACACATACACACACAAAAACAAGAAGGAAAAAAAACAGTTGAATTGAGAGCCTCTTCCTTTTTTAAAGTCGGTTGAAAAAGCTCAATTCTAATTTACTCGTAGCTATTCTAATAGCTCTACCTACCTTTTCTTACGAAGTTTATAACAAACAGTGTCAACTCGAAACTAATACTAAATACAGTGACAAAATGTCCCCTTTATCAACTCTGTAGAAATATTTTAAAGTGAGACATATTTTGAGAAATGTCGTGTCTACAGAGTACTCGTAGTGAAATATTTCCATACTAAGATTGTGTAGCGAGCTCACGAGGGCGAGTCACCGCGCCGCGGTGCGCGTAATGGCGCGAGATATCAAACCTTCACGCACCACCTACGACGATCAACGTCGAGGCGTACTATCAGGGAACTTGGTGACTCGCTCATACCACACATTATCATACAGCTTTTGCTCACAGGAACTACTCGTCCGATCCTGATCTGTGGCATATCTGTGGATCATTGCCTTCACTCAATGGTAGTGCCTTCTTGCTGGCAACACTTACAATCTGACATTGACGGCGGACTGACGTTTCCCTTGAGCTTGCGTGACTACTTACTGAATCACTGGGTTGTTTTGCTAAACTACCATACTTTAAAGGCCACCACAAGATCAATGTCGCCTAGGTTGTCACAATCTGGGCAATTGTCACCAAACATTGTTCTATTTTACGCAATATTGTAGTAAAATATTACTTTACATAGAAAAATAAGTTGCTCTTTTCTTTACCCCAATGTCGCGTGTGCCTTAATAAATTATCCTACGGGATTTAAAAGTTTACCAGAATTAATTAGCAATCCAAAAATTAAAGCTTTACTACTGTATCTGAACTTCCCTTTTAAGCTACGAAAAATAAGACTTTTACTTGATGTTAAAACGAGCTATGAATACAAATAATACTAAACTGTTTAAAGTCATTTAACTGATAAAATATGTCATACAATTTTCGTACCTTAACCTATGCAAATAAACAGATTTGATTTGATTTATTTATAACTCATACAGCGTATATAACTGCTAATAATAATGAGCTCAATGTCTATATGAATAAATTAAAAACTATTATATTTGTAAACGGTGGCGCACCATTAACCGTTGATAGTACCTTAGTGCAGGGATGTGAATCGGAGTTGGTTTTCGATTGGGATAGAAAATAAATAATTTTGTCAAATATCATAAAGCCTAGCAAACAAAAGCAATATTTATTTAGTATTTACGGATATTTTCACAATTTGGATATTCGTATATTTCAAAAAAATTGCTCGTTTTTGCTCGATATTGTTAACGGTAACAGGTAGACGCTTATATATTCACATTAAAATAAATAATTAAAATAAAACAAATATTTAAGGCGGGCTCCGACACCACAAACGTGTTTTTTTGCGTTTTGTTGTTGTTGTAGAAAATGTGTTTTAAAATTTACTTCTGGTGTCATAACTTGGCTGACAAGTCAAGAAGGACCAAACGAAAAAAAATTTAATTTAAAAGCTATAATTCACCATACTTCTTACAAAAAATATAGCTACTGACACAATATTTCTCCGTTTGTATTATGCACGGAACCCTAAAAATGCTACAAAGTTTATCAGCATTCAATATTCACAGCCTTCACGAACCTGCTTAAACAAGCCGACAAATTTCCAGAAAACCAAAACTTCTGGACATTATTTACTATCCGCTAGACTTTATCGTAATTACATTGTTCTGGAACGTTTGCGGGTGAAATTATTATTCTATCGAACGGAAGCCCACTGACGTGGAATGAATTTGTTATTTATGTTGCTTCGGCTTCGCTTTTCTTTCGTATCCGGTATTTGTGACAGATATTGTGATAGGCCGGCAATTTGCTAGAGATCTTGGTTATATTGCAAAGATGTATTTCGTCTGGCTTCAGGTTTGATTTATTGTGTTTTGCACAAGAATTAAATCCATTTTACCATGCAGTATCGTCTTCGGTTCACAGTTCACAAGTTTAAGATTGTCTAGATAAACTGGTTTTCCATGAAGGAATTTGCTATCACCATGTTATACTCGTAAAAGGTTAACGCTCCTTCCCAGCTTTATTACATCTTTTCTCCTGGGTGGAGATAATATATATATAATTCTGTTATTTGACAGGTATAAGCTTATTGAAATTTTCACTGAAATTTATTATTTGCCTGACAGTTATTTCCGTTGAATTCTGAGGTTTTGATTCCTTGAAATATTTCACTTTAAATTATCTTGATCAATTCTGGATTTGACCACGTCCCTAAGGTTTTACTGCCTAGTATAAACCTGTGTTTTTTTGTGTATTCCTCGTTACATATAGAAAAAAGTATTATCTCGTTTCTGTTTTTGTTACAAGGATCGTAAAAGAATTTCTGGCTCGATTGAACGCCATTTTAACAATTTTAAACTCTTTTAAAAAGTGTATAGCTTCCGACGTCATCCGGATCATTGACCTCTATCGGAAGCTGGGTTTCCATAAAGATTATTTTTACCTAACCTACTAGGAGAATAGGAGGGGAATAGACACCCCAAAGATCTTATGGAGATATAAACATAACTGTTAAATAAACTGTAAATATTTGTTAGATACAAGGTAAAAAGAGTTGAAAGTGAGTAGGCAGTTTTACTTACCACTTATTTATATGTATAGTTGCTTATTGTACCTTATTTATGGAAATATTTACTAGAAACCGACTTCAGCTAAAATTCTACAGAATTCATCCCTTTAAATGTTCACCTTCAGAGGTAAAATTATCTGAGTAGACATTTTGATTTTCTCAAAAAGCACTGTATCAATTTTAATAAAAATTATATTTAACCACCTATGAAGTATGTTCTACCAAACAAACAAATAAGAATCATCAAAATCTATTCATAATTGGCGGGATTATCAAGTAACATACATACAAAAAAGGCACAGTGGGAAAACCTCCTCCTTTTTTGAAGTCAGTTGAAACTTGAAAAATATGTTGCCAACCGACAGTCTTCCGCAACTCTGGGGTTGCCAGATCCAATTTTATAGGAGTTTCAATCGCTTGATGAACTTCTAACAAATAAAAAACCTAACTCAAAAATAGGATTTAGTTCCACTTTGGACTGGAGGGTCAGATGGCTGTCGCTTCTGTAAAAACTAGTACCTACGTCAATTACTTTGGGTTTGGGTAGACGAACCTGATTGAGAAATGGGATAGAGAGGAATACCTACAGACCATATTCTTGATACATACAGTTAATTTCAGTAAATCGCCTCTCTAATAAAAATTAAAAATAAAAGAAAGCCTTTGTTATCTGGTTAAATTGCTAGACAATATCTAAAATACTTTACTTGTCCAATTATTGTTTCACTTTTTATCTTATTTTCGTTCATTTAGATTTTAATTTTCAACTGACTTCGAAAAAGGATGAGGTTTCAATTCGACGGGGGTATGTTTTTTTTAATGTTTGTTACCTTGAACTTTCGACTGGGTGAACTGATTGTGATGATTCTTTTTTTATTTAAAAGCTGGTTTTTCCTGTATGATCTCATTTCAATGTGGTCCAGTTTTGACAATGGATTCCCTGAGAAAACCACATAAGTCTTAATAAATTTTCTGTCGACTTTTAGGGCAGCTAAAGTCCGTTTATAGTTCTTTTTGAACGCGTTAACTTGTTTGTTAGTAATTGTCAAAAATCTATGCAGTGGAACATCTATAGCTGCTCTAGACTCAACTTTTAACGGCCTAGGTGTCCTAATGGCTGAGAGCTACAATCTGGATCCAAATCCTAGGTTCGATTCTCAGTAAGAGTACCTGACAGTACGCGATTTGGTTGATCGTAGGGCATTTTCTGTGTCCGCCTGGCTAGCTAACACTATGTTATCTAAGTGTTCCGCCAAACAGCAGTGTTAATAGCACTCTTGTGTTCCGGTATGAAAGGTAGCAGAGCCGATGACTCATTGGGTTGAAGCTTCTGGGTGCGCACGCTTACGATCCAACGGCCTCATCGTCACACACAATTAGGTCAAAGTCAAAGTACTTTATTTGTAGAATTAGTTAAATTACAGTAAGATGTAGAATAGTCATGTATAGTCAGTAATAAATTGTCAAAATATTAAGTTAATAAGATTAAAATGTCAACATATTACAATATACAATTCCCATGTCAAAATAATAGTACGATAAAAGAATAGAAATGTCAAACAAAATGGTGAGATGAACACCTAGTGCAAACCCATCATTCATAAAATTTAAAAAAACACTAGTAACCGCGTAATCAAAATAAATGCAATAAATATGTAGCAAATAAATGTATGTACTTTAAGTACCAGGCAACTTATCAAAACCTGTCGCCAAGTCACAGAAAACTAAAAGAGCAAACGAAGTATGATCCCGCCCAGAGTTTGCCTAACACCGCAACCAGGCCGACACCGGTCGTAAAGACAAACACGGGTTGAACAAGCCCCCAAGTTCCAAAGTCGTCACCTTCGCGAAGTTTTTTCGCAAACTCCTAGTTATTTGCCGGGGGCACCGCAGTTTCACTTCGGCAACTCAAATATCCGCGCCTAGCGGGTGCTCTTTACGATTTTCGAGTAGGTACCGGTTTAAAAGCATGTCGGAAGTCTTTTCGAAGAAAATGTGTTTTGTATTTTTTTTGAAAGTAAAAAAAATGAGAAGAAGAAAAAGAATAAGAATAAATTTATTGATAAAAGTGTACAAAATGTTTTTCTTAAATCTAATTGGCTAGAATATTTGACCTAGTTAAATACTAAAGCGTCTGCAGCTAAACTAAGTTTAAAAACTTGTAAGTGCCTCACCCCTCAGAAAAGAAGACGGAGCGTCTAGTCGCCATTATAAAATGGATAAATTTACATGCAATAAGCAAAACCACCTATTCTAATTTCCACAACACTGTGGAAGTGAGTCCTCTCTGTGTGTGTAAGTTAAAAAAATATTTACCGACTTCCAAAAAGGAGGAGATTCTCTGTTTTTAAATTATGTTACTCGGTTACTCCGCCAATTATAAATCAATTTTGATGATTAAGAGGGTATGCTGGTGTCAAAGCGCCCATACAAACGTAGTCCAGTCATATTTTGAGTATTAAGCTATGAAAATCTATGAAATTTTCAAGACACAATCTAAAAACAAATATCTGTGTCGGTGGTGAGTCAGATTTTCGTTTAAATATATTCTTTCACAGTTACAGGGTGTCAAAGAATTGTATTTTACGGTAGTAAAAAGCCCCAAATTTGAACCTGGTTTACAAGAGTATGAATCAATTTAGAACAATTTGGAAAAACCACCGACATCTGAAATTTCATTAGTGTACTGTATTAAAAAAATGGTTACATAATATACTGTATCCTTCAAATGATCACTGGACTACGAAACATCCAAATAACGGGTGGATAACTTCGCGTAGTGTATGCTGTCTCACCGTACGCGCTCGGGTAGGATAGAGCTCGGATAGGGACAGCTACAAAACAATACAACCTTGAACGTGGCCACGTGGTCTCACCAACATAGCCTCTTAATTTTTGGTAGAGCATACTTCAGAGGTGGTTCCATATACTTTTTTCGAAATTGATTCATCGCTTTTTGAGAAAATCAACAAAAACTAAATATGTACCCAGATAGTTATACCTCTAAGGGTGAACATTTTAGGGGATGAATGCTGTAGACTTTTAGGGCAGTTGAAGTTGATTCCTAGTTCTTTTTGAACGCGTTAATTATTATCGCGTTGTCAAACAAAGAAATTATCATAGACCTATGGTTTATACAGTTACAGATTTCTCAATCACTTGATTGTGTTAAATTAAATGTTATTAAATCAATTGTACATCATTAGATGCCAACACTCAATAACTATTCCTCCCCATCAGTAATCCATTCTTCGAGCGATGTGCTCTTCAGCTCACTGACTCGTCGAGCTATGTCAGTGATTAAGTTCCTCAAAGGTTTTACTTTGTAGTTGGTTTAGGAGGCTAAAATCATAGCCCTCTTTTATTTCAGCAGCAGTAGCAGTAGTTGGGGAAAAGAACGTTCGTTTGAAACAAAAAACGATCGAACATCCTCTAAACGGACTCAAGAATCCACTTGGCGTCGGAAGCTTCTCTGACTTCATAGTTTTGGTACTCAAAAGTTTTAATAGAAGCTCCAATGTCTAAAGTTGTAAGTAGTCGTCTATATTGTTCATTGAGTTCACCCAGTATTGTATGATCGCAGTCAGGGAGTCGACCGGCCAAAGTCGCTCGCAGTCTACACCTTTTCTAAAGTCTGTTTATATGTACACAACGGGGTGCATTTGGCCTTTTGTCAATCCCATCATAATGTACCTCCATCTTATAATAAATAATATATTGTCCAATAAAGTAAAATTTTATTAGAAAAGAAACTAACAATTAAATTCCTTATTAGATATGTTCATAATATTTTCACACCTGTAGACAGGTTAAGTACATCGAACTAATTGAAATTACTATCTAAACGCCGTGTAAAAAACCTATGTACTTGGCAAAAAAAATTCTTTCTTTCTTGTTTATATATATTAGTAAAGATTTTTTTTATAAAATCTGAATTTGGATCTGCCAAAATCTTATGTTTTTGTGACGCTGGCCATGTTACTTTTCAAATAGAGGACTCATTGAGCCAGGCACAAGCTTCGTGCGGAAGAGTGGTAAGTTCCCGTGGCTCGGCAACCAAAGGCGTGAGAAGGATACCGGAGTGGTTTTAGCTGGTAAGAATCCAGCATAACCTTTCCCCGAAGCGCCGGGAGTCTTTTGAGGATTGCCACTCCGTAAAAAAGGCACCAGCTTCACCTGTTGGCTGTTATGCCAGATTTGTCGGGAGAGTATTCAATTCGAATGACGTGCTATTAACTGTTTTTTTGGTAACAGACTTAGGTACCATGGTGTTAGCTAGCCAGTCTGACGTATGAAAAATCCTTAAACCGATAGGTACCTCCACTTGGAATCGAAGCTGGGACCAGTAAAGAAGGTTATAGACACTAGGCCACTGAGTTGAGTACACAATGGCCTAAGTTACCTGAAAGAAACAAGTAGTAAGTAATGAAATAATTATCAAGTGCTTCAATAATTTGTGCCTTCCGTCCTACGGCATTACGATCAACAACGACAAAACAATAATCTCTGTCCTTACTTTTTTCTTCAAGATCAAAATATAATCTAGAATTTCTACACGAACAACAGCTGGTATCAGTAAAAATCCGACAAGGTTCCAGCAAAAAAAAAGTAAAATGTGCTTTTTACTTGAGCCGAGTTTCCTTGCTTAAACTTTGATCGTAAACCAAGGATGCATTGTTTAAAATGAGAGTTATCTGGGCTTCGGAGACCACTTTTATGTTTGTACTTGACTAAAAAAAGGTTTTCGTATCTTTGTAGCTGGGTCACAGGCCGGACACTTCACACAGATGTCGTGATATCGGCGTATATCGAACACATGACTTTTTTATACACGGGAATGTGTGAGTAGATTCACTCGCGCCTTAGTAACGATCAGGATATGGGTCATTTTCTTGCGAGAAGAGGTGGGGTATCAGTGCGAGGCGGTGAACTCTATTCTGTGGCTAATGCATGTACGTCGTTTCTAATTAATAAATAATTACAGAGAGTTCTGCTCATGTTGAGATTCTGTGCACGCCGAATCCCCCACAGCGACAGCGTTTCTTAAAGGACCTACAGTGCTACACAACATATGTAACGTTTTCTTTTTTAGAGTTACGTCGTCAAACAAGCAACGTTTATACTTTCGCGCTGTCCGTCTGTCCGTCCGCGGATTAGCTCAGAGACTGTTACTACTAGAAAGCTGTAATTTAGTAACTTGGGGATGATATAATTTTTTCGCGTTTAAGCTGTGAAAGTGATAATTTTTGTAGAGCGTCCGGTGGGTGGGCCGAGCGAAATGTGGTGCATCCCGTGTGGTCCCATTACAATTTAGTCCAGTTCTGACAACGGCTATAAATCTTAAATTTGCCTAGAAAAAGTAGACTTTTAGGGCAATCGAAGTCTTGTTGTTGTTGTAAAACTTATTATAAAATCAGTTCAACTACGTAACCCAACACTGCGCGTGACCTGACACGCACTTGGCTGCTTTTTCAATATTACATTACTACATTATGAACATTAAGCAAACAATATAAAAATACCTAACTCCCATGTCCCTCTTCCCACCCGGAGTGCATTCTTAGAAAAGTTCGCAGACGATATCTCTTGCGACATCTTGCGTTTATTACACGTTTAAAATACTGTTTGAATGTTTCAATGAGTTATGGACTCCTCTTAGCGAAGGACTTACATATTTTTAGAGTTCCGTACCTCAAAAGGACAAAAGGAACCTGTATAAGATCGATTCGTTGTCCGTCTGTAAGTTTTAGTCTGGCAATACCTTTTCCCTCAGGAACAAGTGAAAGTATCAAAATGGTGATAATGCCTTGGATTGGCAAAGTGACAAAATGATTAGTGCCTTTTATGTCCCGCATTATGATGAGTTTTTGTTCGGGGTTATTTGATTGGAGAGGAATTCCTTCAAAAAGGGGCTAAAGGGCTACCTGGATATCTCCGCCTTATGAGATCCAATTCCGATGGTTATTTTTCGGGTTCAATAACACAAAATTAAAAAATAAACTCTTATATCGAAAACTCTTATTGTACCTATTGTAACCCAAAAGTATCATGTATAGTAAAATCCGGTAATGGTAAATTTAAAAATATTGTGAGTTTAAACATACCATAAAAGATTTTAGGCATAACATCACGTTAAGTTCTCGAATTGGACATATTTAATTTATCCAAAGAATGAAGCGACGCCAAGTGTGGAAACCATTCAGTACCTCTAGTGTTAATTTTTAACTGATACTGTCGCGCTAGCGTCACGTCAGATTATTATGATGAATTGTACAGCGCCTCTAGCGGCACGTTTACGAAACTGTGATTCTTCATTTAAATCTGACGTAAGCGCTAAGGAGAACGTTGTCTATCACTTACCATTGGCTCGGCAATGCCCACGGGTTCGGCACTCACCACGTCCGCACTCGCCCACGGCTCTCATGAACTGTCACTCACTCACACTCTGACACTGACGTTAAGCATACCAACCCATAGACACACGAGACAGTGCGTGTATGCTGTACCGCATACACTACACGATAGTATCGGTTAAAAACTCACACTATAGAAAATAATCCGCAAAGGAAAACTCCAAGTAACATAGTTTTTGTTGTAAGTAAGCTATACATGCGCAAGTGTGCTTATATTTATAAACCTAGCACCACCCCCGGCTCGACTTTCAGTAATCTGACTACCATAACTCGTGCTAAGTAAACCACAACAAGGGATGAAGACACCCCGTATCGCTTCACCCCTACACATCCCTAACTTAACCGTTATCAGCTAAGTTGCAAGGGGGAAGTGCAATTATTTACAGTAAAATTTAAACTGTATTTATTGAAGGGGTTCAACCTATTTGTTTATTAGTTGTGAAATGTGATTTTAGCAGGTGTCGCGTGGCTTGGACCGGAGTTGTTTACTTGTTGATTCGTTGTCGATTGAAGAAAAAAATATTTACAATACGTCCGTCTGTCAAAGTTGTATATTTTAAGAAGATTGAAAAATGTTGGTACGTTGCAATTTTAGTAATTTGTTAATAATACTGTGATGTGTGTTATAATGGTGTGATATAGTGCGGGTGACATTGCGAGGGTTTCGACGCGATCAAAAGAGTTTACCACGTCGAGTACATTCGGCATATGGATTCTTTCGAATTATGTTGAAACCAAGGCTGGTCTTTGAAATTCTCCTCAAGAATCGTCAAGAAAAGCGATAGAATGTACACATTAGAGGTATACATTTTATTGAGAAAACTGCAGAAGAAAATGAGATAGAAGGGATGTATTCAGAGTAGGCTGTATGTGGCTTTGTTCCATTGCCTTCCCATTCGGGAGAATTATTTTTTTAAAATTAAAGATAGACCAACACTTGACCTCAATCTCACCTGATGGTAAGTGACGTTGAGGTCGACGATGTTACGTACTCTTCTTTTGAAGATTCCCAAGTTGTAATTTTCGGGGAACACGGAAACCGGTAGTGTATTCCATATTTTTGCTGTACGCACGATAAATGTGGAAGCGAAACGCTTGGTGCGAGCTGTAGGAATAGAATTAAAATACTACTACTGTATCTTTTAAACCTCTTGAAATATTCACAGAGTGTAACCGCCTCCATGATCCAATGGCTACACGCTTGTACCTACTATCTGGATGTTCCGGGTTCGATTACCAGTCCTTTTAGGTACTCGCTTTGGCTGGTGGTAGGGCATTTTCAATGTCCACCTGACTAACTGCCACCATACTATCTAAGTCTACCGCCAAAAAGCAGTCTTAATAGCATTGTTGTGCTCCGATATAAAAGGTAGCAATGCCAGCAATTAGGTCGAGGCTTCTGGGTGCGCACTCTTACCATCCAAAGGTTTTATCGTCACTTACCATCAGGTGAGATGAAGGCCAAGTGCAAACCCATCATAATTTTATTATTATTGATGTAACTCATATATCACCAAAGAATAGGCTAAAAGAAACGTTGTTGTTCTTTTTGGGCATTTTTGGCTCCATATTTTGTTATACATTTTACAGTGGTACGTAAGTTCTATCGAGTGACATGAAGGCCACGTGCAATAATAATAATGAAACAAATAAATAAATAAAAAAGAAATAAAAAAAACATGAAAATTAGTAGTACTCAATTCACAAGTGTGTTATCGGATCTAGAATAGAATCACGCCATATCACCCCACGGGTGTCGTGAAAAGCGACTAAGGGAATAAATCTGAAGATGGGCAGCAGCTGCTTACTGTATCAATAAAATCGTATTGCGATCTCCAATGAGTCTAGCGTGGTGATTGTGGCAAAAGTAGAATATAATCTCAAAAGTTGTTAATCAGTGCGTGTTGCCAGTGATGACATATGGGACCGAACCGTGGTCCTTTACTGTGGGCTGAATAAACAAGCTCAAAGCCACTAAGCAAGCAATGGAACGAGCTATGCTCGGAATTTCTCTACGTGATAAAATCCGTAATGAAGAAATCCTTAGACGAACTACTGTCACCGACATAGCTCGACAAGTCAGTGAGCTGAAGTGGCAATGAGCAGGTCACATGCTAGAAGAATGGATACTATTGGGGAGTAAAAATTCTCGAGTGGCGACCACGTACCGGAAAACTTGTAACGAACCGTCCCCGTACTAGATGGAAAAACGAGCTAGTATAGGTCGCTGGATGCAAGTAGCTTGGGACTGATCAATGTGGCATACCATGGAGGAGGCCTAGATCCAGCAGTGGACGTTTCCCGTCTGACGATGATGTACGAGCGAAACCCAGCACTTCTCTGCAGCTGATTTATCTGCTTTAAAATTATACTAGATTCATTTTACAATGTTTACTCCTTGAAATTTTAATATCTCAAAGTGGAAGCAAGATAGATAGGAATTTATATTGGCCGCGGCCCCTTGCGGTCGGAATCCTCGCTATGAGCAATCGTCGAAGGAAACCAATGTTATTTTACCGGGAGACCGAACGTATCTACGGAGGGAAAGAGAAAGGTGGAGTAAAGAAGATTTATGGTTTCATTTTCATGTAAACAATAAGGTGCAAATTTGTTCGTGTGTGTGCTGTGCTGGCTACATTATACACAAACAAAATGCAATTTACTTCCGTCGTATAAAGCTAATGTTAGTATGTTAAGACAGGGTTTTCTCTATCACCACCAACTCCGATCAACTTCCCGTTGGGGTAGTGAATACCCCTTGGTCTTCTACTGAAAGTAAGGGAGTTTGGTCGCGGTGGGTGGAAGTGGGTGGTTGTGGGTGGCAAAAATGTGAACAATATATATCTGGCCTTGTCTAACTCACGTAAACTTCACATGAGTGAAGAAGTTCACGTGAGAACTTCTGGAAACTTCTGTAATGATCTAGAAAGATTATATTTACTCTACGTTTATGCCAAAATAAATGTCCATCCGCGCGAAGCCGGGGCGGGACGCTAGTCTCCGTATACAATTTTATGAGTAAAAAGTTAACTCACTTTAGCATTTAATACTAATAATATTGACGTCAGAAATTATCTCTATAACTATAATTTATTTGGTCCCTTTAATTTCCGTCATCCATCTTTAAACCTAGTAAAGGTAATAGGATAAAAGGAAATAGAATAAAAGGCGTAAATGTTCTCGAGTGGCGACCACGTACCGGAAAACGTCTACCGGGCCGTCCCACAAGGTGGACCGACGACCTGGTTAAGGTCGCGGGGAGTCGCTGGATGCAAGTGGCTCGGGACCGGTCGATGTGGCGTGCCGTGAAGGAGGCTTATGTCCAGCAGTGGACGTTTCCCGGCTTGAACCTTTGTCTTTATATCTATATAGCACCGAAAAGTATATTTGATTAAGAATCAGGTTTTTCATCTTCGCTTATCGAAAAAGAACAATTTCGCCACGGTATTGGCTAGCCCGCAGACAAACACAATTACCCTACGGAGCAAACCGAGTCAGCTTTATAATTTTAATCCCTTAACCATCGCTATTTATTGATTTAACCTCTGCTAACCCCTCAATCCACACGCGCTTCGGGAGAGTAATTTATGAGAGAGAGAAAATATGCTCCGTCATAAAAGAATCTTGCGGCAGAAACGTTAATGTTGGTCTTTGATGAGGGGAAATATTGCCGCGAATACCGCCAAGGCTGATGAACTGGGTCCCTATTCTTTTCAGTAGTAGAATATTGTCGAACATTTATAACGTAATAACTCTTGTGTTCGACATCGTCTGCGTGGACTTTGTGAACTGCCAAGCACTTTACTGGAATCTAAAATAAAATAAAATTTATTTATTTATTATTGAATACACATCTTACACTAACAGTTTTAATACCTTACATGTAAGAATTAGTCATATTACTATTAGTCAATTGTTATATTATTATATTAATTACATATAAAAGACAGAATATCAGCGCTGAGTCAGCGCCATTTCGGTCGACTTATTGTACTGTACCTAATTTTAGTTGTTTTTTAAATGTTTAACTTTATTTTAGTTATTTAACATAATTATTAGGTTTAAGTTTTCTTTTTGTAAATAATTTGAGTCACCGAATAAAGATGTTATCTATCTATCTATCTATCTATCTATCTATCTAAGTTATCTATATGGTCATGAGGGATGTCAATGACAGTGCTTCGAGCTGTAGCTGACTCCAGGTGTCGAGAACACAGTGTCAGGAGGTGTAGTACCGAGTCGTGGAAAATGTCAGCGGTGTTGGACAGTACGTTTAACAGAGAGAGTGCTGTGCGCACCGGAGTGTGAATCACATGAGTCCGTGGCTCCATTGCTACATGAAAAAAGGACAAACTAATTAGCACACATTTATGCACGTCAATATAACTAGGGTTTTAAACGCCTTCTTACTAGTCTTGGAATTCGCGCTAAAGGGCAATTATGGAAGCATGACATATGACAGTGAATACTAAGTGAATATAATTAAGACAGGATGTATATATAAAAACAAATTTCTGAAGTGAAAACAAATTCTGATAGGTAAAGGAAACTCAAAATCTCCAAAATAGTGTTCAGTTTGCGTAAAAATGCTTTTACCGTTGTCATCTGGATAGCGACACTCGTGTCTCCGAAACAAATCTCCAGTCACCTCATTTATAGCAAGTCGTGTAGATAAGACAAGGCTATAAAGAATGACTTAAACACATTTCTCGGGAGCATTCGACTTTCGTTTATAAATAACACTAATATTATAAAATTAAAGCGAAAGTGGTTTGGATGACAGCTCAGCGGGCAGGCGCACCGCCGCCGTCGCCCCGACGAAAGCTATCGTCCAGACCGCGGAATTACCGTCTTTGGCATAGACTACTTTTTTTATCGAGTGATCGCTTCCTATAATTTCTGTCTAGTGTCAGTCTACGCTTGAGTCAAAATCTAACTCTAAATCATTCTAGCACCATCAAAATAGCCCCCCGACTTAAGGACGACATAAGAATTTTATACTTGCAGCGTAAGTTGGACCAGTTCAAATGACATCCGCGATTAACACAAACCGTTGGTTAACGACCGGGGCGTCCAGTTAAATTGACGCCGATTAGGGGAAAAATGCCACGGGAATTAGTTGGTCACTGCACTTTTTACAATCGACAGTTAAAGTTAAGGGGCAATTTTAGAAGCATGTGACATCTTAATGGTCCTCTTTTTACTCACATGTATTCAAATGTTATGTGATTTCTTTTAGTTGGTATTAACATTTCACAGCTTCGGTGTATAAAAAGAAGTATTATTACACTGTAGCTAAGCGACACCGAAGCCATGGTAGCTCAGTTGGGTAAAGCGTCAGTCTTTGAACAATCGAGGTCTGGGTTCGATCTTGGCTCGTACCAATGAGTTCCAATTTGTTTTTTGAATTTATGTACGAATGATAAATATAATTACCATTGGCTTTTCCGTGAATAAAAACATCGCGAGGAAACCTGTACACACCTAACAAGAAATTCAGAAGTGTGTGTGAAGTCTACCAATCTGTGGCCCATACACACTCTGTAGGAGAGTAGGCCTTATCCCCTGCAGTGGAGACATACGAGTATGTAGACTGTTGATATGATATGCGACAATATCCGCCAACAAAATATTTTAGTTACTAATTAAGAAACTTAATAGACTGCTAGTCTCTCGTCTAGAAGTATCTCGTCTGAATAAACATTAGTCAGCTCATAGATGATTTTAAAACTAATGGTAATGTTTAATTTCTTAGTAATTTGTTTTTAAATTAAGTCCCGAAGATTTTCTTGATTTTTAAAAGAGCCTTCTAAAAATGGTCAAATTAAGTTTGTGTGGAGCCAGCGCTACTCGTTAGCTGTATCTTTGTGAAATGACACCGTTGGTGTTGACATTCAAATGCTAGTATAACACTAACTCATTTCTGGTCTGGAATAATTATAATACAGACGCGAAAGCGAGGAATCTATCGGAGTGAAAGTTTGTGCTCGGAATATCTTAGTTGAAACCCGCCCGAAGACGCCCGAGGGCCAATTAAGTAAAACCCGGAACTATTTTATATTTCTGAAACTTGCCAAGGGTTGTAGAAGCCGGCTCCGTTCCGAGGACTTATTCCGTAACTTAGTTCTCTATTGATCCTAGTAGCAGTATTAATGAGAAATTAAGTTTATTTATTTCGCATTTCCCATGATGATACCCTACAGTTTGGAGAGTGATTTTATTTTTCAATCGACTTCAAATGACGTTCTCTTTTTTGAGTGTATCTTAACACAATACTGTCTGCAATAACCATTTTAACTTTTTGTTACCTTTGTAATGCTAATACGAACAAAATACTACAATCAATCAATATCAAACCCAAATATACTTACCTGACCTATCACCCCGTGTATCTCTGCCGCTGAAGATTAGCCTCTTCCAAGGTGTCCTGCTTCAGTAAAGAGGAGTCATTCACGGATATTTAACCGACTTCAAAAAAGGACACATTTGGTACAGTTCTGACAACGGCATCCATGAGAAAACGATATAAATCTTAAATTTGCCTTATTAAAGTAGACTTTTAGGGCGATTGAAGTCGGTTTCCAGGTCTTTTTGAACGCTTTTGCTTGTGTATAGGAATAATTGAAGGACCAGAAAAGTATACAGGATATTTTTTATCCCGATCAAGTTAGTAGTTCCCGTCCGATACTTCACGTAAGTACACGCGGAAGAAGTCGCGGCAAGGAGCATACGCTCGAGTATGTTCGTGAAATTCTAAATACATTCAAATGGGCATTAAATTTGGTTTAGGTTTCGGAGTACACTGTCTTCGTGATGTCATTTTCAATACATTATGACTGGCTTATATTGTTATAAAATAATTTTATTAAATAATAATAAATATTATAATAATAATATTCATAAAAGTTATTTTAAATCAAAATCCTTGCAATGACCAGAATAAGTGTTCGGGCAGTTTGTCGGCTTCCGGCCTGCAACTGTTGATGTCGAGAAATTCAATCTGAAGACGAAACATGATATTTGGGGAGCGTCCCTTCTGCTTCGTTTATTTGACGGGTCTTCATTGCCTTGCGACTTAGGTTCTGATTTCTTTAAGAACGCAAAGTGAAGGGCTTGTGCGGAAATTGGACGGCTTCTTTGATCAATTAAACGGATCTGTTTTTAGGATTCCGTACCTCAAAAGAATAAAAGGAATAGGATCACTTTGCTGTCCGTCTGTCTGTCTGTCAAGGCCCTTTTTCTCAGGACCGCGTCACGGTATCAAGTTGAAATTAATATTAAATACTCAAATCTGTCGTCACTTAAATCTGTGAAAAAAATCAAACTTATAGGACAACGCAACAAAAATATATAGCTGTATTTTAGACAATTTACATACAAAACGTAATAGAATCAAAATCTATAGGGTACTTCCCGTTGACCTAGAATTCTGAAATTTGCCAAGAAGCAAAGTCTTACAGCAAAACGAAGTCGTAGGCAGCTAGTAATATATAAAATTCCCACAATTTAACTGAGATAACAACGAGCAAGCCACTCCCAATTACTAATCTCCTACACGTATCGCCTGACTGCACAAACGTTCTCTTATTATCTAAAGACGCAGGGCAGGAGTTAGAAACAAAGTACCCCTGCAATATTAACACAGACTAAACCCCGACTTTCTTATCGCAGAGGGGGAGCTAGGGGAATTATTAAATTATTACAATACTGCCTTATGAAAACTAAACACGTCTTTGTATTATAAATATTTGATAAGTACAAAGGGACTAGCACACTGACAGCCTACGATCACACATAAATATGTATTGTATTTATTCTTTGTCTTTGGAGTAAAGTAAATTTGAAATTACGTATGGGATTTTTCCGAGAACATGATTGATGTTGGGAAATTCTCAAACATATACAGCTTTATTGCTTCTTATTTTTAATTTTCTGTTTGGTTCGTTCCATCTTTATTAAAATACTTTCAACTTCCCGCGGCTTCCTCTGCGTGGAGTTTAGGATTTATCCCATGGGAACTACTAGTTTGATTGTCATAAAAAGTAGCATATTGTCACGGAGCTTCTCGAACAGTCTAGAGATAATGAAAAGAGAGGTGGATCTCCTATCTCCTTCTTGTGAGTAGCACGGAAACGTGTCGAAGGAGTGTGAAAAAGAGAGACGGATCCGTCTATCTTCGTGTCGGTTAGCAACAATCAGTCAGGGAAGAATTTTTATATAGGTATATAAAGGTAGGTAGGTACATCAATTCTCGACGATAGTAACATGAGTGTTAGGTTCAAAATAGACATTGAATTAGAGATACCGATGATTTTCAGCAGGCCTTGCGATTTATGCCGAAGGGTAAAAAAAGAGCAAACATAAATCATATACATTCAAAATACAAGAAGGGAAAAATTTACATAGATACTAGAGATGGGCATAATAAAAACATTGACCTAATCGAGATACGAGTATCTACTAAATACTAATGATAAGCAATAATTTTCGTAATTATTAATTTGCATTATCGAATGATAATGACTAAATAGTACTACTAATTTGGGAAATAAACGAAACTTGTCTATGATTGCCGAGCGTAACCGACCGAAGAAGTTAACGGATTAAATTACGAAAGTGCCTTATTGTCGAAGAAAAGCAGTCCTGCTTATCCATATTTCTTTATTTTTGTGATGATTGTTTAAAACTAGTTGAAATTAGTAGTACTAACATCAGTACTAGTAGTAATAATAGTAGATTTGGATTAGTAACGAATTTCATTCCGCTAATAAACACTTATTTTTAGTGAACATTATCAACTTCAAATTGCACAATTAACTGTTAAAAAACATCCATCCTAAAATCTTAATAGATCAGAAGAGTAAACCAAAACTGATTAGCTAATATACCAAGCCACGGTACAGGATCTTGCTCAAAGAAACCCTATAAAATCAAATTTTCGAACAACAAAGACAGAAAACCCTTTGAGGGCTTAATAAAGAATATGGAAAGTAATATCGGTGAGGTAATAAAATGTCTTGAACCGACGGACGGGGAACCAGACGTAAGTAAGTTAGACATCAAACAGGGACTGGTGCGTTAGATCAGGTAATAAGATGAAATGAAGTATGTTTATTGAGCGGGCCAAACATAACATTATTTACGATCTTTATGCTCATTACAATAGGGCTTACATTCCCCTGTCCACTTAACACACATGTTCAATATGAACATTACATAGTCCAATGAAATTAGTGATCAACCTCGGACTGAGAGATAATGATCTGGATTTTTTATATACTCGTACCTTCAGTTGGGCATGTTAAAAGATGCGTCAAAAGTCACATAAAGTCTGGTGTGTGAGTCGTTAGTTATTCCAGGTCAAAGGTCCAAAAAATCAGTTTTTCACGATTATCTTTGTTTCTATTAATCTAATTTTGTTTACGTCTATAATAAAATTGTAGGGCATAAAATTGGCAACAAATTTTATTGCAAAGATTTATTCATGCGCTCAAACGTTTTTGAGATAGAGGGCAATAAGCGCTGCCGTACTGTAATTGTATGGTCAACCGTGAATGTCTGTTTACCTACATTACCTTGATTTTTGCATAATTTGTGTTATTTATCTGTTAATACATTGTATTTAATGACATTTTACATATTTGTAATATATTCATATAATAATACTTATCTACTGTGTAATTAAAAACTATTTAATGAAAACCTGTTAGCCCGTAAAACGTGTAGCCACTATATAAACAATTCTCATCAAAGCTCTTATCAAAGTATTGTTAAATGCCTTCCTTTCTAATAATTTTATTTAAATAAGCTATATTTCTTAAAACCTTCAAGGCTAGCCTGTCGGTCGTGGCAATCGACGAGGAAGTCTCATGTTTGGTTGGAGACTTTACGACTAACATAGAAGAAAGTTTAATTTAAATTCTTCCAAAGTAAAATCTAATTTAATTTATGAAGAACTGACATTGAATCTAATTTATTAAATTAATTCTGATGGACATGGTAAGCCCCAGGTCTTAAGTAAAGATTATAGACTTGAAAAAGCTCGAGTGACTTCAGAAAGGACTGTAATTTTTATAGCTTTCAGGATTTTGACTGACATTACCATTTTTTCCGGATCGCGTGTAGTATCAAATTGAAATTAATATTAAAGACTTAACTTAGTGAAGCTGTAAAAATTTTAAGTCAACACAATAAAAAGGTACAGCCATTTATTCTGTATATTTTGACGATTTCCTTTGAAAGTGTTTCAAAACCTATAGGATACTTCTTGTTGACATAGGATCGTGAAATTTGGCAAGAAGCAAGGTTTTACATAAATAAGAATTGCTCGTGTTTTTTCGCTTAACGATTCATATTATACCCATGATGCGCGAGTCCAACTTGCCCTTGGCCGTATTTACCCGAGTGCGACAGAAAGAGGGTTATGTTTTTCGATAGTAGGGATGGTATGTACGGCTCGATCGATTTCAGCTTGAGAGGTGTCGTTAGATTCGTATTTACTGTCAGAGTGACACTGGATATATCAATCATCATAAAAACTTACTTTTCATTCATTAATTCACTTGTTTTCTTAATTAGGTCTTAAGTTTACTTCAAGACGTACTACAAATGTTTGTGTAACTAAATCTAACGATTGCTTTACTTGCCATTATATGTATATGTTTTGTTTGTTTGTACATGTATTAAATTGATAATTAAATAAGATATACTATCTACCAGGGCTTGAAAATGACTACTGCAAGCATCCCCAACTATCACTGACATTTAAAAAAGCAATCTTCGCGTGGAACGATGCACCGTGGTTGATGTACAGTTGAACACTCCACCGCAATCAAGTGCAAAATTCATGTTAAATTTAACATGAGAGGTCAGCCACAGATTATTTTACACAGATAAGTAACGCCACATCTTCTGAGTGAACTGGTGACGTCTTCTATCATCAATAATATGATATGTACTTATATAGTGTAATTTATCATCATCATCAGCCAGGAAAAGTCCACTGCTGGTCATAGGCCTCCTTCATGGTACAGTACATCGACCAGTCCCGAGCCACCTGCATCCAGCGACTCCCCGCGACTCTAACCAGGTCGTCAGTCCACCTAGTAGGGGAACGACCCGGTAGACGTTTCCCGGTACGTGGACGCCACTCGGGAATCTTTACTCCCCACCGGTTATCGGTTCTTCGAGCGATGTGGCCTGCCCTTTTCTACTTCAGCTCACTGACTCATCAAGCTAGGGTAATTACTGGGGATTAAAATACACAATCAAAAATTCCTACGTTAAAATTTCTAAATACAGCTGTAGACAATCTGTTCTCGCTTGTAGAAATGTCAGTTAATATGACAAGCCAAGCCAAGTGGACATTGAAAATGACCTTCCACGAACTAAACCTAATACCGACAGGTATACCATTAGGATTCGAATCCAGAACCTCCTGATTGATAAGGCCACGATGGCGGTAAAATATATTTAAAAATCAAGTTGTGAACTTTGGTCGATTTACTACGAGCTATTGTCTCTCTTTTCTTTGCTTCTTCAATATGGCTGATGTTATATACTCTTACCCATACATATATATACAAGTAGGTATTAAACACACCATATTTATTTTCTGCGGCCGGGCTCGGCACCCCGTATTAATTCTCCATTGTGTTGCGACAATAAAGGAAAATTGTCATAGCACTGCACGCTGGGCCGGAAAGCCTCTTTGACTGTAACATTTATAACTGTCTATCTGTCTGTCTGTCCTTTACGTGTCACAGCGATAAAGTGAATTGGATATAATAAAATAAAAGGTACACGATATGTCGAGTGAAACGGTCATTTAATGCGGTGAAAGGGTCTCCATATTACGTTAAACATGTACATCCGTTAAATAGGGCTTTACGAAACCGGCCAAGTATGTGTCGGACTCGCGCACCAAGGATTCTGTCCAGAATATGAAGAACTAACTCACTAAAAATCATAAATAATATGTAATGTTACCTAGGTTGAGACAGAGATAAGTTTAAGGGCCAATAAAGCTTTTTTATTTTATTTATTTAATGTAATATGCATCGAAAAATGTTCTGACGAATGCACCTGACGAAATCATACGCGCAATTGTTAATTTACACATAAAAAAGTTACATTATTATAGGCGCTAACAGTATGTAATCGTTAAGAGGTAATTTTAATGTGATATAATTTTAAAAAATTCAATTTATTCTTATTATTTGGACTGCTTGTTTTAGCGGCAACAGAAATATACATTATGTGAAAATTTCAAATGTCTACCTATTATAGATCATGACAGGTCGCTGACAGACAGACGGTAGGACGGACTCAGTAATAGGGTTCCGTTGGTTATCCTGCAGATATGGAACCCTAAAAATGAAATAACTAAAGTATAAACATTTTATTAAACAACTTTTTCCAAAAATTAAAAAAACCTACTTGAATATGTTTATCGATATAATAGCCTGGTTTTAATACAAGCAGTTATTATAAGTATTGATGAATGTATGCAGTAAAAGCATAGAACAAATTTTAAAGGCCGGAAACTATTTTCAAGCCAAAACGGCTCGGCAAATTCTACAAAACTAAACAGCAGAATGTGTAAAGCGAAACAAGATGGAGTTATTAAAAATTCCATCATAGGGGATTGCCTCGGGCCTGAGAGGCAGCGGCAAGGTCATACAATGGGTCTTTTCAGCTCTATTCAAAGACGCGATTGAGGTGGATGGAACGCTCTGTTGACTGGGAACCCGGGAGTTATTGAATGAAACACTATGTTTACAGTCACACGGCCCTATTTAGTGAACTCTTTGAAGCTAAGTTGCCATAGAGCACACAACGACATGCAATTTTACTAGATTTTAAATGACTTTACACGTAAATTAAATTAAATATTTAAAAAACTGCTAAATAATCATAAGAAAATAAAAATCAATTTTATGCCGAAAATGCCTAACATCAGTTGCTGCTCTTCAAACTGCTGAATCGATTATGATATAATTATACTCGTATACCAAAATATATAGCTAAGAACTGCCGCTAAAAATCTTGTATTCACGTAAAAAAACACATTAAATTCGGTCCATCCGTTCGAGACGGATGCCACAGACAGACAGCATTATTAGACGCAAAATATGGTCGCTCATTTCACGCACATAAGCATCGTAGTTAAGCAACCAAGGCATAACAATGCCAATCATAGTTGTCCGTCCGGGTTTCAGTCCTGGTCGGATACAAAGTTCATCATCATCAACAGCCTATATACGTCCCCACTGCAGGGGCTCAGGCCTACTCTCTTACAGAGAGTGTATGGGCCATAGCCCACCACGCGGGCCCAGTGCGGATTGGCGGACTTCACATGCCTGTTCAAGACATGCAGGTTTCTTCAAGATGTTTCCCTTCACCGTTAAGTAATCAGATAATGTACTTGAATTAAAAAAAACAATTCATAGGTACACGGCTGGATTTGAACCCGGAACCGTCAGATTGAGAGTCCGCGCCTTATCCACTACGCCACCGACACTTTTGTTGATACAGAGTTACTTTTTTCTATCAAAGAGATTTAAGTATATATAGTAGGTTATAGAGAGGTCTCGTAGCTAAAATCGAATGTCACTTGACGTATGTTCGTGTTGGCTTGACACACTAGACTTAGAGGCGACTCAGATACATATTACACGTTGGTAATACATACGGGATTATGACCTTGGTCCCCATGACCCGTCTATAGTAATACTTTAAATGTCTTTCCTTTGTATTTATTCAAGTTTTTGTTTGTTGTTTTTAAGCCAAATCAAAAAGAAAAATTTTACTTTTGGCATCTTTTGGCCAAAAACTCAGAGCAAAGCTCGGTCGCCCAGATACTTACATTAAGTTTTCATAAAATTGACTGAATTAAACGCCTCTCATTGAATAGAATACATTGACAATAATATATTTGTCTATCATTACAGGCAGTTAGTCTGGTGCGGACAGAATCACGTTCCACGTGCCCCAGTCGCTAGTGCGAGCTCGTACAAATTGGCTGGACATGACTACAGGACCGCGAACATGCGCCGGGGTACTGAAATCAATTTGTTATAGAGTAGTGTAGTGTATGACGACTAGATAAACATAATATTTCATATAAGTATGTTTCATACAGGCGTATATTTTGATAGCAATTAGTGTCGATCCTAAACAACGCATTCACATAAATTAGGTTAATTAATTGTGGTTTTCTGTCTTTGTCAAATCAAGTAAGTTTGGACGAAACACATTGCTGCTCGGTCGTACTTTTAAAAATGATTACATCAACAGCCTATATATGTCCCCACTGCATGGGCTCAGGCCTACTCTCCTACAGAGAGTGTATGGGCCATAAGTCCAACATGCGGGCCAAGTGCGAATTTGTAGACTTCACACACACCTTTGAATTTCTTCGCAGGAGTGTACAGGTTACCTCACTATGTTTTCCTTCACCGTTAAGCAATCGGATAATGTACTTGAATTGAAAAACATCTCATAGGTACACAGCTGGATTCGAACCCGGAACCCTCAGATTGAGAGTCCGCGCCTTATCCACTGCGCCACCGACGATTAACTCTTTATTAATTAAACTATTTAATTTAAACAAAATTGCTTTCACATATGATGTGTACGGTCGTAAACTATATCTGCATAAGTGATACGTCCGTATGAAATATACACGCTGTATATCAAACATTTATTATGTATTTGAAAGAAAGAAAGAAAGAAAGAAATAATTTATTCGGCATACAGATTACATTTGACACATGAGTACTCTCTGCTTTACAATCCTGCTAATATTATAATTGTGTAAGTTTGTGTGTTTATGACTCTTTCGTGCACAAACTGCTGAACTGATTTGGAAGAAATTTTGTGGGCAGATGGAATAGGTTCTGGATCAACATATACTTTTTATCTCGGTAAATTGTGCCCAAGAGGTGATGAAAGACCCACTAACGAGTACTACTGTGTTTTAGAAACTTCTACAACACTTTAGTTCTGAACGTCGAATATAGGATGGAGCTGTTTTATAACTCACTATAAGGTGGGTTGGTACTTTATATGTGAAAAGGAAATTATAAGCCACATGTCATCCCGGGGGTATCACAAAAGGTAACAAAGATCATCATCTACTAACGTAACAACAACATCTTACTGCGATCACCAATCCACCTCCCAAACGTATTTCCCAACTTCAGCCGGGCGTCATTTAACGTTCCGTAAGCACACCCTCCCCTACCGCTCCCATACCACAGGAACAGACTCAGTTATGCGTTAGACTTGTAATAATATTTTATTAGAAAAGTTTCCTCAATCGATGCCAAGATGGCGATTGAATTATCGACCTACGGATTTTATCAGTCCAAAGTCCAACCAGACGATAAAATAATTTAAAAATTATGCATATTTTAGTATTCTCTGCACAATATTTTAGTATTCTCTGTTACAATTACCTTCTCTGCCGAATAGTTGTAGGTGAGATGTAAGTCAATTTGTAGCAGTGGCATCCCGGCCATTGCGGTAATCCAGTTCAAACCAGACAGATCTAGTTTGATCCAGTTCGGTGCTGCCATGTTTATTGCATTAGTACTGCTTTTTTATAGACACTTTCAACTTGAAGCTGTTTAATAAGAGCGTCTCTGAATCCTGAGGATAAAAACTGTATAAGTATTCTCGCTTTGATAAAAGTATGGATCCGTAGTCCATAGTATTTCCAACATTTGTTCAACAACTTGTAAAGCAAAAATTTATCTGCATCTGTCTAGTCTATTCATACCAATAACACCAATATCTATATATAAACTTGATGAAATTTGGCACGCATAAATATACATAATACATGGCGAGATAAGGTTAAGCAGATCTCAAAAATATGTCAAACGTCAATGTTTTCCATAGAAAACGTCTCAATATCATTTTAATTTTCCCGCCGCAGAAATGCAGCGAGTTCATTCGTAAACCCACAGAAAATAAAGGGAAATAATGGCCATTACAGCTCTACAAAACTCGATTACTCTCACTTGATGGCTGTTCTTTACGACTATCGTAAAATATTCCCCCGCCGATATCACTGTTTGTTGGAAAACAATAATGCCTCCATGGAAAATATGAATCGTTTACATTGCGACAGTTTTATGGGTGACATTTTAATTTGGAAATTAAAATTGTGAAGGCACTGTTTTCAGCAAATTTATGATACGTGCAATTTGATATGTAGACTACCGCTGGTTTATTTTCGAACATATATCTTACAAAACTTGTTTGCGAATGGAACCGAATCATTTAATAAATATTTACCGAGTTTTATAAAATAAACTGTTAAACTAAAAAAGCGGCAGTGTTTGTAAATTGAATAATTTCGTAATATATGAGTAACTTGTCGAGATAATCACAAAATAATATATCAGAAAAACTACGCGGTGATCCTTTTTTCTCCAACCAAACCCAAAACCAAAATATAAAATCAAATCGGTTTATTTGCATTCATGTACATAGAGTCATTACACTTCAAATATTATTCGGATCTATATACATGAACCCTGTCAGGGCATAGCAAAATGTATAAATCAAATTTTAAACAATAATAATAAATGACAAATTTTATACAATAATAGTTCGATGACAAATTTTATACAATAATAATTCAATGTCAAATTTTATACTACGAGTACAATCCAAAATAAGGATAGTCAATGTTTATACATTTTTACCATCCATAAATTCCGTAATTGTATAATATGATTTTCTGATTAGGAGCGACCTTAATTTATGCTTAAATTGTTTATCTGTCTCCTGTTTTAAAATATGAGGATTATTATTATATACCTGGAGAGACCTGTAATATGGACCGTTTTTTAAATATAGAACTACACAATGAATATATTTATATTAGCTAGCTTTTGTCCACTACTTCATCCAAGTGGACTTCAGAAATTAAACAATTAAACCACGGGTACTATCATTCGGGATAAAAAGTGTCCGATGTCTTTTTCCAGACCAGCAGTTTAGAAGAGATAATCTTTACAGAATATCGAACAGGTAACCCCTAGATCGGCAGTTCAACATCCAGCCATCTAGTCCACGAAGCTGTTAAAATCACTTGACACGTTTCGCTTGCAAATACTGTCGTTTCATTTTCTTACATTTTAATATCGTAGCGTATTTACCGACCAATTTTCTCCTTATTACAGCCCCTTCTGTTTGTCCCTTCAGTTCCCAAACCCTTTGTCTCCCCTTTTAATAAAGTATAAAATGGAAATAAAGAAGTATCGTCCAATCAACCGCAACTCGAGACGATGTAAAACGTCAAAGTGTGACGGCCAACAGGGGAAGCAGCTTAGATGGAAAATATACGGACTCGCTACCTGCCCGTTACACAATGAAAAGTTATTATACACACCAGACATGAAGGATTTGTGATAGCAACAAGAGGTTGTTGACACGTAGATAGATGCTAATGCATATTTCCTGAAGGTTTTTCCCGTAGTTGCACTAACTTCATTTTGTAAATACAAAAATAAACATGCTCAAAATCCGAAATTAGTGTACTGGTTATATAGAATCTTATAGAATTTTATAGAATAAAAGAATAAATAAGAAGAATAAAAGGTCTGGTGGTAATTAGTTAGTGTACACACTCGTTTTGAACGAGTATTTTTGAATTATTAATGGAACGAAGATCGACGAGATTAATAGTGACGACGAAGTCAACGGCAACGGATGGCACATTATCTGTGTAAAAAAAACAAGCTCCAGCAGTGCGTTCAACTGCCTATTTTTTTAAAGAAGGGAAATTCTCACACGATACTCGACTCTGAGCCTCTGCAGTGGGGGCATGGTACATAAAATATAGGCTGTTAATGATGATGACAATATATTAACAAATCAAAACGCTGAAATGCGTTTTCTCTAAATCCATCTATCAAATACATACATTTGAACCTACTTTTAACAGCACAAACAAATCACAGCACCATATATCTTTACAATCTTTTCAAGCAATGTCGATGATATTTTAAAATCCCACTCCCATCTCGAGGGAGTGCTGGGGCGAAACTTAATTTCAACCCTGATCCAATTTCAAGCGAAGCCGCCTTCCTGATTATTGGATAGATACATGTCACCATCTATCCGCTAGGTAGACGAGGTTTACATAATCTATTTAAAATAAATTTTAACTCCCGTGTCTATCAAATTTTGTACTTAGTAATAAAACTTACAAACTGTAGTTTGGAAACTAAATTGCATTTTGACTACACTAAGGCAAGGAATCTAAGCATCATGATCGGATACATAAGTCCATATTAGGTCATGAACTCTTTATAATTATGCACAATCTCCACGTCAGTTTGCCTGTCATTTGCTTCACAGTTAGACTCAAAATCCGAAGGTTTTCGGTTCGATTCCCAGCGGACCCCTGTACAGTATTTCAGTTCTCTACTCCTGTACCTGTTAGTTTGTGGTGAAGGCTGGTACGGGATGGGTGTCTTCGTATATGGCAGGAAATAGAGGTAAATCAACGTGCGTCTATCTTTGGTGAGGTATAATTTGGAAGTGATTCACCCGGTGGCCAGTTACAATCTATCAGCCGCCGGGTCAGTACAACCCAAACGCGAGATGTCGCTTGGATAGGTGGCAGTGGCGTAGCGGCGTAGTAGTAACCGAGGGCCCCGCGGCAAAATTAAATTGGGGCCCTATTAAACTACTAAATGCGTTAAAGGCGCAAAACTACTTATCACATGGCATAATATATATTTACGTTATGTGTTTTTGAAGAAATTCACTTCGACCTTCAAATCATATTTGAAATGTGCAATTTAGGAAAGGTATACATACATCTCACATTAATTTGTAAATCTATACATTTATACGGTCCAAGATTAATAGATTTGAAGTGAAAAGTTTTCCGATAGATCTCTACTTCATTTATTTATTTGGTAAGTTTCCCCCTCTCGATATGTTGTTGAAGCCCACGTTGAGACTTTGACAAAGAACAAACTTATTTACAGTGGCGCCGCCCCACGCATTCTCGGTTGGTCTTGGTGAAGTTTTTAGCTGACTTTCCCCTACTAACTGCCGCAATTAAGTAAGAGTGAACAATGCTAGATCGGCAGGTTGTACGTATACTTAATTTCTAGACATGATCTGAAGAAAAAAATACCCCTGTGCGTTATTTGTCATGTACAAGATTTTTTTGAACCATAAAATAATGAGCCCTTGTAATTTTACAACTCCCTAAACTATTAAATTATTTTAATTTTAAAAAAAATTATTAATTAAATTATTCAATTATTTTAATATTTGACATACTAATTTAATTTGACATACTATTTTAAATTTGACATAATTCATAATTATAATTTTAATTTACAAAATTATGGACTGATGGTCTGGATTAAATGATTTTCATTTCATTTCATAAACTATTTGCATAGAATAAAGGTTAACGCATACTGTAGGTATATAATATTGAATATTACAATGTAAACTCTGCTGAATCGCTACTTATCTTCAGGTGAGGCTATGGTCAAGGCTATGCTCAATTTGTTCATATATTTTGTAAACATAACAAATGACTTACTACGAACTTATTCTTCTGTAAATTTTTGTTGAATTCTTTCCTTTATGTCTATAATTGAAAAATAGAATACGAATATTGCAAACAAACAAAAGAAAACTTCGTAATGCTGACAATATTAATATTCCTAAGTCTAGAACAAATTATGGCAGAAGTAATATAACGTGTATGGGAGCGAAAATATTTAACGGACTACCAAAAGAGATAAAAGAATCGAAAAATTTAAATATTTTCAAAAAACAACTTAAAACTTACAGTACTTCATAGCTCCTAATTCGACCCTGTTCAACTGGCCGCTGCTATGCAATGCCCGCGCTAATTAATACCCGCCGACTGTTTTATTTTGCGTCTTGTTTAATTTTTTTTGTATGTATACCCACTAATATTAAGAATATTATCTACTGTTAATCTATTTGCTCTAGTTCTAAGTTTTCTCATTAAGTGAAATGTAATTTTATTTCTTTTGAGAATAAATATCTTTAACCACAAAATAAAGTAAACTGTGATGGGAATATCAATTTAGACTGAGTTGTGTAATTGGTTTGAATCAAATTATTTACAACATGACTAAGCTTGCCTGGTAGGATTCTATTCGTTGTATAGTATACTTATTGTACAGGATTATACAGAACAGAGAGTTTTGAGAAGTTTGTTCTGTCGCTCGTCCTCCGCTGTTTACGTTATTTGTTTGCCTGCCCTCGGAAACGTATTGTATAAATTTTGATTAAAGCCCGTCTCGTCTGCGAGATGTTTCTGCGAAAGTGGATGCGCAAGATTATGAGGATGGTGAAAGAATAACACCCATTGTTTCGGTAAACGGAGGATGTGTATTCTTTTCAATTCTTCTACGTTGTCTTTCATTGAGACGACTCACTGATTATTTTCTCGTTGGCTCGCGAGAGAGCAATAGCGATACTGACTTCCTTGGCGGCAGAAAGAGATATGCATAGCATCATATTGTCTCAAGGAAATCGACGTAAGCGACAAATCATTCATTGCTTGAAAACTAGAAGATCAATTAAAAAATCCTTTGTGCTAAACTTAGGAACAATAATTTCCTTTATAATTGTATAAAAATACGCTGATAATCTTAAGTAGATTCCTAAAACAAACAATTTAAGTGCTTTAGAAGAGCAGACTTTGAATTATAAATCTATCGAGAAAATTTTCACAGATCGTGTTTCCGGTTGTGCTTTTCCTTGCAGATGTCCTCGAGATATCACCAATATAATATCAAGTCTCTATCTGCTACCGTTAGTGAGAAAAACAGATTTACACGACCCCTCAAAATCAGTGTTTCCTTTTAAAACCCTTATATAAGTATTTATAGTAACGACGTGATTTTAGAACTATTTTTTCTGTGCATTTTTTAATTTTATGTATAACAAGGATCGTCAAGGTCACTGAACTCAGTCCTATACTCTTCACACAAGTTGTATTTCTACCTGGTCAGTTGGCGAACTAGTCTAGACACTAGACAGTCAGATATAATCACTACCGACTGTAAAAAAGGAGGTTCTCAATTTTGATGATGCTTTATTAATTAAAAGGCATGAGTCGTCTCATTTTAATTAAAAGAAATAGATGAAAAATTAGGGGATGAAAGCCGTGTCGAAAATAAACACTTATATTTTAGTGCTTTATCCTCACCCTTAAAGACAGTCATACTTTCTCACCCTTATTCTTCCGCAGCCATACAGTATTAACGTAATCTACAGAAAAATCCAATCCGAAGCGTAATACCAACCGAAAGAAATAAAATTAAAGATTCTATCCGCTCCGAGAACTTAATCCCAACGTTATACTAAGCCAGAAAATTGCAAATTAAAACAGCACCTCGCCGTCCGAAGAGAAACCCTTTCTCTCTGTAATAAAGCAGGCTTTGGTTTGAAAGGACAGAATGATAAAAACTGTGGAAATCCAGATAGGCCCGGATAGGTTCAATTAATTAATGCCTATGAGGATGTTCTTATCGGACCACTGACGAAGGGCTCATGACAATTTACGGCCAGTACACGAGATCAGTGTAGGAGATATTTTAAAGAAGAAGTGGTAGTAGTATTTCTGTAACCCTCTGTGTTTTAGTGATACGAAAGTCACAAGTTCGATTCCCGGCGAAGCACTTGGTACTCTTTTCTGTGTTGATTTTTACAGAAAATACATAGGCTTTCATTTGACTACAGACTAAACTGATATTGACTCAATGATAGCTCAGTTGAAAAAAAGTGTCAATCCTTGAATCCTTAGAATGATTTTGGTCCGGGTTCTATCCTGGCTCGTACCAGCGAATTCCATTTAGTTATATGGAAATTATGACGAAATAACAAAGTAATATGTAATGTATATTTAAACTAAGTACTGGTAATTTATCTATGTGGATGCGACTTAAGAATATGACCTCATTAGTGTCGTAAATTACATCTACCTATGTACCAATCTGCATTCAAAACGTGGTACGAGTAATTATAGCAAATTTTCTCATTAAAAATTCTGATGGCTCAAGTCGAACAGTGAATTTATGCAGCTATTGTAGATGATGAAACGAGATAAAGGCTCAAATAATATCAGAAATATTCAAAGCAACACATATCAAAAGCATTCAAACAAATCCACCAAACAGTGTCTTCATGAACGTCATTTGTATGAAACTGCGACAGCGAGCACCGAACGAATTGTGCATATGAAGCACGTATCCCGAATAGAAATAACTTTGACACCATTTGGTGCAGATGCACCTCTTTTATATGATACGAATATCTAAACCCACTACTATTGTCCGCGTCTTAAAAGTTGTGGGAGGTGACAAGGGTGAATTTGCGCGAGACGGAGAGGATAATTTATCTGTCCCAAAAACATACATAGTCATTAAACACTTGGCTTTCAAACGAGCGCAGCGAGTGATTCAAGTCTTACAATCCTGAGCGATGCTAGTGATTCATAGCCCTCGCTAGAAATCAGTTTTATTCAAGAATTGCATACTGTATACGTCCTATGACTACGAGAAAAAGGATGATTTAAAAGAAAATAAATTGTAGAAAAAAGAACGGTTTAATTATTTAAAATGCACCTTAAAATTAGAACAATTACATATTTTTTCTTTTAAATCATCCTAGAGTTGAGAGTTATTTTTCTTAACCAAAATCGTGATTAATAGTGCTTCTTATTCACTATAATAAGCTTTTTAGAGGGGGAATGGTATACACATTATTGCAATATACAAAGTGAGTAATTTATAATCCACCATTGTGTCTCTTATAACTTCATCTCACAGAAAAGGATGACAGACCTACGTTATTTTAAAAGGTACTCGAAATCATCTTGCGTTGCTACTCATTTAAGCAACAATATTTCGTTTAACAGTTGTAGCGAACTTTGATTAGCCATCCCTTTCTTTGCTTTCGAACAAGACAACTTTGGCGCCATTATTACAAAACGAGTTTAAGATGAGATTTCAATGCACAGTGAGAAACCTGAGTAAGGTATTAGTGCATCTGCTTCACAATGCAATGCAGTGACGTCAGAGTGAAGTTTTATTAGAGTTTGTTTAATTTGTGTTGCGGACGCACGTTGGGGGTAAATGAGCATAAACTTATTTCTCACTCACATAAGTTACCAACGTTTCAAACAGACAAATTCTAAATATACTCGTATGTTAAGGCTTCGTTTGTAAGGTTGATTATTAGTAAAATGGACAACACTTCAAAATAAAAAGTTGCAGATGATGTTATTTGATTGGTTGTTAGTTGTCAAGGTAATGATACTCGTATATTCATTATGGAGCAACATGCGTCACGTCATCTGCAAAGTTTGACTAAAATATATTTTCTTGAAAATTACTATCGAGAAAATTCAAAAACATTTTTCTAGGAGCTAATTTTTAGTCTTGAAATTGTTTTCGTATTAGATTGATTTCGATCGATTAAATTTTACTATGTGAGTCGAGTAAGTAACGTCAAAGTCCCATGCCGCCATTTTAAATTTTATGTGGCATAATATAGCTAATAACCCACGGACGAAGCTTTCAACGACACCTCAATAGTCAAAATATAACAAGTGGTTTATGAGATAAGGGAACATATAAACAAATGTACATACAAAGGTTGATGAAATCAATACCCTATTTAGGCTTCGCTGTAGTTAGATAATAAACCTATGCAAATTGTCACTTTCAACTGCGCAGTGCCATGTGCTCTAAGCGCAAACTCATCTACACCATGCGGATTTTGGTTCATAAAACCTCGAGGTCAAGACATTTAAAGGATGATTTAGAGCATACGGTTAGGTTTAAGCACGTAGCTGTTTCCAAGTCAGCGAGCAAAAATCTCATAAGTCGAACAATCGTATGACTCAATTTCCACACGAGCTGTCATGTTCCCATTAAACGTTGGCGCGAGTGGAGCCGTAACGGAGCCATCGTAAAATATCCAAGTGTTAAACAATGTTATCAATGCAAAGTATCGTGTTACACCCACCAACCTAAATTTCATGTCGCTTGGTTAAGTTTGAGACACACCTCGCCTATCTGGTGAAATCTTAAACTACAATTTTCAATAAGTAACAACATAAATGGGGATGCAATCATTAGTAAACTATTTATTTCGCTATCTCTCGGCCGATTATTCTCAACTTTAGAATATATTAGCTTTTTCTCAGGATTACACCCGACTAGATTTTAGATTTCATTTAGCTCATGATAAAAAGGAGCTTAAACTCTATTCCGGACCTTTAACTATCCCTATGCAAAAATCAAATCATTCTGTCTCTCCGTTGCGTCGTGAAGGAAGAACAAACTAACTAACTTACGCATTATAATATTAGTCTGGATATTATAAATAACAAACAGAAGAGGACATACTCGTACAATAGCATCAATCTGTTGGTTTCGTAAAAGGCTACAAAAGGAAAAGTAAAGAGATGGCCAGACATTGGATTTTCATTTAACATTTCCTGTAAATGATACGTGAGACCTTTGCATTATTTTTTTATTTATTTAATTTATAAAACAAACAAACGCCTAGGCAAAAGTGTAGGGCTTCCCCCGGCGAGGTAGAAAGACGACTTATGTAGGGTAGCCGGACGTGAATGGATGCCGAGAGCAGGGGACCGAATCGAGTGGCGCACTTTGGGAGAGTCCTATGTCCAGCAGTGGACTGCCGCAGACTGTACATGATGATGAAACAAACAGTCATTCAATAAACATGAAATAAATATTATTATTAAATAGACCTAGAATATCAATATAATTACATATAAACTAAAACTATTATGTATAAGCTGAGAATTGCTATTCAATTAGAAAACAAACTAAACTTAAATAATATAATAACTAAATTATGTATGTAAACTTTTTCTTAATTTATACTTAAATCTATTTAACGAATATCTAAATATATCTCAGTTGTTTATTATAATGATCAAGAGATCGCTTAAAGAAACTATTTTTAATATAATTGTTTTTACATAATTTGCTATGAAACAATATTTTAGAACGCGTACTCTAAATGATACATTATCTAG
Organism: Carcina quercana; assembly: GCA_910589575.2. NCBI lineage: Eukaryota > Metazoa > Arthropoda > Insecta > Lepidoptera > Depressariidae > Carcina > Carcina quercana. The sequence goes on along the minus strand of OU342437.1, from coordinate 13,080,820 downwards.
TAAAGTAGTAGAAACTACCAAATTGTTAAAAATCTTGTACAACAAAATTATATCTTCTTATCTTCAATTTTTTGCAGTTTCCGTACGACAATTCGATGAAAAAACAGAACCCTTATAAACAGAACCAGATTAGAACAGAACTCTTTCAAGATAGGATATAAGTTTCTGGAAGAATCAGCTGCGTCAGGCGAACAGCGATCCTAAAACGGTACCTGTTTTCATTGTCCCTACGTTTCGTACGTAAATAACATATATTTTGCTCTGATTGTACCTAAGATCTAATTCAACACCCGAACACAAACTCTGAGCGCGGTTAACGTTACACTTAATTGTTCGTAAAACAAAAGTTGTGTGTCCCGATAACGCGGGGGAATGGAAATAACTCGCGAGTTCGTGCCCTAACTCTGGCGGGGCGTTAGGGCGCGTTAGGGCAGCGGAACGAGACTGAACGCAACCGTGACGTAGGGCTCAAGGGATAATACGGACTAAGTTGTGTGATTTGATTGTAACTATCGTCTTTTAACCTGAGTGCCGCGAATAAGAACGACGATATATTTGAATATGTTAGTGTCTAAGCATAACATGTGTGTTTATAGCAGTCGAGTCCCTTTCCCTCTTTTTTCATCAGTATCCTTTCCGGAAATGGTAGGAGATTCAAATACATCACGTAAGATCTGTACATCATAATCAGCAAGTCCATTGTTGGACATGAGCATCTCTTATAGATCAGACCAGAAATCCCGCGTAGAAAGAAATGCTATTAAGTTTAATTTTTGACTATACTTCGATGAGATAAAAATCTGACGTAGTAAAAGTCCGACTATAAAAAAAACTGATATTTTCCAAAAATATGAAATTTCAAAATTGTCAATAAGGCCGTAGTATGGAAGCGAGCTAAGGCAGACTAATGAGTCTATGTGTACTTTACCGATTGTCTTGCCTAGTAACCAAAGTACGAGTAGACATTTAAAAAATCTCAACCAATTTTGACATAAGATATATTGTTGGAGTTTAGATAAGCATATAGATAGGACATATGACTACAGATCCTTAAGAGGCTATGTTGGTTAGACCACGTGGCCGCGTTAAAATTTGGATTGTTTTGTAGCTGTGCCTATCCGAGCCCTATCCTACCCGAGCGCGTACGGTGAGACAGCATACACTACGCGAAGTTATCCACCCGTTATTTGGATGTTTCGTAGTCCAGGGATCATTTGAAGGATACAGTATATTATGTAACCATTTTTTTAATACAGCATACTAATGAAATTTCAGACGTCGGTGGTTTTTCCAAATTGTTCTAAATTGATTCATACTCATGTAAATCAGGTTCAAAGTTAGGGCTTTTTATTACCGTAAAATACAATTCTTTGACGCCCTGTAACTGTGAAAGAATATATTTAAACGAAAATCTGACTCACCATCGACACAGATATTTGTTTCTAGATTGTGTCTTGAAAATTTCATAGATTTTCATAGCTTAATACTCAAAATATGACTGGACTACGTTTGTATGGGCGCTTTGACAACAGCATACCCTCTTAAGACTGCGTAGTGCTTCCAGTGGCACGCTTTCTCGCTCCCAAAAATCCAGCAGACGTTCTATAATCATTGCTGGTTTTCAATTAATCAATGTAATATAGATTATATTATCAAGTCAATATAGTTATCAATAAACCCGAAAGCATTACATTCACAGACATCATCATGGATGTACAGGCTGTACAATGTACTGTAATGTCTTGGACTGTCCACTGCTGGACAAGACATAGGGCCCTCCCATAGTGCACCAATGAACTTGATGTGACTGCTCATCCATTCAAGTCAATAAAATTAGGGTACTTAAGTCGTCTTTCAACCTAGCTGGGTCCTGCACTACGTTTTCCTAAATGTGGTTTCCACCTGAGGACTCGTCTGCTCCAGCATCTATGGAGAGCTGATGTCGTTGGTCCTCTGGCGTATTATCTAGTGGATCTAAATTAAATTGTATTCATAAACCTAAATGGTAATAAAAAGCGTGTTTGGATGCTATTTACTCAATGTGTATGTGAATACCTACGCCTTTTTTGGAACAAAAATACCTGACACAATCGAATTTCAGGAAAAACTCTCAACAACAAAGAATATTTAATTTTGAGGATCCATTTTGAATTTCAAATGCGGCAAGCTGACGAGACAAATTAATTCACGTACAAATCGCAATTAAATGGGTGCCCCGCACTCAGACATTCAAATGTTAATTGTTTATTGGTAACACTACAGGTCTAACACATAACTGAGTCCGTTTCTGAGGTATGGGAGCGGTACAGGAGGGTGTGTATACGGAACGTCAAACGACGCATAACATCAGTCGGGCGTCACGCGACACGCCGCTTGTCACCCTTCCCGTACCCGCTCCCATACCTCAGGAACAGACTCAGTAATGCTTTAGACCTGTATAGTGACAAATACATATTTCTTTGCTTTAGGTTTCCTCTGAATCACTAGAAATCATAGCAGTGTGCCAGTTAGGACTACTTCATTTCGAAGAGAGCAAGTGAAAACTATATTTTCTCAGTAAAAACATTCCCGCGTGACAAAGTTCATTAAAATTTGAACACCGTTGATGAATACTCGTACAAACAGGAGGGGTTAGGTAAGTTTTTATATAAATAAAAAAACTTACGGGAAATTATTTTCTTCAAAGTTATCCCTTGGCTACTGACCTCGCAGCTTTACCAGTGTTACCAACTTTAAAATTTGTTGTTTATGCCCACCATTTTGGCTGAATTATTTCTTCACCTTCTTATTAACTGTTCTGAAAAATGATTCATTTTACAAAATTTCCTATTATCCGGTTATTTTTATTTGCTTTTCTGATATTATTTTTCAAAGAGATTTGTTTGCAAAAAATAATCAAAAGATACTTTAAATCATTGCCATTGGCTTTTCGGTGACGGAAAACATCGTGAGGAAACCTGCGCACTCCTGAGAAGAAATTCCAAGGCGTGTGTGAAGACTACCAATCCGCACTGGGCCCGCGTGGTGTACTGTGGCACTCTCTGTAGCCTGAGCTGAGCCTGAGCCCCCGCAGTGGGGAATGTGGCGAAAAAGCTAAGATTTATGTACAATGACTTTTTGCTTGGCCTTCATCTCACCTGACGGTAAGTGACGATGAGGCCATTAGATGATATGCGAGCGAGTAATTTATATGGGACCACCTCTGAAGTATGTTCTACCAAACAAAAAAAGAATTACTAAAATCGTTTCACTATTGGCGGAGTTATACAAAAAAACATACGCGTCGAATTCAGAACCTACTCCTTGTTGAAGTCAGTTGAAAATTAATGTTTATATTGGAATAAATAAGTTAACCTTATAATAAATATAGGTTACCCAAAAAAATGAGAGTACCAAGCACAAAACAATTATATATTACAATTATTTTACAATTTTGTATTCGTTCCACACCACAGACAGAACATTTAAAAGTCAATTGTTCAATTTTCGGTTCTAAATGAAGAAAAACTCTCACCTTGGGGCTCTGTAGACAGACTTAATTAATTCGTAGCGTTGATTAAACTGCTCTTCCCTCCATAAATAAACAAGCGAGTGTGAGTTACCCGAATTTTTCGTTTTTATCGCCTCATTCTTGTTGTAATAAAGCTGTAAGTTCGTAGTAAGCGCTGAACCTGTAACTAAGACATACTCGTACTAAAAAGATTTAAAGAAATGTTTCTTGTGAAACAAGTTATTTGTGTAGCTTGGAAACTTACATATGTAAACTATGCAAATTATGTTATATAACAATTGAAAGTAACGAAGCGACTAGTAATAATTAAATACAAAATGATTGTACTTTTTGAAGTAAAAACTGCTTCAGGCACGTTGAGCACTTTTTGGGTGCACACAATTCATGGAACTCGCGTCACCGAACGCTTTCCAATAGATATTATGTCGCCACACTCACATTCTCTTCTTTCTCTCTCTCTCTCTATCACACATACACACATTCTCCTCTCACACAAACCTCACACACTCCCACACACCTTATTGTTAGTTTTAAGATGTTTATAGCTACAATTTTATTAGTTTTAATGTGTGTGTTTTTTTCATAATTCATTTTTAAAGTCAAATATTGTTAAACTTTTCTTTTCACATTGATATTATAAATTCTTTTTCCATACTTTATACTTATAAGCAATCTGAAATGTATTTCATTAATCAGCCTTCTGCTGCAGCTATTTTCCGCGGGGAAGGGTGGGGCCTCCTAATACAGGTATTATCCATATCCATACTTAAAAGGAGAGCCTCCACATACTGTATATGTATATAGATAGGTTGTAAACGAAATAAACTTTTTTTATTATTGATTTTATATGTATGCATACGGCGAACAAAAGCGTGAGCCTCTTGTCATCGTCCCAAAAGACTAACCCGTTTTTTTCTTCTTCATTTCATAGTATGGCAATTCACTTACACTGAAAGCCAACAGTTGTTTGTTTGGGCTGATGGACATTTCTGCGAACGTTAACAACCAGGCCCAGGCCCAGAGTGGATTGTATATTTCTCAGGGTATGCATATTTCTTCACGATGTTTTCTTTCACCTCATGCTTAGGTAGCCGTTCTCTCACATCCGTTGCAAATAGCTAACTTGAACTCATTTATGTGAACTAGGATCGAATTCAAACCTGAACTACGCTGCTTCTCCACTGGCTTACTAAGAATACCGTGGAGCAACTTACTTCCTAATTTACGTCGTAGCCAACAAAATGAAGGTATAAAACGAGCAAACCGTTTACGATCCACACGCTTTACGATTTTAATCTAAGCAACGAATTCTTGCCAGATTTAATGTCCGCCAGTGTAGAGCTAACAGCTACCAATTAATTTTGTAAAATTGTCCTTTATGGGCGCTGTAAACTTAGGTGCGAGGGAACAAAACGTTCCTTTGTTTTGGTGCGGGTGGGATCAAGCTGTGGACCATTTCTCAACTCAAGCACAGACGATACAAAAGTAATGTCAATCATTGACAGTAGAAGTACTGGGTACAAATCAGATTCCTCTGTGCCAGGCTGAATACCTAGTACCTTGAGTGAGACACTCTAATTTCATATGTTATTCACTTATTTTTACTAACTTTTTGTCCGTAATGTTGCTTGCATGGATACAGAAATTATCCCACGGGAAGTACTAGTTCGATAGATATACCAATTATCCTCTATGCTTTGCTGACCCTACACAAAAAATGATATTTTGACTCTCCATTGGGAACGTGACTACTAACTATTCGTGTAATATTTGTTTATTGCATTCGCCGCTGTGGAATTTTTATAATCTAGAAATTATAATTTATTTTTAATAAACAATTTCAATACTATTTAATTATTTGGAATTCCACAGCACTATTAGGAATAATACTAAATGTCTTTCTAATTGACTTTATTTCTAATTGAAGTTTATTAATACATTCTAAATCTCAATTCGAATATTACCCAAAAAATACAAAAATATTTATGGACTAAAACCATTAAATTAATATGGTGTAGCCATATAGTCTGTCATAGGGGGAGCCCTGTGCGACAGGTGTAGGCTTCTATCTATATACCTAAATTTAGGCATCACAAAATCGTAATGTTCAAATGAAATATTTTAAAGTTCCGACATAATGGAAAAATAAAGACATACACAAACCAAACCCTACTTTATCTGCAGAAGTTTGATAATACGTAAAAGCGGAAAGACAAGAAGAACGTTCAAAAATAACATTGTTAATAAGCTATTTCGGATTCGCCGCTGAATGCTGAAGAATTTCAACAATTTCAGACATGTGCTCGAAATTAATCGAATGCTACGCTATTGGTTCGTTCCCATCTGCCTCAAGTAAATACGAATGTATTCGGTTGCCGCGTTTATTTTGTACTAAAACAGTAATAAAACTATTTACGACTGTTCGATCGCTGTAACATCTAGCTGAGTGATGTTGGGTAGGGTGGTCGTATTGCTTTTGAAAACGAAGCCCTAACACGACTTGCACTTGGCACTTTATATTTCATTTGTGTTTTTTAACATTTTGTGTTTCAGTAGGCATTAATAGCACGACTGATCCACAAATTTCAGTGGGCTATGGAAAGGGCTATGCTCGGAGTCTCTCTGATGGACCGCATTCGGAACGAAGTGATCCGTCAGAAAACCAAAGTGACCGACATAGCTCACCGTATTAGCAAACTGAAGTGGCAGTGGGCTGCTCATATTTGCCGAAGGACCGACTGTCGCTGGAGCAGACGAGTTCGAGACGGAAAGTTAGTGTGGACCGTCCCGGGCTAGGACGTAAACGTAGGTAGGACGACTTACGTATGGTAGCCGGACGTGAATGGATGCGGAGAGCAGAAGACCGAATTGAGTGGCGCACTCTGGGAGAGACCTATGTCCAGCAGTGGACTGCCGCAAATTAGGTGATTGTAGCTATATTTATTATTTAATATGCTTATTTTTCTTTACCAATCCAGCGCAGTAATGGTATTCGGTTAGGTCGCTAGTAGAAAACTTTTTACGCTAGCTACCGTCAAGTTATGTATGTCTACTATTAAACAGCAGTGTTTAAATTTTACTGTTATGTTTTGTCTCATTAAATTGTAATTGAGTATTCTTCGTAAAGTCGCTTTCAACTGACGGCCTTGTTTTCACTTACATTTTGCATTAATAAAGTCATAACTTTGCATAAAAGCCAATTGCATATAAAAAGTCTCATTTACTAAAAACCCTTTTATACCTTGTAACGTCACACTTATGAATATTATAATTTTAAGTCATTTTATGATCGTCCAACCAGACCCTTAGTACAGATTTAAGTTTCATCTAGGGAACATATTACATAGCAGACCGAGATTATACCAGCCTCCATACATAAATCTATAAATATCAAACAGTCCAATTCGCAAAGAGATCCGAATAAAGGTTTAAAGGGAGAGAAAACATGCAGACATTGAAAGTGATGATGGGACTAAACTGAATCGGAATGCGAGCTCGGATAGGTTCGGGATCGAATTGCGATTGGGTAATCAACGAGATTTATTCAAATCATTAGCAAGGTTGATAGTGGATGAGGGAGCGGAAATTGGGTTTCAAAAATCGAATTTATCTCTTTGCTGATAGGTCCGAATGTAGCTGTTGTAGCCTGAAACAAAAATGTGATTCATTTATTGACGAACACAAACTCTTTGTTCAACCTCTTTGTGACATGGAGAATGCACTACCACTAACCAAACTGAATACCGATGGGTTCCACTGGGAATCGAACCCGGGAACTCCGGATTGTTAATATAAGCGTGTAGCCATTTGCCACGGAGGTGATTTTTAGGTATGAATGATGAATTTTGCGCCAATTTTGAATCGATTTTACAGTTATTTTTTATTTATTTACGGATCAAGGGTAGTCTCATTTCAATAATCAACATCGACACCTAAGTAATGCCCACTGCTGGACGTTGAGGGATCTAACGAATACCCACGACGTCAACTAAGTCATCGATCCATCTAGTAGGGGGACGGCCTGGTACACGCTTCCCGGTACGAGGTCGCCACTCAAGAACTTTTATTTGACACCGGTTATAGATTCTTCGAGCGATGTGACCTGCTATGCTACTTTAACTCACTGACTACGTCGTTGACCTTAGTTCGTCTACGGATTTCCTCATTCCAGACGTTATCACACAGAGAAATTCCGGTTAGGTTCCGTATGTCATCACTGGCCACGCGTACTAATTAAATACTTAACTAAATCTATACTAAAACTAAATTTAACATAAGACGATGAAAAAGTAAATATGTAGTATATTTAAGACTTTGCTCAAAGTATGTTTTTCAGTTCTGTTTTGAACACATTGGCTATCAATTGTAGAGGCTAAATTCAAGTATTTCATACACAAATCATTCCTGAATAGGATCAAGTACTGTCAGAATTGTTTGGCTGGCTTGTTGACGTCACGTTGTCCTGCATTGAACACAGCTCGGGCTTGTAATGCAACAACAAACAACATTATCGCCGCAGCGTGTTGACATGGTCGACAATGGCGATGTAAGGCACAAGCTACACCGACGACAGCTCTAAACACAATAGCTTAGTTGTGATTCTATGATAAATGGTAACATACAAACCTTATCTCCTAAAGTGTAAAGACTATTTCTAGGCTAAATGGAATCATTCACAGTCCGTAAAAGTAAAATACGGTGTTGCGGTGAGAGACTGCTATATTTATAGAACAACGCTTCACTCGCTATAATATATTTTTAACCGACTTTAAAAAGGAGGAGGTTATCAATTCGCCTGTATATATTTGTATGTGTGTTACGCGATAACTCCGACAATTGTGAACCGATTTTGATGATATTTTTTTGGGAAAAGAGTACTTCAGAGGTGGTCCCATACGTATTAATGTTATCGAAATTGATTGACCGCTTTTTAGGAAAATCTACAAAAACCAAGTATGTACCCAGATCATTCTACCACTAAGGGTGAACATTTTTAAGGCAATCGAAGTTGATTTTAAGTTCTTTTTGAAAGCGTTAATTATTAAATACTGATACCACATAATTAATACATACAGAACGGACATTCACCGCCTCCCACCGATCCGAGATACCTCACTTCCCCCGCAAGACACTGGCGCAGAAAACAGTGCTCTTGTGTTCCGGTAACGATATATCATAGTCAGAGCATCATTTGAAAGTTTCTGAGTGACCACGCTGTTATATTATATGAGTGTGCTTTTGAGATTATACTCGTAATAAGACCACAAAGCTCCCGCGGGGTCGTAAAAGGCGACAAGGGATTGTGTTCTATTCAGCACATGGACACTGGACAGCAGCATATACCTATGTAACAACAATATCTTACTGCGATCACAAATCCGCCTGACGTGACATGACAAATCCTCTCATGGAGAGTTCAATGTAGTGATCTATAGGACGCGATTTAAATCCAATCCCCCGCAAATTTCGTAGCACCGTCATCTATTCACACAAAATTAACTTGATAAAGTAGTAATTTCAGTTGGAATGCTTAGTATTCAGCCAGCCCCCCTCAAACTGCAGCGTCCCCAAACACCATTAATCCCTTATAATCCACTCAACGTTTTTCTCATAATTAATTCTCGATTCCCCGCAACGGGGCCCATGATAATCTCTGTTCTGGATCGAAGCCTCCGCTCCAAAGAACAAGCGGAAGCGATTTTGGTAAACATGCTTTCGGTGCTAAATATGAATTTGTTCAGGTAGAAACTGTCTTACAATAATCAATTTTAATGACAACTTTATTGGGTTCTTTAACTACACTTTTTACAAACTTAAATTCAGGTTAATTATCTGTAATGTTCTATACGCGGGTTTAAGAAATCTAATAAGTAGCTAAAGCAACATAAGCATTATTTACGACCTTAATATTTACCACATAAAATTTATATATTTAATATACTTTGTATCTAAAATAATATACATAATAAATAAATAAATAAAATAGCCTTTATTGCTGAACTAATTTTACAAAATGTTTCAATTTTCTTATAAATATGCTTACTTTATAATAGTTACTTATCTTTTTACATAAATTAAGTATCGGTAAACGGTCGTTTCTGCATTTCAGCTTGTCTTTCGACATAGGCCTCCTCTAAAGATTTCCACTCTATTCTATCTTTCGCTATGCTAATATATATAAATAATATACATATAAAGATAAAATCGAAGTAAAAGTTTAATAATATCTATTATTACTATTATACCTACCTATCTCAGCATCGGAGGCCTTAACTATTAGTTTTTTTCCAACTTATATTTAAAAAGACAAACAAATATAAATTAACCTAAATAATACTAATACGAAAAAACTGATATTAATATAAATTTATATATAAATAAAATGTAACCAAAATTCTGTAGAATAAATACTGTTTATTATTATTATAATTACAATCAAAAAATAAATCAGTTGTTAATAATGTAAGTACCTTTTTTTACCTTAACAAAGTATATATTTACATGTATTTTGCTTTGGTTGTGGCAACCACCCAATGTGGATTTCTTCCTCTATACTACATCTGATATAGTTTTGTTACTACAGGTACTCAAAAATTTTAAAATCCTGCATTTTGATTTAAGAAATTACAATTTATAATTTCCTCTAAATATTTTTTGAAAATCAGACGTTTGTTATTTTAACTCCCGCTACCTCTCATGCAATACAACCACAGCCGAGCAAGTATAAAAGGACGTGCATAATTAAGCATGTGTAACACGATTAGGTCGAGCCCAGTGACTAGCGGCGCGTTCAGGGGGTCCTTTAGAAGCGCTGTCCTTTGTAATGAAAACCGCTTCCCTGATAAACGTGCAATTTATAAATAAATTCTAGCAAGTCTACCAACGTTAGCAGCTACGTTAGGACGAGTTACGACTCTTAAGAGGGTATGCTGGTGTCAAAGCGCCCATACAAACGTAGTCCAGTCATATTTTGAGTATTAAGCTATGAAAATCTATGAAATTTTCAAGACACAATCTAGAAACAAATATCTGTGTCGGTGGTGAGTCAGATTTTCGTTTAAATATATACTTCCAGAGTTACAGGGCGTCAAAGAATTGTATTTTACGGTAATAAAAAGCCCCAACTTTGAACCTGATTTACAAGAGTATGAATCAATTTAGAACAATTTGGGAAAAAACCCGACATCTGAAATTTTATTAGTATACTGTATTAAAAATGGTTACATAATATACTGTATCCTTCAAATGATCCCTGGACTACGAAACATCCAAATAACGGGTGGATAGCTTCGCGTAGTGTATGCTGTCTCACCGTACGCGCTCGGGTAGGATAGGGCTCGGATAGGGACAGCTACAAAACAATCCAAATTTGAACGCGGCCACGTGGTCTAACCAACATAGCCTCTTAAATATATAATCGTAAGCCACATATTATGCAACTATTAAAAACGGTTTCGTGTAGCAGAAAATCATAAATATCATTACTAGATACTGAGTTTACCCACAAATTTATATAAAATGTATACGTAAATCTACAGCACGGCGTTGTGACGAAAAAAGGGTTTTTCACAATGTGATTTATGCTAACTAGATAATTTTCACTAATAATGTTTGCATTCTACAGTTTAACGTTTTTATCTAGTTTTCAGTACCTAAATTTCATACTCGTATAGCTTCCATAACAGAAATGAGTATGACTTAATACAACTCGTAGTTCTCTTCCCATGAGGATTCAGGTATCATTTAAACCACCAATCAAGTTACCCACTCTCCACTCTCCTAAAATTATCAATTCCACCTCCATTTCCCATTCTACTAATTACTAAAAATAAGGAACATGCTGAACAGCTTACAGACCTAAAATAGTCAAAAGAAATTAAAGTATGTGACTACTGTAATCATCATCATCAGCCGGGAAACGTCCACTGCTGGACATAGTACACCTTCATGGTATACTACGTTGACCGGTCCCGAGCCACTTGCATCCAGCGCCTATTACAGTATACGCTTACTGTCATATGTTTCTAATGTATATTGTATCCAGTCATCATCAACAGCCTATATATGTCCCCACTGCAGGGGCTCAGGCCGATTCTCCTACAGAAAGTGTATATGCCATAGTCCACCACGCGGGCGCAGTATTGGTAGATTTCACACACAAATTTGAATTTCTTCACAGGAGTGTGCAGTTCCTCACGATGTTTTCCTTCACCGAAAAGCGAGTGGTAAAGATTTTTATCTTTCGTGCATAAATTCCAAGTAACAAACTGTAACTCATTGGTACGAGCCAGGATCGAACCCAGACCTCGATTGTTCAAGGGTTGACGCTCTAACCAACTGAGCTACCACGGCTTTTTTGAACCCTCTATGACCACCTAACCATTAATTGTCAAAACTATTCTTTATCTACGAGTATATTTTAATTCATGCACACAAAGAAAAATATGTCAGCCGTAGTTGATAGAACTACCCCAGCCCAGACATAAATTCAAGAACTAGACATAATCACTTGAAACGAACCCCAGAATAGCTTTCCAATGCAGCAATAAAATATAGAAAATACGAAATGGTAATGCGTAAACTTATCTCACATATATTGAAAGTGCATCTGAGTGAACTCTGCAAACTACCCTCATGCATTAATGTGGGTTCACACTTTAATGCTTGGCTCATACTCCTACATAAAACCAATATTGAGTTCGTAATACTAAACTTGTTTTATGTTACTGCATTATGCCGCGGACAAAGTACATCGCGTAGATGTGAAACTATATGGATGGAAGGATTCGATAGAAGGATGATTCAAGATTAAAATATAAAAAATCGTATTCGAAAAAGTTTTCATTTATGGAAATGGCATGAAAAAAACTGATCAAAGGTAAAGTTTTTCAAAATTGCATAAAACATGAAAAAATTCGGTAACCTTTTACTAGGGAATTATTTTTTGTGTGAGTGAAAGGTTGTCCATGACTTCCCGGACACCCTGTATAGCGTGGCGCGATCTTAGTATTGCCCACATTTCACGTGGCATTTGATGATGTGGCCAACCAGTACTGGCCGTAACGTTTCGATGGATCAATAATGTAAGGCGCTTTTGCGGCTTTGGTTTTATGTGTAAAAAGTCATGAATTTTTCCAATCTTAACGAGATTTCACTATATTTTGTACTTGAACTGTACTTTATTATCAACTTTTAAACCGACTTCAAAAAAGGAGGAGGTTCTCAATTCGTCTGTATGTTTTTAAAGTTGGTGGAAAATTGCCACCGTTACATGAAATATTACACGGTCTGTTTGTGTGAAACACAAATAGTGTATTTCCAATCTAAAAATGCCTTACTACTGAAAAGAAACGTCCAATTTGTCTTCTTATTGTTTATTTACCAAATTTTTCAAATATAACATTCTATACGTTTACTTGATTTTCTAAGTCTTCTGCTTCGCCCTGACCAACTGTTTTTAACCATATGCGAAACCTGAATGGCCGTGCCGACCAAGCGTAGCCTGTTTTATATCCTCCGCTGTAAAGTCCCAATTTTGTTTAAAGTCCCATTGAAATATTTTGAAATCATGACACTACCATGTTAACGATAAAAGCATACATTTTGATCATAAAATTCAAAAAGCATATCACCACCACTTCACCTCGTCGCAACCTTACAAATATGTTGTCATCTATGAATTTCCATATGGGGGAATGTTTACCTACCTGCTATAAAATTCAGGGGAATTTGAAAGGAATTGATCAGTCTATGCAAAGGGGAGGAAACATAGCGTAGGTATGCCTGAAAATGAAAATGAAAATATTTTATTTTATAAACCAAAGTAGTAAATTACATTTAACGCTGGAGCTTCCTGTTAGGCATAGAAATACCTGTGGTAGGAAGCCCCGCTCCTCCGCTTTACACCGTGTTTTAAATTTATAAAACTTATACAATATAAACAAAAACTTATACACTATTTAAATCTAATTAATTAATAAATATTTCAGGGTGTGTGTGTGTGGTGTGTGTGTGTGTGTGTGTGTGTGTGTGTGTGTGTGTGTGTGTGTGTGTGTGTGTGTGTGTGTGTGTGTGTGTGTGTGTGTGTGTGTGTGTGTGTGTGTGTGTGTGTGTGTGTGTGACGTATGGCAGGTGGATCATTATTTTACTATGTTACTGACTCGAGAATACTTTCTGTTTCTTCATAGTCCAAAGGCTTTATCCAGGTTTGTATGGCATGTTTGCAATCAAAATATGTGCGGGGGTAAATATCCAATAATTTGTTAACTTTATTATACATGTGAACAGACTGTAACAATATTTGTCGTTTTGCGAACATTGTGTTACTACGCGAATAAGAGATAATATTTCTGTTTCTTTTTCTTAAATAAGTATTTAATTCGAAAGGTAATGATCTATGCGTTTTTAGAACATTGTTTACAATGTACAGTTTTCTTACCGACAGTACCTCACTAATGGCGTATAGTTGAGCTGTGGGTAACCGGTACGGTTTAAACAACTGGATGCCTAACTGGATGTGTAAATTTTTGTCGAACCCTCTGGCGAATTCTATTTGCTTCCGTTATGAAAGGTTTTTACTCCCTTCAATATTTGATTTGGTTGGTAAATCTGTATTTCTAGGCCTTTTCTAGGCCCTCAAATCTATTACATATTTGGATTATCCACTCAGAGGGTTCTCAATACTTTTGACAAAATACTATATGTATATCTTAAATCTCTCGTAGCCTTTAAGTAAATTATCCGTTGGTACCATAAATTTATAACTTTATGGTAGGTGCCCACGTCGCAATTGTGAAAAGGTTTGGTGAAACGCACGGGAAAAAATTGACTAAAGAAGAGAAGAAAAATTGTAACTTGGCAGAATGGGAGTGATTGTATCGGAATAATATTCTAATAAACTATCTCTAAAATTACTATTTTGTTAGTAACGTTATGTAAAACAAGTTTGTGAAAAGTAAATTTTAACAAACCCGGGTAAATTACATTTGTACAAGCGAAACATTTTTTTTCTTCTTTTAATTGTGATACGCCGTTCGATAAATTTTGACGAAAAATATATTTAAAAGAAATACACTCGTAATATTGCGCGAAAAATAAGTTATTTTAATTTTTATAATTGTAATATGCACCAAGTGTGACTCTCACAATTAAGACGAACCTAACGACATCTCTTAAGATAAAATCAATCAAGCTGTTTAGGCTACAGAATTTGCCAAATAAATCAACGTACCTACATACACTCTAAGAAAAAAACTAATACTTTACTGTCGTTCTGGCGCAGCCGGGAAAAATTATGAGAGACTCCTAACACTAGGTCAAATACAATTCAGTTATTTCGCACTCAATCCATGGTCCAGGCTCATCTTAATAGTCAATCCGTTCATCCAATCACTCGCAACCTGTATTAATGGACGTCATCAGTCTTACTCGATCTGATTAGATGAGGTCGATGCATCCCGCAGAACTCCTCACTTCAAAACAGTCCTAAATCCAGAAACCACCCTTCCAAGATACAACCTTTTCAAATCAACCAGTCCTGAGCGTAGCCGTGATTGAAGAGGAAAAGGCCTATTTCGCTGAGGAAGAGCAGTGAGTTGGGACGTTATCGAATTGAGCGGTGAACTTATTAATGATCGTACTACAACTC
This sequence comes from Carcina quercana, assembly GCA_910589575.2. Classification (NCBI taxonomy): domain Eukaryota; kingdom Metazoa; phylum Arthropoda; class Insecta; order Lepidoptera; family Depressariidae; genus Carcina; species Carcina quercana. Next base: position 13,065,662 of record OU342437.1, on the reverse strand, counting down.
CTTGGCAACTCGTTACTGGAGCAATAAATAAGGTACCAACTGCTTTTCGAGGAACTCTTTCAATCTTGGCCGTTGGATCGCGATTAATGTTTTTTTTTCTTGTTAGGGCCAGTAATGAACGCGTTGAACAAATGTTGGTGTAACACGATCTTGGTTGGTAACTAGGGTGGGTTTAATTTAGTTTGGTATGAAGTTTAGTAAAGCAGCTTGTTGATCTTTTAGTATATTAACACTAAATGACGGAAATGTAAGTTTATCTCTATCTCCAAAGGGTTTCAGTAAATACGGACTTTGTTTGGTGGTAAGGCATTTTATGTCTGCCTGGCTGTCTACCACCAGGTTACTTGATTCTGCTGTCAGATTTTATGTTCTGGTATGAAAGGAGACAGCGCCTCATTCGCTTGTGGCTGCGGGACGCGCACGCTTACCATCAGGTGAGATGGAGGCCAAATGCAAACCAGCACACATATAAAAAATTGATTGGTACGGTCGATAGAATAATACTTACGACACGTTTATTCAGCATATACAGTTATAACGCATGTAACTATAAATGTTGGATAAAAAAGCAACTAGCTCAACATAAATTGGAATTAGACCATCGCTCAGCATAATTTTCAGCCGGGCCCCAAAAGTTGCATAACCTTTAAAAGAATTGTAAAGGTTTGGAGTCTACTAAAATGCATTAGAGTCCCAAGCCTGTGATCAAGACACCGTGTTTACTCGCTTCAGGACGACCCATCCTACAAAAGCCGAATTTGCCGAGTCCCTCGGCCGTCTATTGTGAATTTCAAATAATTCAACTGAGGGGAAAATACCGAAAAATATCGTAGAGTAAACCGCATGTAAGTAGCTGTACAAGACATAGCATATCTCATAACAATTGTACATGGAAGGAGGCTCAGGTAAATGATGAAAATAATAACAAATGTAAACATTCGACTACCTGAGAACGATTTTATCCGAATGAAGTTATGTATCACTCATCACTGGCTCGGCAATGCCCACGGGTACGTTACACTCTACGTCCGCCCACGGCTCTCATGAACTGTCACTTACTGACACTGACGTTTTGCATACCAACCCACAGACACACGAGACAGTGTGTGCATGCTGTACCGCATCCATAATCCATCAACAGCCTATATACGTCTCCACTGCAGGGGCTCAGGCCTATTCTCCTACACGCGGGCCCAGTGCGGATCGGCAGACTTCACATGCCTGTTTAAGACATTCAGGTTTACTGACGATATTTTTCTTCCGTTAAGCAATCGGATAATGAACTTGAATTGAAAAACCGCCCATAGGTACACGGCTGGATTCGAACCCGGAACCCTCAGATTGAGAGCGCACGCCTTATCCATTACACTACAGTAACCTCAGCAAAAATCTTATTAACAAAGCACTAGAAGTCATCCATGGTGAAAGCGGAAACTTCCACAGCTACAATTATTACTTGTTTACTGTGTGAAGACTTTCGAACAGAACTACTTCTTAACTTATCTGGAATATCTGACTGCTGTAGGCTGCGACTGAGGGGAGTTTGCAGTCAAAGCATAACAAGATCCGCTACGTACAAGTAAGCGTAGTCGTTATTATTCAGCCAATTCCCCCTTGTTGAAATTCGTTCATCGCGTCGATTTTGAGGATACTGTTTAGATTATTTTGCTAAAATCTCAGTAGAAAAAATAAAGCAGATATACAAGGATCTCTCTCCCTCGGAGTTTAGCAGCGTTTTATCCCTCTCATTCAGGTTGAATGTTTGCGCTGTATCATCAAAGTGCACGTACATTTATTAATTACCAGGCAACTCAGTGTTTACGAGCTCGCACAATGTTAGGATCCGTGTCCGTTGTATGTCTACAATGTACACGTACTTAGCCGTAGCTCTACTACCTACGTGCATTTGGAACAAAATTACGACAAAATTGATTGTAGCTTAAATTTTACAAATTTAGAGGGCGTTATCTTGACGAGTCAGTGAGCTGAAGTGGCAATGGGTAGGCCACATCGCTCGAAGAACCGATAACCGGTGGGGAGTAGAGGTTCTCGAGTGGCGACCACGTACCGGGAAACGTCTACCAGGGCGACCCCTACTAGATGGACCGACGACCTGGTTAGAGTCGCAGGGAGTCGCTGGATGCAGGTGGCTCGGGATCGGACTATGTCCAGCAGTGGATATTTCCCGACTGATGATGATGATCTTGGCGGCCACTGACCGTGTATATCAGGGGCTTGCAACGTTTTCTCCTAACCTCTTTTGTTACCAGAAAAATCTATGCCCTTATATATATATTCTTACTAGTCATTCAACGTTTTTTTCGCCGTGGTCTGATCTATAAACTTTGCCTACTAGCTACTTTCTCACACAATACATTAAACACATACTTCATCTGTTGGATTGAAAAGTTTGGTCAGAAATTATGCCACCCTAAGTTACGACGCTCATAGTAATGCCCTCGATTGGTTTTGAGTAAGATCACGCATGTTGGTAATAAAATTTACCCCGAGTAAAGTAACACAACATGTCTGTTGTATATAAACATACGTACGTCACCCCACATTTTATGGATAAACATAAAATCTTGATATTAAAATAAAAACACTGGACGTGCATTATGTTAAGAGGCCACCACTGATAAAGTCGGGGAACAACGCTTTTTAAGTTGAAAAATTGAACTTTGTAGTTTTGTACGTCTTTTTTGATATTTTGATGTTAATTAGAACATCGTTGTTATAATTGAATCAAATTATGTCAAATATTAATAATATAATAAATACGTAAAATAAAATTAAGTGATTTAGTAGAAATAGACATTTAAATATATATACAAATACATTGTTCATACATTGTTCACGTTATTAAACATTTATTTTTATTATAGATATATATGCCAATATATTATTATGAATGCTTAAGCTGTAGCGGGAGACGAGATGAGTACGCAAAACTGAAATTTGCTCCTTCCTTGGGTATGAGTCTTGACTTCTTAGTTCTTACCGAGCTTTAAATTTAACTGTTTAGGATCACACACAGAATAAAAATACAAGATTTATGTACTAAAATGTATAACTGTATAACTTTGTCGTAATATATTTTTTGAATGTTTTGACAATAACTATTTTTTTATTTGATTTGATCTTGATTGTGTAGAGTGATATTTTATTTACAACGCCACAATTAAAATCACGCGCTTGATCATATACAAAAAGCTTCAAAGACAAAATGAATCTATAGTTTGATCTGAATCTGCTATGACATCATAAACAACGAAAAAAATATTTGCCGATGCGATGATGTCAAAACTTACTTGAAGAGGTCCTTTAGGGACGTCGTCGTTGTGCGTTCAATTTTATCATACATATTGTCATTCAGGGCACATTCAGGGGTTAACTCTCCTGGGTGACGTTTATGAATGACAGGTTAATTGAAATAAATAGTCCAAGCTTATGAAAGAGATGTAATAACAGAATCACCATTTCACACGAACTCGCACTTTAGCAAGTATACTCGCACTAGCTTCTGCCCGCGACTTCATCCACATGGACGTCAGGATTTATATGATTATATATAATTGTTCTATCGGAATCAAAATGGGTATATGTCCTTTTCTAGCCCTTCAACTTTCCAGATATCAAAAATCAAGTCGTTCTGATTTTACGAAGTAAGTTAATCTGATCTCGAGATATCGTCAAAAAAGTTCCATGCAAAATGTATGAGAAACGTAATTAAATTTTTTAGTAAATGTATAATAACTCTAGCTGTCTGACAGACTTATACAGGAATATTTAGTTCAAATTACGAACTGAATTGTTCAGAAAGAAATTATTATTCACAGTGAATTTTGATTTTGTGTCAAAAATCAGTTAGTGAGCTTCGAAAAATTATCCCATGGTAATCTTTGACGGGAACAAAGCTCTCATAGAGATTATTTATGGAGCGGAAAGCGACCAAGGCAAGTGTAGAAACGTTTCGCACGAGTTCGATAGATGACGCTGCTGGTCATATGCATCGCGGAGAACCTAGTAGCCGGCACGGCACTGGTCTATACCGCGATGCATATGACCAGCAGCGTCATCTATCGAACTCGTGCGAAACGTTTCTACACTTGCCTTGGTCGCTTTCCGCTCCATAAATAATCTCTATGAGGACGACCAAGTGAGAGTCGCACTAGCACTCAAAATATTCTGGACCACCGTACAGTATTTAACACAAGATATGTTAACAATACATACATACATTAACACAGATGTATTACAGTTCAAAAGATACAGTCAAATGACATACTAACAGACGGACAGCGGGGCCTTAGTAATAACGTCCTGTTAGGCATCCTTTGGGTACAGAACCCTAAATATCACGTCAAAACGTTGCTCAGTTGCTGTTTATTAAAACCCAACAAACACACTCTCGCTATTTTAATATCATTAGTGAGATCTCGTAATCAATCTATGTTCCGGGGCTCATCATCATCAGCGGGGTAATGGCCACTGATGAAAACAGGTTTAGTAGTATCAATCCCTATAGCCTGTTTCTCCATTTTGTCATGTTTAAACATCCCCTGTCCCCCCTGAAGTCCCCTGGGCAACATTAGCGAATGACAGGTTAATTGATATAAAGAGTCAATGTAGAATGGCCACTTTGGGGATGAGAAATGACATGAATATTGGGGTATGACACGAAGACTCACTTAGCTCACCTGAATAATGGTACCATTACAGCAGATACCAGTTTGATATATGTTGAGTTATTACTAGAAGATATTTGCTATTAGATCCTTTCGATTAATACCCATACTCAAATGTAAACAGAGTAACCCAAATCAAAATTGTATTCAAAGTATTTAATCCAAAATTCTATGTAACAAAAGACGGTTTATACATCGATTTTTCAAAATTATTTGTTTCCTTGTTGCTTGTTGAAATAGCAACATATAATTTAACGGATCATGTGTGATCAAAATACATCAAATAATAACTTCTTTACACATAAGGTTCAAAAAATAAATGTTACCTCTTTCCGACAGAATTTTAGGAATAGGGGATTGCTATCGTTTTGTACACACATCAAATAACAGCCTATAATGTCCCCACTGCAGTGGGTCAGGCCTTCTCCCCTACAGAGAGTGTATTGGCTATAGTCCTCCACGTGGGCCCAGTGCCGATTGGTAGACTTCACACACACCTTTGAATTTCTTGTTAGGTGTGTGCAGGTTTCCTCGTCATGTTTTCCTTCACCGAAAAGACAATGGTAATGATTTTTATCATTCCTAGACAAATTCCAAATAATAAATTGGAACTCATTGTGTGGCCAAGATCGAACCCAGACCTCGGTTGTTCAAGGACTGGCGCTCTAACCAACTGAGCTATCACGGCTTTTAGGAAAATGACAATGTGGGTCAAGCACTGATATTTTCTTAATTATAATTGTAAATCTGCCTTATGCCAAGTTATGTTGCTATTGAACAAAATAAGAAAGAGGGCAAGTGGTGATCAGATCATCTAATCTTCTCATGCATGAAGGTATCCACCGAATATTGGCTTCTGCCTTGATGTTACTTCATGGCCTCACCTCGGAACTTTGTCTGACAATTTTTACGTACACACGTGCGGAGTTTAAAAGCTAACTCCGCGCATTAGGCGTGTTAACAAAAGACGCGTTTACGACCGGCAGAGTGCAAACCCGTGTTACAGAGGCGCGTACCACTACGACATTTTCTTGGCCCCGGGAGGCTTTATGGGTTAACGCCTTTTTGTGTGTGTGTGTGCTATTTTCTCCTTTTTGGTGAACGATACGTGAGGTAAGGGTTTTATGGGCTTCAGTGTCACTGGCTGGTTGTATGAAAAGTAGTTTGAAGAGGTTGTTGTTCTTTTCACTGTTCATGTGGCCTAATGGCTACACGCTTGGATGTTATAATCCAGAGGTCCCTGGTTCGATTCCCTGTCGGTTTGGTTGGTTAGGTTAGGTTAGATGTCTTTTTTTAAAAAAAAGTTAAATGTTTTCTACATCCGTTGGCTAGCTCAGCATGCTACCTAAGTCGGCCGACAAACAGCAGTGTCAATAGCACTGTTGTGTTAAACAAAGGTAACTTAGCCGGCTCATTAGTCTGAAGCTTCTGGGTAAGCTTTCCATCCAACGGCCTTATTCCATCGAATGTTATATTATCCACGGATGACAAGTGACTGTTATATAGAAACTTAAACAAATAATGGAAACGTGGTCACCTAAAAGTAAGTTGCAACTAACACTAAACCATGTGGTTTGGGTTTTAGAGAGGAACCATCTTCTAATGTACGTCGTAGAAGACAACTAAGGGAAAATTTCATGTAGCAGACCACAGCTTCCAAGTATTTACCACTGAAACGCAAACACCGACCTACCAGCCAAGGTGATGATGATTATCAATGATATATAAGTTCGTCATTGCGATGCTATGATGTTAAATATTTTAAGGTACAAAATCCTTCGCATGCGAGTCTGACTCTCAATTGGTCGTTCTTTGTGTAGTGTTCCGTACCTGAAAAGGAAAAAAAGACTTAGTGAAAAGACGTAGAAGGAATCAAAACCTATACGGTTCTTCTCACAGACCATCATGAAATTTGAAAAGAATCAAGGTCTTACAGAATTATATCTCATTAAAATTTTATGAAATGAAATGAACTCAACTTTTTGGTATGTTTGAAAGATGCCATTGTCAAAGTTTGCCATCTCGGCGTACAAATATTACTAAAAACATACTAAAATTAATTGAAATTAACTTGCCGTCTTGTTTACTCTTTGATATTATAAAATCATTTTACGATTACAATCTGTTTCAGCGCCAGCGTTATTTGTATTTTAATTTTTAAGTGAACAATTTTTCGTGAGAGGATTATTCTTACAAAATATGATTTTTTAGTATGTTAATTATTCATATTCTTTTTGCATAGATATAATCAATGTGCTACAGAGTGACCCAGACTACTGTAATCTCTATCACAGGCTAAATTCTGAAGTTTACGCAGGTGAATTCGCGTGCAGAAGCAAGTTCTTCATATTCTGAAGCCTTACTGAATCGTAGTTGGAATAAACGCTCTGAGTGAGCAATATTTCCTTGGAAAAATATTAATGTGCGCTCACATAAATTGAAAAGAGTCTCAGCATTGGAAACTCCACTGTGAATTAGATTCTATTATAAACTCATATCAATATAAAAGATAAATTGCTAGCTCCGTGCATTTGTTGGCGATGCGGAATATGGTTATAATGACTCACAAAAAACGTTTAATAAAATAGCATTAGTACTTACTTTGTTTAAATACTTTTCAAATAGGAAACTTACTGGATTTGTTTAGTAATCTGATATATATATTAGTGTTAGTAGGTTAAGACAGGGTTTTCTCTATCACCACTAAACCCGATCAACTTCCCGTTGGGGTAGTAAATACCCCTTGGTCTCCTGTTGAAAGTAAGGGAGTTTGGTCGCGATGGGTGGAAGTGGGTGGCAAAAATGTGAAAAATATATATCTGTCATTGTCTAACTCATGTGAACTTCACATGAGTGAAGAAGTTGACTTGAGAACTTTTGAAAAGTTCTGAAAATTTATATAATGATCTTGAAATATTACATTTACTCTACGTTTATATCAAAATAAATGTCCACCCGTGCGAAGCCGGTGCGAGCCGCTAGTTATATAATAACAAGAAATCGAATTATATGTACTGCATCAAAATTAAAATCATTAACATACAACATCGGAATGTTTTTTTGCTTTGTTAAAGTGTTAAATGTACTTTCTTTGAAATTGTACGTGTGTAATTTATTTCCCTGCATGATAATTTAATGTCATTTAAAGACAACTATACTTCTGAAAGCCAGCTACACTATTTTAAAAGAAGATAGTGCTAGAAAGTTTTTATAAAACCAGTTCGCTACGGGTCATAATTATCCGTCGGTATGTCTCTCTGTTGGTGGTTTTGGTGAAATCTGTCAGGCTCGTATCCTACCGGGTGTGGAGCAACATAGGCTGCTTTTTATCTCTACATATGGATTTAATGTCATCATCAACTGCCTATATACATCTACACTGCAGGGACTCAGGCCTACTCTCCTACAGAGAGTGTATATGGGCCACAGTCCACCACGCGGGCCCAGTGCGGATTGGTGGACTTCACGTGTATGTTAGACAATATACAGGATACCGCGCGATGTTTACCTTCTCCGTTAATCAATCGGATAATGTACTTAAATTGAAAAACAACTCATACAGGTACACGGCTGGATTCAAACCCGGAACCCTCAGATTAAGAGTCCGCGCCTTATCCACTGCGCCACCGACGCTTCTTATCATGTAATGTTTTTTAATATACTCAAATATCTACTATCAACATACAATATTGCATGCTTTGTATGCACCTTACTCTAAAACTAAGCCTAGCAAATCTGTCTGAAATGCATTCTGTTTATTGTAAAATTCCGACGGTGTCCGATGGTATATATGGAAGACTCATGACCAACTATGGACTTACAGCTGATGATGATGATCTAAGGACATGTAGTATCTACGCAATATGCGAAAAATTTCGCTACGAGAATCGCGTGTCTATACCTAACCTAAATTTCGCTCAATTCAATGTAGCGGAAGGGCGGCTATGAAAATTACTCGTGTAGCCGTAAGATTAAGAAATTGTCGAATAAATCTCTGCTTTGGTAATTTATTGGCGCGAGAGGGAATTCGTTCGATGCCGGGGAACTCGCACAAATTGATGGATTCCGAAAATTCCTGACTTCAATACCCAATGGATTACTCGTTGCGTAGCTTTCAAGATACAACAAATGTAATAAGTATAGCTTATAGCTAATAATAGTTTGTAATCTACATACAGATTTATGTATTTTTTTACAACCAGGAGGTCATATTTTCCAGTGCAACGATAAGACGTGATCTTGAAAGGTACAACTTCTTGACCTCCAACCAAGGCAAGTTGACTTGTAGAAAATATATGATAGATATTCCTATGTACTGTGTTCTGTAAATAGAAAACTCATTACAACTACAAGGCTCGGCTCCGGCTCGAAGGACCATGTGTGAGAGCTTTTGCTCTCACAGAAATTAATGACAACTCGAAATTTGCGCAAATGAAAGTTTATTATACTTGAAACTTTTACATATACAATTTTTGCGTCCGTCATGGGCGGTACGGCGGTCGAGAGAATTGCTAGATTAATTATTTCTAGTAGTTTTAGTTGGTGTTGCCAACAAGGCAGTCCAAGTATTTTGCTATTCTACCATAAAAGGAGACCAGGACTCTTAAAATAATTCTGTCGTTAGAATTGTTGATTTATACAATTAAAATATTGATAGTGTGTATTGAACTTAAAATCAGCAACATACTCGTAGCTCGACAAGTCAGTGAGCTGACGTGGTGGTGTGTGAAATCTCTAATGATAAGTTTTCAACGGAGACCTAATATGCAAAATAGTATTTAGACTGTAATAAACACATACGAAATATCACACAGAAATACCAAAAAAGAAAAACTAACAATCCTTATTCTCGACAAATGAGGCGAAAAAGCTCCACCTTGGGAATACTCTCGGACAAAATATAGCAGGCAATATGTGAATTGTCGCATCACACGTGGAAATGAACCATTTCTATTCGAGTCCGATCGAACCGTCTGAGAGGTATACGGACGAAATGCTCGTGAAACGACACGTGCAAGAAATAGTCTGGAAGATATAAAATAGTTTGTCATAGAACATGCTAACGAAAACCAAAAGTCATCTGCATTTTTAAATGAATTTGCATGTCATTCGCTAGACTAGGGCTTCTGATAAACTTATAATATCTAATAAAGTATTATTCTATACTGTATTGAGTCATCATGAATCACCACTTCGGTCTATACTTTACGCTACTGTACTGCTTCGCACCCGTACAATACACCAAAGAGAAATAAATCCTTCTAGACAGCGTATCAAGGTCAAATTATTCATTATTTTTATACCTCTAGTACTCATAATACAACTTTGAAAACCGCACTTCGTGCAGTAGGATTTGCATGATATGAGTAGAAACAAACACAGTTTAAAACATTCTAAACACAATGTAGAAACTAGAATATCTGTGGGTTGAATAGACCTGCCATCAAATTACATATTTTAACGAAAATTTTCAAGTCGGAAATAATTATTTATTTCGTGAAATTTTCCTCTAAAGACCACATAATACCCTCGTGGACAAAGCCACAGGCGACACCTAGTAGAAGTATAAAAGATGACAAAGGAGTCAGAAATACTACGGGTTCCTTTGCTATTCTACCGGACTAAAACGACGCAATGCTCTAGGAAACTGTTTACGTGTCCCCCAGTGTATTTTATACGTATTCCTTAGTTTATGAAAGTCTGCTGGCAGAATATCGAGAGCTCGCTCGCAGGTGAAAATGGAAGTAGTTGGGATATAGTGAACGTACTTTGTTTGCTGGAATTATTTATATTCAAGGTTTATTTGGCAGAAAATATTCTTTCGCATCTAATTTAGAGCATTTATTTTACAATGGGTTCTTGACCTTCATTTCACCTGATATTAAGTGAGAAACACTTGAAGACCAAGGGGAGACATCTGAAAGTGTCTGGCAGTGTGGAATAATATTTTATCCTACTAATATTATAAGTGTGAAAGTTTAGATGTTTGGATGTTTGTGACGCTTTCACGGAAAAACTACTGAATGGATTTGAATGAAACTTTACAATAATATAGCTTATACTCGTACATCAGAATAACATATAGGCTATAATTTCTAAAGACATATTGTATAAATTGTCCAAAATCACACTTGACCATAGCATATGTAAATTCGTATATACAAACTTTCGCGTTTATAATATTAGTTGGAATGTACTACGTCAGATATTGAAATTTATTTTGTTTCTTTAAATTATTAGACTACGTAACAGAATAAACACTATTTTGTACCTTATGCTGTACAATAATTTGTCATATACGTCACCTGTGCCTATCGAACAAGTAGAATACATCCTGAAGTACACGCGGACAAAGTCGCGGGCGGAAGCTAGTAAAAAATATTTTATGGAATATTTACAAACATTTACTAAATGCGAGAGGGTCTTTACTTAAGTTTTTTATTTAATTTTATTTATTTATTTAGAGACACCAACAAGTTACATTCCAAATACTTACAAAATACAAACTTACATAACTAATTACTAATAATGTTAACTTAATTATAGGTATCCACGGCTTACACAAAATTCATATTAAAAAGAATGACAGTCAAATATAGATATATGTTTTACAATTGGGATTCAAAATAGTAATTTTGAATCTTTTTCTTATAATCTAACAAACTATCATGATTAATATCTAAATCTATAAATTTGAAGACAACGTTGTACAGTCTAAACTAATCTGTACAATGGAGAATTGAATTTATACATATATACACATGAACACTACACTGTCTTCTCTACTACTACTACTCTGGGAGCTCTGGGATCTCTACAAGACTCAGTACGAGCTTTAATTGGTCAAGTGAGACTGATACAACATTGAGAAAATGCTTTTCCGTGCACACAGTACGACGTGCACGCCCTTTTTATTTCTTTTTCTGTTTTCCTTGCAGCTTTTCCCATATCTTTGTATAGTCAGCTAACCATAGAATAATAGTTGACTGTTCTACCTTACTAGGTGAACCGACGACCTGGTAAAGGTTACAAAGAGTAACTGGATGCGGGCGGCTCGGGCTAGCGTACCGTGGGGGCAGACTATGTAAGGCAGTGGATGGTTCCCAGCTCATGATAATTACCCTACAGCGAGAGAAAATGAACTTGATATTCTTGATTTAGCACTATAATTGACATACGCGCACTCTCAAGACTTATTACTTTATTATCTATTTCTATTTTTAATTAGAGTTTTCTTTTTCTATTTTTAACACACTATACAATACACGTTCCCATACAACAGTAATGTCATACATAAAAACCTTGAATTTCATTGTCTATGAGGTCTGGTGTCCTGAAACATGGGACAAACTTCTCAGGCACCAGTTTGACACACTGCTTGCTGGTTTCTATATGTAAATTTTAAATTGTAACCAAGTATGTGAAAAAATAACCGATAATCGATGGGGAGTAAAGGTTCTCGAGAGGCGACACGTACCGGGAAACGTCTACCAGGCCGTCCCCCTACTAGATGGACCGACGACCTGGTTAGAGTCGCAGGGAGTCGCTGGATGCAGGTGGCTCGGGACCGGTCGATGTGGCGTACCATTAGGGAGGCCTATGTCCAGCAGTGGACGTTTCCCAGCTGATGATGATGATGATGTGAAAAAATAAACATATTTTCTTAATTGTATTTTACCTATTTACCGTATATTTTATCAATGAATGTTATTCTAAACTCCAAGTTGAGGGTAAACATTAAGAAGGACTCAAGAATTTCTATTACTAAATGAACACTACAGAATCGTAGGGGGTGGAAGTAGGAGAGGGAGATACGGAATTCCGCAATTAACCCCATGTTATATTACTTTGGAGTACGTAGAAAGTGCAAAGAGCGACCACATTAAGCCCTCCCTCACAGAGCTCTGGTCTACCTCATAACTGAGTCTGTTCCTGAGGTATGCGAGCGGTACGTAAACACACCCGTTTATGGAACGTCGCCCGAATATATAATGGCGCAACCCTCCCACACCACTCCCATACCTCAGGAACAGACTCAAATTTGCAGATATTAGGATGGCATATTGAATGATTAAAACGAAACATTACTTAGAGGTTTTTCTATTTTATTTTTTGCACTTTGCATGTGGCGTAAGTGAAGATAAGGCCGTTAGACGATCAACGTACGCGCCCAGAAGTCTCAAGCTAATGAGGCGGTTTTATAACAGTACACAATTAACCGGGCTATTAAAACTGCCGTAGCTTCAGTTTTTTTTTAAAAATCAACCTAAAAATATAAGATTACAGCACGCACTTGACATATAAGTCTTTATGAATCATTTTCCCCTGTTCTGTTTTGCATAAACAATGCCACTTTAAAATATTTAAATGCTGTTATGACAATTTCCTTAATACCAAATGTTTTCTGTCATACAGCGGCTAAAAGTTTGACAGACGAACGGATGATGTTGCCCTTATAATAAATAAACAAAATTTACATGTACGGTCGTAATATTTGGATTCCTAAACACAAATAAAGGAGTATTAATTGTGGTCATCGCTTAAACTAGTGGAAGTCTTATAAACTTCGAAAGAAAAGGATTGAAAAGTTTGGTGAACGTCGTTGAGGAAATTCTAAATCCATTGTATGGCTTCTTATGTTGTCTGCTTGAAAACAAATGAAGTTTAGTCAGTTAGTTCTTATTTTAAAACTGTGCAATGTAATACTGGACAGTAGATCACCTCTTTGGGGTAAAGCTTAGAGCAAGAATAACGTCGGTAGTCAGTTTGGTTGGTGGTAGCGCAATTTTTATGACCGCCTGGCTAGCTACCACCATGTTAACTTAGTTTGCCAAAAATCAGTTCTCTGTTCATGTAATAAATCCCGCTGACAGACGGCCGGCCGGACAGCGGAGACTTAGTAATAGGATACCGTTGGTTACAAACTCACACACCAGGGTTTCCATATCATATAAGGAAACGTATTGGTACATTGTTTTTTGAGATTGAAGTACGCCCGTCGCCCACTGAATATTTCTCCTAAAACAGTATAAATAAACATTTTGTTAAGTGGCCACATTCACCTAACGTATTACATTGCAATGAATTTGTACTGTTCTCCATTTTCCTTATTGCTCGCTTACACACACATACAGGATGCGAACTGAAATCAGAGATTACACAACTACGCCAAAGCCGAACTAAAAGCCTTACTGTTGTTTAAATCATCAACTTAAATAGGCAATGTGAAGTCCGCCAATCCGCACTAGACCCGCGTGGTGGACTATGGCCCTTACACTATAGGTGAGTAGGCCTGAGCCCCGCAGTGGGGACGTATAGAGGCTGTTGATGTGATGATGTGAGCAAATCAGCAAAAATAAAAATATATACCTAGATAATTTTACCTCTAAGGGTGAACATTTTGGGGATGAAAGCTGTAGACTTTTAGGACAGTTGAAATCAGTCCCTTAGTTCTTTTTCGCGTTAATTAATTATTCATTTGTAGATCTACTAGGTCCCGAGCCATTTGCATCCAGAGATACCCCGCAACCTTAACTAGGTCGTCAGTCCATCTAGAAGGGGGGCGGCCCGGTACATGGTTCTAGGTACGTGGTTGCCATGCGAAAACTTTTTCTCCCCTTCGGTTATCTGTTTTCATTTTTCAACCCTTTAGGAGTGGAATGTCAAAAATATTGTCTTTATGGTTTCTACCTATATATCAAGAAAGAGATATTATCGCTCTAAATCTCAAGGTTCTAGCTCGAACTTAAACATTTACCACCGTGGTAAACTCAATGCAATAAAAATATGTTATGTTTCAAATCAGGGCTGCAATTACTAAAAATAATCTACTGACTGACTATTTATAAATAATCTAAAGATACATGGGAAAAATATCGCTTAAAGGCGTGCAGTGACCCACGAGAAGTTCAATTTGTTGCCTCTCCCCACATCGACTTTCGTCTCGCTTTAAATAAATTTTGACTCACTTAATTTACTTAAAAATATTGGTATAAGATATTGAAATTCTAAATTGAAATCAAATTATTACTTAACTTATTTTTAGTTTTTCAACTAAGTTTCATAAAGTTTGATTAAATGTAACCCAATTCTTTTTTAAGTTGACATACTCGTATTACCGTTTTGAAGGTTAGTTTGAGATTTAATTGTATCGAGCGAGATGTTATGAATCGTGTTTCGACGTCTACAGATAATATCATCAACATTCATATGTATTTTCTCCACGTCTACAAATCTCATAGTTTCTCTTGGATGTATGATAATTCAGCTACGTCTGGGTCATGGAACCACCTTAAGCGCATATTTTTAAAGTTGGATGGTTAATTGAAATATCATGCTTATAAGAACGGGACGCTTGCAGTTGGATAAACTGGCCTTAACAGTGATTGAGCTCGGCTGTCATGTATCTACATTAAATTTTTGAATTATTCCGCCAAAATGGCAAAAGTCACAAGACAAATACGTGTAGAGACTGCCATTGTTTCACCATTGCCACATTTCGCCACACTCTGTGTATAAGAATAACGAACCGCGCTCTGCCCTATAAATTCACACTTAGCCATAGTAATTTACGTCAGCGTGAGTGATTTACGCGGCGAAGCATTACTTTTTCCGCGGGATCCGCTACGGCCTTGCACGCCACGCGTTCCACGTACCAAGTGTTGCCCGATATAGATAGATAAAGCTGTACTGTAGAATTATGGTAACTTGAAGCATTCAACATTTCATATCAGCTATATAGTGCGCCTAGCAATCCAAGATTTTGATATTTATAATGTATTTGATGGATTTGCACTTGGCCTTCATAGCACCTGATATTAAGTGAAAATAAGGCCGTTCGACGGAACGACTGCTAACACAGAAGCCTCAAATCGACGAGACGCTGCCTTTCATTGATCTGTCTCTTACCCAATGGTTGACTAAAGGACACTCGTTTTTTAAAAGTTACCTAAATATTCATATTATTCGTGTGATAAAACCCACTTCAGTCGTTTAAGAGTAATTAAAATTCTGTGCTGTATTACAAGTATTTTAAACTCTGTAGTTTTCTTTAAAATATCGACTTTTACCTCAGTTTTCCCCTTTGAAGACGATTAAAGCACAAAAAGCAAAGACAACATAATTTTTACTGAATACTGTCTAAAACTCAAGCTTTACTTCAAGCTTAGGTAACTACGTTTTTAAGACGTTTAATGACGTAATTTTAAAGTGAGCTTCAAGCTGGTTTAAGCTGGAATTAACCAGAACAAACAAGTTCAAGAAGAACAATGTAGCAATCGTTCGGGGCTATAAAATATTCAAAACACGTTGCACTTAAAATTTCCAACGGCCACATTAAATTGTTTCCTCATAAACATTTTTACCGCTTTGTCAGAGTTTTCTTGATGCCAAGATCCTGACTCCCATTGCGGTAATAATATTAGCTCACATCAGCACCGCTGTGAAATGTTCAGGTGGTGAACAATTCCTTATTTCCGAACACACGTTTATTACAAGGAAAATGTAATCTTTTATGTCATCTAAAGCACAAATATAGTCAATTGACTATATATTGGATTCAGCCCCAAACCAAGGCACGAAAACGAAAGGTGCAACAGAATTAATGTTGAAAGAATCATCTCTAAAAGAATAAATCAAGCCACGGTAGCTTAGTTGAGTAGATTAGTAGAGAGGTAGGTTGGTTGGGTCTGGGTTAGATCCTGGCTCGTACCAATTGGATTTTTAGAATTTATCTACGACTGATAAAAATAATTACTATTGGATTTTCGGTGAGAAACATATCGTGAGGAAACCTGCACACTCCTGATAAGAAATTCAAAGGTGTGTGTAAAGTCTACCAATACGCACTGGTCTCGCGTGCTGGACTATGACACATGCACTCTCAGCAGGAGAGTAGAGCCTGCAGTGAGAACATATATAGGCTGTTGATGATTGATGACAGAATAAACAAGTTACACAACTAGCTTATAATGAACGCGTTGATGGCTTTCTACCCTTAGAAGTGTTCGTTCTTTTAACACCATCGTATTCCGATGGATCGGTCCACTGCTAAACATTAACCTCACCGATCATTCCCCAAACCATCATGTCTCAGAGAGTCTATTGGTATATCACCCTATCATTAACGTGACTTTACATAGATTTGTCTTGTATTGTCAGACGGATTCAGTCAGCAGGTTACTGTGAATCGGTATCTAATACAACATTCTCAACAAAGCGCCGCTCCCTCGCCAACCGCTAATCTTTTCGGGAATTCCTCTGTCTCCGAGGTAATATTTTAATTAGGGCCGTTCTCTCTGAGGCAATTAAAACTTACAGCAGCCACTGACGTTTGTTTTTGGCAACTTAATGTGGTCTGCAGATGCAGGGCCCTTAATGAAAAAAGTTCAGGGGTGCTTTTTATAAATATTTTATATAATTAGCCTTCGGGGGCGGGGAGACTTTTTACGACGAATGTTTCACGTTAATTTATGGTGGTTTCGAAAATGAGTGCCTTCTCTCGAATATTTTACAACTTTTGAAATTAAATGCTTTTTTTTCGGCATTTGATCATGTACTTTCTTTATAATGAGAACATTATTTTAGTAGATACAGACGGGTTAGAACCACTTCTGAGGTTATTTCTGTTCTATTTAAAAATATATATATTTTATCCAAAATGTTTTAATATCTTCATTGTAGAAATGCATATGCGGAAGTTGAAACTGTAGTAAATTCATTGGGGTCGATAACATTTACAGTTACACATTAATTTTGACTTTGGCAATCTGCTAGTTGTTAGTAAAAGTGATATGTTAACTTTGCCATGGGGAGAGAAAGCACACAGTCCCTTGAATAAATAATGAGTACCTTATTCTATTATCTATTATCTGAAATAAAATATAAACAAGTAAATGCGTTCAAAAAGAAATGGAAACCGACTTTAATTGCCTTAAAAGTATAACTTTATTAGACAAATTTAAGATAAGATAAGAATTTAAGTAAGTTATGTATAAATCTGTGTACACTCTCTGTAGCAGAGTAGGCCTGAGATCCTGCAGTGGAGACGTATATAGGCTGTTGATGTACAAATCTGGCAAAAATATTAGCGCGTCACCTTAAAACTGCCCTGACAGTTTAGCTATATAAAAAAGTGCATATTTTTATAGTTGTGTGTAATAAATAAATAAAAATACTAAACATACAAATTATTGTAAAAGTAAGGATATTGACAAAATTTAACACAAAATTTGTCTAGGAATAACCTCTATCTAGGATAGTTTACATAGCGGAAACCCCACTTATTGACACGGGAAAATCTGTCTCAACGAAAAGAGGAGCGGGGCGGGCGAAAATCTAGGTATACATAGAGCATAGATTAAATAAGTACGCTCCACTCCGCTCTAGATAAAATCTAATGTAGCACAAACATGCGTCTGTAAATAGTTCCGGTAAAATAACGTTTAAAGTAGAACGAATTAACTTCACAAAAAATAATTTGTTTCTATAAATAAATTCCACATGTATCATACTTCTACTTCTAATACGGTTCCTTCCCTCTTATTTCACCATCTATAAAACATACTAACCCGAATTTGACAATAATCATATTCACGTTACTCACGACAACAAACACCTCTTCACATTTCGGATCTAAGCCTACATACTCGTACATATGTATTTTTTCTAATATTACTTTCATATAAGGTTTTTCTTGCGTCCCAATTTTGTCGGATCTTCAGTGAAAGGGCTCCGACAAAAAGATCGTAATGATACGCAAAAGTAAAGGCTAGGACGCACAGACAGAAAATTAATATTTCCAGGATTCGGTAATTAAAAAGAAACCCTTTATCTAATCTATAAGGTACATTTGCCACAACACAATATCATTCTTCTAAGTATATATAAAAATTGATAAAATAATGGTTCACTCACAGGCATACATTACAGCCCCAAAAATATAACGTAGCCAGCAATAATGCAAAAAGTATTGAAAAAACTGGCCAAGTGTGAGTTGGGTTCGCGCACGAAGGGCTCCGTACAGAATATGGATATTTAAAATACGGAAAACCATAAATAATATGTACGAAACAATCCTCTAACGAATGCGCCTTGATTTAACTTTGCTACTCTTTACTAGATTGAGCTACTAATACGTTAAAACGCACGTCTAAAAAAATCGCGTTTTTGTATGGGAGCCCCTTTTAATATTTATTTTATTCTGTTTTTTAGTATTTTTTGTTATAGTGACAACAGAAATACATCATAAATAATCACGCGTGGGAGGCGGATTGGTGATCGCAATAAAATGTTGTAACTTAGTGCTTCCCATCTGATGAAAAACATTCCGATAGTGGCCTTTTAGAGTGTCATGTTATGCCTTATGCCTTAACTTAGTATTTTTACCGTAAAACTTTTTGGGTTGCTCTTAAAGAGGATTCGTTGTGGAGAAACCACTATGAAATGTTATTAGTTTCAAAATATCATGACACGTGTGGGAGGTAGAATATAACTTCGATGTAAATGTTATATACCAATCCCTTTTCTACTGTGTGAGTGAGGACGGCGCCTTAGGGCAGTTGATTGAAAGGACTGACCGGTGTTAGCCTATTTGCTCCTTGTAGCTTTTCCTGCACTATTGCCGTCGCATATTGAAACAGGTTTTTCAGGCTCAGTGAAATAACTTGGATGATTGATTTAGAAGAATTATTTCACTTATTTACTATTTTAGTTTAGATGCTGCTTTTTACGAAAAGATCAGTTTAACAGTTGAAAGTCAAAGCTAACTTAAACTGAGACAATTCAACTGATTTAGCTGTATATGTAATTAGTTGACATTTCTCCTTGAGAGTCCATAGAGGTTTTGGCGTCCTTATTCACTGTTTTCTACATTTCTCTCCAATTATAAAATAATTACTTAAACCAAGCAGGATTTCTCGATACATTACGGATTCATGTTTAGATTTCGTGTACCTATTGTAAATTGAACCACAGTGGTCACTTTTACACGTATTTTTTATGTGAACCGACTTCAGAGGTGGTCCCATATAAATTTTATCAAATTTGATTGATCACTCTTTGAGAAGATCAACAAAAACCAAATTTTAAGGCAATTGAAGTCGGTTTTTAGTTTTTTTTGAACGCGTTAATTATATTGATAAAAATATTACATAAACAATATATAGATACATGATGAATCATCTAACCCTAAACCTGCAACGATTGCAAAAAGTCCGGCTTTTTGCAATCGTTGCAGGTTGGTTGAAAGGTTGGCAGTGGTTTTTGACATTATTCTATAAATGCGGACAAATTTAAAAAACAACGAATGACATGATGACAATGAACAACGAGTCCAAATTATGTATTTACTTTGTACCATGTCATATTCATCCATTCTGTTTCTATGCAGTGTGTTGAGGGAAATAACAATTAAAAGTGAATGTGACATGGTTCATAAGTGGATACATTTTTGTAATCGAGTGTACACAAAATTGAGTAAATATTTTGGTACTGAATTGTCTATATTATTCGTTGAAATACCGATAGTAAAACCACTTAGCCGCCAAGCACGTGCATTTACAATACCCGGAACAACCGACCTTGATCTTTTTTACCTGCGTTTTGTTCTGCATTATTCGTTTACTTTAAGTTCAAAATATTAAGTCTGTCAGGTCGAACTAACTCTTAAGTGTTTTCATAACAACTATTGCTATTTTTCCATTCATAAATTTCTTATCTTTAAATCATTATTAACAAAAGATGTACCCAGACCCTTTTCTCAAGTTTCATCTGAATAATTCCTAGTAGAGGTACTATACTTACATCAGTCAGGGACAAACGTATTCCGTCCTCTGATCTCACGTTATTTATTTTCAGGTGATAATATCGATTCCGTAAGACCCCATTCATAAACAAATACGAGGGGCATACCGAAAAGATCGGTAATCGAGTACTTTCGATTTAATTAGATTAAAAACTCTTTTTGATGAATAAACACTGGTTAGTTGAAAATCGAATACAATTGACAGAATTAAAAAAAAATTTTTTTTTAAAGAACAATATCAGTTTGAAATTGATAGGTCGATAAAAAAATGGAGCTTACAAGAGAAAGTTTCCGTGCCATAATTTTTTACAACTTTCGACGAGGATTATCTCAGGGACAATGTCTCGCTGAGCTTATATCTATATTCAAGAGTGAAGCGCCTAGCCAGACGACAATATATCGCTGGTATTCTGAATTCCGGCGTGGACGTGCTTCTCTTGGCACCGTACCTTCCACAGGCCGGCCAAAAACAGCGGTTACACCAGAAAATGTCACTGTTGTGCGCCGAATGATACAGGATGACCGACATATTACATATGAGCAGATTCGGGCTACTTTAGGGATAGGTATGACTGCGATACAAACTGTTTTACATGGTGAACTGGGAGTGAGAAAGCTAGTTTCCCGCTGGGTGCCCCATAATTTGTCCGAAGAGCAAAAGGCGGCTCGTGTCAATTGGTGCCGGTCTACTCTGCAACGCTTCAACGGAGGAAAGTCAAAAGCAGTTTATAACATTGTCTCTGGTGATGAATCATGGATCTATTCATATGAGCCACAAAGAAAGCATCAGTCGGCTGTCTGGGTCTTCGCAGGTGAGATCAAGCCAACAAAAGTTGTCCGCTCTCGCAGCGTATCGAAGAAAATGGTCGCTTCGTTTGTCGCGAAAACAGGACATGTAGTCACAGTTCCCTTAGAGGAACGGAGAACGGTTACCGCTGATTGGTATACAACGGTTTGTTTGCCACAGATGATATCCGAACTCCGTAGAGGTAACCCGAAACGACGCATAATCCTCCATCACGATAATGCGAGCTCTCACACCGCTCAGAAAACAAGCGAGTTTTTGAAGCAGGAAAACGTTGAATTAATGGATCATCCTCCATACAGCCCTGATCTGAGTCCCAATGATTACTTTACATTCCCTAGAATCAAAGATTTATTGCGTGGTCAGCGGTTTCAAGGTCCAGAAGAAGCAGTGGAAGCATACAAATCGACGATTTTGACCATGTCAACTTCGGACTGGAATTGCTGCTATAATAATTGGTTCGAACGAATGCAAAAGTGCATTAACTGCAACGGAGAATACTTCGAAAAGCAATAAAAATAAATTTAGTTATTTCCTGTATGTATTGTTTTATATTCCCGATCATTTCGGTATGCCCCTCGTAGCTATACAAATTGCTCCGTGTTTGGCTGTGATAATAACATGTCTGGATTTACCGATTCAGCCTAGGGGGGTCTGGCATCCGCCCAGCGAATAACCAGCTTAAATGTACCGATTTTACCGAGTAATATGCGTCTGGGAACGAAATATGCAATAGGGGAGATGCATAGTCGACTATTTAGAGCCGACAGACTCAAATATTCTCTGATTTACATGTGGTTCTCCGGCTGATGAAGATGGTACCTTAGAAATATAATAATAGTTTTTTATTATAATACAAGTGCATCTACGAGTATATTAAATAAGAAAATAAAGATATGTTTGTTTATCCCGCCTTTGAATCAGAATAACTTTTTTTGTATAAAAACGTTAGTTGAAAAGCCGGAAAAGGGCATAGGTTACTATTATCCCGATCGTACAAGTTGTTCCCCTTGTGATTATAAAGCTAGTTGTCAAATATTTCGAATTTCCAAATTTTAAGGCTCTATCTCAATAGGTTATCTTATAAAAACTTATAACCCTTTAGGGGTGGAATTTCGAGCAATATTTTTTATTGACCCTTCACTTTTTCAAAACGGATAGATTTTCCGAATTTCATGTATGTATATATACGGAAAATTTATTTTAAATTATTTGTGCAACTCCTCTATCAATGCAAAGGATTATTCAGCTCACAAGACCCTTTGATCTTACACGGACTTACAAAGGGATGCTTGGGAGCGCGGAAACAACATGGAATCAAATTTTGTGTGTGTTTGATTTAATTATTACAATGCAAATGTTATTACAGATATACATATTAACTACTATTGTTGAAGTGCAGTGAGAAATCGAGAACTATATTCAAATATTTTTAAGTTTGTAATGGAGGTGCTGGAGTGGTGAAGTGGCAGTGGGCAGGGCACATTGCCCGTAAACACGGTTCTTGGGGCAAGGCGGTCCTAGAATGAAGACCTTGGGAGGAAAATCGTCCCCGAGGCAGACCACAGTTGCGTTGGAAAGACGACGTTAGGAAGGTTGCGGGGAACAACTGGATGGAAGTGGGCGGGACCGGGATAGATGGCGCAATCTGACGGAGGACAAATAATATATTTAAAATATAAAACAACTAATTTAAACAATAGAATACAATACAATATAACTTTATTACACCAATAAAAAATTAAAGTAGAACATTAAACTTAAATAATTGTACAAAAGGCGGTTTTATCGCTTACAGCGATCTCTACCAGACAACCTTTGGGTAGAGGAAATAAGACACAAATATTTTGGTTGGAGGTGTAACAGATATTGATAGATCATAATTAAATACTTGAATAAGCACATATGTATACTTACAACTATAATCAATAGAAACAAATTAAATATAAGTTATTTTATGGATACAATACTACTACAACATAGGATTAGTAGAAACAATTATATGAAAACCGAATTTCAGATACATACAATTTCCACCCGATCTAACTATAAATCTAACTTGTAGTTCCGGAGATATGCGAGGACAAACATACAAATACACATACATCCACTTTTGAAATTTGGCACACTTGTTTAGAAGCTGATATAGATTAACATATACGAAAACTGGGCAGC
Organism: Carcina quercana; assembly: GCA_910589575.2. NCBI lineage: Eukaryota > Metazoa > Arthropoda > Insecta > Lepidoptera > Depressariidae > Carcina > Carcina quercana. The sequence continues at coordinate 13,042,192 of OU342437.1, read as the reverse complement.
TCTGGAAATATTACATACATACAGGTCGAATTGATAACCTCCTTTGTTCAAGTCGGTTAAAAAAGAATCATCAAAATAGATTCACAATTGGCGGAATTATCACGCATTTTTTTAATTTAATTTTTTAAATTATTTTTATTTTAAAATTATTAAAAAACATACAGTCGAATTGAGAACCTCCTCCTTTTTTGAAGTCGGTTGAAAAGCACTTTTAGCTTTTTATCTACCAATCAAAATGGCATCTCCAACCAAAATAGTGTATCGCCGCGAGGCTATGCGGCTGCACCGAGCAAGCCCAGTTACTAGACAGTTGGGACTGCCAATTTGAACTGCCTCGGGCCTCGATATTGGCCGGGGATCTCTAGCGGCACATACCTGCATCGGATGCAGGCGAAATGCAAGAATTAGCATCGAAATGAGAGATTACAGTTTATGGACGGGCATCGGAGTTTTTCAGCGCGACTGTCCTCAAAATTTAAAATTACGACTGAATCTATTGGAATGTCCAGTTCTTGGTAGAGTATCCGGAATGTATAAAAGGTTATTTCTTTGTCAGATTGAAACGATGAGCCTTTACTTTCCATAATTTCCAGTTATCACAAATATTCGTAAATCGTAAAAATAGTAATCACACAAAAAATCTATTGTCAGGAGTCAGCAATTCCATTTTGTTGTTGTTAATTAGCCCCTAAAAATAAGGTTTTCAAAACACACTCACTAACAATCGTTACAAAAAAACGGCCAAGTGCGAGTCGGCCTCACATACGAAGGGATTCGTACCATTCTCTATAAAACGGCAAAAAAATCGTTTTTTTCTATGGGAGCCCCCTTTAAATATTTGTTTTATTTCATTTTAATTATTTATTTTGAAGAGAATTTAAAACTAAATAATCTGTGAATATTTAAAGCGTTTACCTGTTACCGTTATCAATATCGATAAAAACAGCAAAAAATCACGTTTGTTCTATGGGAGCCCCTGATATATGCTGACAGACAGACAGACAGAGGATTCTCAGTAATAGGGTTCCTTTTTTACGGAACCCTAAAAACTATACAGCTGTAAGGATTGCGTACACGCAATGGAAAACTCAATATGTTCGCAAAAGCGTTGTTTCTTTCACATTAGAAGTGTATTAAGCAATAAATTTGGTTACCGAAGTTATTTGGCTGCAGTATTGGCAGCGAGGCAGAGTCGGCTCCAGTAAACAGATTCGGCAATATCCATGAACGAAATGTTGATCCTGCGATGGGCGAACATAAAAATAATATAATACACTTAGACATAGTAGCATTTTCTAAATCCTTCAAATCAGCATTTGCCGGCCGCCAATACGAAAGACAATCTTCGCACCTGTATAATGTAATTAATCGCAAAATTGCAATTTATCCCTTAAAGTCACACGAGTGTAAAGAATCATTAACAAAGTGGTTAAAAACGTTAACCTACGATAACACGGAATCTTTATTGAACATATTGAGCTAGCGGACGCACGTTTCCTCCCTCTCAATACAATCAACCCCCCCCCCCTCACACACACACACACACACTCACTCACAAACGCACACTCACTCACACACGCACACTCACACACACTCACCTTACACATAAACACTTACACACAACTAATTTCTTTTAAAAATGTATAATTAGTTTATAACTTATACTATTAATTTTTACTGTATGTATTTGTATTCCTAAATAACTAGCGGAAGAGCGGGGCCTCCTAATACAAGTTTTTATTTTAACTTAAAAGGAGTGTCCCAAAAACTGTAATCTAATGTAAATGTGAAAGGAAATAAATATTTTTTCATTTTTTCATTTTCATTTTCACACTTAACAATTCAGGGTTTTTATATTCGATTCTCTGTTTAACAGCAATGTTATCTATGGTTGGTACTTATCCAAAATAATCCAATAAAATTTATTCAGTTTAGATAAATACTCACTTTGACGTCGGCAAGGTTATATTTATTATAGCTACATAGTATTATTCAGTTATTTGTTTAAGGTTATATTTGACTGAAATAAACTTAAAACCAAACAGTTTGAAGCTTTTGAGAATTGCTCCCAACATATTTTATCGTCACTTTTAATCAGGTGCAACAGAGGCAATTGCTACATCAATTTAGATTATTTAGATTATTACTGAAAAAATGATGGTAAACGAAATTAAGTATGAAACTTTTGTCGGTCTAATGAGGCGTGTTAGACCGATTGGTGTACCGACGCAAAAAATAGTACAATTCGACATGTATAATATTTGAACCAAAATACTAACATCCAATTATTATTATTATTTCATTTTTTGAGTATATTCGAGAAGGATATGAGCCTGGACTAGAGCGTCCCTATTTCCGTCCCTGTGTGTGGCGGACAGACCGCGGCGCGGCGCGGCGTGCGGGGGGCTGGCGGCAGGCCAGGCCGCCTGTTAGCCGCGGCCACTTTACCCCTAATTGCGTCTGAGCTGTTTGCGCTGGCTGCGGTACTGAGATTCATCGGAACAGTTTTTAGTCAGGATTCGACTAGAATGTATCGAAATTGTGTGTCCTCTGGCTATCCAAACCAAACGCACAACAAAAGCACCGATGTTAAGCGACGATAAGGGCGTTGGATGAGAAGCGTGCCACACGTACAAGCCTCAAAACAAGAGGCACCGGCTCAGCTACCTTCCACGTCGGAGCGCATTGGCAAGCCTGGCGGACATAAAAAAAGCCCTACCACAAACCAAACTGAGTACCGCTGGGAATCGAGCCTGGGATCTCAGGATTTAAAACATTTTAGAATATAGATGCCTAAATCGAAATCCTACGAACATGAAAAGTCGTAAACAGAGACAAGCTAAGCGCGAACCGTAAAGTTGTGGCTAGGGTTCCGGCTAGTGAGATCATAGTGACCTCTAGCGTTATCTCTACGAGCGCACGCGCTCAGCGGGGCGCTACAAGTTTGCTTACTCTGCTGACCGTTAAAGATGACGATGGGATGCTTACGTAAGCCATATGAGATAGAACGTTATGTATTTTCACTCTCTAGTAACAAATATGGGTAACTCTGTAAACATATACGATAGGTTTTAAGCTCAATTAAATTTTTTATATTTATAGCACTTGGCCTTCATTACCTGGTGGTAAGTGACTATAAGGCCGTTGGATGCTAGGCGTGAGCATCTAGAAGTATCAATGTAATGAGGCGCTTGCTCTGCTATCTTTCTTATAGGAACTAAACAGTAATATTAGCACTGCTGTTTGGCGTCAGACTTAGGTATCATGGAAATGCGGAAATGTGAAAGTATTATTAAATGTTTGTGTGTTTTATGCTTCTCTCTGACTCTTTTTCTCTCTCTTTCACACAGCAACAGAGCAACGGGTCTACTTTATTATTACAATATTTTATTTAACTTCACCTTCTAGTTAAAGTTCAAAAAGATAACGTCATCTGTATAGAAATATTATCGACAACATGAACATCAACAACCAATTCGAAAATTACGTCATTACAGAAACAGTGGTATCCAATGATCCACACGAGACATAATCGCTATATCACTCACTGTGTTTGCATGTGGCAGGACATTACTATCAAACAAGACTTTAGGTCCTTCCTTTTCTAATTCTATACTATTCTTTCGGGACAATTTATAATAAAATTACTTCGACTAAGTCGCGGACAAAGGCTAGTAAAATATTGATAAATTTATTTATTACAAGAGAACTCAAAGACTCAAAAAACTTTTCGTGACACCGCACACCCAACCTTCTATTTTTTATTTTATTTTACAGAACACAGTAAATATTATTACAAATAAAACCACATACACCCCCCAAAAAAATCTAATGCTGGGACCACACTAACGGAAAACGACAATGCCCAACATCAAGATAAATATTGTGTTAATTTTTAGCACGATAAATTGAGTGGTCACACTGCGTTCAACGTCAACGCCAATTCTTGCCAATAACATTGGCGTTAAAAGATCAAGATGGAATGTGACGCTGCTACAGTGTATATCATGAGTGTACATTTTTATTATATGAATTACCGAATGAAGAAAAAAGATCACAAAGAAAATCAAGATAGTGGATGATATAAATGCACAGAAAACGTACATGTAAGTCTATTTGTGTTTATAAATTAAAATTCAATTTTTTATTCAATGTCAAATATATTTACATGTCAATATTTTAAAATAGATTTGTTAGTAAACTTAACCTAGATTAGTAATAAAATTAAACCTACAACCTAAAGAAATACGTAACCTAACCTAAGTAGCGTGGATCTGGTCCCGATCCAAAGGTCCCCATCACGCTTGCCGCGTTGCCACGTTTATAAATTGTATAAAATCAGATTTAAATCTACATAGCTCTGTTTGCAGGATTTGTAGAAATATGAACACGAGCTATCGCCTAACGTCAAACGACATTGTGAATGCCATTACAAAATTAACGCGATAAAGTCGTGGCTACACCAATGCCTAACGTCCATCATCGCGATAATTACCGGCATTTCTCGTTGGTGTGGCCCCACCATCAATGTTACCGCAATTACAGGCAACTACGGCGTACAAAAAAGTATCTTCTTAAAGTGTATGTACGTTTAACATTGACTACAAAGCCACAAACAACGCATCAGACACTGCTAGCTACATGGCATGTGTTTTCCCATATAATATTGTTATTACTACCTGCCCCCTGCCCTGCCCCCTGCCCTGCCCCCTGCCCTGCCCCCTGGACAGAAGTAAATTGTCCATGAAACGTCGGCATCGGGCGAAAATGTCTGCACTATCGGTACATGATTATAAACTATTCTACATATAGTCAGCGCATGCAGACTAGTTCCACCGGTTGTTGTTATTATCCGACAATGATCAATCCTATCACCAACAGCTAAGTATTTAATCTTTCTTGAGAAGTGTAAGTCGTGCACTTCTGCGGATTATAGGCTTTGTGTCGTCACATTTTAGTTTCATTAACTTCAAAAAATATGTATATTCCACATATATACTTCTCATCAGAAAAATCGAAACACCTTGCAAGTTTATGTTTTGTATGGATTGTATCAGAGGAACCTATGAAAATTTAATTCTAATTTAGAACATTAACATTAGGATTAGAAAACCTCATATTATTCACTATTAAATGACATTTGACATATATTCCTAAATATACACATTTTTCTGATAATCCTTACAAAACATAAACTTGCAAGCACCTAAATTAAAATTTTATAATTTACTAGATATAACTTAGTTTAATCGTAAAAGTAAATAAATGTTTATGACAACAAGAAATATCAATTTTTGTAGATGTCATAAACTTTATATTGTTTATATGTAAATTTGGAGAAGAACGTTTAACTAATTCTATTTAACTAATTCAACGCATAATAATAATGAGTTTAATTTTCAAAATTTCGTGCAGTCCCTTTATAATACAAGCCATTATGGAGTCAACACTGAACTAGTGAAGGCTTGTCATTATTAACCCCCGACACAAAAGAGGGGTGTTATAAGTTTGACGCCAATGTCTGTCTGTGGCATCGTAGCTCTCGAACGGATGGACCTATTTTGATGCGGTTTTTTACGTGAAATCAAGGTGGTTCTTAGCTATATTTGGCAAAAATCGATTCTGCCGTTTGAAGAATACTATGCATTTTCGGCATAAAATGGGATATTTGTTTTATTATTTCGTAGCTTTCTTCACTTCACTTGTCTGACAAAAAGTAGCATATATTTCCAACAGGGCTTCTGATACAAGCCACTTATTTCCCATCGGCTGCAACATGAAAAATGTAAATATTAAAAGCACACACCCAATAATCTTGCGCTCGCATATCGGGCCTAACAGGAAAATAAGGCATTTTAGCAGAAACATCTTATCTGCAGAGCCTTATTGATCAAATATTCACGTCAGAACCGAAGGATTTTCCACGAAAAAGTCGAATATAAGCTAGGTTTATGAGTGCGGAGGGTTCTGTAGAGAATTTAGGGATATAATAAATTTATTTTCCTAAACTGCTTTTTTTTTGTTGTTATGTGACATCAAGCGCCTCGATTCATTCCACTAACAATGTCTTCCAGCGATTCTTCGAGTAAAATGGCAAGACCGCAAACCAAACTCTGTTATATTGCGAAGGTCGAATACAGGAGACATGGAGTCCCTATTGATGAAAGGTCAACTAAGGTGGTGTGGACATATGGTACTCGTACGCATGGAAGATGCTAGCCTACCTAAATCAGTGTTCTACTCAGAGCTTCAGAGTGGCAAGCGGAGGACTGGTGGTCAATACCTGCGCTACAAGAACGTATTGAAGCGACACCTCACATCCTGTGGAATATCTCCTGACACCTGGGACCGCACTGCACTGCAAAAACCTGAATGGCCCAATAAAGTCTTAAAGGGAATTGAAGCGTTCGAAATAATACGTCTAAAAGATCTCGATGCAAAACGCCAAATCCGCAAGACACGACCAAAGCAAGTGTATAACTACACATTCAACGACGTCGGGCAGCTGCATTGCGCTACTAGAGAAAATACATTTAAAAACAAATTCGGTTTCGCAAGTCAAAGCCGCACACATGCCAGAAGGTAAAGTCAGAGTCGACCGATACGACATCATTAAAATCATGTCATTATAATTTCTAATTTATAGCAATGTTATGTTGCAATAGGTTCAAAGTTAAGAATTTCACTCTCACCCTGCCTTCTCCCTTACACACTCACACCCTCACACACAAATCTCACACCTTACCACACACATACAAATTGACCGTTATTTCGTATTCTATATTATTAATTATTTTGTAGTATTTTTATTTATTTTGTTGAAAGTAGTTTTTATTTATTTATTTCGTTAAACAATGTCAGTTTAGTACTGAGATAAGAAGTACGGAACCTCTTGTCGCGGGTATTGTCCTACTAGAAAATAAATTTTAAAAAAAACTAAGCAATAATCATTCAATTACAAAATATAGCTACGAGTAAGAACCTAAGCAAGGAAACTTGCTTTCACGTAAAAAAAAACGCATAAAAATCGGTCCATCCGTTCGAGAGCTACGATGCCACAGACAGACATTTGCGACAAACTTATACTGTGGCGATGTAAGGAGAGGGCTCATATCCGACCTCGTAATTGTGGAGAAAGACTAAGTATATATGAACATCATCATTTATATTTTAGTACACTTTACATTTTATTTATATTTTTGACTTTCCCGGCTATACATCAAAAAAATTTTGTTTTGTTACCATTGTCACATATGGTGAGGGTGTGTGGAGGGGATGGGGGGATTGAGTGTGAGTGTGTAAAATAATTTGATTGTCTGTAGCATAGCTTTATTATTTTCAATGTCTCACAACAGCAATGTACAAACAAAAATATTTTATCTTTAGTGTACATTTCATTGGACTATAACAGTCGGATCTGTAAAAACGGTTCTAAGTATAAATTCTGCTAGTCTGTAATTTGTTGTGTATATGAACTAAAAATAGAAACAGAAGACTTGGGTCAGTAAATTTACTAGGAATAAAGTTATGTAATAAAAAGGTCGAACACGTAACAGGATCGCAGGCACATACGACGTCAAACTTCGACAACAAATCTTCCGGTTCAACGCAGCTTATGTCCCTACATTCTTTCAGCGCGGACCCCCAAAACCTGTCTTTGATTTACAGTCATACTCTCGTTTTGAGAATGCCATAAAATAGTCCCCTGTCAAACCCACCCGGCCGGGGGGAAATCGACTGGTAATACTTAACAAATATTTCGTGACCATACAGCCGATGTACTGCGGAGCTGATATATGTGAGGGTTTGTTAGACTTTGATTGAGACGTTTTGCTGACGTAGCTTCAACGCGTCTAGCAATATTAGCCATTTTAAACGACTTACAAAAAGGAGGAGGTCCTTATTTCGACGGGTATTTTTTCTTTGTTTTGTCAATTTGGTCTAGTTCTGACAATGGCACCCAAGAGAAAACAATATCTTAATTTGCCTTAGTAAAAGCAGACTTTTAGAAGTCGGTTTCTAGTTCTTTTTGAACACGTTTACTTGTTAATTAATACACTAAATCCTCCATAAAGGTACCAGACCTTCGACCTACGGTATCGATAGAATTGTTCAACATGAAATATCTATCTATTGATAGATGATGATGATGATGATATACATGATATATATATCTAGCTATCTATCTAAGCTATCAGACTTGATACTGGGACACCGGTGCATGTAATGACAACCAGCGTCGCATCGGTCCGTCGATGCGCTGCGCAACGATAATATAAAATATATATTATTTGTTAACAAATAAACACACAAATAAACCGATCGAGTGATGGCTCAATCGAAGAGGTTACAACCGAGCTACCAGGACCTCATAGCCACGAGGATAAATGATTAATCTCGAATCTCGAACTAATCCTACAACGTAGACAAATAAATAACAGCCCGCTACGAGTTGACGGGAGGCGATTAGATCAAGCCGCGTCGGGCACGTACTATATTGGATAACCGTCAAACTTGACGTATGGCCGTGTGAGATGTGCCTTCCTATTACCTAGCGGGCCCAAGGAAACAGGTTGGATACATGTCTGATGCAAGCTAGCTGGAAAAGTGTGGTGTGCGGTAACCATTAGCGTCTGGAGGCTATCATAATATGTTCTTTCTTATCGAATCCTTACTATCACTGCCCTTCAATGAGTCATCGCCTGAAGGTAAGTGACAGTGCTCACCCAGAAGCTTCAAGTTGATTAGACATCGGCTATGTTTTCATTACTAAAACATTGGTGGCAGATTTAAATAGCACGTTGGTAGCTATCCACGATAGGTTCGGTTATACGTCCCCAGACGTACTGACAAAACATTGCGGTCTTGTTTTTTCATTCGGCGGATTACGTGTGCGAGAACAGGATAGATTCACGAACGCAGGTTTATGCTAAATGATATCGTATCTATAGTGGACCGTAAATATTTCTTTAATGTATGAGATCTAATAAACGTTACCACAACTAAGAATACGAAGGCTGTTGAAAAAGTGAAAAAGTAAAACTGCTAATGTAGGTATTACGAGAAAGTCCAAATGTATCAACTTCGCCGTTTCAGACCTCGTCGCTTTTATCCATTTCCAGTCACAAATTCGCTAAACTAACTTCCACTGCCTTTCATCGGTGCCGCCTCAAAGGCAGCATAATGGTGGACGCTCCAACTCTGTCCAATGTTAATCGGATATAAGGCTCTGCTGCCAACTGATTGGCAAAAAACGCATCTGCCTGACCGTGTTTACTGAGGATTTTAAGTGAGTTTTCCTTTGTTTGTCACTGAATTTCCTACAAACGTTGAATCGAGCTGCGAGATAAGTTTAACGAGTTGTCTAATTTGTTATTTTTAATTAAGTTTAGACGGGGACGTTCATGTGGATTTAAAAATATCTGAAGAGAATAATTTTGGCGCAACAGCATCGTTATAGAGTTCATTCAGAATATATAAGTATAGTTGTATACATATAGTTATGTTGTGTACAGTTTAGTATCCCAGGGATAGCGTTAGGAAGCCAGGTCGAAAAGCCAAAAGATGGAAAGACGATCTAAAACTAACCTTGGGACCCCTTTCGTTGAGAGTAGCGGCTGACAGAAAACAGTTGAAAGAGTTGGAGGAGGCCTTTGCCGTAAGGCATACCGAATTAAGATACATTTTGTGAAACTAATAATGTGCACTTAAAATTTACTTTAAATTTTTTTGATTTGTTTAAATTTATTTTATTTTGTGTTCAACTAATTGTGAATTTCGGAAATAAAAGGCTTTATTATTATTATTATACATATAGTTGTGTGCCAAAAGAGACACAGAGAAATCCACGCTGTATGTTTTACACCATTGTAAATACTCTATTTAAAAACAAACAAAAACACCCGTCAAATTTTTTGAAGTCGGCTGATAAAGAAATGGAAAAGGCGAAGACGTACGTGGCAAATTTCATCAAAATCTTTTCATCCAAGTTTCATCTACTTAGTCTTGTATCTACTTTTGTATTTGTGTTATGTTATTTCTTAATTAAAAAAATATATATCACACTGAAATAAAAACCGCTCTAAAATTAAACCCCGTCTTTTACGAGAATCTAAACACTAACACTCATATTTCTACAGGAACGAGTAATTCCTTTCTCTCTTTGAACAACAATGAGTATCACAAAAGCAGGTCATTCTTTGTCTGTGCTTTTAATTCTTTGTGACCTCGTTTTGAAGTAAATTATATTTGTTTGAGAAGTTTTCTTGAATGAATAAAACCGTAAGTAATCTTAAATTATGTAAATGTGTTTTTTCTCTTAAATTCTACATATTTTATTTGTATACAGTCATTGCTATTCCTTCTTCAGTTCTATACCTATAGTTTCCTACACAACAGACATGAAAATATAAAGTATGTTTATATAAACTTTAAATTTACTACAATAGCAGTTACGCAGCTAATGGTTCATAGATGGCGCTTTGAACAATAATCGAAAAAGTGTTTAAAATGAAAATTGTGATTCACTGTGAAGTATTATGTTAATGATACTCATTTCGCGACATTACAATCTGATGTCATATGTTTAGATAGTTACTATCCAGCTATTATATTTTAAAAGATTATGGCAACAGAAATTTAGTATGAAACTTTGATGGAGGTGGATCGCCTTAATAATAAATTATATAAAAACTAGCTACTAACTAGCCCGTCACTTGTGTGCGTGGAATTCCTAAATTATCTTACGTTAGTATCAAAAAGTACCCTAGGCACATACTACAAGATTTGTTTGGTTTCGTACTCGTATTTCATTCGGATTAGGTGCAAATTGTATGGAGTAGAAATTCAAATTTTGGGCGGATTTCAATTGGTCGTTGCTTTTCTAGGTGCCCAGTATACTTTTCCGACCCAACAAATATCCATACAAAAATCCAGTTATTCTGATTCTTCGTCACGATGTAAAAGAAGGACAAACAATTGAAAAAACTCACTTTTATGTTTATTGATCGGTAGTGTGGCGCGCGTGAATTTATTCACACATGCACATGTGCCGATATCACGATATTTGTTCGAAGTACCTGTGCCAAAGCTAAACAAAGAGAGAAGAGACACGTCACATTCGTTTTAAAACGTATATACTATTATATACTTTGTGTCGGATACATATAAAGCCATTAAAAGAACCTTGGAGTTTCCGATCCACAGTAACAAGATATACGTAATTACGCACCCTCGTGTCACGTAATTAAGCGATAAGGTGTGCGAAAGTAACAAACAACTCGAGTGCCCTATTTTCCTCCCGCCAAATCCGTTTTAATTATCCCCGCCTCATTAATTAAAGTCCAGATTGAGTCTGAGTCTGATTCTCTTACATAGATTTATTACGTTATGAAGGGAATGTGAATAGGACCTTCAGGGATGTAAAGTCAACTTTCCCGCATGGCCTAGTTTTCCGAGAAGGGGTAACACAAGACAACAAACACATTACACAAAATCTAGTACCGTCCCCAATAGAAAGGCTTTTTTTCCATGTATGTACATGGTATAATTTTTTTGGGTGCATGCAGTATCAGCTATTGGTTACGCACTTGAATTAGAATAATGTATTTTGTGAATGTGAATCCGGAATGTAGTAATTTTTGGCTGATTCAATAAATAAAATATATATGTAGGTCTAATTGATGCTTATTTTCTGTATAAATCCAGTGTAAATCTCGTAATTCAAATTAAAAAGTACTTATATTAGTTTATATTTGTTGTAATTTATGTGCAAAAAATATATATAAATAAATACAAGTATGTGAGATCTGTTTGATGTTTATTGTACCTTTCTCTTATCGGATACAGGGATATCTGGGGAAAATGGGTTTTCAAAGATGGCGTTCAATTTAATTTTACTTTTGATTCTTTTAATAGCAGTGTACTCGTTATATTTTAACCTTGTGTTTGATTCGGGGCTTTGTTTCATCTGGTTAAAGCTGCTTTGCCACTGTGATATGTAAAAATAATATCGTTAAAATATTTGAAATGACTTGTTGTTGTTGTTGAAGTTTAAAGTTCAATAAATAAATCATCATCATCATCAGCCGGGAAACGTCCACTGCTGGACATAGGCCTCCCTCATGGTACGCCATATCGACCGGTCCCGAGCCACCTGCATCCAGCGACTCCCCGCGACTCTAACCAGGTCTTCGGTCCATCTAGTGGGGGGACGGCCTGGTAGACGTTTCCCGGTACGTGGTCGCCACTCGAGAACCTTTACTCCCCATCGGTTATCGGTTCTTCGAGCGATGTGGCCTGCCCATTACCACTTCAGCTCACTGACTCGTCGAGCTATGTCGGTGACCTTCGTTCGTCTACGGATTTCCTCATTCCGGACCTTATCAAGTAGAGAAATTCCGAGCATAGCTCGTTCCATTGCTCGCTGAGCTACTATTAGCCAATAAATAAATACTATATTTAAATCCTTATGCTTATAATAACTTACTTTTTCATTTTTCTAGTAATGAGTACTTGGCCTTCATCTCACTTGATTCTAAGTGACAATGATGCCGTTGGATGTTAAGGCTTGTTTAAAGATAAATATAAGTTCAGAAAATATTTATATGGTATCTTCTTGTGTTTTATTATAATGTATATTTTTACTTAATTAATTTTTTTGGTACAATTTAAGTATTGAGTCAGCTTTTAATTTAAACTAAATTTTTCTTATTTCTAGTATTTACTTTCCTGAAGAAAGTTCCCCTCTACATCGTTCTCGGTCTATGTTCGCAAGGTATTAGAAATGTAAAACAGTCTGCGAAATGAGTTTTCGGAAGAGATCCGTCAGTTCCTCCGAAGGCATTAATTAGCTACTATGAAAGACATTTTAGGACCTTTTGTTTCAGTACTTGACTATTTCAAGAGGCTTATTACGCCGCTGTATTTCTGAAAGGCGATATTTAATTCGGACAGATATATTTTCCTAAGTGAAAAGCTGATTAGACTTTGGGTTTAGAGTGTTTATATACATTTCATTTCTAGGCGACTAAGGGAAAAATTCAGATGACTTGCAAGCAGCACCCATTTGTGCGCTACTAAAATCTTACTGCGGTCATCGTACACGGTACTAGGAAATATATTTTAATGTTTTTCATAACACATCGCTGAAAGACCAGATAATAGGTAAGTAAAAAAATTCAAGTAGTGACCACATGCCGGGAAACGTACGCCAGGCCGATCTCCCACTATATAGACCGATGGGGGAAAGCAATAGTATATTTTGTAGTGCGATCAAACAATCAGTACCCATGGTATAATTCTGAAGTCCACGCAGACGACGACGACGAAGCAATACCATAAGTAACTTTGTCTCACCGTTTTTTTATTACCTTTTCATGACGAAACGGCTACACAGATCTTCATGGAAATTTTCAGGCACGTAGCCCAAAGAATAGAGAAGGATATATGCTATTTTTATCTCTGTGCAGGCCCAGCGCCCGTGGGTTTCTGGAATTAACGCATACGCAGCAGCAAAAGCTAGAATTTTATCAGTATAACAAAGTCAGACAAACAACAGCATGATCAATTCAAGAAACATACAAATTCATGCGCACGAGAAGTGAAGTTTTTGAAGGAATTTGTCTCCTCTGTGCGACAGAGACGGCGTGTATAACGTCAACAATAGACATTCCTGGCATGGCGACCCATTGTCATAGCACACTCCCCGCACCCCCTCCTCTGTCTCTGCTGAATATTAAAAATTCCGTCACAAAGCCCTCGGGTTCCAACATATATTTATCAGCTTGCCAACCGTGCATCATTTGTTTTGATGTTATTAAATATTTTTGCCCCCAACGTCTCCTTGATATCAACATTAGATTAAATTGTGAAAACTAAATGAGGCCCTTTATCATTCCCTCGGCGGTCTGTTTATCGTTTTATTATCAGTTTGATCAGTTTAAACAATTCAAATGTAGCGAGCTCCATCCCCAGCGCTGGAATTTATCTGATACTAATGCTAAGTCTGCCGCTAAAGATCAGTGTTACTAGCACTTTTGTGTTCCGGTAATGACAGACAACATATCCAGAGCACGCTTCTATTCTACGGCCTTAACATCTTTTACCATCAGGTGAGCCGAAAATAACAGATTGATATTATAAGGGTTCAGTTTTTTTTTTAAATTATGTTCAGAACCCTAAAAAATAACCAATCCTACAGAAAATCTTCTGCAAAGATTGTAGAAGATACTAGCGATAACGAGAGACTTCTAGGTGAGCATGCTTCCTTCATACCATTCACCACTTTCCATCATGTTAGATGAAGATGTAAGCCAATATGTACATAACAAAATTCAACAACAAACCTACTATGGTTATTTATATAGGTACATATGTACTTATGTCTGTATACCCGAGTTATATTATAATATAACTGTCAAAATGCGAAAGTATATTGTTGTGGACGGCAGCGCGGGAACGGGACGGGTGATCCTTCTCGCTCGCGCAGCTGTTAGAGCGGGAGGGGTCATACCTCTCAATCTCGCAAGCTCGCAACTACTAACTATAGCTAGTAGCGATAATAAAAATAGCACTTAAGCTCGGAAAATATTGACTTTAGTTGTCTTCTGAAATTGTCACCACATAATATACTTTCAACAAATATACTAGTCAAAACTGATCGCTGTTTCATTTGACGACCGGACATCCTGTTTCTGAAAGATCGACACCTTGAATATACAGTCCGCTGCCCTGAGAGCTACATATATAATTATATTTGTCTATTTTTGCCTAGTCAAGTCAATACGGCTGAACCAATCTTTGCAAAATCTGGAATGATGAAGAACATAGGCTACTTTAAATGTAAAGTATTCCCATGGGATCGATTGTGAAGTCCGTGTAATGTGCATACAAATATGTTAGTTTCATTAGATTTATGTACTTTATTTATTCATTTCAAAATTACTAACAAATGCAAGCCTACGTCTGGAATTATTACTATGCCGATCATGTCAAAAATACCCCGTGGATCATTAATTCACATTCAATTTTTCACGAATATAAAGATTACAATCGAAGGTATTAACTACAAACTCGTACTCGTACTTTTAATTTTAAAATACAATTAGATTTAACCCAAAAAAGTCCCACTTAACTATGTTAAAAACGATCCTACGAAATGCCGCGTAAAGGAAATTACTTCTTACGCTTGACGGAGAAATATTCGAGCAGAAAAATCGCGAGAAAACTTTGACGAAAACAACTTACTGATGAGCGTAACTCTGGCATGGGCTGAACGACCGGGGGCGAGTGGGGGCCGGGGGGAGTAATCCGACCTGTGAACTGTCCGCACTCACAACTTCCGATAATTTGACTGGACACCGTGACGTCATGTCTTGAGACTTGTTTTTATTAGCAGGCAAGCTTTGGCCTGTATACTGTCGGATGTCAGCTAATTGGCATCAAAATATGGCTTACGTGTCGCTTACCATCAGGTGAGATCGTGGCTAAGCGTTGTTATATTTTCAATATATAACAAATAGAAATTGAAGTGAAAGTGACTTCCAACGCAAGAGGGAGAGAGAATTAAAGATACACAAAGGTAGAAAGTAGGAGAAAGATAGTGAGTCGGTAGATCCCAAGCACATGTGCGTGGTATTCTTGCTATGCAGCGAAGTAAACAGTGTGAGCGTCCTGTTTTTCGTCGTCGGTTTGTCTTAAAGAAACAATATGATTTCACTAAAAATCTATTTCTACCCCTTCCTATTTTCATTTCCACATTACGAAGTTTCACTTCTTCCGCGCGGAGGGACTCCACGCACTATTTTTTTTATACCATAAAGAACATTGAATAACTCCCCCCAAATATTTGTTATCGTTATTGGAATCAAAATTCTCGAATAATTGAAAAAAATCAAGTTACTGGAATGGTAAAACGTGTATTATTTATTAGAAAATCAACAGCTTAGAAACTAAACATTTTCGGTCTTTTCTTTATAAAAAAAGTAAATACCGAATAGGCTTTTAAAAAAATTGCACATTCTACAATAGAGTTAGTTGTAACTAGTAAAAAATGAAAACATATTTCATTACCCATGATTTAATTAATTTGGGAGCGTTATACTTTGTTAGTAAAAAGTTACACTTAGTGCACATTTCATGAAGTAAGAAAAAACATAATGGGTGCATGGTCAGAATATGTAAATAGTACTGAATAAATGGGTGCATATTTGGTGTTCATTGTTTTTAACCGACTTCAAAAAAAGAAGGAGGTTATCAATTTGACGGGTATGTTTAAATGTTTGTTACCTCAGAACTTTTGACTGGGGATGATTATTTTTTATTTGAAAGGTGGTGCTTCTCATGTGGTCTCATTTCAATTTGGTCCAATTCTGACAACGGCATCCATGAGAAAACTATATAAATCTTAAATTTTCCTTAGTAAAAGTAGACTTTTAGGGCGATTGAAGTCGGTTTCCAGTTCTTTTTAACGCATTTACTTGTATCAAAAAGCTTTAAAAGATCAAGTTGTAGGTGTTCAAAGCTTACTTAAAGTAAATACTTAAGTAAGAAATCAAATAAATAAGACGGCCTAGCCCTAGACGAAGTGTAAATATACGTTTTTCATTTTATTATTATTGTATTTTTTTGTTTATAAAACAAGTGATTGAGTGATCTATTTGATTTCCTACTGAATAAATTAAAATTTATGATAATTGTGACAGAATGTTAATGTAGCTTGTAAATATATGTGATCTGTTGTCTTTTATCTTTTTTACTATTTTGATATGATAAAAGATATAAGATGATAAAGTTAATGTATTTAGTTATAGTTACAAACTTTAGCAGCGGCACATTCAAATGTATTCTGCCCATCAAACCGTCGCCGAATATCGTGGTCCCCACTCCTCAACAGTACGAAAAGTGCAATAAAACTTGTGAACATTTTTCATACAAACACACGGAGCTGGGTAAAAGTCTCTCGACTCCGGCGCCCGCCGCGCAACGGGAAAATATAAATAACAGAGGCAACTGACCCGACGCCGGCGCTGTCACACCGAAGTTTGGGAGCGAACAAATAAATGATACATGACTGTATATTCCCAACTCTTAAGTCTAATAAGAGAACTCATATGGAACACTTAACATATTCATTTTCCTGTATTCATTTCGAATTATTATACAAACGTACTTGAAACAAAAAGTGCTAATTTTGAACCATGCTTAACCATTTAGAAACATTTGAACATTTATATTACACATAAATAACCACAAAAATAATCAAATACTGAATCAGTAACATATCTTTGTTATCCGAGTAAATCCTCCACTGATGTTAGCCAAACAAATACAGGCATAAGATTTTGACATACTAGTCAGGACTTCAATGCAAAGAGAAGCAGGGCCAACCAATATCTCCATATTGAACCACACTCACAATTTATCACTTGACTAGGATTGCGTTTGTTATCTTTTTTCTGTGTGCAATATAAATCATTTTAAATATATTTTGTCTTTTTAGGGTACCGTACCCAGTGGGTAAAAGACGGGACCCTATTACTAAGACTTGGCTGTCCGTCCATCACCAGGCTGTAACTCATGAACCAAAATGACCGACTCGCACTTGATCGTTTTTTTTATCTTCATATACTTATGTCTCTCTAATTTTACGGCTTAGTCTCAATGCTGAACTTAACCCTAAAAGCCTTAAGTTGCAAAAGGCGTACGATTGTACGAGATCTGATGCTTCAAGTAATTCGAAGTTTGTAGAATGCAGTTTTTCTCATCTTCCGTTTGTGGGAATGCAGTGACGAAGAAATTTCAGTGTCTGTAATTCAATTTTATTTAACAAATTTTTGATACAAAACCGTATTGCGTCGTGGATGCCATATTTATAAGAAGGAAACTGAATCCTACGCGTTCAGCAATAACATTTTACTTTATTGTAAAATACATACGCAAAATGTTCACAGTATACATTCGCACAAAAAAACGGTGTAAGCTACGGCCATACTCGTAGCAGCAATACTGAGAGCCATGTACGCTGTATGTACGGCGAGCGTATGTTCAATACACCCCACATAAACTCAAATAGCTTACATCCTAAACTTTCATCCCTGCTCGTGCATAACGGCTCCCTAGGTCGAGAATCGAACCCGCCACTTATCAGTGGAGTGCAGCATTCGATTCCATTTGCTCCTTTCAGTTTTGACGGACTGTATGCCTGTCGACAATGGATCTGGTTTCTGAACAAGGTTTTGTTGTGGCTTAATGGTATTGGGGTTTTGTTTGATGTTTTTCACGAATGAGCTTTATTGATTGGATGACATCTCTGTATGTTGGATATTGTTCTTTTCATTGCAATTTTCTTTGAAGTGAACTTTACGCGCGTGTTGGCAATATATACCAAACAACGGATTTCCTGTTGTTCCTGTCCCTCGTACGCATGAGTATATAGGAAATATTTGATTTTTTTCAAAAATTCAATTAAAACATATTTTGCGTTTTTCATCTCATCATCATCAGCCGGGTAACGTCCACTGCTGGACACAGGCCTTCTTCGCCTCATATGCCAACAACAGAGGTCGTTGAATATTTAGTGATGTATAACTTAATTTTGTTTTATATAAGTTGAAATATGTATAAGATGATTATTATTTTAAAAGACCCGAAAATCTCAATCAATCCCAAAATTCCATATAAATATCAACCCTGCTCACCAAATTTAAAAAATAATAATAATCTGTGACTAAACACCTGACGGAAATTCAGACATACAGAAATCTCTCTTTAGGGATAGACAGCTCGAATTGTACAATTTAATTAATAAATATGATCGTCTTTGTCATATTTTTATATGTACAATAAACTTACGGAAGCATTATCGCCTAATCTGAAACGGAGACGCTTCGCTCGGACTTCACGCTCGCTCGGTCAAATATTGGGTTTTATATCAGCTTATACTCTGACAGCTTTTAACATCAAATTTTTAAGACGTAACTGAATACAGTACAGCGTAAAAATAGCATTTAATATCCGCAGCATCACAAAGGGGATTAAGCGCGCACACTTAAGCTTTTTCATTAAATTTTTCATGACCCCAACCGACATGCGTTGAGCTACAACAAATAAGAGGCTTTTGTGGATTTCATATTCTTCCGTAACGAATACTGTGCCTATAAATTATAGACATACAACGATTTTTTTAAAGAATATGCCACAAAAATCTAAACGTCATGCTGACACTAATCCCAAAGTGAAAGTTCTGAGTTTCGATGTTTGTCTGACGCATTAATCGCTGAACGGACTTGGACAAAATTTAGCACATACACATGTTAAATATCTTCCTTGTCATCATAGGATTTCACGCGGGCGAAGTTATGGGCAAAAGCTAGTAGATAATTGGCTAAGGCAGGTACAAAGTCAATCTATTTCTTTAATGCCTTCTAACAAGTCAATGAGTTGTAGCTTTTTTGTACTGTATTTTCATATATGACGGATGGTAACGAATATTATTTGAAATTTAAAAGGCAAATCACAAAAAATACTTAAAATGAAACTGACATATTTTTTTAAATTAAATTAATACAACTTTCGTGAGACATACTATAATATACTAATAGATATACTAATTATGATATAGTTATGACTTATTTTTGTGTATTCATGCAAGTTAATTTTGTTGGATTTTTTGATAAGTAATCGTGCTATCGTGGCACTAGTCTTTATTTAACTTTCAAGTTGCATGTTTTGCTTTGATTCTGTAATGAAATAAAATTTAAGAAACGCTCTTGATTTCAATAAATATGTCACACGCGTATCTATTGCATTAAAGGTACTCTTTGTACCGATAAGTTTTCCCGTGGGATAATTTCTAAAGTCAAAGCGACAAAGAAGACGACTTTTTTTTTTTTTTTTTTTTTATAGAAGATAGACCAACACTTGACCTCAATCTCACCTGATGGTAAGTGACGATGAGGTCGACGATGTTACGTGTTGGTCTAGAAGGTGCCTATTTACTCTTCTTTTGAAGATTCCCAAGTTGTAGCTGTCCGGGAACACGGAAACCGGTAGTGCATTCCATATTTTTGCTGTACGCACGATAAATGTGGAAGCGAAACGCTTGGTGCGAGCTGTAGGAATATCCACAGTGTACGGGTGAAGGTCTGCCGTTCTTCTGTTTGACCGGTACTTGAACGGCGAAGGTGGAATCAACAAAAATAGCTCTTGCGCACACTCCCCAAAATGTATCCTATAAAATACCGAAAGGCAGGCAACCTGACGCCTATGTTCGAGGCTTTGGAACTTTGCCTTATGTAACGTATCGTTGCCTATCAGTCTCATAGCTCGACGCTCCACCGAGTCCAAAGCAGCTAGTTGATAGCGAGCTGAACCATCCCAAAGATGGCAGAGGTACTCCATGCATGATCTTACTTGAGCGACGCGACGAAGTAGTTCATAAGAGGGTATGCTGTTGTCAAAGCGCCCATACAAACGTAGTCCAGTCATATTTTGAGTATTAAGCTATGAAAATCTATGAAATTTTTAAGACACAATCTAGAAACAAATATCTGTGTCAGTGGTGAGTCAGATTTTCGTTTAAATATATACTTCCAGAGTTACAGGGCGTCAAAGTATTGTATTTTTCGGTAATAAAAAGCCCCAACGTTGAACCTGTTTTACAAGAGTATCAATCAATTTAGAACAATTTGGAAAAACCACCGACATCTGAAATTTTATTAATATACTGTATTGAAAAAATGGCTACATAATATACTGTATCCTTCAAATGATCACTGGACTACGAAACATCTAAATAACGGGTGGATAACTTCGCGTAGTGTATGCTGTCTCACCGTACGCGCTCGGGTAGGATAGGGCTCGGAGAGGGACAGCTACAAAACAATGCAACCTTGAATGCGGCCACGTGGTCTTACCAACATAGCCTCATAAGTAGATGGGTTAGCCTAATCTTGGCTTGATTGACTGCCAATACAGAGCCTCCTTCCATGGAGAGATCATTCGTTATGGGGATATATAAATAACGCTTAGTACTCTTACAGTGGACTTGTCAAGTTAACCTGAGAGAAAATAAAGAAAATGATTTTATAGACAGACTCCGAGGCCTATCCGCCTTTTAACCGCCTCTGTGACGTGGCTACATGCCTAAGACTATCAATTGGGAGGTCCCGGAATTGCTTCCCAGTAGGGCTAACCTATCGGTACTCGGATTGGTACCGCTACCGCCATGTTACCTAAGTGTGCCGCCAAACAGCAGTGGTAATTCATTAGTTTAAGGATTCTAAGTGAGCATGATTTTCATCCGACAGCCTTGTCATCAATTACCGTGATGTGAAGGCTAAATGCTAAACCCATTACACTTTTCTATAAAGACTGAGTCCCGCGATACTGTAAAATCATGGTCACCCCAGCCTTATTTCCGCGATGTGGCAGCTACTCTCTTATTTTTAAGCGTAAGGGGAAAATTAACCACAAAGAATTTTTCAGAGGGACCTAAAACACGTTGTTAAAAATTCTCATTGTGCTTTGAGTTTCTGGTCGGTCGTTTAGTGGTTTTAATAGCTTTTGTTTTGGTGAAATTGTGGGTTCATATAAAAATACAAACTCGAAATTATCAAAACGCGATTGACCGCGCTTCATGAAGTGTATATTGATCATCGTTGTTAAATACATGTGTTCTCAGGAACCAAAATATGGCTTCTGAGTATTTTTTCCGTTGCTAATTTGTTACGATTTTAACAAAGAATTCATAGAATCCATATTATACACTTCATCACTCGAAGAATGGATAAGTAAGAGTTCTCATGTTGCGAACAAGTACCGGAAAACGTGTACCGAGCCGTCCCCCTTATAGATGGAATGATAATCCGGTAAAGGTCTCGCTTTTACAACAACATTTACAAATAGCTTAATTAGAGTTCTTTACTTAAAGGGTAACAAACAGGACCCTATTACTAAGACTCCGCTGTCCGTCTGTCCGTCTGTCACCAGGTTGTATCTCGTGATATTTAGACAGTTGAAATTTTCACGTGTTGTATTTCTGTTGCCGCTAAAACAACAATTACTAGAAAACGGAATAAAATAAACGTTTAAGGGGGCTCCCATACAATAAAGTATTGTTTTAGAGACGTGTGTTTTAAGTATTAGTAACGCCATCTAGTGACGAGTTGCAAAACTAAATCCAAAAATTGTATTTAGACGCATTCGTTATAGGTGTATAGGGTATTCGGTGTATATTATTTATGTTTTATACATCATAATATTTTGTTAAATAGAGACAGATATACCTAACTTTCATCCGATATTCATTACTCTACTCGTACCTTGAGATCGGGTAATAAGCGGTCCGCATTTGCCCGACGCCTGTCCAAATCATTCCGAAAATTATTTATCATGTTTTCGACATGCCGTCCTAGATTAACCTGGATACAGCCAGCATTTAAAAAGTTAATTAACTGTCCTGAAATCGTTAACAGCGACGGAGATTGAATCTTGTGATCGCTCGAAAACGTATCTAGTTACAACGTAGGTTTACCTCCTAATAAGGAAACTAAAAGGTATTTAAATTATTTTGCCCTTTATCCTATGCAGACTAAACCGAACCCGGCACGAGTCCGTCAAACAACAACCGAATAGCACCACTGTTCACGACCATAATTGTCAATATCAAATAACGTCAAAGACATCCGTAAGGTCGGTTTTAAGGATGCTTCTCCTTAGTCAATTGCACCTCTGTTCTCTTCCACAGTTTAGTGACGCAACAAGGCGTTGCGGACACGCGGTGATCTGCTGCGATCGAGGCCTGCCGTTGCGAGTGACAATACTCTGGCGGAATTATTGTTGCATGATATTAGAACAAACTCTGCGATACTCCCGTCGTGTTGATTGCACCTGTGTGAGAGAGGAGTGAGGAAAGCCATAGACTAATATAACCGACATAACGTAGAGTCAGTGAGCTGAAATGGCAATGGGCAGACCACATCGCTCGAAGAACAGGTAACTGTTATGGAGTAAGAGTTTTCTAGCGGCGAACACGTACCGATCTTTCCCCCTACTAGATGAACCGTCGACCTAGTAAAGATCGCGGGGAGTCGCTGAATGCAAGTGGCTCGAGACCAGGCAATGTGGCATCCAATGGAGGAGGCATATATCTAGCAGTTGACGTTTTCTGGAAGATGATGATGAGGGAGTTTTCTGCAGTAGTGTGGAGCTTAAATAGAAAATGTTTTTCCTCGAAAGCTATAACCTCTATTCGTCTTTACAAGCAAACGACATAGGCGTCGACAAGAACGTTGTTTCGCAACCAGCCCGAGTTCATTACGAAGTCTCTAACTTTTCAACTTCGGGGCCGGTATGTCTCAAAACAAATTATTCCCCCAAAAAATCTAGTTTTGTAAAAGACTTACAAAGGACGAAGCGAACAAAGGCGTCTCGACGAAATTAAACGAAGTTAAGAAGTTTGATTATTTTGCGATTTCGCCCGTAGCGTAAAGAAATTCGCTGTGGCTCTAACTCCGGTACCGTAACCAGATTACGCGACGAACGTCAACGTAAAGTTATTGACTTATAGTGACAACTGACAGTTTGGACACATTTTTCACGGGGTCCTTACTTTGAAAATCGTTGTTCGCTTTGAAAGGCTTGTAGAGTACTGTTTCGAAAATATTGTGATTACAATAAAACTGGTTCTGATTCAAATAGTGTGCACATCATTGAACCGCCTCTTTATCCCAGTGTTCCCAGCTTTAGAACAGGGCCGCCCCTTATGTCATTCCACGGATGTCGTAAAAGGCGACTAAGGGAAATCATATTCAGGAAAGAGCCAGGCAGGAAATGTGGTGATTATAGCACATAGGGTCATGTAATGTCCAACGTGCCAAACAAGCTCATGTCCTACAGTAGATTATGCAGCCAACTACAGCCAAAGACTACACATTTGGACATCATTTGGCTGTTACATAGGTACACTTATGTACAAAAATATGAACCCGCTTTTGTACAATGTCATATTCACCTTTAATAGGGTATTTGACTACTTTTAGAAACTGTTTTATACTATGCCTTAGTATATTTGTGTGCATCTGTATTACTATTTCCTGGATATTTTTGTATTTTCTGTAAAAATCGATATTAAAGTTTCAAATTTAAAAATACGCGCCAAAACACAATTTGCGTCATGGCGGAGGTCACGCGGATTCTGTGACGTCACAACGAAGTAAACACTGCGTACTTTCGTAGCCAAATAGTATTTTTCGCAATTATAAGTTAATTTATTTGTCACAAAAATGACCTATAAATGGTGTGTAGTGCCGCAATGTAAAAGTACTTCCATAAAGGCCCCGGAAAAAATGTTTTTACCCGTTCCAACGGATCCAAAAAGACGCAAACAGTGGTTAATATTAGCCCGTAGAGCATTGTCTGTAACTCCTTTGTATTTATGTGTGAATACCACTTTGATGTAAGTAATACGTAATATTATTCATCACTAAGATTATATAGCTCTCCTTATTTAGGCGACTTTTACTGCACCCGTAAAGGTATGCTTTTATGTTGTGTTTTAATATGATAAATACTCGTTCGAATTTGGAATTATCATCAAGAATATCATTCTCCAGGGATGTCTGAAACGAAATATTTCTACGAATACTTGAGTTCATTGAAATAAGATTTAAAACCGTCTCCCTTTCAGAGTCTGAAAGTAGCTACGAAATTGCTTTCATAGAAAGTTGCGCGTTTAATAGAGTTTTAGAAATTTTTCAGATTTCCGAAATGTCCACTTTCAAAGAGATTTTGGGTTGAAAATCCGTGTTTATTTCTATTGATGGATCTCGTCTTCGGCATTGGATTAAATTTCAAAAAAATACAAATCCATTAAAATTCCTTCCCACGTTCGAATATTTCGGCTGTAGAGTATCATTCCAAGCATATACACAGCTCCTTCATATACTGATGTCAATCTGGGATTCTGTTTATTTCGTGTTTATTGTAAGGGTATAACAGATGTGCTGTTGTTAAGTTTTGTATCTACACTAATATTTTACTGAATAATACTAATGCTTCAAGTCGTAGATTCAGAATGACTTGTTTTTTGTTTTATTTATAGTTGATGGATAGGAAATGCCTCTAATGCCGAAAGGGAACCTATAGGGTCACTTGGTTTTCCGTCTGTCCGTCCGTCTATCTGTCAATACCCTTTTTCTAAGATACACGCGGGGTTATCAAATTGAAATTAATATCGTATACTCAAGTCTGCAGTCAAAAATCAAACTTCTGAGTCAACGAAATAAAAAGATACTGTTGTGTATGCGGGTGATTTTGAACATTGTCTTTGAAAGCCCATCGAAACTTGTGTATCGAAACCTGGTACTTCCTATTTAACTAGAATCCTGAATTTTAGCAAGAAGCTTTTACGATTTCAAACTGTTCCAGCTATTTTGTACATTTGCTTGTTTATATCGTCAGGTGCATTCGTTATGGAATTTTTTGCTTCATATCACCTTGCCTATTATTTATGATTTTCAATATGTTATTTATTCATATTCTGTACGGAACCCACGGTGGGCGAGTCTGACTCGCATTTGGTCTGATTTATAAAATCTATTTAATTTAAACAAAATTTACATAATCTTTTTTAAATATTCTATATAGATATTCAATAAACAGTTACCCTCGTTCGTGCAACAAGGATATCCGTTTAACTGCCTACAGACCCTGCCGACAAAGACCTCGCGCCCTAAGGATGTTCCTCGCCCCTACCATTTGCTTCAAGATAATAAAATAAAATCGAGTGAAAATACTGTGAGTTAATTAGTTTATTTTGATCTTTCATTTTGTCTTTGGTTTGTTTTTTGTTGTTAAGTATTATTAATGATCAACTATATTTACGGTTTTAACACAATTTTAATAACAGTATGTCCAAACTATCTAAATATTCAGTGAGTAAATATGCATTTGTCTACAAAATAATTCTATTTACTAGCAAAATCTGAGTCGACTTTAGCAAAACTGAGACAAAACAAAACATAATATACTACGTAAAACCTTGAAAGTTTTGCTAAGATTTTTCCATTTGACCCATTACATGATTTGCATAGACTTGAGTTCAAGACCTTCAAGACCTTCATATAACATAAATATAATAGTAAAATAAACCAATGATTTCCATATGTAAGCCTCTTATCGAGTAACGATAATGCAAATCTGCAGATTTTTTAACTCACTCTATTTTCACAGAAACAGAAACCAAAATCCAGTAGTAGGGGTAACGTCAAAACCAGAGGAGCTAATTGTACAGCTAAAAAAGTCCACATACGGGTGGTATAGACATAATGCGGTGCCGGGATCTCCTTTGATGTGCCGCGGGATATGACGGACCCTTTACGTTCATATTCTTTCAAAGGGCTGCTTTTCAAAGATCTAAGTAAAATGCGCCCTTTGTGACTATGAAAGCAAATTTGAAAATTTCGTTAAATATTTGATCCAAAAAGTGGTAGAAAAAATTATTACTTTATTTCGCTTGCCACAGTATATTTATACGATGGAGTATATATGTGTTTTATGGTCGATAGTCGCGTGTATATATATCTCTGTAGAATACAGTCGCTGAAGCAAATAAGATTTTTACAAATTCGACACAATATATTAAAAATATTGACTCGCACTTGGCCATATAAATCAATGAACTTTGTATTATGAAAAGACAATACTCACACAGTGCTAGAAATTACGACACGTATCAGACGGATTTTAAGGAATTGTACCTGCTCGAGTGAGTATGCAAATCTACGGAAGAGCCATGGATCAATGGGGGTGCATCGAAGGAATGGGGGACCTATTCCAAATCTCAAAATAGGAGTGGCTCAAGATCTCATGCCTTCTTAAGTAGGATGAATCCCGGACCATTTTTGTTTACAGTAGATAACAGACAAAATAAAATTATTTCAGAACATTTCAAATTTTTGATCCGACAACGACCAGGCTAGAATTTGCGTTTAGCTTCTATCGCACCCAATGGTGACACTAAGAAATTTCGAATGAACTGCTTGCTCAGTGATAAACCAGAAGCCTCAGGCAAGGCCTATTTCACTACCTAAACACAAGAGCTGAGCGAGAACACTGATGTTTGACGATAGACTTAGATGATAAAGTAGCTATTCCGTTGCACAAAATGTTACCAAACCGAGAATCAGAGATACCGACTTCTGTATACCCAATATCAACATTGGTATTAATTTAAGTAAATATTCGTCACTACTGAGTACATATAATTCTACACATACACTCTTGACAAAACCTCAAAGATAACGAAAGTGGCTGAGATCTACAACGAAGCCACTGAAGTACAGCGTAGTGTAAATTAATAAGACAAACCGTACAAAACAAATCGCCCACAACCCAAATCCTAGGCATCAGGCCTCTGTCTCGCAAGATGTCGGTCTCCCTCCCCCTTGTCCTGGATTTGCGTAAGCCACCTTAAGTACAAATGTGAACGACCACCTTAAGTAGACCTTCCCGTGGAACGATGCGCTTTGAGGAAAACACTACGAATGTATTTTCATGACATACGGAATGGGAATCAATGTTTAACAAAACCGGCCAAGTGCGAGTCGCACTCGCGCACCGAGGGTATCGTACAGAGTATGCATAATTAACTGACTGAAAATCATAAATATTATGCACGAAACAATGCGCTAACGACAGCACCTAAGTACCAAACATTTTTACTAGATGGCGACACTAGTATTATAAATCGTGCAACTGACCCATCTCTCAATAGAAAAACAATATCTCATTTGTAGTTTAATTCCCTACCCTATGTATGGTTTTCAACTGCAAAGCTAAATTTGTAATCATAAAATCACGTTTATAATAAGGAAATCCCCTTTTATTATTATTAATATTATATAAGTATTACAACCGATCCTTGAGCGGGTAAGCGTGGGGCCACACCTGTCTTTACTGTTCTGATCTACATAAATCATCCGGAACCTGGAAGACTAGAATGCTATACAAAATGTACCGATCTACCGGCACCGTCAAGCACGCCCGGTCAGCAAGGAACCGGCCAGTATCCCCGGAGAACGTGCTGGCCTGTCAGAAAGAGGCGCGAATTACATATAAAGAAGAGAGAAAGATTTGCCTCAGTAAGACCGGCAAGTGTGACGCGATTAACCCGGATACTTTTCTGATCTAGGTCATTCTAGGTAGATTACAGACAGTGTCCCCAAGCTTGATGTCTAGGCAGTGGTGAACGTCCGCTCCTGTATTAAATTTGTATCCAAAAATATTATTGACGCACCTGCAACTGAACAATCCGCTTAGCAACCAACAGCGAGCAACAAAGAATATCAAACTGCAATTAGGCCTAAGCCTGACATCGGAGGATCAACATCACTTGGCCGGTTTACAGTGACATCCCCCAGTTCACTACAGATATAGATATAAACGCTAATTGTTTGTCAGTTGCACGAGCATTATATTTGTGTTTTGTGGATCAAAGGCGCGTCAGGTAGGCTTAGTGGGAGGGGAGCAACTTTTCTGCAAATTCTTTTTTGTTTCCGTCTCTTCATAATGGATTGACGAGACATTTTATGAATAAGCAGGGGTGCGCTGGAAGAGTTACAAATAATATACTAAATGCCCTACTTGATAAAATCTTGATCCTTTAAAATTTGAATTTTTAAAGAATACTCATCATCATCAACAGCCTATATACATCCCCACTGCAGGGGCTCAGTTCTACTCTCCTACAGAGAGTGTATGAGCTATAGTCCACCACGCGGGTCCAGTCCAGATTGGTAGACTTAACACACCTTCGAATTTCTTCTTATGAGGGTTCAGGTTTTGCCAGGTTTTGTTCTTAAAGGATCAATTCGATTCAAATATCGTTTGCGATATTCTTTATCAAATAAAATAGCTGTGTGAGTTTCAGGTTTAGAATACAATCACACGCATTCGAAGGTCTAAAAATTAACTGCAAAATCGCAACGCATATCTTTGTAATGACATATAAGGAGCAGACTTTGCAGATGTCGTTCACTCTCTACCATTTTTCAGTTAGGAAAGTAAAGTCTCAATGTATGCAGGAACTCTGAAGTGAGCAATAATGCAAGTAGGATTGCGCATCTGTGCCTCTAGCGCCGCGTGCATATCTGAGTTGCATCCTAATGACATTTTGTTTGAAATACATGCCCGGAGGCAGAGAGATTTAAATATAGTAATAGGTTATAGAGCGGTCATTGGGAAACGTTTCATATAAACATTATGATCTCAAAAGTCAATGGTATGTCAAATGTCTTGTACGGCCACGTGACGTGATGTGACACTAGATTGAGTAACTTATTACTAATTGGTAATAAGTTTAGGATCAAAATGTTTGTTTTCTTTGTCCGGTCTATTAATATTAAATGTCTTTGCCTGGAGGTTAGTTCTATTTCTCATAGTCAGTTGGAAAAGTACACTGCTGATAGCATAAGCCATTGATCTTTTTTATGTTTAATCGGTCGTTACCGTTGAATGGTAAGCGTGCTTACCCAGAAGCCTCAAGATAATGAGGCGATGTATCTGCTACCTTTCATATCGGAACACAACATTGCTACTAACACTAGAGTTTGACGGCAGACTGAGGTTCAATGTTAGCTAGCCAGACGGACATAGAAAATGGCTTACCACCAACCGAACCCAGTACCGATACTAAAAAGGATAAAATCGGACCCGGGACCTCAGGTTTGTAAGTCCACGCGTGTAGGCACTTGGCCACGAAAGAAGGTAACGCACTTCGTACAAACGTTAGTTGATCCAATTCTAAACAGTATCATCAAAGTCATACAACAATCTTGAAACATACAGGGTGGTCCAAAATGTGACGTCCAAAAATTTTTTTTAGATTCCTTACACCTGGGTGTATCCGAAAATACCCCATGTATGTTCCGCGATTTTTTGTAGTTTAGAAGTTATGATTTTTTAAATGTATATTTCGAATTTTCTGCCGGAGCGACTTAAAATAATCGTAACTTGTTTAATAGTAAGGTTTTTTTATTTATTTTTTCTCGAAAGTGATCGTCTTGAATCACCCTTTCTACTTTATTATCAACTACACAACGTTATTCATTACAAGTTACCGAAAAAAGGGATGAAAGTAAAAATTTTAGGTTTGAGTTGAACGGAGCAAAATTTTCAAAAATTTCTTAATAATACAAAATTAATGTTTCATTGGTTCAAACTAATTTTAAAAACTCCAGCAGTTTGTCAGCTTACCAAATAATAAAAAAAAAGTTGTTCTTAATAGGCGATTTTACGACGAAATTGGCTTCAGAACTTAGTTAGGTGAGAATTCATAAAGAAAAAATTTTGTCAAAAAAAAATATTAAGCTTATTTTGTTTTCATTTTTATGGCCTACATTAGCAAGGCATCATCAAAAGCATTCAAATAATTTCAAATTGAACGATCAGTGACACATTAGAAAACATTTTATTTTAAAAAAGCTTAGTTTAGTTTTTATTAATACGGTTATTTTGGTTTATTTTTAGCATCAATAAAAGAAAACACAAATTAAGTTCAACTACTTTATTAAAGAAGATTTTCAAAATGACGCCCTTCAACTTCGATACACAATCGGCAACGTCTTAAAAAGTTATCTTTTAGTCTGCGGAAAGCGCTTGAATTTTGTCTGACTTTCGTCGCTGCTTCTCTCAATTTTCGTCTCAGTTCTTCTTCGGAGTTAGTTTGCTGAGCATAGACAACTTCTTTGTAGTAACCCCAAATAAAAAAATCTATTGGGTTCAAGTCCGGTGAACGTGCAGGCCATTCGATTGGGCCGCCACGCCCAATCCATCTGCCCGGGTATGTTTCATTAAGGTGCCCCCTCACTTGGCGTGCGTAATGGCAAGGAGCACCATCATTTTGGAATATCATGTGCCTTCTTGTTTCCAAGTTTACATCTTCCAGCAATTCAAAAAGGTTGTTCTGCAAAAAGTTTAGATATGTGTCTCCATCCAACCTAGACGGCAGCTCGAAAGGCCCAATCAGTTCTCCATTTACAATTCCCGACCACATGTTTACGCTGTATCGATGTTGAAAATTTGATGCTCTTGCAAGGTGTGGGTTTTCAATTTCCCAGCTGTGATAGTTATGGATATTAAATACTCCAGTGTTTTCAAAACGGGATTCATCGGTCCATAAGATCTTATTAAAAAAATCTGGGTCTTCCTGACACCTTTGTATCATTGTTTCGCAGAAAGCAACTCTTCTAGGGTAATCTGAAGCTTGTAGCTCCTGAACGCGCTGAATGTGGTAAGCGTGGTAGCCTTCTGAAAAAAGAAAAGGACTATTACTCACCACCTAGGCAGGAAGAAGTCTAATACCTGGCATTGTATCTGTGATTTATGTTTTGTGTAAATAAAAAACAAAACGACATACCATTTTTCAATATCCTTAGAACTGAGGTCCGTGGTATTCCAGTCCTTCTGGTTATTGCTCTGGAACTCGTAGAAGAGTCTCTTTCTACAGCTGCGATGACTTCATCTCTTCTGTCCGGATCTACTCTGGGTACTCCTTCGTGCCTTTGGCTACGACCGGGGATACGCCCGGCCATCAGCGTATTATGAGTATTAATAAATACCCTATGGTCCGGGTAATGGTCCAGTATTTCTCCTCGCCGGTCCAGTTGTTGACGATATAGCCTTGCGGCTAAATGACCGTTTCCTTTGGCCATACCATAGTAAAAGTGCATTTCTGCGTACTGGCTTAGACTAAAATTACTCATGTTGCCGTCAGTAACACAAGCACAAGTCAGTCGTAAGGCAAATCGGAGTCCGTAACACAAGCACAAGTCAGTCGTAAGGCAAATCGGAGTCCGTAACACAAGCACAAGTTAGTCGTAAGGCAAATCGGAGTCCAGTAACAAAGCGAAAGTAGGTTCAAAATATCGGTATCGGAAAGAAGCAACGTCAAGTAGTATCACACGCGATGGAAGTGAGTGAACGACTAGCGGACGGACGATACAGTGAGATGCTACGGAGAATGTATGGGGAGAGGGGGGAGAGGGAAGTGCAGGTAAAAAACCCCTAGCGCGCACGGCTGACTTTTGTGGCCAAGACAGTAGGTCTTTCTCTTTCGTACTTCTACGCAACCATAACAGTGCGAAAGAGAAAGACCTTACTGGCCTGGCGCCTTTTGAAACGTGTTATTTATTGCTTTGTGTCATTGTGTGTGATTGGCCTTGAAGTAGATTTTGGTTTAATTCTAGCTTTCATAATTTCATGTCTAAAAACAGAAAATGAAATGTGTCACTGATCGTTCAATTTGAGATTATTTGAATGCTTTTGATGCCTTGCTAATGTAGGCCATAAAAATGAAAAAAAAAATAAGCTTAAACATTTTTTACGACAACATTTTTTTTTTATGCATTCTCACCTAACTAAGTTCTGAAGCCAATTTCGTCGTAAAATCGCCTATTAAGAACAACTTTT
The DNA here is from genome assembly GCA_910589575.2 of Carcina quercana. NCBI lineage: Eukaryota > Metazoa > Arthropoda > Insecta > Lepidoptera > Depressariidae > Carcina > Carcina quercana. Next base: position 13,009,723 of record OU342437.1, on the reverse strand, counting down.
TTATTATTATTTGGTAAGCTGACAAACTGCTGGAGTTTTTAAAATTAGTTTGAACCAATGAAACATTAATTTTGTATTATTAAGAAATTTTTGAAAATTTTGCTCCGTTCAACTCAAACCTAAAATTTTTACTTTCATCCCTTTTTTCGGTAACTTGTAATGAATAACGTTGTGTAGTTGATAATAAAGTAGAAAGGGTGATTCAAGACGATCACTTTCGAGAAAAAATAAATAAAAAAACCTTACTATTAAACAAGTTACGATTATTTTAAGTCGCTCCGGCAGAAAATTCGAAATATACATTTAAAAAATCATAACTTCTAAACTACAAAAAATCGCGGAACATACATGGGGTATTTTCGGATACACCCAGGTGTAAGGAATCTAAAAAAAATTTTTGGACGTCACATTTTGGACCACCCTGTATATGTGTATCCGTGATTAGTCAGTCTACAGTTTTATAATTCCCCTTTTTGACCGCCATACGAATATTTGAGCCCGAGTTACTTTAAACATATTTCATCGGCGGCGCAACCAATCAAAATAAAATATTGTATGGTTATGTTTGCTACTGTTTTTACCGACTTCAAAAAAGGAGGAGGCTATCGACGTTCGGCGGTTCGACGTTTGTTACGTCAGAACTTTTGGCTGGGTGAACCGATTTGGATGATTCTTTTTTATTTGAAAGGTGGTGCTTCCCGTATGGTCCCATTTCAATTTGGTCCAGTTCTGACAACGGCATCCATGAGAAAACGATATAAATCCTTAATTTGCCTTAGTAAAAGTAGACTTTTAGGGCAATTGAAGTCGGTTTCCAGTCCTTTTTTAACGCATTTACTTGTTATTTTGCAGTATAATATCTGAATTCCACTAAAAAAATATACAAATCTATCGAAATAAGAATGGTTGATGAATTGTTGGAGAACACACAAAAAAAGACTTATTTTATAATCTAAGTTATACCGCAAAACAGCTCCAAAACCTACTTGACCACAGCACATCTGTGAGCTGCAAAGTATAAACCCATCATTCCCATTAATTTATGAGGCAACTTGCTCTTACTTCCCCACAGATAGTTAGATACTACATACAACTTGACCAAACTATCGAGAGAGTGCATTATCAAATACGATCTAGTTCAAAGTTTGGTGCAACTGGAGATTTGGTTCAGTTAAATTAGCAATATTCTATCTCAAGTTGGCAGCTAGTTAAATGTACGTGATGTCGGAAAGATAATTTATATATACTTGCCTAGGAATCATATCTTGGAAACTAATTAGAAATGTATGTGTCATTCAGTGACTGTAGTTTAAAAAAATTGACTGGGCCCACTCAACGAAATTTACAGTTGAGCATATACTCGTATGTTTCATCAGAATAGAATCCGTTTATACATAACTTGCACAATCTATGCAGCTATTACTTAGATTGATCATATAGCTAATTTATGTCATAACAGCTCTGAAATCCACACAGATGACACCTCCAACTCTACCCAATTATCAGAGGGGTAAATTATTATTATCACTTAAAATCCAGTTTGATATCCAATCTAAAAACGACTAGCATTAAAAACACAGATCAGAAAAATCTGAATTGAACTTTTTCTTTTAATTTTAATAAAACCACACACAAATTAAAATAAAATCTTACAAAAAACTATTTGATGCAGTCTCTAGATCCCCTGACAGAAAGATAATTTAATAGATTCAAGAACACGTTCGTACTAGAACTAAGTATTCGTAGTTTTTACAATAATTACTCGTCTATAGGAATCCTGGAGATATGCTTTAATTTGTTTTCAAATCCTGATTTGACTTAAAAGAAACCTATTCTGTCGATATTATTTAGTTCTGACTGAAGTGACATATTCAGGGAATTTATGTAACAAGGCAAACAGAGGCATATTTGCAAAACCTACGGCGTACAAACTTCGGTTTAAACATTACACATATCACGGCGCATAGTTTCAAACAACAATGGACGCAACTGCAAAATCCGGCGCTACCTGACGCCAACTAAATAGCTTTTGTTTTCTGTGTAAATTCCACTTGCTCTGCTCGGTTCAGTGTTACAACTTGCCGTGTAAATTTTACTATCCAGCTACATATTAAATGTTTCCGGTGCGATGTTTAACATACTGTCACGATGTGTTACTTTTATCGGATTTTCAAAATACGCTCGCGGAATGCGAAATCTTGTACTGTGCATGGAGAGGAAAGAAGTTTCTTTGAATGGTGTGAAAGTGAAATATGTATTCATTTTATTGTAACTCACTTTCGAAACCTTATATTAAATGCCATTTTTAAGTTGTTATTTCTGACAGTGAAATATCACTGGGGTTTTTATGAATGTATGATTTGCTTACACTTGGCCTTGGTTACAACCTGATTGGTTTGATGGTAAGCGTGCGCACCCGGAAGCCCCAGACGCTGGCTCTGCTATATATATATTTATACCGGAACAACAGTACTAATACACTGCATATAAACAGCTGTTTGGCGGCAGACTTAGGTAACATGGTGGTAAGTAGCTGTGGACATAGAAAATGAGTTACCACTGGAATCGAGCCCGGGACCTCCGAAGTCAAGCGTGTATCCCGGTGTATATCGATCAGGGCTAATTGGTAGCTGGGATTAGTTGCCGTGAAATATATGCAAATCATTAAAACAAATTAACATACATAGAAGCTGGACATGTTATATCACTGCTAGTAACAATTAAAGCTAAATATTTGATACACGTAAAATAAACTAGTAATGATATTCGTACGCTACAATCAGACTCTGAATTAGAATAGACTTTATCAAGCCCGCCAGAGTAAATTACGACCGAAACCCTACTACCAATAAGCCCTAATCGGGATCCAACATAAGCTTTCGTTCCATTATGTTATAGTAGTGCACTAATAGAATTGGCTCGCAATGAGACCAATTAAATAAATGTGCTCCAGCCAGTAACAGCGACCGAGGCGTGCTGAGCCCACCGAATGGCCTATAAAATTCATGCTCCGTTTACATTTAGTAACTATAACATGAGTAAATGAGACTGGAAGCTTGTAGTTGCAGATAACCGAGCGCGCCACGTTGTTTCTACTACACAAGCTCTATTTAGTAGCGGTACATAACAAGTAATTATTTTGTGGTGGTGAAAGTACCAAGATATGTACTGAAAACCAAGCGCGCCACGTTGTTTCTACTACACAAGTTCTATTTAGTAGCACTACATTACAAGTATTTCATGATGAAAGTACCAAGATATGTACTGAAAACCAAGCATACCACATTGTTTCTACTTCACAAGCTCTATTTATTGCAGTACATTACAAGTAAGTATTTCATGATGATGAAAGTACCAAGATATGTACTAAAAACCAAACATACCACATTGTTTCTACTTCCCAAGCTCTATTCAGTAGCGGTACATAACAAATAAGTATTTTAAACGATGAAAGTACCAAGATGTGTACTGAAAACAAAGCGTGCCACATTATTTTTACTACACAAGCTCTATTTAGTAGCGGTACATAACAAGTAATTATTTTGCGGTGGTGAAAGTACCAAGATATGTACTGAAAACCAAGCGCGCCACGTTGTTTCTACTACACAAGCTCTATTTAGTAGCGGTACATAACAAGTAATTATTTTGTGGTGGTGAAAGTACCAAGATATGTACTGAAAACCAAGCGCGCCACGTTGTTTCTACTACACAAGTTCTATTTAGTAGCACTACATTACAAGTATTTCATGATGAAAGTACCAAGATATGTACTGAAAACCAAGCATACCACATTGTTTCTACTTCACAAGCTCTATTTATTGCAGTACATTACAAGTAAGTATTTCATGATGATGAAAGTACCAAGATATGTACTAAAAACCAAACATACCACATTGTTTCTACTTCCCAAGCTCTATTCAGTAGCGGTACATAACAAATAAGTATTTTAAACGATGAAAGTACCAAGATGTGTACTGAAAACAAAGCGTGCCACATTATTTTTACTACACAAGCTCTATTTAGTAGCGGTACATAACAAGTAATTATTTTGCGATCGTAAAAGTACCAAGATATGTACTGAAAACCAAGCGCGCCACATTGTTTCAACTACACAAGCTCTATTTAGTAGCGGTACATAACAAGTAATTATTTTGCGGTGGTGAAAGTACCAAGATATGTACTGAAAACCAAGCGCGCCACGTTGTTTCTACTACACAAGTTCTATTTAGTAGCGGTACATAACAAGTAATTATTTTGCGGTGGTGAAAGTACCAAGATATGTACTGAAAACCAAGCGCGCCACGTTGTTTCTACTACACAAGCTCTATTTAGTAGCGGCACATAACAAGTAATTATTTTGCGATGGTGAAAGTACCAAGATATGTACTGAAAACCAAGCGCGCCACGTTGTTTCTACTGCACAAGCTCTATTTAGTAGCGGTACATAACAAGTAAGTCTTTTAAGACGATGAAAGTACCAAGACGTGAACTGAAAACAAAGCGTGCCACATAATTTCTACTTCATGTGCTATTTAGTAGCGGCACATTACTAGTAAGTGTGTTAAGATAATGAAAGTACCAAGGTTTATCTACTGAAAACCAAGCTTACCACATATTTCTATTTAAAAAGCGCTATTTAGTAGCGACACATACGAGTAAATGTTTCTTATATGGCTGAAGTACCAAGATATGTATCTAAACCCATGCGTTCTACCAACGTAAATGTTAGATATTTAGGTACGGGGAATTTTCAACCAAAGCTAGGCTTGCGAAGTGGACATGTCATTTGTAATATTATACACTCGTACTTACTTGTGTTATCTATTTGGATCTAGATATGTGCAGTTAGATGTCTGCATTACTCATACAGACTCTGTACCCTTCCCCCAAATTTTCCTAATTGGTCCATCATCAACGGATTGTTTCTACTTATATGTATATAATATAGTACATTAAATCTAATTATAGAAGTCGGTAGATACGTTTATCGTGGAGTTAATTATTTTCTAAACATATTTCAAATTTAAATAGCCTAATATTTGGTCGAATATTTCAGATCGGTTCCGTCGTTTAGTTGTGACAAGGCATCATAGACATAGTATCATGGCATAATGTGATATTTTGTAATTATTGTAAACCAAATAAAGATGTAATCGTTTCGGTTTCGATCCAGTGTTTTGGCATATACAAACGCAGCACGAAGTTACTTTAGTGAACAAACAATGAAATTACTGAAGGTGCTACAGAGCGCTGTAGTTTGTTTTATCTGCAATAAAATAAGAACGTCTCTGTAAGTTGGTCGTAAGCTTAGACAACACCATTCAAATCATGACTCAATAAATATACACCTCGATACAACAGCTCTGTTTTGGGTAAATGTGACCTCTTTTCTTGGAAAATTTAGGCTAAGTTTTTTTAGCTCGTACGGTCACAACCTCATAATAGAATCACCCCATTAAATTCCATTGGTGTAAAAACCTACTAAGGGGAAAACTCAGCAGATAGGCAACGTTTAACTATTTACCAACGTTCTGCTGCTATCACCAATCCTTTACTACCTCATCTCTACCCATGCTGGTAAATTATGCACAATGGATTTGCACTTGGCTGTCAGCTCACCTGGTGGAAAGTGACTGTAAGTCCGTTGGATAGTAATAGTGCGCACCGAGAAGTATCAAGCTAATGAGTAGAAGGCTTTGCTACCTTTCAAACCGGAACCCAACAGTGCTATTAATATTGATGTTTGGTAGCAGACTGAGTTGACATGCTAGCGAGTTGTACATAGAAAATGCCCTACCGCCAACACCAACCAAATCGAGTACCGACAGGGAATCGAACCCGGGACTTCCAGATTGTAATTCCAAGCGTACGGAGGTGGTTAATGTAAAATCCAATTGGTAGTAAGTGACGATAAGGACCCAGGATGCCAGCGTGCTCATCTAGAATCTTCCAGAAACGAGTATAGAAAAGTACCACCAGCGAAACTGGTTATAAATAGGTATCAAACCGGCAACCTTAGATTATGAAACCAATCGTGTTAGGTAGCGTCTGCTTTCTATTGTCCTAAGAAGGTAGAACTAGAAAAAGGTTTTAATTGGCGAATTAGAAGAACCTTAAAAAAATCAACCCATTTGACGATTTTAAAAACCAATAAAGGAATTTGCAAGCGGACAAAGCTGAGCGTGTCCTATTAGTTCAATAAAACATTACATTAGTATAAATTGTCTGTAGAGAATTCCACTTAGCTTATCAACATACTTCCCAAGACGTAGCTGATTCAAAAGGAATTCAATCTGTCCAATGTTCCTTTGAGTTAGCTATTTGTTGATCGAAATGAAACACTTCGATCCAAATCAAAATCTAGACGTAACAAGTCAGGTAAGGAATGTTTAATATTTCAGATAAGACTATAAAAATATAACAAATTTTCTGACGCATTTGCAGGGACTCGAGGTATTAAAAATCTGGCATTTCTTCAGTACACAGGCACAGTTGCGTATATGGAAAATCTAAACAAACGTTGTTTTCCATATTTCATCACCGGCCGATGGCCGGGAAACGTTCACTGCTGGACATAGGCCTCCCTCATGGTACGCCACATCGACCGGTCCCATTTTTAGTTTTGTCTTACTAACTTATAGATTCGAAATTCTTGTTTTTGTATTGTATGTTCTACTCAAGGCGCAGTTCTATAAGCCAGTAACATTTTGAAAACAGTAAAATAAAACAAAATTTAAACGAAAAAAGCGTAGATCTCTTTCAACATGAATCTACCTGAAACTTTGGACCATTCGTCGATCACAATTGATGTAAATGAATTTTTGATAGATTCGCGGCCCTATCAGGCAGTTCTTATTATGGTGAGAAACGATACCAGTGGCGTACGACTCGATTGCTTAGGTAGTAAATCTTTCGCCTCGTACTGACAGATTCGAATCACATTCATATTATAAATGCGAAAGTGAGCTCGATTTTTTATTTAATCTGGAGCAATAATTTTGTTTGTTTGTCCTTCGTCTTGCCTTACGAGACGTAACAGCGAATCAGAACATATTTTTATTGCGTTAACCCAGAAGCTTCAATTTTTACCAGGTCCAAGGGGCAACCATTGAATACCTAGTACAACCTAGAACCAGCCGGCATCAACTCTCGGAGCCAAAAATTTGATTCGCGGCGTTGTATTCGTTGATGTTGCGTTGATGTTCCCATTTAATTACTAGTACATAGTAATTCAAAGGGACAACAGCAGACTTGCGTATTTGCTAGTAATTTCAACTTCAAACCTCCACGCGTTCCTCAGAAAAATGGTTTTAACAGACAGACCGATACGGATAACATCCTGTATAGGTTCCTTTTACCTTTTGAAGTATGGAACCCTAAAAACAGTAAGTAACCGTACGTAAAATCTCCGGAAGAGATGCGGCTACCACGAGAAGATCGTGGAGAAGTCCGAAGAGAGGGAGACGACACGATAATCTTCAAGTCGACCAACTTGTTCTACTACCGGGAAGGCGACAAACCGTCACAGTGCGGTGTAGGGTTTATCGTCCGGAAGTCCCTGGTCAAAAAGTGAAGTTGGAGAGTGTCTCAACGTACGATACCAAATAAAATAAAGATAAAGCTATAAATATTAAGTAAGTCTGGGTAAAATGCAAATCCAGTTCCACTTATTTTCCCGTCTCCTAATTCCAATTTTTTCCTCAATAATACTCGTACCTACTGCGGGCCAACAATAGAAACCCAGCCCTTGTAAGTCTAAATGGATACCGCGATAACCGTCCGAGAACAAATTCTACCTAACTGAATAGAAATCTAGGTTGAATATGGTTTATACTTCTTAGGAAATATAATCGTAAATTTGAGTCAATATCAAGATAAGTAAACTGTTACAGTGAATGACGATATGGTTTTATTTATAGAAGGCCTTGCGCGCCACTTCTAATGCTTGTACTTCAGTTATCACGCGAACATTTTGTCGGGAAGAAAATTATTATATCTATGTCCCTTTATCTTACCTTATCAGTGCAAATTTACTCAAGATATGTACGTGAAAAAGTTACAAACAGACAGAGCTATATTCACATTTATGTGAGTGTATTTTGTGTTATAGATAGAATTAATCCCCCTCGTCACTTTCCAGCGTAAAATTTAGCTTAGCTTCGAACTAAAATGTGGCAGAATAATGCGTTCAAAAAGAACTAAAAACCGACTTTAATTGCCCTAAAAGTCAGGCATTCATCCCCTAAAATGTTCCACTTTAGAAATAATTAATAATAATTATCATATTTGATTTTTGTGGATTTTCTCAAAAACGCTGAACCAATTTCGATAAAACTTATATGGGACCTCTAAAGTATGTTGTACCAAACAAAAAAGAATCATCGAAATAGATTGATAATTTGCGAAGTTATCGCGTCACATAAATACAAAAAAAATGCAGCTGAATTGAGAACCTCCTCCTTTTTTGGAAGTCGGTTGATAAAATTCCGGCCGCAAAATAAAATAGAAACCATTGCAGGAATATAGGTTTCGTTTCCAGTTTATTGCGATCACCGGTAAGCCCCGCATTTCTTGCAATTTACCACTAACAAGCAAAAGATTGCCTCAGAAAATGTGAAGACGAAGGAAGGGCCTTGGCTAAAACATCGAATGTACGCGTACGTATTATTTTATAGAAAGAGTTTTTATTTATTTATTTTAATTTAATTAATACATTGTACACAGAAAATATATACAAAACATACACACACAAAAACAGTCCAGTACAGCAGTCCTAGGTCAAGAGAGAAATGGTGAAGAGAGGAGGGCAGTCAGGCGTGTACATTTAATATATCTAAATACAATCATCATCAGCCAGGAAACGTCCACTTCTGGACATAGGCCTCCTTCATAGTCCGCCCCATTGATCGGTCCAGAGCCACTTGCATCCAGCGACTCCCCGCGATATTAACCAGGTCATTGGTCCATCTAGTAGGAGGACGTCCCGGTAGACGTTTCCCGGTACGTGGTCGCCACTCGAGAACCTTTACTCCCCACCGGTTATCGGTTCTTTGAGCGATGTGGCCTGTCTAATTCCACTTCACCTCACTGACTCGTCGAGCTATGTCGATGACCCCTGTTCGTCTACTGATTTTAGTATACAGTAAAGGACCACGTTTCGGTTCCGTATGTCACCTAAATATAATATACGATACTTTAAAAGGATTATTATAATAATATATTCTAATTTAAATAGATGAAGTCGTGGCCAAGCGTTCTTCTCGATAATATAATAAGAAATAACAACTTATTTATTATATTTTGAGGATCATAAAAAGCTAGTGAATTTGTTCGCAATAGTCGTCTGCAAATTACAATAAAATATGAAAAATAAAGCCGCTATCTCAATTTTCATTACTGTATTGCGATAAAGGTTCTAGCAAATCTCATTTAAATAAATGCATAAATGTGTTTAGATTTTGAGACAGATTTGTGAGGTTTTTTCTCAACGTTGTGGTGTTTAATTTTTTCATTTAGTTGATCATATGTTATACGTTATAAGTTGGTAATCGCAGAATTCATTTACTACACAAACTAGCGCTTTTTTTCTTCCCACAAGCCCAACTCAGGTCGAAATCGTCCTGATTAGCCGAAATCTTACAAGATCCCTCCGACGAGTTATCGGTATGGTAATGTATTCATAACGCTTGGAAGTAACAATCCAGATAGGTTCCGTTTGAGGTGAACCCCCAAATTAAGGGGTCTTATCAGTGGACCTTGGTAGCACTGAGTAGATAGACGCAGATGTGACAGCTCGTTTGAGGTACATTCGTCTCTCTACATCTGAGTAAAAATAGTACTTTATTTTCGTTTCAAACCTTTGTATATTAAGTATGGATAATACTTGTATTAGGAGGCCCCACTCTTCTTTACACATCACAACATTTTTCACCGCCTCGCTGGCCTAGTTGCTACACGCTTGTAAATACAATGCAAAGGTACTGGTTTGATTCCCAATCAGGGTACCTGTCGGTACTCGGTTTGGTTTTATTTGTCCGCCTGACTAGCTACGCCTATTGCCTTAGTCTGCCGCCAAACAACAATGCCAGTAGCACTGTTGTGTTCCTTTATGAATGGTAACAGAACCAGAACCTTATTTAGGTTGAGACTTCTGGGTGAGCACGCTTTCCAACCACCGATATCACCACTTACCATCAGATGAGGTGAAGGCAAGTACAGACAGGTCAAATGTAACGTGTGTTTCACTAACGCAAAATCCAGAAAGTTCAGTAATAAAAAGCTTGACAAAATTATTGAGACATGGTAGGTCTGACGTATTGACCATCAAATGTCACTCTATCGAGATTCTATTGTTGGGAAAAATATAAGCAAAATCGAAATAATTTTTATATATGTTTTAATAGGTTTGCGCTTGAACGGAATCTCACTTGATGGTGAGTGACGACAGGGCCGTTGAATGGTAACCGTGCATACCCAGGAGCCTCAAGCTAAGAAAGCGCTGAATCTATTACCTTTCATACCTTACAGCATAAATATTAACAGGACGGCAATATCGTAATTGGATAACAACAAGATGACATTTTGTGTCAGGCGCTAAAGCTATCTGACACTGAATGCTTGAAGGTAGAATGTAACACTATCTAACGCATTGTGTATGCAGTGTCTTGTCCATAATTTAACTAATCTATCGCCTAGGCTTAGGATTTATGCCCGGGTTCGGGTAGCAATGCATTAATATCTTAATTACTTTATGGTCAGGTTCGTAGGACGGGTTTGCGTGGGTGGATGAATTGTTAACTGATTTATACTAGGTGTCCTGCAACCCGCAGAGGTGTGGTTTGGTTTGGGCCTGAATTTTGATTTTATTGCTTCGGCACTGCAGATAATAAAACCTTGCGTTCCTTCAATACCAAAATTACTAAGTAGATCGTATAGCCCTAGAATCCGGCTGAAACATATGAGCTCTCGGTGGTATGGACTTTAAGAGGCTATGTTGATAAGACCACGTGGTCGGTTTCAAGGTCAAATTGTTTTGTAGCTGTCCCTCTCCGAGCCCTATCCTACCCGAGCGCGTACGGTGAGACAGCATACATTATGCGATGTTATCCACCCGTTATTTGGATGTTTCGTAGTCCAGGGATCATTTGAAGGATACAGTATATTATGTAACCATTTGTTTAATACAGTATACTAATGAAATTTCAGATGTCGGTGGTTTTTCCAAATTGTTCTAAATTGATTCATACTCTTGTAAATCAGGTTCAAAGTTGGGGCTTTTTACTACCGAAAAATACAATACTTTGACGCCCTGTAACTCTGGAAGTATATATTTAAACGAAAATCTGACTCACCACCGACACAGATATTTGTTTCTAGATTGTGTCTTGAAAATTTCACAGATTTTCATAGCTTAATACTCAAAATATGACTGGACTACGTTTGTATGGGCGCTTTGACAACAGCATAGCCTCTTAATACCGCGGTGGCGCGCTATTCCAATGAGCTAGGCGGACGACCCGCGGAAAAACGCATGATTAAAGTCACGTTCAAACTTGTGGCACTGTTATCCATCTGGTAACCTTTCAATTGTTTATGTTTTTCTCAATGTAAATGCATTAGAACTTCTATTTTTTGTCTCTCAGCAAACTTCGTGTTTCGGTTGTAGTCGAATATCTATCGACTTGGAAGTATATAGAGTTGTTACAACTCTACTTTCATTTAACCAACTGGAAGATAAAAGACTGCGGCAGGATGCAAAATCTGTTGTCGTTGTGTCGTAACATGGGGCCTATGTTCAGCTGTGGACGGTTGATGATGAGCTAGTTAGGCGGAAAAGCGAAAAAAGTCGTGCTCTACTGAAGCAGCTGTCTCTGGCAGATGAGGTCAAAACTAAATAGATCGTCTTTTGTTTGGCCTCAGGGTACAGATAATACGATTAAAGAGCGCGGCCGCCGCATCGCCCCGCGGCCATGATCCCGCATTTCGTCCTGTTCTGTTTGGGATAGAGTCGAATGGTCGCTGTCTTTATGTTTTTATTTCCTGCCTTAGTTCTGTTAATCGAACTTGTATTTTTATACAAAGAAAAGGTTATCAATTTCACAAGTTCTAAAGTGAGGCGAATTCGCGCACCGAGCAAGGTAGTAAGCACCTAACAATCCTCTAATAACAATGAATGTCCGATTGAAAAACGAAATTAACTTAGCGGCAACATTCACGATCAATGCTGCAACTGCAAGTGTAAGTTTACATTTAAAAAATTGTTATTACACTAATCCCTATACTTGTTATGTTAGACCTTGCGTCTTGCCAAATTTCAAGATTCTAGGACTTGATGAGTGTCTAATTTAACAAATCAATAATTTTCCAAACCTAATTCGACACATCAAATATTTGAAGAGCGAAATCACAGGGCCCTGAGCGACAGGTGTCGCCTTTCCCCCTAAGAATAACAAATATTCATTGCTAAAATACTATAATTCAACTACTACATTATACAGGAACATAAGTAGTTTTAATTTGATGTTGCCAAAAACCTTGATGGTATTACTGTATTTAACACACAGTTTCATGACGCAATCTTAAGCCATTTCTGCAATTGTTAATCTGGCCACGTCTAACCATTTAAAGTTGTGCAAAGATAAAATACAATTAATGTAAAGCATAAAAGAATCCATTCTTAACTGTACAAATCATGAGATTCTTTTAGAACTTCGAAGACAATCTCTTTAACACAATGCACCGAGTTAAATGCAATGAAGAGAATGTATTTTGTTTTCTTAGTAAATGAAAAGAACCAGTTCGGAGCGACGTACTTGAAACAGAAAACGTTCCTACCTTTAAAAGGCGTAAGGAAAGACAAACTAAAGAATTCTAAGAGACAAAAACAACATAGGTATCTCATTAGGGGAAACGTTTGTCCTCCCCTAAAGCCTCTTCCCCCTTTCACCCCTCTAGGAAATAAGAAGTTCTTTTGTTTGGCCAATGAGTGCAATTTAGTCTCCGGCGTCGGGATAATTCCATCGGATTTCCTTCAGATTTCGCCGGTGCCGGGTTTTTTAGTATTAAAATTGCTAAGTGGAACAGTTGAATAGCTTATAAGAAAAGCTTTGCGTTTTTGATGTTTCGTGTACATAATAGGTGTTAGGAGTTCAGTGTCTATCTACGAAACGATTTTTATGGGGTTATGTCCAGCAGTGGATGTTTCCCAGCTGATGATGATGAACAGTATACAATGCTTTTATTGTTTTGTATCCTATGGTACTCTTATTATATAGCTCATCCATTCCAGTTTAAAAATCCAGATTAAGTTCCATTCAGACAACTCCACGTTACGTCCATCCATCGCACGCAGTCCGGGGCCGATGAATGTCGGCTCGTCTTATGCTTCGTCTCCATGGAACCCTGATTACATGGTCCGCTAGCACGCAGATTAAACCACGATCTCCGCAGATTGAATATTTCCCCTTGACGGAGTACAGGACAATAGGTGGCAGCACAATAGGTGAACGCGTCGTTAGCGACTCAGGACTTATTGCTGGGGGTATGAGGCCATAAGTTACGATGCTCATCCCCCTGTCTGCTACATTCGCGTGTTAAAATGCTGCTCATGGTATTGCGATATGACTTTACATTCTCCGGAGTCCACAGCGACAGTGGCGCCCTCACATTTCTTATTCATTTTCTACATTTCTCCGCATTTACACAAGAATTCGAAAAACTAAAACAGACTTTTTGTATTCATTGCTGATTTACGGTTTATCGATACATTATGCATTCATGTTTAGATTCTGTGTAGCTATTAGTAAATTGAACCGCATACAGTGGTCACTTTTAATGTTTTATTGTACGATGTGTCGATTAATCGAAAACCAGAAATAACTACAAAAAGTCCGGTTTAGATTTTGAAATTATTGTACAGTTGTGGAGAAATGCAGAAAAGAGCAAATAAGGCGCCAATGTCGCCAATGTCTTTGGCCTCTTACAGTATATTTTACGCGACTTTGTCGTAGCATAAAACAGGCAGATGCGAAGAGCGAGCGAAACGTCTCCGTTTCATATTGAACAAAAATGATTTTATATGTCCGGCGAATGTTCATCTGTTCTCCTCTACGTAAAATAAATGTTATTCCAAATTTAAACGGGTGCGCAATATGGCAGCCCATTGGGCAAACAACAACGGTCAGTCAGTTAGTGGCGGCTTGTCTTGGCTTCTAAGTGTGGTTCCTTTTAAACAAACCGTAATTCCGTTTGTTTCTTGTTAGTGTTTCCACATATCGGCTATCGTTGAAGAAGCAGCATTTGCAGCGCTCAGTCAAGAGCACGTGTGCAGGTCTTTATTAGCGAGGTTCCAACAAATTGTCGGGTTCCTCTTCAACTACGTAGTTTTTAGCGTTACCTCGGTTTAATGCTATAAAATTCGATTGTAAAATGAGTTTTTATTTGTTTAAAATATGGTGTGTGATTTCGGCTGTTTCTAATCTACTTCTTTTTTACCCGACTGCGCCAGAAGGAGGGCTATGTTTATCAAGTGTAAGTATATTTCTTTGGCAAGCTCTGTAGCCTACACGATTGATTTATGACTAATAGGTGTCCACCAAAGTATGTCTTCTGAAAATATTATTTCCTAAAAACCTGTCGAGTGTCTTATCAAAAAAGACGTTTTATAAATTTGTTAACAAAAACATGTAGAACGAAAATGTTTAACAGTGAACCTATATCACAACTTGACAGCTAAGTCGTGAACCGCGTTCCATAATTATGGTAACGTGCGTTGTTTCATAGAGAACATTCACCATTCTTGGCGGATTAGTGCATCAATTTGCAACCTTGTTGTCAGTTGTATTTGGTGAGAATAATTGTATGAATTGCACAAAAAATTATGAAAAGTGAGTTTAGAGTGAGTTGTTCAGAAGGTAGTGGCTTCCGAATTATGACGTGCTCTTCTGTAGACGAAGCTTTTGTTCGACTGCAGCTAATGAAGATTTCATTAAGTTTGTCTCTGGCAGACGCTCGCTGGATGCTCGTTCTGACGCAGACGTTTATAGAGAGAGCGTCGTCATTGTTGTGTAGTGTACACTCGAGTACAAAAATATGTATCCGCTTTTGTACCATGTCATATACTCTTGCTTTTTCCTAAGCAGTAAATTGAGGGAAATTTGACTGGTGAACTTGACATGGTTCAAAAGTGGATACATATTTTTGTACTAGAGTGTACATATTGCTATACTCGAGTGTACACAACAATGACGACGCTCTCTCTATAATCGGCTGCGTCAGAGAAAGGAATTTAGTTTAAATAAGTTTGTGTGTCAAGGTTTTTTGATAAATTAAAAAGGTATCCTAGATAGAGACCTAGCTTACGTTTTGTTGTAATATTTACAGATATTCCTGTCTACGTGATTATTACATTTGCCACTTTGAAAAACTTTTTTCCACGTCGCTCAGGATTCTATTTTTCGTTTCGTTATAATTCTTCACTTGCTCGTAATTCATCTATGGTCCTCGCTTTAAATCCGTCCGTTCACTAGATGCATATTAGACCATTATATTTTGTCATAAAAATCTGCATCTTTATTAACCAATTTAAAAAAATTATATTTTAAAATTATTCCCATTTAAAATTTATAAATTCCAACTCCTGTATTAATCAAAGACTTACGAGTATATACAAAATTGGAGAGTTCCATCTCAATTACTCCACCAAAATCGATTTTGATGATTCTTTTTGTTTGGCAAATCATACTTAAGAGATGGTCACATATACGTTTTATCGAAATTTATGTAGCGCTTTTTGAGAAAATCAACAAAAACCAAAACATATTCGCAGGATAATTCTACCTCTAAGGGTGAACATTTTAGGGGGTGAATGCTACAGCATTCATACTTTTAAGGCAGTTGAAGTCAGTTCTTTAGTTCTCTTTGAACGCGTTAATTTATTATCCCACAAAAGTGCACCCGTGCGATTATAAAGTCACTGGTTGGACGCTGGCTATATAAAATCGCTAGCTAAAGCTAGTATTTTATAATTGTATATTACTAAAGCTAACATATTTACACTCACGCTACATTACACAAAGTATTCCGGCTTCTTGCGTTTTATCTTGTAGCTCTTGCCAAGAATCACAATTGTTTCAGACGATGCCGCCTGCAGAGTGCAACTTATATCCCACATGTATCTAAGCTTAACTTAAATTTAGTTGGCTTTATTGTAGTAGTTACTAAGATATTTTTGGCGTGTGTTTTGGGCTTTACGAAAGAATGCCTATTTTTCTATGTCCGCTGAGCTAATTATCTCCTTGTTATCTAAGTATGCCGTCAAACAACAGTGTTAATAGCACTGTTGTGCTCCAGTATTTAAGGTAGCAAAGCTAAAGCCTCATCAAGGCCAAGTGCAAACCCATCAAACATTTAAAAAAAACTGTTTTACAATAAATTGTAATCAAGTGAACGTTACTACCAGTAGCAGAAGATTGAATTGTATCTTTAATATCAATTACATCATCTTCTAATATAAAACTAATTTTTCATATAAAAGTTACAAATAAAATTTAAACACATGATTACAACCAAGGAGTTTACAATCTCGAAAAAAGCCAACAAAGAGTTTTCATGAAATAAGACTGCATGATTGTTAGTGATATTCCATAAGTTTTTGTGTGTTGGTATCAATAGCACGGCACAGAAATTGCGTATAAATGTTGTGATGTCGGTACTTATTCCCATGTGATTCCGATTCATCGAACGAGTGACGTTTCTATACATGCGCCTGAGTGGGTGAAGTAACAATGGTTACCGAAATCATTATATAAGTACTTGTAGCTATAAAGTCTTAATTTCTAAGTAGGGACTTCATCGACTTGCTAATAAGTAATTCCACACTAGCTTTTTCACAACTACTGCGATGCTGCCAAACGATGCATGAGTACTCCCCTTTTCTTGCGGTAAGAGGTAAGGTATCGGTGGGGGGCGGTGAAAGTCCGCTTTGTAGGTAGTACCATATTAATTCTGTGTCAATGGTTAAAGTTTTCAGACGAGAATTATGTTCAGTTTTTAAGTTCTAAATTCAAATCTCATTATGCCCTTGGAAGTAATTAAATTCAATACAATTGTATCCCCCATGAAACTAAATGACTTACTTTAGGTTCACTTTACATGATATTATGATTGGGCATTCCAGCAGGTGGTATAAAAAAATATTTTTCATACCACAAGCTTAAGCTTAAGCAACAAATATTTATAAGATACTGCAGTAATAAAATAATTTTTAGTTACACTGCAATTTCAGAAAGTAGTTCAGTGAGCACGAAATAATGAACAGAAACATTTCTGAACACAAAATTCTCTTGTACCAAGAAGTTTACGCTAACCGCTACAACGAAAACAGTGCCTACGAATTCGTAGCGGGGCGTAGCAACTCGTAGCAGTTTTGCCATACTTTGCAAACGAGAAAAGCATAGTTTTACTGTTTAGATCGCTTGTTGTTTACTAGTAGGTATTAGGTACGAGGAAGGGGATATCGCAGCGGTATTTTAAATGAGACAAAACAAAACCGCGCACTTAGCTATGAAGAGGGACATAGGCTACTTTTATCCCCAGAAGCCTAGTGGCTACACATTGACACTCCCGAACTAGAGCTCCCGGGTTCGTTCATCTTTTTTTTTATTGAAGATAGACCAACACTTGACCTCAATCTCACCTAATGGTAAGTGACGATGAGGTTTAAGATGTTACGTGTTGGTCTAGAAGGTGCCTATTTACTCATCTACCACCAGTTAGTAGATTATTTTATGAACACTTGGCTACTTACCACCATGTTGTCTGTCTGAAATGAAACATATTAACAGCACTGTCATGTTTCGATAATAAATGATAACATAAGAAGCGCCTCATGAACTTGAAGTGGGCACGGATTTATCAAAGCCTTATCATCACTTACTAATCTGTAAAAACAACAATAGTTGAGATAAACTCCAAGTGCAAGGCTATTAGTGCATTTAAAAAATCTTGACTAAGTGTGTCTTCACGCGCAGTGTTCATTTCCGTAGTTGCAAATGGTTCATTTTAAATTTTACAATAACATTAAAAAGTTATACAACTAGTTGTAACTTATTGATATACGATTTGTGTACTTATCCAAATACATTGAAGTAATGTTGGTCGACTTGATAGTTTTCTTTTAAACTTCCACTTTCCAAAAATAGCTTTGGTGATTACTATCTGTTGTCTACCTTGAAAAAAGCTCCTGGTGAAATTCTCTTTTCCAACGATGAAGAACACAAGGAGGCAACTGATGCACATTTTACAGCTAATTTTTCAAAGTTGATTGAAAATTTGATTTACAGATTCAAGTGAATTGGGACTAGGGGACTACATTGAACATTTTAATTAATTCAGATTTTTCTACGGTTTCCCTAACACGTATACAGAGAATATATTGAAAATCACAGTGCCAAAATACTCTGAGATAAACCGCGAACTCACGGATATATCGGGGGAAGTTATATGGGTTGTTTTTGAGGACGTAATAGTAAAAAAAATTGGCGCGTTAAAACATAACTAAAAACCGACTTCAATTGCCTTAAAAATGTTCTACATATTTGGTTTTTGTTGATTTTCTCAAAAACTGCTAAATCAATTTCGATAAAATTTATATGGGACCACCTCTGAAGTATGCTCTACCGAACAAAAATTTCAAAGAATTCAAAGAATCATTAAAGTCTTTTCACAATTGGCGGAGTTGTCGCGTAACATACATACAAAAAAACATACAGTCCAATTGAGTACCACCTTTTTTGGAATCGGTTGAAAAAATGCGCTAATAAATGCTAAGTCTATTGGTTGGTTTTTGACGATAATATTTCATATACAATAGCCACAGACGTAGTCGCAAGCAAACGGTTGTCGCTTAATAGAGCCTCAGTATAGAAGCCTCGTGTTGGATTTAAGCCGACACCAACTAGCCGGCTTAGATCTAAATAGCAAACAGTTTGAGACAGAAGCGCGTGGAGAGGGATTACTGAGGGGTACTCGTATTGGAACCATTGGAATACAGCGGCTATCAATAGGGGAATAGATTCCTTAATACCATAGACAAAGAGGGTAGAGAGAACACCAGTTTGAAATAACGCGATTCATGGTAATGTTAAAGTGGTTGTTTATTTCTTTGTGGCGACTTTTCAACCTTCAGTCAAGTCGTCAATTAATCGTGTTAAAATTTGGAGTGCTGTTAGTCTAGGGCATGTAAAAATATCATCATCATCATCAACAGCCAATATACGTCCCCATTGCAGAGGCCTACTCTCCTACAGAGTGTATGGGCCGTAGTCCACCACGCGGGCCCAGACATGCAATAAAAATGTGCCAAATGTCATTTACCAAAGAACTTTGCCGTATAAAACACAAAGAAAGTCCGCTTTAGGTAAGTCTTTCTCCATATCCAGCAGTGGATGTTTCCCGGCTGATGATGATGGTTATGCCAACAATGGGTCATGTTTCCTGACAATAAATAAATGAATAATAATAATACACTTTTTACGTTTAGATGCAAAGCGTGTAAGCGATATGAAGTAGACGAAGCGCTAGCCGTTTCCTTTGTAACGTTACCGATACACAAATATGCTACTAACACTGCTGTTTGCTAGCATACCTACTTACATGGTGCTAGATATATTTTTGTAAGTGGCCTATCATCTACCAAGGCTACGTCGGGGATACCCCTCTCAGGGACTCAAACTCGTGACCTACGGATTGAATGACCAACCACTAGTTACAAGGTTGCTGAGGAGGTCATAGATTCCTATTTATCCTAAAACGGGTGTATTCCTGACAATAGATACATCTATCGACTGGCGTGTGAACAGAGAGCTGCAAACACCACCTACTGGACAGCAAAGAGTTTACTCGGTGCCCGTCTCCGAACATTTAATTCGACGGGATAAAAATTACGATAGGCAGCTTGTAATAAAACTAAGTCATTATTAATCTGATTTACATTTTATTTGCTTACATTGTAACGTCTAAAAATCAAATAGAGACATTTCCAACCGAATCTAATAGCTGCCTGCAGCTTGGTGATCTGAAACTAAGGGAAACCCTATCTCAGACCTCTCCCTAAGTCGCTTTATAAGATTGTAAAGACGGTAACGGTAACGGTAATTGTATTAGTTTTACACATATTAAATTAGATTATCTTGTACCTGGCATACAAATGTAGCAAGTCAAATTTAACGAACTTCTAACTGTCGTATCGATTTTAAACGATGTAATTGTATGTAGTTGAGATAACAATAAAATAATTTGATACAATCGAATTCACACCCAGGGGATGAATAGAGAAACTCTTGAATGGGTAAACCCGTCGACTATGGAATCATTTTGTTTGTTTTGACGAGTCTAATACATTATGTGGACACGCGGCAAGGGGTTGGATGGAATCGGGAAGTAGTAAGTGAAACTCTTCAAGGGCTACTAGTAAACCCCTCGAGTTTGAGCTCATTTTGTTTGTTTCTACAGGTACTTTTTGGCACATTACTGACAACAGCGTGTTTAGTTTTTAGAACTATAATTTATTACATTTACATGTTTGTCTGTCTTTAGAATAAATGTAATTTCTGGTTAGTCGAAGACATGGACCGGGTAGAAGGCATTAACGATATTGCGTGCCAACAGACGCATAAAGAACAATGAAAAGGGGATTTTCTTTATTACGGGCCGCCATGTTGCGCCGAGCCGAGCCTTGTTAGTGTGCCCCCACCTTTATAGCTGTTGGCTACAAGTTAGTGTGGCGCGACCTTTACCGTTTATCAAACAGTTTATTGCTGATTGGTTATTTTTTGGAGGTTGTTTCCTAATTGTTACAGTTTGTTTTCCAATGAAACATTGAGTATCTTTCCTTTCTACTACTGTTACAAAATTAGAGCGATGAAAGATCTGAAATTAGCACGGTCCACTCTGCGGTGACCCGTCTTATTGTGTGTTGACTTGTTTACATTATGTTATTCGCAAGTAAAAATACTTCTGGTAAAACACAGTAAGTTTCAATTTTACATATCAGAGATAATTAAAATAAGCTCCTTAGTACTTCATGTAAGCCTCCCTTCGTAGATGACCGCAGCAAAATCAAATATCCTTGGATATTTAAGAAGGTACTGCACGAAATTTTGTAAATTAAAGTCACTAGTATTATGCGCTGAATTAAATCATTGAAATGACGTAGTTAGGGGAGCACGGTCCTTGAACAAGGGCACGCACTTGTTGACATTTGATACAAATACAGGAATAGATAATTAATACACAATAGATGTCGTTTGTGACATCTAGAAAATGTTGTTATTCATTGAGATGTCATAAACGTGTCCATCCATCCAAAAATGTTGTGGGAGCATATAATCACGAGTTAATGAATTGTGATTCTTTATTTAAAAGTTACAAACCCTTTAAGACATCAACGAATCCAAAAAAGCTGCATTAAGTGGAATTAAGAACCTCAAAATTCAGAGTACCTACTTGTGTTTGTGTATAATCAATCAAAAATCCATTTCATTATTACCAACCGTGCCATTCACATCGTAGCCTTAATATACCTGTACCTAAGTACTTAACCTCTGTCCATCAATCATCTCTTCATACATCTGAGCTCTCATTTTCACTATCACCTTAGGCACTGAAAAAAACTAAATGGGCAGACTACAGCTTTAGCCTCTACATCTATACAACTTATGGTTCATTGGAAAGACCAAATCTCTTGTGATAGCTTTGTATTACATAAGATTATATTATGTGAGCGTCATACACACGATAGCATCAACCTACGATAACTTGATGTTAATTTTACAATAAACAACTTAATTGATAGTATGTCTACAGTTTTATAAATGACCCTTCATGAAATTACGAAACTTTAGATGTGTAAAGAAATGGACAGGGACCTACTACAAGATTTTTTTCGTTTCGGATTTTTTGAATTGGGTGCAAAAATGTATGAATACGAAATTAAGATTTTAAGAGGACTTTAATCGGTCGGATCTTGTAGTAATTTAACTACGCAGGGTTGTGTACCATGAAAAACGAATTTCGGCACCAAATCCGAAAGCAAATTTCGTGGTATACGCCCATAATATTAAAATTAAAATTTTCAAAATTGGAATACTCGTTAAATGGCTCAAAAAGAGCACACCCGGTTTTCATACAAACTTTTTTTGGGGTCCTATATTATGTCCTCTTTTTACACCAATCGACAAACTGTCACTAATTCCATAGATGGGTAACATGACTTTTACACCTGAAAAGTTCATTAGATACCGCTTTCTGGACCACTGGCCGTCAAAAAGGACGTCATCCCACAAATGAACCATAGAAGAACCCTTTGCTCAGTGACTAAGCAGAAACGCGACACGGCCAAGCGTGAAGCGTTCCTTTAACCAAATGCATTAAGTTAACCCACCTATTCATTGACTCGGCAAATCTGGGGCGGGATTATATAAGATTTTGCATTAGTTTCGGCTTAATATAGGCTTTTAAGTACAATGACGTAGATATATTCTAGTTGTACAATGAATACATTACTTCAGAAGTGTTTTAGGGTTCCGCATATCCGATTGATCCGTTTGTCACAGCTGATTATTTCAGCAACTAGTATAGCTATCGACTTGCAATTTGAAAAGTGGTGAAAATATGGGGATCAAAATTATAAAGTTGAGTCACTCAGTCAAGTGTGGTATTATATGAAAGGGCTTGGTTTTTACATTCTCGAATACAGGCGTCAGGTTGCCTGCCCTTCGGTATTTTATAGGATACATTTTGGAGAGTGTGCGCAGGAGCTATTTTTGTTGATTCCACCTTCGCCGTTCAAGTACCGGTCAAACAGAAGAACGGTAGGCTTTCACCCTGTTTCACCCGTACACTGTCGATATTCCTACAGCTCGCACCAAACGTTTCGCTTCCACATTCATCGTGCGTACAGCAAAAATATGGAATGCACTACCGGTTTCCGTGTTCCCCGAAAATTACAACTTAGGAATCGACGTATTCTACATTCAAAACTAAATGATACTTCGAATGAACCCTGCTTGCCAGTGCACGCTTCCACGAAGACGTAACCATGTAGAGCGAACTCTACAGTACTCGGGTGAAGATCTTTGTACATGACCCCCCAAAACATAACAGCATGGATGGAGCGGGTGACCCCCAAAATGTCACCCTGGGATCGCTCCCGTCTAGAACACCTGCGTGTACATAAGTGAGTGTAGAATTAACGCGTCATCAAAGTGCCTATATTTGAATATGGAATTGAAATAATATTTGCATGAGGCACCACATTACAGTCTATTTTAGCATATCGCCTAATGACACATTAAATATTAACTTGTCGCACTGTAAACTAATGATAATGGGGTTCATGTGCAAACTTAATTTCCCAACCACTAAATCACGTATTTTATTCAAGATTGTATGTGTTGTGTTGTCAAGAACAGGCAATGTTCGTTAGAGCTTACAGTCTTAATCATTTTTCTTGCCACCCACCTGATGCGAAGCTTTGCATAGAGAAAGAGAAAATATGACCTAGAATCTACCACCAAATCTGTGAACCCAAAGTGCGAAACCGCCGAGCTCCAAATAGCGTTCAACTAGATTTGTATTCCGAGCACAACCTACACGAGGCGTAAGTCCGAAGATGAGTCCCCAGACGGCTAATTCTGCGAAATTACGCGACGGACCTTCCCCGGGATTAGGGCGGACAAATCCGACCAACGGATGATTCAATTTAAATTTGCATAGCCCGTCTAACGTAACAAATACAAGAGATTGATGACGCTTGTACAGGGAAAAATGGGAGCCGTTTTGTTTCGAGGGATTTAAGCGAAATGGTGGGATAATGCAGTTTTAATTCGTGAATTTTTTGGAGGGTTTTGTGTGCGCATATAGATATTTTAGTAACATTTTAAGGTAGTCAGGTTATTAAGGTAATCTTGCATTAATTTAACCCCATGATAGATTGTCGATTGTAGCTCGACGAATCAGTGAGCTGAAGTAGAAATGCTTGAAGAACCGATAACCGTTGGGGAGTTAAGTTATCGAGTGGCGACTACGTACCGGGAAGCGTGTACCGGGCCGTCCCCCTACTAGTTGGACCGACGATGACATCAATGTAGCGTACCATGAATGAGGCCTATGTCCAGCAGTGGACGTATCCCGGCTGATGATGATGGTGAGACATTGTCATTTGGTCTCATATGTTATGACGAGACGAAAACAAATATTTTACGTTACCGAGATAATGATGTTGCTTGAGTTGCGGGTTTTCCGGTGGCGAGGATTTCTGAAAGAGCTAGCACATATTCAAATGATCCTGAAATTAATTTGAACGCTTTTTTTTCTCTCAAGAAAATGCAGAATCCAATAACAAGCTGCAGGTAGGTCCTTAGCAGAGTTGTAAATACGAGAACGGTATATAATTTGAGCGGAATTGTTTTTCATCCTCAACTGTCCAGAACAACCGAGAAAATTACAATTCCGAGCGTTTCACCAGACTCTTAGACGTGAAGTGAGGATTTATTTCTCTCCTATCTCGTCCCTCCATAGGATAGTCGGTTCAGACGTTAAAAAACTCCTCTTCACGCCCCTCATTAACATTTAAAGTACGACAAACGCGCAGTTGCGATAAGAGATTATGCAAATTCCAAATTCAAATTGTTAGTGGGCAGAGATTTGTCCCACTAATCCGTAGCCCTTCGGACTTAATATCTGAGGATTTATTTTTGGAAATTTCACCACTTGTCTGTTATGGATCTGGTTGTGAATGGGTGCTTCTATCATTGGATCGAAAGTTTGTTTCTTAGAGTGGCGATGGCGGAGACCAATGTGTTCCCATTTGGCCTTCATCCCACTACAAAATCTAAAACTGTTCAAGTGCATGTCGGGCCACCCTTAGTGTACGGTTTAACAGGTTTTATAAAAAGTAATTTTGAGTGAAATATAGACACATAGACATATTTTTAACAACAACAAATTTTTTGACAATCTGTTCGGAATTTTCATTTTTACCACTGCAAGAAACTTTTTTAATTTGATCGTCTATTACTCGTTAACCTGTGAAGCCCCGATACCCCACACAATGTGGTAGACGCGAAAAAATATTTCATTTCCAAGTTACGAGTATGCCACCCTTTTAAAAAAATATTCCAAATTTTATTATACCTCTTTGTCGGTGTGATTAATATGTATACCCGTACCAAATTACAGCTTTCTAGTAGTGTCTCTGTGCTAAGGCGCGGATAGACAGACGGACGAGCGAAACTATAAGGGTTCCTTGTTTAACAACGTAACCCTAAAAATCATAACTCTGGGAATATAAAAAATTATGCTCCTCCCTCAGCCTCAATTTTATATTATCAATCATTCAACACCGGAACACGACTGCTGTTTGGCGACATGATTAGATAACATTGCTAGACAGGCACATAAGTGTCCTGCCACCAAACTACAAAGATACTGAACATGCCACTAAATATATAAAGAAATATAATCTAAGTACCAGTCCTTACCTGGACTCTCTCTCTTATGGCAAAAAATGAAAATATTTTATGCCACAAAGACCGGTCCCAAGATGCATTCGACCATCAGCTCCCGTCAACCAGCTCTTCGGTATTAGATGACTAATGAAAGGCGAAAACTTTTAGGTATAGACACTCTCTATTCAAACAAAAACATACATACAATACAAAACATATAAACATCTAAAATTTTCGCTACTAGTTGGCACTAATTTAGCAAGAAGGCTCCCATCTTTCCTTTTTCCGACCCACTGATTGTTAGTTTGTCTAAAATTAGCATTAGTATATCATGATCAGTCGGAAAACATCCACTGCTGAACATAGCATTCCCCCATGACATACAAAACGGGAGCTGAACAACTAAATTTGAAAAGATGGGGACGCTAGTTCCGTATTTCCGTGGGAAAATTCGAAACTATCTTAGTCTTATCACACTGCAAGTTTACAATTCTATGAACTAAATGACATAAAAACTGATACAAAATATGTAAAATTTATTTTTTATATAACAAAGCAATGTTAACAATATTTTAACAGGCAACAATATTTACAGAACATGTCTTGCGTGCAGTTTTCTTCAGATCTCCTAATAATTTCTAATTATGTTCCAGTATATCAAACCTTACGAGTTATATTCAAAATCGTTCACGTAAAGATTTTATTTCTTAAGTACCTGCAAGCAATTGCATTATATGTAACTGACAATAAAATTGTCTAATTTCTGTGACGCTTTAGTTAAAGTAATTAAATTTAACGGATAACAATTATACATATAAATACATAATTCAAATTCTTTACATTTTAATAATATAGTCATAGATTATTTAAAGGCAATTCCAACATTTACCTAGAGTATTTGTAATACTCAAAAAACTTGTGTTATCAAAAAAACTACAGAAAAAAAAATGTTTTTGTCACTTCTTTTTTTTTTCATTTATATTAGACATGCGCCTGAATTAGACGAGCCTGGCTGGCGGCGTGACCTTTTTTGTAAATTTTAGTAGAGGATGTTTGTGAATGTTTTTAAATAAATATTTAACAGAAGCAAAAACATTAAAAAGAAAGAGTTTTATCCGGCCGTCCGGATTGGTAGACTTCACACACACCTTTGAATTTCTTCTCAGGAGTGTGCAGGTTTCATCACGATGTTTTCCTTCACCGAAAAGTCAACAGTAATGATTTTTATCATTCGTACATAAATTCAAAAAAAAAACATATTGGAAATCATTGATATGAGCCAGGATCAAACCCAGACCTCGGGCTGACACTACCCCACTGAGCTACCACGGCTTTTTAGTGCCACAACTCGATACTGCAATACAATGACAGTTTGTGAACGTGATCGGCGTGCGACTTTTAATTTAGTGACATTTTAAGACTAATTAGTTGGTGCTACTGTTGTGCGAACCCCAGGTACATACACAATAATATAATATACTTATGTAATATATATATACGGCAGCTAATAAATTAACAATGACAGTTGATAAAAATTATAATGAAGTAAGATCTTTGGACCCGTTTCAGTTAAAAAATGTAGAACAGAAATAGCTTCACTCATATAAAATATATATCTAAGGGAATGTTACTGTTGTTTCTGTTTATGTAATTGTATATTGTAACATTAATACATTTATATCGTTAACGCACGTTTTCTATACCTGAACTAAATTTGACAGCCCCAAAACTACTAGCATTTTCTATAATATCATAGTAGCACATTGTTTGGGTTGAAAATTGAAATTTAAACAGTTTGTCTTAGTACCATCGTAGTTTAACTAAACATTTCTTATTTTTTAATCAAACAAAAATATTTATGGCGGGTCAATGTACGGATTTCTTCCTGCTTGGCGACCGCACTCTCTTTGACCGAAGTTATACGACCGATAATTTACCAAACTCTCTTATAATGTGATACAATAGGCAGTATTAATAAACCACTCCTGAATTTTAAGGACATATCAATGAATTCTAATATTACCACTGGACAAGTGCACTTACATATCGAGCAGTTAAAATTCAACCACGAATTTTGCTTTGAAAATCCATCCGTAACTCTACTTTAAAAGCCTTCATTTTTCTGGTAACATTCCTACATAAGGTAACGAACGACCTTATGATCTTTGGACGGCTGTACGATTACCCCCCTTTTTCCAACAGGGGTTTGATAGATTTTCCAAATTTCATGTTTCTACCCCAGACAGGTTTGCACTGGACTATAACTCGATAAGAGAAGCCTTTAATTTTGTGAGCGTACGACCGAATAATGACCAATTCGCACATCATAAAGGCGGAATACAGAGTGATTCATTGAGAACTGATTCCAATCCACTCCAACCGTAAGAGTGATTCAGCGAACTTTTTATATCCTTCTGACTGAATGATTCATCAAACCGATTCCAAGTTACACCAATCAAAAGAGCGTTTCAACGAACTGATTCCAAACATACTCTAGTTAAAAGAGTGATTCATTAATACGGACCTGATCACGTATCAGTTATCTTTGTTCTCTCCGGGGGCGCCGACTAAGTACCATCTCGTCCTTGCTTTGACAGCCATATTGCGAACTAACCGCTTCTTGTCGTCTAGTGGTTGTGCCAAGTCGATTAGTATGTCTTGCTTGTATGGAAGCAATAGCATTGTGCGGTACGAATGAGCTATCTCGTAGAGGCATTGCAGTGATTTTATTCTGACGTCCTGAAAAAGAAACACTCGGTAAAAGAATTATTTACATATAACTAGCTTCTGACCGCGGCTTCGCCCACGTGGACACAAAATTAATATAGTACTACGTACAGAACGGACGATCAACGCCTCCCACCGATCCGCGATATCTCACTTCCCCCGCAAGAGACTGACTCACACATGCGCGCGTATACAAACGTCATCCGTTCGTAGTGTGCCCAAAGCCGATATCACATTTGTTCGAAGTGTCCCACGTGTCTTAGGGTGTATCTCATGGGAGATACTCGTTCGATCGGGATAAAAAGTAGCCTTCCTTACCTTTTCAACTATCCTTCAACAAAATACTGACTTTTATTTTAGGTTTGTGAATGTATGAGAAAATGATTTTTTTTAAATTTATCCCATGTTATTTATTCTGCTTGTCGGAGACCAATTCAAAAATTAAAGACCATAAAATCGGTTCAGTCTATCTTGAGCCATAAATTGTGTAACTTACACGACTTTGTTTTATATACACAGACATAATTAGGACATTGTATGTACCGGGTCTGATTACCCATTTGGATACCGATTTTGTTGATGGTAGGGCGTTATTTATGTCCGCCTAGTTAGCTATCACCAAGTTACCTATGACTGCCGCCAAACAGCAATATATCACTGTTGTGTTCCGTAACGAAAGGTAGCAGAGCCAGTAGACATGTGTAAGTGGTGCGAGTAATGCATTACGCGTGATATTACTGTTGCAGCACACAATACTAGACCAACTCAAACATTACTCATTACCTCCGCATCACTAATGGCAGGTATACGTTCTGTACCGCTCACTCGCACCCAGTGCGGCGCGAGCGAGCGCGGGCTCGGATCCTCCGACAAAACCATAAAGACAGATGTAACGCGCATATGTTACTGAAATTATTACAGTATTACTTAGAGGATAAGTCTTATATTCTACGTATTTTTATTACGAGCAAGTTATGTTTAGAGATCATGTTGTCCAATACAAATATTACTATATCAAAAGCAATGTTTGCGCTGTCGCATGGCAGCGCGCGGTGCGCATTTCAGATGATGTTTCGAGTGATGCGTAATAGTTCGAAGTGATATAACGCGGTACGAAAGTAATGGCAAACATTACTTTTAAAAACACTGTCTTGCGTATGGCTAAGAGCAGCGCCTCATTGAAACCCCAAGTACAGTATACATTTTTTTATGTGATAATCGAATACTCACCATAGACTTGACATATTTCGTCAGGTTGACTAATCTGGGCAGTATGGTCTGCAGACTCAGCGCGACGGTCATATTGACGGCCTTCACGAAATGACTCAACACGTCTATCATTACTACTAGGAGATCTTTGTTGTCGTACGACAGTGAATCTATTACTAGCGGTGTGATCTAAAACAAAAAACATTTAATAATGTAATAATACACGTGTGGTCTCGGCTTTAGAATACCAGCTCCCCATGTGTCCCGTATTTACGAACTCAATTTATGTGCGAATGATAAAAATTATTACCGCTGGCTTTTCGGCGAAGGAAAACATCGTGAAGAACCCTGCACACTTCTGAGTAGAAATTCAAAGGTGTGTGAAATCTACCAATACGAACAAGGCCCCCATGACCCATGCACTCTCTGTAGGAGAGCAGGCCTGAGCCCCTGCAGTGTCCCATAAAAGCCGACATAGGGAAAAATTCTAGATGGAATGCATCATCTATTGAGTATTCTTAAGGCTCGTACCACAACAGGAAAAAAGGAACCCTTATAGGATCACTTTGTTGTTCGTCTATCTGTCTAACGAGTGGAGGTATCAAGTTGTAATCAATAACAAATACTCTATCTGTACAAAGTCTGTTTTCTCTTGGAACTGTGGAAATATATCGCTTCTAGGACAACGCAGTAAGAAGATACAGCCATTCATACAGAAATAATTTTCCGTTGAACTAAATTGTAATGATGTGGCATACCTTTTCAACTTCATTATTAAGTACAGTTCTAGGCGCTTTCTCAAGCATATACGCCCAGCAGAGCAGGTAGCTTTCCTTGGTCTTTTCAGGCACTGGACTCAGTTTCCCAGCCATCTCGGAGAACGTTTGAAATATCCTCTGTTTATAGAACAAACTTATTCTGCAGTGGTGTTTCACTGTGAAATAATCTTGGAAGTCAGCGACGATTAACTTAATGGCTTCGGCACCATCCCTGCAGAAATCTGGACTCGATATGGCTACCATTATCTGAAATGTTGTTCATTTTCATATGTTCACTATAAGCTTTACAATCGAATTGTACTCCCTATAAATAATCAAATTCGTATTATAGTAACAGCTACTGATGTAATTCACTCCTGAACAGTCCCTTCTTTAGGAGTTAAAGTAGATGCAAACCCAGGACGTCTTAATCAAACAAGATTTTTTATAAATCAATCAATGAAATAAATTCATTTATTCGCCAGTATAGTCTGTTACAGAAGGTCTTAGAATAAATGCAAATTATTATATACTAGCAGTTGGCCGCGACTTCATCCGCGTGGACTTCAGATATCCCATGGGAATCGTCAATTGGGATAAAAGGCATGTGTCCTTTTGCGGGCCTTCAACTGCCCCTATACAAAAAGTGAATAGCGTGTCGGACCGTACCTTCTTTTTTTACTCGAACGCAGAAAAAACTCACAAAGTAAAATTCTAATTTTGAAGTTCTAGTTTTGAAGAAATCCTATTTTTTAATCTAAAAAAATATAAGATAATATAAAAGGTACAATGAAAGCGGCCTTATCGCTAAGAGCGATCTCTTCCAGGCAGTTAACAAGGGGTAAGTGGTGCTACATAAATAAACATATGTATACAATATACGTATTATACATACATTTAATGGATAAACAATAGTCAAAATAAAGTGGATCAAGAAGAAAAGGAAATCAGAAGAGATCAGGAAGGAAAGAAGAAAAGGCTACTAAGTAAGTCAAGTCATCTTTAGTCATAATACACACTCAAAATGATAAGAAAATGTCAAGTGTCTACCCATTTTGTTTAAAAAGATACAGCCCTGTCACATTAGGACGGACGGGTAGGTTTTTGGGGCACCCTTTGAGAATTGAACACGTAAGAACAGACTGCATAAAAATGGACAAAAAAGATGTAAAAAGGATAAAGATAATAATTTTTTATCCCACCGGTGTGACACTGCAATTACTGACCCGAAATTTTTATTAAAAATTCAAGCCGTTTTGATGTTCACAAAAAAACGAGCAATTCTAAAACCACATACCTTTTGCAGCCAAAACGAGAAGCAATCGCTACCTCTCATAATCAAAGCCTTTGTTATCCAACCGTATAAAACAATCAACCTCGGGCATATATTGACATTATCTCGGTTGCGTGATGATAGATGCTTCTTTAACAACTCATAGAGAAGCTCAAACTGTACTCCATATTCAGCCTTGTTCAGAAAATGTGCTATTAAAATACATGCTTTAGACCTTATAACTTCATTTTCACTGTCTAAAGATAGATGCAAAGACAATGACATAACTTCCCGTAAGTTTTCATTGTCTACTTTTTGGTCAATTGAATTGTACAAGCTTTCTACTATAAAGAAATACATTTCATTAGTTGCACTCTTCAACAATGCTCTCTTCGTATGCTTAGATAGAATCTTTACTTGTTTCTCAACAGGTAAACTTGCTATTGTGTTAGATATTAAGGAAAATCCATGTTCCAAATTATGTATAGGACGTTTTTCTATTTCATTGTTAATCCAAGTCAGTATAGATTCTATTAGACCATGATCACTTTCTATTTGGGTAACTTTCTCAACAGAATACAGGTTTGAGTTTGACATGGTACCTCTTAGAGCCTCAACGACTTTTACAGCCTCATCATCGTTGCTAGAGATCAGTTTTAACATCTGCTCCAATATGACTTTTGTAAAGTCATCAATGCTAGCCAAGTTTGAAAGTAAATTCAAGCGTTTCTGGAGAGCCACTTTGTCTTGCGTCAGATTGTCCAAGTCACATTTCCCTTTGACAACCAAATTCATTATTAGCTCCGGAAACTTGCCGGCCAAAGCGTGAACTGTTTCTATACTGACACTTAGTAAATCATTATCATTTGAAAATTGAACGTTGTAAATCAGGACTTCAACAAAAGGCAGTACTAGTTCAGACTGTAAAATATCTTTGACTCGTATCAATGTTTTAAAGCCTGCTATCTGGAATTCTTTAGCTGGTTCGCTGACAGCTGCTAAGGCGAGCTGCGGGATTTCGTTTACTTGGCTTTCAACTTCATTCAGAACCTTCCAGTGTTTCGCTAAATCATACAATTGCCCGAGGAATTCTAAGCTTGCAATTTGCAATTTCGGTGAGTTTGTTTTATGTGAATAGAACACAATCGCAGCTGGGATCATGATTTTGGTTATAATTATACATGAATCTTTCGATGCATTTGCAGTTGTCAGGAAAACCTTTGAGATTTGTATGAACTGTGATAGCATAGTAGCTTCAGCCATATCTGTTTGCATGGATATGATAATACCTTTAACAAAGTTCTCAAAACCTTGGTCGGTGTTGGCAGTGTGTGATAGTCTGGTCACTAAAGCTGACAAAGCCTCATGAGCTGCCATGACTAATTCATCATCATTCTTGTTCAATATTTCTCTATGGATCGTAGACCACAACGCTTTCAGGAAAGGGCCATAGCTGTCGGTATTGAATGTTTTGCAACTTGCAGTCTGGAAACATAAAATTTTCATTATTATTATCAACAGCTGGGAAACATCTACTGCTAAACATAATCATTGGAAGATCAAATAATAGGGAATATTCAATCAAATTAGATAGGGTTGAATTGTATTTTATAGCATAACGGACACTAAAAGAAATCCCGCGAAAATAACAATACGTAATAATTTTCATTTTCTATTTAGATTTTACAAGAATTTAATGTCTCAAAAATTTAGTTCCTAAAATAGTAAAATGCTTATTAGATCTAGTTTTTCATTACATTTTGAAAAGTTTTTATAGGGGTATATTGCACATAAAAACATAATTTTATGAGATAACTCAAAATATCGACTCATTTTAACGCTCTCACATGTAATGTGACGTCACAAAACACGCTCGATTTATATGGCGCGTTTAAGCACCGCGTGACTAGAGTGTCTTTGTGGCGGGTCGTACTAAAAAAGTATTTGTCGTGTCGAAAAAATAATGATAGAGATATTTATCTTTTCACATGGACTGTCTAATTAGACCTAAACATTTTTTATGGATATTCTCTGTTCCAATGATATAGTTGCATTAAGTGTGACAGACACATATCTTGCTTAGGGGTTCCTATTATATTTACACAAAGTCCTGTCTACTGTGATTATTCCAGATTTTTCTTTGGAATCATCGGAGATAGAGGGGGCATTGTATTTTAGACACATTTTGAATGATAAAAAATAATTAAAAATATGTTTTAAAATTACAAATGAAGTTCATATGATACCCTTATTGAACTAGTGACTCCACTTTTAAAATTACCCCTTATATCCCGATATTATATCCCAATAGGCCCCTTTTGAAATAGAAATATTTTATCAGTTACTTCAGTTGTAGCACCTGTGGTTTACCATTTTGATTAACTATTCCAAATTTTTAAGTCCATGGCAGTAATAGTTCTAAGATAATTAGCTGTGACAGTGTGACTTTGAAGGACAGACACCAGAGTGAGATTATCAGTATCAGGTATCCGTATTATTCACCGGAAGTTTGTAACCCTAAAAAGCTATTAAAAGTTAAATACTCACCAACAACTTCAATGAATCTATTTTCGCTATTTTCAAACTAGAGTCAAGCTTCTCAACTAGTAGCAACAAGCACGGCTCTGCAAACTGTGGTATTGCACACAGGCAAGGCATCAAGGCTGTTGCCAATTCTTGTCTAGACACAGCCACTGGGTCATCAGGAGATGGATTGAAGTCCACAGGAAAGTAGCAGGAGAGAACTTCAAACATTTCTTGAGCAAATTGCCCATTTGACACATCTGATATGAATTTTGGTAGGAATGAGAATAGGAAGAGAAGATTCCGTGGATCACGCTCCCCGTCTATTGCAGTTATTAAGCCAAATATAAAATCTGGTCCCAGTGCTTTAATACCTGAAATTAAGAAACGATTCAAATGTTATTTCAGGTAATATGAATTTTATTTACAGTAGAGCAACAGTAGAGTGTCCATTTTTTACATCCTTGTTTGAAATGAAGGCCAAATGCAAACTCATATACATATAAAAAGTATTACCTGAACAATCAATTAATCTAACTACAAAATTCTGCTGATATACACTACCCACGGCACATGCGTGTGATCAGTCTCACTCTGTGGCTTTGCCCCTGCACCACTGATGGTTCTCATTGGAACTCCCCCCAATTAGTTCTGATAATTATGCTCACTGACTGTGGCTCCAAATAAATATGACATCTCATGAGTTGTCAGGAGGTAGTTGATATTGAAATATATAAATTTATAGGATTATAATACAAAGTGTACTTGAAAAACTGGCAAAGTTTATGTGCAAGTCGCATACCATTGTACTTGTACAGTATTTAATACAAGATGTAGCAAAAAGTGATGAAAAACATATAATTAATACTTATGTGTTTTTTGTAGGGACCCCTTTGAGTCTATTTAAATTGGGGGTTATGATGTTGCAATCTGCCATGTTATTGAGGTTGAAATGTAGTTTTTTTTAAACTAAATTGTTTGTTGAAATTAAAAACTAAAAATTTTTTACTTTAGCAAAAATAAGTTAAAGTAATAAATCTGAATCACAGCAATGTTAATGATCAAATTCAAATTGCAGCCAAATAATGCCTACATTTAAACTTAATCCTGAGTTAACACAATTTTTTATCCTATTTTAAATGTACACAAAAGGAAACTTTAACAAACTACAATTAATTAATTACCTACTTTGATGTTTTAAAAATTGTCATCTAATCCCAGGCTTTAGTATAAGACATTGACACATAAATTAAGACAATGGCCAGCAGTGGAGAAACTTACGTTGTAAATCCTTGTCCATTAACTTCTTTGTAATCATATAGAATCTATATCTATCCTCTCTTACTTGTGACTGGCATGACACTTCTCTGAACAAGGCTACAAAAAACTCAACACACCATTGAATATTATAATTTTTCATATTTATTATAGACAGATATCCCTCTAGGACACATGGTATCACTCTGTAGTTATCCTTTAAGCGGTCTATGTAGAAGCTGGAGATGAATTTCACTTGGGATTCATTTAGATATGCATCTGGGAGTTCAGTTAAGATTTTTGTGAAAAAACGCATTCCCTTCACACGATTCTCCACTTCTTTGCACGTCAAGACACCTGACATATTCTCGACGAGACGCGTTATTTCGAGTCTGTGGCATATTAAATCTGTAACACGTAAAAATATGGTTAAAAACGAGTTCATGACAAAAGTTTCAGGTTAGTTTTACTTGGGACATATTAAGTGAAGTTACCTGCAATAATGCTCTGCGACTGCTTGAAGATATCTTCATTCCTGGTTATTTCATCTGATAACTCGGGTTTAAACCAAACAGGTTCCATTTTAGATATTATTTATAATAGACCCAAGACAAGTCTGACGATCATATAACGGATATCAAATCATATAATTTAGTACCACTAATTACTCAAGCAATTAGACTATATGATATTATTTCTAATATCAGTCCATTTAGATAAAAATGTAAAGCTTTTATTGGAAATATAGCATCGAGAAATTTATTTTAAATTTTTTAGGTTATTTTGAAACTTTTTTTGTTACAATATAATGTCAATTGACAATTTCAAGTGTCAACAAGCTTTTTAAAATTTATTAGTTTTGACAGCGCGGCAGTGAGAATTTTAGATGCTTTTAGTCACCCACAAAGCAAACTGTGCTAGAATTGTGTACTCTTTGACTCCGTCCGACTATGACGTTCAAAGAGTATATAATATACTTGGTGACGTTTGTGGAATGATGAAATTAAATCAAAGGACGAAATAAGCAAAGCACTGAATTTTGGTGTTACTTATAACAAGTGCTACTCAAAAGAAATTGTTAACACTATGTATCACAGGAGCCTGATAGACTTCGTTGTGAAATACCATACACCACGCTTTTTGAATAACCTCGTATTTTTTCCATGCAATGGAAACTCATATTTTGGTAGACGGCTTTTTGTGTCAGCTGCTCCGCTTTCAGCTTCTACCCCTAAAATTCAGTCGCCAAGAAACTTGAGCACGAACACATCAAGATGTAGCGAAGTTTTAGCAGTGCAGACAACGAAAAAGTTCGAAGGCAAATTTCAACTAATGTATACTTGTAAGAAATGTAGCACTAGAAACTCCAAGTTTATAACAAAACTAGCTTACTACAAAGGAGTAGTCATAGTTAATTGCGATGGATGTGAAAACAGGCATCTAATAGCAGATAATCTGAATTGGTTTTCTGATATGAATGGCAAGAAAAATATTGAAGACATTATGGCAGAAAAGGGTGAGACTGTCCAGAAGATTATTTCAACAGATTTGGAGTTTATTGCAAAGGAATTAATGAAGGAACAGGAAGAATTAGTTTTACTTCAAAATTGAATCCATATTATTTAAATTGTATATCTATAATACTGTAATCATGTAAAATAAAAGGTCATCTCTAATTTGTTTTTTTTATTACTTTCACAGTTATACAACAATAAAATCATAACTGGCTGAGTGCCTTCCGCACCCACCAAATTGTTGGGTAAAGCTGTAATGGTGACAGGACCAACTGCATCAAATCCAGTTAAGTGTTTTTCCATGAAACCATGTAATGCTGCACCATGTGTTTTAATAATTAAAATATTGATTTGTCTTCTGTATTGGTTTCTGACTATGCCACTTAAATGCAAACCAAATTAATTTTCTTTCAGTAGAATCAGCTTTTTTGGAACTGTGGTCTGATTCAACGAGCATGTACTTAAAGCGTAGTTTCTATCGCCCTTTCTTTGCAGAACACTTATATGATAAGGTAGTCGATTGACAGCAATAAATATTAGCTACAAATATACTTTAAATGAATTTGACTTTTGGTAGCAGAACCATGGGAAATGGACAATAAAATAATATAAGATTACATGGTTTATTGAAGATTCATTCACAAGATTATAACCACATACAAGGATCATATAACAAAATATAGATCAAGAAAATCTTATAAAATCTTGATGTTGCAATTCTATATCTAAAAATACCAACAGTTTATTTATGTACTTGTAAATGTCTTTAAATTGGCACTAGCTGGTAAACATGTATTCGATGAATATTTAAAATGTATATCTAAAAATATAAGGCACATAATAATCACATATAATACTTATACAATAATCTCTTATAAAAATCTTGTGCGTTTAAAAAGGTTTACACTTTTATTATATTGGTACAAATTACACACCTAATCTGTAATGAAACCCAAACCTAGAAAGTTTTAAAAACTGTATAAAATTTTCAAGTAAAAAACATACCAGATCTCATAATGTTCCTATGCTAGCTTTCCATAGTTTTCTTATGTACTAAGGACCTGAGTCTGTATTTAAAAAAATGGAATGCAAAACAGTCTCATAACTGGAATAAGCAAATAAATTGCATTCAAGCTTACAGTTTAAAACGAACATGTTGAATTGAATCTCTTCAATTTACACTAATGGTGTCACCACTAATTCAGTCTTTAATACAAATATCATTCAAATTTTTAAACTCTCTTCGGACGGCTTACAATAGCATAATCAGTACCGTTGCAATTGTTATGATTCACTTCTTCCAAACCTACTTGATTTTGTAAAGCTTGGGCTTGAGCTGCTGTTGGCACTTGTGGTCCAGGTGTGTTTGGTTTCCGTATCATTCCATATCCTAAATGAGAATCATCAGCCAACCTAGCAGTCTGCATCACATTTTCAACTTCATCATAATCATTCCATGTATCTTTACATTTCGGTTCACTCAATGCCAATGTAGTAGGTCGTGCTTCTATCTTCTTGTATCTTGCAGACTTATTCAATTTACTTGTAGACCCAAAATACTGTAATCTATCATAGTTCTCATCTTCAGGGTCAACAACAGGGCTAGGCAAAAGGATAATTCTAGAAGATTCTGGTCCTGTGCTGTTTAAGTTATCTTGTGACCTTGATATGAGTTTTAAGCAGTTTGGATTATCTCCCAAATTAGGTGTAAATTCTGTGTGATCTGGGTCATCAATTCCTAAAGTTTTCCATGCTTCACTACGTACTTCCACTTTGTCATATGGCACAGAGGGAGGACTTTCCCTTTTGACTTGTTCAATTGGTTCATAGTTGTCAAGCTTCTTGTATCTTCCAAAGTCAATACTCTCATCAGTTGAACTCTGATGGTCTTTGTAATTATCCAGCTTTTTATATCTACCAAAATCAATACTTTCATCAGTTGAACAAGACAGATCTTTGACTATCCCTTTGGGAGGGTTAATTATTTTTCTGGGGGGCTTCTGTGGCTTCGGTTTTAAGGCTGGCTTTGGCATTAACAAAGGTGCTGTGTCTCTTTCGGAAAATGAGCTTTGCTGACTCGAAACTGATGAAGTCTTAAAAGAAAGAGAACTTAGATTCAAATCATCAGGTCTTGCAGCAACTAATGGACTTCTTGAACCAGGAAATAAATTGATACTTGACTGAATATTAAATTCACTGTGTTCTGGACTGTTCAAGTTGTCATTACCAATCATTTGTTTCATCGTCTTCATTTTCAAAGACAAACATTTAAAAATCTCAGACTGATTTGGATGTTCCAGGTGAAATATACCTTCACCAGTATCACATTTCCTTCCAGCTTCAAATGTGAATTTACCCTGTCTATATCCATATCTCCGTATGTACCTATATGGCCAAGTAGCATAAAGTTTATTATCATTTAAGTCTCTTAATTCGATAGCCGTTGTAGTAAGTAAAAGTAAGTATCTCATTGATTCCAAGCCACATCGTGTAGATGCATCAGAAGAGCATAACTTAACTGAGAATACTCCTTCACCAGATGAGCAATATAAATCGTTGTCTTCATCACAACATATTGGACTTGAATCGCTTCCTTTAAAAGCTACAGATTGTAGTGCATTCACCCACTCTAAGGTCTCAACTTCAGAAGGGCAGCTAACTTGTTGTGTATGTGACTTAGTAAGTATAGTTATAGTGGTTGGACTAGAATGTGTTATTTTGATGCAATTCTCTAGTGTCAGGATCTTGGGAATGGCACCAGATGTAACTTCCTCCTTATGGTCATAAATTTCTAGCCTTTCAATTCCTTGTTTACTGGAATTGAAGAGTATACAGTGCTTCTGTTGCCAGTTTTTCTGAAAACAAAATGAATCATAAAACAATTGCTAGAAATTATAAATTTAAGTGGACCAAAGTGCCGATAAGGTTTATTTCACATTAAAACGTATGGAAATGAGAAGGGAGCCGAGGTAAAAGTTAATCGGATATATCAAAACAACTAGCCATCTACTAGTGAGTCATTCGAAAAACCGTAATGTCGTAACTATACCAGCACGTGTTACGCAAAGCGGATTAGGTAAACTCTTTCAGTATAAACACAGTAATATTTTTATGTAAGAATTAGCAATATTCCTCACCTTTTTGGGAAATTTGCTGAACATATTTCCTCCGGCAGGTGGGAATAATAAACAGCCGGACTTAATTTCATCGTCCTGTTCCATCTTAAATATTTGGCCGTACGTGTAATTTATGACTTGAACACGAAGTATTAACACAGAAAAACATATCAATCACTTAGAAAACCACAGCTTTACTTATGAGTAGGAGAAATTTCAAAGAAACGGAACTGACAATCGTCGTCGTGAAACAAAGCCGCCATTTTAATCATTTTTTAAAAATTTTCGTTCAAAAAAAGCTATTAACGTCACTGACAGTAAACAGCATATATCCGAACTACATTTCCGGAACGAAATCGCTAATGTCATATGTTGAACGTTTATTATCCGACCGTCATGTGTCAATTAATACTGTCAATTTTCGTTTTCACGTATGCGGGTGTCGCTTGGTGGAGTGTCTATAATTAATTATTTTTGTCTGATTTAAGCATTACATAGCTATTTCCAATTACATTCGAATCTCTATTTCTATTATCAATATGTCAGGCAACGTGAATCCGCTAGCAGGAACGGCACATTTGTTGGATGAGCTGGACAGTATGTTTCTGAAACTAGCAATGTTTTTGTTGTGCTTTAAAAACATATTTATTGGCAAAACGGTTCTTGTTTCATGAAGAAAAACTAATGGTGCTGCTGCGCGACGGGAGAACCTTGATTGGATACTTACGCTGCGTTGATCAGTTTGCGAATTTAGTTTTGCATAAAACTATTGAGAGGATTCATGTTGGGAAAGAATACGGCGACATACCGCGAGGAATATTCATTGTTCGCGGAGAAAATGTGGTGCTTCTGGGAGAAATTGTACGTATTTTGCATGTAAATAATTAAATACATTTTAAAAACTATCCCCTAACTTCTATGTCAATCAAACTTTTAATTATTTGTCCCAAAATCTTATTAGCTTCCCAGTAAAAATTCTTCTAACTTGTAAACATGGATTTCAGGACACAGACAAAGAAGAAAACCTACCACTAACAGAAGTATCTGTAGACGACATCCTAGATGCTCAAAGAAGGGAACAAGATGCAAAAATAGAACAACAGAAATTACTCTCAAAGGCTCTCAAGGAGAGAGGACTTAATATGCTAGCAGATCTCGGACATGATGATATGTTTTAGCATTTAGATTACTATTACCACCATATTTTGTAAAATAAAAAAAATTGCTATCACTGCTGTCATTTTTTATGTACATAAAATTCATTATTCAAAACAAGTGCATGAGGCCACGGTACATATATTAGTCTGTGCATGAGGCACTGTGATTGTAATAATTGGTGCACTGTGCCTGTCAGATGCAAAGAATATAATGTGACTTTGCAGGATTTACAGATGATATAAAACTGTGTTATGTGCATAGAGTTTTCAATTGGCTTTTATCTTGTTCATCTTGCCTGATTCCCGACAATTAGACTTTTGGGTGGATAACATGCTATTTTCTGTTTTATTTTCAACTCATTCATTAACAGATCAACAGTTAACACCGCTGTTTGGCGGCAGATATAGATAACATGGCTAGGAGCATTTAATCACTACGTTTAACATGGTTTCATAGATAGATCTGCAACTCTTCTCTCATCCAAAGAGTATAGTTACTATACCATCTTTCCGCAATAAATAAAGTGATCGGCACACAGGCAGTATCCCACACATACACCAGTGAGTATATCCTCTTTGCATCACACATGCGCGTGTATACAAACGTCATCCCTTCGATGTATGGAAATGGAAATGGAACCGATATTATGACATATGAAGTGTACGGCTAACACGTAGTGATTTACTTTCAGTGTGTATGGCCTATGCCACTGAGCAAGTAAATCACTACGGCCTATGCCTCTTGCCAGTGCCTCTGGCAGAATACCTCTAGGAGCATTTAATCACTACGTTAAATACCTTATAATGCAAATTAGTTATATACTAAGTTCGTAAATGTGTCAGTCTGTGATGGAACTCATGCATGCTTGTGGTAAATGGCGAATGAATTGGTGAACTAGAAATAACTTATGGTATAAAATTACTTAGCTGCGTAAAATGAAGCGACGCTATTGGAAACGTTCATAATTTCATAAAACTTTGACCAAATAAATATTTTATAATCATTTGTTGTTATGGTATTGAATTATTGATACGCGACACTATTGTTCAACAGTGCATGACAGGCATCGTTTCTCTTTTTGCTTGCTTCTGTGTCGAAGTTTTTCCTGTTTTCATTCAAACTGAAAAAGATTTATGTAAACGTTTTGAACGATCTCAATGTGACCGTTTTTTTGACAAATGACATTTGAAAACAATGAAAGTCCGCATTTTCATTTATAATTACATATAAAAAATATTGCGATTTTGACTAGAATATATGGTTATTTTTTATCAATATTAGTATACTATTAGTATTGAAATGAATGTAAATACTTTGTGTAAAAAATGAGCTCTTTTAGAAGTGTTCCCTGCAAGATATTTTGTTGTTAGTGTCCGCCTTTTAGTTTGTATGTAAAATGACTTCTCCAGACTTATTATTGATAGAAAGACTGAGAAATGAGAACGTAGAACAATTCTTTACGTTAGTGCGTATGCATTTATCTTTTGTGGTGGATATAAACACGGACGAGTAAGTGTGAATTTTGTATTTTAATTAATAACATCCGTACGACGTACATGGGAGCTGACAACTTTCCTTTTATTCATTCAAACTTTATTTTCCAGTGTTGATAGTTCAACAGACAAACCAAAGCAGTTTAGGTGGAACTTCCACAAAAAAACAAAGAATACCAGTTCAAACTCTAGTCAAAATATTGGAAATAGCGCAAAGAATAATGCAGAAGGCACTTCTATCACTGAGGATGGTATTACGAGGCTGAATGAGTTGATAGATTTTCTATCAAAACCTGAAAGTAAGTTTTATGATGATGGTAGACTACAGAATTGGTTGTCATGTGGTTTATATATTGCAAAAAAATTAACTTGAACTTAGAAAAAATGCCGGATATCTAGTATTTTGCCAAATCACTATGCGTTCATGATGGTTTATATAGCTATAAATGTAATTTAAAATTATTATTTTAACTACTTCCTGCTTTCATTCAAATATAGTCTCTTAACTGTGAACTGATGGGAAATGTAATATGTAAAAATGTTAAAGTAGTAGTAGTTCAGAGTTCAACACTACACTTGCAGATGTCACACAAGAGGGTATATTCCGTCGCACTGGATCCCTCTCTCGGCAACAGGAGCTCCGCCAGCTCTTGCAAACTGGGACCAACCTTGGCCTGGAGGACGGGAAGTTCTCAGTTCATGATTGTGCATCTGTCCTAAAAGGATTCCTAGCTGAGTTACCACAACCGCTGCTCATGGATCAGTATTATCAGACTTATTGCACTTTGGCAGGTAAAAAAGAATTAAGTATGTATTTTTTGTCCAGAACTCACTAATTATGTA
This sequence comes from Carcina quercana, assembly GCA_910589575.2. NCBI lineage: Eukaryota > Metazoa > Arthropoda > Insecta > Lepidoptera > Depressariidae > Carcina > Carcina quercana. The sequence goes on along the minus strand of OU342437.1, from coordinate 12,966,344 downwards.
TTCATTTATTGTAATTTTAAGTAATATATAATAGGTAGAGCAGTGGAAACCAGTCATCCAGTGTTCTACTCATATTTACCAGGAATATTATCTTTTGCCTTACATTTGCGCCGCGACATGCTGCAGTTGTCAAGTTGAGGATGACATTGAGATTTGTCACTTGTCGCGCAGATTTACGATTTGGGATGTAATTTAATATTTTAGACACTAGAGATCTTTTTAGGGTTCCGTGCCCAAAGGGTAAAAAAAGGGTCCCATCGTTGGATGCCATAAATCCAGATGGGTTTTTATATGGCTTTATATATGAGAAATAGAAATAGTTTATTCGAAATATGAGGAGTTCATTGTCTGCGGGCAGGCCATTGTTGGCAATTAATGATAATTATTTCATTTTCTTGTATTGCACACCTGATAATCTGTATTTCCATATGAATTAACTCTAGTAATTCTTATTCTAGATAAATAAAACAGTCAGGTCAGTTCACCATTCATAACTCAAGAACGGATGAACAAATTTTTATCATATTTGTTTTTTAAAATTTGCCTCTGCCCCAAATGGCAGAATAATTAATAAAACATGGGGAAAAAATCATTTTCTCATACATTCACTTCCTAAAATAAAGTTAGAATGACTTTATTTTTTGTAGAGATAACGACATAGACTACTTTTTATAGTGATTGAACAAGTAGTTCACATGGGATAAATCCTAAAGTCCACGCAGGGGAACTCATGGGCAGAAGCTAATGTATATATTGATAATGTAATTATGCCCACAGCACAATACCCACCGAATGCTGAATCATCAGAAACGAAGCTCCTGACAGCACTCCAACTACTGCTGCTTCTTCTCACTCCATCTCATAGAAGCTTCCTACAAAGACTTCTCACGCTACTGCTCCTTGTAGCTGATAATGAAACTTCTAACAGAATGTCTCCTGATACCCTAGCAACTATGTTCACACCACATCTGCTATGTCCTAGAAAGGTGAGATATTATGGGTCCCTAGAAAAAGAAGAAAATAATGATGAAAGTGTCACATATAAAGATAAGACTCCTTTAGCTTTTAAGGCCATTGATTTGATAGTGGTCCATTAGGATGCTAAGAGAATATTGCGATGGTTTCCGAAAAATATAAGAAAATACTACTACTATTCCCTAGAAAGGTACTGTATCCTAGAAAGGAATGATGACCATGATCAACCATTTGACATATCTATAACCACAGTACTGTTATTCTTTGTCAGCCAGAAATAATATATGTTTGGGGTATACAGAAATCATAAATTAACGCGTTCAAAAATAACTAAGGCGCAGATGCCCAAAAACAATTGTATGATTCCCACACAATTATTAGGTTGATGTACTGTTCTCTTAAGGTATGTACTGCCTGCCATAGGATGAAACAGCATCCTCCACTAACACAAAAATACTCTAACCTTGATCCCGGATCCTCAGGAGCTCTGGTGTCTTGTCTCGTTCTCAGGGCACATATCACAAATCACTTCATGGAAGTAAATACAAATAATGGTTTTCTATCAATGTTCAATCAGGCATATGATGCGACTGTCAGCCGCGGCGCGCGAGCCTCCCTCCAATCCAAACGAATTCGAGGTTTTGACTGCCGGACATTTTCTCATAGGTCAAAGTTTGTCAGCGGTCCCTGAATTTAATATTGAAAATGTACCTATGAACAGACTGTCTCGATGGCAAATCCTTCAAAAGTATTCTCAGTCGTTCTGGAAGCGCTGGTCTAATGATTACTTGCATACTTTGCAAGTATTCATCCTCTAAAATGTTCATCCTTTAGAGGTATAATTATCTACCAAAAAAACATACCGTCGTATTTTGAACCTCTTTCTTTTTTGAAGTTATTTGAAAATTCTCCAAAAATGTGAATAACCATTGCATTTAGGTGTTTCATTTAATTTTAATTGTTTTTAAAGAGTTTGTAATAAGCTTCATACATTTCCCGCGCGCCCGTTACGTCACGATTTGTATAACTATCGATTATGATGTTCAAAGTGTGTTCTGTTGCAGCTTTCCCCGGAGACGTTCCACACGGACGCGGTTGCGCTCTCCCCAGTGATCAGCTTCATGATCCGTCACTCTCGGCGCGTGTTGGAGGCGCCGCAGCAGCTGGCCACTGACGCCGCCGCCTACTTCACCGCTAGGCAGAAGAAGCAACACCAATCGACAGACGTTGATCTAGACGAGAGTATTACTGACAAGTATGTTCCATATATTCTTCAGTACATTTTGCGACATTAGTACGTTTAGGGGTGAGGTGAGGTGGGAGGTACAGATAAACATACTAAAAATATTAAATGATATGTACGGTAGCACATAATAATGCTCTAAAGAGTATGTAAGCTTGATTCGAGTTTTCCAATTTTTCCTTTGTGCTTTGTGTACTACAAAATTTTGCATTTACTTGCGAATTTAAAAAAATATTTAAGCCATAAATGGCCTTGATTTCTAAATGTGTGGATTTTAATATTGGACTCGCAATATGAAAGTCCTGGGTTCAATTCCCAGTGGGTTCGGTACTGGGTTTGGTTGGTGGTATGTCATTTTCTATATCTGGCCTGGCTAGCTATCACCATTTTGCCTAAGTCTGACGCCAATCAGCAGTGTTAATAGCACTGTTGCGTTCAGGTATGAAAGGTATCAGAACCAGCCCATCATTTGCTTGAGGCTTATATGTGAGAACGCTTTCCATCCAACGGCTTTATTAATCATAGAATGGGGACCTGTTGGTATATCCTTTTGATTTGGAGAATTGGGCTATTAATTAGTTTCTTCATTTCTGATGTGGATTCTTGTGAATATACAACTGAATGTTTCTTGATAAACTTGCAGCATTCAAGGATGTAGATAGAAATAAATGTAAGTATGACATGTTTTATGTAATGTCCATTTTGTCTATGTTTGTCGAGATCTTAATTTTGACGTAGTAGATTAAATTTTTTCGCAGCTTCAAGGGAAGCAGAGATTACAGGTCTTACACATAATGTGAGTGTTCCTGAGGTATGGGGGAGGTACGGGAAGGGTGACAAGTGGCATGTCGCGTGACGCCCGACTGAAGTTATGCGTCGTTTGACGTTCCGTATACACATCCTCCCGTACTGCTCCCGTACCTCAGTTATGCGTTAGGCCTGTATTTGATATTAATTGATAATTAACTTGATATGGACAAAATAATGATTGGAAATGGAATTATAGTGTCGCGAAATGAATGTCACTAATGTACAATCTTATTGTGAGCTACAATAGCCGTTACGCAGCTAATTGTCCCTAGATGGCGCTTTGAACAATAATTGAAAAATAGTGTTTAAAAATGAAAATTGTGATTCTCTACGAAGTTGGATGTAAATGATACTCATTTTGTGACAGTATAATACGCTGTCATTTTTAGATAATTATTGCACAAAGCTAGCAACTCTTTTTAAAAGATTATGGCAACAGAAATTCAGTATGAAACTTTTATCGAGCGAATAATTTTAAGCGGTCAAGCGGTATTGACCGTTCAGTCTTCGTGACAGTCAAGAGGTGAGTCCCGAACTTGGAGTGGAGTTTTTATTAACCTTGGCAGTCAGTGGTTTAGACAATTGAAGTTTAAATGTGACAAATCTTACTCCAACCGCTCTCATGCATCTAATGCTATCCGGTTGGTTCTTTTTTAAAGTCGCATTTAACTATTTTACAGGACAGCCGCGAATACAGTATACACATTCGTGGACCGTCACCGAACGCGCGCCGAGAACGAAACCAACCCCACCGATACTGCGCTTGCGCAGCTCTACGCGCACATCCAGGCCCTGCCGGACTCGCAGCACAAGCGACGACTCATCAAACACTTCAACAGGCAGAATGGATACGGTGAGACTGCTTGTTGACTAGAGAGAGACAGAGAGAGCTTCTGCTTACTAAGTACGAAGGACCTATCGTCACTTACCATCAGGTGAAATGAAGGCTAAGTGCAAACCTATCATACTTTTAATACTTTCTATTTTAGTTTCTATAATTCGAACTCATGGAAATGATTATTTTCAAAGATTTAGATTATTATAAAATGATAAAATATTTATTTATAATATTATTTATAATTCCTTTATGCTTTAAAATAAATATATTTTGAATGGTTCAAATAATATTATTATTATTAATATTTTTATTTATAAATAGAACATAGTATTTTATTTTATCGTTTCGGAAGACTAACAGCTAATAATATAAGTATAACATAACTAGTTGACAGAAAGCCTATTACAGGTCTTCGATAATAAACCATTGATATTTTTTACGAAAAGTGAAATACTTACCTAACATAAGGTTAAAGTAAATTACGTATACAGTTTTTTCTGCTTCTAACAGCGTAGCGCTAGTAACTTCTACACAATGTAACAACATGATATATATATATATAATCATCAGCCGGGAAACGTCCACTGCTGGATATAGGCCTCCCTCATGGTACGCCACATCGACCGGTCCTGAGCCACCTGCATCCAGCGACTCCCCGCGACTCTAACCAGGTCGTCGGTCCACCTAGTAGGGGGACGGCCTGGTAGACGTTTCCCGGTACGTGGTCGCCACTCGAGAACCTTTACTCGTCGAGCTATGTCTATATATAGTTAAGATAAATAATAATTAGATAAAAAAATAACTCGTCTAGTCGAAAAACGCTCGACTCATTTTTCGCCTTACTAACGCAAGTAGTAGTCGCATAATATGATGTGTAACATCTGACATCTCAACTTGGTTATAAACAATATAACAATTAAATTACATGTTGTTAGCGCCATCTATTGACAAATTAAAATAGCTTGATGTAACCAAGTAGTGTGCGGTTTGGTATGAAATTCATGTTACACACTGCCGTCACATTTTACGAAATCGCCTACACATTGCAGGAAAGCGAGAGGAAAGATTACACATAAAAAATACCTTATAGCTGGGTCCCGTTTTTAAGTATTATTTTTGAGCTAATATTCTATAATAAAATACAAGTATAATATAAATTCGTCCGTTTTATTGTGTAACTGACTAAGCTAATAATAACAATACAAATTACGTTACACTTCAGGAACCCCTATACAAATACAACGGACAGGGAAAGTCGCCGGCTCGCGTAGTTTCGGCGACTCCATCAAGCGGCACATCTTCCAAAAGGGTCTGCTCAACAAAACACCAAAGAAAGGATCCGGTTCCGCCATTAATTCTGTTGAAGAGGTATGAACAGTTTGCAATCAGATATCTTATTTCATCTCGATTTATGACAAATAAAACAAGCATTGTCAGTAATGAAACATGTACTATTAGAACAGAAGAAGGGGTCGAAAAGGGGAAAACAAAAATGAGCTTTACTATAGTTTTTTTTATTTCTATCTGAGGGTACCGGGTTCGAATCCAGCCGTGTACTTATGAGTTGTTTTTCAATTCAAATACATTATCCGATTGATTAACGGTGAAGGAAAACATCGTAAGGAAACCTGCACACTCCTGAGAAGAAATTCAAAGGTGTGTGTGAAGTCTACCAATACGCACTGGGTCCGCGTGGTGGACAATGGCCCATACACTCTCTGTAGGAGAGTAAGCCTGAGCACCTTCAGTGGGGACCTAATGTAGGCTGTTGATGATAATGGTTTATATTGTGGTTTATCATGTCGAATCTAGGAAGGATTCTCTAGAATTAAGTCGCCGATTTCATGTTGAAAACACTGATTTAGAGAATTGACACAAGAAGTATCGGTTAAGTGTTGGGTCCTATATGTACGGAATAAGTTGTCCGTAGCTCTGTCCCTTTCTGTCGCTCAGAAACATCGTTGGCCAGAATGAGAAGATAGCGTGCTAGCGCTCACACTTCTCAGCATCCAAGAGGGGAACGACAGCCACGCTACCTTCACACTCTAGCGAACGATGATTCTAAGGGACAGAAAGGGATAGAGCCATGCTCCAACCCTTATCAGACCTATTAAAGTGCAGTACACGTCAGATTTAACATATTGCGTCTATAATTTTATTTCTCAAAAAGCATTCAACGCATGTCCATGTTATACATAAACTTAACTAACATAACCAGCTCATGCATTGTGTTGTCTCTCTCACTAACACCTGTATACCTAACTTTCTGTCTCGTGCTTAACGCATGCCTCATTTACAGAAAACCAAAAGAAAATTACGTTATACGGACGACAGCAAAATCGAGGTTTGCCACAAGAACATAGTACTCAAAAACTTAGCTAACAAAATAGCTAACTCTGAGTCGTTAGATGACAACGAATACAATTCAGATACTAGCAACGACAGCACTCTATCTGATGGAGCGTTGAGTACAAATAAGAAACGTAGTCCAAAGTTTGTCTCTGAACCGAACTTGAGCGTTTTAGAAGGCGAAGAAACACCTAAAAACACTAAGAAAAGAACTAGGCTTTTCCGCTCTACAGCTACTTCGTCTCAAACGTTGAATAAGAAGTATCAGAAACGGCAACCAATACGTGGTACGCCGACTTCTTGCGTACCTTGCTTTGACGAGCAAGATACGGGGTCAGAAAATGACATTTCATGTCCGGAAAATTCTGAGAAAGCAGTGGAAACGCCTAGAAGATCTTCCGAGGAGAAATTGCAATATTTGACCAGTACTCCTGGTGGGACCGAGGCCGATTTCGATGAGGGTTGTTCGACTCCGTATTCGGTAAACTTTAGGCGAGCCTCCATGTCGCCTATAACGAAGTCCACTCAGAAACTGTGTAAAGCGATGCAGGTTTGTTATCAGGCTTTGTTCTTTGCATGTGTGTTTCATGTTCATTCGTTTGTCATATAACTGTCTTGTTCTTATTTTTGTGCATATTGCAGTTTGGCATTTGAAGGTTTGCTGCACATTTAATGCAATATGTTTTGTTGAATTAAAACTTAATAGGTATTTTTGTGTAGGTGATTGAATATTTATTGAAATCGTACACAGCATCGTATAAAATTTAAAATATCAAATTTTTAAAATTTAATTTTTACTCGGGTTTTACATCATATAAAGGCCCCCCAAAATTCCGAAAACCAATTTACACTAATCGATTTTTTTAGGTATAGTTGTTCATTACACTGTTAATATATATAAAAACATATAAGCACTCAGAGATAACTCAAATATTGTTAAAAGTTTCATACATTTTGACGGTCCAACGCACTGCCCAGGGTTTCCCAAACTTATATGTACTGTGAAGCCTGTTAAAATTTGTCATTTTTTACGACGCCCGTTAACTCAGTCCCACTAGGGACTTGGCTAGTGGCTGGCACTGGTGGCTAAACTAGCCTAATTGCTTTCAGAAAAACTATATTTGTATATTTGTAATTTTTATTACAAAATAGTTTCTAAGGGACAGCGAAATTGTTGTTTCTACTATACTCCAAGCATTTTTTTAAATATATTTACTCACCTTTCAAAATTTCCCATGATTTCCACAAATAATTCAGAATCAAAATTAGCCAAATCAGTCCAGCCGTTCTCGAGTTTTAGCGAGACTAAGGAACAGCAATTGATTTAACAAAATAAAGATGGAATGAAATATTTATTTTACTGCTGACTGCCAATGAGACACCCTATTTCTTTATTCTAAACGAGTCTGGGGTCACAAGATAGCTATAGTGTCCGTAGGAAATTCATCCACCTTCAGTGGACGCTGTAGATCCTGGCTAAAATAAAAAAAAGACGTGTGGCACTCGGGGACTGCCGCGGTAAAGCTATTGCATAGCATTTTGTATCAACTTATGAAATTATAATTATTTATTTATTTTATTTATGATTTTTGATGATTATAATTATAATATTTAGCTAACATAACGGATTTGCTTTTCTATATCAAATTACATACTATTATACTTAATAAATTATAAAACAGTAATACGTCTAATCGCACGCACACAACGCCGTGTGGAAGACTGCCGTTACAGAATTTCTCGATTCGGTCCCCGCGCTCAAGGCCCGCGATAGAAGCTATGCAATAGCTTAAAAACAGTAATAACAGTGGGAGCGGAGAGGAGGTGGGAATGCCAATGAGATCCTGTGCTTGCTTTTCTGAGCATAGCTTCTCAAAACTTCTCATCGACCCACGACGCCCCTGGGACAATGCTGCGACGCCCAGTTTGGGAAGCCCTGGCTTAGCCGTTAAGTCACACCTATGTATCGATTTGTAAAGAGCGTTTTAGCACCATCATCATCAGCCGGGAAACGTCCACTGCTGGACATAGGCCTCCCTCATGGTACGCCACATCGACCGGTCCCACGGTGGTTTTAGCACCACGTGATTAGAATCTCGTACTCTCGTTAGAGTCTCGCAGAATGCGTACCGGGAAACGTCTACCAGGCCGTCCCCCTACTAAATGGACCGACGACCTGGTTAGAGTCGCAGGGAGTCGCTGGATGCAGGTGGCTCGAGACCGGTCGATGTGGCGTACCATGAGGTAGGCCTATGTCCAGCAGTGGACGTTTCCCGGCTGATGATGATGATTAGAATCTCTTTTCGACGTGTTATATTAGGAACCGTATTAATTGTATCGAAAAACCTTTGGCAGAGCTATTGGTCTTTCTACATCTACCCTATTACTAATCTTATTCCACACTTACCGCCAGGAATCAATAATGACGCCGCGCTCTCGCAAGCCGCTTATAATAACATCAGAACAACGGGACAGTCTACCTGAGACGACTCAAGACGCTAAGGAGAAGTCCGCCTGCTCCGACGCAGTCTACCAATCCATGTCTCCGAAGAACGACAGCGATTTCGTCTCTTCTGATGACGACATGATGTCCAGGTCGTCGTTCTCTTGTGAAAGGTAAGAACAGTTTGTACCTAGGCCTTGAATTTTCGGACATAATAATAGCACACTTTGTGATTTTGCGCTGATGTTCACACACTGCAAAAGTACTTTTGTCCTCTGTTATAAATTATATACGGGAATATGCTCAGAATGTTTCCATATGTTTTTGCCACAATTTTTTAAAATAGAGCTGGCATTGATAAGTAATTACCTTAAATAGGAGATCGGTTTATAGTTTCGCGAAATGAATATCATTATAGTCAGTTACAATAGTCGTTATGCAGCTAATAGATGGCGCTTTGAACAATAATAAAAAATGATGTGTAATAATGTAAATTGTAATTTTCTTTGAAGTTGTTTGTTAATGATACTCATTTCGCGACATTACTATCCGATGTTCTGTTTCTAGATTAATTACTGCACAAAGCCAGGTAACAGGTTCTAAAAGGTTATAGTAAAAGAAATTAAGTATGAAACTTTTATCGGCGATATCATTTAGAATTTAGAAAATAAGCTAAGATTTTTCACCTATTTTTAGCCACACATTTATTGATCCATTTTGTGTTTACATACTCGCTCCCCAGACTCAACAGCTCATTTAGCAAAGTGCCAAAAAAACTAGAAATAAAACATTGATAAATTAATTTTCAGATCGAATCTTTCCCACTCGTCTCTACCGCGGCAACCATTCGACGCCCGGTCTTCATCAGCCGACGTCAGCCCGCTCCGCTCAGAAAACACCCGCTTTGTAATCAGCCACGATCGCCCCAACATCATGGAGGACCTAAACACAACCCTATGCGGCTCAGAACTGCTTCCAAACTTCAAAATATCCCACGAAGTCACCAACTTCTCTACAAAATCCCTCACAGAACCGTTCAGAGAATATCTACTTAGCAGATCGGTATTGACTGCTACCCCGATAGATCTATCTATTCTGAATAAATCTACGGATACAGAAGAAAAAATCACTGAATCCCTTCTTTATTGTTTGGATGGTAACGTACCTTCAGATTTGACTTCATCGATTGGTAATTTAGCGGTCGATAGAGATGTTAGTGGTAGCAGGTCGCCGTTTAAAAGTATGAGTAATTATGACAGTATCGATAGGAGCCCTAACAGGAAAAGGTGCGCGTCGGTTTCGAAAGAAGCAGTTTCGGAAAGCAAGAAAGTATTTGTTGAGAAAGAGAATTTGATAAATAAGAATTTTGAGTTACGTGAAACTGATCTCTGAAAATGATATTTTTTATATATTTATTTAATGCTTGAAATGAAACGAAATACTTTTCTACTTAATTCATTTTACCATTATCTTTTGAAATATAATAATTGGCAATAAAAAGTATATGTTGAGAAATAGTACAGAAAGTATCATGGTAGGAAATGAATTTTACAAAGTACCACTTCAATGTATGCTACAACAGACGTTACCCTAGATCCCACTAGATGGCGTTTTTTAATAATAACGTAAATTGTGCAAATTTTGCTGTTGTGATGTTCTTTGAAATTGTACTTTAATTATATTCATTTCCTACTGATTTAATAATTTTAGATTGTTATGGTTGGTCAACCACCTCCGTGGCCTAATGGCTTCACTCTTCCACTTACGATTCGATTCACAGTATCTATCGGTACTCGGTTTGGTTGGTGGTATTTTCTCGCTCGCCTGGCTGGCTACCACCATGTTACCTAAGTCGGCCGCCAAACAGCAGTGTTAATAGCACGGTCGTGTTCCAGTATTAAAGGTAGCAGAGCTAGCGCTTCTATTAGGATGAGACTTCTATACCATCAGGCGAGATGAGGCCCAGTGCAAAACCATACATTTAAAAAATATCTTTTACTATCCTGTTTTAAAAGATAATGATAAATTGAATTTTGCGATGGCAATTTTGTTCCGATTTACGTTAAAAAGTGACACTACAATGATACACTTTAAAGAAGATTTTTAGTGGTTAGAACTATTAAGATCTCAACCGGTTACGATTAAACAAACAACGACGAAGGCGTAGGGAACAATTTTATTGCTCACAAGCAAAGATTTACATCCACAGATACAGCAGTAATACGCCACCAAAACAATTAGACGAAAAAAAGACAGATATGCGTCTTTGGCGCCCCGCACCGCGCTCACCTCCCCCTGCTGCTCGTACTAGGGGAGTCGAGGTGGGGTACGGGCAGTCCTGTTGTTTCACTCTGTTTTCATAGAGTACGGAGAGAGTGAAGGAGACCACACTATCTTTCCCTGCCAGGGTGAATCTCTAACGATTCAAATCTTTGCTCGTAGTATTTTTTTATACTGAATAATTCGAAACAATTTTCGTCGACATGCAGTGCATATAGCATAGATATAAAATGCTAAAGCGCTTTGAAACGGTTTGTTTATTAAGACAAACAAAAGTTCGAAAACGGTTTCGGTATAGTGCCTTCTTTAAAAATAGATTTTAATAGCAGTTATCAAGCGCTGATAAAAGTGGTATGCTACGCGTTAATAAATAACAAAGTATTATTTATTGTTTCAATCCAATTAAAAATATTAACAAATATCGACACAACTATGACTCTAAAAAAAGTATTTCTGACCTGAATTCATTACAACTTAAAAGAAGGTTGGTTTGTATATGTTCATTTCTGTCGGACTGAAACTAACTGTATGTTTATTCATTGGACTATTTATTTCCTTGTCGCCAAATAAACTTTTAGGAAATAATATGTCGTTGAATTACTTGGGCGAGTCATCCATTGCGCTCTGCAAATTTATACAAGTCATTAGAATTGACTGTGTTTCATGTTCAAAGTTTGAGAGGTTTAGTGGACGACAAGCCTTAGGCAATATGATGTCACAAAAATATTACTAAAATTCAAATTGAAACTTAAACATTTGTTAAAGCTTGAAATTAAGATTGTAATTCGCAGTCTTGTAAAACCGTATAAGAAATATGTCCTATCGGTTTTGGTCTAAAAATGTTGATCGAAAAATTGTGATAAATATATTGTGGTTTCTCAAATGAAAGTCAAAGAATGTAGTATTAAACGAGTATTAGGTTATAATTCCTTGAATGTTGGTACTATTACATGATTATGTAGTTGATTAATATAAAAATTACATATTTTATATGTACATGTTAATGTATGATAATGATAACTAATAAAGATTAGTATTATACTGTAATTGTTGTTTTTGGTCACTTTTAGTTATTGCTTTCAACAAAAAAAGAAGTCACTCAAGTTTCAAGTTTATGATAAACAGAACTTTTGAACAGAGACTATTCGACCTTTCCTTCTTCATAACATAAGCTAGGTGCATACCAAATTTCATCACGATTAGTTGCCTTGTTGGAGCGCCGGAGTACACTTTCGCATTTATAAAATTAACTAGCGTTTTACCAGCGATTTATTCAGTGTGGACTTCAGAAATTGTCCTACGAGAGTCACTAGTTCAATCAGGATAAAACCATCTATGTCCTTTTTCGGTCCTTCAACTAATCCCCTACTCGTACAAAAAATCAAGTCATTCGGACTCATCGTTAAGACGTAAAGGAAAGACAAAGTCACTCGCATTTATACTATAAAATAGTATGGATGACAAGTTTCCATCACATCACGGCTGTGCGTTCAGGGTATGCACAAGAGAGTGGAAGAATGACGCCATTGTCACACGTCGGACACTTCGAACAAATGTAGTATCAGCACACATTGAACGGATAACGTTTGTGTGTGAGTAGTCCGCGCGCGCGCTGTACGTGCGTCATTTTCTGCGCCGATCTCTCGCGGGGGAAGTGAGGTACCGCGGATTGGCGGGAGGCGGTTAACATCCGTTCTGTACGTAGTCTTTTCTTTAATTTAAAGCTTAAAGTGTAAGTAAGTAATTGTTATGAAATTTGGCATACAATTAGCCTACGGTGTCGAAACGGGCATACTATATTTTTTTCTGATTTTACCTCCGTCGGCATTCTAAGAAATATAGTTTATGCTTTTCTATATGACCATTGATTATATATCATCAGCATATCTATTGCTTTAGAATATGAGCATCCCATGCCATCCTGCGTAAAATTGTTGATCGAAGTGCGTTAAAAATGAACGTGACATGGTTCAAAACTGTATATTTTAAGCCTATTCAATTAATAGCTACTATATAATCAAAAGCTGAACTTTGTTGGAAGTGGTCAGATGCAAACTACGGGTTTAATTTGCTACAACTGCAGTATACTGAGGTTTGAGATACAGCCAACGCGACCGTATACATTGACTCGTACTAGAATAATGGATGTGGTAATACATTATCGGAAGGCCATATGCTTAGCAGTGGACGTTTCCCAGCTGATGATGACGAATCTACTATAACTCAGGCAGTTATAACAGTAGTGTTTTAGATTCCGTCTGGCACAAAGTGGCATGTAACTTCATAGTTAAATATGTATGTACACTCGAGTACAAAATATGTATCTACTTTTGAATCATGTCACATTCATCTTTAATTGACATTTCTCTCAACTCACTATATAGGAATAACCAAGTGTGAATGTGTCATGGTACAAAAGTGGATACATGTTCTTGTCACCGAGTGTACCTACACGTTACGCCTTCCAGCCACTTTCTGCGTCGCACTTCAATGCTTTGAATCGAAAGCACCAGACCCGAAGGTTTTATATCTCCCATCTGATGTTTTATGGATTTGGGGACAGCAGATCGTATCGAGCTTTTTACAGATTGTTTCACTTACAGACACCAACTGGTGCTTTCTACACAGTGTCAGTATTCCTGATGTTTTTTGATAATTTAATCTACGACGAGCTAAATTTTTACGAGTTTGTATATCTTTCACAGCTGATATTTCACCTTAGAATAATCCATCTTACTACACTTGCCGACGTGAGTTTGTTTGTTTTGTTTGCCGTAACTTAGAGTTAGAATGACTAGATTTTTGTATAATGATAGAGTATTGTCTTATGTCCCTTTTCGGCCCTTTGAAATGACATAAGCTACTAGCTAATTTTGAGGTGGCATCCTACCTGCTAACTAATAAATAATACCTACTGTACCAACGAAGCGTCGGTGGCGCAGTGGATATGGCGTGGACTCTCAATCTGAGGGTTCCGGGTTCGAATCTAGCCGTGTACCTATGAGTTGTTTTTCAATTCAAGTACATTATCCGATTGCTTAACGGTGAAGGAATCTAGAGGAAACCTGCATGTCTTGAACAGGCATCTGAAGTCCGCCGTTCCGCACTAAGTCCGCGTGGTGGACTGTGGCCCATACACTCTCTGTAGTAGAGTAGGCCTGAGCCCCTGCAGTGACGTATATAATAGGCTGTTGATGATGACTGTCCCAACAACATCTGCATCACGAATCTGACTGAAAAGTTGTTCGTGGTTGATTGCAAATCCCCTCATGAAGACAGGTCTGATGATGAAGCGGCTATCAATGGCTCATTAGCTACAGTGGACTCGTGCAGCTTGTGATGATACCGCATCCTAGGTACTAACACTTGTTCAAGTCTGCTTATATCTCAGGTATTTTGGTAGCCTAGTACCAGGAATACATAATGCGGCCGCAACAGGAATGCAGTGGTGAAATCAGATCGTTGCTGCAACCGAAATTGGATTTTAGTACCTAACTAATGTTTGGATTTGTAGTTAATTAACACTACGTAAATACAATTTTGGCTTTAGCTAGTAGCAGAAATTCAATCTGATTAAATGATTTATTCGGGAGTTGATTTTGCTTGTCGATTAGATAATTTTGCTGGTGTTTAGGGTTTCGAAGTCAAACAAGGTACCTCTATAGTTTCGCTCTGTCCGTTTGTCCGTCCGTGGCTTAGCGCAGAGACTCTTACTACTAGAAAGCTATAATTAAAAAAAATTAATTACGCCGAGAAAGTGCTAGAAGAAAATTTTGATTTTTTTGGGATGGTTCTGTATACAGGTAACTTGGGGATGAAATCTTTTTTCACGTCTACTCCATTGTGTGGGGTATCGTTGAATAGGTATTTTAAACATATTGGGGGTTTAGGAACACAACTCTTCTGTTCATGGATCCGTTTGCGAACTATTAAGCTTTAAAGTGATAATTTTTGTCAGTCGAGTCGCCTCTCCCTTCCCCCTCTATCTGCTAAACTGATGCATTTAACAAGTAAATGCGTTTAAAAAGAACTGGAAACCGACTTCAATTGCCCTAAAAGTCTACTTCTACTAAGGCAAATTTAAGATTTATATCGTTTTCTCATGGATGCCGTTGTCAGAACTGGACCAATTGAAATTAGACCACACGAAAAGCACCAACTTTCAAATAAAAATAGAATCATCCAAATCAGTTCGCCCAGTCAAAAGTTCTGAGATAACAAACATTAAAAAAAATAACAAGAAAAAAAACCATACCCGTTGAATTGATAACCTAAAAAATGCACAGTATTACACTGAAGTTAAAAGGAAAACTATCACGACTAAATTGGCTTTACAGGCAACTACGGAACTCTACACTGCGCGTTACCCTACATCGTTAGTTATTGTAGAAATAGTTGAAAATGAAAATGAAAAATATATTTATTCCATAAACTTAAAATTATCCTGTTATATTTTACGCTGGAGCTTCCTGATAAGTATATAAATACCTGTAGTAGGAAGCCCCGCTCTTCCACATTAGACATCGATTATATATTTAAATTTATGAAAATTATATATGTATATATTACTGTACATAGTTCGCTGTGTAATATGAGTAATATATAGGTGTATATACCTACACTTCTGTGTGAGTATGTGCAATGATATCGTCTCTGTACAAATATCATTTCCTTATTTACAACTCGGTGTCTCATTACAGAGTAAAACTATTATGCAGTGTATGGAGTTTATGAATCAATACGCAAACTAAACGGTTGTTTAAAAACTTCTTTTCACTTTCAACGTCTGTATGTACCTATAGAGGTAGTTACCGTGATGGGTAATTTTCCGAAAAATAAATAAATAGAAAAATAATGGACAAATTGTCTACAGGAAAATTTAGACCAAAATAGATAAAATAACGTTTTATTTCAAAGCTTTAAGAGGCTATGTTGGTTAGACCACGTGGCCGCGTTCAAATTTGGATTGTTTTGTAGCTGTCCCTCTCCGAGCCCTATCCTACCCGAGCGCGTACGGTGAGTCAGCATACACTACGCGAAGTTATCCACCCGTTATTCGGATGTTTCGTAGTCCAGGGATCATTTAAAGGATACAGTATATTATGTAACCATTTATTTAAACGAAATCTGACTCACCACCGACACAGGTATTTGTTTCTAGATTGTGTCTTGAAAATTTCATAGATTTTCATAGCTTAATACTCAAAATATGTCTGGACTACGTTTGTATGGGCGCTTTGACACCAGCAAACCCTCTTGAGGCTTTATTGAAGTAAAAGTACAGTCGAAAAATGACAGGAGTATAATTAACATATATTCACGAATCATGAACCTGTAATTGTCCAATTGTATACTAGAGTGTTTTAATCGTTGTCATATAAATATAGATTTTATTTTAGTATAATTATATCTAAGCATAGTGAACTTTTATATTAGGAAAAATATCTGAAAAATACTGGAAAAATTTGAAAACTACGGGAAATTATGTTTTCTTTTCATATTCTATCCAAATTTTTCAATTAGCCATCACTACGTATGTAAATCTTGCAAGTTGAATAATAACCACTTCCTCGTATACAACGGTGTTAAATGCTTTATATGTTCGTTTAGTTCTGATGATAATGCATTTTATATGCAATATTATGTAGCTGACTGTACTGCAAACTGTTTTCCTAATGCATTTGTGCTCTAGAGTTCGTATACTGTCGTTAATAAAACTGCATTGGTAATGCAACGCTAGTGGCGTGCTCTGTCAATTGATGCTGTTTATATCAGCTTGACATTGATATCGGTTTCAAGGTCAATGGTAATATATATGTAAAACATAAATATGTTGCCAGTGATGACATGGAACCGAACCGTCCTCCTTTACTGTGGGCTTAACAAACAAAGCTAAAAGTCACCCAGCGAGCAAGGAACGAGTTACGCTCGGAATTTCTTTACGTGAGAAAATCTGGAATAAGAAATTCGTAAATGCGGCACCAAATCAAACAAACTAGGGTCAGACACATAGCTCGACGAGTCAGTAAACTGAAATGACAATGGGAGGCCACATTTTTCGAAGACCGGATAACCGATGTGCAGTAAAAGTTCTCGAGTGGCGACCACGTACCGGGAAACGTGTACCAGGCCGTTTCCCTACTAGATGGATAGACGATCTAGTTGCGGGTGTCGCTCAATGTGGAGGAGGAGGCCTATGTCCAGCAGTGGACGTTTCCCGGCTGGCCGAAATAGAACGGTAATCATACATATCTTATTTCTTGAACCCATCGTCATTCATAAATAAGTCACTGATTTTACGCTAAGCCACGAAATACGTTATTGTTAATATTTATCTCCAAGCGACAGTCCTGAGCCGAGGCCGAGCCAAGTGGGTGACCTTCGGCTAGTTGCTAATAAAATCATAAATTGTTCCAGTCAAGCTGTAGCGATCGCAGAACTGCTTTAATTCGAAAAACTCACACCTTATTTTCCACTGTAGCAAGTCGTTTTTGAAGCTTCTTTGGTTACATGTTTGTAGTACGTTTCAAAGTATTTAATAGTAATTAAAACGGATACTTAACAGGTCATAGAGCTAGTTTCGTTACATTTTAATGAAATTTTGTCATTCGGCTTTGGCACTTCTCCTCCCGCTGCCGCGGCACGCTCGTTTACCCCGAACGACAATCGTTCCTTACGTCACGCTTCCATCCTGCGGCACTATCGTCGCTTATCATCAGGTTAGATGATTTTTTGTTTATAAAATTAGTGGTAAGCCGGGTAACCCGTACAGTAAAGTTTTTATAGAAAATCTATAAACAGCTGTAAATTTGAATGTATACTTTGACATCTTTTCAAATTATACTGTACGTGTTTCATCTCTCATCAAACATTGTTTGTTAATTTGACATAACTCTCAAGTATCTAGTTGATAACCTAACAATAAAAAGAAACCTTGTGATTACTGTTTTTGCTGATAAACTGTTTTATAGAAACGTTTCAAGTTTAGACACTCCATTTATTGCGTATGTACAGGTTGATTCGAAGTGTTATGCAGTATATAGGTGCAACAGAATACAAATTATCACATCCCAAAACTACACATAAACTCACGTTACATACACAGATATCATAAGTACACAGTTATTTGGCCGACGGAGCGCGGAAATTCTTAGTTTGTCCGGTGTTTTTCAGGCTGATGTCCAGCTGGACCAGCGGAGTAGGTCCGAAAGTTATATGTAATTTTGTGTTGAATCAGTTTTTATAAACTTTTCAAAATGGCGAAGATATAGGGATTGAAAACGGTAACGGTAATTTCGAGAGCGGTGTGTCTGTGTGTGTGAATTAATTTTCTCTGCGGTTCGAATCTATCAAAATAAATGGTTTTATCTGTCAAAATTATCCTACTGTTCGATCGGGAATAAAGAAAGCCTAACCTTGTATGGCCCTTCAACTGTCCGTGGGTAAACAAAAAATCAAGTCATTAAAATATCTAATGCTACTTGAAAGGAAGGACAAACATATTTTCGTATTTATAATATTAGTAAGGAATGAAATATTAACATTTTCTGAGTTGTAGGACTTGGCAGGTGAGTGGTGAAGGACGAACATAAAACTATACAGATATATTGTTTTATAACCATGCAGAAGCCTAGAAACTTTTGTCAATGCGGTTTTTATTATACA
Source organism: Carcina quercana (assembly GCA_910589575.2). NCBI lineage: Eukaryota > Metazoa > Arthropoda > Insecta > Lepidoptera > Depressariidae > Carcina > Carcina quercana. The sequence continues at coordinate 12,947,741 of OU342437.1, read as the reverse complement.
TCCTATATGCATATTATTTGTATTAGAAAATTAAAGGAAGCCAGACCGTTCAAAATTATCTGTGCTTGAATGATATATTAAATGATAAATCAGCATGTACATATATTGTTGTATCTGAGTAAATCATTATTTATCAAACGCGTCACATTGAAACTTATTGAAACATAAGAGCAATTACACATTGTACTATCGCAGTTACTAGCGCGATATGGACTTAGAACCACCATATTTTGTAATTATGCGCGCGTACAAGTTGATACTGTTCTCTTTTTAAGTTCTAAAAGTATTAGTTTTCATTGTAAGTTTTAACTGCCAGTGACAAAAAAGAAAGTTTGTATTTCACATCAGCAGCAAAATCGAACTCCGATAAAAAGTTCGTAGAAATATCCACCAGCCAGTGTTAAATTGAAACGAAGTAGTCTAATACATTTGTATAAAGAGGTTGTGCTCTATTTTTTTCTGTGAAAATGTGCTACAACGCTTTACTATTATGCCTAAAAGCTGGTGGAATGAAAAACAGATTACTTGGCTCCAGTTTTAAGAAAATAAATCTAGCGAGAAATTTCAGCGTTAAAGGACTAGAGCTCGGCGTAAGTAGATAGTTATGTAAATCTTACTACAGTTTGTTTGTTTACATTCTAGAAAGTGCTGTACGTATTTACATAATTCTTTGTACTGTCACATTAGTGCCAATTTGAAAAGTCACTTTTGCTGTGCCGATCGAATATTCATCGAACTAAGCAAACAAGAAAGTTGTAGTGCGTTATTTTGCTCTTATTTACAGAATACTTTATGCAAAGGACTATATAATGTGTATCGTGTATATATATTTGTAAAACTCTAAAAATACGTGATATTTTATTTATTTTTGTATTAAAAAAATGTGTACAGTATTAGAAGTAAAGCACTTGAAGCTACGAATTTGAAATAATGTCGTTTGCGTGTACCGGTATTAGCGTTTCTGGCACTATGCGTCGAAAGTAAGTACATTAGAAAGCCTTTTAGAAAATTACATTTCTTTTTCTGCAAATATATTATTATTTCATTTCATTCATCATTTCAAACGTCTGAGTACTTTCGTATTACCATCTTCGGGGACGTAAAAACTAGAATGTTGCGTTGGCGCAGTCCTAATGGGTTGATTAGTCCTTTGATGTAGTTTCTAGCTAGACAAGGTTTTTCTTCTACTTTCTCCATGTCGCGTCGCTAGTTTTCTACTTTAGGTTGCAAATGATGTAATTGAATGAAGCTCTTTTGTGCGCTGAATCTTTCATGTTTATTATGAAACAAGATATTACAAAATATGTCTTTGATAGAATTATGTATGTATTACTAGACGACCTTAGAAATAATAAATATATTACGATCATCATCATGATTATGAGCCGGGAAACGCCCACTGTTGAACATAGCCCTCCCCCATGGTACGACAAAATGACGGACCTCTGGGTAAGCATGCTTTCCATCTAACGGTCTCATAGTCACTCAACATCAGCCGAGAAGCAGTCCCAGTGCAAATTTGACCATAAAAATAATATCATATTAATTTTTTTTAGCTAATTTTATATATATAAAATAACCTAGCATTTAATTTGCTTCCACATATATTTCTTAAGATTCCATGGAGCCCTTAACAAGCAAATTGGACAAAAGCTAACCTAATTTTGTTAAGAAAAAAATCAAATGGGGACTTCTTGAAAAACCTTCCTTTGGATTCGTTACGGGATCCTTTTCATGCGGATCTTTTCATTAAAAAACATATTAGGCACATATCCAGCCCAAATTGGAATAAAATTCACGTCTTGATCAACGAAGCAAAGAGAAGCAGACGGACTATTAATTTCAGTTACTTAATTTTAATTAATTCGTCAATCATTCAAAGAAATTGTACGGAATTTTTTGTAAAAAAGAAGATGGCTCAGTTTGATTCGCTCTACGCGCCACGCGCTGATTTTAGTTTGAATTCTGAAATCGCTCTTGTGCAACTTAAGAGCGTATGCTGGTGTCAAAGCGTAGTCCAGTCATATTATGAGTATTAAACTATGAAAATCTATGAAATTTTCAAGACACAATCTAGAAACAAATATCTGTGTCGGTGGTGAGTCAGATTTTCGTTTAAATATATACTTCCAGAGTTACAGGGCGTCAAAGAATTGTATTTTACGGTAGTAAAAAGCCCCAACTTTGAACCTGATTTACAAGAATATGAATCAATTTAGAACAATTTGGAAAAACCACCGACTGAAATTTTATTAGTATACTGTATTAAAAAAATGGTTACATAATATACTGTATCCTTCAAATGATCCCTAGACTACGAAACATCCAAATAACGGGTGGATAACTTCGCGTAGTGTATACTGTCTCACCGTACGCGCTCGGGTAGGATAGGGCTCGGATAGGGACAGCTACAAAACAATCCAAATTTGAACGCGGCCACGTGATCTAACCAACATAGCCTCTTAAGTTGTCGTGGAGGCAAACGATAGGCTTAACGTCAACATCATCATCAACAGCCTCTATACGTCCCCACTGCAGGGGCTCAGGCCTACCCTCATACAGAGAGTGTATGGGCCGTAGTCCACCACGCGGGCCCAGTGCGGATTGGCGGACTTCACATGCCTGTTCAAGACATGCAGGTTTCCTCGCGATGTTTTCTTTCACCGTTAAGCAATCGGATAATGTACTTGAATTGAAAAACAACTCATAGGTACACGGCTGGATTCGAACCCGGTACCCTCAGATTGAGAGTCCGCGCCTTATCCACTGCGCCACCGACGCTTCCGTTAACGTCAACACTGACATTAAATTAATTGACATTGACAGTAAAGTTCCATAATTTAAAAAAATAGACGTTTAACTAATTTCTAACAAACGGCTTAAATAGCATCTTTTAAAGATATTTCTTTAAATTTTAAGTTAAAAGTCGTTGCGGTAATTACCGGTCTTATATTTCTGCGTGTAAAAGATAAAATAAAACATTGCAAGTTATGTTGGCTAACGGAAACGAATGATTTAAAAATATGATAAAACCTGTTTTCATGCGGCTTGGAGTCGATCGTGACTTTAGTCGTATGTGACGATGCTAGGTTTGTTACAAGAGCGAATCAAAAATAGGGCTGCAGGTCGATTGATTCCTGGTCCAAAGTATATATTCCTCTTTCGACCAGCATTTAAATGGAAAGGCGGATTAAGCAAACATAGCTTCTGCACACTCTTTCTAAAATCTATCTTGTAAAATACTTATTTTACAACAGACAGGCAACTGGATGTCTTGATGTTTAAGGCTATCAGAGTTTAAATATAGTAATAGGTTATATATAGAGCGGGCATTGGGAAACGTTTCATATAAACATTTTGATTTCAAAAGTCAACGGTATGTCAAATGTCTTGTACGGCCGCGTGACGTGATGTGACACTAGATTGAGTAACTTACTACCAAATGGTAATAAGTTTAGGATCAAATTTTTTTTTGCTTTGTCCGGCCTATTACTATTAATGTTAAATGTCTTTGAAGGCTATGAAATTGCGCCTTCAGTTCCGTTGCCTAAAGTCTTAAAGCATGGTGATGATGAAGTAACTACAAGTATGGAGCTAACAATAAAATAAGGTCATGAAATAATATCAGAAATAAGCAAAACAATGTTATGCTGCGAGCGATTAGAATATGACGATTGCGAATGACGATAAACTTAGTACTCGTATCACACATTACAAAACAATATTTTCATGATCACTGACGTGTGGTTCCGGCTTCAGAATGGGATCACATCATCAACAGCCTATATATGTCCCCACTGCAGGGGCTCAGGCCTACTCTCCTACAGAGTCCACGCAGGCCCAGTGCGGATTGCTAGATTTCACACTCACCTTTGAATTTCTTCTCAGGAGTGTGCAGGTTTCCTCACGATGTTTTCCTTTACCTGTAAGCAATCGGATAATGTACTTGAATTGAAAAACAACTCATAGGTACACGGCTGGATTCGAACCCGGAACCCTCAGATTGAGAGTCCGAGTCTTATTCACTGCGCCAGCGACGCTTCTATCACATATTTCTATGAAATAAACCTACGCAATAATCATACGATTTCCAAATATATGTCGATAAGAGCCTCCGCAATGAAACTTTCTTTCACTTAAAAAACCCGTATCAAAATAGGTATCCGTTCGACAGCTACGATGCCACAGAGAGACAGAAATTGGTATCAAACTTATAACATCGCTCGTTTTGCGTTGGGGTTAAAAAAATAATAATATGAGGATTTGTTCCATATTGAATGATATTGCTAAGTCAAGTCTAAAAAATCCAAAGTCCAAAGGATCTCCATTGCCATCCAACGTGGCAACGCGGCAAGCGTGATGGGGACCTATGGATCGGGACCAGATCCACGCTAGTTAGGTTAGGTTACGTGTTTCTTTAGGTTGTAGGTTTAATTTTATTACTAATCTAGGCTAAGTTTACTAACAAATCTAATTTAAAATATGTATCTTTGACATGTAAATATCTTTGACAGTCTAAAAATGATTTTAGTTAACAAATTTTTGAAATGCATACGAAACAAATGGGGGCGACTTCCAACAGCTCTCTTCATGCCAACTGCACGCGAAGTTCGGGTAAAATGCTATTGCATTTATAACACTTTTACAACTACATCACAACGTGCAAAGAGTTAGCAAATGAAATGTGTCATCTGCTAAATAACGCTAAAATAAGTCATGTTTAGTTGCATCGGATTGTTACATTTCTTTTTCTCAAGCTCGCTTAGTGAAATCAGCCCTTTATGTTATCGAAACTATCTACATATGGATATAATGCAATAGATAACGTAACACCCTTTATATTTACATGTAATTATTGCGATATCAAGAGCTCAGTACAACACTAACCTAATAGATAATTTCATATTTATAGTGTAGGATTTACCTGAAGATAAAGCAAAGTAGCGATGGAAAATAAAACAAAAATGTTTTTGCGAAAAACGGATTTTTTACATCGATCGATCAATATAAAGAACAATAAGGGACTGATAATCGACAATATGGGGTCGTCGTCATCAGCTGTAATTAAGCATGGGGACACACCTGTCTTTACTGTTCTGATCTACCCAGATCATCCGAGATCCGGAAGGCTACAATGCCATACAAAATGTATGGATCGAGACACCAGTCTACCCGCATCGTCAAGCACGCCCGGTCAAAAAGAGCCGCGAATTACATACAAACTCCATATACCGGAGAGACAGAGATATGCATCATTACACACACCTGCAGTTCTACAAATCAAGAAATCCTGGTCTAGGTCATGCTTGGTAGATCACAACAGCAAATACAGGTGTGTTCCTACGCTAATAATAAAGTCATCGGATCTCGAATATCCAAAATTTAATCATCTCTAGTGTTTTATTGGTTCTCAAAGAGCCTTGGGGGCTGCTGACACCAATGAAATCCCTTCCTTTGTTTGAAACGTGCAAGTAATTTGTGTTTGTACCTTAATTTACTAAACACAAATCGAAACACGTGCTCGTTCTTAGGGCCGTTGTCGTTTGGAATTCTTCAAGAATCCAATTTGCATTTGTAAACGTCTGAAAGTCTTTCTATTCGCGCAAAATAAACAATTAAATGACGCAACTCAAGCACTTGTTTAAGTATACAGTCTGTGTGGGACAAATTTGGTGTAAGATTTTCAGAACGCCTCGAAAACTCAACCTATGACTATATACATTGTTTAAGTAAAAATCAAAGATGGCGTCACTTTAAAGATCTTCATAAATGATAACAACACAAAACTAAACCATATAATACACTGCCAAGAGTGGTAATTATGCTCAACCCCCTCATGGTACGGTGGATTTATGTAGACGATAATCTTGAAATGCTATAAAAACGCCGCACTATCATTGTAATGATTTGTTGATCACGTGATGGAAACAGAGGGCAGAGGATATGCAAAACTACTGCTTAAACCAAAATGAGTATCAAAGATACCCCGCGCCGGATTTGAATCCGCTACCGAATTGTGACTCGAAACGGGTAGCAACACTAGATCTTTATAAATAAATATTGTAAACAACAATTGTATTTTGGATCAGACACCAATTTTGGTAAAATGATACATTACAATTTGAAGAAAACCTTTTAGCCTAAAAAAATAATTAATGACGACATCCTTAGCGAACGTTGAACGTTCTTCAGTCCTCGCCTGTTCAAATTTCTTCGATTCTTGAAAAATAATTTGATGGAGAACCAGAGATGAAACTCGAGATTGGGGGACTTTGGCTGCGTGGGCGGGAAACGTTGCCGGTATAAAAGAAGTCAATGTCACTTTACAAGTGCCATGCGTTAGAAATTAAAAGTAGTTATGTTTTATCTAATCATTCAAATCAGATTAGCGTGGAGAATTGCAACGTCGAAGATTACTTTTAACAATCCATTCTTTTAACTTAAAACCGAGCCGTCAAGATAACAGATTGCTGAATCCGATTTTAATTTCTTCGTAGAACTATAAAAAATAATTAAAAATAATAATTAGTAAAACAATAATTAAACAATTCATAAAAATGAAGGAAGGATGTCCCGCGAGATGAAGGCAAGACATTAGACGGAGATTGGTGCCAGGTGGCACATAGCAGGGAAGAGTGGTGGAAAGTTAGTAAGTCCACCTGGAGTATTTAATAGGTATTTAATTCGCCGGCGACTTCGACTGGATAAAAAGCAGCCTAAAACTGTGCAAAATTGTGTATGCTTTGTTGGCTTTTGTCCTTTCATTCGGTCTGCATGCTTACTTAATTTTGACGGCCTTCGTATCGCAGTTGTCTGGGCGTCAGATTCTGATGCACAACACACGTGGAAGGTATCTAGTACGGAGGATTGTGAGACTGTTCCCAGTTTGGTTAAGACACTGTCTCTACTTGCGGAACGCAACAGTCATACTAATTAAGACAGATTGGCGGCAGGTTTGAATAATATAGATGCTGAGCTTTTTACGGTCCCAGAAATATGACCTCGGGAGACGCGATGACCTTAAGAAGATAACAGGGAGTGAGTAGATGAGGAGGACTGAGGACCGGAAGGAGTGGCGCACGTTGGGAGAGGCCTATCTTCAGCAGTGGAGAGACACGGACTGATAAGCCACGTCAAGAAATATTTACTACCGCCAATCAGATCGAAAACCACAAGGAAGGCAGCTTAGACTATAACCACTGGAACACAGTTTAAAAATATAGCGAGAATTGACGAAAAACATTTTAAATCATTTTAAATAAGTATACTGGGCGGTACCCCTACTAGATAGACTCACGACCTAGTAAAGGTAGCGGGGAGTCGCTGGATGCGAGCGTCTCGGGGCCGGTTTTTGCGGCATACCATGGAGCAGGCCTACGGACGTTTCTCTATTATGAATAATACTGGGTTTGCACTTGGCTTTCATTTCACCTCCAGAAACGTCAAGTCGATACAAGCCTTTAATACTGGAACGCAACTTATGTTACGTAGACTTAGATAACATGTTAGGTAGCCAAGAGGACACAAAACTTATCCACCTCCAACCAAACCGAGCAGCGAGAGAATAGAACCTGGGACAGCTGGATTGTAAGTCAGACGTTATATTCTCTAGGTCACGGATGATAAATATTCGTGAAAACATCGCAATTTACATTCAAGAATCAGTAACAATATCCAGTACTTAGCAAACGTCTACCAGGAATGAAGTCACTTTTCTCTTTATTTGTGTTAATACAACTACAGTATTTGGATCAAGGATTATTAACCAGTTGCAAATGAGTGTCGCCAACTGACGTACTCCTAGTATAGAAGTACTCGTATAGAACTTATCTTAGATGCAGTGTAATGCATTTAGTATATTTCTACATAATCCAGTGAGCAGTGACACGCCGTCTAGGTCGCTTTGAATAAAATGTTATTTAACGAGTTGCAATATTTAGTTTTGTGTTAACACAGTGAAGACGTGTTATGCTTTGTTTTGCTAAGTGTTTATTGGATAATGTTTTGAACGCATGAGATACCGATAACCTTTTAATTGGCAAGTCGTCAGTCCCAGATTGCTTAGATTACTATGCAAAAATGCTAATTTATTTCCAATACTGCTACCAGCATTAAAAATGTGTTTCGTAAATAGTTCTAGCTAAAATCTTACGTCTTTAGAGTCAATGGCATGAATCATTACAAAACATTACTAAATTTTAGGATAATAACGTCTATAGGATAGTCTTTAATATGATTTAATACCAACCGAAACTTTCAAAAGTATAAGAAAAACAAATTCGTGTAATTACAATATTTGTTATGTTTTTCTCGTCTATTTAATAAACCAACCTTTTAATTAAAAATTTAATAGCAATGGGATTCGAACTTGACCACTGACGGGTTTTTAGGCAAACTATGCCGTAGTGGCTTAGTTTTATGAGCCTCAATTGTCGTCCGAGGAGTCATTTTCTGAAATAATGTTCCATTATAAAAACGGGATTGAAGACTGTCGTGTGTATGGAACTAAAGAAATTCTTATTTATCCGTCGGATCATTAGCTATCAAAACATTGACATATAGTCTCGTTTAGTATTCTGTTATCACCACAACGTATCGAAGAGTGACTTCGTGTTATGTGGTAATAGTGATAAACAATTTAGTGAAACAGTAATTTCATTTAGTAAATATTAGTGCACGTTAGGCGTATGTCCCCAGTTGTGGCACTCTACAGAGATATAATATAGCTAAAATGCTGTATTTAAGTGCTAAGTCGGTTAAAACAGTGATTGGACGAAGGTTTTATACAGTTATTGGATGTGAAAAGTGGCCAGTTGTGCTGACCGGCGGATTGAATAAGGTAATAGGTTTGAATATTAGCTTTATTTTTAGTTCACTACAGACTAAGTTTATTTTTCTTATCTTCACTATTGTTTGCTTGACCCAGGAATGTTATCAGATTTTTTATATATAGAAAAAAGCTGTTACTTTTGCGTATGTTTTTACCTGTGTAATTTGTATTCTGTCAATATTTTTGGTTTAATAAATCGATGGGCTTATACGTGAGTGAAGACGACTCTTTTCGGGGCATTTGAAGAAAAAATATTTACTTTTATACATATTTATATTATATTAATTTCGAAATTCAAAAGTAACGTGTGTGATTTATTCATAAGAAATGAGCACGCTAACATCCCACGCCCTTAATAAACCATCACTTATTATAGTGAGATGAAGGCCAAGTACAAACCGATTGTACTAAAAATAAAAACTACATAATTACAACATTTACACAATTTACAAAAATAGCTCACATTGTATCAACATTATCATTTAAAGTATAATTCTTTGAGGTACATTTTTTTTTATTAATGACCTTTTATTTTTATTACTATTAAAATACTGTCATCCTCTTATTGTATAACACAGATTGACTAGATGTGCTTTAATTTTTAAACAGGCAACGAATTTCTCCGATATTTGTTCTACATGAAGAACATAATCTATTTATGATTATACAATATACATCAGCTATAAAACTTTTATAATGTGTTCTTATCGTCGCATATATATTTTTTTTGGAGCATAAATGGTCCCTATAGCCGCCCTCTACAGAGTACATGTTTAAATGAACTGTCGATAATAACAAAGAAAGATTACATATACACGTTTTTAAAATGTTTCTTTCTGTCATTGAAGTAATAAAACATCTTGCCCCAATAGGCTAGATGATACCAAATCAGATTGGAGTTAACTTGTATTTAAACCATAAAGGGCATTATAAAACTCCTGTAAAATTTTAAATCCTACTAATATTATAAGTGTGAAAGTTTGGATGTTTGGCTGTTTAGATGTTTGGATGTTTAGATGGTTGTGACGCTTTCACGGAAAAACTACTGAATGGATTTGAATGAAACTTTATAATAATATAGCTTATACATCAGAATAACATATAGGCTATAATTTATAAAGACATATTGTGTAAATTGTACAAAATCACACTTATAATATTAGTGGGATTACATGGGTAATTTTGGCATAACAAAAACGCGTTGCCTAGCAACCGACCACAGAATATGTAAATTCGTATATACAAACTTTCGCTTTGATAATACATGCGTGAAGACTATTTGAACTACGTCAGTTATTGAAATTTATTTTGTTTCTTTAAACTATTAGATTACGTAACAGAAAAAACCTGTGCCTATCGAACAAGTAAAATACATCCTGAAGTACACGCGGACAAAGTCGCGGGCGGAAGCTAGTATCTAATAAATTTTAATTTTTTTCTGGTCTCTTACAGCTTATAAAGACAATCAAAAAACCAATTTGCTCGAAATAATTTTTTTATTTTAAATTTTATTTGTAATTACAATGTGAACATTTTTTTAGTTAGGGAGTGGACACATAAAAATGTTATTTTACGAGATAATTCAAATATTGCTAAAAGTTTCATACATTATCTACTTCAATGCGCAGCCGTGACGTCACTCCTAGGTACCGATTTATATGGAGCGTTTTTGCACCGCGTGACTAGAATCACTTTTCGACGGGTTATATATTAGAAAAACTCTAAGTCATATCGAAAAATCTTTAACAATGAGATTTATATTTCACACGGTCTCTCGAATGAGGGAATGATTTTTTTTTGTCATCATCCCTATTGTCATATCAAACATTGTAGAAGTTCTATTTCTGAATCAGGACTAGGGTAAGTCTAGGTGATGGGTGGTTATTTAAAACAACAACAAAAACTAGAAAACAATAAATAAAACTATTTTAAAACAGTTTAGCCAAAAACAGTCACAATCAAAAATAAACAACTAAAATTATCCATTGAAAAATGCTGCAGATAACCTATTATTGTGACGAATACTAGCTTTTTTGTATAAGTAGCAGATATATTTGTTGTGATATTTCTGCCTCACGTACAGTAGGGGCAACAATGGTATTAGAAGCGATCTCGTGGTTGTGACTGCAAGTGTACAATATGATCACTGTGCCCCTTGTCCTCCATGGGTGAAGTTGAAGGAAATTTCTAACAACGAGTTCGCTTACATATGTTACTGCAGCGAATTTTACAAAGGAGCGCTGCTTTATCAATTTGTTAGTTATCTTCGCATACATTTCTCACTGCATAAATATCGTTGTACCATATTAACCACATAAATACCCATATTTGTATTGTACTCGTACTCGTATGTAGCTTGTATTTAGTTGTGGAATCCGTGATATATTGGCAGGGATCCGAAATTTATACTTTTCTGATAAAGGTTTACTTAGACGTAGCTTTTCATTGTTCTATGTTCACCTTTATAGTTGTTTTATCTGGGTATATATATATCGTTTTTGTTAAACAATATTCACATGGGACCGTTGAAGTATGATCTATTAAAAAATAATCAAAATCGACACATAATTGGGGAAATGATCGCGTAACTTATATTTAAAAAAAGTAGAACAGAGGACCTCTTCCTTTTTTGAAGTCGGTTGATAATTGCGATAGTGCGTATGTTTTTCTGTCCTTCCTTACCGGCGCAAGGGTTAAAATGGCTACATTTTTTTGTATAAGGATAGTTGAGACACCGGAAATGGACATAGACTACTTTATATCCCGATTAAGCATGTAGTTCCCCAGAGATACTTTACCAAGTCTCATGCAAAGGCTCTAGTAGATACATAAAATGTTCGGCTGTGAAACCCCTGGCGTCTATTCTATTCTATTGAATATCGACAGTTTAATTGCTCGGTTTCATTCATTATAATTTTAAATTATATAGAAGTTTCTAAATTGTAATGCCTAGCAAACTGTTTGAGAAAATAATACACGCCTTTCAACATGTTTTAAATATAAACAGCGCTTGGCAGTCTTTTCTCTTGAAAATACCGTGAGAGATTTTGTTTAAGCGTGGGGACACACCTGTATTTGCTGTTCTGATCTGCCTAGATCATCCGGAGTCCGGAAAGCTGCAATGCCATACAAAATGTACCGTACATACACCTGTCTACTCGCACCGTCAAGCACAAGCAACCGGCCAGCATACCCTGAAAATGTGCCGTCCGGTCAGAAAGAGGTGCGAATTATATATAAACTCCGTATATCTGAGAGAGACATATATATTTGACTCAGTACACTTGCAGTTGTACCTTGATTTGCACAAGAAAGCCCGGACGATGACCGGTAAGTGTGAAGCGATCTACCCGGATTCTTCTCTGGTCTTGGTCATTCTAGGTAGATCAGAACAGTAAAGAAGCGTCCACGCTTAGTTGTACATAGTTTTCGTAGATTTTTCTGTAGTTTTGTAAATAATTATTCTTTCTTTATTGTTTTGCTTGTTTTTATAGGTTTGTCTTCGAAATTGTTTTTCTATTTTTGTCTTTATTGACAATGATTTCCACTTGGCTTTCACTTCATCTGATGTTAATTGATGCTATACCTAACCGTATTATTAAAAGGAGTGTGAGGAACCCATAATCTTAAAACATGTAATGTAAATGCAAACGTCAACAATTGTAGCTCAATGTTTAATTTTGCATGGAGCGCTCTATAGCAATTTTGGTAGATTTTCGAAATAAAATTAGTATAGAGCATTACGTTCACTGTTAAAAAAACTCTGTTGTGATTCGCGTGCTGTAGTTTAACATAATACAAAACCAAGTACTCAATCCGCTTTCATTTAAACTCCATAGAACAAAGAAGCAATTAGCGACTGCTTACGTTGTGTTGTTGACTTGATTAGTGGAAATCTGCTTTGTTCTCTATATCAATACTGATATACTCGAAGGTTCTGGAACATGATTGATTCTAAATTTAATTACGAATTGCTGTGACTGTTAAATACATTACGCTCTTTAAAGAGGAAGAATAGAATCGTATTGAATCGAATAGTATCGTTGTCGCCGTTGTTTACGTTAGCTGTTTTACTATACAGCTCCGTTATGTAAAACCATCTCCAGCTAGATTGTTATTAGGTTGCATTTATCAAAACAGCTAACTTACCCATGTTTATACGTTGTGCAGAATGGATTATCTGCAATCACAAAAAGCGTTTTTTGCAAGTCGACATCATCAATCATCAGCCTATATACGTCCCCACTGCAGGGGCTCAGGCCTACTCTCCTATAGAGAGTGTATGGGCCATAGTCCACCTCGCGGGCCCAGTGCGGATTGGCGGACTTCACATGCCTGTTCAAGACATGCAGGTTTCCTCACGATGTTTTCCTTCACCGTTAAGCAATCGGATAATGTACTTGAATTGAAAAACAACTCATAGGTACAAGGCTGGATTCGAACCCGGAACCCTCAGATTGAGAGTCCGCGCTTTATCCACTACGCCACCGACGCTTATAGGCGTTTTTTTTTAAATACGTAATTAGCAGCTTAATTACAGTTTAAATAAAATTTACATAAATGACAAGGCGACATAATTAAATCTAAATAAATAACTTAAAATCACCTGATATTACTCAGGTTTTTTCGTACATTTTGACGAACTACATTCTGCTTTGGACGCAATTTTTGCCATACAGTGTCACGAATGTCAAAATTTAGCACTAAAATTATACAATCTGACGTTTCATTTCAAGTTCTTTTACAAAACCGTTAATCATTGATCCACTAGATTCATGAATGCAATTCAAAGTTCAGTTGCGAGCAGAAACAAAAAAACTGATATGTTGATATGTGTAGAGCGTGTGCACGTCAAAACATAATGTTTTGCGACACATTGCGGTCTGGTCCAAGGTCCAACTATATCAATTACGTTCATTCAGTACACTATCGCTTGTGTTCAGTAATTTTTGTTTGTATTTATATATCTTTTAATGTTGTAATTTTTCAGAATTTTGAATATTGCTTAAAGTATACATTTATACTTACTTTTATGTGTAAGGAATGAGTGTAATGTAAATGCACTGATTGCTTATTTCTTAATAAACAAAAATTCTCAATCGCAACTAGTTGCGAAACTCAGTTGTCCTGGCGTTTGGAAGGTAGAAATAAATATATAAAAATTCACTTATCTTAAATTTATGTCATTTGGCATGACTTAAATGACTATAAATCAGCTACAGACCATGTGAGCGCTTCAAGCCCCTTAAATAAAAACAAAGCTAATTAATAATGAATGAATGAACTTAAAAATATTTAATTAGATTCCAAACAATCGTATTTGGAAACTTCGTATCTCTCACAAAGTTTTAATGAAGCATTCAACTTTAAAATTAGTTAGTAAACAACATTTAAGTGACTAGTTAAAAATTCATTTATCTTTAGATATTGTCTTAGCACTGAGTGGGATCCAAAGCAAATACCTAAGCCTATTTGTAATTGGACATTTTCAGAAAGTTTAGAGAAATCACAACAATATCATAATATTATGTTGTTGTTGTTTTCAAATAAATTCATTGTTGCTTGATGTGCGATCATCATCGAAAATCCACCAACCAAATCGAGTACCATTCCGGTACAAGGCTATCATAATCCCACTACAGGTAAATGGGCTCCGATGTGCATATTCCCAAGTCTGCCAAAGACGTAGAGTTGCTAACTTATTCATAACTCGTCCCGCATCGAGTATTTGCATACTGCCATGCACTAATCTACTCTGTAACTTTTAACGAGTGTGATTATCCCGGCAAAGCGCCATCTATCCGTCTCGCTACGGAACTAAATTAAAACCCCCATTCGCAGTTCAGAAGTGTCGTTTAGATGAAATCGAGAAATTCGAGCTATCCCTAGAAATCTGCTGTGTTTATAGAAATGCCAAGCTGTCAAAATATCTCTATACGAGGCATGTAAAAAAAGTGTCAAAAGCGGTTGTTGTTTGACCATTGCGTTACATTTTTAACAGGCGATTTCAAGATCTTCTATTTCGTCGTATATATTTTGTTGTTTCTATTTAATACATAACGTTTAAAGGACATAATTTTATCCGTTGGTCTGAGGTGATTGTTTTTTCATACGATATTTTAAATTGTTTAAAATGATGGACAACAACAAGGAATCTAGTGTGCAGAAATAAGAAATGTAGGTACGATACAGAGGCACGTAGCTCGATTAGGCGTCTAGAATATTCATCGTTTTGGGATCACTTAGAGTAAATCTTATCTATTGTATCTTTATTTAGACTTCTGTGGTACACCATCATTTGTTTGCGTTGCGCGTGACCTGGTGATTTGATCAGAGAGAGTCATAACTGAGGCCATCATTTCTAAGTTTGAGGACCGTTTTGGGTAACGTTATGTCCATTTTGATCCGATTGTTGGTTGTTTTAAGATTAATCTTAAGAATTAATTCCTCAGTGAGTTGTGTTGGAGTTGTGTATTTGTTGATACTTTCTTATCTGATCAGTTAGAAACACACGCATTTTAATTCTTAAAATCCTTCCGTTCTTTTAGTAGGTTCAACTAGCTCCATATGTAAATCCAAAGATACAACTCTAGCATTAATGACATCATATAACTTTAATAGTACTGATATATGAGAATATTTTAATCTAGAACTTTTAGACAACTCTAGTATTTCATTTTATTTATTATTTTAATAATAATTTCATATGTCTGCCAAACAAAGTTTCCAATTTTTTTGGTACTGTGGCCTCTTATTGATCTAAGTTTAATGAAATAAATAAATTGAATTAAAACCCTAGTAAAATTATAAATTGATAACGAATCGTAATACAGCCTGGAAATTTTCTAATATTTTCATACACAATGACAATAATGTTTTGCCACTATGCCCTAGCTTTTCCCGCGACTTCTTCTACATGTACTTTAGAAATCATCCCATGGGTGTAAAACGTAGCATTATTCACTTTCCCGACCATGAACCACCACTTATATAAAACCCATACATCCATAGCGATATTCCGTGAAAGAACGCGTGCGTACAGCCAGGGAGTGGAACGCGCTGCCGGCGTCTGTATTCCCAGAAAACTATAACTTGGGTGTCTTCAAGTCGAGGGTGAACAGGCACCTTCTAGACCAACGCGCACCATCGTAGGCCACATCGTCACTTACCATCAGGCGAGATCGTGGCCAAGCGTTGATCTATACTCTGTAAAAAAAAAAGAAAAAAAAAGAAGGACAAGTAAACAAAACACAGTTTCGTATGTATAGTTTAAAAATCAGCACGATATTAATAAATTGCTAAACTGTATATTCATTGTAGATAGGGATTGAAAGTCAATGAGGTAGATAACTGAAATGAGATTCTTAAAAACTCAAAGCGCCCGAGGGGCCTCAACCCAATTTCAGTTTACATGAAATTTTCTTCCCCACATTCATGTGAAGCTAATAGCGATAAAAATAAACACGTACCCCATTCCTTTGCCCATTACACCCTGACCCGGAAGTCTGCATGAACGCTGTCTATGCATTTCAAAGTTGGCCGATCCAATTATATGAGTCAGTGGCGCTCAACCTTCCCTTTCCGGATCGATGAGTAACGGATATCCGGAACAACATTCGGTCATCCGGAATCAAATGTCAAGTTCGTATATTATTAATATTTGTGTTTCCGTACTAAAAATAAACAACCGTATATTAACATTTGAGGTATTCTTATAAAACTAAAAATAGTTTTGTTGTCCATTGATCAGAGCATAAAGTTCGTTGCTACCTAAAAAATCTACCTAAAGCCAGATTTTCAGCACAAGTTGCTCTTTATCTCCTTAAAACTATCGGATAATTATATTCATTGGTGAAGATAAACTTTTTGGTTTTATATTTACTGCTCAGGCGCAGTAGCCAATTTTTGAAAATATGAATATTTTTTGACACGAATGGGATCCGAACCTGCATTGAACAATATCCGACGCTAACGGTATACGATCGGTAGCTTAATTGGCCACGAATAAGGGTGGATTATTTTTCTCTATTTTTAAAAAGAAGATATACGTATTACAATAGCGAGATGCTTGTTCACAGTCACGTAGAGTTTGTGATGGCAGATGTGACACGGATGGATGCGCATTTGCTCCGTTAAAAACCGCAAAAGTGAAGCCACAGTCTGACGACCGCTGCCAAAAATAAACACAGCGCGACTCGGGGCAACTACAAAGTGGTGAACGGAAATTTTAATGCAGCAGCCCAACAGCCTCAGTTTTGGGGGATTACAGGCAACACGGCTAGAGCCGGGATACGTCCAGTGTACCCGGGTATTCCAACCGGATTATTCCCTTTGCAATGCTTACCTCAGGTGTCTCAGCTCCCACGACGCCTTTCATATTTGAATATGCAAATTATAATTAGGTTACGTTGTTTAGGCTGTGGTAATTTTATAATCCGTTTCTTGGGGATTAAGTTTTTCGGGTACTCGATTTAAAACTAAGCCTGTATTTTGTTGTTGAATCCTGTAGGATTCTGCAGATCTTAGCTTTATTTTAATTTTAGCTCAGATTCATTTATGTCATATTTATTTTGTATCATTTTAATGTAACCTAAAAACAACTGACACTGAATTTTATAGCTGTTTCCAACGAAAGTAGGCACAAACTGTATACTATCTTATATCGTAAAGTAATACTTGTAATACACATTAATATGAAGAGCCACAGAAATATAGACGTGCTTGGAACCGGTCATTCTGGCGTACCACGGAGGGCTATTTTCAACAGTTACTATATTATATTCTGTAACATTTAAGTCTAAGTTACAGGAATAAGAATAAATTGAAATAACAGTACGTTATTAGATTTCTACAGATAGAATATTGTACTTGTATTCATACACTCATTTATCACTCTGCCCCATTTAAAAGAAATTCATTCTTTTTTTTTTTCAAATTTAAAATTCAAAAAATTATCCGTAGTGCGATACTGCTCACAGTAGTACATGCTGAGTCATGTTTCTTTTTGGCATCACAATACTCGCATCATTGTTATCTTATCTTTTCTTAACTGTATTTTGTATTTGTTATTATTGTATTGTTATCAACAGCCTATATACGTCCCCACTGCAGGGGTTTGGGCCTACTCTCTTATAGAGAGTGTACGGGCCATAGTCCATCACACGGGCCCACTGCGGTTTGGTAGACTTCACACACACCTTTGAATTTCTTCTCAGGAGTGTGCAGGTTTCTTCACGATGTTTTCCTTCACCGTTAAGCAATCTAAAAATGTACTTGAATTGAAAAACAACTCATAGATATACGGCTGGATTCGAACCCGGAACTCTCAGATTAAAAGTCCGCGCCTTATCCACTCCGCCAATTTGAATAAATTTATGTGTATGTCAAATATGCTACAGAAACCCATCAATATATTATATTTCTATAACAATCTTTACGTACCGCAGTTTCACAGTCTCTATGTTCTACATTTATTGTCTAATGCTTTTATAAATAAATAATCTTTGAAGATCCACTCAACAAACTGAAGTAATCCTGCAACAAAATGTAATCAAAACGACCGTTTGATTGTTGATTCAGCTAATACTTTGAGAAGCGCTCCCACGTTGTGATTTAACAGTGGGAGTGGCGCTGAGGATCAGGAAGAGATTCGCGAATTTAGAGAAGGCATAATATATCGTAACAGTGTCTCTTTCGAGAAATATTATGTATTACGCATTTACTCAAGGCTAAGTACAGTATTTTACAGGATAGAGTGTAGAGTAGAGTGTGTGCAGGAGCTATATGTTGATTCCGTCATCGCCATTCAAATAACGGTCAATTATAAGAACGGCTGACCTCCACCCGTAAACAGTAGAAATTCCCACAGCTTGCAAAATTGCGTTTCTCTTCCATTATTTTATTATTTACTTTTTCATAATTAGTGAGAAACTATCCAGCAAAGAAAGTAATACTTGTTTGTGTTTTTGAATTTAGACAGTATTTTTGCGTAATTATTATTTCAAATAAAGAGTGATTTTAAAAGGGGTCTGTTTTTCATCGGATGTTCGGGACCCTAACTAATTTTATTTTAATTTGTCAGTAATTTTTTTTATGGACATTCTGTTCACTGAAACATCATTTTGTTCCCTATACACACAAAACAAACGAGAGAAGAGATTAACATCCGGTTAAAGGCCAAATAGACATATCTAGCAAAGTTGTCCGTAAACAGTTTCCTATTATCTAAAAATAGTTGTATATTTCGTTAGGTGAGTAGATCGGCTTATTGCAAAAGTTGATATTGATATTAAGTGCCCAAGGGCGTGTTCAGAACTCTGATAAGTTACAAAATGCGCTTGTTGAAACTGCTGGTACATTGAAACAAGATTAGTTTTCAATTCCGGCAGAAAATTTCCTTATAGTAGTTACTAGTTGTTTATAGTTCATCATCATCAAAAGCCGGGAAACGTCCACTGCTGGACATAGGCCTCCTTCATGGTATGCCACATTGACCAGTTCCGAGCCACTTGTATCCGTCGACTCCCCGCGATCGGTAAATCTAGTAGGGGACGGCCCGTTAGACGTTTCCCGGTACATATATTGTTCATAGTTACCAGTAGATATATATCCGTTCCGGGAGAGACACTTTTCCTCCAATAATGCCATACTGAGGGCAGTAGGGCAGAGTATGTGACGGGATCTCCGGTCCTATTTTTAGACACTGGCTCTCCGTCCACAGAGATGCAAACAGAAAATAACGCTTTATTTTAGCTTAGTTCGTTTTGACCATGTACATACTTGTACTTACTCGTAAGTTAGTATTGTATTTTTTTATATCTTTATGGTTTTTTTTATGCCTGCCAATAAAAACATTTATTATTATTATATAAATATATATGTATTACGTTTTTAGTGATTTTGTGAGTGAAAGGTGACAAAAGTTTACTAGCGGTGAAGATTATTACTGGTTACTAGTGGATTTAGCCACAAATTCCCTTCAAAATTTCTATAATAAAATAAGTGTAGCAAGTTCTTTTATTTCATGACAGACGTAAAACAAGAACTTAACGCAACTTTTGCGTTAACCTGTCGAGTGTTACTGTTATTAATTACAAAGTGATTGGTGTAACTTTGGAACAAAAGTTTGTGTCAAACAAAACAATTTATATCAGAGCGGGCCTGCCTGCGCCTGAAAACATTGTCTTCATAGTTCACACCTAAACAATCTTACGATCGTACCTAAGCATCGTTTCCCAGAAGTTTCTAGCAAAGTATCGCCAACTTTTTGACATAAAACTTATTGGACAAATGTGGGAATCCGTATTTTCTTTTTATTTCGGTCTCTGAAGGCTGTTTTCGACCTTTTAGAGAGGGTATGTTCGGTAGCCAAATAAGTATTCACTGTTTTGTCATTTTTAGGGTTCCGCAGCATCCGATGGAGAAACGGAAGCCTTATAATATCACTCTGGTGTCTGTGCGTCTGTCGATCCTTCTGAAACAGCTGATTATATCAGCAACTACTAAAACTATCGACTTGAAATTAGGATTAGTTATCGGTAATGGTAACATATGTGTTGCAAGTGAAGTAATTGATGAAATATTTTTATTTAAAAAGGGGTCAAAGTTTTAAAGTGGAGTCACTAGGTCAGGTAGGGTACCATAAGATCGGAAATTCTTAAAACGGATTTTTATTATTTCCTACGGTTTTCATCTCCGAAGTTTCCAAAGTGAAAAATATTTAATAAATACAGTAGACAACTTTGTGTAAATATTACAGGAAAACCTAATCGAGTAGACTATCTAGTACCGTTCATCATATTAAAAACAACTTAGTTATGCGGTCGGTAAATGAACCTTATTTCAAGGCAATTGAAAGCTGTCAATAACAAAACGGTTCCACAAGTTTTCGGTTTTCGGATTTAAATACATACACAATAAACAGGTAAAAGTTTTCTCAGAAGTTGATTTTTAATCAACAAGAGTTGCTTTAATTGCTAGAGTGCCTATTAAAGCAACTCAGGCGCAACTTGGTGTGCAACCCACGGAGGGCAGACATCGTTACCACTTCAACCTTGGCTATATCTCTTGTTTCCTAGGCAAAAAGGATAAATATCCAACGTTAGCAAATACATCCTCGAGACGTGAGGATGTAAGGCTGTTTGTCCTTCAATATCATCATCATCATTAACTGCAGGGGCTCAGGCCTACTCTCCTACAAAGAGTGTACGGGCGTCCACCATGCGGGCCCTGTGCAGATTGGTAGACTTTACACATACCTTTCATTTTCTTCTCAGTTGTGTGCAGGTTTTCTCATGATATTTTCTGTCATTGAAAAGCCAATGGTAATAATTTTTTATCATTCATTCATTAATTCCAAATAATTAATTGGAACTCATTGGTACGAGCCGATTGAACCCAGACCTCGATTGTTCAATGAATTACGCTCTACCCAACTGAGCTACCATGGCTTGATAGATATTTTGGGCCAGATTTTCTTTCTTATTAATTGCAATAATATTTGTGTTCAGTTGCGAAAAGAATTGCAGCCAGCAATATTTTTCCAATAGTTGTTTCTCAACAGTGCCGCGTAAATTTAACGCCAATATTTTTATTATTTTTCCGCACGTACCTTCAGTAGTTTTATTCCACAACTTTTTAGATGTACGGCGTTACCGGATGCGGATGTTAGTCCGACAAACAACTGTCAGCCAACTAAGTGGGTTATATTTCCTTCTATCCGGAAGTTAGAAAATGGAATTGTGTTGTACATTCAATTTATCTTGTCTCTTCGCGGTTGTTTTTGGCTGTTTTGAGTGGAAACGTCCTGACTTCGAGCGTTACGGAATTTCATTTTATTGCGCCTCCAGGCGAATGGAGAAAACAACGTTTATTTTTGTTTGCATTACACACACAACCCTTTTTCTATTTGGAAAGTTACACTTTGGGAACCCTTTGGGGTGTTCGGGACTTAATTTATCAAGAGGCCATACGTTGGCCGTCTTGAAGTATTTACATACGACTTTCTACTTGGCTGACATCTGCTCCAAGTCGTTGCTGGTACAGAAGCTGTCCATACATCCAACGTGGGAAAGAATCCAGCGCTATAGCCACTTTTTCACCTCCGGCCTTTTAGAATACGAATGTTTCAATTGTTCATATTAATTATAAATTATATCTGGTATGATATGACAGATTGCAGATTTGCCACATTTCGACGTATTTGCGCAATAAACATAATACTTGATTGACTGTATATTTGGGACAGCAATTGAAGTGGGTGGTTTTCACAGTCAGCTCTGAGATATATTCATTACAATCAGCTGTATTCATTCATCAATTTCTGGGCAAGAGCTTGCACAATGAATTTTCCGTGAGGTCCATATTTGTGACAAAGATGTGGTTGACACATTATTAGACGCTGCTATTTTAAATAATACTTATTCCCTTTTTACGACACCCACGTGATAACATGGGGTGAAGCTATGCCAAAGCTGGACCAAATGGGGCTTCGATCTATGAGCTCTATATGACTGTACTATCGTTTCCAGGGCATCAACGTAGACAAGCGTAACCTGGTGAGCGGTGATCGCAAGCAGCGGACATTCACGGACCGGTCTCAGCTGAAGTACGCGCGCAGATTGGTGGTAAAGCTCGGCAGCGCTGTCATCACCAGAGAGGATGCCAATGGCCTTGCTTTAGGACGACTAGCCTCCATTGTTGAACAGGTAAGGAAAGTTCTTCTGATATACATTTATCAACCGACTTCAATAAAGGAGGAGGTTCTCAATTCGACGCGTATATTTTTTTGCATGTGTGTTACGCGATAACTCCACTAATAGTAAACCTATTTTGATAATTCTTTTTTTGTTTGATATAATACTTCAGAAGTGGTCCCATATAAATTTTGTCGAAATCGATTGATCGCTCTTTGAGAAAATCAACAAAAACAATTTTAAGGCAATTGAAGTCGGTTTTTAGTTCTTTAGTTCAATTACTTTATTTGGACTCCCAATCTGAAAGTAGCTGGTTTCCCAAAGTGCCACATGTCTGATATTCTGGTTGGTTTGTGTGTGGTTTCCGGTTGTCTTTGAAATCTGACGGTTTAGCCAAGTTTGAGGCCTACGAGCGGCATGATGAATTGTTAACAATTTCTTTGGCCAGTTACCTGACCTAAATTTTTTGTCTAGTTTCCAATCTTGGTTGAAAGGTCCGATGGCATGTTCCTTTACTTAAAATATAGTACTAACGTGTTTGCCAATACCTCGAATAGCTGACCATAATTAAGAACCGGCAGTTCTCAGCTGGAGCATCTGAACAGCATAGTTATAGCGCTATTGTGTTCCGGTATGAAAGGTAGCAGAGCCAGCGCCTCATTAGTCTGAGGCTTTTGAGTGAGGCCGCTTCCCATCTAAGGCCTTATCGTCACTTACCATAAGTTAAACTTTAGTCTAATGAGCTAACATAAGTATTTTGACTCAGGTAGCCGAATGTCACCGTGAAGGTCGGCAATGTATTCTGGTGGTGAGATAGTAGTACCTTGTAGTAGACCATTGAACTAGCTCTTGTAATTAACAGTGAACGAGAAAAGAGGATTATTTTTTAAGATGTTTCTTTCTCTCTCGTTTATTATAGACGCTTTGTGTAAAGTATGTGTGGGCACGCACACCACGTGCTCTACACGGGGCAATTGGATCGGCCGATTATCCAATATGTGCCAATATCATCTCGACATTGGACCGTGCCGCGAGAATACTCTGGTCGGAGATTGGCACGAAATTGGCCGGATGATTTGCCCCGTGTAGGGCGCTTTTAAGGCTAAGGCAAAATGGTATTTGCTGCGAACAGTTCTTGATAAAAAAATCAAGTTAGTAATTTTAATGTTTCTCATAGAAAATATTAACTTACAGGCTGAGCACGCTTTTCTAAAGCCTTATCGTTTTTTGCCACTTGTAAGATCTAGGCTTAGTTCAAACCTTTAGGACACTAAACAACTGTATCTTGTTTAGGTAGCTGAATGCCACCACGAGGGTCGGGAGTGCATCATGGTGAGCAGTGGGGCTGTTGCCTTCGGGAGACAGAAGCTAACGCAGGAACTGCTCATGTCATTGTCCATGAGGGAGACGCTGTCACCAAGCGACCACACCAGAGAGGTATATAAGTTTAGGAAGTTTATCTTCCTGTAGGCAGCTGGAAGCCTGATGAGCCACAACAAGGTGAACTTGTTACATAAATTAACTTCTTTACACAATTGACCAAATGAGTGACACGTAAAAAGCTCTTTCAATCTTCGTAATATTAGCTTCCTCTGAAATGGCGGTGACGATTCCGATGATATTTGGTAAAAGCAGGTTTTGGGGGATTTATAAATTAATTTTACAATGTCTGTCTGTCTGTCTGTCTTCAAGATATAAAGAACTGACGATATTTCTAGGGTGGGAAAATAGTTTTGTAGGGTGATCCGAGACCCAATATAAACCACTTTGTTTATACACTTTCAACTTCAACTTTAAACGTCGAACCTATTGGAAACATTTGTTATCTTATGAATTCACGTAACTAAAACACTAAAGCTGCAAATCTCTCTCTCTCTCCCCTGTTAGATTAAAGATTTCATATTTCAATTCAATTCAAATAAACTTTATTGCACACACACACAAAACAGAAAATAACAAAAGAACATAAGAGTACAATGAAGGCGGCCTTATCGCTAAGAGCGATCTCTTCCAGGCAACTTTGGGGCAGAAGAATCATATAAATAACAAGGAGCAAGTGGTGCTACGTAAATAAAGAAATAAATACATATTATTCATATAAACACAAAACATAGTGGATTAGGAAGAAAGGGAAATCAGAGGAGATCAGGAAGGAAAGAAGAAAAGGCTGCTATGGAATAATCTGTTCAATATTTGTGCAGGATGCTGGTAGCATTTTGGACCCTCGGGCTGCAGCCGCCGTCGGCCAGTCAGAGCTGATGTCCATGTACGATGCCATGTTTTCCCAGTACAACGTGAAAATAGCACAGGTTTGTTAAAAATATATGTTTTACCTATGAAGGTAAAAATAATATCGCCCGGCCGGCGGGCGGCTTGGTTTTACCTCTAGACATAATATTATAAATTGTATTTAAAATGTTACCTAAACGCAGTAAAGTAGTTTAAATTTACAATAAATTATTAAGAATTTCGGACGTATCGTTAGCGCACGTACCCCGTTTCACATAGATTTCTAGGTTTCTAATTTTACCCCTCCATTTCTCTTTGTGGTCTGGTCAGTTGACTTTCGTTGATTTGCTGGTCTGGCCGTTTCTTTCTTGGTCTGTTTACATTTTTGAAATACTCTGTCGCTACTCGGCGTGACTTTGTATGCAACTGAAACAACAAACTTTTTTAATGATAACAATAACATATGAAAGAAAAAGTTCGTTGTGTTTACCTTACTTCAAAAACAAAATTTACATTAAAACGGCTAAACATTTTTTAAAAATAATATTTCACAAGCGTGGGACACTAGTTGCATAAAATTAGCAGCATTAATTCAGCCTGGCATGCACATTGCACGTGCAAAATGCAAATTATGCTTAACATCGCTTTTGACAGCAAAAAATGTTTATTTTACTTCTGAACCTCGAACTTTTGTTATGCTTTTCGTTTCGTTGCCATTTTGCATTTTAAACTTTATTACATAACATTGAAGTGGTGATTCAAAAAGAACTAAAAACCGACTTCAATTGCCTTAAAAGTTTGGTTTTTATTGATTTTCTCAAAGAACGATTAATCAATTTCGATGAAATTTATATAAGACCACCTCTGAAGTGTTTCCT
This sequence comes from Carcina quercana, assembly GCA_910589575.2. NCBI lineage: Eukaryota > Metazoa > Arthropoda > Insecta > Lepidoptera > Depressariidae > Carcina > Carcina quercana. The sequence continues at coordinate 12,922,110 of OU342437.1, read as the reverse complement.
ACCAATGAAAAAAGAATTATCAAAGTAGGCGTCGTCGCAACTCCTTCTTTTTTGAAGTCGGTTTAAAAGCAAATAAATGATGAAACGATGCCTTGATGAGTTCCAAAATTGGCCGGGCTTGCAAAATACAATATAGGTTTATATATAACACAATAGGTTCATATTTAGAAGCAAGACTTTTCGTAAAGTTGTATTAAAAGATTTCTTGTGTCTTGTAAGCTTGACATCTGATTTCCCAAACGTAATTTTGAATTCAGTTGTATTTACTCGTATATATTTAAATGGGTATCTTGTACTGAAGCTTTCTTCACTGCTTTGAAAGATTTTATCATCTGACTTCTAAAAAGGAGGACGTTCTCGATTCGACTGTGTGCATGTTACGCGATAACACGTCAAATATGAATCCATTTTTGATGATTCTTTTTCGTTTGGTAGAATATACTTTAGCAGTTGAAGTCGGTTCATTAGTTCTTTTTGAACGCGTTAATTACGTAACGATAGATGTAATTATATTTAGATTTCTGTTTTTACTACATAATGCGTTTGGTTCGGACATTTCTTTTAACTTTTCAACTTTGCAAAAAACCTTTGCGAAGGCTTTTGCAGGATCATTAAAGTCCAAAATGATTTGATTTGATTTTGAATAAAGTAGTTTGCATTTGAGAATGGCCCTTACATGTTTAGTTTTGATCTAAAACATCCTGTACTAAAAATACTTCTATCTAAATTCTGCAGTTAGACACACGAACAAGAATCCAATAAATTTCGTCTACTTTATCTAATTACATTTAGTAATCTCTTCTAGTTGGATCTTCCCAGTGATTGTTACGGTCCAGTAAATTTAGCTTTAGGAATAATAGTGTATGTGGATATAACATATACTCCAGAACCGTACAGGGGCTTGTTAATTGGTACAATCAGAATAATAAAGACACATTACTGTTTTCGGTAAAGCTCTGGTTTCCTAGGATAGCGGTGCCGTCACATAGCGGCCGTAATATTATGGACGCAAAAAGACGGCCGTCTTTACGGTGACGACACGTGGGAAGTACTACGGATGTTATAATATACTGCCAGCCATCTTACCGTTGGAGTTGGAACCGTTTTACACTAGGACCCCAAGCCTAGAGCCATCTCCGTAAACAAAAATAATAAAAATTGTGTAGCAATGAAAATTGTAATTCATTGTGAAGTTCTCTGTAATGATACTCATTTCGCAACATGACAATTCGATGTTTTAATTTTAGATAATTACTGCACAAAGCCAGCTATTCTATTTTAAAAGATTATGGTAACAGAAATTTAGTATAAAATTTTGATGGAGCGGAATCTCGTTAAGTATCTGTTTGACAGCTGTATTTTGAGAATTCTCAAACGAGACCGAGGCTGAGAATTATATTAAATAGTGAGTTATCTCTACAAGCTCTTAAAGCTTGAACTCTGACTTAAGCAGCGTATACGGTCCCTAATAATAGGTACCGATATCACGAAATTTCTACGCAGTGTCAGGGGTGTGCAGTTGGCGCTAACGGTACCCAAGACATAACTCTTATCTGCTTGTTGACAACTGTTTCTCTTTCAGGTTTTAGTAACAAAGCCAGATTTCTACAATGAAGAGACGAGGAAGAATTTGTACTGCACGCTTTCAGAGCTTATATCCTTGAACATAGTGCCCATCATCAACACCAATGACGCGGTCAGCCCGCCCATGTTTGTTCAAGACGACACGGTTGTGCCCGGCACTGGGAAGAAGGTAAGCAATGATTATGAACCATTCATCTGAGTACTGTAATATTCATCTAATGCATAACTAAGCCTGTTCCTGAGGTATGGCAGCGGTACGGGTGGGTGTGTTTACGGAACGCCAAACGACGAAAAATCTGGAATAATCGCAGTCTACACTTAGACAGGTCTGTGTTAAAAATTACAGGAAAACCTAAGCGAGGTCTCTACTCGGTATAGTTTTTGAGAAATCATCAAGAATCACCTTGTCAAACAAATTTAGTTAAAATGAACCTTATTTCAAGGTCAGAACTGTACGTTGTTTTCCATCATTCGGAAATCTTGGTGCGCGAGTCCAGCTCTCACTTGTACGGGGTTCTGAATTAGATTTCTTAATTAAGCATGCACAAAACATTTATTCTGTATGTATAAAACCATCACGTACTGTCTCTGATTATAGATGATGTTTCATCGCAAGCTTTGAGAACAGATATGAAACTTACGTATACACACTGAAAGCAATATGAATTCTTCGACCTTTCCGAGGCCTTGCTAGCGACCGACGACCGCACAGTCGTAAAGCACGGTACACACTGTAAAATATATGTTTGTAAATTTACATCATCACCGTAAGTCTACTGTTGTTTATGAGTCTCTTTGATTCACTTCACACAATAATAATTCTGGTATTCGGTCATCCGATCTCGAACCTCGTCATTGTAAAAAGCGTGTAAGGAAAAAACAAGTTGAATGTTGTATCTCATGAATGCTCGCCAACATATAGCGTGGATAAGTATGTCCAGAAGAACTAAAGTCCCGAAAAATATCCTGAATAGTGTCCCCAAAGTAAGATAAGAAAGAAATCTTAAAAGTACCACGTGATGACATGTTTTTGTTTACTACCTTTTATTCCAATTGAACAAGTAATTCTTGGACGAAGTCGCGAACAAAACCTAGTTTTAAATAAATATTTAATTATAAAACCAGTAGCGCGTCAGAGCTGCTATGTACAATATCTAATCATTTGACTTGAATCAAATTCACTTCAATCAAAGAATATGTGTGAAATGTGTGTATTCCATGTATAACATGGTTTACGGCTATAATTGAACGCGCCCGTTAGGGTACCCGCAGACCTGCGGTAACGGCCCTTTCACGCGCTAGTGGCTTACGACAATTCACTATCTGTGAACGTAAAGCCTTTGGTTTATAAGCCCATGGGAATATAATTTATGAAAGAGCACATTACAATGTTTTACCAGCCTTTCACAGCAAAATAAATATTCAACGATATATTTTATACTTATTTTTTGGATGCAATGCTTTACATTTTATGGAATGTTACAAAAGGTAATCATCATCATCAGCCAGGAAACGTCCACTGTTGGTCATAAGCCTCCTTCATGATACGCCACATCGACCGGTCCCGAGCCACTTGCTAGTGATTCCCCGCGACCTTTACCAGGTCGTCGGTGTATCTAGTGTGATGGCACAGTGCACCACTTGATAACTCTTACTCCCCATCAGTTAACCGATTTGTGAGTGATGTTGATGACTGCCGGTTTCCACCTACATCTTTCTGACCGACAAACAATAAAAAGTAAGCAAGTAGTAGTAGAAGTAAACAGCAAAAAATTGTGGTTCATTTTTCAAAAATATTGTTTTCATTATACTTTTACTGTAGATGCTCAGATTATGCCCACAGTTGACTTTAAGAGATGATTGATAAATAATTAAAACCGTTATTAGATCACGCCATTGCCATTACCATGACATGCAATTTCCAAACTTTCTTCTCTGCAGGACGGCTCTAACGTTGCGGCAAAATGATTGTCATCTAAAATATTGAAAACAACTTTTAGGTATTTGAATTCTAAGTCATCTTTGTTTCTCAGGGCATAGGTTTGAAAGACAACGATAGTCTTTCAGCCCTTTTAGCCGCTGAGGTTCAGGCTGATCTCCTCATAATGATGTCGGACGTGGACGGGATCTACAACAAGCCCCCCTGGGAAGACGGTGCGAGAATGATGCACACTTACACCTCCATGGACAAAGATCAAGTAGAGTTCGGAAAGAAATCTAAGGTAACAGATTTAGCATTGTCTAGCTAGTGAATCCAGTAGCTTATTAGTGAGAATAAGTGCGCACTTATAAATTTCCAAAAAAAATATTAAATTAAGGAACATTCTAAAACACGGGGTGCATTCACTAAGGACAAACATCCTAACAATCTAACGGCTCTAGGGTGTATTTGCTGACAACATTCGATATTAATTCTAATTGTCTATTAAACTAGAGATATTTTCAGCCAAGGTTGAGGTTGAAAGAAGTTGTCCTCAGTGAATTGAGCTCCTGGAAGTCTGTCTTACTTTTAAAGTGTAAAAAATGAATTTATTTCAATAATTCTTAAGTATTGACCAATAATTACTTGAATCAATACTAATATCTTAATACTCTATAGGTCGGAACTGGAGGCATGGATTCCAAAGTGAACGCAGCCACCTGGGCAATGGCAAGAGGAGTCAGTGTGGTCATCTGCAACGGCATGCAAGAGAAAGCCATCAAGACGATCATCAGCGGAAGAAAAGTCGGTACTTTCTTCACTGACAGCCCAACGAATAATAATGCTTCAGTTGACGTTTTGGCAGAGAACGGTAACTATATATTAAAAGTATATTCAATTGTTGCTATTAGAATAGTGTGAATTATACAATCAAAATTATTTCAGCTCGTTCCGGAAGCAGAACCCTTCAATCACTGACACCCGAAGATAGGGCAGCTGCCATCCATTCACTGGCAGATTTGTTAGTTGCAAAACAAGAGCAAATATTGGAAGCAAATGCAAAGGACTTGGAAGAAGCTACTAAAGGAGGCTTAGCTAAACCATTATTAAGTCGATTATCATTGAGCCAATCGAAACTTAAGACTTTATCTATCGGTCTGAAGCAAATAGCAGACTCAAGTTATGAAAATGTAGGCAGAGTTCTAAGAAAGACCAAATTGGCCGATAACTTGATATTGAGACAAGTAACAGTGCCTATTGGTGTGCTTTTAGTTATATTTGAATCTAGACCTGATTCACTACCGCAAGTAGCTGCTCTAGCTATGGCATCAGCAAACGGTCTACTTCTTAAAGGTGGAAAAGAAGCTGCCTATTCAAACAAGGTGTTGATGGACCTGGTCAAGGAATCTCTCAAAACTGTTGGAGCCGATGATGCTATTTCTCTTGTGTCTACAAGGGAAGAAATAAGCGATCTGCTGTCAATGGAAAAACACATCGACTTGATCATACCACGAGGGTCATCAGAACTAGTAAGGAGCATTCAGAAACAGTCTCAACACATTCCTGTCCTCGGTCATGCTGAAGGAATCTGTCACGTATACTTGGACAAAGATGCTGATCACACGAAAGCTTTGAAGATCGTTCGCGATGCGAAATGTGATTATCCTGCTGCTTGTAATGCTATGGAAACTTTGCTTATTCACGAGGATCATTTAAATGGTTCTCTATTCAATGATATCTGCAATATGATGAAGAAGGAAGGTGTTACGATTCATGCTGGTCCTAGACTAGCAAGTAACTTGACGTTTGGGCCACCTCCAGCCAAAACTATGCGTCACGAATATGGAGCGTTGGAATGCTGTATAGAAATTGTTACCGACCTAGAAGAAGCTGTCGATCATATACATAAATTCGGAAGTTCGCATACAGACGTCATTGTAACAGAGAACGGTATGTTGTATTCATACTAATATTTTGGTTGAGATATCTCTCAAATTTGATTCCTATAATTTTAATTGAATTCGACGTTTCAAACGGGAGTTGTTTGCAGAAATACTGTTAGTTTATTTTGACTGTTATATTATTTAAAATAAGCTTGAACTTGATTTATTCTAGAGATAACAAATCTTGTTGATGCAACCGGAAGCAAAACACTATCGCTTACATAAACGAAGCGATAATGAAGTGTTTACGGAAGAATGAGGAACACGATAATTATAATGATTGTTGTAATTGTTTCAAGGTTTCCTTTGATAAAATGTCAGCTTGTTGTCTATGTTCGCTTATCGGAGATAAATATTGTTGTTTTTCTGACAGTCTTCCCAGGAAGTTAATTTTTTTTAGGTCTTCCAGCGAAGCAAAAAACAAACAAGCACAATCTAGAGGTAGTGATAGAGGTTACAGATCGTTATTGTTGTTGAAAATAAGTAGACTTTTTCTTCGTGTACTCAAGATATTATCTCTGAGGAACACATAATCGGTTTTTAAAAATAGCCTTTATCCCTCTTTATCCTATATTGCCATTCCATTCTAGGCAACAAACTCACTTAAGCATTCCTTTGTGAATTTGTTTTTAAAATATTCGTTAGGCTTCTATTTCGAACTGTCAGTAACAGCAAAAATACATTCAACAAGTTAGCGCGTTTAAAAAGAACTAGAAACAGACGTCAACTGTCTAAACTGACCTAAAAGTCTATATCAAATTTCAGTCTTATATGATTTTCTCAAGGGTGTTCACCGGACCAAATTAAAACGAAACAACAACAAGCAACAGCTTTCAAGTAAAAAAAGAATAATCAAAATCGTTTCACCCAGTCGAAACAAACATACCTTTTGTAGTCGGTTTAAAATAACTATGAATACACCCGTTGAATTCTAAACCCGACATCGTCATGTCGTTTAGTTCGTTCCTTAATGTTAATAGTCACACATATTCCATTTGAAACAAGAACATGCAAATATATCGTCAAGCAATATAGCGTGTTGGGTAGGCGGTGATTACGAACGTTATTAATTTGAAGCTATTCACCCGTTAAAATATTCCATGGAATATTAATTCACGCCCCTTACGCACGTCAAATGCTGACACGTGCTTTAGCACCGCGAGCTAAATTACGAACGTAGGTACATTAGGCAAAGAAATTACGTTTAAAAATAGTAAGGATATGTTTTATATCTAAAATCTGTCAGGGAATATATGAGAGCTGTCAATGGCTGTGAAATAATGTCAACATTCAATTTGTTGGCATGGACCACAGCATGTACCATGAGTTTACGTAGTCGATAACGTACTATATCGAATACTATCGGAAATGCTGCTCAGTCGTGATGCGCGTGACAAGGACAGAGCGATAGTTAACGATACACGTTATCGACTGCGTATACTCATGGTAGATGAAATGGTGTCAGAAGTTAGTTTTTGCAAAATTATACTTTTATTCTTAATCTTATTACAAAATTTATGATGGGTTTGATATTACTGACGAAGCATTAAGTTACTGAGGTGATGGCTGTGCTACCTGTCATAAAGGAACACAACAGTGCTATCAACACGCTGTTTGGCAACAGACTTAGATAAAATTGTGGTAGCTAGCCAGGCGGACATCACCATGGTTCCAAAAGGTAACTGGCCTAATCTAATCTGTAGCCGTAAGGAGGTGGTTTATTCCTGGTTTGGCTGTACACGACCTATGGTTTTCTGTACATTACATTTGCTTCCATACAATTTAGGAGGACTTCGTTAACTTAGCCTAACACTAAGCTTACATATAATCCAATAAATAGATGTATACGTTTCAATTTTACAGAAATAGCTTGGTAGCTGGTGTAAAACATTTGTTAAAATATGTAATCTTTATGAGTTGGGTATCGTTTTGAACGGACGGAATATTCACTTCTTAAACAGTCTAGCGCAGTGATGACAACATAACTTACTTGACTTATCAGCTCGTGTCTCTCCTCATCCTCTCGCTTTCTGCTATCTTCTTAAGGACGTCAGACCAGCGGACTGGAGGACGTCCCACACCGCGTCTCCCGGTCCGAGGTCAACATAAAAATGTCAATTATTTTGGAATGTCAACTTTTTAAGGGACTTCAGGGAAACTGTGTGGTCTCGTCTTTAGAATAAGACTGCCCCATGTCTCCACGGGTGTAATAAAAGGCGACTTAGGGAAAACTATTCAGGAGATGGTGATCAGAATCTACCAATGTAATAACAACATCTTACTGCGATTACCAATCCGCCGGCCAAGCGTGGTGATTATAGCAAATTCCCACATAGAAAGTCAAATGTGGCGACTGTAGCATATTGACAGCAAAGTCAAAAGGTGATATGATTTATTGATTCGATGACAAAGGTTACAAGTTTTATTAGACTACATTAGTTTTATACTAGTAGCAATTTTCACCACCAATCCTGTGTCTTTTATACCGAGGTCTTCTTGATTAATAAACATTATGGGATGATTATCCCCAGTTTCCCTGTATCCGAAACTATTATGTTTCCATAAAGCATGCAGGAAAGCCCCAAGAAAGGGTTCCGCTTTAATACGCAGGGTTTACCCTTAGGGCCAAGGGATTCCAAATATCGTAAGAAATTGATATTTGGTAGAAGGAATATCTTTACTGTAATCTCTTTAGCTTCCCTCAGGGTATTATTGTTTCGGTATGAAAATATATTGTTTCGGTGTGACTGTATCCTCGGAGATATTTATTGGTTTGTGATTAGGTTTTTTTCTCATCTTATTGATACGTGTTCGTTGTTCTGTTCTACTTATTTTGGAGTGCACAACATAGGAGTACGATTAGTTTATTGCATTGTATATGGGTCAAAATGAAAATGGATAATCTTATAGTGTGGGCTATAAGGTCTATAACCGACGTAATAACCAAACTGGAGAAAAATCTCACAAACGTCCGGACCATGGACCTTCCGCGTGTGTTGAGCCGTTACAATAAATTAAGAATAATAATAATAACTATCTGCTTTACCTCTCCAGACAGCGCCGCTAAGAGATTCCTGAGTACCGTGGACAGTGCATGTGTTTTTCACAACGTGTCCTCACGCTTTGCTGATGGATTCAGATTTGGACTCGGCGCTGAAGTTGGCATCTCTACGGCCAGGATTCACGCTAGAGGTATTTTAAATTACTTAAATAAATAAAAACTCATCATCATCAACAACAGTCGAGAAACATCAACTGCTGGACATAGGCCACCTCCATGGTATGCCACATTGAGCGTACCCGAGCCACTTGCGTCCTCTTTCTATAGCAGTTAGGTTAAAATCTACAGAAATATGCACAAGCTAGTCCATACACATGACCACAATCTCTTGTGAGATGTGACGATGTGGTCGAAAATGTTACTTCACGCATGTGCTCTAGTTAAGATGGTATGCTGTTGTCAAAGCGCCCATACAAACGTAGTCCAGTCATATTTCAAGACACAATCTAGAAACAAATATCTGTGTCGGTGGTGAGTCAGATTTTCGTTTAAATATATACTTCCAGAGTTACAGGGCGTCAAAGTATTGTATTTTTCGGTAGTAAAAAGCCCCAACTTTGAACCTGTTTTACAAGAGTATGAATCAATTTAGAACAATTTGGAAAAACCACCGACATCTGAAATTTTATTAGTATACTGTATTGAAAAAATGGCTACATAATATACTGTATCCTTCAAATGATCACTGGACTACGAAACATCCAAATAACGGGTGGATAACTTCGCGTAGTGTATGCTGTCTCACCGTACGCGCTCGGGTAGGATAGGGCTCGGAGAGGGACAGCTACAAAACAATGCAACCTTGAAACCGACCACGTGGTCTTACCAACATAGCCTTTTAAAGACAGGCTAGTGAGTCATATTTAGAGCTGTGGGGGTCCAAGCTATAAACGACGATTCAATCACTTCAAGCACTACCGATCCGTCCCAAAAAGCACACAGCACGATTACACCGTCTCTGCCGGCGGAGACAGAAATAATACACCATCCCCACTACGAGTAATAATGCAGGCGCTTATCACAATCATCGGCACATTCCCAGCCGATTTTCTTCGATCCATTCATCACAAAACGAGAGCCCTTAGCCGAGCTTTAGCCCGAGGTGAGAGGCTAGCCCTGTCCGGGTGAAGCTGCAATACTTGCAGGACTATTAAACAGTATCAAGTACATTAGAAAAAACCCGCTACAAAAGAAATACATAAATCGGAAGATAACTTATCAATATATTATTTGGTTTTAATAATGGGCCATGTGTTCAGCTGTGGACGGTCTAATAGCAACCCTTACAAAACGTATCTTTTTCAGGACCAGTTGGTGTAGAAGGTCTTCTCACGACCAAATGGATCCTCGAAGGCACGGATCACACAGCGGCAGAATTCAACGAGGGCAAGAGAAACTGGCTTCATGAAACCTTACCCATAAATTGACTAGCCAAACTACGCTGTAGGACAACCTGGAATAGAGTAAAACTATTCTTCCGTAAATAGACTCCATTATACATTATAATATGCCGTTTAAATAGCAATCATTGTGTTCAAAATAATTGTCCATGCCTTTTCTTTTTATGTGAATATTAGATTGCGTACCAACAGTCAGGTTCTTTTTATATAAGTTTCATACGCCCAGTATCTCTTAAGTTTGATCATCTTTTTAAATCTTCCTGAAGATTTAACCTAGTGAAAACTGGATCGAAATTGTTACAGTAGTTTCAAATCCTACTCCTAACATAAATAAAAATTGAGCAGCGGAAACTCTTATTCATAATATAGATTTTTAACTGCATTTTTTATATCTTTACTTCTATTATATAATACAGATTCCATTATCATTTATTATTCATTCATGATATACTGAAAGAATATTATAAAATAAGCATAAATCAAAATGGATTCTGGCACAATGTAAAAAGATTATTTAATTTAATAAGAATATGGATGTTATCCTGTTTTATAAGATGTAGGTTAATAAAATATTCATCTTCATTTCGAATAAAAGATTGTGAGTCGTGAATAAAGAGGCGCTTGTTGAGCACACAGTGTAAAGAGTACGAGATATTTGTTTAATTAAGTTCTATGTATATTGCTAAAATAATATTTATGTAGCGAATTTTTGTGTGGCTAAATATAATTATGTTTAAATTTTAATAAATGTATGTTCTTTTATGAGCGAGAGGACTATTTAAATTTCGTATATGAGAGTACGACATGCAAATTTGTTACTGTCCAGGAAAAGGACAGTCGTCCATCCGGTTAGATTATTCCACACTCAAGTATTTTTAGTACTTTAAAAATTTTTTTTGTATTTTTCAGATAACAAAAAATAAACATTAAGAAAAAGTGACGCATAAAAAAAGGATTTAATAATGCATTTTGTATCAATATTTGCTGCCAGGAAACGTGTACCTGGCAATCTCCCTTACTAGATGGACCTCTGCTGTAGCCAGTCGGACGCAGAAAATGAGCATGAGCACTACTACCAACCAAACTGAGCATTGTCAGGTACACGCTGGGAATTGATCCCAGGACTTCCTGATTATTAGTTCAAGCGCGTAGCCACGGGGGTGGTTAATCTCATCTAAAATCTTGTAACGCAAGTAACGGCAAAAATCTTAAAATAATTTATCTGCAGGTAAATGTCACATAAACAATAATATATTTTACAAATTTATATTTGCAGTTGAAGCGTCTACTGTGAAGTAGACCAAAGTATGGGATGAAAAAAAATCAACTGCTAAGTTGTGTTTGTCTTTCAATCAATTTCACATTTTCATTAAATGTTATGGAATGTTCATGGCGCGAGACTGACTGGCTCTTTAAAAAAATAGTTGTGCAAGAAATCTAAAACCTCAGAGACACTCTTTAGAAATATCGACTTACACTAAGCCACTTCAAGTCAACTAGCTGAAATATATTTGCCACAATGGGCGTGGACATTGGAAGAGAGTCCCACCTTACGGTAAGAAGCTTACATCTATTAGTGAGACTCCAGGTGTGGCAAAACAACGCATTTCACTTGTTTAAGACGAAAAGCTGATTATTGACAATACTAACAACGATATTTGAATTTGTTTCAACAAAACTGATATTAAACATCGAAAATAATGGAGAGAGCAATTGTTATTCTTAGCTCTTTAGAGATTCTGAAAGCCGTAAAAGCAATCGATGCCTCAAATTTCAGCTCAACTCAAATAGTTTTCATAGTTTCATGGTTTATTTCGTCTAAAACAAAAAATTCTGTGACATTACTATTTCTAACATAAAATAAGATTAATTATTAATGTCAATTAAAAAAAAAGATATATCAAAATACACACAAAAATATTAAAATCTTTAAAAACAAACAATTGGACCAATTAAAAGTCGTTTCGTCCAGATTTGAAGAGCATGTGACTCTCTACACTTTTCATATCTACGGAGAGCTGATTGAACCTCATACCTTTTGTTTCCATTAAAGGTGGAATTTCAAAATTGTGTAAAGTGAAATTTCCAAGTTTTATGATTATGACTCAAACGCAATGAATCAGCTCCCGTGGTGTTTTTCATTCGGGATAATTTGAGTGCCTTCACAGCGAATAGGTAAGCAAGCGCTGACCTTGGCAGTCACATGCAGGGTACTATTGACATCAACTCCTGCGCAAGCGAGCAACACCACCCCTGGACTATCTATCATGCGGGAACTGTGCGGGTTAGTAGGTAGGTTTGATTTTCTTCTGAGAAATGTTAACGATTCCTCGCAATGTTTCCCTTCACTGAAAATTCAATGATATTTTAATTATATATGTACACTCAAGTTCAAAAGTTAGTAGTCACTTTTGAACCACGCCATATTCACCGCGTGTGACATGATAAAAAAGTAAGTACATATTTTTGTGCAAGAGTGTACAGTCAAAAATGGACATATAATAGATTTACAATGAAAATATGACACTTTGATAATCTTAGGCTGTAATAACTCATCTATTACTGTCATTTGAGGCAATAGATGAGTTATACAATAGGGATAAAATTGTGAATAATAATAATATTGACGAAATATTGCATTGGAGAAAATATGTACTAAATAATCAACTAGGATTACGAATGATATGTACAGTCGAGTACAAAAGTATGTACCTACTGTTATTGTACTACCATGACACATTTACTCTTTCTTGTTCCTACGCAGTGTGTTGAGGGAAACGTCAATTAAAGGAATATGATATGGTACAAAATATCTGATAAGTATATACGAGTATTTGATTCTACTGTCACTAACGGCGAGATTGAGTTAAAAAAAATTGGTTGCCTGTAAAGTCGGTATACGGGCGAAAGTTTTACGTGACAACGACTTTGAGTGGTAAAATAATTTTAATGTGAATATTCATTCAGGGACGCGTGCCTTTCACTTTTTATGTCTGTCTCTCTCGCTCTTAGGCGGGCTAACCATGCCCGAGTGGAAGGGACGCGTGCCTCTCACTCGCTCTCATTGTGAGCGCATAACATGAGCGGAGCGTAACGCAGTTTCTTGAAGTGTCACCCGGCAAACCAATTTATAAGACGTTGTCACGTCAAAATAGAATATACAATTTATGTATATGGTAGAATATCAGAACACGATACGCATTTGAATAAATATTTGATTGAGTTTTTAGTAAACTGTAGGATATTTGCACGGCATTAAAATATAAAAAGTAAATAAATCGTTTACAATCCAATTGTAATAAAAGCTCACAAAGCTTTGTCAATTATGCATACAAACAATATATGCAGAGTCTATTAGGGGTGTAGGGAAAACATAAATATTATTGTTGAATTGTCGGGCGGGTGTCATATTAGACTTGATATTTGCGATTCCATTACTGTACATCGGTACATGTGGGTCAGCGTCCAATTAAGGATGACCTGCGCCACACAAATTTCCTGAACGTGTACGATATTGCAGAGGAACGTGGTGGCTCGGCCAGGAGGAACGTAAATAAAACATATGTGTTGCATCGCTTTTTGTCACGAAAACCAATAGAAAAAGCTTTTTGCTGGTCGAACATTTTTGGATGTCTCTATGAGCATGTTCTAGTTGGCAAATATTTAGAGAAACACTGCAAACAGGACATTCGAGCTAGCATCTTTTCATAGTAGTTTTTTTTAAGCAATAACGACAGATTTCCTTTGCTTTACCATGCTTTGGACATTGTGCATAAGTGGCAGTGGTGCAAAAAAAATGACGTATAAAATCGATCAAGTGCGAGTGGAACTCATGCACCGAGGGTTCCGTACAGAATATGAATAATTGACATACTGAAAATGTAAGTCTGAGTGAATCGTTAAAAAGCGATTTTAATGTGATGTACCTAATTAAAAATTACAGTTTTCATATTTATTCTTATCTTTGTGCTGTAAGACCTTTCTTTTTTTCCATGTCCAGCAGAGGACTCGAGGACAGAGCTAGACTCGAACAAATCACTTTAAAGCTTATATTTCGCAAACGGATACCTGATTCATGTGCTGTACGTAGACTTTCAATGTTAAAATGTTTAAAGACCTACTCAACGATACCACACACAATAGGGAAGATGCGAAAATTTTTGCATCCCCCAGATAGTATTGTAGCCATCCCAAAAAAATTCTCAAGACTTTATTCTACCACTTTGTCAGCGTGATTAATATGTAAAACCGTAGCAAATTACAGCAATATATTATTTATTATTATTTATTTATTTATATATATTTAGCACCACTTACTTACCCCTTCTTAATCACACGTTTCTTCTGCCCCAAGGTTGCCTGGAAGAGATCGCTTTTAGCGATAAGGCCGCCTTCATTGTACCTTTTACGTTCTTCTCTTTTCTTTTCTGTTTTTTATTTTGTGTGTGCAATAAAGATTATTTGAATTGAATTAAATTGAGCTTTCTAGTAGTAAGTATCTCGGAGCTAAGCCGCGCACGGACATACGGAAAGGCGTAGGTGGTCAGAGCGACTACCTACCTTGTTTGACTACGAAACCCTAAAAATTATTGTAAAACTTCATTCGTTCAACATCATTGAAACAATATTAATTTGAACGAAATTAATGTGAGCGGAGGAGCTCGAGACAAAAACGAATTTATCCAAAGCCTTTGAATGCAAAGAATAACTGAGAGAATATAAAATTCAACCTCTTGATTAATTCCATCTTTTGTTCTTGGCTATATCTAAGTTCATCTTCTATATGTAAAAACTCGTTTGCAGAAAGGTATTTCAGGTTTTTAGATATATCACTAATTATGATTCGCAATACTATTTTTAATAACGTCTTGCAGTAAAAACCTTCCAGTAAAATGAAAACTTCAAGCTTATATGAGTAGGTACTTAAGTACAGCGAAATTGCATTTTAGAAATGAAATATGCCCGTATAACTTTATAAAAATTCACTTCAAAGGCTACGTAGTAAGATAACAAGCTTTAATAATTTTATTGAAAGTTTTAAAGGTTAGAATATAAATAAAAGTTATTTGCTACTATGTAATAATTATTCATTTTTATATAGATAGCTTTTGCCCACGACTTCGTCCACGTCACCTTTAGAAATGATAACATGGGAAAAACTTCTTCGATCGAGAACGTAGCCTATATCCTTTCCGACCCTTCAACTAGCCCTTGCGATGTAAAGGACAGACAAACAGAATAACCTTCGCATCTATAATAATATTAAGGATAAAAGTTCTACCAGAATAGGACCAAATACACCAAGGGCAAATTTTTAGAGATGGGCAGCAACATTTATGGCAAATCTCCTCATGGACTGTCAGACGTGACCCTGAGTGACTCTGAGTGATGAGGGAGGCTCATGTCCAACAGTGGACTTAAGCAGTTGACTATGAATAGCATTAGCACATAAATGGTAACTGAAGGTCTACCTAAGGTGGATGACTGATGTTTATCTCTACGTGAACACGATTTCCAACATGAAGTTCAAGTGCAAAACCATTACACATTTGCAGAAAACAAAACGTCATTTAGAAACGCAGCCAGTCACTCATTATTTTTGCGACAGTCGCCGGGATTACAATACGTTCAACAATCAGCCATTTGATACCATCACAAAATATGTTTTCTTCATTATCCTGTATATCAGTCTGTCCCAATCGCCCACCGCCGTCGAAATCTTTCATCAAACAATTTACTACAACATCCCTTTGCCAAATCCTTACATAAATCTGTGAGCGAACAAATCCTTACACATTTCAGAGCTTATCTCCACAAGTAATCTATTGTCTGGTATCAGATCGGCTTTGGCACGGCCCTAGATCGGCCGGCGGAACTGACAGGTGCCACCCCTTGTTCGAAAAAAATCTCAGTTGGTTTTTGGGTCGACGACATGGGAAAAATAGGATATGGTGATCTTATTTTCTGTTTGTCACCTGACAAAGGCTGATAAAGTCCGCTACCTAGTGACGTGACAAAAGGGCTTCCCATGAAAAGGATTTGACATCACATGGCTTGGCTGGATCTCGGTGCGCGAGTCCAACTCGCACTTGGCCGTTTTTTTAAAATAGATGGCTTGATCAGGGATGGATTTCTTTTGTACTGTATGCACTGTACAGATATTTGTAAAATAAAAATAACACTCAAACAACATTTCTTAGCGCGATGTTTTTTCATGGCGTTTTGTCTCATTTAAAAAGATTCCACCTGATAAAAACAAATGGGTGGTTTCAGCGAGAAAGGGTTGATGGAAGCTGCTGCTGGACTGTGGGTTTTGTCTTTGAATTATTGCAATTTATTGTTTTATGTTATCAGGGTTTGAGTGGTATGAATTGGCTGAGGTTTACGACAGATTTTTGACCGATTTAAAAAAATGTAGGGTATGATTTTTAAAGTTTGTTACCACAGAACTTTTGACTGGGTGAACCGATTTGGATGATTCTTTTTTATTTGAAAGGTGGTGCTTCTCGTTTGGTCCAATTCTAATTTGGTCCAGTTCTGACAACGGCATCCAT
Organism: Carcina quercana; assembly: GCA_910589575.2. Taxonomy (NCBI): domain Eukaryota; kingdom Metazoa; phylum Arthropoda; class Insecta; order Lepidoptera; family Depressariidae; genus Carcina; species Carcina quercana. Next base: position 12,905,647 of record OU342437.1, on the reverse strand, counting down.
GAGAAAACGATATAAATCTTAAATTTGCCTTAGTAAAAGTAGACTTTTAGGGCAATTGAAGTCGGTTTCCAGTTCTTTTTGAATGCATTTACTTGTTAAAATAGATAATCGACTGACAAAATTCAACGCTGCGAATTTAATACGCTTAACCCACTACGCCGCTGTCCGTTCGTTCGTCGCAGATCACAGAACTGTATCTTTTGTAACGTAATAGGTATAATTTTGAAACTTTTACAGAGTGTATATGAGTATTACTATGATGGCTATAACCTCAAATAATTCATACTTATATTATAATGAGTTTTTTTCACGCCTTGCCGTCGTTACTGAGGGTCAGAATTTTTGGTATATGGGTAGTTGAACTGCCGGAAAAGGACGAAGGCTATTTTTTATTTCGATTGGGCATGTAGTTTCCGTGGGATACTTTAAGAAGTATACACGGACGAAGGAGCGGGCAAAATTTAGTAAACATATAAAAGTTAAGAATTATATGGGGTGTACAGGAAACATGTTTTTTCGGCGTTTTTTGCTCGATGTCTTGTTAAATATTGTACGGTGCTACGGAACCCTTCGTGGGGGGGGGGGGGGGGGGGGGGGGGGGGGGGTTTTTTTTGGTCCAACTCGCACTTTGTCGTTTTTTTTCTCGGCATAAACTCTATCGCTCTGAATAAATCCGTATGAATGAATGGTATTGACTTAATAACTTTACCAATTACAGCGAGATTTTGGTACACAATCATTCAAAGGAAACCAACTCCCTGTGGAGGTCCTAATTCATTTACGTCTTCCAAGTTACCTACCTAGTCGTCTACCTCAAGTCGAACCACAGGAATAGCTAAATTGACTACAATCCTAGTCTAGACATGAGAGTATCTAGAATAACTTGTGCAAATAATATCTCGTTCCAGTTCTCTGACAATTCCGATCCGCCGTACGAAATATCCGAATTCGATAATAAACTCTTCAAGGATCCGACTGAACAAGTGAACAGATTCTTGAACACCCCCGCATATGTTTCGAGCGAATGAAGTTACTAAGACTATAGGTATAGACATGTCATTTGATTTAAGCTTGTGCCGTTAAAAGCTAGTTCTAGACAAAGATATCTGAGCACCTATTTTGTAAGAATCCGAGTGTTGCAAAGTTGACTAAAGCACACAAACAAGACATTAAAATAACACAACGTGTATCCCTACGGTATTACATTTAACAAACTGCACATGACAGTATTTTGGAAAGAAACAAAATTTTCTACCCGACGGGCATACAACGCAGTTTCTTGGAATTATACGATTACTTTGTTTTGATTGACAAACACAAAAAGTACTAATGTACAGAATTACAAATTTGACATTCAGATATGAACAAAAAGAAAACAACAAAAGAAAGAAAGAAAAATAGAAAGAAAGAAAGAAAATAATTTATTCCAAGCTAAAAATGAATACAATACGTAAATGAGGAAAAAAAAACACACACACATGACATATACACAAAATAAAAACAAATAATTACAGCAAAATTAAGTTAGCTTGGAAAACGGCACCAGCTCAGCCCGATGCTGTGACCCAAAGACCACAGCGCTGATTTTCAGCTGGACCGTGACTTATTTATTCGGCGTTCAAGTGTTATTATTTCTAACTGTAACAACCGTAAGATAACTAAATATTCATCGTAAGACAACGCTCCACAGTTCACGTTCCAAAAAGCACGTTCAAAAAACGAGAATGTACACCAAATCACTATTAGTTTTAATTTTTATTATTAATAAAACATAAATAAATATAGACAAAACAACAAAAGTAGCTGCATAAACACAATGCAATAATCAAAAACACAAAATCAAAAACAAAAATCATATTCTAATTTTGAATATTAACATAAGTTTTTAGTTTACTTTTGAAGCAACTTTTACTACGTACGTTACGTAAGGGCGGGGGCAGGTCATTCCATATTTTGGCAGCTGCAAATTTGAAACTACCTCGTAATGCACAAGATCTAGGTCTAGGGAAATTTAGAAGACCTCTACGCAGTTGTCTAGACCATGTTAGTTTTTCAAACAAATATATTGGTTTCCGACTCTTTATTATTTCAAATAGAAGAGTGGCAAAATGAACGTATCTTCTTGTTGTCATTTTCAAAGATTTCGCTTGATTAAGGTACGGTGTTACGTGGCTTCTAGGTGGTATATTATAACAAAACCTCGCACAGGCATTTTGCACTCGTTGTACAAGTTTTTGTGTCTTAATAAATAGTCGAGGTCCGTACACTGAGTCGGCGTAATTAAACCTCGAAAGTATAATAGAATCCACTAACCGTATACGCAGAGGCACACTTAGGACATCTCTCACTTTATACAGCATTTTTAATCTGTAGAAGCAATTTCTAGTCAGTTCCATAATGTGGGACTCAAAACGTAGTGATTCATCTACAAGCAAACCAAGGTTTCGGGCCTCAGAAACTCTGTTTATAGGTTCACCCATGACAGTAATAATTGGTTGCTTACGGACTACCTTTTCTACCATATTTTTTGTACCTATTATCATGAATTTGCTTTTATTAGGATTAAGGACTAGGCCGTTCCGAAAAGCCCAATTTTCTATTCTGCTTAAATCTTCATTGATTTGTTTTATAGCCATATCCGTATCCTCGGGCCTAAAAGAAATATACAACTGAACGTCATCAGCATATATTTGGCACTTACAGTTTTTTATAGTCTTGACTATATCCGCGGAGTATAAAATAAATAGCAAGGGTCCTAAAATTGACCCTTGTGGCACACCTCTGGTTACTGGATCAGTTGAAGATGAAATTGTAAGACCGTTGGCTTCTTTAATTTCAACGTATTGGCATCTATTAGACAGATAACTGTCAAACCACTTTAAGGGCGCCATTTCAAACCCATAGAAAGCGAGTTTAGACAAAAGCAAAGTAATGTTAATGCTATCGAATGCACGAGAAAAATCAAGTAAAACCAAAATGGAGCTCATTCCTGCATCTTGTGCTTCTAAAATATTACTAGTAACATCTAATAAAGCTGTAACTGTGCTATAACCTTTACGAAACCCTGATTGTACTGTAGGAAGGATACTACACGACTCTAAATAATTTGACAACTGAACATACACAACCTTTTCTAGTATTTTAGATAAACAGGGCAAAATACTTATAGGTCTCAGATCTTTAACTGTAGTCGGAGTAGTAGTCTTTGCTAAAGGACAAATTATAGCCTCCTTCCATAGATCAGGAAATATACTGGTTGAGATTGATGTGTTGATAATTGAAGATATATAAGGAACAACATGAGGCAGCATCATAACAATCATGTCTAAAGATATGCCATCAACACCATGTACATTAGTTTTAATACCTTTAATGATGTTGAGTATTTCTTGCTGTGAGACACATTTAAGACTAAAGGTTTCAGTTCCAAATCTATGAAACTCATAATATGTTAGGTCTGAAAGACGTACCTCACTTGAACCAGGAACGTCTAGGAAATGATTATTTATCATGTTTGGCAATTTGAGGTGTACAGGTAGCTCTCTGTCCGGTTTACCAGGTACGACATGCGACTTTAAGTTTTTCCACAAAACTTTAGGGTTATTAATATTTATGTTAATGTGTTGAGTGAAAAAAGCTTTTTTTTCGTTGTGAATTGCAGTGTTGACTAGTTTCTTCAGATCTTTGAAATAAAGTTTATGAGTTTCTAATCTGGTAGCATAATACTTTGCAAGGGCTTCTCCCTTCATTCTAATCATTACTTTAACAACTTCTGTTATCCAGGGATATGAACGATTTCTTATAACTGTAAACTTAATTGGTGCATGCAAGTCAAATAATTTTAAGGTAAAATCTGTGAAAATTGTAACCATATCATTAACATTAGGTAATGCTAAAATGCGGTCCCAAGAAAAAATATTAAAATCGGTATTGAATTGTTGTATATCAATGTCCTTAATAGGTCTATGTGTAAAACATTTAGGAGGTAACGGTTGAGTCTTGAAATTAAATTCACAACAAATGAAGGCATGATTACATTCTTTACTTCCAATCACTTCAGTAGTGATGTGACGAACACGTGCGTCTGTGCAGACAACATCGATAAGTGTACTGCTGTGATCGGTGAAATGAGTCGGCGACGTTATTACTTGTTGAAGGCTAAACATAGTCAAAAAATCAGTTAGCTTCTTTGAATTAGTACTATTTTTATCTAATAAATTAATGTTGAAGTCACCTAGTAATACGACATTGTCACAGAAAGAAAACGTAGAAATAGATTCTACTAGCGCTTCAATAAATGTATCAACACTAAGCCACGGCGGGCGGTAGGCTGTACCAACAACAATTTTGAATCTATTTATTTGCAGTTTGACCCACAACTGCTCCACACTACTGGTGTTAGGGTGAGCGCATGTACGCACATGCAGACCACTTTTTATATAGAATGCGACCCCACCCCCGCGACCTCCACGTACACTATTGGGACGGGGAGCGCTGCGCAACCCATAGCCAGGTATGACAGGTGCTTTTAAGTCTTCGTTTAGCCTCAACCACGTCTCATTTACTGCCATAATGTCCACAGAATATTTATTTACGGCCATCGTAAACTCCTCGTGGTTGGTTCCAAGGGATCCGGGATTGTAAAGACCAACTTTTAAAAATTTATCACGATTCATTTTAAATAAGTATATAAACTACACGTTTCGATTAAAATCAGAGAAGACAGTTTACTCAATCCCATTTGTAATTGCTTTCTCATGTAATTCATCATACGTACAAATATGTAATAGACACAGTCTCGTTTGTGATCATAGAAACTTACATAGAATTGGTTATATACAAATAATAACGCCTTTTGAAATTTAAATCTAGAGAAATAATAAAACCTTATATTTACTTCAGTTAAATGAAAACTACAACTACAGTTAATCTTAATAGTATTGGCAAACTTTTCTTTCGTTGGAAGACCTAACCAAATCACAACCCAAAAACTCTGTCTAAGTCAGCTTCCTCTCGCAAAATATGCCTCGGGGCGCCCTGCTCCTTCCGGGTGTATATTTTTCCCTCACGTGTCCAGACGTACTTCCAATTGGAACGGGAAGCCATTTCTCGAGCTTTATGGAAGATCTGTCGGTTTACTCGCGTCAGCCGCTCGTTGACAAAGAACCGTCGCGGCGGACCCGGCACGCCCATGTCGGATGTGTCAGCGGTGCGTCGCACACGTGCCGCGCGCAACATCTCGTCGCGCTGGACACGACGCGTAAGACGAACGACCAACGGGCGTGGGCGTGCCGCAGGGGCGCCCTCTACTGACGCTCGCATCGGTCCCACACGCTCCGCGCTAACGATGTCTCTCTCATCAAGCTTAACTCCCAGTTTATTAGCTACCGAGAGCGCTATATGTAGGCTTCCTTCATTGTTTGTTTCGGGAATGCCAGAAATCTCGACATCATTCGATAAAAAATCCTGGTCTCGATTATTCAGATCGATTTTTAACTCTACAATCTTCCGTTCCAACATCGTGGTGTCGGAGGCTTTCATTTCGTTTTGCTGTCGCTCCATTATATCCACTTTCTTAGTAAGGTCATCTATACGTCCGTTGCATAAATTGACAGCCATACTAAGAGTTTCCACCGTAGCCTTGAACCCCTTGAGTTCGGAACAGACCGCGCGCAACTCTTCGCGTAATAACCGCATCTCTGTTGCAAGGTTCGGCGTGTTATTGGCGTCGGTGTTAGCTTCCAAAGGCTTTTTATCAATACATTTCTGACAGATCCATTTTTTCTTGTGCTCTTTTGTCATAGTATTATTAAATCGCTTTTCTGATACATTGGCACACAACAAGTCGTAATGTTGAGAGCACAAACAACAGCGTAAGTAGGCTCGCGACTCTATTTGTAGAAGGCAACGACAACAAGATATTTCATTTTGTGACATCTTTGAGTATATTTTGATCTGCCTTACAATCCAATCAATACTGCAGTGAAGATATGTGTAGGTAGTGTAGATCCAGCGAGCAACAATACAGTGACAATGTTGTGACTCACCGCTGCGCTGCTGAGCTCGCCTCGATAGCGCGGGTTGTCGTAGGTCAGGTACAGAATTTTAAACGGTCAACTTTAGCAATAATTATCTATTTTATTCACTAAAACATTTGTATTTTCATGAACTGTTTTCACTATTTCACTGAACTAGGTTAGGGCTTCAAAGTCATGTAAATTGCTGTGTTAAAAGTGCAAGTTTTACCAAAAATCTATCTAGTTTTTACGGAGCAAGTTTAAAACAGTGTTCTCGTTTCAACCGTTCCGAGTAAGTTCTAAAGAAAGAAGAAGAAGAAGAAAGAAAGAAAGAAAAGAATTAATTATGTCGTGTTGTACTGCGCCTGTCACACGAGACCCGAAATCAGCACGAGCTACAGCGGCAAGTGTCCTTTTCTCTGTGACAGATACTGACAAAATGCTACAATCTTCGAGTTTTAATCACAAGTGCGATTATTTTAATCGTGACCACTTAGATATCATTAAACGAAAACGAATTAAAAGATGTCTGCCACGTTGATTGCAGACTTCCACGCCATCTTTCGAGTCCTTTTAGTACTCAACTGACAGATGTCAGTGAAAACGGCCCGTTGCAAATAACGAGAATGTGTCACATCGACAAAATGAGCCAGGATTACGTAGCATAGCGTGTCTATTACATTTAAAGCGAATGTTCGTGGGCTTATCCTTCTGATAGACTGAAAATAAAAAAAATCGTGAAACACAACGAAAAATTCAAATAAAAGTGGATTTTACGCGTGCGCCAAAAATGTACATATACGAGTATACGTTATTGAGACTGTGCAAACAATCCATTATGTGATCAAATAAAATTAAAAGTAGATGTGTTCTCGATTAGACCGGAGTTTATTTGAGAGCCCTTACGCATCCGTGTTGGCTACAGCGAAATTGAGACCATAATTCAAGCCCATAAGGTGTGTGCTGTGTTTACTCTGCAGAAACAAAGTATCAACCTCAATTTTTATTCACAAGTACCTTTACTTATGTAACTGTGTAAATTAAAACTAAAAGACAAGTTAAAAATTTACAGCTATACTGCGTATGCAAAGAATGAGTATCAAAAAACTCGCACCTAGTTGAAATAAAGTTCATTTTATCAACCGCATAACTAAGTTTGTTTTAAGGTGTTTTGATGATTTCTCAAAAACTATACCATATAGACAAAACACTTAGGTTTTCTTTAATATTTACGCAATTTTTTGTCTACTATTCCAAATGTTCTACTTTGGAATCTTCGGAAATAAAGGTGCGTGTGTGTGTAGCACATTTTACATGATAAAACAAAAACTATGCCGTAATTTAAAAATCATATAATACTCAACTTGACCTAGTGACTCCACTTTCAAATTTTGAACCGTGTCATTGTGCTCCTTTTTTAATAAAAAATGTTTTATTAATTATTGCATTTTTTTATTTGTTCCTTTCTTACTTTCCTCTTATGCCTCTTTATCTTCCTCCAATGAAGCACATTACAGATTGTTTGCAATACTTTCTTCCAATTTCATGTACACTCGAGAACAAACATATTATTATGTATCCACTTTTTTACCATGTCACATTCACTCTGGCTTGTTCCTATGTAGTGAGTTGAAGGAAATGTCAATTAAAGATGAATGTGACATGGTTCAAGAGTGGATACATATTTTTAACTCGCGTGCACACAAAATACATGATGATCTTTATTGTTTTCCGCGCGGAAAAGTTTTTCACGGGCGGGAATATGGCCAAATGCAAACTTTAAGAGTGAAACACCTGCAATGGCACTATTGGTCTTAATTAGGTCTAAAATATGCTTTATTTGTCGTAGCCGGTATATATTATTTTTACTTTCTTCTTGGTAAAATTACACTGATGGCATTATATCGATTCAGGTTTCTTTGTTCGCGTACTACATAATCTTTTGTAGTACGCGATTTAGATTCATTGCTGTAAAAGACTCTTTCCCAGCATCTGACAATTCCTGTTCCGATTTACAATTTGAGAACAATATCTCAAAGAACAACAAAACATAATTCGATCCATTTAACTTAAAATTTTAAAACATAAAACGTTGAAAAACAAACAGCATAACTCCTAAAATACACTCTTTTAATAAAGTTATATCAAAAACTCGCGTCAAACGTTCCATCATCTGATCAAATAAAATTTGAACCGTTGTGTTTTACGCGAGTTATTAGATTTCCTTTTGAAAGGAACGCCTGAAAATACGTAAATTTTTATATGAATGGAAAGTTCGTTTTTAGGGTTCCGTACCCAGAGGGTAAACAACGGGACCCTATTACTAAGACTTGGCTGTCCGTCCGACCGTCTGTCTGTCCATCTGTCACCAGGCTCTATCAAAAAATTATGCTCGCGAGGTCTGTTCGCAGACGAGCACATATTCAACAGATGACAAAATTTATTTGATTTTATACAACACAACTGACGTGTACGTAAAAATATAAAAACCGGCCAAGTGCGAGTCGGACTCATGCACGAAGGGCTCCCTACCACTATCTATAAAAACTGCTAATAATCATGTCTGTTGTATGGGAGCCCCCTGAAATATTTATGTTATTCTACTTTTTAGAATTTGTTGTTATGGCGGCAACAGAAATATATCATCTGTGAAAATTTCAACTGTCTAACTACCACGGTTCATGATATACAGTCTAGTGACTAGTGATAGAGGCGGACAGACAGACAGACGGACAGCGGAGTCGGAGGACGGAGCGGACTAATATGGTCCCGTTTTTACCCTTTGGGTACGGAACCCTAATAAAGTAACTATAAATAAAAATAAGCTAACAAACAAACTAATTTGAGCGACCGAGTAGAGGTGAAACATTTTCTTTACCGTAAATGACTCTTTAGATATTGCCTACTCAATCAAAATCATTAAAATATTTATACAATTTATCTTACAGTATGTTCGCCGTCTATAGCTTCTTATATAGCTTCCATAGTTTAGTTTACGAGCTAAATAACATTTTGTAATTATTTTTTAAAAAACAACTGATCATTTTCAAGTTTCACTGTTTTGTTCAACGCGGGAGCAAAACCACAAAAAAAGAAATTACTTTTTACAGCCGATATACGATATATACGATAGGTTTACGATCGCGTCCGGTCGAACTTTAGGGATGTTTTTTCGTAACCCAATGACCGGAACGGACGGTTGCTCCGGCTAAATAACCGGGTACAAAACGTATATATTTATTGCTGCCTATTTGAAATCGAAGTCGGATTACCTTTTTATAAAGAAAAATCCGTCGTTGTTGTGTATTTAGTGATCCATAAATAAACATGGCTCGAAGAACCGATAACCGATGGGGAGTAAGAGTCCTCGAATGCCGTCCACCTACCAGTCCGTCGCCCTAATAGGTGAACCAACGACGTGGTTAAGTTGGCATACCATGAAGGAGACCTATATCCAACAGTGGACATTTCCTAATTGATGATGAAATAAACTGAGAGCTTTTTAGAGTGCCATACCTAAAAGGTGCCCAACCAACGGGCCCCGATTATTAAGCTTTCGCTATCCGTCAGTCAATCTTATTGCCTCTCTATGTTATGCAAATCAACTGTTGATTTGAAAACGAAATAATATTTATTTCATGTTTACATGCCGGTTTCAACAACCATTACTTATAGAGTAAATATCAACTTTCCATGCACATTGCCCGACGAATAGCTTTGCTTTAGTATTTAACCGACATAACACTAAAACTCAAACATATACGAGTCGCGTCGAGAGCAAAGCGTCTGCACAAAAGAGAGAGGCTTTCAAAATTTCGTTTTTCAATAAACCTCCATACTTTTTTTCTACCTACGATTTGTTTAGATAATGAGAACCCAAGAAAGCGAAAAATTAAAAGATACATACTTTCGTATTGGAGCTTTAATGAAAGGCTCTCGTTGTTGAATAGGGCTTTTTACGGAGCGTCTTTGATTGGTAATTTTCTCTAGATACCTACGTTCGTCTTTATTAATAAGTCTGAACCAAAGCAATACAGTCTATAAGGTTATAAGTGTGCTGTCCGACCTTATGTTGAGATTATATCTCGTTATAACTGTTTCGTTCATGGTTTCTGATAACGACGACCATTCCATTCTGCATGCAATGTAAGCTATCAGTAACTAACTGTATATTCGTACTGAGGAGAGATCGAGTTCAAATTCGTTGTGTATTTAAAAAATTTAAGTGTCTATACCTATAAGTTATCAATATATAATAATAATGAACTCGTAGGGGTAAAAACAGAACATAAATCTATCAATATTTAAATATATACCCAGACAATTACAAAATTATATTGCAGATCAATTTCGAATTACTTATATGTAGAAATTATTGTCATCAACATCCTATATACGTTCCCACTGCAGGGGCTGAGGCCTACTCTCCTATAGAGAGTTAGGGGAATTATACTTATTTAATATAAATTGTGATGTGTTCAGCTTCAAGTAAACGTAATTATTATATTAATTAATTATTTCAATCTAAAAAGTTGGAGCTTCGCTTGCAAAGACCACGTTACTCGTTGTTTTATGAAGCAAACTCGTTCACGGAAGTACATACAAGCGAGGAAAATTACGGTTTACCCACTAAAAAAATTACGGTTTACTCACTAAAAAAAATTACGGTTTACCCACTAAAATACTGTAAAAGCTCTTCCGTCGGGCTTTGGTAAGTGCATCTTATTTAGCTAGGGTAATGAGTGTTTGTTTAATGAAATGGGTTTTTCGAATGACAGAGAAATTGCAGTATTTTGATATGACTATTACTAAATAAAGTCAACATCAATTTATTTAACCACGATGAAACTGACTTGAAATACGCAAAACCGATGATAAGAAGTCCACAACTAACTGTTTATGTATGGCTATAGATTTAAAATGTAGCACTGTAAATTACGTTTCATGAATAAACAAGTATATTAAAAAATATATACTTTTAAATAGCCGAAAGGTATATTTCATTCATAACTATTTTTAACATATATACCAGCACATATTAATTACACTGTACTTAGTTTTACCCAAGAAGCTAAAAAGTTGTTACTTTGCCGCCCGCCCCCCAATATAGGGCGGGCGATAATCTTTTTACCTTCATGATAGTTTTACCTAATCTAAAAACTACCACAGAGTCTCGCCGGAGACAAACCACTACGTTTATTACGAGGATCTTATAATCTTTGGTTGTAAAATGAAAATTGTACTGTACACGAAGGCTATTTAACCGATATTGGGCAGCTGACTTTAAAAATTACAAGTATGAATCGATGAAACGGTAAAACAAGTTTCTGAAAAGCTAAAATATTTTAATTTGGCTGGGCCTCATTTGAATACGTAACTATTCAATGGTGTATAATTTAATTGGGAGTACTAAAATTTAATTTCAACAATAAAAATTTTTGCAGAAACTTTCGCATAATATATATTATTTTATAGTACAATCGTGACTATCATTTTTATACGGCGTACGAATTATCAAAATTAATTATCTTGTTAACCAACTAGTACAACGATCCGCTTTCGAAGCACGTAACGATAGAAAATTGGGTACGAAATTAACTAACAAAATATTCGTAATAAATTACGAATGAAATAAACAAAATTTGAACAAATTCGAGGGAACAAATAAGGGAGTCTGATAACAAAATTAACGTACTGTGCGTGAGTAATCAACGTAATTTATTATCCTCGAAGGTAAGGATGTTATTAATTTGTTTAAATGAAAGCTAATTTCAGAGGTTCTAATTTGCAAGTGAAATGCAAAGGCCTCGGGTTTGCATTGATTGGTATACAAAATATGTTGGAAGGACAACGGTTAATGTTCGGCCTGCACCTGAGTAGCTCGGCGCTAGAGAAATATATTTTCTTTTTATCGCAATTCACTTGTTTATTCTTCTTCGAAATACTGAAGGTTTTAAATCTAGCTAAGGAAGAAAGGTCAACCGAAGAATCTAACTCGGATGGGCGGCGTTCGGGAAGTTACAGCATATCTTCTCGTCCAATATACCTCAGCGTCTAAAGACAAAAGTCTTTGATCAGTACGTGTTGCCAGTGATGACATACGGAACCGAAACGTGGTCTTTTACTGTGGGCCGAATAAACAAGCTCAAAGTCACTCAGCGAGCAATGGAACGAGCTATGCTCGGAATTTCTATACGTGATAAGTTCCGGAATGAGGAAATCCGTAGACGAACAAAGGTCACCGACATAGCTCGACGAGTCAGTGAGCTGAAGTGGCAATGGGCAGGCCACATCGCTCGAAGAACCGGTAACCGGTGGGGAGTAAAGGTTCTCGAGTGGCGACCACGTACCGGGAAACGTCTACCAGGCCGTCCCCCCACTAGATGGACCGACGACCTGGTTAGAGTCGCAGGGAGTCGCTGGATGCAGATGGCTCGGGACCGGTCGATGTGGCGTACCATGAGGGAGGCCTATGTCCAGCAGTGGACGTTTCCCGGCTGGTGATGATGAAGGAAGAAAGTAAGTACTCACAGTCTCTAAAACGTTCCCGCTAGAACCTGATCGCACCACCGCGAAAACATTAGCTTCGCATTTTTTTTAAATTGCGTGCTAAATCTTGCGTGTGTGAACTGGCCGTGTTCTCATCAAGAACGATTACTGGACGTCCAAAACCTTTGAGGAGCCCCACAACATTACAGGTGAGCTACATGTTTGGTGTGGTTTTTGAGAGAAGGTCGTTGGTTAAGAATTGGTCAGATTTCTAGTCGTTACCTAGGTCTTTCAAAATAAAACCGGTTTACGGACGATAATTTTACGTGATAACGACATAAGAAAAGATGCGTCACAAGCCGAATACCTAGTCCGATCGTGCCTCTCTATCGCTTGTTCCGCGCTTTCGCTTGCACGCTCGGCTCAGACGGCACGTGACACTTTTTCGTACGTGTAGCCGGCGTTTATCGATTTATAAGACGTTATCACGTCAAAAATCTGAACATTTTTATAAAATATATGGACATGAGTGGTGCATTCCGTGAGAACCTGTAAGACACTGCGTCCTCTATAGATCTAATGAAGACAGTCTCCCTATGGATCAAATTACCGCACCACGGCCGATCTCGGTCATGAACCGTACGAAAGCTCTGGGTTTGGAGGACTTGATATCGTCAATTGCAACAATGTGGCCTCCGAGGACGGGTCTGTGGAAGTGGACGAGGAGGTGACAATGATGATGGGCATTTCCTTGTGCTCATCTTCAAACACTGTTGTCGCTCGGTCCATGTAGCTGAGGTGTTTGTTTTGCTAAGTGTTAAGTCCATTAGGGTCTGGCTTAGTTTTTCCTTCTTTATAGCGTTCCGTACCCAAAGGGTAACCAACGGGACCCTATTACTAAGACTCCGCTGTCCTTCTGTCTGTCCGTTTGTCATCAAGCTGTATATCATGAACCATTATAGTTAGACGGTTGAAATTTTCGCAGATGATGTATTTATGTAGCTGCAGTAACAAAACAGTAACAAAAACTAAAAACAGAAGAAAATAAATATTATACAACAAACGTGATTTTTTGACGTCCGTTTTGAAGTATTAGTAGCGCCATCTAGTGACACGTACCAAAATTAAATCGAAAATGGTATTTATTTGGTGGACTACGGCCCATACACTCTCTATAGGAGAGTAGGCCTTAGCCCCTGCAGTGGGGACGTATATAGGCTGTTGATGATGATGATGATGATGATTTAGTTTAGAGGATTGTAATGTTGGGATCCCCTATCATATTACGTATTTATGATTTTCCGTATTTTAACTATCCATATTCTGTACGGAGCCTTCGGTGCGCGAGTCCGACTCGCACTTGACTGTTTTTTCTTCTCCCTGAGCCAGTGACTGAAGATGGAACTGGATATATCTCCCTAATGGCAGCAAATTAAGAGTTTTCTGATTTCCGCACTCTCTCCCAGAAAGAGGCAATATGGGTCCTCACCACCGCTTAGAAGTCAGGTACACTCGCCTTAGTAAACACACTAGACCCACTAAGGGGTTTAATCTGGACTAGGGATATATTTGCTAACGATATAACTATGTAGTTTCCTATGCAACAAGGTTCAATATCGAATGACTTCAACAAAGACATCAGTGAGCACATAACCAACGCTATTTTATTGCAGCGTTATTGAAACATTAAAACCAATTCTTTGAAACTTGCAATTAGTTTTGAGTTTCATAAAGGCTTATTGATTATTATCTATTTCGGGTGGTAGTCAGTGTTTGTGTTCTCGACAGGAGTGAAATTCCATTATTTGAAACCTAATAAAGGTAAAAACAAAAATATTAATTTGGGAGAGAAAACGGCGGTGGTTTTCAGTTTCAGGCAAGTGATCCGCTTTCAATTGGCTTTGGTAGACTCGAAATTCTAAGAATATAGACTGAAGACCAGAAGAGACATCGTCGATGTCCTATCCATACTATACTTACTGAATACTGTCCATACTTAATATTATAAATGAAAAAAGTGACTTTGTTTGTATGTCTTCTTTTACGTCGTAACGGAGAGTCAGTTTAATTTGATTTTTCGCATAGTAATACTTTAAGGACTGGAAAAGGACACAGGCTACTTTTTAATTAAACATGTACTTCCCGTGGGATCATTTCTGAAGGCCACGCGGACGTAGTCGTGGGTAAAAGCTAGTGGGTTTGTTTGTATGTCCTTAATTGCCGTCGTAAGTTGGGGAGAATGGGGAGGAAAAGAGAAAAAGAGATAAATGTCATTTTTTAAGCAAGTAGTTCCGTGGGAAACTTTCTGAAGTCTAAGCGTACGAAGTCATGGGCAAACGCTACTAAACCTTAATTTAGTGTTAACAAGTGTTGCTATAATTTTCCACGGGTAACAGACGACAAACGTAAGTTCTTTGATTTCATAAGTACATGGCATGGCAACATTATAATTCCACGAATTTATTGGATCATAAATCTATGGATATATTTTGTATTCCAAATATCTTGCGTTTTAGTAAAAACCGATATAAATTCTTTGTAGAAACTGATCCCATTCGATCTTGTTTCTATATTATTTCTTAATCTATTACGTCGCGATGTAATGAATAAAATATTAATAGGGAACACCTCATAAATATAAACGAGGCGTCTGAGTCTTGTGCGACATTCTCGGCAAGCATTGCCTTCGTGTGTGAACGATAGTATACAACGCAGTAGAAACTGTCTACTAAGTGACGATATGATTACGAATCACTTCCATTTGTGTTTGTGTGATCGGAGCCTGAGTGTGAACGGCGTGGTACAGGCCTGAAATGATAGTGCGACGGGGATGTAATCATAGAACACGTCTGGATTGAGTTAAAAATGAAATGGTTCAAAAAAACGGTCAAGTGCGGTCAGAACCATAAATAATGTAATTCTGATTGTAAAACTAACTTTACTTTGCATCTAAATTACATACCTATTGTATGGCTTTCAACTACAAAGTTAAGTTTGTAAACATAAAAGCTATTTTTTTTCTTCAAATTTATATTAAAAATCCTGGTTGTGCTGTAATCTTGCTTCTTGCCAAATTTCAGCATTCTGGGTCAATGTGGTTTACCCTATAGCAAGGGTGGCGAAACTTTACGTATCAACGTGCCATTTTTCAAAAGAACTGTTTAATGAGGTCATAGACGTGCCATCAAATAATTTTGACCTTATGATTATTGGGGAAATAATAATAATAAATACTATAAACTCAAAACTCTTAATTTATTACAAAAAATAGGAACATTTTGCAATGTTTCATATATAAGCGTATAAATTATTACGCGATTGCTAGTCATATAATCAAACTTTTTCGTAGTGCATAATGAATTTCGCGGACAGTGACGTGCCCAAAATATTGTGTCGCGTGCCGTTAGTGGCACGCGTGCCAATGGTTCGCCATCCCTGCCCTATAGGCTTTGGTTCCCTTGTATTTTATATGGAAAAGGTTTAAAATGCAACAATATTTTTTAACTAGATTTTTTAACCCATCACACATTAATTTCAACTTGATATCTCTACGCATTCCTGAGAAAAAGGATCTTGACAGACAGACGGATGTGTGATCAACAAAGTGATCCTATAAGGGTTTCTTTTATCCTTGTACCTCAAACTGGCTATTGACGATCGAACAATATGGCCAGTACTGGTTGGCCACATTATAAAATGAACAGAATAACATACTAATATATAGGCATGATGATGTTGATGAACCAGAAAATACTATATAATCGTCTCTCAAATCAAAATTAAGTATTGTTTCTAATTAATGCCCGTGTTCATTGGGAAATTCTGAAATAGATATTATAAGTTGGTGAACCCGAATGCCTGAAGCACAGGTTTATACCCCGAAGGCACATTGTAAATTGGCTTCCAACCAAGATAAACAGGGCTTCAACATTCATGTACACCGCTACACAAACTTCCTAGAATAATTGAGTTCGCCGCGCTGACTCACTACCGTATTTATTAGGTGTTAGTCGATTTCTTAGGTGTTACAACTCGTAGTATTATAATACTCCTAGTAGTAAACGGAAAAGCTACTACCAAAGCACAAAAATATGAGTATTTGCGTTGTTGGAAGGAATGTCTCGTATGAGCTTTTTCTGTTTACATACCGTGATGTGGATGTCGTTGTTGGAATGTTAAATGAGCTTTTTACTAGATAACTCACTTATGTAAAACAGCTCTACAACAACGGTCAGCTGAATTGTCATTGCGTTACATTTAACAAAACAGCTATCAATGTTTAGACGTTTTTCAAAATGGACCGCATACAAAATAAGCGTTTGGTGTTAAGTGAGCATGATGAAATAAAAATAAATATTTAAATAAAATCACTGATTTCTCTTAAATTTGGGTCATTGTCCATCATATTACAGGTTTTTTTCTCGTTAAAGACAAACTACATTCTGCATCGTACGCCATTATTGGTTTTATGACGGACAGAGCTGCGATGATAAAAATCAGAACTAAAATTTTACAATCTAATATTAAATTTCATTTCAAGCTATTTTACAAAACCGTGAATCATTTGCCCCTCTACATGGTTACACCGTACTACTGAGGCTAGAGGCATTTGCCTTATGCATTGATTAATGCAAAAACGTTCATTCAATTCCGCGTGTAGTTTTTTTTATAGAAGATAGACCTACACTTGACCTCAATCTCACCTGATGGTATGTGACGATGAGGTCGACGATGTTACGTGTTGGTCTAGAAGGTGCCTATTTACTCTTCTTTTGAAGATTCCCAAGTTGTAGCTGTCGGGGAACACTGAAACCGGTAGTGCATTCCATATTTTTGCTGTACGCACGATAAATGTGGTTCAGCTATTACTAAAAACGGTTCAGCTTTACATAACATACAGATTATTCCTTAGCAGCGTTTTCTTCTTTCCTTCCTGGTCTCCTATATTTTGTCTATGCCTATTGTTTATCCATTATATGTATTCTTCTGCCCCAAGGATGCATGGAAGAGATCTCTCTTAGCGATAAGGTTGCCGTCATTGTACGTTTTATCTTCTTTTATGTTCTGTTTTGTTTTGTGTGTATATGTGTGTGCAAGAAAGTTTATTTGAATTGAGCTGTTTAGTGAACCAACTTTGTTCTTAACTTATGGCGTGTCAACGACAGATCCTATGGCGACCTATGGACCTTCAAGTCCATCAAGTAGTTCCCGTGGGAAAATGTATGAAGTCTACGCAAGAGGACACGATAAATAAGGCGGAAAAAATTATCACTATGATTTCGTCGAAAGCGCAAAGGGTTCTTGGAAAGGAGTTTCTGTGTATTTAACCACACATTTACACAATTTCATCGTAATTTGCAAATCTAGCGTGAACCGTCGCGCCGTCGACGTAAACAGTTTTCGTATCGACGAAGATGAAAGGCGCCTTTCATTCGTGCCGACGTGCGAGGGCGGAAGGAAATTGCAGACAAAATACTGTTTTTCTCCGTGTAAATGATGCTGTTGTTATGAAATTCTTTCGCTTCCGTAGCTTCACGAAACGTTTATCGATGAATAACCTTCTTTAACAGCCGCCTCTATGGTATCAGATCTATGTAAGGCGATTCCAGATCAGATACGCGTGGTTCTAGTATTGTTTATTTATACCAAAATAATCACTTACAGATTCAGCACATTTACTTACAATTTCAATACAATAGGCCTGTTTCCACTAATAACAAATTGCTTGGTTTATAGTTTCTAATTATAAATGAGGAGACGAAGATAAGAAAAAACTAGTATATTTCTCAAAAAAGTTAAAGATTATTAATATTTTTAGAAAATGGATTCGAAAAAAATAGGCATTAGGTCACGTGACAACGAACACGAAGAACGCGGCGCAAGAAAGTGTGACGTCACGCCTCGCAAAACATCATTGTTGTTGTTGACGTTTTCATACCACAGAGCAGGTTATTTCGCGAGCTGTGACGTCATTCAAGACGCCATGACACTATTCAGCGTTTTCGAGGGAAATATAAATTGCTTTTTTTAAATACAAAATACGTAATGTAAATTTTGCTTTTTCTTTAAAATATAGCTTTTTGGGGATATAATATAGATTAAAGTATATAATTAACCAAGTTTTCAAATTTTGTCAACTAGCCTATTCTATGTGATTGTAAAATGTAGTATAAAACAGCCCAAACATAATTAATTGGGCATTTTACTGTCAAGAAGTAACGAAAATGACATCATTTTTTCATTACTTTTTGTCATAATTTAATGTGAACAAGTATTTGTATCATTATGTATTTTTATTATTATATTAACAACAATATCTGTTTTACAAAATATAAGTTTTTTTATTGATGGTAAGTGACGATGAGGTACACGATGTTACGTGTTGGTCTAGAAGGTGCCTATTTACTCTTCTTTTGAAGATTCCCTAGTGACTCTGTTGATGTTATAAACAACCCTAAAAATATCCGAATCCAATTTTTTTTCATCTTGTATACAGAGATGATTTCAGAGACGAGTACGAGAACTTAGTAAATCTCACATCACTTAGGAGAAAACATTGTCATTAGATTTTTTAAATTTGTTTCGTTATACACAAAAGGTTTATTCAAAGTGATAGGCCATTCGATATTAGTGTGAAATTGGGGTACATTTGCCTATTTCTATCAAAGTAAAAATTCATTAATCATATTTTGTCAAAATCAGACAATCATAATTTCTGGATCTGAATAAAACATTATTCACAAAAAAGAAAAATAATCATTTATTAAAAGGGCAAGCAAGACAGAAGAGGTGTAGAATTTCTGCTGAAATTTTAAATATTTTTGTGATCATGAGACATTTAACATTACTAGTTGCAGACCGGACAAGGCAATCAAATTTTTTACCAATTGGTAATAAGTCACTCAGCCTAGTGTCACGTACATGATATTTGACGTACCACAGACTTTCACGATGTTTTTTTCTATGAAAAGTTTCCCAACCCCTTTATAACCTAATACTATATTGAAATCTCTCGGAGTGTGATGACTATAGTTTGAAATTGACTTAGCATGAAATATATAAATATGAATAAATATATTCAGGTACATATAGAACGAAATATTATGTAGATTGCTTCCGGCGAAATGTAATTATTATTTGTAACCGAAGCATGATAAGAATCGCTAATGAAGACGACTAATTACAATTCGAAAATTCCGCCCTGAATTACCTGTTGATTAAGTCATACAATTTGCTCATCTTACAAATTTACAACTTTGATAAATTAAAATACGACGAAGTTTACCCCTGAACGTGGTAAAGTTTCTTTTCCAAACACTGGCAAAAATTAATCACAGAAGTTGTAAGCTTATTTATGCCTAGGACCTTAATTGGGATCCGTGGTTTACGAAACAAAACCACGGGTCCAAACTCAAATAGATTGTTAATAACATTTTGAAATTCGACCCCAGTCTCGTTTTCTAATTCAATTTTATGGTTTGGGCGCCTGCTGTGCCTTGAATTCATAATTACGAGTTAATTCTTGGGAAAGAAAATCTGTAAGTAATTCAAATGAATCGTAAACATTTTAGATTCAGTGTTTTTTCTTAGTTCGACTTCAAAGTCAGTCTTCAGTCTCAAAGAAGCTTATACAGTTTATTCAGCCTTAAATTTATTTCAAATTAAGTTGTTCATGTAAAAAGCCGCAATCATTAGCCCCATTTTAATTTATTTAGTTCGAGCAATGTACTCCATTCTAATACAAGCATTTGTCTGCGACTTCATTTGATTGGTTTTCAGAAACTATCCCACGGGAACACTTGCGGGATCAGAAGTAGCCTATGTCCCATTCCATATGAAAGCCTACGCACTTTTCTAATTGCGTCAAGATTCAGCCACTTAGTAAAGGCATTGAACCGAAAGAAAGAGTTACTTTTACTAACTTACAGTTGCTTACTAAGATTTCGAATATTAGCGTAGTGCGATGTTATCAAATAAACAAGGATTACAGTTCGAATGCCTTCTATCCGATCCGTTCATCTCAAAGCGACAGCCCTAAGCCGAGGCCAGGTCCTAGCGGGCGCCCTTACGACAGTTGCAAGTAAAGTCTTAACCGGCTGAGCGTTTACTGCAATAGTCAAACCATCCAGATGAAGCTCTAGTCACAGACTATCACGAAACATCAAACAAATGTCGTAATATCGGCACACTTCAAATTGATGATGTTTTTATAAATGAGCATGTGTAAATACGCGCGCGCGCCATAGTAACGATCCTTGAGCGGGTCACTCAATTACGAGGCGAGGTGAGATATCGCGTATCTGTTAGAGGCGGTGGGGCGGTAGGACGATAATAATAGCATCAAGTCCATTCATTCATTCATGTTGTCATCATCGATGTTCTTATTTTTGGGTCTGTTGTGTTAGGCACGATGGGCTTGCAGGGTTGCAATTCACTATTTACAAACACCCTTACAATCTCTCGACGATAATAATAATAAAAACTTGGATTGAAAAGATTTTCTTGGAGATATAGACAACGTCCAGAGACGATTCGTGATATGTCTGCATATCAAGCGAAACTTTTCAAATCTATACACATTCTTCATGCTCGAGGGAACAAAGAAATCTGCAATAGGATACATGAATAATTTTCCAAGAGAAATGTTTATGGTTGTGGCCAGAAAACTAGCGAAAACCATCTTAAATATAACTACACTTTGATACATTTTGATGTAATAGTATATGCTTAGTCAAGACTTCTATAACTTTGACGGTTGTAGGCTGTTTCTTCTAGAGAGTTTAGTAAATTACCACTAACTCATTCGTGTATCGAAAATAGTACTAGAAATAGAACCTAAGACCTCCACCGCTGTGAGTCTAGCCGTGTAGCCACTAGGTAAGAGAGACAGTCAAAAGATGGCAGCAGTAACGTATGAATATTGTTGTAACTTAGGTACAACTTAAAAGCTATCTTGACCCCTGCCCTTCGAGCAATTAATTGTAATTTAATAAATGCAAAAGTTTGGATGTTTGTGACTTAATCACACATAAACGGCTAAACATATTTAATGACATTTGACACACTGATAGAAAGCTATTATGCACATGACCTAACCCTTTTCGCACCATGAGGGGATTAAAAATAAGTACCAAGTGTTTCGCTCAATTTTACGTGTGTAACTGAAGTATAGAATGCCCCACCAGTTCATGAGGAGTCCAAATTAGGAGTTCAAGCGATAACAAATAGGCACCTTTTAGGTTCCTACCAACACGTAGAATTTTTAATTAAAAATATGCTCTATCCTGTCCATTTCGTGGCCAGATCTCCTATATGCAAAATATCTCATAAAATACACTGGTTGAAGGAATACCAATGCATCTGTGCTGAACAGCGGGAATCAAAAATATGTGAATATGTCTTATTGACTATGGATCAGCTCTCCCGTTTTATTCGTCTGAAGTATCAATAGACGGAGGAAAGGAACGATTGGCACTTTCATGATTTATGTATATTGAAGATAGTTCCGCTTGGGACTCTTTATCACTTACTATGAGGGGATATCGCCTTCTCAGCCTAGTGGTGAAATAGACTCACTAGTAGCCACGGCTGTGATTACCAAAATTCAAGAGATTTGTTTATTTGTAAAGCAAAGTGAATGTAAAAAAATGTTACACCAATTTCTAACAAATTTATATTGTATACATACCTTAAATATGTTATTGCTAACTTTATATACAACTTTAGAAGGGTTTGAACTGTAAGGTTCCACTGTGATAAGCAAAGCGGAATTAGAAGGCCTTAATACTCGAAGTTTCCTCAACTACCCCAAACGCTCATTAACAGTTTTAAACATGTCTTGTTCAAAGAAATACTACAATCGAACAAAAATAAATGTGAATGATGAAATACATTCCCAAAACACTTTAAGAGGGTATGCTGTTGTCAAAACGCCCATACAAACGTAATCCAGTCATATTTTGAGTATTAAGCTATGAAAATCTATGAAATTTTCAAGACACAATCTAGAAACAAATATCTGTGTCGGTGGTGAGTCAGATTTTCGTTTAAATATATACTTCCAGAGTTACAGGGCGTCAAAGTATTGTATTTTTCTGTAATAAAAAGCCCCAACTTTGAACCTGTTTTACAAGAGTATGAATCAATTTAGAACAATTTGGAAAAACCACCGACATCTGAAATTTTATTCTGTATTAAAAAAATGGTTACATAATATACTGTATCCTGCAAATGATCCCTGGACTACGAAACATCCAAATAACGGGTGGATAACTTCGCGTAGTGTATGCTGTCTCACCGTACGCGCTCGAGTAGGATAGGGCTCGGATAGGGACAGCTACACAACAATGCAACCTTGAAACCGACCACGTGGTCTTACCAACATTCCGCTTCTATGGCCTTAGACAAAAAATAAAGTTGTATAGAAACTAACCTGTTGTACACAAGGCTACACATCAAGCTATAATTTACCAGTACAAGCTAACCTTGCATTGTATAGGATTTTCGCACAAAGACAGGTCAGCTTATACTGGGAGTGTTTGTGCCGCACCGTGTTATGAATTTTCAACACTTCTCCGCTTGGAATGTAGCCTCACCCTATCGTTCTGTTGTTGTCCCTCGCGGGTTATTGATGAGTTAGGAGCAACTATTGGAACTACAACCCATCAATCGACCGATGCTGATTAGTGATTATAATTTATACGCGGAACTGAATTGCCGATTGTTCCAGAACAGTTTACTAACAAATAGTACAGTATTAGCAATTTGCAATACGTAAATTCGTCGTTACATGTGTACAAAATTATGTAGGTACTATCAAGGTCCGAAAATGTTTATTGCTAAAAAAGGCTTATATAACAATTAACCTAGATGTACTGAATAAATAAAGTCTTCTTGTTTATTTCAACTTACAGTTTGATTGAAAATAAATTATTCGCTAATTATAAACTAATCGCTAATGGTGCGCTTATTTCCGGTGTTGCCAACTTCTGACAAACATTTCCTTTTACTTTTTTTAACATCGCCTAATAGCCCATAAGTGTATTTAAGTATAAATAATTTCTTTCATTGTAATGCCCATATCATCTCTACTAGTAGTAGTAGCGAACAGTAGACCTTGCGACAATTAATATACCAATAAAGTTATTTAAAACGGGATAATGCCATGTTTTAGTTTTTAAAACATTGGGAGTCAAAGTGGGTAGTCAAAGCAGACAGATATAAATGATTGAAGTGACCGCGCCTAGCAAAAAACTCATGGTAAGTGGTAGCTAAGTAAAATTTAACCGCCTCCGTGACGTAATGGCATTGGCAATGGATGAGTAACAATTTCGGTTCGAGGTTCAATGTTCGATTCCCAGTGGATATACTCATATATATATACAGTACTAAAGTATGACAAAGCTTCATTGTTTGATCAGACAGAACCCCGAACCAGCAATTGTAGTTTCTACATTTTGGTGACGTGAAAGATTTGGAACTGGGTAGGGGCCATCAAGGGACATATTAAATAAAGGCCCACATTGAATTAATTCAACGAGCTTGTGAGATACAGGTACCTAATTAAGTGGACCGCGTTCAGAATTAACAATTAGGCATCGTGAAATGTGGAGGCCGCAAAATGATACAGTCTAGTAATTATGCGGTACATTAAACCATCAAATGTCAAGGGAATCCTGGCGGCTTTATTGATGTTACGCAAGGAAACTAATAAAGTGACAGTGACTGTTGTGACGCACGGCTACAGGTCAAGCTATACATTTCCACTATAAGGTGAACTAGCACCGTGCGGGATTCCATTCAAAGCGAGGTCTGCGTATACTGGAAAAGTATAGCTAGATGTGTAGCCGTGTGTACTATCACTGTCATACGGTTTATCTGATGGCCCCATCAAAATATTTACCTCATGCTAAGAATAACCATGTTTCGCTAAAATATCGCATCAATTTGTTAGATGTAGGTGTATTTCAGACAATTCTCTCGGACCCTACGGAGGTATAACATATAACCGCAAGAGATGCTGCCATCTCGAAAATCCATGATTTTGTGACCTCAGCACAAACAAGAAAAAATCGATAGAAGGCATAAAAAAACTTTAAATGTAATTTGGTAAAGTGTTTTAAACCTCTCCAATACGAAGTATCAATTTGATATAAATTGTCAAACGTTAATTGGAAACATTAAATATATCGCTTTTTGGAATCATATAATGTTTTATCCTTGAGCTTTTTTCTTTAGTTTGACTTTTAAAAATATCTAGGTATTGAAAAAAAGCATTTTAGTAAAAAATCGATATTTTGTTTTTAAAAAATCTTTACTTTGGCTTCCTTTGTTGTAACCCCCAAAAAGTATATAAAATAGCATATAAAATACAAATCCATGTAATAAAAACATTGTACGATAATTTTGACTCGCTGCTGTCCACGGCATAGCATCGTCCTGGCCGCGACGACTCCGCTGTTACAGCAGACACAGCTCGTGCGTAAAACAATCCCTGCTTCGCTGTGCAGCTAGCCTAATCACGGAGCATGTCTTTTGTAACATTTGAAGTAAATCGTATTTGGAATCATACGTTATTTCGGTTTGAAGTATGGCTACTTTTTGTCTGGAATTTGTTCTGATAGTCGCACTCCCTTAGAAAGTACCAAAATAAAACCTACTCAAAGTATTTTTATTTTAGTGGTTGTTGCTTTCCAAGATGCTACCGAAGAGCTGATCAAGAAATTAGAAACTTTAGAAATATAGCAAAGTGTTATCAATTTTTTAAGTAATTTTTTAAAGGAAGATTTTTTTACTTATGAATACTGTAATTTATAAGTAACAATCAGTACAACAATAACTGAGAAAAAAATAATTCTACTATCTTGTTTAGCTTTCTGTGACTAGTGCGGCCAAATCCGCCCATTTACCCTCCGTAACACTCAATTTATTTGGCGACCATAAACATCCTTGTCCTCTTGAGGTACTTATCATACAAATAGACGGATGTGTCCATACAAAGTACCAATAAAAGCGTTCTACCAATTCCATGGACGGCATCTATAAAATAAAGATGGACTCCACTGGCTTGCGGATTGTGGATCAACTTTATCGGTGGCGATCTGTTATATGGGGAATATATATCCGGCGGCTATAGACATATAATGCTATGAATCTTTTATGCAGATATGAAGGTAATTGGATGGACTGAGACTGCAGGATGTTAGAGAGATAGTAGCACAAAAATCGAAGTCAACAGGCACTAGCATACTCGACAAACATGTGACGCACGCGCCACAAACGCGCGTAGCACTCGCACACCAAGTTTGCCCCTCTGAAGTTAGCTCTCCGCAATTATAAACATGTACAGACGGAATGTGTGTGTATTATTTTCGATAATTACTATCCCTAAAATACATAAAAAATTTGGGACATTTCTTTCCAACCGCTAACTTGCCTTGCCTCCCATTTATACGTGAATAATTGATACTTCGCAGGATTTTGTGTCTAACTTCAGAGGGGCAGACATAGTGTGCGAGTACTATATTGCGTGGATACTTTAAATGTAATATAACGAATGTTAGTTGCTGTTTTCTTGAACTTCATGGATGCAATGCAATGCAATGCAATGGATTGTTCTTGCTTCTTTCTCGACTTTGAGGTACAAAATAACCGACAGTATGGTGTAATTGCAAATACACCTCACTGAAAGTAAGCCTAGCGGTGACCATGTTTAATTGTATTAATAACTGTAACTGTATAAAATTGCTACTGCCATACCAATGCCATACATGTAAAACTTATTTATGAATGCAATAAATACATGAATATTAAAATGCTTTATTCTGTTAGCGTAACTTTTTTTTAAACTGTTATTATTATTACTGTTGGATTTTTATCCATCTGGCATGACAATCCCGTATTGCTATATTATTACATCTAAAAGGAAGTCACTGATGGGTAGGGGCAGCAGTAACTATGCCACTCTTGTCCCATGGCCTAACTTACTTATTCAGGCCTCTTAGGTAGATGACTAAATTTCAAATTATTATACATCGATCTATTTAAAGTTTTAAAGTAGTTACGCCTGAGGAAGGCCAAGGCTGCAAATGATTTAATCCATACTTTCATACTAATATTCATCATTATCAGCCGGGAAACGTCCACTGCTGGACATAGGCCTCTCTCATAGTACGCCATATCGACCGGTCCCGAGCCACCTGCATCTAGCGACTCCCTGCGACTCTAACCAGGTCGTCGTCCATTTAGTAGGGGGACGGCCTGGTAGACGTTTCCCGGTACGTGGTCGCCACTCGAGAACCTTTACTCCCCACCGGTTATCGCTTCTTTTAGTGCTGTGGCCTGCCATTGCCACAGCTCACTGACTCGTCGAGCTATGTCGGAGACCTTCGTTCATCTACGGATTTCCTCATTATACCAATATTATACATGCTAAAGTGAGTTTGTTCCTCCTTTCTTTCCGTCGTACGGGAGAGTCAGAATATCTTGATTTTTTATACAGAGATAGTTGATGGACCGGAAAAGGATGTAGGCTAAGTTTATCCCGATCGAGCGTGTAGTTACCATGGGATACTATCCGAAGTCCATGTGGACAAAGTCGCGGGCAAAATATAGTAATTGTTTCGAACGAGTATCGAACTACGAGTAGCTACGAAAGTTATCTATTGTAGCAGAGTCGTAAGTGACACATAGGAATACAGGTGCTATAATGTAGTGTTTTATTACTCTGTGCTATAATGTAAAAACCACCCGCTGGTTGCTACGTAAGCTTTCAAGCAAACTCAGCTATCACCGGCGAGTTGCGTGAATAAAAATGAATTACGCGAGCTCGTGCTCTCACACCAATTATACTCAGATTTATGACCTCCTAATTCCATGGTTTACGTTGTTAGTATCATTTTTAGTTTCTGTTTTCAATTTAATTAGAAATGATGTTATGTTTCGTTTTCAGCTGACTTACAAAAGGAGTAGATAGAATATAGATAGGATGGATAGACTCTATTTTTTTAATATATCTTAAGCTTGGTCCCATTTAAAATTGAAGGTATTTTGTCCACCTCTCTTCTCACTATGTGATGAAAATAAGGAAATGTCAATGCTGTTTATTAAAATTTCATTCGCATCCCGTTCGTAGATTTTAATAAAATTTATAAATAATTTATTTAGAAGACACCGAGGGCAAGCACGAAGTCCGTTCCTTCGTTTTTTTATTAACACGCTTTTATTAGCTTCACCTGTATGTTTGTGGGCTTGTGAGTTTGTGGGTTTTCTCCTTCGCGCGCCTGCTGCCTTCCTTGTCAACCACCCATAATTAATAATTGGTGCAAATAGGACAGACATAGTTCTGAGTGTTCGACTGGAGGGAGATCCTCGTTATCTGGATGGAAAGCGAAATTGCTCACGATCGTCGATAGCCGGCCAACGAACAAGACCCGTCACCGTCCATAGAAATTATATCGAGTGTCTTCGTTTGTCCATCAAATAGTTGATAATCCATAGTAAATAAAAAAAATTGGAAACAAAACTAAAGAACACGCTTTGATAGCATATTAAACTAAAAAGTGAAAAATAAATATAGTTTAAAAAAACTAAAAAACACGCTTTTAAAGAATATCGTTGGGCGCTCGATATACGAAAAATGTGGCACAAAGCGCCCACGCTTTTTTCACAATAATACTTGTATTTATTGTTCGTTCATTATTGTTTTAAGCTTATTTTATTTTAAAAATTATTTTAAACTTTTTAGTTCGATATTCTTTAAAAGCGTGTTTTTTAGTTTTTTTTAACTATA
This sequence comes from Carcina quercana, assembly GCA_910589575.2. Lineage (NCBI taxonomy): Eukaryota > Metazoa > Arthropoda > Insecta > Lepidoptera > Depressariidae > Carcina > Carcina quercana. Next base: position 12,877,351 of record OU342437.1, on the reverse strand, counting down.
TTTATTTTTTATATATATGATAATTTTATGAGTCGTTTTTATTCGTGAATTTAAACGGCGCACTAACCCAAAAAACAATACCAGCCAAGTGCGAGTCAGACTCGCGCACCGAGGGTTCTGATGAATGTGAATAATTAACATGCTGAAAATAATATTTTATTATAATAGGTCGTGCCTGGCGACAACGACGAGCAATTGTTGTTGATTTACACAATGAAATACAACTAACGACAGGCACTTGAACTGTTTGTAATATTAAAATTTAAATGAAATATCATTACCAAATTATACTTTTTTGATTTAATCGTATACGCTGTAACCTTCCTAATTGCCAAAAATTCGTGATTCTAGATCAACGGGAAGTACCCTATGGGTTTTGAATCCTTCAACGCCGAAAAATGCTGCTTAAACAGCTGTATCTTTTTAATGCGTTGACCCAGAAGCTTTATTGTTTCACAGATCCAAGTAACAACGAATTGGCGTATTTGATTTTAATTTCAACCTGATGTCTCTACGCGTTCCTAAGAAAAAGGGTATTGACAGACAAACAGACGGACAACAAAGTGGTTTTACGTATAACGGTACATTTTTCGTTTTGAGGATCGTAACCATAAAAATTCACAAACATTTTAAGCTCTCATTTTAGATATTAACTTAAGAGGGTACGCTGGTGTCAAAGCGCCCATACAAACGTAGTCCAGTCATATTTTGAGTATTAAGCTATGAAAATCTATGAAATTTTCAAGACACAATCTAGAAACAAATATCTGTGTCGGTGGTGAGTCAGATTTTCGTTTAAATATATACTTCCAGAGTTACAGGGCGTCAAAGAATTGTATTTTACGGTAATAAAAAGACCCAACTTTGACCCTGATTTACAAGAGTATGAATCAATTTAGAACAATTCGGAAAAACCACCGACATCTGAAAGTTCATTAGTATACTGTATTAAAAAAATGGTTACATAATATACTGTATCCTTCAAATGATCCCTGGACTACGAAACATCCAAATAATGGGTGGATAACTTCGCGTAGTGTATGCTGTCTCACCATACGCGCTCGGGTAGGATAGGGCTCGGATAGGGACAGCTACAAAACAATGCAACCTTGAACGGGGCCACGTGGTCTAACCAACAAAGCCTCTTAAAGGGATTGTGGTGGGACAGATCAGATAAATTAAATTATGTGTATGGATGAAGTTTCAGATCTTTGAATAAATTAAATCATACTAATATTATAAATGCGAAAGTAACAGCTATGTCCTTCTGTTTGTTATATTTTCTTAACTAATCGACTTTATACCAAACAAAAAATGCAATTATAAAAAAAATTAATTTTTTGTCTCCATCAAAATTGCATACTAAATTTCTGTTGCTATAATCTTTTAAAATATAATAGCTGGATTTGTGTGGTAACTATCTAAAAATAGGACATCAGATTGTGATGTTGCGAAATGACTATCAACAAAATGAGAATACAACTTCACATTGAATCACAATTTTCATTTTAAACACTTTTTTTCGATTATTGTTCAAAGCGCCATCTATGAACCATTAGCTGCGTAACGGCTGTTGTAGTTGCTATAAAGTTGTAAAATAATGATGTTTATTTGGCGACACTATAATTTCGTCTCCTATTTTTAGGTAAAAAATATTACTTATCAAAGCTAATTCTATTTTAAAAGATTAGAAATTTAGTACGGAAGCATCAGGACAGGGATAATGGTAAGTAAATGAAATGAAATATTATTTATTTGCTTGAAAAGCGGTCCTTGAGGTGGTAACTGGTAACAGTGGTAATAAATAGTACAGCGTTTTCCGTCGACACGACAAACAAATGTTCACATTAATTACAGTCAATTTAATATAATAATATGTCAATTTGAATTTAGTAAGTCAATTAGGGTTATTTAAGAATTGATCCAAACTGTAAAAGCTTGTAGTTACTAGCCATTTATATAATTCAATATTCATTTGTCCGGAGGTTAACTTCTTGAATTCTGAAGGATCTGAAAAATCTTTAATATATTAATTATATAAATCTTTAAATAAAATATAAGTCATAGACTAAGTGAGCCGTAGAGGAAGCAGTATGAACCATAACCATGAGTCACGTGACTGTTTCCTGCTCCCGAAATTAGGCTGCATTACCCGCGACGTATTCAATTAGCTGCCAGGGGAACAATTAACATTTCGCCGTGTCATGTAATTGCTGGCTGGTGGGGGTGGCCACGGATGGTAATTTGAAATAGGAATTCCAGTTTTTAGTTGTCGCATGTGTTTTGCGTGCGTTTAGTGTAGAATGTTCAAGGCTTGTGGTAGAAAACTATAAAAATACAAACACAAATTGATTTTATTCAATAGTGGCTATGGGTTGGGGGTACAAAGTCCTTTGTGGTATTGCGATCATCAATCTGCCTACCAAGCATGGCGATTATGGAGCTCACGTACCCTTACGTGGTGTGGCCGTCCACGAGGGGGAAGATAATGTCCAACAGTGGAATAATTCAGTTGACGATGTAGATGAAAAAAGTCTGTCTTATAATGGCAACTAGAAGTAAACAAGCATCGTTTTGTCACATCTGTAAAGGTATATTCTACACAATCCTCAGAAATATTACATTTTGTTTAAAATATTCCATCTCATACTTCCAACATTTTCTTTCAGGTTGTGTCTCATCTGGCTCGTAATCCGAGACCATCATTCTGCGCGCATCTTACAGATGTGACCCGCGTTGTTGAGATTTTACAAGTTTATTACACATCACTGAGAGAGACATATTAGAAGCACTACAACTTTCATAGTTATTTTCTATGCAGTTGCTCGTAAACTGTTCTTTCTGGTGCAAATAAAAAGAAGAAAAGTAATATTTAGATCAAATTTAAAATTTTAAGACTTGCATTGAGGCTTGCAAAAAGGTTTGAATGTTAAAAAAGTGTCCTAATGTACATTCAGATTTTTGTAAAAAATTATCTCACTAAAAATACTTTTTTTACTACGTTAACATACCTACATATTTGCCTAGTGGAAATAATCCTGTATGAATGTGCGCCTCTGCAAAGAAAGCGCGCCATTTCATTGCTAAACTGTTTTGGCTTTGGTGAAAATTATCTTCGTTATGTGTATATAAATCTCGTAAATAAGTTTGGGTGAAGAAATTATAATAAACTTTAATCGTATGGACATTAAAGTCTCTTTCCGCATAATCTTTTATTTAACAAGCGATTAGTTAGCTTTGAGAACTAATTTTAAAAATAGAACATTCAGGTATAATGGCGGGTGAATTTAATTAATCTAACTTAAATGCTAGGGTAATTCATACATAGAATGTGATCGGATACAAACTTTGTCAAAAATCTGAAAAACCAGACATTTTTTTACATTCATTACTATATCCTATACACTATACTATAGCCTTTTATCCCTTTTCAACCGACTTCAAAAAAGGAGGAGGTTCTCAATTCAACGCGTATGTTTTTTGTATTTTTTTGGGTATGTGTATTACGCGATAACTCCACCAATAGTGAACTGATTTTTTTTTCGGGGTAGAACAGGTGGTCCTATATAAAGTTTAACCAAATTCAAGAAAATCTACAAAAAGCAAAATTTTAAAGCAATTGAAGTCGGTATTTAGTTCTTTTTGAACGCCTTAATTATCTTAATCGGCATTGGTTGCCAAGAAATTTGCATTATTTGGCAAGTTTTAACGGAAGCGACTGCCATCACCTGACCCTTCAATCCAGAGGGGAAACTGTACCATATTTTTGGGTTAGTTTTTTATAAGTATGGCCAACCTAACTTAACAGTTCATTAAGTCGCTGAAAGACCGCTAACTTGAGTTAACGTTAAAAAACCAAGATCTACAGCTTGAAGTGTCTTCCGAAGCACGGAAGTGCTCAGTCAGTAGTGACCACCTATAGCGGTCACCCATCCACTGACTGACTACGCCGTACGTTGCTTTACCTGCACGATTGTTACCGACGTGCGAACATTGAGTGCTTATAAGTTTATTTGCATCGAAGACATACAGTTGAAAAAATTTAGTTTCGCACATTCAACCTTTAGAGACAAACGAATATACTAAATACTTGAACATTTTAACAACATGGTTTCAATCAATGTGTCTATTTACATGAAAATAGTATACATACTATGTATGTATACTATTTTCTACTACTACATCATAACGACTTCAATTATTTTTATATGCTATACCTCTAAATAAAATGCTTTACTATCATCTTCTTGACTGTTATCGAATTCTTTGACTGAATATAAACTGTTTTATAATAGCCAATTACGCTATTTACGCTCGAGAAATGTTCTCGGCAGCTCTCTAATATACATCGGACTGTTATTGTAAACCTTAATTGACATAATACAATCGTTCTTTTTAAAGAGCACAGTTCTTTAGACCGCCTCATCGCCCGCGCGGTACAGTTACAGTACTCGCAAACTAAGTTTGCCCCTCTGAAGTTAGCCACAAAAGACCGCGAAGTATCATATCAACGTATAAATGGGAGGCAAGGCAAGTTAGCGGGTGGAAAAAAATGTCCTAGTGTTTTATGTCATCTAGGGATAGTTATTATCGAAAATAATACACAAATATTCCGACTGTACATGCGAGAAATTCCGGAGAGCTAACTTCAGAGGGGCAAACATAGCGTGCGAGTACTGTATTGCTTCTTCGCCGTACCCCCGCACCCCTGTACCGCGCGGGCGAGGACTCATTTAATTTGTCAGTCTATACATCTAGGTACACTGGCGTGTAGACTGTATCTGGAAAGTATCATTTATTTCGATTTATTAATATTCAAGATAGCATCGAATCAACCTACTTTATGTGATACTTCTGTTAAAATCCCGTGAGGCATATAAAATTACTCGCCAAAAATATTTCCCTGAACATTTCCTGACGAGAGCGTACAAGTAAATCACGATGTATTTCGTGTGATGACGTCAGGGCTCGGAAGTCCCGGTCCCGAACATCATATCTGGTAACCCTACCGCCACCGACATCGCCGGTACATTTGCTGCTCTTATTTTTAGAAGTGAAAGGTGAGAGTTCACGATGAATCCATCGTATTACGTTATAAATTATTTCCTTTTGTTATAAGGTAAACAAACACAGAGTTCAATATTGAACATGAAATTGTAATCGTGATTCGTACTCTTGAATAAACACTGCTCTATTTCAGTTGTGTTCGAAAACAAGGATAAATTGTTGAAAAATATTGGAATAGTCCCAAATGAAAAGTCGATAGGGAAAAAAGGTTCAGATACATTTATAAAATTTAAATTCCATGTGTCGGAAGAGGTGACTATGTGGAAACATATTCAGGAGATGGGCAGTAGCATCTCTGCCTATGTAGGTACATACAACATAAATGTTGGATTCACAATCCGGAGGTCCCGGGTTGTATTTCCAGTGGGGGTACCTATCGGTACTCGGTTTGTTTGGTGGTAGGGAGTTTTATATGTCCGCTTGGCTAGCTACCACCATGTTACCTAAGTCTGCCGCCAAACAGCAGTGTTAATCGCACTGTTGTGTCCAAATATGAAAGGTAGCATAGCCGAAGCCTCATTAGGTTGAGGCTTCTGTGTGCGCACGCTTATCGTCACTTACCATCACGTGAGATGAAGGCCAAGTGCAAACCCATCATACATTTAAAAAACGTGGTGATTATAGCAAATACTCTCATGAAAAGTCCAACGCGGCGTTTGACGAGGGAAGTACATGTCCAAAAGTGGACTTATGCAGCCAATTATGACGTAACTATATGGCTTAATCTTCCAACGGATCCTGATAGGCTTTTCTTAAGATTCCGTAGAATTTATTCAACCTTTGCTTTTGTCCGTGAATTCGTTTGTGTAGACTTCAAAAACTATCCCGTGGGAACACTCACGTCGACCCGTTGCTCTGTTCCTAAGCGAAGAAGGGACAAACATTTGAAACAACATATCCGCTGTATCATGTATTATGTTTATAAATTAACAGAGATAGTAATTTTCAAATACTGAGCAAATCATGACATATTATTCAATTCAATTCAAATAGACTTTATTGCACATACATACGCAAAACAAAACAGAAAAGGACATAAAAGTTACAATGAAGACGGCCTTATCGCTAAGAGCGATCTCTTCTTAAGATTCTATATTATTATGCAATATTGATTTTAAATTTATAGATCATGGAGCTATATTTTTGATTCGCTCGTGTGACAGCATCCTCGCATAAGAATGTCACGATCGACTCCAAGTCGCTTTGCAAGTCGGTTTAGCCATATTTTTGAATCATTCGCCTCCGGTGTTGCGAATATATATATAGAAATATATAGAAATATATATAGCGGTGTATAGAAAAGAAAACCAGTAATTATCGCAACAATAAAGTACTTTCAAATTTTAACAATGATATTTTTAATAAGTGACTACTTAAGCCTTTAAGTAAAAATATAAATATAAATTAACAGTATTTGTATCATTCGCTTGAATTGATAAAACCGGTAATTACTGCAACGCAAACCGAACGCCAAATTATCAGAAATATAAGAACTGGCAATGTAATGTCAGTGCTCGACGTCGATGCTTAGTCTGTCACTCGCTTCCAGTAAAAAATGGGTAGGACCACTCGTTGACGAGGAGCGATTCAAAAATATTGAATTTCGGAAGTCGAACGAAAATCAGTCGAAATCGAGCGCTCGTGGCGCGAAGAGCGAATCAAAAATAGAGCTCATGAGCTTCCCATCATAGATTGACAGAATAAACTTGTGTAAGTGTTTTGCCGCGTAATAATGGATTGGTGAGCACCGTAAAACGTTGTTGGTTTTAGGTATCTTCTTGGATTTTTTCCTGTTTCACGGGATGACATAAAGTGATTCTATTCTAAAACTGAGACCACAATGTATAATGTCAGTACGGTAGCGGCGTAATTAAAAGTTTCTACCATAAATAATTAAATTTATGTAGTGTTCGAACCACTGCAATTATAATACAATCAGTTTCATTTTATAATTACGAAATAGCGTGACCGTTTGAAAGCCAAACATAGTTTCTATTCATCAACATCAAAATAACTTTATTATTGTCTATTCTCCGATGATTACGCATCGAAACTACAAGGAGACGGTCACTTTGGAGGTGACTAATGGATAGAATGAGCGCATTTTCTAGTAAATAACTGCAATTCCTTTTTCAAACGTGTTCACATCCTACCGCAACAATTATAGGTAAAAAACCGTGGTCATGTTGTAGTGTACGTCATCATCTACCTTTTGTGAGCAGTAGGGGAAAAGATAAATTTCAAATATCGAACGTCCATCCTAACACTTCACTGCTACATGCAAGAGAACCTTTATTTAAGTTTTTATTCTACAGAGGACTTTTCATTTTGACATAAAATAGCTAGTGACCAGTATTAAATGTTTCAAACTTTCTACTGGATCTTTTGATTTATCATTTTAATAGTTGAAATACGTGGTGTTATGTTATCAATGCACTAAATGATTTAAAAGTGTAGACCATGGATAATGGATATCCTCTAAAAAGAAATACAGGTAAGGGGTACTTGACGTTCGAAAACTACATTCTTCTTTAAAAGGAACATCCATTTTGATTCCACGTTTCAAGTTGGCAACCATTTCTATAAACTCCAATATCTTTCGATCAGCCCGTTCATTCGTTCGTTTATTTTCCATCAACATCAAAGCGCAGAGCAGAAATCAAAGTATTAAAACCGTATCGACCTAGAAACTCATTTGGACTAAATTGGCTATTGAAAATGAATAATACAGCAATTCTCTCTTAAATCACAAAGGATAGATTAAATCTTTTATGAATGTGCTTATTTTACTCGAAGTACGTAGCTTATAAGTTTATCATCTTGAAAAAATTATGACCAACCTTGTAACCACAGGAACAAAATTACTATGACTCCGCTCTCCGCCCGTCCGCCCGTCTATCATCCAGGTGCGCGCGGGGCCCCGCAATGCCCAACGTGTGCGCTTTCGATCTCTCGCGAGAAATTTTATCCTCAAAGTCAAGTTATACTGACGTATAATTAAAAACGTAGAGGCTATGTTGGTAAGACCACGTGGCCGCGTTCAAATTTGGATTGTTTTGTAGCTGTCCCTATCCGAGCCCTATCCTACCCGAGCGCATACGGTGAGACAGCATACACTACGCGAAGTTATCCACCCGTTATTTGGATGTTTCGTAGTCCAGGGATCATTTGAAGGATACAGTATATTATGTAAACATTTTTTTAATACAGTATACTAATGAAATTTCAGATGTCGGTGGTCTTTCCAAATTGTACTAAATTGATTCATACTCTTGTAAATCGGGTTCAAAGTTGAAGCTTTTTACTACCGTAAAATACAATTCTTTGACGCCCTGTAACTCTGAAAGTATATATTTAAACGAAAATCTGACTCACCACCGACACAGATATTTGTTTCTAGATTGTGTTTTGAAAATTTCATAGATTTTCATAGCTTAATACTCAAAATATGACTGGACTACGTTTGTATGGGCGCTTTGACACCAGCATACCCTCTTAATTTCTCAGACACGCCCGTTGATGTCTTTCATTCATGTTTTTCTTTTCTGATACACTGTCATGAACATTGTCGCAGCTTACATCACCTCTCACCATAAATTGGTGAGTGTTGATTAGAACATAATTAACGCGTTCAAAAAGAAATAAGAAACTTGGACCACATGGGAAGCACCAACATTCAAATAAAAAAAGAGTTATCAAAATTGATTTACCCAGTCGAAAGTTCTGAGGTAACAAAAAAATACAGTCGAATTGAGAACGTCCTCCTTTTTTGAAGTCGGTTAAAAACCCCGTTCACGCTCTCTACGCTACAACTTGTGTAGTTGAAGGACCGGAGAATGACATACTCGTGATCTACTTTTTATCCCGCTCGAACAAGTCGTTCCCGTAGGATGATTTCAGAAGTTAAAGCTAGTAATTATTAATTTTATGTACCTTCATATAGTGCATGTTTTCAATACTTCTTTTTCTCTATTCAGGCACATATATTCGTAGTTCAGTATCGAAATATTTATAGCATCCTGTATTTTAGGACTCAGGCTAGATTGTGTCTTGTCTCACTTTCTCGACGTGAGGTCCTTGTTTGATTCCCGGTATGTGTACTTAAATTGGTTTGTGGTAGGAAAGTATGTTTCCAAACTGTTTTTAGCACGTTAGACTTTAATAACTTAAGGCTTCTGGGTAAGCACGCTTCCCATACTACATCTTTTCTGACCTAATAATAAGGTCAAGCTCGAAACCCATGGTATCTTAAAAAAAGTTTACGATAGTTTTTAACTCGATATCTTTAGAGAAAAGCTATATAAATAGTTTCATAGGGAATATCAGATATTTACGTTTATCGCTACGAAATCAATTTATCGTTGGACGTCAGCTAGATCCTGTCTCGACAGCTGCATGGACGGAAATGTGCTGGAAAACTCATTCCAATTGTCGGCTTAGATGGCTGGACTGGAAAATGGAGATAAAAATATTTAAAGAAAATTGACTAGTTATTTTAAAAAAAACAAGAATTTCTAGTATTTTGTTCTGCATGATTGATTCGTGTGTCTGATTACTGTCGTACAATAAATAGTTACAAAAGTAATTTGGCAACGTGTATTTGTTGAAATTAAATTTTTATATTACTTAATAATACGTATAAGTGATATGTTCCGCGAATGTATGAAGTCAAGGCCTCGTCTTGTAAACTTATAATTTTAATTTAGTTACCATTTTTGTATATTTTAGTTTAGTTTATTTGTCATATAAAACGCAATAAACAGGGAAGACTTGACGTTGAAATCAAAGATGGCGTCAACAAAATGACATTTGACGCTGTCACTTAGTACAAAAAGAATGATTTTGTATAATTAAAATGAACGCAAAATGTAATTACAGTATTTTTCTATACCTATTTAGATTATTACTTGAGTGTACAAGTGCAGGCCGAATTTGAACTTCAAAATTTGAACTTCAAACATTTTTGAAGGCATTGATTGGCCTTTGGAATGTTCTGTGATAAAAAAGGTCTAAAAATTATGTCAATATTAAAAGTGAAACTCAGTTTTCTGTAGGAGAGGGCCTACATCTGATATTCAGCAATCTGTAGTCTGTATAGTCCAGTTGCTTTCACGGCAATTACGCCTATCTTCAGGGCAGCTTCACTTTATCTCTGTTTTCGGCGTTGTTGTTATAGAGATAACAAAATGTGGTATGCGAACCGATTTTAGTTCTTGATAGACTATAGAAGTGTACCATAATCAGATGAAGGCAGGGACTGCACTCCATATATATTGTTTTTTCACTGATTTCGTAAAGGTACGACTTTTTTAATGTGGGCAAGCATGTTTCGGTGTATTTTGCCTGTGGCCGTTTGCGTGGGCTTTCTGGTTGGAAACACGGATTTTCTTGCCGTAAAAAGCATATGTGTTAGTCAAGAAGATCTATTTACGTACCAAAATCCAACTATTTCTAGCTGTTCCATCACGAAGTAGTAACAAACATACATACATCGTCGTTTGCCGTATTCAAGGGGATTGCTATTGAATTACCAACTGACTCTGTATATGTAGGCGGCAAAGTCATTTGCATGCCATTGCAATAACGTGATATCTGTGTGAATAGTCATTTATTAGTCGATAGGCAAATACGTCGGATAGTGTAAGGTGTCTACCATCATATTACCTATTAAAATAGAAGTGGTATGAGAAAAGACATAGCTGCTCATTGAGACCTTTATGAGAGCTTACTTTTATCCCATATCGCCAGGCATGAAGACCATGTGAATTCATATAGCATTTAAAATACAAAGAACTGCATCTCGACCAAGGGTACTCGTATTCCGTCCATTGGCCAATGCAAAATGTTTCGTTTCTTGTAAGAAGGGCTGTGTAGACTGTTCCCGGGACTCGGGAAATATTCGGCGTTTATCCTTGAAACGCCGAATACCTTTGAAAGATTTCCCCACCGCAAAAAAGGGCTCTGTAGGCAAAACACATGTAACTCAAACGAAAGCCACATAAAATATGCTCGTCGTCCAAGGGTTTTCCCGCATGATCAGTGGCGTGACCTGTAGTGATGAATATTCTTCAATTTCGCCTGCTTTCTTTTCCGATCCGAGTTAAATTTGAAACTGGAATACGAGATTCTAGCTATCTATTAACATTGTTTATTTATACGGTTTAAAGTTTAAATTTTAATAGTATCGTCATACGAATATAATAACTTATAACTCAGTGAGTTTGTTTGTTTGATACCACTTATCAGATCAATTCAACAACCCATCGTAATGAAATTAAGCACGCAGATAGTATAGTTCCCGTGTCAAAATTTTTAAAGTCCGACTATTAAAAATACTAGTTCTATATAAACACCAAGATCAAATGCGTCTTTTAATTGCAAAGCATATTATACTCATATTTAAATTAATCATCGTGTATCAGTATCAAGTTTGATGTAGAAATATATTCCATTAACAATTAATTATTAACGACGAAATAAGATTTCCCCAATCGCTAAGTGTGTGAGATAGTAGAGTACGAAGCACATCTTATCATGGAGCGTGCGAGATAACAAAGCGAGAATGAACGCTATATATTGAGCCCTGTGTCACTAATTATTACGGAGAGAGAACAGTAAGGTATCTGACGCCACGCCTTTACAATGATTTTCAATACGAAGATGACTGCAAAAATAAAAGAGAATTTAAGAAAAAATTAAGGCATTAATTAGGCATGGTTGTTGGATACCTTTAATGATAAAATAGTGGATAGATAAATATGATATTATTATAAAAGATTTAGTTTATATATATAGAATAAGTAATATATAGAGCGCCTATCGCCAACAAACTGTTCCACAGTTTGGCGATTAATATATATATGTAAAAATTGTATTCTTATATAAAGAAATAAACGTATTAAAAAAAGCTTCAACTGGAATCATGTTGTGGATATTGTTCAGAGTATGTGGTCAATACCTACTTCCGACACAGGCTGTCAGCTTTGGCTTTGTTTGTTGCTGCTTCTCATGAATGCTTGCTCTCACGTGGTAGTGTAGCTCAGTTTGATAAATTTTATGGTTCCGTACACAAAGGATTACCAACGGGACCCTATTAAATTAAAACCACAAACTCACACATACACACACACACACTAACTTCTTTTACTATACTCGTATATATATGTGTGGGTGTTTTTAATGTAAAACTATTTTTTAATACTAGATAATGTACAATATAAAATAATTCTTGTCACTTAAAAAACACATGTCCGGTGGTGGAGACCTGGTTCCTGTAGCACAGCGGATCCTAGTTCAGGAGCCAGTCTTCACCAAGTCACGGAACCATAGAATTTAGTGATTTTATAATTAATATGTGCAAACTTTGTGGTGAAAAATAAATATGATTTATTATTATTATTACTATGCCTCCGCTGGCCGTCTGTCTGTCAGCGGGTGTACTCGTATATCATGATCCGTCGACAGGTCGTCGATAGGTCGGACAGTTGAAATTTTATAAGAATGGTTCAAAATGTTCAAAATTAAGCTTTTTAGGTAAAATCCGTACCTTTCGGTTTCTAGACTATTAATTTTGCAAACCAATTTGTAAACAATTCCACAGGACTCACTTCCACAGTGTTGTCGACTTAGAATAAGTGGTTTTGCTTATTGCATGTAAATTGATCAATTTAATAATGGCGGCTAGACGTTCCGTCTGCTTTTCTAAGGGTTTCAAGTTTTTAAACTTAGTTTAACTGCAGACGCTTTAGAGTGTAACTAGATCAAATATTCTAGCCCAATTAGATTTAAAAAAAAACATTTGTACACTGTTATAACTAAATTTATTCTTATACTTATTAAACAGATGAATTTAACATCTTCATTGTCATCTTTAAAAAAAATTAAGATAATACCCCCTCTCGATCTCGGTTCGTTTCTGCCTGTTGGCTCATCACTACGTCTTTTTTGCTAAAGAAGAAAGTTCTACTTTATTTCTTGCGCCTCTTATTTACATCTGATTAAATCCGTTGCGGAATTCGAGACGGGTGTTAAATTCGTCCCAGGATTGCTCTCGGCTGGGACTGGAGTGGCAGGGAAGCATGTACATTTCCTAATTTACTTTTTAATACGAATTTAAAAAGTTGCTGCACAGCACAGTATCCTAGCAAAAATGTTTTACTTTTTTAGGGTTCCATACCCAAAGGGTAACCAACTGGACCCTATTACTAAGACTTCGCTGTCAGTCTGTCTGTCTGTCCGTCTGTCACCAGGCTGCATCTCATGAACCGTCATATTTAGACGCGCGTTCCAGACATGACGGGAATGTTTTGCCTAGTTACAAAATGTCATTTGTCAAGAAAATATTTAATCATAACCCTAAGCTATAATCCCCAAGCTTGCCAGACTTAATAAAAAGACAGGAGCGCTCGAGTAAAAAAATATGTATCCACATATAAACCATGTCACGTTAACCTTTAATTGACATTTCCTTCAACTCACTACATATGAACAATCAAGAATGAATTTGACATGGCTCAAAAGTGAATACAAATTTTTGGACTGGAGGTACAGGTATAAGGTTTCTTGGCCTAAAACATCAGTCCTTAAATTCGATTGTGTGTCGTCTCACTTATTACAAATGAAGCACATTTGCACGCCACTATCAGGCCAGGGGCTCGGGTCCTGTTCTGCTAATGGATTGCGTCACATAAATTCAGCTCAGTGCGTGCTGATGGAGATCCAACATACTCCATTTGTACCTTTCCTTCCATGTGAATAGAATAATAAAACAAACCATTCAAATAAACGATTGATATGAACTAAATGCGTACACGTCATTGTTTGATTATGTACTTGGGATTTTCAGATCTACGTGTATGTTACTATTCTTATAAATCATTTGATTCATTCAAATCAAATCAATTTATTCACTTCGTAAAACTTCGGTACAGGTATAGTTATTATAGATGTCACCGTAAAATTGTAAATACTGTTAGATTATAATCTCTCTCGCGAGATTGTGAACTATCGAAAGATTGTGAACCGTAAAATACTGCTTACAATTTAACGCATCATTTTTCTGTAGATTATAATCTATCGAAGTGAAATGGTCCATGTTATTTTCAATTGAAAGAGTTTTGATTCGTTCTTCGTTGCAATATGCGGCATAATTGACACTTAGAAGCTAGTTTTTTTCAGGTCCAAGAAACTGAACGTTTGAGTATTTGATGTAGATTTCAACTTGGTACCTCTAACCACTCCTGAGAAAAATATTAATGTTCGTATAAGTGTTACTTTTTTTCTTTTTGAGGTACGGAACCCAATGAGACCGGGACGTACTCTATTGGGGGACCCTCGATCTTGAAGATTGGTTTGTGGACTTGCTACCAATAAACTCCGGAACTTTTGACTCGTGTTTCTCTTCAATCCATCGAACATGGAAGCTCGCAACAATCTTCTGACTGAAGAAAGAAATATTGGCACCTTGAACTGACGAGCTGCTACCAAGTGATCCTAAGTTTGTTGACAACTAGAAGCTGTAGCAACACTGTTCTGGAATGTATGAGAACATATCAAGTTCATCAATAATGAAAAAACCACCAGACCAAGAAGTTCATCGTCAAAACAAGATTGCTTATGACCTTTCTTATAAGGATTGCTTCATCATCATCATCATCAGCCGGGAAACGTCCACTGCTGGACATATGTCTCCTTCATGGTATGCCACATGGTCCCGAGCCACCTGCATCCAGCCAGCATAAGGATTGCTTACTATCTTGGGAATCATCTACCTCTATAGATAGGCACGAGAAAGGTTAACACATAAGAGGACTTAAGAGCACCCTTGAAATGGATGGTTAGCGTCACGTTGACTGATGCATGCCATTCGATCTAGATGCGGTAGATTGCACCAATTCTCTCGCTTGATCTCTTAATTCCACAGGCGGGTGGCGGAGATTGTTTTTGTGAGGAGATTGTGATTTGCTTCGGGAGTCAACTTGGAGCGCTTAGAACGCTTTATTCTTCTAGATAAAATGTAAGTGAAATGATTTGATGGTCTATAAGGTGCTGCTTTCGAGCGATGTGGCCTGCCCATTGCCACTTCAGCTCACTGGCTCGTCGAGCTATGTCGGTGACCTTCGTTCGTCTACGGATTTCCTCATTCCGGACCTTATCACGTAGAGAAATTCCGAGCATAGCTCGTTCCATTGCTCGCTGAGTGACTTTGAGCTTGTTTATTCGGCCCACAGTAAAAGACCACGTTTCGGTTCCGTATGTCATCACTGGCAACACGCACTGATCAAAGACTTTTGTCTTTTCCGGTGGGGAGTAAAGGTTCTCGAGTGGCGACCACGTACCGGGAAACGTCTACCAGGCCGTCCCCTTACTAGATGGACCGACGACCTGGTTAGAGTCGCGGGGAGTCGCTGGATGCAGGTGGCTCGGGACCGGTCGATGTGGCGTACAATGAGGGAGGCCTATGTCCAGCAGTGGACGTTTCCCGGCTGATGACAAGGTGCTGCTTTGGAAGATTCCCAAGTTGTAGTTTTATGTCCGCACACGTTTGATTTATCTATGTGTCAATATAATAAGACTGTCATCGCACAGTTACTATTTTACACATAGAGAAGGATATAAGTTCGTTCAGCAATTGTAATGTAATCTTTCCCTACTTGTAGCTCTTCTTAGCGAGTGAAGTTTCTGACTTTAGTGAGCTTTTGACACCAGACGGCTAAAAGCTAATTAATTTTCCTACAAAATAGCCTTCAAAACTAGAAGTTACAAACAATTTAACATGAAAAACATGATTTAACCAAGCCATAGTGGAATAGCACTTCCTCTGTAAAAATCGTTGCCTTTTGTTCGGGAACGGAAAGATTTTTCATCCCTTTGTCTGAGCCCGGACAACCTTATTTTGCAAATTAATTGGGACATAAAACTCTCCGCAATCTGCTTTTGTTTTTAAAGATTAGTTTTAAACGCTTTGCTAGGAACTGAATACTTATCGGACATACTAGGTCTAGTTACATAGGCAAATCATCCCACTGAAACTACTTGTTCGATTGGGACGAAAAGTAATCTTTTTAATTCTCCGATTCATTAACGATTCCTGTACAAAAATCAAGTCTTATTAGTCTCGCTTATGACGTGAACATTAAGTATTTACCAAGTTTTAAGCTTTTATACATTGCAAAATAAGTAACATAAAATAACTTGTACGTCACCGCGGCTTTTTCCGCTTTAGTTTAGGGTTCCGTAGTCAAACAAGGAGTCCTTATAGTTTCGCGCTGTCCGTCTGTTCGTCCGCGGCTTAGCGCAGAGAATCTTACTACTGAAAAGCTGTAATTTGGTACGGGTATACATATTAATCACGCCGACAAATTGGTAGAATAAAATCTTGCAAAATATTTTTTTCAGGGTGGCTCCCATACACTTTACTTTGGGATGAAATTCTTTTTCGCATTTTCCCCATTGTCTGAAGTATCGTTAAATAGGTATTTCAAAAATATTGAGGGTCTAGGGCAGGGGTGGCGAACCTTTAAGTATCAACGTGCCATTTTATCAAAAGAAATGTTTAACGAGGTCATAGACGTGCCATCAAATAATTTTGACTTTCTGATTATTGGGAAAATAATGATAATAAATACTATAAACCCCAAACTCTTAATTTACTACAAAAAATAGGAAAGTTTTGCCATGTTTCATATATATAAGCGTATAAAATATGTAATACGCGATCGCTAGTCATATAATACCTACTTTTTTTCGTAGTGCATAATGAATATCGTGAACAGAGAAGTGCCCAAAATATTGTGTCGCGTGCCGTCAATGGCACGCGTGCCAATGGTTCGCCATCCCTAGACTCTAGGGACACCACTTTGCGATTTACGGTTCCGTTTGCGACATATTAAGCTTTAAAGTGATAATTTTTGTCTGAATCGAGCGTCCATTTATCTGCTAAAATAATGCTTTTAAAAATCTGAAAAAATTTTCAGTAGTAGTATGTATATTAATCTTAAAAGGAAAACTATCACGACTAAGCTGATTTTACAGGTTAACGAGTAATAGTCAACCGAAGTATAAAATACATGTCAACATGAAAATTTCATACAAATTACTTTCAAAATTACTTTTCATCAGACGTTTGAACTTATTGTGAAGGGTAACTACGGAACCTTGCACTGCGGCGTTTATGTAAATGCTTCCAGTATTCAGAATCCCCATACTTCTGGGATGCGGTAGCGATTTCGACGGTTGATTTCACATTTCGATACTGTAAATGCTACCCCGTGTTGAGTTCTGTACTGCGGGAGGGATTACTAACGCAGTATGAAACATTTAACATATGAATCCCTACCGCTACTTAGAATACTTTTAAAACCAGGTGTGCATTAGTACCTACATAATGGTGAGGAGAGAGTGATTGTTGAATTTTTTTGTATGGGATCACTGTTATTATGTGCGTATATTATTAAAATAAAATTCACAGAATGTGCATAATTAATTTATTAAAATTATAAGTCATCGAGCATTAATTTCCTAATCCATTCACTGCAAAAGTCACTTTAATTATCTGCATTAACTTTACATCTCACTTCAGCAGAAAAATGTTCATTTGCTTGGAACTAATATTTTGTGACGATAAAAACCAAATCACCGTCGTTTAAAAATTGTTCGAGTCTCTCTTTACTGTACGATATTGTAAGTTTTCTTTGCTAAACAAAGTCACAAACAGACTGCACTTGTAACAAAAACCACACTCACGATATTTTCTACAAAAATTATATAAATTTGCGGAAGTAAACGTTGTCTGCATTCATCAGTAACGGAACTAATTTAAATCAAAACAAACAACAGAAGGGTTGCGCACGATATATATCTGTCTCTCTTATGGCACCTGCCGCTTACGATCTGAAATCGGGGAGCATAGGACATAAATTCCTCCCGCGATTCAGATCGAACTGATTTGCGTGCGTTAGCACTCTGAGTAGCGGAAGCATTTTCAGATATAATTTCTTAAACCGTACACCGAAATTAATACCCGAATCCAGATCGTTCATTGATCTGAATAGCGGAAGGGTTTACGGTAACTATTTTTGGGAAGACTGCTAGTAGATCCTCCCGCATCTCAGATTAGTGGTGGTTCTGAACTCAGGTAGCCTTTACATATACGCTGCACTGCGCGTGGTCCGACACGCACTTGGCTGCTTTTTTGAAATCAGTTAGTGAAATTTATCGATGATTCATATTTTAAGGTTAAGTGTATAGAACGGACGTTCATAGCCTTCCGTCGAAACGCAAAACCTCACTTCCCCGCAAGACTGGCGCAGAAAATGATCATACCTACTCACCCATGCGCGCGTATACAAGCGTGAATAGTGTGCCGATATCACGACATTTGTTCGAAGCGTCCGACGTGTGTCTACATATTCAAATTAAGAAGTCCGTTAGAAAAATACTACCCCATTTCAACCGGCGGGTGCAGTAAAAGGGCCAAGGGAAACAATATTCAGGAGATTGTCAGCAAAATCGACCTTTGTATCAATAACATCTTACTGCGATCGCCACTCCTACTGAAAGCATGGCGGTTATGCTATTTTCCCTCATAGAAAGAGACTTATGTCCAACAGTGGATAATCAAAGTGATCGTGTTGTGGGGCATTCAATATGTCTATCAGGGGAGGAGCCTTTCATATACAAAGATATAAATTATAAATTCGACGTCAATGAAAATGGATAACGACCGAAATAAACAATTATTTATGAAGTACATATTTCTAAATGAAGTGGCTATTACTTGAGATTTTAATGGATATCAGACTTCTATAATACCAATTAAATTAATGATGTCTTCCATCAAAGTTAACCTTTGAGAGAAGTAATGTCCTTAATTAATTGTGAAAATCAACCGACGTTTTATTAAGGAGCGCCCAGGGATGTTGTTTTTCAGCTGTTAGGCCACGGAGGCGGTCAGAATTGGTGATCGCAGTAAGAAGTTGTTGATACATAAATATTTATTTATGCTAGTAATTCATTTCCATATTTTTTCTTAGTTATTTGGACACAACGAAGTTTTCTCACACTCTCGACTATTTAATATATATCAGTCCCAGCATGAAATATTCAACAAAATGGAACAAAGGCCTAATCTCTGTTGTATTCAAGCTATTTTCACTCGATATTTATGGACCGTTGCAGCTTGAATTCGGAATTCGTAGACGAACGAAGGTCACCAACATAGCTCGACGAGTCAGTGAGCTGAAGTGACAATGGGCAAGCCACATCGCTCTAAGAATCGATAACCGGTGGGGAGTAAAAGTTCTCGAGTGGCGACCACGTACCGGGAAACGTCTACCGGGTCGTTCCCCTACTAGATGGACCGACGACCTGGTTAGAGTTGTAGGGAGTCGCTGGATGCAGGTGGCTCGGGAGCGGTCGATGTGGCGTAACATGTGGGAGGCCTATGTCCAGTAGTGGACTTTTCCCGGCTGATGATGACAGCTTGAATTGAATTCCTTAGGTTGTTTTTGTCATACAACCCCTACAAGTAATTTATTTGTGGTACGAAAAAAGGTATTTCTATACCCCGTTCTAAAAAGCGGCTCCCATGGGTATGTTTTAATATAAAACATGTATAAACCGCGGGCAGGTAACCCTTGTTACAATCTCGGACATATTAATGTAATATGTAAAGAAGATAAAGGCGAATTTACCTCGCCTTAACAACTCCGAATCTCGGATTCCATTTTATTTCAATTGATCGCGGCGTTATAAAGCCAGGTTCCCATTGGTGAGATCGTAAATGACTTCTTCGTGAATGCTGGCGATAGACTGCCTTTATTTGGCTTGAACTTTTTGATAAACGTTAATAAACTGCAGGATGGTAACTTGGAGTATAGTATGCGGTAAAATATACTCAGACTGTCTCGTGTGTCTACGGGTCGGTTTGCGAGAGCTGTGGGCTTGTGCGGATGTTTAGTAGTACGGAACACGTGGACATTACCGAGCCAGTGAAGTGATAGACAATGTCGTAGGAACAAACTCCTACCCTTGGTATATCAGAACCAAGTTAATGATTCGATTCCCATTGGGGGTATCAGTGACCACCATGACACTTAAGTCTGCAGTCAAAGAGCAGTGTAAATAGCACTGTTGTGTTCCGGTATGAAAGGTAGCAGAGCGAGCGCTTTATTAGCTTGAGATTTCCTAGGTGCGCACGCTTAACATACGGCCTTATTATAATTTACCATCAGGTGAATTGAAGGCCAAGTGCAAGCCCCTAATACATAAAATAATAATAATGAAGCTTTGACTTTGTTAGCTTTGATTTTATACACGTTTGGTATCCAGTGCCTCCTCACAAATGCCAAGGGGAGGACCGAAGCGCGAGAGGAGCCCTGGAGTGTTCGTGGGGTTCCTAAGAAGTCAGGTATTTGAAAAGATTTATCCCTAAAAAAAGGTTTACCTAGGTACTCTAATTTGTTTCTTGACTCGTTCCTTGTAAAGAAGTTGTTAAGATTTCTAAGGCAGTGAGTCTCCACCTTTATAAACAGGGTCAAAAGAGTCATTTGGGCTGTAACGGTATCGCTAAATTGTTTTATTATTGTCCTTTTGCCTCCTACCTTCCTGAAAAGGGATTTTACTAATCGCGGCGGAGTTTCCTGGCGTGCCTGATTAGTTTCGTTACTGATATCCGCATAGGTATATGGTCTCGTTTGTGACATTTTTAAAGGAAAAGCGAAAATCTCTGCCAACTACCAAATCACTGAAAAAAGCTTTTTATTGTAGCGTAATCAGCTGCATGCGTCTACTGCTGGATGACTTTAATACGTTCAAAAGGAACCGACTTTGACTGCCCTAAAAATATTCACGCTTTGAAGTAGAATTATTTGGGTACATATTTGAATTTTGACACAAAGCGCTCAATCAATTTCGATAAAATTTTTATGGGACCACCTCTGAAGAATACTCTACCCAAAAAAGAATTATCAAAATCGATTCACAATGGCGGAGTTATGGCGTAACATACATACAAAAAAACATACAGTCGAAATGATAGCCTTCTCCATTTTTGAAGTCAGTTGACAAAGTGACATGATCGCCTCCCTCATAGATCGCCACGTCATATTTTCCATAATCACCATGCTTATCAGACGGATTAGTGATCGCAATAAAATGGTAATGATAATTAGACGCTCCTGATCGTCTCCTGATTATTTCCTCCTTATTCGCTTTTTGCGACACCTGTAATGTGATATGTGGTTTTCTTATTCTAAAGTCGAAACCAAACAGCAAACTTTTGCTATGCTTAGCTGAATTTTCCTTTACAAAATAAATAATAAACTAAATAGGAACAATATTTTATAGATAATTGGATTGGTTTGATAAAAAATAATATTTAAACGTAATTGTTATTTCAGACACAATTGTAATTGTTCATGAATAAAAAATTATCATATTCTCAGTTAATTAATAAACTTGAACTATGTCGACATGTTCCATAGAACAAATAAGGCACAACCGTCTGAACCTTCATATTTCCCTTACCATCTAATGAAACGAAGTCTACATGGAAGCCCATTGTGTATTAAAACATAAACAAAACACATTCTGGAGTTGCAGGCAACCGACGTCCTAACAAAACAAAAAGTTATTACTAACCGCTATCAAAGACGAGGCAAGATCCACATTGAATTTGAGTCTGAGGCAGCCCTAGGGGCCCTAGGGTATCCACTTAGCCACCTCGACGCATTAGGGCTCAAATAAACAGTGCTATTGTATTTGTGACCTTGTTATCGTTTTTCGTGTACAGTTGTTTGAGAGTATGTTGGAGAGTGAGTTTGCTATAAAATTCCAAGTCGAAAACAAAATCAAACGAATTTTAACTGTTTCAAACTTCTGCATTTAGTAGTTTTTGCTTCAGATTTTTTCGTATTTATTAATCTCGACATTATTAAAAGACACATTCCGAGAATGAATGGCCAAGGCCTGGTCTTGTACACTTAGAATTTTAAAAGGCCATTATCAAATAAAAGTGATTTAGTTACTATTTTTGTATATTTTGGTTTAGTTTATTTGTACAAAAACTTAAACAACGCACGAAACAGGTAATTGGGTAAGACTTTATGTTAAAAACAAAGATGGCGTCAATAAAATGACATTAAAAACTGTCACTTGTTCAAAAATAATGATTTTGTATACTTAAAATAAATGCAAATATGTATTTTTCTATACATATTTATATTATTACTTGATTTTTAATAAAATAAACAGAGTACAAGTGCAGGCCGAATTTTAAACATCTATTTTGATTTTCAAAAGATAGTTACGAAGAGGTCATGATACGTCAGAATGGCCCAAGCTACGAATGGATGAATTCTAATGATGTGAATGTGCTCCCATGGGATAGTTTTGGAAGTCCACGCGGACAAAAATGCGGGAAAAAGTCAAAAGATGATATAATCACATATAAGGTAGTATTTAGTGGAATCTGAGACGCTATAGCTAATATTATGCGAAAGCGAGTTTGTATATTTGATCTTAATACAAGTACAATATTTTGTATTGTATAGTATTAGTAGGCTCTAGAAGAAACTAGCGACAAAATATTGTTATGACGTCGTAAAAATAATGAAAAGAAAATAGACGTGTAAACGTTTCCATAATTTTATAGGTTGCTGGAACTATCGTAAAGAAGACCCTAAGTCCTAAAGATGTCATGTGTTGTACATTGAACAGAAACCAATACAGATATTGGTTTTGGTATAACATAATTTAATACAATTACATACAACAAGGATTGTCGGAACGAAATGGTGTTAGATCATTGTTCTAACGGGAATTCTCTCAACATGCTTACACAATTTTTATTAACATAATCTTTTTAAATAACTGTTTCGGATAAGTGCTTTGATTACCTTTAAATAGTCCATCGGATTACAATGGCGGAAAATAAATCCCACTAACGTACAACTTTAATCATAATAATAATTTCATTTCGGATGTCTCCATAGTGATAGTAACAGCTCATATAACATGCTATGCTAGTAATAGGCCTGTTTCCACTAATAACAAATTGCTTGGTTTATAGTTTCTAATTATAAATGAGGAGACGAAGATAAGAAAAAACTAGTATATTTCTCAAAAAAGTTAAAGATTATTAATATTTTTAGAAAATGAATTCGAAAAAAATAGGCATTAGGTCACGTGACAACGAACACGAAGAACGCGGCGCAAGAAAGTGTGACGTCACGCCTCGCAAAACATCATTGTTGTTGTTGACGTTTTCATATCACAGAGCAGGTTATTTCGCGAGCTGTGACGTCATTCAAGATGCCATGACACTATTCAGCGTTTTCGAGGGAAATCTAAATGGCTTTTTTAAAATACAAAATACGTAATGTAAATATTGATTTTTCTTTAAAATATAGTTTTTTTGGGATAAAATAGATATTAAAGTATATAATTAGCCAAGTTTTCAAATTTAGTCAACTAGCCTATTATAATAATAAAAGTCAAGCTACTTATTAAGTCAGCTACAATAGCCGTTACGCAGCTAATGGTCTCTAGATGGAATTTTTAACATACATTCAAAACAGTGAGTAAAAATGAAAATCGTGACTCACCATGCAGTTGTATGTTAATGATACTCATTTTCCGATATAATAACTCGATTTCCTATTTTTAGGTAATTACTGCACAAAGTCAGCTATACTATTTTAATAAAATATTATGGTGAGATACGATGAAACTTTTATCGAAACCATTTCCTCCCGAACTCGTCGTACTGGTTAAATTAGCGCCATCTGTTTCAACTAGTTTGTTTGTTTTCCGGAAAAAATATATAAATTCTACGTCGTTATTAGTTAAATGTTTGTACCGCACAACAAGTTGCTGCAAAACAACGACCGTTTGTGAACGTGGTCGGCGTGTGATTGAATTAACTTTGGTGCTAATTGGACGTTTTCGGGCCAACAAGTAGGTCGTCAGTGGTCCAATACACGGTCCATACCGTCCACGGTAATATAATAATGTATGTATATGTGAGGTGAAGTCCAAGTGCATACATAAAAGAATGAAAGAAAGGTAAAACGTTTAAGTTTTGACTACTCCTGTCAAATATTGACTAGAAATGACATGCAAAGATAATAGAAGTTCGAATTACAACTTTAAACTTCCACCCAGTGAATCCACGATATTAAAAGCCTATAAATTTCATCAGAAAAATAGACATCATAATTATTGTGCTTTTCAATCATCCAATCGATAAAAGTTTCATACCAAATAGAATAACTTGCTTTGTGCAGTAATTATCTCAAAATGTCACAAAATGAGTATCATTAACATACAACTTTCTAGAGAATCACAATTTTCATTTTTACATACTATTTTTTATTATTGTTCAAAGCGCCATCTAGGGACCATTAACTTCGTAACGGCTATTGTAGCTAACTACAACTTAACGATTCAGCGCGGGAATATCACCAGTGTTCTGGGCACCGTTCCCAGAGGTGTTGATCTGGAGAATGTATTGTATCTTTAATAAGTTTGAATACATTCTCTAGTTTAATTAATTTTTGGGTAGTCATTGTGTTTTGTTTTAAAGAAGAAAGACAAGACTATAAATTTAATGATATTCATTTCACGACTCTATAATTCCATCTCCAATTTGTAGGTAATAATTTATCAAAGCCAGCATTCTATTTTAAAAGATTATGGCAAGAGAAAATTCGTATGGAAGCATTATGGTCTAATGACATCGGTTTGTGTATAGTAAAACTTTTAAAACGTCATTAAAAGTGAAAAATATAATACTGCAAATAAAAATAAATTTGCATACCTTATGTTATGTTATGTTTAACAATAATCCTAGGAAATATAATTTTAAGAGGTCTTTTCGAAAATAAAATCTATCGAGCCTAAATCATGGAATCGTGTTTTTTGTACTTGCAAAGTGGAGATAAAGCCATAAAGAAATACATACTTTACTTAAAGATTCTCAGGACCTTTAAGCGTCTTATAGCATTAAACCAAAAAGTCAGTTTATTTCAGAAAATCGCCTTAAACGCGCAGCGCCACTTAATGGTAGTTTATCAGTATCTATTACGAGTCCACTGTTGAACTTGAGCTACAAAGATTGCTATGACTGTAGAGATTGCCGATCATTATTATATGGTTACATCGATGCTCATGACTATCTAATCCATAGCAATTGACGTGTATACCATTTCTATTGGCGTATGAAAACTTCTGTGTGGGTCACTCACCCCTCGCAACACGCCTCTGCGTGCCTTGACAAAACCAAACTTGCGATGGCCACATAAAACTACTAAGATAGTGATAACAACCCTATCCTGAGCCCTAGTAAAGGGTTTTAGTGATAAAATGTTCCAGCTACAATTTGTTTTTATTTTTCCGCTGTACGTTTCCATTTTTATTCGGTTCCACCATACTAGTAAATGGAAAGAAAATATGCGATGGAGAAGGGCGTTTTATTACGTTTCGTGTTTTTAGGGAAACATGAAAAGGTTTTTTTGGTTCATTCATCACGCGCGTACAATGGATTTTCAGAAAGCGATCTCATAAAGTTATAAAGTCTATTCTATAAAAGTATACGTATTTATAAAACAAAACAATTACCTTTTAAATTGTTCCTTTGATTTCTGTTTGTTTATTCATTATCATATCATTATTCATAATCATGTATGTATAATGTGTATATTTTTATTTATTGATTAATATATATTTAGCACCACTTACTTACCCCTTCTTAATCACACGACTCTTCTGCCCCAAGGTTGCCTGGAAGATATCGCTTTTAGCGATAAGGCCGCCTTCATTGTACCTTTTACGTTCTTCTCTTTTCTTTTCTGTTTTTTATTTTGTGTGTGTGTGCAATAAAGACTATTTGAATTGAATTGAATTGTTTTCAATCAGCCACGTTTGTTCACGTATCACGCAAAAGTACTGCAAGAAATTGGATGCGGCTTTCAAACTTGTATGCATCTGGAGGTCTAACTTAAATAAATAAATAAATAAAAATAAGTTTATTCATCAATCAGGCATAAATAATTTACAAATCAACCAGTTACAGTCTAGTACACGTTTTATTTCGATCTTATGTCTAGAAGTTCAGTTATTGATTGATAACTACACACAGAAGATCTTTAGGACCGCATCCCAAAATAACCTCGTACTAAAGTTGCAGGAAAAGCTAGTTATAATTATTATTATAACATATTCTGCAATAGATTTAGCATACTTTTCAACCGACTTCAAAAAAGGAGGAGATTCTCAATTCGACGGGTATTTAAAAAAATATGTTTGTTACCTCAGATCTTTCAACAGGGTGAACTGATTTTTATGATTCTCTTTTATTAAATTTTTTATCGAAATTGATTCAGCAGTTTTTGAGGAAATCAACAAAAACCAAACATATACGCAGATTTCTAAGGGTGAACATTTCATTGGACGAATGCTGTATACTTTAGGGCAGTTGAAGTTGGTTGCTAAAAGTTGTAGTAAAATACCTTCTAAAAATACATTGAATAAATTCCATAACCGTCTGTCACAAGATCCATTATCTATGTTTCGTTATGTAATAACTTATTTACTCTGGCGATTTAGTGGCGAACCGAATCTGGGGGAGCTTCATTTTTGCTTATCGAACCATATTATCTAACTATTCATCCACTATATCATCTGAGATTAATGGGTCCCTGCGACACATAGATAGGACCAAATTCCCTCTGATCAAGATTGCATGTTGTATGACTTATTACATGTTACATGACTTATGGGCACTGGTATCTTAGAAGAGGGTACGACATTACGACCCAAGGGGAGGACTGGTCAGACCGAATGCGGAAATATTTTTCCCTTATTTTCTAAAGAGCTGTGTAAACATCTTTCTGACGATTCTCAGAAAAGTTGACTAAGCTCTTAGACTAAACGGAATGAAATGCGTTGGCTAACAAGTAAATGCGTTCAAAAAGAACTGGAAAACGACTCCAGTTGCCATGAAAGTCTACTTTTATTATGGCAAATTTAAGTTTTCGCATAGATTCCATAGTCAGAACTGGACCAAATTGAAATGGGACATGCCACGGGAAGCACCAGATTTCAAATAAAAATCAGTTCAAATCAGTTACCATAGTCAAAAGTTCTGAGGTAACAAACATAAAAAAACATACCCGGAGAATTGATTACCTCCTCCTTTTTTGAAATCGGTTAAAACATTTAAATATGGCACGAAAATTAACTCTTTGTGTTGTGGGGGCTTGTTTATAATAAGAACAAAGTTGTCGAGACGACCCATATAATTCCTAAATGATTTCTTTGATGATACCATTTTAATTGTTAATTACCCTCGAATTAGTGGATTTCCTTACGCAAATATTTATAAACAGCTTGGCGGAACAGCACAAGAGTTATTTCCTTAATTTGTTAAAAAATACTTCAACAAAATCGAATAATGTATTGTATGCTGACATTGCTGACACCTGTGTTTTATACACATAAAGATTAAATATATGAGTATTTGACATGTGGGTGGGATTTGTATGCCTTTACTATGCTTGATTGGATGCATCATTAGTTTGATAGTTAAGTATAAACATTGAGTTTGCAGACATATTATTAGTTTTAAAAAATCAGAAATTATCCCACGAGAGCATTTTAACAGGATCAAAAGATTTGTAATATTAAAATTATTCTCAGATCCAATTAAAACATATTTTCATATCATTTAGATGTTACCACACCAAAATAATTTGTAAACTATGCCAGCGGAAGTACCGGGAATATAGAGTGAGGTACATAACAAACTATCTGGAGTAAAATTCACTAAGCATTCTTGCTTACGTCATTCGATATTGATACATGTTACATAAGAAGCTAGAGATATCGCCAGCAAAGACATCCGTGAGTCACGAGTTGGTACGGAAATAAGTAAGCTTTTAGATAGATATAAATATTAAGCTTTAAAGTGATAATTTTTGTTCGAGTCGAACATCCCCTTCACCCCCACCATGTAACTGCTAAACTGTTACTTTTAAAAATCTGAAAAAATCACAGTTATAGTATGTATACTGATCTTTAAAAGAAAACTATCACGACTAAGTTGGCTTTACAGGTTAACGAGTAATTGTCGGCCAAACTATAATGTGTATTTGGAGTGGTCAAAATGAAAATTTCCTAAAATTTAATTCAAAATTACTTTTTATAAAACCGGTTTAACTACGGAACCCTACACTGAGCATGGCGCGACACGCACTTTACTGCTTTTATAAGGCACATTTAGCAACCCCCACATGATACATTCCTAATCAACAATGCGACCGCATCAGTTAACAAAGGCTCATGTTAAAATAGGGTAAACGACAACAAATCAGATTGGGCTTAAATTGAATTTTAAACCAACATATAAAATTTAAAATACGAGTATCCAATATTATTAAATTTTGTTATTGGGTTTTATATCGTATAAAGACCCAATTCTTTTAATTACACTATGATTGTTTTTCAATAAAGGAGGGGACATACAAAAACATTACGAGAGGACTCAAATTAAAAAAGAACATACATACATACACACCTATATGTATTTGCCGTTTTTGAATCGTTTCGAATCGAATTTCGATCGAAGGAAAAAAAAAGTATTTATTAGTCATATCGAAAAATCTTTGACAATGATATTTATTATTTCACACGGTCTCTCAAATGAGAGCATATTTTTTTTGTTTTACCCAAATTTTCAAAACTGACCTTTTCCACGATTCTGTTTCTCACTTCTACATTTATAATATTGGGATGATTATACATTATCTCATTACCACGTCCTGATTCAAAATGGAGCCACGAACATTAATTTATTTTACCAATTTTGAGAACGTTATATATACGGCTTCTTGAGTGGCGCTTGTTATTCCATACCTCGCACTCATACATAATCATATAAAATTAACTCTTACCACAAGGCAGGATGCAATTACAAAGAGTAATGACTCTGTTTTATGAATGTGAGTTTACAGGGGTTGTGGAAAATTGAGAGGGGCGTGAACGTAAAAAGACAATTCGTTCTGATTTGTCTACACTCAATATATAATATTTCTACGTATCTTTTGGCTTTAAAAGAGAAGGAACTTAAAAAAAATTGGTTGCCTGTAAAGTCGGTATACGGGCGAAAGTTTTACGTGACAACGACTTTGAGTGGTAAAATAATTTTAATGTGAATATTCATTAACCATGCCCGAGTGGAAGGGACGCGTGCCTCTCACTCGCTCTCATTGTGAGCGCATAACGTGAGCGGAGCGTAACGCAGTTTCTTGAAGTGTCACCCGGCAAACCAATTTATAAGACGTTGTCACGTCAATAAACTTAAGAGTAAAAAAATAAAAACATAGTAATGGCCGTAACATTTGTACCCTTATGAAATTACCTGTAAGTAAAATTTTCTTCAAAGTAGTTATTCGACATTGAACTAATTGGGCCTTTTAAGAAACCACCTCTTAAGTGGTTGCGTTTAAAGCCCCTACTCGAGCACTTTACAAAAACCGTGGAAGCACTGACCGAAATCGATACAACGCACCCTATAATTAACATGAAACCTAATTACCAAGTAAACCACCAGCGTTATAATCGTTACGGCCCTCCGGCTGAGAGCAGGTTTTCTGAGGTTAATTCGCTTAAACGATCCTTTAGAGACCGAAATTCGCGTGTTTAACATGAGGTGAGTCAGGGTTGGGAGCGGGAGGATTGGGCCCCAAGTTGTTTAATGTTGTAAATGTTATTGAAATCTAGGGGTAGTGAGTAAGTAACAATTAGGTGAGGACTAGGCTAGCAGTATTTGTGTTAATTTTGTATCAGAGAGAATATGGGAGTGAGTTTCTAGTGCGTTGGTTCTCATGGAGTAAGCTTGAAATATGTATTCAAAGGCATTTTCATTATAAATCTGAATACGAAACCGCAGTGCTAAAATCTGTGTTGTACCGGAAGTGAAATCTAGCATAGACAGTGCTTCATTACTTAAATTTCTGGTCGAGAACTCCGTCAAACGGCCTTGTCGTCACGTTGCAAACGGTTTTGATAAAAGTTATGATTGCTCTAAGAAAAGTGCCCAGTAAGCGCTTGACGTGCCGATAAACTTGAAGCTTCTGTGTAAGCAGGTTTATATATCATGGACTTACCGTCACTTTTGATTAGGTAATGAAAATATATTTTGAATTAAGAATTACTTATATTTTCCGCCGTTACGAAAAGATTTAATCATTGAACTGCAATGTCGGTGACATATAACTAAACATTAATTTCCAATTTCATTAGTTGACTAGTTAGTTCATATTATGTCACAAATTATTGGATCATACTGAAAAGGGCGTTATTCAGGATTACAGAACATCAAAATCAGGAATGTAGGGTGCGTTTAGCTTTGTAAAATGATTTCATGCCTTCCATGGCCCTGGACTTTATGAAGTCGTTGCCCCCAAACCCTCACTCACAGCGTACCTGCTTAATGACCCTGAGTACGGTAATTATATCGTTAACGAGCGTAGCTCAAAAGAGAAACGTCATGCTTGACGAAACAGCGTTCTAAGGGATTGTTTTCAGAGGAGAATTTATTGAGATGGATTTTCTATTACACAAATTAATAAAATTACAGTTCGATTACAGTATGAAAGCCATGGAACCTTAGAGCCCCTACGCACTTAGCGGCCAGGCCGCGGCGGCCACGAGGCCGGTCCGCCTGGTGCGTATGTAGCCGCGCTTTGTCCAGCGACCAAAACTTGCAGTCGACTTCCGAGGGTGATTCAAAATGGACGTACAGAAGATATCCACAATAATTATGCTTGTGTATTTACAAGGAAAACGAAAGATTTCACGTAAAAATATATTTTTGGCGGTTGCACTGAAGAATTTTAATACAGAAGTGATGGTCTAGACGCCCAAGGCTAGTCGCAAGTCGCGCGGCATTCAAATGGACGCCGCGGCCGATGGGGGCACTGCGTACTGGCCGCTAAGTGCATAGGGGCTCTAAGCGATTGCTTATAATAATATCAGACCTCACTGGTCATCGCGACCTGGCCGCCACTTTCAAACGATACAATTTTGTTAAATCGAGATTACCCAATATTTTGGAGTATAAATTAGTTTTACTCAAACTATTTTTTATTATCCGGTTTTGAGTTTTAACGTAGTTTTTACTATCTCCCATACTTTCCCAGTTAAAAAGTTGTTTACACCTTGCTATTAATTTCTGGGCAAAGATAATATTTACAGCAGACAAACAAAAATATATTATTACTTTATATTTAATTTGATTTTTTCTAACTCGATGTTGTCAAACATTTTTTTACAAAAACGTGTTCAGTAGTGCTCTTCTGTAAACTTCACCAAAGAATTATCAGAGAAAAGTTTAATGCAATCTATTTTCACTTGAAGTGTTCACCGAAAATTCAGCGCTGAAATTTACAGTTATCAAGTAGAGCACCTCTAGAAAAATCTTCAATATGTTCTTACAAGTACATACATAAGCACACGTAATAAGCTCACACTATTTTCTTTCAACGAGGTTCTTCCAATTTTTCATTTTCGACCGAAATGTGACAGCTTACCGCACAATAGAAGTCAGTGGAGCGTGGAATACAGCGGCGCGAAGCTCACAAAAATGCGAAAGGAAAATGGAATTTCATTTATCAGAATGTATTCTACTCTGCAATGGATTCACTTGTGCAGAACTGAAACGGAAATTGGTATAGTGGAGCGCATTTGTTGGATTTCATTGTGTACTGACAGCTTGTTTGGAGCAAATTGTTTTAGAAGCGATCTGCGTGTAATCAATGCTGAAACCGATATGCATTCTTTTATTCAGATTGAAACTGTTTTTAAGAACTTTAATTATGTGTGTATCTCCATATTATATATTTAAAATACGAGTAGATTTAAGACGCGTTCAAGTCATCCAAGGTGGTATTTTAGTGATTATGTTCTACCTCTATAAACTAAACCTATTATTTACATGCGTAGTATGAAAAATGTTCCATACGTGTATCTAGATTCAATAACCAGCTACTAAAGATTTTCTTCATCCTTTGTTACCGATTGTAATTTCAAACAAAAATTGGGTACTTGACACCTAATTAGTTTGGGGTTGAATTGGATTTTATACCATAACAGACATTAAAAGAAAGCCCCTAAAATAAAAATACGTAATAATTTTATTTTTTTATTTATTTTTCTAGATCTTAAAGTCTCAAAGTAAAATGCTTGTTAGATTTCGTTTTTTCATTAAATTTTGAAGTTTTTTTATAAGGGTATATAGCACATAAAAAGATTATGAGATAACTCAAAATATCGAAATGTGACGTCACTAAACACGCCCGATTTATATGGAGCGTTTTATCACCGCGTGACTAGAATCACTTTTCGGCGTGTTTTACTAACAAACTGTAACACAATAGAGCTATTTATCTTTTTACATGGACTATCGAATAAGACAATAATATTTGTTTTAGTCAAATACCCAATTAAACATATCTTTGCTATGTGAGTTATGACTAAAGAATTTATTACAAATTCGTCAGCAACCTAGTTTTAAACAGAGACTCGTCGAACTTTCTAATCGGAGGTTTTTCAAAAGACAGAGTTTTTCAAAAAGTATTGAATTGTAAGTAGTGTTCTAAAATGTTCATAGCTTGGACCACACTGAAAAGGATCCCACCTGCGAACATTCGGTCTCCTCAGACAGTGGTAAAGTAATATTTATTTTGGTTCACCACCTAGAGACGTCTCACTCAGGTGACATGTCCGACCATTTGCATGAGAAAAGGGGTGAGAGTGCCAATGAAGCGAGCATCTGGAAGCCCAATCATTTTATAGCGCTTCTAGACTGTGGGGAATTTTTCAAATAGGGACTTAGTACGACACTCTTGTGTCTGTCCTTTATATTTGCTTTATTATTGAGTAGCTGTGTGTCTCGGTTTCACAAGAATACCACCAAATGTTTTCCTGTCTAGTCGTGTAAGGTAACAAAGAGAAATTTCTAGATGAATTGAACAGATGAAGTAGTTGGAGAGATATCTTCTTGCGATCAGCGACCCACCTGAAAAGCTTTAAGAGAACATCGTCATTCGTTGGGATCAGATTCAAATGTTTTCAGGTTAATAATCAGTATTATGAATTTGGTTACAATTTCGTATTTTTAAAACAATGCATTATCCCAACTGTGGACCTGAGATTAAAGCTGATTAAACTAAATCCGGTTCCTTGTTTTGGATCGTTAAATCGGTACTTCTGTCCCCTACTACAAAAGATCCAAACGACACAACTCACTAGCTCTTAGTATAGCTACATAACGTGTTTTTCCCCTGTTATACGACACCTCTCGTCGTTCGATCGGTCAAACCTAACAAATAGCATTCATCAAGACAAATGAGATAGAAAATTGACTCAGTTCGCACACTCGTAGGAATAGATCTCTTGAGCTGTCTTGAGTGACAGACTCTCAAATAAATTGATCTCGTTGAGCTTGGACTTACTTCACCTATTTCAGCTTGGCCTTACTTCAAAATGGGTTGGAGTCCAAATTTATTATCGTCCTTGAAATATAAAATAGACTTGTTTGGTAGCGGCCCATGATCACCATGTTATCCTTATCCAATGTTGTGTTACGATATTAAGTATGATACAGACAATTACTACTATTTCGTCATTAATAAATATATCATCGGAGCTTTTTAGGTAAAATAAGACATTAAAACATAGATTACAGAAGTACCAACAGATACATTCTTCACGATGTGAAGCACCTAAAACGTCATGTTACCTGAATTTCTTTTTGGTTTGGTCCCTAATCTAGTTTGACCTACGATACCACAAGATTTGTTTCGTTTCGTTTTTGTTTCTGATTGCTTTTGGATTGCGTGCAAACTTGTATGAATCCAAAATTCGAATTTTCAAAGGATTTAGATGGGCTGGATCTTGTAGTAGGCGAGATAGTATTTTGTTTCCGTACGGTTTTTGACAGATGTGTAGTAGCGAGATATGAATCCACGTACTGATAAAAAGGTTGCAGTCTTGCTTTTTCATTCGGAGGGTGAAGTGTGAGTAAGCAGGATATATTTAGATGCCAAATTAGATTTTATCTTTCGCTGAGCGGAGCGTAGTTCATTAATCTAAGCTTTAAACGTGGCTCAATGCTGGTTTGTAATAGAAAAGTTAATGTCAATTTTCAGTAAGATAAGTCACTTATACATGTGGTATGGTGGCCACGTACCGGGAAACGTCTACCAGGCCGTCCCCCTACTAGATGGACCGACGACCTGGTTAGATTCGCGGGGAGTCGCTGGATGCAGGTGGCTCGGGACCGGTCGATGTGGCGCACCATGAGGGAGGCCTATGTCCAGCCGTGGACGTTTCCCGGCTGATGATGATGATGACATGTGGTATTGGATAAATATGTAGTAATACATTAGTAATTCCAGCGCTTCTTTGGGAGTTTTTATAGTAAACGGTAGTGGCACGATTGGCGCCCAAATTGGGACCACATCATCATCAGCCAGGAAACGACCATTGCTGAACATAAAGCCTCACCCATGGTACGACGTGACCAGTCCCGACCTGCCTGCAGTCATCCGGACCCATCTATATTTTTATAGGAAAACTAGGTTAGTAACGACATATCGAATGAACAAGTAAGGTACATGTTAATACAGCGTCTTTAGTTTCCTTGCGGCCATTGTTGTGAAAAAAGGTGTCCAATAATTTATCAACACTATGTATATAAAGGCATTGTGTGGGCATGATTTATTGCGTGACCCTGGGGTTGTCTCGGTCTGTGAGGAAGGTAAGGAATAGAATAGAGGTAGGTCAGGACGCGAAGATAATATTGAATTTCGTCTGCTCTTTTTTCTCAGGAAAATTACCGTTGAAGTTACGACATTGTTTAACAATATGTAACATTTTGTTATTTGGGAACCTCATTTTCTTTCGATATGCTATTTTTAGGTACACTAGAGCACAAAAATATGTATCCACTTTTGAACCATGTCACATTCACCTTTAACTGACATTTTCTTCAACACACAACATTGACCTTGTTTCTAACAAGGAAAAGTGAATGTGACATTGTAAAAAAGTGGATACATATTTTTGTACTCGACTGTACCTGTACATTTCTGTTAGCTTCGAAAACCAACACTCGTAATAGCAGCAACAAAAATCGTACTCCATTTATAATCCCCTTACAAATGATACGAACAAGAATTAAGTCTGCCCGATGTTGCCAGCTAAGGGGGATTAAAGCTGATGAAGGGACAATAGCCGAAAACGTATTTTTTCTGGAGCAATTTTGTAAAGAGCATCCTCCATCCCGAGGCTCATTATAATAAACAACGTGCTACGACAGCGGTCCAGAGTGAGAATCCGTCATGATTATGTCCCCAAACTCGAGGCAACTGCAGCCCTCAGTTGTACAGTACCCAAGATAAGGGACAAAAAAGGGGCAATATTTTTTATATTAGGTGACAAGAAAATTATTACTGACCGAGGAATTCAGGAGAAAGTTTGAGAACTCTTCCAAGAATGAGACGTTTTTTTAAAACATTTATTCATTCATGTACAGATGGCAACGTCGTAGCAAAATATAACTGTCAAATGCGTTTTTTAAACCCATGAAAGCTATACTGTCAAAACCCTACCAAACAGAATAGAACTACAGTGTAAATAATTAAAACGTAAAAATTATTAACAAGACTTTTTAAATGATGTGTGGACTTCTGTGATGTTATGACAGATTAATTTCTACTTCTTCCACGCCATCTATTGACACTTTTGAGTACTCAACTGACAAACGTTTCTGAAAACGCCTCATTGCGTGAAGGTTTTCAGCCCGCGCCACAAAAGGGATTGGTGTAATGTGCAATTTGTGTATACATGACACTTCTAATCTCAAGTACATGCTACTTCTAATGCTTTTTTTTTTAGTTTCCGGTTAGGGCGGTTGCCTCACTCAGCCATGTATTGGCCATTGTGCGTGAATGGGATGGAAGTGGTGGCGGATATTCCAGCCAGCCGATCTCTTCCCAGAAGAGCGCGCGTCGCTTGATGTCGCTGCACGCCTCCTGGAGTGATCCTCGATTGTTTAGGATCGTCGCCCGTTGTGTGGCCACGCTTCTGCAGGTCGTGAGCACATGGGTGGGAGATTCCTAGGCGACCATGTACCCTCGACACAGGGGGCTGTCTGTAATGTTCATATTAAACTTCAAATGCTTACTTAATTCGATTTCTGAAGCTAAATAGTGTATCATTTATATCATCATATTTATCAATACAAAGTGCCACATCAGTAAAACAATAACATGTAATAACTGGCTTTGATTTAAATGTATGTCATTGAATGAATAATAATCAGCTTAAAATTAGGTTGTGAATTAATGTAGACTAACAGCCAATTCTACGAAATCTATTTAGAGTAACCCGAAACGTGAATGGATAATTTCCAATTCAATTTCGCTATAAATTAGACTACATGTCTAGTTGTGAGTAATCACGCAGAGGTCGAGCCCAAGGAGGCGCCCTTAGACGAGGCAAGTAAAATCTTATCCGGCTGAGCGCCTTCTGCATTTCCCTCTTTGTTCGGGGAATCTATAATGGTCTGTAGGAGAGTAGGCCTGAGCCCCTGCAGTGGGGACGTATATAGGCTGTTGATGTATAATGGTCGCAGGACCAAAGATACAGTTTATTGGTATACCTCTAGAACTTGCTACAAATTACGTCAGTAAAAAGTGGCTCACACACATATTTTAAATTGTTAAAACTTTTAACAACATGCCTTCATTATCACCAGCCAGGAAACGTCCACTGCTGGTCATAGGCCTTCTCCATGGTATGCCACATTCACCGGTCCCGAGCCACTTGTAAACAGCGACAGTAGGGGCCGCTCCGGTACACTTTTCCCGGTTCGTGGTCGCCACTCCAGAGCTTTAACTCCCCATCGGTTATACATTCTTCGAATGCTGTGGCCTACACATTGCAACTTCAGCTCGCTGACTCGTCGAGCTATGCCGGTGACCCTAGT
Organism: Carcina quercana; assembly: GCA_910589575.2. Lineage (NCBI taxonomy): Eukaryota > Metazoa > Arthropoda > Insecta > Lepidoptera > Depressariidae > Carcina > Carcina quercana. Next base: position 12,840,231 of record OU342437.1, on the reverse strand, counting down.
CCGTCTACGGGTTTCCTCATTCCGGATTTTATCACATAAAGAAATTCCGAGCATAGCTCGTTCCACATCTCTCTGAGTAACTTTGAGCTTGTTTATAAGGCCCACAGTAAAGGACCACGTTTCGGTTCCATATTTCGTATAATTTAATGTAAATATTTACAAAACTATGTATATTAATTTCACACTATTACTAATTTATACGCTTTTTATATGCTGTATATAAATTGTTCTAAAATCATCATCTCAACTGTTTGCCAACAATATCAATTTAAAAAAATACCGTTCTCATATATTTAGGTCACAAAAGATGACACATAAGTACCGCCATATTTACGAAAGCCGCTATGAGTATGTAGATTCGTATTTCAAATACAAAGATAGAACGCTATGAAACATAATTGGTGTCACTTTAAACCGGAGCAAGTCACTCCAGCAATTAAGCTAGCTCCGTCTTGAGCTGGCTCCGCTCGACGACTACGTTTTGATCATAACGTTCTTATTAGAATAAAATGAGGGAGGACATAAAAGACTCCTTTCTAACGGTTTGCTATTGTCGTGAATCGGAGGTTATGAGAGTTCCTTTAAGATAATCTCCATGGCGACTTCCATGCGACATCGTTACTTTGAAACTAGTTTCTAAACTGGGACAAAAATGTTTTGCAGTGTTGCAGCAAATCTTTCTCACCGTAAAGCAAGAATGCGTTGTCATGAAAAATCTTTACCACTCCTTGCACTGTTGTACAATTTTCTATTGTTATCGCAATAGTATTTTGCCTCAGAATACAATTTTTAAATTTTCTAGCTTTGCTTCTTTCTTACCAATAAGTATGGATTGCAAATTCTGGCAAAGTTTCAGAAATATTCCTTTATTTTCGATTATATTCATTTCAACGCATAAGTTGTATTATATTTTTAAAAGAAGAACTCTTGTAGTTCTAAGATATTTATTAATTTATAGTGAGTGATTTATACCTGATGGTAAGTGACGATAGGGCCGTTGGATGGTAAATAAGCTTTTTATTTATTTATTTAGGCGTATGGCATTTTTGTCGTTCACTACAAGTCTAAGCCGATTTGTTTGGCCCCTTGTGCCGCGTCTCTTGGGAGGGAGAATAGATCATTGGGACTACCACAGTATTTAGTAGTACAGCGGTAGAATTAAGTAGCACGGATGTACTTACCACCAACCAACAAGAAAGAGAACCGTTTTTTATTGCTCACTAGTGAAAAGACACCCTAATGTTTGTCTTATTTGACTGAAATGGTTTCGCCTGAAAGCTAGACATGCTTCGAGTTTCAAGAGACGCACAAAATTACACTTTACCGCTAATACTGATATTTGGTTGCCGTCTCTGAAATAGAGCAACATTGTATGTCTTTAGACTAAGACTAAAACAATGAGATCATGAGATCATTTCTTGCGGCAGTAATTTTGTGGTATGTATTTGCTAACGCTTTCTAAGTTCTGATGTTTTTAATTTTCTCAGCTTTTATTTTATGATATTGAAACTTCACCGGTACACAGGCGGTTATACTCGTGTATAGTCAACAAGAAATGTGTACTAAATTCCAAAGTTTAATCAGTTATTCAAACAATTGTTGAAGAGAAACCTTTACGAAAGCCTGCCTTAGTACCAAAAATAATTACATAAGTGGCATGATGGAATTGACCTAAGAAAGTATACCATGCAAGAATATAGCGGACACACAGACCTTATAAAATACGTCTATCATGCGAGCTGTCCCTCAAGATGGCCAGATGACGGTCAAGGTCCCACTGGAATCTATCCGCTGGATACAAGTGGCTCAGAATTGGACTTTTTGGGTTAGGGCTAAAGTTTAGCTGTGAAAATTTCCCAACACAAGATAATGATCTTGTGTTGGGATCTTGAAACACAATTGGTGATAAAGTCACATAGACTGTAAAGAATGAAAATAATGCTGAGAGTATGATGTCATCAGACCTTCTATTGGTTTTATTCAGTCTTGTACTGACATTTCATTGGCAAGTTAGTAGTAGTTGAACATTCTAAACATCTAATTGGTAACCCAACCACCCTTTTAGAATTTAATCTAGAGACGTTATTTACTCAACCGAATTCAGCGTGGAATCGGACACGCACCGAGTGAAAACAACTTGCAACATTTCTGTGGTTTTGTTTTACGTTTTGCTTAGGAATGGTTAGCTGTGAACTATTTGGGATAGAGACGAATCTATCGGTCTGAATCAGTTGAAGTGGATTGAATTACGTGAATAACTTTGTTACAGTTTAAATTTTAATTGAGTTAAATAGGCCACGACTTTTAGTTAGATGACAATTAGCTTCAGTTAGCTTATTATTGTTGTATCTGAGACCAAAAAATAGCGTGCATTATATGTTTATATGAGCCACGGTAGCTCATTTGGGTAGAGCGTCAGTCCTTGAACAATCGAGGTCTGGGTTCGATCTTCGCTCGCACCAACTCGTTCCAATTTGTTATTTGGAATGTATCTACGAATTATAAAAATCATTTCCATTAGCTTTTTGGCGAAGGAAAAAAGCATGAGAAAACCTGCACACTCTTGATAAGAAATTCTAAGGTGTGTGTGACGTATTTCGATCCGCACTGGGCACGCGTGGTGGACTATTGTCTATACACTCTCTGTTGAAGAGTAGGCAGCAGCCCCTGCAGTGGGGACATATATATGTAGACTGTTGATGTTATATGAAGTTGACGCTACATATATATTACTTTTAGACTGACATGAGTCTCACTTTTATAAGAAATCTGGTAGGACACAACAGGGGGCAGGGCACAAATTAGTAATTTTTTCCTTGCTGTGTTTTCCTCCAAGTAATGTAAGGGCTTGAATCATATGTCTACATCACTAAGCCACCTGATCTCACAGAGACAATGAAATTATCCCACACAAGGAGGTTTCACTAAATTCTAATTTAGTTGCTTATCCGTTACACGAATATTTCTTACATGTAAGTAATTCAATGCCTCCTCACTAACGTCTTAATGGAGACATATAGTTAGGTAAGAGGTGAAGCTGAGCCATTCTTCCTCGACTCACAGAAACTATGGAGGTGCCACTACGTTGTACAAGATTTGCATGCTGTAGCACTCGAGTGTATAAATGTAAACAATGTTTACGTGGTACAATTACCAAATTAAGATATCCGATTATATTGCAGGTTCTAGAATACTCTCACTTCTCATAGTAAACTTAAAGCGACCACGTTTTGGGGATACGAGTTTCATTTCTCACATGTCACTTTCCGATAAATTGATCAACGATTTTGTTAATTCACTGTAACAAACCAGTTGGTGTCTTCGCAGCAGCCGGTAAGATGCGGGACATGAAGTAAAGAGTATACTAAATGTAACTGCTTCATAGAGGACTGTCACAATAGATCTATAAAGTCACTGTGACACGCAGGATGTAAGGCTTGCGCCCCTCATGCCTAAATTAAAAACAACAACTGCTTTATGCAAGTTGAGTCCGAGACGACCGACTTCAAAAAATGATTCGGTTCTCAATTGGACTATATGTTTTTTGTATGTATATTACGCGAAAACTCCGTCAATTGTGAATTGGTTTTGATTATTTTATATGGGTATAGCAGAGCATACTTTAGAGACGGTTCATTTTTTTTCCAAAATTGATTTAGCGCTTTTTGAGGAAAAACAAACAAATATGTACTCAGATAATTCTACCTCTAAGGGTGAGCATTTTAGGGGATGAATACTGTAGACTTTAGGGCTGTTGATATCGGTTTCTAGTTCTTTTTGAACGCGATAATTATCCTTTACCATAGGTGATCTATGTTCATGAATTTTTCTTATATATGCCGAGTTAATATAAGTAGCATCTGCATCTAGAAAATCGACAACAGTCCGAGTAAGATTCTCAATTAAACCAGAAAATGATAATTGGGATAGCTCAGTACAGACAAGATACGAGTAGATCGATAACAAGTGCACAAAGGGAAGAATTAATTAGAGGCACTTTCTTTTTGCTTATCCTGCGTGTAATGGCATTCCAATTGTTTTGTAAGTCAAAGGCATTCCCAGGGTTTGCCGTAATTGAACATGATTGAATGTGTTGTGCAGAAATAAATAGAATATGTTTTCTGGAGACAATGTGGTAACGTGATATGTACAATCCCATTAATGCATTCAGAAACTTGACCGAATGATCATGGCGTCTTACTCAATTAACAAAATGTTATGTAAAGATAAGTCTAGAGTTTTTCACTGAATGAGATTTTTATCTGAGTATACACTTGGGTCTGTTAAATCTTGAATACCTTCTATAATTGCGACTCTAAAAAGACTAATTACTTCGAAACCACCAATCTTATACTAAAACTCAGACTAAGCTTTTAAAATTCAAAATAGTAAACAGTTTCGTTCATTTTCTATAACATTAACATCACGAAGCTCATTTGTTTCGGTAAAGTTTCATTACTGTATAATGGGCTTGTATTTGGCTTTCATCTCACTTGATGTCAAGTGACGATAAAGCCGATGGAAGGTACGCGCGCGCACCCAGAAGCCACAAACTTATCAAGCGCTGAATTTTTTTCCTTTCATGACGGACACAATATCGCTATTAATACCACTGTTTGGTGGCAGACTTAGGTAACATTGATAGGAATGTGTGACAGGAAAGTGTTATTATACAATAACAGGTCAGGCCCACGTAGACAGTCACTGGTAAAAGCTAGTGAATTATAAAAAAGTTGTGCTTCAATGATCCAAATTGAAAATGTGAAAGTTCAGACGTGAATTTACACAGCATGTCCTAAAGCACACGGCAAAACGCATCCTAACCGTACAAGCTTAGAACAAATATATGATGAAATGAACGAGACAATAAACTGAAGCTAACCGCCGCGCCATGCGCCGCCCGATGTGATGTTATTTATTTCTCTCACATATACCGTTTTATTCGCACTCTTGTTGTTTAGAGCTGACTGTTTTTAGTTCAGACCGAAAGGGTTACAATTAGAAACTTCGCATTGTGTCCTTCATAAAAACTAGTTTCTTTTGGAAGCTCAAAGAAATAAGCGTGATAAAGAACTCATTAATATTCAATCTAATTGAAATTTTTAATCGGCTAAGGTTTTTTAATATCATGTACGAAATGTACCCCTATTGTAACCAATTATTGTAATATTAAATTATAAAGTAATAAACGGCTCCGTTGAAGAGAAGCGTCGACCAATTGATACAAGCTAATTAATTTCTCAGAAGTGAAGTCACACAAATTACATTCTTCAACCCCAACATTCACGACTATCAAGTCGAAATTTCTCATCAACGAGGGACTTCTACACTAACCCTGGCACACTCCGTCAACTGAACTGTTGGCAGAACTAACTTTCTTCAGGAAAAATCATTTATAATTTATTATGCGCACATTGATGAGTGGCATTCACTGCAAAATCTTTCTTTATAGAGCGAGCGCTACAATCTACGTCTTCATGAGCTGAGTGAATAGGACAAATCTTGGTAAATCTTCTATCGTATGCGATCAAACACAAGAATTGTATGAACATTAACATATGTTTGAGTCTCCTAAATTATTCAAATTACGTCTTTGGAATAATTTTAAGTCAAATTCCTAGATTAAGTCACAGTCAATACCCAAAATACCCGGTAAATGCCGAACCGTTTAGATAGGAATTTGTTAGGTAGCGGCTAACCGATTGTCAGGGCTTCTCAACTAACCCCTCCTAGAAGGGCTAAGGGTCACATCTGGCTATGACAACCGAAATTGAGTAACGTAAGGGACCGGAAACCTCACACGTTGCGAAATGTTGTAATATATGGGTATTGTAGTGTTGGACAGGCCTCGGATAGTTCGTTCCAACGCCATATAGTCGCCTCAATTTACTCACCCTTTGGTATTTCATTTCGTTGGTGTTAGAACTTTAGGGCTCCTTCCTTGACAAAATGGTTTGGGTGTCGTTTGAGGGCTCTTTAGTCAGTTCAAATCGTGTGGTTTTGATTTTAGAATAAGACTCCCGGATGTTTTTTTGAGTTACGGAATTCGAACGGTTCGAATTTAAAGATTACAATTTTGAAATATTATTGTTTTGTAATTGATTCGTTTGGTTGGGACTTCATTTAATGGAGAGCGAGCTATCATTACCAAATGAGCCGCTGACTTTTACTGCAACACAATGTGTTATTGACACCATTGCTTCGCGGCAGACTTAGGTAACATCATATTAGCTAGACAGGTGTACATAGAAAATACCAGTCGGTACCTCCGATGGGACTCGAACCACGGATATCCAAATTGTGTGGCCACTAGGCCACGGAGGCCTTTTTATAGCTTATATATTATTTTTACTTGTCTAAATCTACAACGTCATTATTGAATAAATGTATAAATTTTTTTAAAAAATATTGAACTTTTTTTACAAAAACATTAAATACACATAAATAAGTACTCGTAAACACGAAATCAATGAACCTAGACGGAATTCATGTACAATATTTCTAGTTTTCCAATTATTACAAAAACGAATGATTTTGTTGCAACAAAATACGAGTACCACCAAAAATGCAATATTAGTACTTACCTAAAAATGATTTACATTAACACACACACACACAAGCAAAGCCAATCCACAAGCTAATTAAGGTGTCGTTATAAAGGTAGTAAAATTCTTTGCAACTTTACACTTAGCAACATTACACTTGCAACCTAACATCACGCTTTAGCAGAAAGCAATTTAGTTGCGATGAATTAAGTGGAGTCAAGTGGAGTCGTTATTGCACACAAAGTAACCCCTCTGGCATCAAACTGTGGCGACGGACGTAAAACGTTCCAGCTCCATTAAAAATTGTGAGAGACCATCGCTGCCCGCTCCCAGGGAGACCTGTGCACTGTGCAGTAAAGTTGACTCAAATAAAGTTGGTGACGTAAGCGCAACTACACCACCGCCCGCGCTTTGAGTGCTCAAGTAAATTCAATATTCTTACTGCTTACGTTTTTAGTTCAAAGAAGATGGTGAGGTCGGTCTATGTTCGTTGACTTTTTCCGTGTTTGAAAATGTTTTGCATTTTAAATGAGAACTTTATTTTTGATGACTTGAAACAGTCGTATCTCTGAAAAATACAACCCGCCATAATAGTCATATATATATATTTAGTAAAAATAAAACTACATTCAAAAGAAATCTCCAATTTGTATTGTCTTTCTCACAGTTGGCTTTATGTAGTCCAACCAACAGGAAAACAAAGATGGCGTCAATAAAATGACATTTGTCGTTGTAACTTAGTACAAAAAGAATGATTACGTACAATTAAAATAAACACAAAATGTAATTCTAGTATGTTCCTATACATATTTATATTGTTCTAAATTTTTTTCAATAGTGTACAAGTGCAGGCCGAATTTAGCACATTGATAGTATAATACACCTCGATGTCAACCTCATTGCAACTTATTTAACTTTAGTAAGATTTCCCACCGTGACAATTAATGTTTGGATATTTAAAAAATATGTGTTTCAGAAAGAGTTCCTTTGATGGAGAATACGCACAATTTACGTTCTGAATAAGTCACTTTAATTTAAAGATTTTGCCATTTTTCAATTTTTTTAAAGCTAAATGCTATTATGAGTTTAAGAGCCAACTTTACAGCTTTCATAGTTTTAGAAAAAAGCTTTCAGAATTGTACATAAAAATGCTCTCCAACCCATCTAAGTTAATGAAACGGTTCGTCTAACTCTACTGTGTTCGAAACGGTTTGATTTTCAAATCTAATCCGTGCATTGGCATCGAGGATAAAAAAATCCGCTTGAATGGAGGCAACATGTAGATTCTTTTATACTGGGCGGAAATCGAGGACCGTGATTTAACTAAAAACCGACTTCAATTGCCTTAAAAATGGTTTCTGTTTATTTTCTCAAACGGCGATCAATCCATTTCGATAAAATTTAAATTATTTAAAAATTTATATTATTTAATTAAGGACCACCTCTGAAGTATACTCGACCAAACAAAAAAGGCGGATTGGCGCTTTTATTATTTATTGTTTATTATTTATTGGCGGAGTTATTGCGTAACATACATACAAAAAAATACGCGTCGAATTGAGAACCTTTTTTAAGTCGGTTGAAAATAATTACTGGTTGAATATGTACTTACATTTAAAAAATTAAACAATGACTATTAAGTTTATATACATGTAGGCTTCACGTTCCCTGGCCAGGTGATCCCAATGATGGGTCACGAACGTATTGTCAAGAATCGATGCTTCCACATTGCATTTACGTTTTCGAATGACCACACAATTGGGTCACGACGTTAGGTATCACAAGTTCACACGTATAGTGACTGGGCTCAAGTTGAGTTCTGTTCCTTGGAAAATCAATATCGTATCTTTGTATTTGTATTCTTATAAACCTTGGCTGTATACAATCTCAGTAATATGAGCATTTGAACTTTTTATATTCCGTTGATAAGTCCGTGCCCCCAAACTGGAAGCATACTTGAACGTGTGACATTGTCAGATTATTTTGTATGGGTACAGTGAACGTGTTAAAAAAAGTGTCCGCTCTGACAAATATAGTTTGCTGCAGTGCCAAAAAAGCCTACTTGCCGTGTATATTTTAGTACAAAATGTAGAATACGATAGGTACAAAATATGAATAATGAAAAAATATAAAATAAATACATGATGAAACAACCAACAATTTACATAAATAATACTCTTAACAGTAACATAAATGGAAACACAATTGTTTAAACAAGCTTAGACAATGAGTACCTAGGCCCTAGCAGAATTACCAGCGTTGTGGGCTCGTAGTCCACAACACTATGCTGAGTTAGGGCCTTTTTGCTGGCATGATACATTGCTATAAACGATGCTGTTATTTCTTACTTATGTTGCGTGTTCTTCTTATTGTGTGTGTGTGTATTTTGTTATTATTTGTATTATGCTGGCAAATAAAATGATAATCTATCTATCTATCTATCTACCTTTATCTGCTACTGCTGTGACATATACAATGACGTCACCACACGTTTTCCCACCTGTGACGTAATTGTTGTGTCCGAGAGAGTTTCCGTACTGCACCTGGATTATATTTTATTTTTCAACTGTTCACTACACGGTCAATATAAATTGCTGTGTCCACGTTTCCCACGAAACCGGCGGAAACTGCTGGTGCAATTCCATCAATCGTTTTTAGAAAAAGCGGAATAGCTGACATGCCCGACGCTTGGCACCATTGGGCAATTTTTATTCAAAATAGTGTTTTTTCGTGACTTTATGAATTATCTCACGGGAATGTAGTTAGCTAGATCGGGACAAAAAGAAGCCTATGTCCTTTTTTGGCACTTCAACTATCTTTATAATATAAAGAATCCAGTCATTTTATGTCAGTTACGCCGTAAAAAAAGGAAAACAAATAAACTTACTTTCGCGTTAGTATGGATTTTGTTGTAGATTTTTACGTGTCGATTTGAAACTAAATTTGTGATTGGACATAAGCCCCTTTCATATAGATTGATCGATATAACCAACTGGCTTACTATGGGATGATACCATACGCTTGGCGGACGGATTGGTGATTTCAGATAAAAGCACCTGTCCAGCTTCAAACTAATAACTAAGTCGCTTTTTGTAAGAAGGCATGGTGCGGCATGATTCTAAAGCCGAGGTCAATTCATAATTGGCTGCATACGTTCTTTTCATGAAGGGATTTGCCATAATCGCTACGCTTGTCTTGGCAATGGCAGTTGAATGTTGTTGTGACCCTAGGCAGAATGCAGAAGCTGCTGCCCATAATCTCCCGAATAGTTTTCGTTTAGTCGCCTTTTACGACACCCTCGGGATGACTCGGGGTTATCCCATTCTAAAGCCAAATATACACGTGAATAGATTTTATTTATTTTTCAATCAAGGATAAATACGTGACTCACAATACGAAGTCAGGCTACTTTGAGCCCTGGCACTCGTAAAGGATATTATTTGTATCATGATATCATGAATATCAGAAATCCGAAAAATAAATATTCCTTAGCTCTCAGGTAAAATCTAGTAGCAGAGCTGCATTCTTGGATATTGCACCTTACGAGTATCACATCACGTGATGGTCGTTTCCGTGTAAAGTGAAATTTAAGTGCCGTTTAGTGGCATCAAACCTCAACTTTATGATCGGAACACCGGCGCGATAAAACTGTTTTAAAACAATTCCTAGGAAAAGTGTAGAGTTTTCACATTTTTAACCGACTTTAAAAAAGGAGTAGGTTCTAAATTCAACTGTTTTTGTATGTCACACGATCGTTCTCCAATTGTGAATTGATTTTGATGATTCTTTTTTGTTTGTTTGGTAGAGGTGGTCCCATATTAACTATCAGAAAAATGTGTATATTTAGGAATATATGTCAAATGTCGTTTAATAGTGAATAATATGAAGTTTTAAAATCATAATGTTAATGTTCTAAATTCAAATTAAATTTTCATAAGTTTTTTCCTCGGAGGAAAACCTGCTGATAAACCTTACAAAACATAAACTTGCAAGGTGTTTCGATTTTTCTGATGAGAAGTATAAATTGTGTTGCCCCGAATAATTGAAGATATTACAAGAACAATAACATAAACTTCTCGTATACTAAACCAAAAATTATTTATTTTATAAGTAAACTCACTTACTCGAACTATGATTCTTTATTATTAAAAGGTATACTCGTACGGTGGGGCAAAAACTGGATAGAGCCTAATGGACAAGAAATTACACGGATTAGCCATGTACTCGAGATTTATTGCAGAGCCTGCCAAGTACTGGATAAACAAATTATATCTAACGTTGCCATGATTATATATAGGGTTGAATAACTTCTTCGTCTTGTTCCATGAAAATTAAGCCGACCATGTGCGAGTTGGATGAACGAACGAAGGGTTCCGCAACACTACACTATAAAAAAGATTTTGAGATACGGAACCCTAAAAGTGTGTAAAAATGAATATTATGATTCACTGAGAAGTTGTATGGTAATGATACTCATTTCGCGACATTATAATCCGATATCCTACTTTCAGATAATTACCTACTGCACAAAGTCAGCTATTCTATTTTAAAAGATTATAGCAACAGAAATTTAGTATGAAACTTTGATGGAGCGGGATCCCGTTAACGTCCTTTTGAATGTAATTAAATACTAGGGCTTAGACCCACTCAAAGGTCAAGATGTTATGTTAATCCCCCCACACTATTTGTTTTCTCAAGACGTAAGAGGGTCAAAATCACGTCCAACCCTTCAAAATCACGTAAGTCAAGGGCCTGAATACGATTAAGCGCCAAGCCCTTTCTGAGGGAAATAATCTTAAGACTAATGTCACTTTAGCCACCCTGTCCTTAAGGGCGTAACTTGTTATTCATGATAAGTATATTACCTAAATCCTAAGGAATGACTCTTTAATATCCGCGACGGGACGTTGTGTGCATAGTAATGTGAATTATTTGGGTGATGCTAGACAACGGATGGGTGAATGAAAACATGGCCAAGTGCCAGTCAGTTCCTAAACACGAAAACAATTTTACAGATTTCGACTTACCTTGAAATTAGGTTCGTTTTCCTGACCGCATAACTAAGTTTGTTTGTCAAGGTTTTTTAATGATTTCTCAAAACGAGATATATAATAATATACTTTATGTCATCTGACTCTGAAAGTCTGCAAGACAGAGGGGGAACTATACTCTATTTTCTTAGATTAGTCTGTTAGAATTTCAACAAGCCACACGAAGGCTTCTGACAGCAACCGATGAACAGCTTTACGTCCGTCCGAAGCACGGTATCATATTACTTTTCAGATAATCAAGTGATTCAGTCTGATATGTACTGGGGGAAGCCTCACAAAGTGATATTTATATTTAACAATGTCTCCAACGTGAGTTACGCGTTTGATTCTCACGCCACACAACTGCGCCACGGCGGCCGATGATAATCATCATTTCAGAAATAGTCCAGTAATTATAAATAACTTTTGACTAGAAATCATTCCTGTAGTTTCAATACCTATTTGTCTGGGACCACTTTTCTATCCACGAGCTTTGTAACAGTTGTTTTCTTCGACGCAAACGAGCGCGTGTCCGAAATTTACAATTTTTTCACTTTTCCGTTCCGGCTGCGACCTCACTCGTCAAGAAGCCTCATTGGCATTCCGCTCACTGCGACCATCAATTTTACTTAAATTTCAGGTTCCAGATAAACAGCTTCATAGATTGATGTAACTGACTTGCGTCTGGCAGGTAGTTGAACAGTCTTGATCCATTTTAAGAGTACGGATTATAAGGGATCTAGTTTGTTACGGTTAGATTTCAGTAAACCCCTCGAGTTAGGGCTCAATTTGACTTATGCTTTTTAGTGCATTCCAGATCGAGGCGCATTTAATTTTTTGGGAACTATAATGTACTATATTTAAATTTCTACCGCCAACAAAAGACGTCCTTTTATTTACTTTAGATAAAATTGATGGTACCCCATCAAAGTAATACAAGCTCAACTAAACTAAACTGCCATAAAACCCATCATAAAATGGGAACTTACTAGACCTTAACAGGAGAACAAAAATCACAAGATACTTGGGCCGTTCTCTCGGGCTATAAAGTGACGAAATAACGACCTGACCCTATAAGACAGGACCGGCGCCAGGGACCCACCTCCTAAGCTGTATCATTTTTTAAGTTACTTAAAAATTAACACTTTTTTTTAAATGTCTAACGTCTGTACCAATATTGTCTTTACCAACATTAACAGTTAATATTACTTTTCTAACACCAAACTGAAATTAGTTTCTAAATTTTTCAAATTATGCGTTGACAGATAAGTCACAGCCATCCATCAGCCGCATCGTCACTAACCATCACGTGATATGAAGACCAAGTGCCAAGCCATTGCTCATTAAAATAGCTAAGAAAATATTAATTAAAAATTTTTTGAAATTGTAATAAAAGTACAAACATCATATGCTCTTCGTCTAAATATTTTGAGACACATCCTAAAGCCATATCGAAACTAAATGTACTTATATTAAAAACACGACAACAGCTTACTAGTTGGCCATGAGCCTCCTTTATAGGTCACTAATTCAGACTTCCCTGCATGAGAAGATTTGTGACAATCACCATGATTGGCAGGTAGATTGGTGATAATGGCAATGACTCAAAAGTATTCGTAGGAATTTTGACGCTGCTGACCTCATCATCAATCAACAACAGGGGCTTAGGCCTACTCTCCTACAAAAAGTGTATGTGGCCAAAGTCCACCACGCAGATTTGATTGCTGGACTTTCACACACACCTTTGAATTTCTTCTCAGGAGCCACCAGTGGTAATTATTTTTATCATTCGTACATTTTTATCACTCAAACTACAAATCGAAACTCATTAGTACGAGCCAGGATCGTACCCAGACCTCGATTGTTGCTACTGACCTAATTAAAAATAAAGCCGAGACCTTGTAGCCAATGTTTTCCATCTGTCAAATTCAACTACTTTCATATAAAGGCGTTTCGTTTTAAAACACCCCCGATAAATTACGCTCACACCAGAAATAATCTAGATTCCATGCCTCCCACCTGAATCCGTGCCACGCCGCGAGTTTTCGTGTGAAAACCATTAGGTCCGTACCGCACTAACGTTCCGCCGGAGCAGCGTGAGAAAATTTGAAGTTTCTAGCACCTATTACTGCTCGCCTTGTGGAAGGAATGAGGGTGGTGGATGCCGCCTCGAACGTTTCAAAATTAAATTTCCGTTCGTCGGAATCTAGTAATCCTGTGCCGCGGTGAGATCGTGTGCTTCAGATATAGACAAGTAGATTCTACTTACCTCGGGAAGGATGTGTGTAAGGATTGGTTGTTGCATGGTACAATAAGCTAACCCTGGTTATTCCATTCCCGTGACAGCTGGGTGAATTCAAGAGCCAAGCAAGCATACGTCATCAACTGTGGCCATCGGTACCAAAACTCGTAATTGTTTAAAACATGCTACTATTTTTTTATTTTTTTTATTTTACAATTTTTGGGAAGACTAACAGTTTATAGTATATAAATAAATAATGTATGAGTAGCTATAAACTAATAATAAGTCTCCATTGGTTCTCCATCCATAATTGGTAGCATTAACCGTGACGTATACTTATGTCATATTACATCTATGCTTGTCCCATTTTCGTACAGACATACCTTGTTTTATTTACACTCGAGTACAAATATATTTATCCACTTTTGAACCCTGTCACATTCACCCTTGCTTGTTCCTATGCAGTGTGTTGAAGGAAATGTCAATTAAGGTGAATGTGACATGGTTCAAAGGTGGGTACATATTTTTGTACTCGAGCGTACCATGGGTTGTAGAATAAAAGTTCAATCGCCTCGGTGGCGTAATGGCTACACGGTTGGACTTACAATCTGTAGGCCCGGGTGAGATTCCTAGTGGAGGTTCTTCATCTTTCCTGACGGTTAGTGACGATAATGCCGTTGGATGGAAAGCGTGTTCACCCAGAAGCATGAAGCTAATAGGTGCTCCATCTGCTACCTTTCATGCCGGAACACAACAGTGCTAATAACACTGCTGTTTGGTGGCAGACTTAAATAAGATGGTAGTAGCTACTTAGCTAGCCAGGCGGACATAGAAAATGCCCTGTCACCAACAATACTGAGTTCCGATAGGAACCTCCACTAGAGTCGAACCTGGACCTTCAGATTGTGTGTCCAAGTGTGTAACCACGAGGCCACGGAGCCAGTTAAATGATAAAGAATAGAATATTGATATCGGCCTGGTTTTCTCGAAGCATCTCGATTACAGCACTTCGTAATTGCAGTCTTGATATTGTCGTATAGAAGCAAATATAAATATATATTATACATTTTGACAACTGAGTTTCAAACTATCATTTTGTTTAAGTTCTGAGTTTTATAAACTACACAAATTTTAATACTGCTCACAACTTCAAACGTAAAGGAATTAATAAGGATTTTAGGTTTACGATTCCATTCCTCTCTGGTACGCGCCAGCAGGATTAAAGGAACCAGCAGCCCATTAACCGAATTAATCATAAGTGATTAATTCCATTTCCACATAGGTAATATCACCTCCCTTGCTTTGATTTATACGTTAACCTCTCTCGCTCACACATAGCTCATTTCTATATCCGTCTCGTTTATTCAAATGAGATCTTATCAAGGTTTATTTCTAGGGAAATAGTTCTGAGGCATTGCTTGCCACCTGTGCGAATATATGTATTAATAAATAAGGAATTATATGCACTTAAACATATATGTGCAATTTTTTAGTCAGAACTAGTCTTTGTTGTTTTGTTGATTCTTCTTCTTTGATGACGTTATTCGATATTGATCCTTGTTGCCAAGAAAATTGGAGATATTGTCAGCAAAGACATCCGTGTCACACGTGTGACACGATGAGTTCGGCTCCCACTTGACAAGCGCAATACAACACAAATTTATTATTATTATTTTGTGTTCTCTTTTCTTTTGTTCATGTTTTACTGTATTTGTATTATTTGTTGTGGCTTCTTTTTTGTATTTATTTCTTCTTGAATCTTGTTTGTCTTTCTGTATTGTGTTTGTCAATAAAAATATGTCTATGTCTATCTCAAAAAATCCCTAGACGATAGTCTCTACAACTATGTTTCTTAATAGTAGATTATGATGCAAGTACGGTAAGCCGGATATTATAGCCGAGATTTCTATAAACACGAGACGTAGACGAGTGTTTATAATAAAACGATAATTAAACTGAAACTCAGTTTTTGTCAGAAAAATCATTAATTTAATCTGAGGAAAAAGGAATCTGTCAAAATTTTTGGTGAAAAGAAAAGGTCGTACGTAAAATACAACATTACAATCGAAGTTTCGATGTCATAAGGACCGTATTAATAGCAAATGTATAGAAAAGTTTTATTATTCACATTAAAGTAAACCCATGGATTGAACTTTGATATTCTGGAAGTTTACAAGGGCACCTTATCAAAGTTATCTTATATATTAGGTATCTAATTTCCGAGTACGATAGACGATAACCAAACAAACTATTTTTTTCTTGTCTTGTTTACAATAAATTCGTAAATTGTAACTTAATATTCTGTCGATAAGCGTTATATTGTATCACGCGTTGGAATATTTTATAACTTATTAAAATTATCAAACGACATCTTCAATTTGTTCTTGGTACCTCTCGGTAAGTCTAATTAGTAATTATATACTTATATGAATAATTAAGATATTTTAATTTAATTTAGGGTTTCGATAAAAATTTCATGCCAAATTTCTTTTACCTTAATCTTTTAAAATTGAATGTGTGATGTAATTATCTAAGGACATCAAATTATGAGTATCAATAACATCCAAAGCCCAAGGGAATCACAATTTTATTTTTATAGACTATTGTCAGATTTATTGTTCAAAGCGCCATCTAGGGACCATCAGCTGCTTAGCGGCTATTATTGAACATAACTATAAAGTTGTATGTTGGTGATATTCATTTCGCGACACTATAATTACATCTCCTATTTTTAAATACTAACTTATCAATGCCAGCTATTTTATTTTAAAATATTATGGCAATAGAAATAGTATGGAAGCATTCTGAACGGAATCCCGGTAAACAGGAATTAAACAAAGAAAACGATTTCAAATTCAGCTATTTACTTTAGTCCTCCGAACATCCTATGAAAAAATTTAACTCTTATAAAATCAATCTAGTGTCTGTCCCTCTGTCAACCCTTCTATCGGTGAGGATTATTTCAGTCACTTCTATAGCTACCGCCTTGAAATTTGGAGTAGGCGTGAGATATAGTGACCAAAATACCGCAACTGAAGTAATTGATAAAATATTTTTGATTTTATTTGAAAAGGGATGAAATTTTAAAGTAGAATCAATATGTTAAATTGGGTATCATACAGATGGGCGTTATTTGTAAATTCTAAAACAAATTAGTGTTGCAGTGTAGCATTTAAAATTCCAGTAGTCTTTGAGTAATCATGAAAAAACCTTGACTTACACTCTTATTTATGCGTTCGGCGAAATGAACCTTATTTCACTTATTTCAGGTAACAATTATATGAACGTTTCTTTCCATGGTTTGCAAGACCCAATCGCACTTGACAAGTTTTTAGGGTTCCGTAACCAACTTTACTGTCCGTCTGTCAGCAGGCTTGAGTTAGACAGTTGAAATTTTCACAGATTATGTATTTCTGTGACCGCTGTAACAACGAATAGTAAAAAAAACTTGAATACTGTAAATATTTAATGTGGCTCGCATAAAACAAACTTGATCTTTTTGAAGCGTAAGTTTTATAGTATTAGTAGCGCCATCTAGCGAGTAGCAAAGCTACAGCGATAACGAAAATCGAGACGCATTCGTTAGAGAATTGTTAGGAGCAAATTATTTATAGTTTTCTGTATTTTAAATGTACATATTCTGTATGGAACCCTTAATGCGCGAGTCCAACTCGCAATTGGCTGTTTTTAATGCATAATATTTGACTACCACTGAATTCTAAACATCTGGTTTGTAAACAGTTGCTTATCATGATTTATGGTGAATTATTTTATTATTCCCCGTTGCTCGATAAGGTGTGAACCTCAACATAATCACTGACCGTATAATGTAGATACGAAATTATTTAGCAAACAATATTCGATATCACTACAGTTTGTTACATAAATGTTTTGTTTGGCGAAAATAACAGGCAGTTAGAACTGGTATAGTGCAATCGTTCCAAGTCTAGGTCACACAACGACAGTACATAAGTATGTTTACAACAGTCCGATGATGATGGTCAGGCCACATAATTATACAGTACACAACGATCGTCCACCGCCTCCCAACGGTCCTCGATTACCTCACCTCTCCCCGCAAGAAAGTGACCCTCTCAAAGATCACTCACATGCGCGTGTATACAAACGCTATTCGTTCGATGTATGTGAATAGGAACCGATATCACGACATTTATTTGAAGTGTCCAGCCTATGGTCAGACTTAATATTATTTTGAGCCAATTTATTTCCTCTTCTGTTTGTTCTTTAACCGCGATGTTGCCGACGCCGAACTTCTTAGAATAATAACATATTGTCTTTGAAGCTTTTATTCTTTTGTTTTATACGTTTAGTTTTTGTTTTTACAGTACATTCATGGAACCCAAAAATGGTGGTTTGATTTAATGTTTTTACGCCCGTAAACACACCTATACATATAAATATACTTTTAGTTTCCATACAATCTTGGGGTGGATCTTCTTCATCTTATCTTGTTGATTGTAAGGTCGATGACCGATCTCACAAACCCTAGTGTCAGAGTTGTTGAGCCGACTTAGGCCTCTGACATGGCTCATGTAGCTACTACCTGTCGTAGATAGTAACCTGGATCAACAGCTTAACATGCCTCAGGCGGTTCAGCATGCAAAGTACTAATCAAACAGAAGAAAATATCACAAAGAGAATTTTTAAAATGTGTCTATCGGAAACCGAACCGTTGCCGAGTCGTTGGGTCTGATGATACAGGAATGTAAATACATTAACCATTAGAGAGCAATGTATCATTGTATATATATTTCTAATGTAATCGTATCAAATTTGATCGCATTGCGTAAATTTAATCACAAATAACCTTGCAAAACTGTTTCGGTGTGTGATTTATGTGGAACTCTCATGTTTATAACTGGCCTTTTGTATTTTGCAAATGATGTTGATAAAACCCTGGGAAACGCCAAAAATGCACGTGAATGAACGATATCATTACTTACGTCTCTGAAAGTAAATATGGCGACCAAGTGCAATGTCAATATCGGCCGGTATCTATGAACTCCTCGTTTCTAGGTCAATAGCGCTTGAGTTCGATGAAACATAACCAATCGAGCTCACTCCTAGACAAAAGACTGGAGTAAGTACTTTTTGAGTCCCCTTTGAGGATAGAAAGCGAAGCAGATGAACTGACGTTAAATTCGAAAAGATTGACTTGGTTTTCGTTATGATATTGAGGTATGAGTTTTTGCCTTTCTTGTATATATATATTTTTAGTTAATGTTCGTATTTGCCTCTCTGTTTGTTTTGTTGCGTAGCATATAAGAACGAGAAGAAAAAGTACTTAACTAATGCAGTACAGTCAAGTGCAAAAATATGTTTGCACTTTTATAGCATGCCACATGAACTCTTAATTACTTGAACTTGTACGTGTGTAGGTTTAGCGGTAGACTGAATAGTGGCAGCTTTAGCCAAGCTAGAATAAGATCTCTACCACCAACATAACCGAGTTCGTCCAACAGACGAACAGCAGGGCTCCACCAATACGTCGTTGACATTCCTATGGCTCGCGCCTTGCTTCTAATTTTATCATGCGTACAGACAGGGAGTGGAACGCGCTGCCGGCGTCTGTGTTCCCTGAAACTATAACTTGGGTGTCTTCAAGTCGAGGGTGAACAGGCACCTTCTAGACCAACGCGCACCATCGTAGGCCACATCGTCGCTTACCATCAGGTGAGATCGTGGCCAAGCGTTGGTCTATACTCTGTAAAAAATAGTACTAGTTAGATATACCGCTAAGCATCGAACCCGCAAACCACTGATTTGTGAGTCACACTGTGTAGCTGTCTAGACCATGGAGGCGGTTTGTGGATTCTTCGACTTCCAGACTTAACGACTTCAAAATCAGCTCTCAAAGGTCAGTGTTTTAATAAACAAAGTAGTCAGAGCCTAATTCGTATCATTGATAAAATTTGAACCAATTTAGTATTAAAGATGACGTAGGCGTTGAAATGCATTAGGCCTTTTTTAACGAAGGATAGTCTTCTAAAAATACCCGAATCTATAAGAGAGAGCTAAGTTATGTGAGATTATTGCCCACTAAAACCCTCCGGTAGGCATCTGCAGCGCATACATCGCATCGAAGCAATTATAATTATGTCTGGACATGACACTTAGCTCATAGATTCGATCACCAGGTCAATGTGACCACACACTAACACTAATATGGGCCGACGACCTCTTTTGGAACCGTCGTCGCGTCTGATATAAGCGATAGAGAACGGTACCCATTGCAAGAACAGCGTAAGTTTATTCATATTTATGTACAATCGTCCCTCTTGCCTTTCTCAAACAATTTACTTGACATATTGGTCTAGAAATTTATTACAATTAATTCTTAGATATGTCTTTAGTCAAGGTATTTTCCACTTCCTTCTATTGGGTACAAAGTTGGACTCTTAGTTCAGAGGTGCTGGGTCTGTTATCCAGTGGAGCAGCTTTCTAGTATAGGATACTTGGTAGCAAGGTACTTGATTTCCTACTATACCTAATGTTAGTTTATAGTAAAAAAATGATTTCAACTTCACAGTTATGGCTTCATCATGGAGGTGATGGTACCGCCGGTGTCAAGTAAAGAGACTGTACAATGTTAAAAAGGTATTAACAGCAAAAAGGAAAAGGGAAATATCTGGGAAAAGGACTGGTTTAAATTAGGTGATGGAAAATACAACTATGAAACTACATACTTATATGACAAATACACATAATAATAAATCCCTACGTATTAAAACAGAAATACCATACTTACAACAAAAGCAACATAAATAGCCACAAACCATAATATCTGTATACAAAAACTTATTAAATTTTAATATTATTAATACTTATAAATTTAAACAGATTATATTCAAATGGGGTATTAACTAGAGTTAGTAAATAATTGATATTGACGGGACGAGGAACTTCTGGGGAGAAGGCTCTCGTAGAGCGGAACAGACAGATTAGGACAGTTCAAAAACAGGTGATCTAAGGTTCCCTCCTCAAGTAAAAAATGATTTATTTTTGTGTACATATGTAGCCATAGAATCTTCAAATCTTTCTAAACTTAAATGCATGTGCTATCTAGTACTCGTAGCTCGTTAAATGCTAAAGTACAGTTTCTGTGAAAATAATGGTCACAACCTAACTGTTTTGGCGTAGGCGGGAGTCGGAATGTGTTTTACTGATAAGCGAATGTCTACGTATTTATTCAGCTAAACTGTAAAGTAAAAAACATTTGCGCAGTAACGATTAATGTTTGAAAAACTATACTACAGCTGTTGGATGTTGGGTGCCTATTCCGAAAGCGGCGGCGACTGGCGAGTGTCATACGAGATAAAAGGCTAATCCCGTATATTTAGTAAATACAGGTACATTTGGTAAATAAAAGTTGTGCTACAATTTACTGCTGAGCTATGCCAATGTATTTATTTTGTAACTGAATCTACATTACTATCATTTCAGTCTTTGATTTGACTTCTTTTATGATTTGGTCATTTAAATTGTTAAACATTATTTTAATTTTAAATAGCTGTATGCCATCCCATGACGGAGGCCTATGTCCAGTGGACGTTTCCCGGCTGATGATAATGATGATGATGCTATTGTGAACTAACTAATCCATAGATGGAAAATATATTGTCCACACAACATTTAGTTTGTAAAAACTGACTTTGAAATAATTAAAACAACTGTTTATTTGTTTTATCTAAGCGTTTGTCAGGCGAATTAGTGGTTGTACATAGATCTTTTTAATACTGATTGTCATCTGCTGTTTTCCCTTATTTTACAACGCCTAAAGTTTACAATAACTTGGGTAACCAAAGGGTACACACGAGTGACCTAGAATGGAATTTTTCAACCGATGACGATAGAGAGATGGCTGGTTTACTCTGATATTTACATATTTAATCTGTATTGGTATGGGTACACTATGGCCTGTAGTATAGTATGTAAGATTTACAACGGTAAACAAAGCCACAATTGTCAAGTAATGATGCATAGACTTCACTATCAATGATGTGCAGTGTCCGTTTTAATTTTCTCCTGGTATGTCTTCTTTAGATAAGAATGATCTTTAGCTTAGAATGTTTACTTCAGAAACAGTTCGAGCTCTTATTTCTGTTTATAAATGTATACATCCATACAAAATGTGTACAACTGTACATACATTCAATTTGTAATTCAGTTTTAGGATTCCGAAACTCTTACATTTTCAGTTGAATCTTGATTGCGATATTCTTACTAAGCCTTTGCTTTCTGTCCGTCCGTCCGTCTGTCAGCGGGCTGTGAACATAATCCGTAAAATGTAAACAGTTGAAATTTTCACAGAATGTGTATTTCTGTTGCCGCTTTAACAACAAATATTAATAATAAGTTAAAAATTATTTCTCTATATCACATTTAAATCACCATTTTGCTATAATCATCAGCCAGGAAACGTCCACTGCTGGACATAGCCCTCCTTCATGGTATGGCAAATCAATCAGTCCCGAGCCACCTGCATCCAGCGACTCCCCGCGACCTTAACCAGGTCGTCGGTCCACCTAGTAAGGGGACGGCCCGGTAGACGTTTCCCGGTACGTGGCCACTTGAGAACTTTTACTCCCCACTGGTTATTGGTTCTTCGAGCGATGTGGCCTGCCCATTGCCACTTCAGCTCACTGACTCGTCGAGCTATGTCTGTGACCTTAGCTCGTCTACGGATTTCCTCATTCCGGATTTTGCTACAGCTGTTAATATTTAAAAAATACTATAGGTACTATCTAAAATTGTAAATTAATAAAAAATAGAAACAGGAAATGTAACGAAAGAAAATATTGTAAAACTGTGGAGAAAAATAATTTGTATTATTTTCAAAATTCTATTGTATTGTATTAAATAAAATAAATTTATTTTATTTTTAAAGAGCTTATCAGGAGAAGTCCCGGGTTCCATTCCCAGTGAACTGTCGATACTCGGTTTGGTTGGTGGTAGGGCATTTTCTATGTCCACCTGGCTAGCTACCACCATGTTACGTAAGTCTGCCGCCAAACAGCACCGTTAATAGCACTGTTGTGTACATGAAAGGTAGCCAGCGCCTCATTAGATTAGCTTTTGTATGCGCACGCTTACCATTCAAAAGCCTTATCGTCACTTACCATCAGGTGAGATGAAGGCCAAATGCAAACCTATCCAAAACCACAGGGTCTTTGTATGTGAATATGTTATCGTCATACCATGTGACCTCGAGAAAAACGGTCGTCTGTTCGGCATTAGGCAATTTTCATTAGGAAACTTTTCCACGAAGCGATAGTGTGAAGTACTCGAACAATGCTTAGTCCCAATTTATTAGAGATACTCGTATATAAAGTAACGCGTTTGGAAATAAACCGCAGTTGATTACAATATAAGATTACGTTATCGACCGACAGACAAATCTGATTATGAACAATTGTCATTGATGAGGTTTCCAGAAACGAATTGAAATGGAAATTGTAGTCTTATTTTATACCCGACTGCGGCATGGTCGTAATACGGTTATGATTTTAGCAATCTTTGTATGTACTCGTTTGTAAGTATGCGGGGACGTTGACCTAATCACTAATATCAAGTTCATATCATAAGTTCAAGTTTGTTATTATATACTCAGAATCCCTTGAGGCTTGTCTAATTTACACTACACTTCAGTGGTCATTTAACATGACTGCAGTTTATGTAATATAATGTTTATATAAGATCTGAAACTATGATTAGAGCCAAAGTCAAATCGAATACAGACACAATGTTACCCGTCGCGAGATCATTCCAGGCATAGTGCAGCCAAACAAAGCTTCGCCAAATTATTTGTTATTTGAATGAATCATTTGTAGCGGAGTTGTGAATAGTGCGTGGATGATAAGAGTAAGGAGAAGATAAGAGTTTGGGTATGAGACGAGTGCAGAGATGTGAAAGTACAGAGATGTAAAAAGTACATAGATGTGAAAAGTACAGAGATGTGAAAAGTACAGAGATGTGAAAATTACAGAGATGGGAAAAGTACATAGATGTGAAAAGTACATAGATGTGAAAAGTGCAGAGGTATTAAAAGTGTGGAGGTGTGAAGAGTGCAGAGATGTGAAAAGTGCAGAGGTATTAAAAGTGTGTAGGTGTGAAGAGTGGAGAGATGTGACAATTTGGATATCTTTACACACCATGTTTACATATAGATATATAACTATAGTTATTTAAATACAAGAATTGCTCATCTAAAGATGTTTGCCCAATAAGCCCCATATAG
Organism: Carcina quercana; assembly: GCA_910589575.2. Classification (NCBI taxonomy): domain Eukaryota; kingdom Metazoa; phylum Arthropoda; class Insecta; order Lepidoptera; family Depressariidae; genus Carcina; species Carcina quercana. The sequence continues at coordinate 12,816,156 of OU342437.1, read as the reverse complement.
CATCTATATATCTTTAATGACTGATCCCACTAGAACAGGATGCACGAGGAGCATGCGTGTGCGCAGCATGTCACGCCACTGAGCACGTTCATTAGAACACGTTCCTCGGCACGTGGTAATTCATTAGTTGAGTACAGCCCTAGTTTAACAGGCTATCATTGGCTCACGTTCTGCATGACCCTTTGATAAGTTTGCGTTTGATCTGAACCTGCATTGGTGGTATATAGATTGTGTCAAAAGCAGACCACAACCAACATCTCATTAGCTTGAAGTTTTTTAGTGAGCACGCTTTCCATCCAGTTACGTCACTTCAATCAGGTCGTCACACACACAGGTGAAATGCCGGCTTAGTTCAAACCCATTTATTTCACGATAATTCTTTACAAATTTCTAGAAAAATAATAGACTGCTAATAGGAGATTTGACTGGTATCTAAGAGTTTATTGATGAAGCTGATAATGATTATGATGGGTACAAGATGAAGGCGGATTAAATAAAAAATGGTGAACAGCGTGGCCAACATTTCGTTTATGATGACATCACCTGTTCTATTCTAGGCAGAATTGAAACTGGCAGGCTAGAATGCAAAACAAAATGTACCAATCGTTACACTCCTATCGACCTGAACGAGAGTATGGGTCCGGACCGATCTAGGTAGATCTGGCCCCATACCATGAACGTTGTTTCTGATGGCTTGAATCCGAAATTCGAATTTAAACCGGATTTCCATCGGTCGGATCTTGTAGTAGGTGCCCTGGTGGCTTAGTGACATATTCGATATTGTTGAGAATGAATTGGGAAATGTGTGGAAATGACATCCTTTGGCTTTATTGAGTCCAAGTATACTGCATTTTATAGATATATAGACAAACATACTCGTATTTATAGCACGTTTTGTTTATTTGCATAACGTTGAAATTAACATCTAGGTCAGAACTAGCTTGTTGTAATATTCCTCTCTAGAAGTAAATATTTATCTTGACGTTGTAGTTATAAACACGTAAGTAATTGAATTTACATTACGGTAATCGTTTGTATTGAAAATAATAACAAACAAGAAACTTTGTGGCCTTGAGTTAGAAACTAGAGCACTGGTGGAATAGTACAGCTGGCAGTGCTCTGATTGCGGGTTCAAATTCCAGAAACGGTATACATTATAAAATCAATGGCTTGCTCGGCCGATATTTTTAACATTTTATGACCGTTAACAGGGAGGCCTTTACCTAGCAGAGGGACAGTCTTGACTTGGCCTTCATCTCACCTGATGCGCGAGAAGTGTGCACACCCAGAAGCCTCCGCTGACTCTGCTACCTTTCATAACGGAACACAACTGTGCTATTAACACCCAGTCTTAGATAACATAGTGGTAGCTAGCCAGACGGACATAGAAATTGCCCCACCACCAACTAAAGTGAGTACCGATAGGTACCCCCTGTGAATCAAAACCACGGGACCTTCGAATAGTTAATCCAACATTTAGACATTAGGCCACGGAGACGGTTAAAAAATAGACTAAAATAATAATAATAATATGGCAGTTTGAGCCGAGTTTAACTAAAAATCAATATGAAGGTATGAGATAATCCTAAACGTAGTCGATTTTGACATAGGGCTAATATATACAATTTATTGAAGAGCAAATCAATATAGGCACCATTTACAGCCTTTAGATAAAAACAGTGCCCAGAAAGGAAGTCCAAGCACGGAGAGTGAATGACGTAAAATTAATACACTGTGGCTCAGTTTTCTTATATTCGTCAGAGCTAAAGTCAAGGCTTATTGCTTTGATAATGTAATTTAAACTTTTATTTTAGATTTTTGTACTAAATGAGTGTCCAAATAAATAGAACGAAAAATGAAACTAATATTTTTTAAAAATTTCATGAGACCTTAAATTATGTTATATTTTAATGCTTCCATTTTTGAAAGGCTATTTACCTTTTCTGCAGAATGCAATTTTACTTCGCTTTTATGAATCTTATTTGTATCGTATAAACATGCAAATATTTAGACATAACATAAAATTTATCAATGGAATTATTTCATCATTGTTTATTTTGTTTAAATTATATCTTACATGTTATTGCTAATAATGATTGCGTGGAGTGATGATTGGGGGCGATAAACCGAGTCTCATTGGCGTCAATTAGTGATTGGTAGTAGAAGACTTATAATATTGTAGGTCAAGTTACCTACATCATGTTATTTAAAAATGTCAAAAAAACAGGATTGGTAGCACTTTTGTGTTCCGCAAAGCAAAAGTAATATAGCTAACTCTTTAAATTGAGGTAACCACGCTTCCAACTTACATCATCATCACTACCAGGTGAGATTAACGCTATTATGGCGTCATCATCATCATCCAGGAAACGTCCACTGCTGGACATAGGCCTCTTTCATGGTACGCTTCATCGACCCGGTCCCGAGCCACATGCATCCAGCGACTCCCCGCGACCTTAACCAGGTCGTCTGTATTTTGGCGTACAATGAAAAAAATATGTAAAGAAATAACAGATGAACCTCCCCATAATATGTAATTTTCCGCTATTATATACGTTTCGTATTTAAATATTTTTAATTCTTTTATGGATATCCTTATCAGCTAGAAAAGTACACAACTAAATATCAATTTTTCTACAAAAAAGAACCGACTTGCCAATAATGGTTTTTACAGCTTCAAACTAAAATAACATGTAACTATTCTGTTTCCTATACAAATAATTGTTGGTATATGTTAGATTATACAAAACATATATTTCCAATTATTATTGACCTTGGACTAAAAATCAATCGTAAATTTTAAAAATCGTTTTAAACTTTTTAGTTTGGAAATCGATTCTTTTTTAGAAAACAAACTATTTCACACATTTTTGTTTCTTGGTTGTACGAGTACACTCGAGTACAAAAATATGTATCCACTTTTTGACCATGTCACATTCACCTTTAATTGACATTTCCATTAACACACTGCGTAGGAACAAGCAATAGTGAATGTGACAGAGTTCAAACGTGGATACATATTTAAAAAAAGTTTTATCAACATTGTCTTACACGCCTATCCGAGAACTGCTTATTATGTGTTTATGCTGCTGAGTATTCCATCATCAGCACAGAAGGAACGACTGAAACATTCATTATTTCATATCATTCATTAATAGTTTTAATTTATTTTGGAAGAGTTCGGGCTAATTTACCGTTAAATCATCACGCTTAGCAACGGTGTCGATAAAGCTGAAATCGAACGGCAAAATACCAAACAAGTCACTAATTTTCATATGAAAATGCACGCCGGCAACTCATGGCCTTGTAATGATAATAGCGCGTCAGGTAACAACATACAGTATGTCTTCACAACTATACGACTATCTTGATATCAGCTATAAAGATATAAGTCTGGCGATTGACTTTGAACCTTATTTATATATGCTGATTTAGATAATTTGTTACAAAACATTTGGCCACGGATTAAACAACAACAACAGCCTATACGAGTATATGTCCCCACTGCAGGGCGCATGTCTACTGTCCTACAGAGAGTGTATGGGCTATAGTGCACCACGCGCACCCATTGCGGACTGGTAGACTTCACACAGACCTTTTGAATTTCTTCTGAGGAGTGTGCAGGATTCCTCACGATGTTTCCCTTCACCGAAAAGCCAATGGTAATGATTGTTATCATTCGTACATAAATGCCAAATAACAAATTTGAACTCATTGGTACGAGTCAGGATCGAACCCAGACCTCGATTGTTCAAGGACTGACGCTCTACCCAACTGAGCTACCATGGATACATTAATCACTAACATAGTGGTGTACCTATTACCAAAGATTTAGTAGATACTAGAAGCAGCTAGTGTTATGGCTAATTAGTGCCTAGTGCACTTTGTTTTGTGCTATATTACATTGTTATTTTGTTTTTAAATAATTGACTGTGTTACCACCATCATCAGTATCATCATTATAAGGCTTTGGAGTACAGAATGCGTTTAAAAAACCGAGAAAAGCACGGGAAAATCATTTGTTGTGTATATTTTGCGTACCAATTTTAGGCGAATTTAAAAATACACAGTGTTTTGATACTATCCATGATAGCTGTTTACTTGTAACGTGTTTTACCTAATCCGATTTAAATTAAACATTTCGTCCAACTCAGTTAGTAAATATCGCATCGCGCAAATTGAATAGATGAAGATCTCGCCAGAATTCAAAGTAAATGTAGTTAAAAACTAACAAATTGAAAAAGCTGCGTTAACTAAACAAATACGAAATAGCGAGATACTGATTGCAGTCTGATTCAGCAACATTCCGTTTTAAATTACGTAAGCTAACGTGTAGTTCAAACATTGGTTTTAAAGCCACTAGTTAACAATTCGTTATCTGAAAATTGGTCTGAAACAGGTATGTGTTATTTTTTTTTTCTACAAAGGAAAGTAGATAAAAATTTTAGTTCTCATTTATTTTTTAATTTTTGTATTAAGTGATATATGTTTTCAAATGTCGTGCTGATTAACAATTAGGTCATATAACATGTAAATTATACTATAGATATATTAAAATAAGAATCAGTCATAATAATTTCATACAAATAATTTATAGTTTTTTGGATACATCATTAAGAAGATTTTAAGCGATTAAAAACTGAAAAAAGAAGTGAGATACGGTCAGGTCACGTTCATGATGTTAATACTAGAAGCGAAACAAGTAGCATGTGCCTGGTCTTCGCATAACAAAAGTCCTTAGTTATTTTCTGAGTTCTTACGAGGAAGGGTAACCTAGAGCTATTACTAACCCTCCGCTGTCTGTCCGTCCGCCTGTTGGTCAGCAGGCTGTATTTCTTTAAGACAGTTGAAATTTTCACAGGATGTGTATTGCTGTTGCCGGTATACAAATACATTTAATATTAATAGACCGGACAAAGCAAACAAACATTTTGATCCTAAACTTATTACCAATTGGTAATAAACTTATTACCAATTGGTAATAAGTTACTCAATCTAGTGTCACATCACGTCACGCGGCCGTACAAGACATTTGACATACCATTGACTTTTGAGATCAAAATGTTCATATGAAACGTTTCCCAATGACCGCTCTATAACCTATTACTATATTTAAATCTCTCTGCTGCTATAACAACAAATAATAAAAATAATTCAAAATTATTTTAATATGTATGTCACTTTAAAATCGACACGCGATCATAAACTGTTAGTGCCTAATCCTTACGCAGGTTAGTTATAGCATTGTTCGGTGCATATTATATATTATTATAATTATTCATATTATGTACGGAACATGGGTGCGTGAGATAGACTCGCACTTGGCTCGTTTTAAAATCCCAAAGGATATTTTAAATCTTTCTGAAATAAGATTTAATAAACGATATTCTTACGAGATTCATGAGTACACATGTGACCAATCCAATTCAAATAAACTTAATTGCACACACATACACACACAAAACAAAACAGAACAGAAAAGAACAGAAAAGGTGTATATAAGACATCTGTACAATACATTATTCACCCTTTCTTTTCTAAAGAACGCCTTTTTTGTGGTGGATTCTTGGATGTCACAAAAAATATTTATCAAATTTATTTTCTAAATAAAGGGGTATTTCATTTTATTAACCGAGATACAGAAATTCTGAGTAGATTGAATTTAGCATAAAAATAAATGAAACTTCTTTATTTTATCTTAAATTCTTCCTCATTGCCAAAACTCTCTGTTACGCAGAAAAGCTTTCTCTTGAGACGTTTGTAGTCAACAATTTTCTGAATACCCGAAGCTGGCTTGTGTGTCCTAGAATTTGGGTCACGCGTATGTTTCTTTATGTGTGCGTATGGATCTCATCCTACAAAGTGACACTTCCCAGCATATCCTCTCATCACTTAGGTTTCAATAAGATTGATTGATTCTGGCAGACTAGAATTTTTTGATAGAAATTGATGTTAAAGAGATTGTATTAAAGGAAAATTGAATTTGAAACCAATCTTACTGACGACTAACGTCTGCAAACACATTATTATACATTTACAAGTATATACAGTGAGTTTTGCACTTAGACTTCTTCCTTCTACCTGATAGTAAGTGACGATATGGCTGTGGGATGGAAAACGTGCTTATATATGTTATATATTTAATTTTTATATATTTTGGTTTAGTTCATTTGTACATAAACATATAAAACGCACGAAAACGGTAAGACTTAACGTTGAAAACAAAGATGGCGTCAATAAAATTACATTGGTCGCTGTAACTTTATACAAAAAGAATGATTTTGTACAATTAAAATAAATGGAAAAATGTAATTCTAGTATGTTCCCATACATATTTAAATTATTACTTGATTTTTTAAATGGTGTACAGGTGTACTATGTGTAGGCCGAATTTGAAACATCTCTTACACAGATTAAAATATGTGTTGGATTTACGCATGAGATTCTTTTGTCACAGAAACAGATTTCATGCAGTAGGAATCGTGCGCAAAATCTAGTCTAAAAGAAAGCAATGTCTACAGCTTAATTCAAATGTAAACATGTCGCTGACAAGAGCTCATTGTCTGTAAGGATTAATTTCAAAATTTTATAACATTTAAAAAAAAATCAGTAAGTGATTTTATCTAATATATTTAGCCGTCTCCGTGGCCTACAGGCTACGCTTTGGCTAACAATCCTGAGGTCCCGGGTTCTATTCCCACTGGAGGTACATGTAGACAATCAGTTTGGAAGGTTTTTATGTTCACCTGGCTCGTGTAAAACGCGTATCATAGTCTTCCGCCACACAGTAAGTTACAGTTGATAGCCCACGGAGCTAACGGCCTTATCGTGAGACGAAGGCCTATTTCAAACCCACCATACGTACAAAAATATACAAACATGGCTTTTTCGAGTCAAATACATTGGTATAGAATGATTGAAACGTGACAGTCACGTAGTATCAGCTATTGTGATATAGGTAATCAAAACAAAAGTGTAATTAAATACACATCACCGCCGCAAGTGCTCTCTTTATATTCAATTTCCTAGTTAGATAAGATTTGCCCTATATCTACGATAAAACCCATAATAAATAAACGTTTTGCGTATTAGAATAGAGTCTACATAAACATCTTGACTGCTAGAATCATATCACGTTTCTTAGAACGTCAGTCATATACTTAGATCTGATATAATGATCACGAAGCTTGCTCATATACACTGAAAACTACAGGTGTACTTTTTTACGTGCAACTGCAACAACGTGTTTTGCACTTTGATTTCAATTCATCTGATGGTGATAAGGCCGTTTGTTGGAAAGCGTGCTTATTCAAAAACATAGCTAAACAGAGTCTGTATGTGTTTACTATTATTACAGGAACACACAATTTAAAAAAAGTAAGGTCAAAACACGAACAAATCAGAGCTATGAATTGCAATGGAATTAAATGTCATTTAGTTTAATGTGGTCAACCATTAATGTACTTTTAATTTTTTTTTAAATACTCCCTTTGCTCACAACTTTGTCTGCTTGGATCCAGAAATTGTCCCACGGGAACTACTTATTCAATCAAGATAAATAGGAGCCATTGTCTTATTCCAGCCCTAATTTATCTCTTGTCAAAAATCGAATGATATAGTATGTTAATAAATAATAAATAAAATGTGTATGTGGATCATTGTTTCTAAAGAAAAGCTTACATTCCTCCATAGCATCAGATTTGTCTGCAATTATGTAATAATCAATTCCACATCCATATAAAGTGAATTATTATTCTTTTGATTACTCATAGAAGTGACCTGTCGACCACGTGTTGGTGAAACGATCGGTCATTATTGTTAAAGTCTATGATCCATCCAAACGTAGTGGTAAACAAGCTACCGTCATTGATTTCGATAAATTCATTCTACGAAACTGATAAGGTGATATGGAAGACCATATAATTTACTGTATGCCTGTAAAATCATAATTTCAAAGTCGACTTTTGAAACTTCAAACGTCAACATCAGGCGGTCAACAATACATCTTGGTACACGATTTCTAAGTCCCCATCGGTCATCCGTTCTTCGAGCTATGTGGCCTGTATATTACGACTACAGCTTCACAGTCAAGCTAAATCGGTCAATTTAGCTCGTCTAACGACATTACGAGTATAAAGAATTTCTTTTTTATCTGTGACTAAAATATCAATACCATTACTTATGAAACTGTTAGATGCGGCGATCCTGGTCAGACATGTCTCAGACTTTTTAATTTAAATTTTTTGAGATTTAACGTTATTTTATTGTTCTACAATAGAATGTTCTGCTTACAACAGACTACAAAACACACAGAAAATATATATGCTAAACTAAATCTACCGTCACTTGTTTAGACCACCTCACACAGTGCAACGACAAACAGTGCTTTGGTACTTTCTGTCACATAAATCTTTTTTATTGTTAATATTTCACAAATACGAAAGTGAGTTTTTCTGTGTGTTTTTGTATTCGTCTTAAGTAACGGAAAGTCAGAATGACTAAATGTTTTGTATAAAAGTAGTTGAAGGGTCAGTAAAAGATGTAAGCTACTATTTATCACGATGGAAACTACTAGGGATGATTCCTAAAGCCCACGAAGACGAAGTCGCGTACAAACGTTAGTGTTTAAATTAGTAAGAGACAAACACTTCAAGAATATCTTACTGGAAGACATTATCTCAATAATGGGCCGGCCAATAATAAACAATGGCTTCTGACGTCAATTATTAACAATAGCACGTCACATGAAACGTTTAGTAACAAAGCTAAATAGATTGCGCATTAAAAGGAGAACAAATAAAAATATTTTGCAATCCTCACGCACGGACTGTTTTCTTTAAATGGAAACGAAGTTGTAGGAAAATGTGCGTTGTCTTGGTTGGTACAGTCCATTGGAAAAGTTTCTATGTTCGTGTAATGTATGTATGTGTGCGTGTATGTAATTTTTTCACTTCATTTTATTATTATTCTGTTTATTGCTATACGTCAAATAACAACAGGCATGGTCCGCTTACCCAGATTTATAACGTGTAGTTAAAATATCGTGATTTAGCAATAAAATATTTATAAATTAAATATAGTTCAGTTTCAATTTTATTAAACAGGTCAACAATTAATTATGTGTCAGAAATAAAGTTCCTCTCACGCATTGGTAAATAAAAAATAGCCTTTTACGTTCATACCTGAAGATAAGCGAAGGTTTGGTTATAACTAGTCTAACTAACGTAGTCATTGATTGTTGGAACTTAAAGTGCATTTTGTAGACTTGTACCCATTCCATTAATTATGGAGGACATCCCATTGTAGCGCAAAGACGACCGTCGCATACTACATAAATTAAATCTTATGTACTTGAAAATAGCGTACGTGAAAAGTTTAGTCCAAAGAACTTTCCGAGCAGTCTCTCAACACGTGCGCAACTAAAAAGTTTACTCAATTTAGTTTAGTTTCTGCACACGGCTGTACCCGCGACGGCGGCACGAGCCCGCAAAGTGCAAAGTTTGCGCGCACACACGCACATACACTCTGTAAACAAACAACGAAACGTCACAAGTGCGACATGTAGCTCTGTTTATCAATCAAACGCGATGCACGTGGCCGCTGGTATATAAGCGACCAGCACCGGCCCGTAGACACAGTTCGATTTAGTTACTACACTGGCTAATAGCGAAGCAAAGTTACAATCACGAAGCAAACCGAACTTCGGGAACTTCGGAGCCACCAGGAATTTTGGGGCCACTGGGAATTTCAATTTTTATCTAAACACCTTCAGAAAACTTTTTCGTGACTATGGTTAAACTGCCGTTGATTGGTAGCGCTACCCGCTACATTGCCGGAAGAAATGCAGTCCAGACGGTCTACTGGAGGAAGTCTGCTGACAACAAGGGTCTAGTGAAGACTACGAGAATGACTTTCTTCGGGAAGAATGAGAATTCTACAAAGGACGGCGCTGAAATGTTACGAGTCAGATACATGTAGATTCATGTCTAGCTTTACACCCTGAAGTTGCCAGATTCATAACACATTAATCTCCACTATATAGCACTCCTTTGTCTCGGAGACTCAAGCTAAAAACTATCTTTAATATCGAATCGTCTGTAGAAGAATCAGAAGCGTTCACAATTTCAACGAAGTCAAGATTGCTGAAGGAGAAAAAGATTTCTAAATTCAACCTAAAGTCAGTGGCTTGGAACGCACCTGAAGATTTACGACCCCAACCCGTACTTCGAGTATTTTCACCGCAACCCCGGAAATTCCGAATCAAAACTGGAATCCTGGCAATACTGAGTACATCTAACTGTGATAGTGTTAGTTTAGATCTTAGAATAATTGATATATATTTATATGAATTGTAATAAACTTCTATGCGAGTGGCTGGACCACATTTGATACACCAGTGATAAAATGTGTCAAGAGTTCATTATTTTGTAGAAACTGCAGCTGTGTTTATTATTATTGTTTTAAAACAGATAGAACTCGAGACAAAAGTGAATCTAAAAGGAAAAAATAAACAATGGCAAATTGAATTTTTTGAAAATTTTCTTAAACAATTTCTGTCTTAAAACGAACTAATAAATTGTTCTATAATAACTCCTAAACAAAGAACATTAAAGGTATAATTGACCGACTACGGTGAAGGTTTAGGGTCCCGTGCCCAAATGGTGCCCAACGGGACCCTATTACTTAGCTTCCGCTGCCCGTTCATCTGTCACAGTGCTCTAACGCCTGAGAAATAGATTATTAAAATTGTTACTTTACACATTAAAAATAATATTTACATATAGGTGCTAATAGCTCTACAGTAAAGTGGGGATTTTAATGTGATATATTTAAATAATGTTTTAATTTACGAATATTTTTGTTATTTTTTCAATTCAATATGACTTTATTATACACCAATACAAGCTTAAGTTAAAAAAATAAAATAAAATAAAAATGTACAACAGGCGGTCTTATCGACAAAATAAATACACATTCTGTGATAATTTCAACTGTCTACAAATTACGGATCATGAGATACAGCCCACTGAGATACAGACGGACGGTCAGACGGAAAGCGGAGGCTTAGTAAGAGGGTCTCGTTGGGCACCATTGGATACAGAAGCCTAAAAGCTAAAGGGGATCCCTATACAAGATACATGTTTTTCGGCGTTTATACTGAATCTTGTGTTAAATATTTAATTGTACGCTGGTACGGAACCCTTCGTGTGCGAGCCCAGATCGTACTTGGCTGGCTTTTGTTGTTAATTTACTCGTAATGTGAATACTTGTACTTTTTATTTTAATCCTAGTTTTAGAGGACTAAATTATCATTTGCTTTGTGCACGGTGAAGTGGACACAAAAGCAGAACCTACGAGAGACAAAGGCGTGAAATTCTAAACATTTCAAGCGAAAATTCTGATGCGACGGTTACTCATGCTGGGCTCTTCTCCATTCTCAAACGAATTTAAATCAGCTGCACATTTAATCAGTTACTGGTAACGGCAGTTTTTTTGTTCCATACAGTTTTTAGGTAATGGGAAGCCGCTAAAAGACTATCGTGACCAGTTAATTACATAGGAAACGGTTCTGCTTTATATTAGTCAAGCTTCTGCTCGCGGCTTCGCACGCGCGGACTTTAGAATTCATCCCACGGGAAGTACTCGTTCGACCGAGATAAAAGTAGCCTATGTTCTTTCTTGGCCTTTCAACTATCCCTCTACAAAAAATCAAGTCATTCTTATTTTCTGTTAGGTCGTGAATCACGTGAATGTATGAAACAATGACAGATTTTAGGAAATTTATCCCATGTTTTAATAAATATTCTGCTATTCGGGGCGGAGACAAATTCAAAAAATCAAAGGTCATTAAAATTTATCCAGTCCTTCTTGAGTTATAAATAGTGAATGTTAGTGTTTTTCTAACGATATTTAGATTATCCTTTTAGGTTTTAAATAATGTACGTAGTGCAGGCCGGATTTGAAACGTCTCTTTAAATGTGTCTGTTTTGTGTCGTGTCGTATAACTACGGACACAGTGCAATATCGCAATACCGCAAGTTCCAAGTACGTAGCGTTTGGCATCAAGCGAACGCGGTCTAGTGTCAAAGAGCTCTCTTGTGCAATGTGCATTCCAGACCACACGATATTTGCATGCTGTACATAATTAGGTGCCGAGACTAGGGCTGGGAATAGAGATTAGTGGGTGAGTTTCCATGTTTCTACATACTAGCATTGTCACCGTGCCAGAAAATGTGGTTTGTAGTCACATCTCACAAGAGCAATGTGCACAGCATGACGAAGGCATCAGGTATTTGCATGAACTCCGCGCGTTCTGTTAATTTGATACTGCAGGACTAGTGCTAGAAACAAAGAGACAATTGTCTTCAGAATGTCTCTAGATTGTGACATACAACTAACAATAATGTCTCTCAGTCACGATGTACATTACATATACATTTCGTCACAACGCAGTCTGTGGTCACAGCTCATGTGCATTTTGCACAGTAGGTATGCTTACTCGTAATTCTGTACGTTACTATAATTTAGTGACTTAGTAACAAGGTCGCATTGGTAATCCTTTATGTACGGAACCATACGTTATAATTTTGGCCTAAGCACTCCAGAGAAAGATTAAATATCTACAGATATTATAATGAATATTTATTGTCCATGATGACATAATCGTATGTTTTCAAATCTTGTCTCTACGAGTACCTAAAAACAATATCGCGTGACGGAAACTTTTTTGTCGCGTCACAACGCAGTTTGTGTTTAGCGGAATGAATAAAGCATGCGCTGTTTGCATGCAACTCTCGTCACGAAGGTATAGTTTGCCAATGGGAGACTATATGATAAGATACAGATTTAATTCATATTTATTTGTCATGAGTTCATGACGCTTGTCCATACGGACACAGAATTAATTACGACAAAACCTCGTGACATTCATCGGAACATCGTTGTCGCGTCACAACGCGGTTTGTGGTCAGGGCCACAGTGCAATGTGGAAACCATGCGAGCATTGCAAGCTTGGTATGAATAATTAGGTGGTTTTACGCAGTAAATGCTTTGCATGTGATTTTTATTACATGGATTCCTGTTTCAAACATATTACTACTGTAAACTAACTATAGTGATACAGAAAAGCCAAAAGTTGAAAACAGATGATCATCGATCAGATTTTTCGACAAATACGAGTATACAGAACACTGACGGGAGCTACTGCGGATGTTACAACACCACCACTAAGCGTATAGTCTACCAGTAAACACCTTTTAAATTCTGCTCAGGCGTGCAGGTTCCATCAAAGAACTAAATTGACTAACAGCTCATAGCAAGCTGAAGTGGCAGCGTGCGGGCCACATCTGACAAAGGGCCAACAATACCTGGAGTGTACGAGTCCTTGAGAAAAGAACACGTTTAGGAAATCTGAAAGTATATAACTCCCTCTTAAACATATATATTTGTATAGGCGGGAAGGTGACTTACAAAGTGTAGCCTGACGTGAATTAATGAGGGTAGAGGAGTATTTAGTGGAGCACTGCAAGAGAGGCATTTGTCCAGTGCAGTGAAGTGGACTTCCTGATCGTAGTGATGATGAGTGTGCAGGTTTTATCGGGATATCTGCCTTCACTGAAAGGCCGATTTTAAGTGTTTAAGTATAATAACTGGCTAAGTGCGAGTCGGGCTCGCGCACCGAGGGCTCCGTACAGAAAATGGATAGTTAAGGGTATGGATAGATACGGAAAATCATAAATAAAACGCACCGAACAACCCTCTAACGAATGTGATTAATTATCATTTTCGATTTAGTTTTGCTACTCGTCGCTAGATGGCGTTACTAGTAATTTAAAACTCACGTCACAAAAAATGCATTTGTTGTATAGGTTATATACGCAAATCTCTTTGATTTTACTTTGATCTTTAATAAATACTGTTTTTTTAGTATTTGTTGTTATAGCGGCAACAAAAATATATCATTTAAAATTTCAACTGTCTAACTATCACGGTTCATGAGATACAGCCTGGTGACAGAGTGACAGACAGACAGACGGACAGTGAGTCGTAGTAATAGGGTTCTGTTGGTTACCCTTTGGGCTCGGAACCCTAATAGTAAGTAATGAGTTCTGATTAACTAACTAAGTACTAATATACAACTAAAATACAAATGAGCTGCTGGATGCATGTGGCTCAGGACTGGCTCAGGACCGGTCATTGTGGCGTAATATGGGGAAGCTTATGTTCAGCTGTGGATCCTGCTGCTGCTGTGATGATGAGCTACAACTGCTGCCAACTTACTATTCGAACATACCTACTTATAGCTACTTACATTGAACCCTGTCATCATATTCTACGTCACTATATTACGTCATAAATTTATCAAAATCATTATCAGCTGCGTCTACTACAGAATATTAAACATCCCTCGTCCATTATCACCATGCCTACGTGACGGGTTTAATTTAAATACGATGTAGAGATTAATTAATATAAATGTCATGGGTTCATATTGAAAGAATGTGCACTAGAAGTTTGGTCACTGAAAAAGTTTGATTATGGAAACACGCATTTGTATCTGTGGGTTGCATAGATATAATTTATTTTTGATACAATAAGTTTATTACAATATATCAATTTTTTGAAGTGAAAACTTCTTTAGGCTTGTTGAGCACTTTTGGGGTAAAACTAAATAATGAAACTCGCATTATCGTCACCGCACTGTACAAGTTACTTAGTTGTCACTTTTATCGGCAGTCTGAGGCTGTCCCGCATATTTTAATACTTTCTTTTGCCCGTGACTTCATCCTCTTTTTCCAGACCTTCAATTATCCCAATACAAAAAATTCTTGTATTGTGACTCTACATTCCGTCGTGAAGGAAGGACAAACAAATAAAGTCACTTTCGTTTGTAATATGAGTATATGTTTGCCGAATAGACGTGTGACTGTAGTTGAAGTCTTTTTTCCTGTAACAAAAAGCAATTCTTTTTATGTTTAGTTTTCTCAGAAGTTTCATTAAAGTGTAGGTACGAGTATAAAAAATTAATACATCAGACACTTTCAACAGCAAAACTTTGCTTCAGCGTTTCATTCATTTTCACTATATTTACATTTCTTTGACAGAGTTTTTGTTTATAATCTGTTTGAAAATTAATTTGATTTAACAAAGTATGGAATTTAATTAAGCAATTTGTCTCACGCGGTACACAATCAATTTTAAAACAATTAAATTAAAATATGAACAAAATGTATAAACTAATTTTGCGACTATCTCATTCACACGTCAAACCTATTCGTTTCAAGTTATTTACTTTGCATAAATGTGATAAAAATTGGTATTATTAACTAAACATGTTGGTTTCTCACATTTAACCAGAAACTGGCATGAAAAATATGAAAAATTCAATAAAAATATCAGGTCTTACGAAAAACAAACATGTAAATAAAACAAAATTACATCAAGAATGTCAAAACAAAATAACTGAAATATGTATCCAATGTTAAGAAACAATTTTCTATAAGCCATGGTCTTAGTTGTTTTTTACAAGATAATGCAATGGGCAGATCTTTCATGTCACTATTTGTATTGTAGTTAATCTGTCCTCCATCAAATCACTAAACACTACTCTGATCTGTCAACGCCAGTTTAACCCTCAAACCCTAAACTGTCCAATCAACTCGGGACTATGGTGTTAATGCAATTTGATAGGTAATTGGCGTAATTGAATGAACACCGCGAATAGTGTACAATGGGGTAATAATTAATCACTATTTAGGGAGCTTCGGGTGAATTGGACCGAAATCTAATTATTTTTTCCTGAACTATTTCGATAAAGAACTTCATAGTTTAGAAGCCGCAACGGAATCAAAGGGTGTTCTTATCAACATTTTAAAATATTTAATGCTTTCAAAGTAACGGAACCAACTTCAATTGCCCACGGAGATGAAATAACAATAAACAACATTTACCAACAATAGGGTATCCTATTTACGAAGATATGGAGTAATATTAACATACAAACCTCCTCATTTAAATAGGTTATATGTAAATGATAAAGAGTTATTCAATTTTTTTTCTTCAAAAAATTGTACATTACTTTCTGGAACAATCATTTCGTATATTTTTATAATATTTTTTTGAATATTTAGAAAATAAGATTTGTTGGGGTATAGAAACATTTTGTATCTTCACCTTAATAACTGTAAATATTTATATTAGTGTGATTTGCACCAACAAGCTTGTTTCTCACCTTGAACCTCCATTAGTTTATCGGAGGTGAGATATAAAATAATGAATTTCTGTTTGGTGAACTCTAAAACTTCAGAGAGGTTAAACTTGACAAAACTACCACATGACTTCAGTCAACTACGTTCACGTAGTTTGTATGACTAAACAGTTACAGAATGTATGGAGAGGGTAATGATACTTGAAACTCAGTACACGTACAGTTTAGGTATAATTCTATATTTTAACTCAACTCACGAAACGTGTAATCGAAACTATTGGTGCGAGGCGTACAAATAATCTAATGTCGAACTGCTTTGCTAAAAAGATTAGTAAGAGAGACATTTCAAACCGTTCATTTTTACGGTTGGATATTTTTACAGTTGGCCATTTGTACTGTTAGATATAATTATACTCGTAGTTAGACATTTGTGCCGCTGGACATTTTTGCAGTCATTTTTTATCGATTGTACATTTTTCATTTTAGACATAAGTATCTACCATATACAAAAAAAATCTTTTTTGTACTATGCGATGAAAACGTCTGACATTTCATTGATAACATCTATATTTTTGGTTGGTTTGTGAGTATTTACTGTTTTTGCGCAGCGCTCTATACATTAGCAAAACGTGTCTTTTAAAGTGAATGTAAGAGAACTAATAATACTATGACCGACTAAACAACTTTGTAACTGTAAATGAAATTGACAATTAGTTTAGCTTCTAACTGACCTTAATTTTTATTAAGAGTGATAAGGTAGTTCGTTTTCTTAAATGCGGTGAGGATTTCTTTTGACCAAAACAATGCAAAACATACTTTGCGTTGACAAAAGCGGTTTACCTTATCGACAGGATCCAAGGCCATAATCCATTATTAGTTTCAAGACGTTGGCAGCGCGACTCAATCAAGGAACCAATCAAGACGCCAAACTACAGCTAACAAGCTACAGTGGAAGTGTATTAACTGGTTTATACTTGCAATCTGCAGCGTTAAATCATTTCCACCATAACTTGTACTGTACTCTTATCGAAGATACAACAGGATAATATATTGGAGAGTCGAGTGCACTTTCGCAATAAGGTTTGATTAAAGAGTTTATGGGGTGTGAAAACGTATGGTTTGGAAGGACAGGTACTTCCCTTGTTTCTGTATTGTAAGAGCTTTAGGAAAGTTTTGGGGAGGTTTGGATCAATTCTTCCCTATCCGGGGATGAATGAATTTTGGAGAACACCCCGAAATTTTGAGTTAAAAACCAGTATTGTACAGTGTGTATTATTGTAAAAAAGATCATGATTTACGAAAATTCCTTTCATTGCTAACAGGGTTTTTCGCACTGGTCTTTTGCGGAAACAAATTTTCTAAATCGCGTGTGTAAAAGACGACTAACAACACCTTACCGCAGTCACCAACCCTACAGACAAATAACCGAATAAATCGGTTTGTAATCCACATCCGACTACAAATGCCTAAAAAGTATATGCTCAATCAATTTATTTGTATATTTTGGACTCATATTGAGATTATGTATAGTTATTATAAATTGAACCGCTTAAATAGGTCGCTTTTAATTGATTTATTGATAGTAAGTGCACACAATCGATATATAAATACATGATGTATCGATAAAATGTAAACCAACAATAAGTACAACAAGTCCGGTGTGGTTTTTGAAATTTTTGTATAAATGCGGAAAAATGTAGAAAAGAACGAATGACGCTCTATGGCCTCTTAAATAAACGAATAATTTAACAAAACTCTAAAAAAATGGAAATTAAATTACAAAAATTAAATCAATATTTAGCTAATCTAACGGATTTGCTTTGCTATATCAAATTACATACTATTATACTTAATAAATTATAAAACAGTAATACGTCTAATCGCACGCACACAACGCCGTGTCGAAGACTGCCGAACTGAAACGACGTTAGACGATGCACGGCCTTCAAGCCACACCTCCGTGCCCGTCGGAGTGGGGAGCGTGAGGTTTTTTCGTTACGGAATTTCTCGATTCGGTCCCCGCGCTCAAGGCCTACGATAGAAGCTATGCAATAGCTTAAAACCTTTACAATATTTAATAATCGAATATTTTTACAACGATGAAATACATAAAACTCGTTGAAATTTCGTGACAATACAAGTATTTTTCGTAAAGGACGTTTCGTTCTAAGCCTTGGTAACGCCCCGAAATTGTTTTGTTGCCGAGCATCCATTACTGAGATTAACTTGAAAACAATCCTGTGATGTTTCAAGCAAAGGGATGAGAGGCGTTCAGACTTCCTTATTCATCAGCACCTCGTCAAAAATAGCTTTACGAGGTCGTCTCATGTTTTGTATTGTAAATATATCCCATAGAAGTGTTGATGTCCAGGCAATGCACTGATCAGTACAAGGTCTGATTGATTGCAGGGCACTACTTATGGCCTTTATAGGCTATTTACATAATCTAAGTCAACTGTTTTTTGTCTACTGAAAACTCTAACAGCGTTATTGTCACTTTATGTGCCCAAAAAATTTGTGTCATTTGCGATATTTAGGAGTTCTTGCAGTCTGAAAAATTTCCAATCGAAAAACAACTATTCGCCGTGTATAGAATTCCTTGAACATATTCTAGTACTAAATCATCTTTTAATCACATAATCAGTAAATGACAGTACTAAGATAATTATTTTTAAATATATTAATAACACTTCCAAATTTAAATAACTCCAAAACAAGCCACTTACCGTTACTTACTTCACCGTTTTAAAGCGACACTGAGAGAGAAATTTGTTCCGCAATCAGAATTATTAAGCTTGTTGGTAACTTCACTCATTGTATATTCCTGTTTATGCATATAATTGGACTCATCTCGAAGTGTAATAAATCCTTTACGGTTTGTGGGTTCCGGTGGAATTCCTCCGTCTCAGTTATATTGTTAGAATTGCTAATTTTAATCCTCACAGTCCGAATTTGGGTTTTCCCACCGGTGATTTTAAGGAAATTTTCTCTTTCATGCCATCTTTACGCTACTTTATGAATCTCGCGAGTACCATTTTTTTCGCGCTGCGCTCATTATATTCGTAACAATGGAAAATTGGTGGAAATATCAGGAGCGCACAAATAATATTGTTCAATTGTTCACTCTCTTTTTACGGCACGGTGATCCTTCTTCAAAAGGGAAATTGTGTCGGCTCATTTTACTAATTGCATCACTAACTTGAACATGATACTCGCTGGTAATTGGGATGACGATTGAGCTGCTCGTGAAGTGATAAGTTGTAATAACTACGCTTTAAGGACGGGTCTGTGATCTGAAGCTGTGTCTGACACAGAATTAAACTTGCATGCTTATTAAGTAGCTTTTTACGACGGGAATCTATAATTATACTAAATAATTGAATTTTTGAGCTAAATCGTACACTTTTGCTTAACAAACATTTCACATAACTATCATGCGAATGTGTTAATGTTGGTTGGTCAATCTATCACACAGCTTTCTAGCAACGTATTGTGTTTTTGTGAAAGTAGTGTATAGATAGGACTTATAGTTACATCAAATACTTTTTCTAAGTATAGTTTTACCGTGGCATGTCAAGTCGCTGGGTAAAGCTAGTATACCTTATTTTGACAATTCGAGATCGTCACAGCCCTTGTCTATTCACTATTTAGCATGGTCGGTTCTATGTCACTTACTAGTTTAAAATTTTAATTAAGTGTTGTATAGTTTAAGTTAAGGTAAAGCTTTAATAAATTATTGTGCCCTTTATTAATGTGTCCGTGCATATAATTTCCTCGAAAAACATAAATTTATGGCCTTAATTTGCAGTGAGTGCGAGGAGACACTTCTTCGTATAAAGGGAAACAAGGTTGGGGTGGAGCTAGGAAATACTCTAACTTTTCAAAATTAAAATGCCTTTCCTTAGTTGAAGGAAAATAATAACTTTTACCTTTGCATTTTGGTTGAAATTCTGAACTTTTATAGCATGATAAAAAAATGTTTTTAACAACAAAAATATCAACAACAAAAAATTAACACTTACAACAAATATAACAAGATCTTACAAGTAGATATTTTTGTCTTGAATAATTAAAACCAATAAGTGATCCAGAGATTTTAAGTGATGAGGAACTATTGCTCGAGTATTTTATTTTGAAGAATTACATCTCATAGACACGAAATATCAAAGTAAAATAAACATAACAAATGCC
This sequence comes from Carcina quercana, assembly GCA_910589575.2. Lineage (NCBI taxonomy): Eukaryota > Metazoa > Arthropoda > Insecta > Lepidoptera > Depressariidae > Carcina > Carcina quercana. The sequence goes on along the minus strand of OU342437.1, from coordinate 12,795,758 downwards.
AATAACAATTCTTCTCCAATTTATCACATGAACCCTAAAATACTCCCATACCGTGGAGGGATCAACAACATTCTGATCTTAACATTTAACACAATTTAAAACTCTCAAATGTACGTTTCTCCACAAAGTAATATATAATTTATTAAAGTAATATAATAACAAAGTTGCGTCAGTCGTCGAGAAGCAACTGTTGCGTACTTGGAACCAACTTGGATCTGAGTTCAGTTCAGTAGACGTGTCTACCTAATCTTAAATGTTTGCAGATTGTTCAGGTATTTTATTATTACAAGTTGCATATGAATTTCGCATAATTTGATTTGAATTTCGGAATTTTAGGCTTCGCCAGTGACTTGTTAAAGAATGGTTATGGAATGACAGTTTCGCAATGGACAGCTTTCCAAGCATGGTACAACAAAAGTGAAATAGAAGTGTTTGACCCAGTTTTCTTGTTTAAATGTCATTTTATGGTTGGGCTCATCTTCATTCCGTTTAAAGCCCTCTCTTTTCCACAGCTAAAAAATAATAATTATTGTATTTATACCTTGTTGTACTATTGCATACATTCTTACTGTATCACGCGTTTCAAATATCAACAAAAACATGTATTTATGAAAAACATTGATGGCGCACTGTTTTTCGCGACTTATCTGCTCATAATATCGTAAAATAGTATCAAAAATATCGTCCTGGTAAATACATGTTATTCAGCGAAACCAATGCAAGGATGAATCTTGGACATCACTCACCGCTAAGCAGACTTATGCGTCAGTATAATCAATTAACCCAAAATATAGATATTGATATTTTCTATAACAGTAAATTTACATCCAAAAACTAAATTTCTCTGTAAACTATAAATATTCTATTATTATTTTTTGTATTTTGCTATCGTTATTGTAACTTCATAACGTTCTTATTAGCATGTCGTTGTTACCTGTAAGTAGGATAGCATTTAGCTATACTAATTAATATTTGTAAGTTTCTTAATACTTAAATGTTAATATACATCCTGTAGGTGACCTTGATAAATAAAATAAATATGGCAGTGTCAAAAAGTGGTCAGGCTGATAACGCAAGCAAATATTAGTGACGTATTTTTTCTTACGTGACCGTAGGAAATATTATATATATATCTCTCTAACATGACATTATGAAAATAGCATATGCTGGTTAATAAATAATAAATGCTAGATTCGCTATTCCAAAGCGTTCATATATTTAGAAAGTCTGTGGACACCGCCATCTATGTGATTTTTGCTGAACCAGGCCTGGAAAGTTGTCAATTGTCTTTCAATTCACCTGATGGTAAGTAAAGCTGCAAAAGTTTTTGTTATGTCTATGTCAAGTTTGCAGTGTTTAGTTTAGGGTCCTAATATCCATTAGTTCAATTCATGAGGAAACTTTGATCCACACAGTTTATTATTTCTTCCTTTGCGTCGTAACGGAAATTAATAATGACTAGATATTTGTGTATATAGATTTTATCATTATTCCGACTTGAAGTAGCTCCCGTAGCATAATTTCGAAGTCCTAGCTTCATTTTACTAATTTAAATCGGGCATATCCCTAAGTTTGACACTTATTACTTTTTAGATTAAGAGGCTATGTTGGTAAGACCACGTGGTCGGTTTCAATAAAATTTCGATTAAATTGTTTTGTAGCTGTCCCTCTCCGAGCCCTATCCTACTCGAGCGCGTACGGTGAGACAGCATACATTATGCGATGTTATCCACCTGTTATTTGGATGTTTCGTAGTCCAGGGATCATTTGAAGGATACAGTATATTATGTAACCATTTTTTTAATACAGTATACTAATGAAATTTCAGATGTCGGTGGTTTTTCCAAATTGTTCTAAATTGATTAATACTCTTGTAAATCAGGTTCAAAGTTGGGGCTTTTTATTACCGAAAAATACAATACTTTGACGCCCTGTAACTCTGGAAGTATATATTTAAACGAAAAACTGACTCACCACCGACACAGATATTTGTTTCTAGATTGTGTCTTGAAAATTTCATAGATTTTCATAGCTTAATACTCAAAATATGACTGGACTACGTGTGTATGGGCGCTTTGACAACAGCATAGCCTCTTAAGAATACGTTGCGTGTCCTATCAAAAATAGTTCTATTTTTTCACCTATAAAATTACTGAATCCTGGATCAATCTAATCAGTTTAACAAGTTTAATCTAAACTACTAGACAACGGATATCACACTGTTGGCGATGAAAAACAAAAACAAAAACGCTTTCGTAAAACTTGTATGTTTCTTTTATCTATTTGTGAATTCCTCCACCACCAAAAAAATACTCGCAGTAGCACGTGTAGCCTCACAGGAAATAGAACTAAGTAGGAAGCAGGCAATGTATACCTACGTGACTCCTAGATTTTATGTGACTCTATCATATCGCAATTTATGAGCTCCTCTTATGGAACCACAGCGCAGATAATATCTAAATAGCAAATGCGAGTGAAATAAAGCAAATACTATGCTATGCTGTAGAAATGACACAATCAGGCCTACTCTCCTACAAAGAATGTATAATAAGTTAACAAAATAAGCCGATAATTATATCATATACTGATGCGAAATAAAACTATTTTTGTTGATCATTCTTTCCAATCAGAACGAGGGTCGAAATGACTAATTATTTTAAAATAAAAGGACATAGGCTGCTTGGCTCAAAACGCTTATAAATTAGAGTTGGATACACAGATTTAATTTTATAGCTATATTTTGTGATACAGCTCCAAATTGTCAAAGTTTAAAGTCTAGTCTCATGCCAAAGCTTAGGGCTAAATGAAACGGGACAGCCTGATTTAAACTTTTGCGAACATGTCAAAATGAAGTATTAGAATTGCTTATGTTGCCAATTACCAGGCCGTTCCCCTACTAGATGAACTGACTACATAGTAAGGTCGTGCGGAGCGACTGGATGCAAGCGGCTCGGGACCGCACTATGTGGCATACCATATACCCAGCAGTATAGTTTAACTGACTGATTATGAAAATATTATCAATTACCATCGTTGTTATCTGATTCATTTGCTTGTTCGACGTTAGGAGGCATAATTTACGGGAATTTAATCTACAAATAAAGTGAGTTCTATGCTGCACTGCAGCAGAGAAACGAATGACAAATAAACAATAATAGATATTTTTAACCGAGTTCAAAAAAGGAGGAGGCTATCTATTCGACGAATATGTTTTTTATATGTTTGTTACCTCAGAACTTTTGACTGGATGAACCGATTTGGATGATTCTTTTTTTATTTCAAAGGTGGTGCATCCCGTGTGGTCCCATTTTTGGCCCAGTTCTGACAAGGAATCCATGAGAAAACGATATAAATCTTAAATTTGCCACAGTAAAAGAATACTTTTAGGGTCAATTGAAGTCGGTGTCCAGTTCTTTTTGAACGCATTTACTTGTTATGAAGCAGGTCATTAAAAAAAATTGAAATGGGTATACATTTGGCCCTCATTTCACCTGATGGTAAGTGACGGTAAGGCCATTAGCTGGATAGTATGCTTACCCAGAAGCCTCAACGTAATGAGGCGCTGGCTGGCATACCGGAGCACAACACTGGTGGTAGCTAGCCAGGCAGACATGCAAAATGCCCTACCACCAATCAGAGTGCCAATAGTTACCCTAGCCAAGAATAAAACCCGGGACCTCCTAGTCACTAGGCCATTGGGGACTCTTATATGAAATCAAATTTATTTTCCTAACAGAACAATTCACATGACACTCAATTTAATATCTTTTTCAGAAAGCAAACATTCATCCAGTTTTCCCGGAGCGCAGTTCTATAATCTCAAAGTTTTCCACACTGATGCCGAGACGAACGGTATAAATCAATTCGTAATCTAAACACTTTTAGCTTCAAGTAAATCAAGTGAAAATATCTCTTTGATGGAATTGCGAACACAGATTTATATTTCTCACAATTCCACGTCGGCTTGTGTTTATTTTGCGACAGCCGCTCGTCTTTTTAATTTAGTCTTTTTACGTCCTTGAGTGTATGTTTTCAACCGACTTCAAAAAGTAGGAGGTTCTCAATTCGACTGTTTTTAATGTACTTATGTTACGCGATAACTCCGCCAATTATGAATCGATTGTGATGATTATTTTTATGTTTAGTAAAGAATACTTTATAGGTGGTATTATATTATTAATAATAAACCATATTAATTTTAAGGAAATTAATTTAGCACTTTTTGAGAAAATCAACAAAAACCATATTCTACCTCTAAGGGTGAACATCTTAGGGGATAAATGCTGTAGACTTTTAGGTCAGTTGAAGTCGGTTCAAAATTATTTTTGAACGCGTTAATTGTTATTTTGCCTTTTTACCTATTCACTAAACCTCTTTGGCCAAAAATACGGAGGTCTCGGGTTCTATTCCTAATAGGGGTACCTACTGCGTAATTTCTATGCCAGCGGGGCTAGCTACCACCAGGTTACCTAAGTCTGCCGCCACATGGAAGTGTTAATAACATTATTGTTGTTTGGTGTCAGCCAGAGCTTAATTGCTTCGAGGCTACGCCTTTTTAACCCCGTTAAGAGGCTATGTTGGTAAGACCACGTGGTCGGTTTCAATGTTAAATTGTTTTGTAGCTGTCCCTCTCCGAGCCCTATCCTAACCGAGCGCGTACGGTGAGACAGCATACATTACGCGATGTTATCCACCCGTTATTTGGATGTTTCGTAGTCCAGGGATCATTTGAAGGATACAGTATATTATGTAACCATTTTTTAATACAGTATACTAATGAAATTTCAGATGTCGGTGGTTTTTCCAAATTGTTCTAAATTGATTCATACTCTTGTAAATCAGGTTCAAAGTTGGGGCTTTTTACTACCGAAAAATACAACACTTTGACGCCCTGTAACTCTGGAAGTATATATTTATTTAAACGAAAATCTGACTCACCACCGACACAGATATTTGTTTCTAGATTGTGTCTTGAAAATTTCATAGATTTTCATAGCTTAATACTCAAAATATGACTGGACTACGTTTGTATGGGCGCTTTGACAACAGCATAGCCTCTTAAGCATGATCACAACATGACAGCTCACCACATGCTGCACTAGTCTTAGATATATATAAATATAAAACAAAGTCGGGTTTGTTCGAACACTTATAACTTGAGAACGGCAGGACCGATTTTCATGGTTTTTGATTTGTTGTAATTGTCTTCGTCCCGAATAGAAAACTATTCGTCCAGAAAAGTTATTTAAACATGACAAATCCTTTTTTTTCCTCCAAAATTTTCATACATTCCCGACCTAATAGAAAGTTTTGAATGACTTGATTATTTGTAGAGGGATAGTGGAAAGTCCAAGGAAGGATATAGGCTACATTGCATCCCGGTCGAACGAGCAGTTTCCACGGATAACATTATAAAGTCCACGCGGGCGAAGCTGCGGGCAGAAGCTAGTAAGGTATAAAACTCACTGAATCAACAACTTCTAAATTCAGATCAGGTATTCAAACAATACGCTTTATGGTTCACAATCTGAATGCAATACCATTTTACTATCTTCTCAGAGGTCGTGCTCTCTTATATTACTGTGAGAAACTGCATTTTACCCATAATGTTTCTTGAAATTTAATCTTCCCGAGCCAAAAGTCACGTAACTTGATAAAACACTGAATCGCTTGCAATATTAAAGCTTGGATTTGCTCAGAGATGTTTTACAATGACTGCCGCTGTAGGTTGAACTTGTATTAAATTAATGTTATTCTTTTATTTCAGAATGTATTGATGTTAGGTTAGAGATATCTTATTATTGCATATGGACCTGGTCCTCGAATAGAGTGTAAATTGTTTTGCAGAGAAAAAGTAGCTAGTTGTGTGGTAAAACGATGCAGTAGTTAGGACTGGAAAAACATGGAATTTCCCGTTAAGAGGCTATGCTGGTGTCAAAGCGCCCATACAAACGTAGTCCAGTCATATTTTGAGTATTAAGCTATGAAAATCTATGAAATTTTCAAGGCGCAATCTAGAAACAAATATCTGTGTCGGTGGTGAGTCAGATTTTCGTTTAAATATATACTTCCAGAGTTACAGGGCGTCAAAGTATTGTACTTTGAACCTGATTTACAAGAGTATGAATCGATTTAGAACAATTTGGAAAAACCACCGACATCTGAAATTTCATTAGTATACTGTATTTAAAAAATCGTTACATAATATACTGTATCCTTCAAATGATCCCTGGACTACGAAACATCCAAATAACGGGTGGATAACTTCGCGTAGTGTATGTTGTCTCACCGTACGCGCTCGGGTAGAATAGGGCTCGGATAAGGACAGCTACAAAACAATGCAACCTTGAACGCGGCCACGTGCTCTAAACAGACAATCCTCTTAAAAACTAACCTATTTAAGCAGACGGAGCTAATTTTTAAGTACGTCTAGTACTCGAGATGTTTTCTAGGCAAATGGCCGTATTCTTTAAATCAAAATAACCAAAACAATATCTCGTCGAAATATACTTTTGACATAATTTTAAACTTTACTTACTTAGTAACTTCTCCATTTCTTAAAAATTACTGTCGTCCATATGTAAAATATTGACTTTTTATTTCGTACTTACGTAATTACTTACGCAGAAATAAAACTTTTTTTAGAAAAACAAGGTTATTTCTGCTTGAAATGACGTAACATGTTCAGAAATGGACGTTTCCCAGGACTGATAGGTTATGTTAAACAGTATATATATATTTTTTTTAAATTTGAACTTATTAAAATATCAAAATGTTGTTTTAAGTATTTGGTGTATAAATTTAAAGTTAGTTTATTATTTTACCTTATTCACTATGAGTATGAGTGAATAAGGTTTAATTTAACTCAACTGGTCTGGTTCATGCTATTTCTTATAGAATCGTGGTCTAACTGGCTTCGAAGTTGGACTCACATTTGTTCCTTGCTTGTCGCTAGTGCAGATGTGAATTTTCGTCATAGTGTTCTTTAGCCTAACAAAACTCCATGAAATTTGATTAAAAACAACAACAACAATGTAGATTTGAACCAAACAATACAATATCAGTAGAATATGCTTACGAAACTAAACAACTCGTGTTAGAACAAGTTATGACAACTTTTGGCAATACACAAATCAAATTCGGCTCTGGAGCTGGCCAGCTGACACTGGAGAAACTTTTAGGTTTAGTGTTAGACACTTCAATGATACAGGCTGTGGCAAATGTATCTTAAATTGATCTACCTAGATTCTCCTAGACTACATCGTTGGGATGATGTTTTGCAGGTCCTGGGTACGATTTATGGTGAGGTGTACGTATTTATAAAAGTCTGTATGGAATTAAAGTGTTTTTGTCAAGTGTTTACTGCACTCCTTTACTGCACTTCATCCTCCCTCTCAACAAGCTTTAATGAGCAGTCGTGACCCGCTTGCATTCATATTTTTTCTTTTCGAATTGACTTCTTAATCAACAGCCTATATATATGTTTACAAACGTTGTATTTATAGAATCATGTTTTGTGAGTTGTTTTTAGTAAACTTGTTATTGGCCTTCAATGTCACCGGTAAGTCACGATAAGGTCGAAGCACCTAAGACAGCTTAGTCAAAAACCTTAAATAAAAAACATTTTCACGCATTAATTTTCTGCACTCTTCTTTGATTTCTTTCTCGTCTGGTCGATTTTCCATATCATCAACAGCCTATATATGTCCCCACTGCAGGGGCTCAGGCTTACTTTCCTACAGAGAGAGTAAGGACCATAGTCCACCACCACAGGGCCCAATGCGGATTGGTAGACTTCACACACACCTTTTGATTTTTTTTCAGGAGTGCAGGTCAACGGCCGTCGTTGATGGCGATGTTTTCCTTCACTGAAGAGCCAATGGTAATGATCTGTATCATTCGTAAATAAAATACATTTAGTCTTAAGTCAAACGCAATGTTTATTGTTCATGACTAAATAAACTGAAACTAAGACGTCGATGTGGCGTTCCATAAAGGAGGCCTATGTGGACGTTTCCTGGATGATGATGATGACATAATTTGGAACTCATTGTCACGAGTCAGGATCGAATCGATACCTCGATTGACTTGCTGCTTTTGAATTACAGCTCCACTCGAACACTTTTGCGAAGAAGCTCAGAAAGTTATGATTTTACTAGAAACTATGCTAAGGAAGCTCACCAGATCGCGAAGGTCTCGGTGAGAGGATCGAAGAGAAACGGCCTGGAGCGTCTCGATAAAGGCAGTAGACGCTAAAATTATTACTAGGGACGCTGTGTTTTTGTCGTCTTCTACCGTAGAGGGGGTGTCATTGTGGAGTGTGGTTTTGAGCATGGATCAGTTGTGCTCCCGCGGTATGTACTCGCCTGGTATGTACCGTATATCCCAGTTTGTGATCTTACTTGAGAACTTTTACACCACAACGCCTATCCATTCTTCGAGCAATGGTCTACTTATTGCCAATTTAGCTTATTGAATCGTTGAGCTATACCAGTGAATTTTGACCGTTCATGCATTTACTGAGCCCAGATTTTATACCCAAAAAATAGATTGCTCCATAGTTTGCTGTGTAATAGTAAACGTTCATCAATCGACCTCATCGCACTTTACAAACATAGGAAATAAATAAAAAGCGACTTGAGACTTAGGGGTGAGCTGAGTACGAGCATGCTTCCTTTGTTTAATGTACATCTCGACCCACTTAGCATCATATGAGATGAAAGTGAAGTGGGGTGGTACGTAAATTTTTTCGACGGACATTTAGCCTCTCTTCTACGTTGTCAAAGGAAAGATTCTTCACGGTTAGGATAGCTTATTTCTCATGATTTCACAGCTAAACAAATGTCAATTGATTTTTTTAAAATACGATGCTATTAGACATAAATACCAATTTGAATTTTGAACGAATGACGAAATGTCTAAACAGGTTTTATGAAGAAGTCAAAATATATATGAATTGCCTTGGAAAGGTTTTGAGAGTGGCGGAAATGGCATTGATCAGTTTAGACTGCCAATAAATTGATTTTATATTTGTAATTACAAATCGCTTGAACAGCCTATATACGTTCCCACTGCAGGGGCGCAGGTCTACTCTCCTACAGATAGTGTATGTACCGTAGTCCACCACGCGGGCCCAGTGCGGATTGGTGGATTTCACACACACCTTTGAATTTATTCTCAGGAGTGTGGAGGTTTCCTCACGATGTTTTCCTTCACCTTTAAGCAATCGGATAATGTACTTGAATTGAAAAACCACTCATATAGATACACGGCTGGATTCGAACCTGGAACCCTCAGACTGAGAATCCGCGCCTTATCCACTGCGCCACCGACGCTTTTAGGCTTTTTAATTACAAATCTAGTTGAATAAAATTAGAACTGATATAATAAGACAACAGATTAATCATGAGAGTACACTTGAGTAAATATGTATCCACTTTTGAACAATTTCACATTCACCTTTAATTGACATTTCCCTCAACACACTGCATAGGAACAAGCAAGAGTGAATATGACATGGTACAAAAGTGGATACATATTCTAGTACTCGGGTGTACAACGGAAGCACGAATATTAAGGACTCATACTCAGAAGCAACAATAATAAAAAGCATCGCGCAGTTTTAGTCTCATCCACAGGCATATAAACTTTATCTGCCTGAGGAAGGCCGATGAAATAATGGGTGGGAAAGTTTTCTAATTCGGTATAGTCAGCTCAGCAGGTGGCCGGCGGTATTAAATAACCAACTTTGTTGTACGGCATTATGATTTTCTTGTTTATGGTAGTTTCAGCGCCATTGTTATCTATGATACTTTATTTTGAGACGTGACAAAAAGTGTAATTTCGCATGCACGGGGAAGAGAAGGGAATACACTCGTTAATTTGATTTCCTTTTGTGGGTTTAGCTAAAAACACCAGGATGCTACAAAATGTTTTTAACGAAATAAAATGGAGAATCATAGTTCGACACCAGGGGGTGCATTCACTAAATACAAACATCCTTTCATCCTCACGCAAATATGTATTTGCTAACGATTTGCTATTCGATATTGATCCTTGATGTAACTGCGTAACTCGCCGCGTTGGAATTTTCATGAGAATCCATATATTTGATTTGCGTTTGATATATTTGTGGTGTGGTCTCAGTTCATCACATTAGTCAATTTTGAGCAATGCTAGGAAATTCTCTACGTGATAAGATCCGGAATGAGAAAATCTGCAGACGAACTAAGGTCACCGACATACATAGCTCAGTCAGCTCATACGCCAGTGAGCTGAAGTGACAATGGGCAGGCCACTCGCTCATAGAACGGAAAATCGATGTACGGGGAACGTATACCGAGCCGTCACCCTACTAGATGGACGGACGACCTAGTTAAGGTCGCGGGTAGTCGCTGGATGCAAATGGCTCAAGACTGGTTAATGTGGCGTATCATGAAGGAAGCATATGTCCAGCAGTGGACGTTTCCTGACTTATGATGATGACATCTAAAATGACACGAAAAATATTGTAAGTTTATTTGAGATCACCGTCAAATAAATTAAAACTATTTAAATTTAATCCTAACTCTTTTTAGAAACATTACAGACTAAAAGCTTTTTCGATTTGCTCCCGAGTCGACGTATTTAAACGAGAGGATTGAGTTAGGTGGACCCTGTTCTCGATGCGTTCTCGATATATCGTAAAGTTCATTTCGGATCAACAAATACAGTGTACGGACTACATTTTTATTGAATTTCTGAAAGTGAATTAGTTGTGAATACCGTTCTCAAAATACCAAAACAAGGCGTCTGTGATTTATCACTGGCTGCTTGCATGATTTGAGCAGTGATGTTTCTCCCACTGATCAGCACCTCTACCATGAGGGGCATCCGCCAGGGGCACTGTATAAGTGCACATACAAAGAATTCACTACAGACGCTAGGAAGTACATAAAATACAGTTTGTAGTAATTCATGGTAGAGGTAAATCACGTTCGCTTAGACAAGTGATAAATAATACACATTATTGAATTTAGGCAGCAAAAATAATTTAATCGATCGCATAATGGGTATCCAAGACGGAACACACAAAACATTTTATATGAAAGCAGCATTCACCACAAAGTATCAAAGTACGATGCCGTGATATAAAATGCCAATCTCATTAGAGGTTGTACACCGCAGCGGCCTCTTTTGAATTTGAAATCGACATCCTTTGATTCGAGGCGGCGCGGCGTGTGTCTGGCGGCATATTTCAAAGGCAACACTACCGCTGAATCGCGCGTTCTTGTTATAATTCAGTTATAATAAATCACGTAGTAACAATCGGCAAATTAATCGGTCTAGATTTATTTATAATTCTTCATTTCTGTGACATGGAACGAACGAGACCGTCCTATTATACCTAATGAAGAACAAACGTCATTATTCATTCAATACTACCAAGTACCACATTTCACAAACATCGACGCTTTGTGGAAAAGCTGAACTGATTCAATTGAATATGATGTATCGCGCACTTTGCTACGAATTCTCACTGCGTCGATCAAAAAGGCATATTCGACTATTCCTTTGCAAAGGGACGGACCCTTCGATAAATAAACATCATCCATGAACTATCAAAGCAACATTTGTATGGGGTTGCCCTCGGAGACTGGGCATTTTTTCGGATATGAATGCTACCGGCCTCTGGTGACGTCATTCAGTTGATATATCGTGTAGACAGACAAATCCCGAAACAAAAGAAAAGGGACAGTCGCTGAAACAAAACAAAAGTGTTGGTTTTTTTTAGGAGCGCTTCAAATGTATGCTAAACCTGTGTTTGTATTGTATTGTTGGCAGGAGGTTCCCCATGTTTGTCTGGGTCATATTTACACGTTGAAAAACAGTAACAAAGCTAACGCGCGATCAAAAGTTGGCAACGTGCCTTTTGTGTGAAATAAAAGACAATAGTTTGAAAAAACAATAATGAAACGACAACATGTTTGTATGTTGTGATACATGTTTGTTCTTAGTGTTCGTAAACTTTTAATATTTATTTTAAAAATTGATGTTTAAAATATTTTGATGACTTTACGTGGCTTCAGTCAAATAATATAATAAGGAATAATGTGACATGGTAATTGTTCGTAGATAAAAAGCCAAATAAAGGTATCAAATTAACGAAATATTTACCATTTTCCTTTTGTTATAATGTACTCTTTGTCCAATAATGTTGTAAGGTAAACGGTACATTTTTCTAGGATGGATGACCTCTATCTAAGTGGCGCCAACTAGTTGCGAAATTTTTCGTGAACACTCCTCATTGTGTGTAAAAGTTTAGAATGCTGTACCTGTTGAAATAAAATAAGTATTTAAGTGATTATTTAAAAATAAACTATTCATATAGCTTCGGGAAATAAATTACTATATTAGAAACTTTTTAAATGTATAACATTGATATTTTATTTAATAGATTTTGATAGACTTATAAAGTATTAGTATTATTTAGTACGTTTTGTTTCAAATTTAATTAAAAAATTAATAATATACGTGTGTAAAAATTTGCATGCCATTATGGTGAAATATGAGACCTTAATATATTATTTTAACACCACCATAGTACCATATTTCAAGCAAATAAAGGATCCATTTCATTTACAATGAAAAGGTGCTCGCAGAGTGTGAAGGAAATAGTGTTAAAACTGAAGAACCTTATTCATCGCTATCAAGCAACTGGCAACGTATCATTACCACTTGTATTCTCGCCTGTACATAAATTTGACGTGTGACGTGGGTTCACTGCCGTAGATTAGGACTCAGCTACAACATTTACATGGAAAATGAAGGTCTCAGTTGTATGATGAGCAAAGTTAAAAAGGATATGAGAGGTAGACCCCCAGGCAGGCTGCCAAACTTTTAAAATCAGTGGCTCTTTTTGTTGAAAAGGTTACGGGTTACGGTCAATCAAAGAGATTGTAATACAGTATCTTTTTTTTTTTCATATCATAACTTATCTCGAAAATTAAACATGGTACCTACATTAGAATAAGTGCTGTGTTGAATATGTCGCAGATTAAATTAAGTCAAGTTTTAGGATTACTATTTTGTTAGGTAAAAGAGTGTGTCTGTGTGTGCTGGTCATAGGGAAGGGTGGAGGATTTTGTAAATTATATATTTTGTAGGAGATTAGGACAGTTGATACTGCATTTTAGTATTGTAAGCAAAAATACCTCTAAGTCCTTCTTTTGTTCAGGGATAGGATTATAATAATTTGTTAATTCAACGGAGTTGTCATGAAATTTTCCTGTTCTGTATCTGAGTGCCTTTGGGAATTTGTTTTGAGCCCTCTCCATTCGATCTTTGTTGTGTTGTGAATGCTGTAACTAGAACGCTTGGATATAATTGAAATGAAAAACTCTAACTTTTCAGAAAGGTCCTTTTGTGTAAATGTAAAACTCCTTCACAGTAATAGCGATGGGCTCATTTTTGGTCACAATTGTCACAAAACTTGACAAACTACCAAGCTCAGTAGTGGTTAACAATCTCATTAATGTTGTCGAGGTTCATAGACAAAAGATCAAACTAAGCCGGTGCCATTCAGCTCGTAGAAAAGTCAAATCCATACTTTTCAAACGAATTTGACATTTTAAAGAGCTTACTTGGCGTAATCATGACAACTTTAAAGCCTCAGCCTTAAAGTTTAGCATAGTAATGCTTAAGCTATCTGAGCACAGCACCTAAGTGTGACTAACTCGTCTATATGGCTTATAGCATAGATATAAGGTGGAGCAACTTTACATTTTAAATATTAAATATAAACCTTCTACAATATTCTCTTGTCCTGGTACTTTACGGAAAAGTTGTACTGAAGGGACTAAAGTGTAAAAAACCTAAAAATATATTATTGAAATGTTACAGTACAACGTGTATAAATTTTTCCCGTCTTACTGCTAGAACGTTTGGTAGTACAACAGGGAAACAAAAGTTATTTTGCGTCTCGTTCCTTGAAACTCTCGCTACACTCATGATTCTATTTTTTCCAAGAATAATTCGCTAGCTCGGGTTTCAATATGAGAATTCGCGCCAAACAACAACTTTGCAGCCTTGCATATCAAATAACTACTCATCCATTAAACAGACGGGTGAAGTTCGTTCTCAATCGGCACTAAACCATTAGTGAAGCATCAACAAAACAATTTCAATACACGTTTTAATCATTCGCTATTACCAACCTCAAAGACATTGTAATCAAATATTTGACCTACTCAAGATCAATATTGGTGCAATCGTTAACAATTCATTCGGAATGGAAATTCAATCAAGTTAAATTCAATTGGCTTGGGACCGAACTGTTTGCCCGAGCGACCGTTTTTTGCCGGTTCGGGATACCAATTTTCAAATGGAAAGCGATTAGCCTTGTTGCTTAAGTCCATATAACATTATTAGCTTTGTGATTCCGGCTCATAAATAATGGAATCAGGAACGTTAAGTTTATCTTATCCACTAAGGACTTGTTCTGGGATTTATTTCTTTAACAGTACGAGTAAGAGTAGATACTATTGAAGAGTTTTGTTTGCTTAAATAAAAACACGCTGGTAACACTTGTGACGGGCTGGCAATTTTGTGAATAAGATGGCAATGAGGTGAACTCATGCCCACTGGATTGTAAATCAAATGGCAGGGGCCATGTTGGTTAGACCACGTGGCCGCGTTCAAATTTGGATTGTTTTATAGCTGTCCCTATCCGAGCCCTATCCTACCCGAGCTGGTACGGTGAGACAGCTTACACTACGCGAAGTTATCCATCCGTTATTTGGATGTTTCGTAGTCCAGGGATCATTTGAAGGATACAGTATATTATGTAACCATTTTTTTAATACAGTATACTAATGAAATTTCAGATGTCGGTGGTTTTTCCAAATTGTTCTAAATCGATTCATACTCTTGTATATCAGGTTTAAAGTTGGGGCTTTTTATTACCGTAAAATACAATACTTTGACGCCCTGTAACTCTGGAAGTATATATTTAAACGAAAATCTGACTCACCCCCGACACAGATATTTGTTTCTAGATTGTGTTTTGAAAATTTCATAGATTTTCATAGCTTAATACTCAAAATATGACTGAACTACGTTTGTATGGGCGCTTTGACACCAGCATACCCTCTTAACGATTATCAACCGTTGGCGCCTGTCGCGTTGTTCTTTACTAGCCATCCCGGTTCAACATTTTTTAAAACTTGTTAACTACGAGTATTGTCGCTGGTTTTGTGTCGTTTGCGGAGGGCCCTTAAAATTGTGATACAGCAGGCACAGGAAATGCGAGAACAAACTTAAAGTAGAAATACTTGAACTCGTAACATCTGGTTGGGAACTTGCTCCCTTCCTATGTATTATGTAGCTAAGTTGTTACCAAGAACGTAATGTTTGGATCTGTATCTCTTTAAACATGTAGCATGTTGACCCTGTTTAAGTTTGTTCGCTGCTGTTACACTCCATGAGCAATAACATGAGATTCAGAGTTCAGACAAAATAACTTTGTATGTTTGATGTTTGTGATTTTTACAATTTACTCGAACTAGCTTCCTGAACATTGAGAATGTCTTGGTTATGAGATTTATGGCGTGGAGAGAATGAATTTCTTTTTTAACCGATTTCAAAAAAGGAGGAGGTTCTCAATTCGACGAGTATGTTTTTTTAATTGAAAGGTGGTGCTTCCCGTGTGGTCCAATTTTAATTTGGTCTAGTTCTGACAACGGCAACATGAGAAAACGATATAAATCTTAAACTTGCCTTAGTAAAAGTAGACTTTTAGGGCAATTGAAGTCGGTTTCCAGTTCTTTTTGAACACATATAATAATAACAATAATAAATTTATTAAAATGGCATAAAAAACCCAAAAATTATAAAACGATACAAATAATAAAATAAAACTAAATATTACAATATTACAACTAGAAAAAAAGAAGAAAAAAAACTAGTCTAGTCTATAGGTCTATAGCTCGGTCATATACGTGTAGATTTTTTAAGAGGCTTGAACATGGTTTATGTTATATGGATTTAAAATCATATTATTGGTACTATTTGAAAAATTGCTCCGTGTAATGATGTTTTAATTCAATACAACTTTATTGTACACCAATACAAACTTAAGTTAAAAAAAATGTACAACAGGCGGTCTTATCGCTGACAGCGATCTCTACCAGACAACCTAGTTTCATGCATTAATCAGAAAATTAACAAAGTTGCTTAGTTTGAACATACATGTTTTTTTTATTTATCACTTTATTTCAGGCACTAGACCCATACAAGCTTTACAAGTAGTACTTATTTAATATATATATAATTAATTAACTTTCTATTACATTTGGTTTTAACATTCAATCGCCAAGTAACAAACGAACAAACTGAAGACATGATTATTAATGGCGCAACAGTAGCTTTAATAGTGACAGTTTTGAATCCAGTAAGTTTAAAACCGTTTTAAAATAATAATTATAATAAATAATCACAACTTTCAAATTTAGAAAAGTTCAAAACAAATTATTGCGTATTAATGTGTACTATTGTTATTATTAATTTGAGACCAAAAGATCCACATCAGTATAATGTTAGACTTATGACTGAAGGCGTAGTACTCGAAGCTCAGTTGGGTAGAGCGCCAGTCCTTGAACAATCGAGGTCTGGGTCCGATCCTGGCTAGCACCAATGAGTTGCAATTTGTTATTTGAAATTTATGTACGAATGATAAAAATCATTAGCACTGGCTTTTCGGTGAGAGAAAAACATCGTGAGGAAACCTGCACACTCCTGAGAAGAAATTCCAAAGGGGTGTGTGAAGTCTACCAATCCGCACTGGGACCGCCTGGTGGACTATGGCCCATACACTCTCTCACAACCGTTCACCTATCTGTCCTATCATAAGTAGCGTACAGTTTTTCCATGATATCTTGACCAAGGCTTCGCTTATACTCGTATATAACACTCTCTAATTAGTCAAATGTATTCACTGGTAAATCCCTCTCACGCAGCCAACTAGGGCCTGGCTGACATCATCAAATTGTAAAACGTATGTTAATTTGTGACCACCTCACTCACGTTTTTAACTCCTTAACGTTTTAATAAACGCGCAGATCGTAAAAAGGGGTAAATTTTTAATGAAGCAGTGAGTGGCGACATGAATTTATTACCTTAGAGGAACTTGCATAAAAAGTTGAATTTATTTTATGCACTTTAATATTTAAATTAGAGAAGTCATGAAACGCATGAGTTCTTATGATTAATGGCGTTGCACTTGGCCTTCATCTCATGCGTGCTGAGCCAGCATCCTCAAAATCAAATGATGCGCTGGCTCTGATAACTTTCATACTGTAACACAACAGTGTTATTAACACGTCTGTTTGGCGACAGATTAGGTGGTATCACACATTCAGTGAACACGCTTCCTATTCAAAGTCCTTATCATCATTTCCCATCAGTTGAGATGAGGGCTTAGTACACACAGATCATATCAACAGTCTATGTGTATTGTATATCCCCACTGTAGGGGCTTACACTTCTACAGAGAGTGCATGGGCCATAGTCCACCATGCGGGACCAGTGCGGTTTGGTCAGGATGTTTTCCTTCACCGAAAAGCCAATGGTAATGATTTTTGTCATTCGATCATATAAGGTAGGAATCATATAGGGAGGGCGGTAATTTTTCCACCTTCTTAAAAGTCGTGATTACTTTAGTTCATGAACAAAAGAAAGAGAAAAGTTTTGATTAGGGATGAACCTGGTGTGGTAAGTCAATCTGATTCCTAGCCATCGGAGCGGTGCATAGCTGAACCGATCGGCGTTTATTGCTAATTAAGTTCATAGCTTCTTGATCCCTGTTTTGTGAATCTGGTCTGAACATCGCTACGTTTTAATTAAACTGTTACGTCTCTTTGACGACATCCCTCATAATTTGGCTAATGGACGCAGTCACGAATGTTCGTTATAAATTATCGGACAACACCCCTTGTCAACCCAGATTTGAGGGCGATGGGTGAATCTGGACATTTTAATGTTGTTTGGTCTATTTTTAGAAGGAGAACTGTTTAGTAGGCTATTAAGCTATTATTTTTTACACTTTAAACCAGACAAAAAATAATATGAGCATGTATTCTTAGTATTGTAAGGGCTTGAGTTGTGTATTTCCCTTTTATTTTGGAGCGCTGTCTGTGCGTGTTCATAAGTGGAATTGGGGAATGGAAAGACACCAGTCACGCACTTGTCTCTTTATTACATACTTGAGTACAATTATTTACGCCTAATAATAACTGCATGCTGACTGACGACACGGGCTTGCTTTGCCTCGCCTTACGTCAAGGGGACTGACATTGCAAAACGTGACCGCACAGTCCAGTTTGTTTTAGTTTTGGAATGTGAGTTTGTTCTAATAAGTTAAATACTGTATATTAATATCTGTATAATTAATCTGTAAAATCCAAATGCTGCTGCTAGACTATTTCATGAAACTAGACTGTCACAAGTTGAAATTAGGAAACGTTCCTGCACCAAGAGTCTACACCGGGAGTTACAGCTGCTTAGAACTTTGCCTGGAAGTTCATAACATCCTGACTATTGTAGAATAATACCTTGGGGTGTTCTTGTAATTAATTCCATGACTCATAGTCCTGACCAGTTTGTTTCAACAGTTCTCTAACCGAAGCAGGTTGCAGTTTGGTTAAGAATGTTTGACAATTCTGAATTTGATTCAAACTAATCGCATCACCAGATGTTTATTTTGAAACTTTCGTCTTTTAGTGGTATTATTTTTGTACATTTGATTTACTTTTAGACTTATGAATCAAGGTAAACTTTTATTATACTCATTTATGGGGTGGTTTCATCGCAGAAATGATAAACCCCGGCAGAACTGAGTGTATCATTTGTTGTTAGGACTTCTTTCAATACTAAATAAATCAGATTGGTCGACATACCATTATATTTCACTTCGCTGATAATTACGTCTCAAACCTAATAAACAACGTAACTTTACCCATAATTGCCAGCATATTTACTATGTATTATCATAAATGATCCACTTTCAGCCTTTGAACGAAAACGAGCTCACATAAAGGCATTACTGTTCTGGCAAAGGATTGTTAGACAGTATCGTTACATAGATAACGAACTGAGTGACGTTGTTCAAGCCCTTCACGGGAAAAGATAATAATGTACTTGGCCTTGAGACTGGCCTGGAGTATCAAATTCACACGAATTCGCCTGAATACCATAACATGGTTTCTACGACTCGATGTTCGGTTGCTGACACAGTATAAAACAAAAGAGCCTTCTATAAGTTGCAATTAGGAAAGCATTTTCTTGACTTGAATCCCACATCCTTTGATAATCTATAAACTAGAAGAACTGAATGCCATTCATCAGAATCGGTTGAGAAACGAGCACCGGGTCGTCATCCTACTAGATGGGCCGACGGCCTGGTAAATTAATCAATCACTCAAATTTTTCTTTGCAATAAATAGGGTACATGTTGGTCTTAATATTGCAATATGTTCCTTAACCTATTTAACTATCTTGAACAGCATGCAAATAGTTTTCTTAACAAAATCTTATAATCTACAACGTGTACGTGTAAATACCCTAAAAATATATCGCGGGGAGTCCCTGGATACAAGCTGGAGGCCGCCTAAGTTTAGCAGGGGACGCTTCACAGTTTATGATAATAAAGTTGGAATTTGAAAATTTGTTCAGACTTTCATTTGTGAAAATGCTGTAAGCGACTGAGACTACCATACAAAAATACAAACTATATCATATAATTTTAAGAAAGACTTCACAGTAATTGAGACAGTACAATATGTTTTTAAATTATGCTTAAGTTAAACAGAAAGGCTATCGGGTCTTCAGGTCATCACTGTACTTATTTAAGGAAAAAAGGAGCTACAAATATCGCAGTAGTAAATGAAGAGCACTTGATAAAATCTTAGCGAAGAAAGTACTGAGGAAACCAGAAATGGGCTTGTGAAGTTATCACGATATTTGTGTATTTGAAAATGTATAAATGGAGTCTGTACTTGAACTGTATGTATATTTATATAAATTTGGGAGTTCATTTAACGCTATATCAACATCTGCATTTCTTTTTAGGGCTTTTGTTTGTTATAGGATAAAAAGCTTTTAGTACGACACTAGTAAAGCGTGTTTTAGTTTTTTAAACTATAATTATTGTTCGATAGAGCATACTTCATAGGTATTTCCATAGAAATTTTATCGAAATTGATTAAGTTCTTTTCGAGGTAATCAACAAAAACCAAATATTATTTAGATAATTTTACATCTAAGGGTAAACATTTTGATGAATGAATGATGTAGACTTTTAGGGCAGTCGGTTTACAGTTCTTTTCGAACGCGTCAATTATTATGATTCTTGTTTGTTATGCATTTAAGACCATTTAATCCATGCAAATCTTGCGCGGGTCAATAAAACGTTTGGGCAGTCCAAACGTTCGTCTAGATTCGGATTCATTCTCGAAGTTTCACTAGCGCTTTGCGAATTTACTAATGGGTTTCAATTATGGCGTCTCACGAGCCGTGAAGAGATCGTGGGATAAGACTTAATTTGAATTGAAAAGGTGATACGGGCTAAGTTTGAGGTAAGTCAAATCATACGCCCAGCGATTTTAAGGATAGTATAATTGTATGGTCTGGTAACGCTGCACTCATTACATTACGTATTTTGGAAACTTCCACTTGTTTCGCTCTGTCCGTCTGTCCGTCCGCGGCTTAGCTCAGAGAATTACTACTAGAAATCCTTAATTTGGTACGGGAGTACACATTAATCACGTCAATAAAGTGGTTACATACAAAACATTGGCCAGTCCCGTCCGAGCCACTTGCAACCAGTGACTCCCCGCGACCTTAGCTAGGTCGTCTATCCATCTAGTAGGAGGATGCTCGGGTAGCTTATCTATATTAATAAATAATATTTCATACTCGTACGTAATATGTTCTCTAGAACTGCTCGACAAATTGGGCTATTTTTAAATGTGTTTCTATTAACCCGAATCAGGTTTTATGGAAAAAAATATATTGAAATGTTTTGACAGGACATCGTCGGTTGGGTTTTGGGGTTAATTTAAAATATTTGCATGTATTTAGTAGTCCTCGTGCAGCTTTCCATGCGTGGTGAATTGTTTTTAGTGCCAACATAATGATATCGTTCGAAGGTTAATTTTCTTTTTAATTTCAATCTTTTTGCGCAATAATTTTCCGTTCTGAAGCAGTACTATCAAATGCAATCAATTTCCTGTCTTTTTATAGTCATTGTAAAATCGCAAAATTTTCGATCAAAACTTTAAAAAAAAATTGGTTGTCTCTACAGTCGATTTACGGGGGATAATATTACGTGATAACGCCATAAGAATAAGAAAAGCATTGATGGAGTGCTATCACAAGCCGAACGCTTAGGCCGATCGTGCTTCTCTATCACTTGCTCTGGGCACCCGTTTGCACGCTCGGCTCAGGCGGAACGTGACACTTTTTCGTGTGTGCAGCCGGCTTTCACCGATTTATAAGACGTAAAAAATTCATTGCGTAAAAAGACATGTGTTGCCAGCGATGTTGCCAAGCCATTCACATATGAACCTTAAAGAACTTAATATCTGCAATAATCTGAATAGCTCATCTTCGCTAGTATTTTACTTATCTTGAATATTTGCAACAGTCTCAGACAATAATCAAATTAGTGATGACCTTGCGGCAGGTCAGGCACCGAGCGCAATGGCTGCCAAATTATATTAGTATGAAGATATATATGTTTTGTATGTAAATAAGTTGAAATGTAAATATTAGATCAGTAAACGCAGAATTTTGACTTCTACAATGTCGTCCAAAAATATATATGTTAATTACTACTAATTAGTACCGGAGGCTTTATAATAGGATGATGCTGACGTCGTAATATAAGAGGTGACTTAGGTAAGAAATATGGAATTAGTGGCGTCCTACACCTACCGATTCTGTTTTGATCTAGGTAGGATTGAAACCGGAAGGCTAGAATACAATAGGAAATGTACTGATTCATACACGCATGAAATGTTCCGAGCAGTTCTAGGTAGATCAGAATACATCGGTAGGTGTGGGACGGGGTATAGGCAGCACTATCTAACTATGTAGGAGTACCAACAAAATATTACTTACCAATTTGTATGCTAAGCGTGGGGATAGTAGTAATAATAGTCATTTATTGTTATGGCATAAAACAACAACAACAATACAATAAAAAATACGATAAGAATTACAATTAAATAAAACTACACTAAACTAATGGCAAGTGATAGAGAAGTGGGTCGGGACCGGTCGATGTGGCGTACCATGAAGGAAGCTTATGTCCAGCAGTGGACGTTTCCTGGCTAATGATGATGAAACTAAATACTAGGGATACAATATTCAGTCAGTCATAGAAACCAAGTCTACGCTATTTTCGTTTTGCATCCCGGTGCACTGAGAGCCTGAGAGAGAGAGAGAGAGAAATAGGAGTGACCATAAATAATGGGAAAGTCATTGAATGGTTGACGCAGCAGTCCAAAAGCGAGGCTCACGTCAAACAGAACTTATGCAACTGTTATTCTAGTATTTTATAAAGTGAAAAAAAAAGACACATTCTATAACAATTTATAATTATTTTATAAACTTTCGATAATAAGTCAACTTCGGCACCTTTGGCTTTGGCGTTTTGCAAGTTAGTTTTTTACGCGATCTTTTCGGAATACAGTTGCCCTATAGATATTTTGAACCCTTTATGTAATATTTTTATTGTTCAGGTCTAGCAGTGGAATTATGTGGTCGTAAGTACAGGTAAGTGCAACGTTCTAAAAAGTCCACTACCTTGTTAAAACCGGACAGTGCCAATCGGCAAAGGCGCTAATGTAATGAGACTGGCAGAGACGTTCCTTTTGTATCTGAACGAACCTTACCTGTCCTGACCGTTTGCTCCCGGGAAATGTGCCTTTTATCTCCGTATATTTCTCTTATTGCTTTAGAATAAGCCCAGCTTGTACTGTTACGTATCTTTCGGAATTGAAAAGGACTTCAGTCTTCATTACACATACACACACTCTCTCAAACACACACACACATTCTAGACTTACTGCTGTATTATCTATTTCTATATATTTTATTTATTGTTTCCTTTACAATGCTTACCACACTATACACGTCCTGAAACAATAGTAATGTAATACACTAAACATGAATCTAACATAATGTGCTCATTGACTGTGAGGTGAGAACCTAGTGACCTCAAACACGGGGCAACCTGCTCAGGCAACAGTTTCACACAGCGCTTTATGGTTCATATATATACTTTATTTATGAATTTCTGTCATATACATTGTAAACCGTAACCATGTGTGTGGAATAATAAACATTCATCTTATCTTATTAAGATTAGCTTTTAGACTATTTTTAGTAATAGATAGTTCGCTTTAGTAAGAATATGTAGTGCTAAATGTATTTCCAGTTTTAGTAGATTCAATTTAATACACAAAGGTTTGGGTTTGATCAAAATTTAAATGCTGACTGTGTGTATGATTTAACCTAGTTGTAGGTTAGAAAAGAGAAGATTTATTAAGTGAAAACTGCCACAAAGAAAATCAAGCACCCAGCACAATTGTTGCAAGTTGTTGAGTTTACTTGCCAAGTTTCTATTGGCCCCCGAGCTTGCGAAAAGATTTTGTATTCCAGCAGCTGTCCAATTTCAAAGTTTTGTACATTTTGTTTTAAAGTCAGTTTTTTAAACATGCTGTTATAGACGAATTCTTTATAAACTTTATATTTAAAAATCAACGTTAGAGGATAGAAATTCGAAAATATTGGTAATAACCCAATGCCCTGGTATCAGAGGTGCTCGTGGTTGCCTCAAGACTTTGCTGATTTGATAACATAAATAGTGAACCGCCACCATTAAAAGGACAGTAGTTTTTGTTGCATTTTCACATCAAAACACTTTTCCAATAATAGTGGTCCATGGTGAATTTAAAAAGATTTAGTTATGTACATTTACTTCGAACAAAAGTAGACACTGGGATATTTATGTATAAAAGTTCACTGTACATGACTAAGGAACCCTAAAATTGCAAATTGTAACTAAGCCACAGCATAGTACTCGTTAAAGGTTTCCCAACTACTAAGAACGAGGCTGCACAAGACGCCATTTCAAAATTAATTAAAGAAGTTTATCGTGATCGAAAATGCGTGGAAACTAGGATCATACTTTTTTCTTAAAAACGAGTGTTTTTTTTTCTTCTTCTCGTCTGTTTACATCCTGCTAAATAATTTCTAAGAATCTGCCCTTAAAAAATAATGGAGCTCAAATAAATTAAACAAATATATATGAAGGGAGCAGAGAAATTTGACGAAATCGTCAACAATGTCATGTCATATTTTATTCATCGATTCAATGTGAACAAGGGTTATATACTCATAGTGCAATCAATCAAAGATTTATGTGCAAAGTAATTCATTTATACAGAATTTTTATCAATGACAAATAGCAAAAACGCTTATACTGATATTTTCGCAGTATGATGTCTTTGTCTTCATCCCTTTGTCATTGGTTGTCCTTCGAAAAGAAATGGCGCAAAGTAATTGGATGTTGTCTGAGAGGCCGGCAGTAGCATAATATATCACATACTTTCTAAGTATATTTATTTCTATTATAAAACAAAAACAAATAAAGTAAATTCTCGTTGTGGAGCTAGACTGTTTACGTTCTCGACAAGAAATTCATACAGTGCTTCTATTTGTAGGGTATGAAAAATTAATTTATTTTTTATTAATAAAAATATATATTTGTAACATTACTCGGAATTTCTCTACGTGATAAAATATGACATAGCTTCATGAGTAAGTGAGAGGGAGAGGTATTCTCAAGTGGCAACCACGTACTGGGAAAGGTGTGCTGGGCTGTCCCTCTAATCAATTTATCGACGACCTGGTATAGGTTGCGGGGAGTTGCTGGATGCAAGCGGCTCTGGGGGTGGTTTTGCGTACCATAGGGGAGACCTTTGTCCAGCAGTGGACATTTCCCGGCTGATGATGATGACTTTTAACACCATTTTACTTTCAGGAACCTAAGAACATACTCGCTTAATCTCTTTGCCTGAGTTACCGTATATCTGGTCAGTTTGGACGCCTACAAGTCAAACTGTACCTGGTTTTAATTGGCACCATCGTAAACTGTACACCCTCCGTGACCGATGTTATAATTATGCATTATTTAAATCACCCGAATGAGTTTGTTAGTTCTGTGTTTATGTGTGAGCAAAAAGCGTGTACAGTGCAGTATTTAAGAAGAAAAAAAAACGTTGGTTTTGTATTTTTATACAACAAAAATGATTTGTATTGTAAACAAACTGTGGTTTAGTATTGGTTTTATTTTAGACATCATGGCATGGAGTTTCGTTGAATGTTTTCGTTTCTATGGGTTTTTATAGTCGGTTGTAATTTCAGGAGAACTTAACTTTTTTCAAATGATGTAATCTTTTAAGAACACTTGGACGTCATTGTGTCATTGCATTGCATTTATAAGGCTCGAGATGTTTCCTTTGTAAGCCGTAACCAAACAGTTTCATAAAGTTTCGCTTGTCTTTAGTGATGAGTTTACTAGATTTTCATTATACCTCTATAGCCTCAAGCATAACAGGGCCTTTTAGCTTTTGAACAAAGACCAACAAAAATGTTTTGAACGCAAATTCCGACGGATTGGCTTGTTTCAAACTTAGGTTTTCATTTCAATCAAATTCGGTGGAAAATAAAGGGAAAATGGACGAATAACGTGTTATCCAACCCCGATGTTTTTTGTCGGTAACAATAGATGAGTTTGCAAGTTGCCCCAAAGTGAACCGAAACACCCTTCGTAGTTTAAAAACAAAACTCATTGTTAGAGCTTCGTGTGAAATTTTCCATCTCAGAAGGTATATAAAGGTTAGCGTATCATAAACCGAGGAAAGATGACTTCTTCTAAACATTACTGGATATTTTAGGGCAATCACATCTCTAAACACCAATATTTCTTATACTTTTTAGGTCATTGTTTTTGTTTATTTGTGTGCTACACTTAAGATACTCGGTTTTAAAATATACTTTGGAGGGTATTTTTGTTCACAGATATTGTCAACCTATACCTAAAGCTTCTCTGTTTGTTCGTCTGTCACTGGGCTGTGTTTATTGAACAGGTGGGGTGGGCACTTGAATTTGCCGCAGATCTGTATCTCCTTTGTACTCGTATCTACCTTGTCTAACACTCCAACCAAATTTTTATTTCTAAATAGCTTCGATCTAGATTAGCAACGATGACCCGGAATAACAACCGATTCCAATTATTCAGTTATACAACCAGAGCCATATTGCAGTAACTAATGTATGCTTGCCTGGGATAAAGGTTATCCAACATGTTAATAATATGTTTTAACCGTTTCAAAGGCCTAGTGGCAACACGCTGGACTCACCATCTGGTTTTTCTATGTCCGCCTGGCTAGCTACGTAACATCTGTCGCTAAACAGCCGTGCAGTAAAACAGGAATTGTGTTCTAGTATCAAAGGTAGCATCGGTAAGTCACTTACCATCAGGTGAGATGAAGTCCAACTCGAGAAATCGAGAACATATTCCATCTGTGTACTAAATTTCGTTTAAATCAGTTCAGTTGTTTATGCATGAAAGAGTCGCAAACATCCAGACTTTCAAACACTTAAACTGACATCAGTCCCAACGCACGAACTTCAAATCTCACAAACATTTAAAGTAACAACCATCCGAATTCGCAAGCATTCAAACTGAAGAAAAAAAAGAACAACAACATTCATTCAAACAACATTATAATTTAAATCTTACCAATCATCAAAACTAACAAATATTCACAAGTATCATTTTAGTAGGATCAGGTTGTTGTTCACGCACTATTGTACTGTCTTTCACTCAACCATATCATAATATTACTTTCTAATAATATGGTTTCACCAAAGAATACCTGTCTATTATTACACAGAATAATTGGCTTAACTTCAGCTCACTCAACCTGTTCCTTTTCAAAACCAAAGCAGTAATTTCATTTGAAAAGCCGCCCCTGATTACCAACATAATTCGCTACGGACGTATAATTTTTAGGGTTCGTTGGATATGAATTGTTAATGTCCATTGTTAGTTTTTGTGGTGGACACAGTATTGAATTCGAATATTCTGCTGAAAGGGTTTCTAGCACATTATATTTAATAGAAAGATTGAAAGAAAATACTTTATATGTATGACTATTGGTGATCGCAGTTGGGAATTGCTAACCTCCTTTAGTCACTTTTTATGACAAACACAGGAAGATATGGGAGTGATCCTATTCTGAAGCCGGAACCACACGGGCCTTATGAAGATATGGTTAGAAAAATACGATATTTGCATTTTTGGTAATTGGTTGTTTATATAAAATCATTCTTTTGGAAAGCGACAAACGTATTGACGCCACCTTTTTTATATAAATGTTGCCTATTATGTGCGTATGTATTGTTTTCATACAACAAACAAAAATTAGGCTGACGTGTTCAAAAATATTTACGTTTTAAAATTAGAAATGAACGAACAATCAACAGTAGTTACAGTCACAACCGTGTAATAGGCCTGTTTCCACTAATAACAAATTGCTTGGTTTATAGTTTCTAATTATAAATGAGGAGACGAAGATAAGAAAAAACTAGTATATTTCTCAAAAAAGTTAAAGATTATTAATATTTTTAGAAAATGGATTCGAAAAAAATAGGCATTAGGTCACGTGACAACGAACACGAAGAACGCGGCGCAAGAAAGTGTGACGTCACGCCTCGCAAAACATCATTGTTGTTGTTGACGTTTTCATACCACAGAGCAGGTTATTTCGCGAGCTGTGACGTCATTCAAGACGCCATGACACTATTCAGCGTTTTCGAGGGAAATATAAATTACTTTTTTTAAATACAAAATACATAATGTAAATTTTGCTTTTTCTTTAAAATATAGCTTTTTGGGGATATAATATAGATTAAAGTATATAATTAACCAAGTTTTCAAATTTTGTCA
This sequence comes from Carcina quercana, assembly GCA_910589575.2. Lineage (NCBI taxonomy): Eukaryota > Metazoa > Arthropoda > Insecta > Lepidoptera > Depressariidae > Carcina > Carcina quercana. Next base: position 12,767,701 of record OU342437.1, on the reverse strand, counting down.
ACTAGCCTATTTCTACACCGTATGTTTTGCTACATTGTACATTATAAATTTGTAATCCAACAAACTTCACTAACTTCCTGAAAGCCACACGACACTTTTATAAAACATTCCCCTTTCAAGCGGAAAAACAATCCGTTGGAATATTCTAATAAAAAGTTTTGTTGACAAGCGCGGTCGGGGTATTCGAACTTTTTGCTCAAGACCTCAGCGGGACTTGATGTAAATAGCTCAATCCGCGAATCTTCGAGGAAATGGGATTTGTTCTCAAAAGTGTTCTTGTTACATAATGCCTACAGTTTAGAGAATCCGTAGAGAAAAAACTGTAAATATAGGACAGAAGTGCCGCGTGAATAGCGTTTTCTAAATTTCTATTTCTGAGAGCAATCGTTCAGTTTGTATAGCGACAACAAAAGGTGAATTTATAATTATAACAATCTTTACTGTTTGCATACATTTTTTTCATTCAAACTAAATTTTTATATAAACATTAACAATGCATCGTTCATTGTCAATAAAATGTAGGCAACCTTTTAACGTGGAACTCTAATAATACCTTAATATTTTTTAAATTTACCTTACAGGTCAATATTGACCTTTAAATATTAATAATAAAATAATCAACTAATCCTGTAGGCCACCTTAACAACTTGGAACAGACTCAAACGTTCCCATGACGGTAATCCGAGTATTCTTACAAATTTTCTTCTTTGGCTCTTCTTATAGATTGTTACATAATTTTGACAAAAAGCTTGAATATGTTCAACAGCTGGAGTTAAAAATAACAAGTACTCACCAACATACATTGTGTATATTTTATTTCATTTATGCGTATTATTTATCCAGATATAGTTTACAACCAATGATATGTATCATATGTGAAAGCAATATTGTTAAATAGCTTAATTGCCTCCGAATTGACTTGTTTATTTTTATTTTATTGAACTGTCAAGATATGACGTGTAAAAAGAACCGTCAATCAGTCGATAACTTTACATGTAATTGTGTAATACATTGCGTGCTCAATTATTTTGTATGGAAATACACACAATTAACGAAAATTATGTAAATGCGTTGTTTAGGATCAACACGAATTGCCTTCAAAATATAACGCCCGTATGAAATATACATGTATCTATAAAATCTAGAGATGATGTATTATGAGTATGAAATCTAGGGATGATGTATTACGAAATCTAGGGATGATATATGTTTGAGCACATTAGGTACAATGTTTTAAATAGCCAGATAAATTAGACCAATTGAAAGGTACTGAAAATGATGACCATAACATCCGTGCGACATACAAAATTTTTTATTATGTTTATGTATGCATTATTATATAAGCATTAAAAGGGTAAATTTTAAGGCAGATGAAGTTGTTCTTCCGTAATTTACCGAGCAAATAGAACGCAAGTAGCGTAAATTAAAGCGCCCTTTGTGATTATATTCGCAGTTAAAGTTAATTGTTTAATTAGAGTTAGTACAGTAAAGGTGGGCTTACACGTGCAGCGGATGTTAATTAGAGGAAACATACAAAAATGCGATACATGACAATCGGGTCATTAGATTTTTAATAAAAGTAAGCTCTATAAATTAACTCTATGTAAAATGTTTTCTCGCGTATTAATTTATTAAGATTTTGTGAATGTGCTGAAAAAATATATAGAGATCCCGACGAGTTAAAACTCGTACAGATTTTCAAATTCTGTAAGAGTCCAGATTCACATTAGTGTATTTTCCATGATCGCCTCGTACTGGTGAACGCAGTAAAATAGTTTCCGTCCATGCTTTTATTGACAGACCAGCTCGTTCGGGATATAAGCAGCTTATGTCCTATTCCAGCCCTTCAACTAACACTGCACAAAAAATCTAATCATTCTGACTCTCTCTTACAACCTTAAATGTCAGTCAAACAAACTCATTATCGCATATAGCATTTGTCTACGCCAATATTATCTTCCTACCCGCATTACCTACCAACCTGTTTTACCTACCCGCGTCGTTTCGAGCTGTCAGATCGAGTATATATAAATACAATTGACTCTAAACCGAATAATTGGCCGTGTGGTTCCGGCTTAGAATGTAACCACCCCATCTCTTCCCGTGGGTGTCGTAAGAGGCGACTAAGGGAAAACCTACACCGGGAGGAGGGGCAGCAGCCTCCTCCTGAAGAACTAAATCGAGTACTGCGATCACCAACCCGTCTAGCAAGCGTGGTGATTACGCTAAAAACCCCTTATGGCAGTACGCCCATTACTACGGCCCCCAGTCCCCGGCGGCCCCGCTATTCCTGACTACGGTAGCGGTCACGGTTACGGCGGGGCAGGGGGTGCGAAGAATCTCCGGAAGAGATTCGGCTACCACCAACGACGACTCGACCTGGCGACATATAACGCGCGGACGCTGAGGACCGACGAGAAGATCGTGGAGCTGGAGGAAGAAGTAGACAAGTTGCGATGGGACGTTATTGGATTATCAGAAGTCCGAAGAGAGGGAGAGGACACGATAATCCTCAAGTCGGGCAACTTGTTCTACTACCGGCAAGGCGACAAAACGTCACAGGGCGGTGTCGGGTTTATCGTCCGGAAGTCCCTGGTCAACAATGTAGTGAAGGTGGAGAGTGTCTCGACGAGGGTAGCGTACCTTATACTCAGAATAACCAAACGGTATTCGCTGAAGGTTATACAGGTTTACGCACCCACCTCGTCACATCCAGATGACGAGGTAGAGGCCATGTATGAGGACATCTCTAGAGCCATACACTCCACAAAGACACACTACACTGTGGTCATGGGGGACTTTAACGCGAAACTAGGCAGAAGGAACGGCGATGAGCTGAGAGTGGGGAAATTTGGGATTGGGCAACGGAACCCTAGGGGGCAGAAGCTGGCAGACTTTATGGAGAAGGAGGGACTCTTTGCGATGAACTCCTTCTTTGAAAAGCGGCCGCACAGGAAGTGGACCTGGATTAGCCCCGATGGTTCCACGAGAAACGAGATAGACTTCATCTTGAGTACCAAGCGGCAGACCTTCAGTGATGTCTCAGTGATCAACAGGGTGAAAACCGGTAGTGATCACCGCATGGTTCGAGGCACACTGAAGCTTAATACCAAACTGGAAAGAGCTCGTCTGATGAAGTCTACGCTCCGGCCTCAAAATGCTTACATCTCAAACCCCGAAAGCTTTCAGCTCGAACTACACAATCGCTTCCAATGCTTAGACGCTATAGAAACCGTTGACGATATTAACGATCGGCTCGTGGAAACTGTCCATGCGGTAGGGTCTAAATTCTTTAAGGCCCGTCCCGCAAATAGAACCCAGAAACTCTCTGATCATACTCTCAAACTCATGCGGGATAGACGCGACATATGCTTGCAGTCTCCAGCTGATTCGTCAGAGTATAGGCAGCTTAATAGACAGATCTCTAAATCGATGCGACACGATATTCGCCACTTTAATACATCACGTATTAAAGACGCGATAGAGCGTAACAAAGGCTCCAAGGTGTTTGCAAAAGATCTGTCTATAGGGCAGAGCCAACTGACTAGGCTGAAGACCGATACGGGCGGCATTGTTTCGTCAAAACCGGAAGTTTTGAGAGAGATCGAGAAGTTCTATGGACAGCTGTACACATCGTCACAGAGACCAGGCGCAAGCCCGGTGAGTGACCGAAGAGCCAAACTGACCCGACACTATACCGAAGATATCCCGGACGTCAGCCTGTATGAGATTCGAATGGCTCTCAAACAACTCAAAAATAACAAGGCGGCAGGTGAAGACGGAATCACATCAGAGCTTCTGAAAGCGGGTGGAAAACCGATACTTGTAGTCCTTCAGAAGCTCTTTCAGTCCGTCATACACGAAGGCTGCACGCCAGAAGCGTGGAGCAGAATCGTGGTGGTGCTCTTCTTTAAGAAAGGCGATAATGCCTTACTGAAGAACTACCGACCGATATCCCTTCTGAGCCACGTTTATAAGTTGTTTTCGAGAGTCATTACGAACCGACTAGCACGCAGGTTTGACGACTTCCAACCTCCCGAACAAGCCGGTTTCCGAAAAGGCTTCAGCACCGTAGACCACATACATACGCTCCGGCAGATTATACAGAAGACCGAGGAGTATAATCGGCCATTATGCCTGGCATTTGTGGACTACGAGAAAGCCTTTGATTCAATCGAGACTTGGGCAGTGCTTCAGTCTCTCCAAAGGTGCCACATTGACTATCGCTATATCGAAGTGTTGAAATGTTTGTACAATAAAGCCACAATGTCCGTCCGAGTACAGGATGAATGCACGAAACCGATCCAAGTGCAGAAAGGTGTAAGACAGGGTGACGTTATATCCCCGAAACTCTTCACCACTGCACTGGAAGATGTTTTCAAGCTTCTGAACTGGAAAGGACTGGGCATCAACATCAACGGCGACTACATCACTCACCTTCGATTTGCCGATGACATAGTCATAACGGCAGAATCCTTGGAGGATCTGAACGTAATGCTCAATGACCTCAACAGAGTTTCCCAACAGGTAGGTTTAAAAATGAACATGGACAAGACGAAAATCATGTCAAATGTCCATGTTGCACCTATGCCGGTAGTGGTTGGGAACACTACAATCGAAGTTGTAGACGAGTATGTATACCTGGGACAGATCGTTCAACTAGGTAGGTCCAACTTCGACAAAGAGGTCAACCGAAGAATCCAACTCGGCTGGGCAGCGTTCGGGAAATTACGGCATATCTTCTCGTCCAGAATACCTCAGCGTCTAAAGACAAAAGTCTTTGATCAGTGCGTGTTGCCAGTAATGACATACGGAACCGAAACGTGGTCTTTTACTGTGGGCCGAATAAACAAGCTCAAAGTCACTCAGCGAGCAATGGAACGAGCTATGCTCGGAATTTCTCTACGTGATAAGGTCCGGAATGAGGAAATCCGTAGACGAACGAAGGTCACCGACATAGCTCGACGAGTCAGTGAGCTGAAGTGGCAATGGGCAGGCCACATCGCTCGAAGAACCGATAACCGGTGGGGAGTAAAGGTTCTCGAGTGGCGACCACGTACCGGGAAACGTCTACCAGGCCGTCCCCCCACTAGATGGACCGACGACCTGGTTAGAGTCGCGGGGAGTCGCTGGATGCAGGTGGCTCGGGACCGGTCGATGTGGCGTACCATGAGGGAGGCCTATGTCCAGCAGTGGACGTTTCCCGGCTGATGATGATGATGATGACTCTAAACATTTTACCAAATATATTCTAATACATGCTGTGAAGTGCGGGAATAAACAAGTGCATCACCTGGACAGAAGAAAACATCAAATTTCTCAGTGCGCTCAAGAAACACGGGCGCATACCTTTTCCATTCACATTGCCGCGTTTTCAGCATTTATTGATACCTGTATATTGGTTACGATATTATTAATGAAGACGTATTTTTGACCGACTTCCAAAATCAAGGTTCTTAATCAGACTTTTTATAAATGTTCGTATGTATGTTACGCGGGAACTCCGCCATTTATGAAGCGATTTTGATGTTTATTTTTTGTTTTGTTTAGTAGAGCATATTTCAGAGGTGGTTCCTTATATATTTTATTGAAAGAGATTCAGAGGTGTTTGAGAAAATCAACAAAAACCAAATATACACTTTGATAATTCTCTACCTCTAAGGGTCTTTTTAGAGGATGAATGCTGTTGTCTTTTAGGGCAGTTAAAGTCGGTTTCTACTTCTTTTTGAGCGCGTTAGATATTGTTAAAGATTTTTTTACATTATAGCGGTTATTTTAATACTTATATTCATATAATTTATCGATACTCATGAACCATGGTAAGATCCCGATAAAATGTATCAATATATAAATATTTTTTCAAAACTTTAAAGAATCGTCAAACTTTACTACATCTATTTGTATTTTGTCATCTAAAAGTCTTTAATTTTTTTGGGTAAAGTACCAGGAGATAATCAATAAAGCCGTTAGAAATTTATTTTTGCAGATCTAAAGTTTAAAAATCGATTTCAGATGTTTAAATGACACTCATGTGTTGACATGAGTTAGTCATAATCTAAACTCAGGATGACATCCCGTCCAAAATTACGTTATACCTGTTGGTACTATACCTAATCAGCTATCTATCTAATCTACCTTCTTACATCTTCATTTTAATTTATTTCATCCATCATCATTCACAGACTGTCGCAGTACACTGCTGTAAGTATTTATATCATTATTACGCTATAAAATAATTAATTTGTATCATAGAATATTTCATAAGAAAAATAAACCTTACCTTATAAGATTGCTTTCTACAAAATATTTTATTACAATATTGTTGGCTAGAACAGAAATTGCTCAGCTATTACTTGGCATGCCCACTTTCCTAAAATATTGGAAATAAATTGAGAACAATTTAGTGTGCTTGTTTCTTTCGTATTCGTGACATTGTGTCGCATGCTAGCCGGCTATAAATAAGCCAAACTTCACATGTTTAAAATTGTATTATTTTTTTTCTAAAATAAAACACTAATTCATTGAACATGATCAAGATTATTAGATTATTATCGCAGTTTACAAACGTTGTATTTATATAATCATGTTTTGTGAGTTGTTTTTAGTAAACTTGTTAATGGCCTTCAATGTCACCGGTAAGTCACGATAAGGTCGAAGAATCTAAGAAAGCTTAGTCAAAAGCCTGAAATAAGTAAAAGACAATTTTTCACACATTATTTTGCACTCGTCATTGATTTCTTTCCCGTCGATATCATCATTTTCATATGTTCCCACTGCAGGAGCACAGGCCTGCTCTCCTACCGATAGTATATGGGACATAGTCCATAGTTAAATATGCCAATCCGCACTAGGTCCACATGACCTAGTGCGGATTGGCATATTTAACACACACCTTTGAATTTCTTTTCGGGAGTGTGGTTTCTTTACAATGTTTTCCTTCACCGAAAAGTCAAATACCGAAATGGTAATGATTTTTATAAACATAAATTTCAAACAACAAATTAGAACTCATTGGTACGAGCCGGATCGAACCCAGCCCTTGATTGTTCAAGGTCTGACACTATCTAACTTCCAACTATGGCTTCACTATTTTTCTTTCTATATTAGCACCTGTAACAAATATTAACTAAAAGTGAATGTTCCCAACCGCCACATCTGACTCCACCCTAAAACGGAGTAATTATTTCTATCCTCACGTTATCTTTTACATTTCATCTTGGCCATTTATTTTTAAGTAAAATAAAGGAGGTGGCCCCTTATATTTTCGTCCAACTATCGGATACGGGTTAAAGGGAAAATTAGAAGGTTGGATAAAAGGCGACAATGGATGAAAATTAAGAGGAGGTTGATAATTTGAGGCTATTATTTTGCATTTAGGCGTTCTTTAGGATTAAGTTATTACGGTTCTTTTGTTGTTTGCATTTTGATAAAGCTATTTTGAGTTTAAACTTGTGTCGAGAAAAACGAGTACACTAGAGTACAAAAATATGTATCCACTTTTGTGCCATGTCACATTCATCCTTGCTTTTTTTATGGTGTGTGTAGGGGGAAATGTTAATCAAAGGTGAATGTGACATGGTGGTGACATGAAAAATATCATATTTCTTATCACTTGAAAAAACACATGTCCGGTGGTGGAGACCTGGTTCCTGTAGCACAGGGGATCCTAGTTCAGGAGCCAGTCTTCACAGTCACGAAACTATAGAAATAAGAGATTTTATAATTAATATGTACAAACTTTGTGGAGAAAAGAAATACAAAATATGATTTTTTTTTCTTCAAAAGTGGATACATTTTTTTGTACTCGAGTGTACATAAATTCAATTTAAAGGCACAGGCTAATTGTAAGGTAAGAACAAATACTACACGTCAGGAATTTCTTTTTTGTCACTTATTTGAAATTTCGCTTAAAGAAGTGAATATGATGAGTTTTCAAATAATACCATCGATATGCCGTTCTGTATACTCGCAAGAAAAACGATACGATCTCAAAAAGCTATTTCAAGGGCATATCCATATCAAAATTTCAAAGTTTAATTGACCTTTATTGACCGCTTTATTAAATAATAATAAACTATCGTTCGTTACCTGGTCCACATCATTATCTGGTCTGGGCGTAAGTTTCTCTCGTGGGGCGAGTATTTGTTTACAGGATGTTGTGGATGTGAAATTCATTTTCAGATGAGGTATTCCATGACTGACAAGGGAAAATACTTTTTTAATTAGTAAATGTTAATTGGACAGATTTTCTAAAAACAAGAAAGTGTAGGTTGTACTCATATACCGAGCATTACGTACAGAATATGAATAATTTTAACGTAATGACAATCATAAATAATAGGTAAGGTGAACGAACAATGCTCTAACTAAAACGAAAGTCTAATGGAATCCTTTAAAAAAAGATTTTTAACCGACCACAAAAAAGGAGGAGGTTATCAATTCGACGGTTATTATTTTTTAAAATGTTTGTTACCTCAGAACTTTTGACTAGGTGAACCGATTTGGATGATTCTTTTTTATTTGAAAGGTGGTCCAACTTGGTCCAGTTCTGACAACGGCATCAATGAAAAAACGATATAAATCTAAATTTACCTGAGTAAAAGTAGACTTTTAGGGCAATTGAAGTCGGCTTCCAGTTCTCAATTACAAATTCTGTTTCTCAGCTTTGTTACTGTATTTGTGCTGTAATACCTTGATTATCGGGCAATTTCAGGATTCTAGGTCAATAGTAAACATCTTGTTGCGCTTTCAAGGGAAATCGTAAAAATAAGCGGCCGGAACGGACGTATCTCTTTATTGCGTAGACTTAAATGTCACACACTCAAGCGAGAGGTTGTTATTAATTTCAACTTGATCTCTACCATCTTCTGAGAAAAAGGTTTTTTTCCTTTCTTTTTCCCTTTGAGGTACGGAACCATAAAAAGGTCCAAAAACCTTAATCATTGAAATGATCATAGTTAATGGAGTTTTTTGTAACTGGCTGTTACACAGCCATTAGGTTTAGACCCCATGTCGAGTAGACGAGTTTTCGCTGTAACCTCGACACAGAAAAATTACAAAAAAGTACTTAATTGTAATAAAAATCATAAAGAGAAATGAAGATGGATCACATAACACTGACAGCGTAACTCATTCAAACAGAAACGTAAACTTTTACAGAAGTATAATTTTATATTCAGATGCGAAATATCACGAAAAACGCTAATTCTGATTTTGGTTCTAGTCATTCATCTCTATTAGAGCGTGCGAAGTGGCTGATCGAGCAAAGGTCGCCGGTTCCGTAGTACAGGGCCAGATCTAGGGTTACAATAAAGCTTCAGATCGTAGAGATTTCAGAAACGAATGTAGAATCTCAGCACTCCACACATCTTTGATTTACTACCTCATACTAGTATTAAGCTTGTTCAAGTTCTGAACCGTCAATTTATTTGCTGGTTAACCTTACCTCTCCTAATGCTTACATAAACATTTCTGTTGCCATAATCTTTCAAAGTAGAATAGCTGGCTTTGATATACTTATTACCTAAAAATAGGAGTTCAAATTATAGTGTTGTGAACTAAATATCATTAATTTACAACTTTTTAGTTACCTACAATAGCAGTTACGCAGCTAATGGTTTATAGATGGCCCTTTGAACAATAATCGAAAAAAAGTAAAAGTAAAAATTTTAATTCACTGTGAAGTTGTATGTTAATGATACTCATTTCGCGACATCACAATCTGATATCCTATTTTTAGATAGTTACTATATAAATCCAGCTATTATACTTGAAATATTATGGCAACAGAAATTTACTATGAAACTTTGATGGAGGTGGATCGATCGCCTTAAACCGACGACCGATCGAAATTCAAATTTATTTTAAAAATTATAAAACAAAAGGTGGAATAATATTTCACAGGTATAAAAACTTTATTAAAACAAAATGTTCTAATTTGAAATTTCTAAGACACGCGCGTTGATGTATCTTTATGTTGTCCCTTTCTGATACACTGACATGAACATTGGTGTTATCGCAGCTTACCTCGCCTCCCACCGTAAATCGGCACATTTTTCTTAGAACAAAATCGCGGTCACGCTCTCTCCAGCCGCAGTCCGCTGACGGACAGACGGACAGCGGAGGCTTAGTAATAGGGTTCATTTGTTACCCTTCAGGTACGGAACCCCAAAAAAGGGGTTTTGGGGTCCAAATAAAAAAGTAATTGTTATACGATCTAAGTAGGTAAAAACGGAGTGTCTATTAATAAATTCATAAAGAATAATAATATTTTTAGAAAATACACCTGTGAGTAATTTGGCCATTGCTGGTAGTTGCGACAATTGTATTCAAATAAGCTTTTTTAACTAAATTCATTTCTTTCCAGTAGAAAGAACAATAGATAAAACCTTCCGACGTGACAGCGTACTACATAAAACGACACGTTCTTCTGTATTTCTTTGTTCTTTATTTTTCGTTCCCTGAAACTCATTCGAAATGAGCACCTTTTTTTCGTTTGTATAATAGACAGCTTTTCACATATTTTTAATAACAAAGTAGAAATCGACGTACTGACAAAAATGTAGCAGTCTTGTTTTTTCATACGACGGATTACGTGTGTGAAAGGAGCATAGATATACAGACGCATGTTTATGCTAAAGTATGTGATATGATACGGGCCATCTTAAAATATTTTACTTAGCAAGATGTTGAACATCTTTATTTATATGCCAAAAATAATTGTTGGTTGCAATTATTTGATATTTCGATAGAATATAACATTATAACGTGAAATGTAATTAAATTGTCGCTTTATCGAAAGGGTTCGTTGAATGTGCGCATTTTAAAGAGGTTGCAAGACTTCTTATTGGTGACGTCACAAGACTTTATAAATGTTTCGTTTCACAAATGCTGATTACTCTGACTACGTCCTTCCTCACTCATGATTGACGACGTGCGTACATACGGAGGACGTTAACGATCGTAGCATAATTTATTTGGGTGATATTGTGCTAAGCGAGTCAGAGCACCGGCTGTAGATCATGCTTCCACTTCGTTGACTCAAACTAGGTTATTAAAATGTATAATGGGTTTGCAATTAGCTTTCATAACTGTGTTTCTTCATAAAAATCTTACGTAAACACAAACGCGACAGCATCAGTTAGAAACTCATACTAAAGATATTGATTTTGTTACAGCATTAGCGTCAGTTTAGTTGTACTATTAAAATGTATTCAAGCGCGAAAAGAGTTACCATCGTTAAAATCTATTACAAATTCGCCTTACCCAGTATCTCTAAATTACCCAAATACACCGTTTCAATGCCCTAAATCCAATCTTAAGTACTTCCCTACCCGCAGCTTAGCCGTACGACAAAAACAACCAAATACTCGTACCTTCATCAAATTGTGCACCTCCATGAAGAGATATTCAAAATGGCCGCCTCGTGGACGTGTGAGAATTCCACGCCATTATACGCTAGGGACCGGTGTATTGAGTTAGGTAGTATAAAGACGTAGAGAGGCTAGATGTATTTAATTTTTTTGGTACACCAGGAGCAAAACACTTTGTTATTAAAGTTCAAACGAATAGTTGGAACTTTAATGATGATTTTGACTTTGATGATGATGATCTCGATGATTGTCGATGAGAGGCGTTCACAGAAAGTTGTCTAAATCACGTAATATCTAGTTATAGATGACGTAAAAAGTAAGTTTAATGTTAACAGAAGGATGAAGAAGAAAGAAAAGAAGACTAAATCTAAATGATGATAATCTAAGATATGAAACAAAATAGATAGTAAAATTATGTATACCTTACTGTTTTGGCTGATGTTTTAGTACTTTATATATGAACCAAATTTTGGTGTCAATGTAGGTCCGGATGTCTATGTATGATAAACAAATTGACAGCAAGCTTAGCTATTAGGACACACTGCAACAGATTTATTAGAAGAAAAAAAGAAACTATGTCTACAAAACAAGCTTTTTGCCGCGGGCTTCATCATTGACTTCCTTGCATTTCTCCTTCATACCATAGACGTCGTGCTTAGATTGGTTCAACCGTTTAGATGTAAAAAGTCCAAAAACAGAGGGGAAGAATTAATTACTTTTAAATGCACATTTTCTGTTGTATCTGATGTTGGTGACGTAAAATTTATACCCAATCCGAAAGCAGTCTAAAACGGAACTAAACTAATCTAAGTAAGGTCACTGTTTCCGTGAGACAATTTTATTGTACCTTATCATATCAGATACTAAGCTAAATTTCAAGGCGTTGGACCATTTCTAGCAAGTTTTTAACTCTACAATCATTTAGTGTAATCACTAAGTTTAACAGTTCTTGTACGGAAGTTTCAAGTGTCAGAAGCACCGCACACCTACTGGCGCGGCTCGAACCGCAGTTTGCCACTACGTGTAATATGGAGTAACACACATTGATTTATCATAGCCAGATGTACAATATTTACATCCAATGTTAGGATCTGATGTTAAAATAGTATCCCATACAATTTAGTATACTGTATATTTATTTTTCATCACTCTTTCGCTTCTCTATTTTTGTGACCGTAAGTTTTAAAATTATTGGAGATGATTTTTTATTTTGTTTTGTTAAAGATAACTTGAAGGGGAGGGGAAAATTTTGTTTTTTACTTATGTTATCAGACTTATATTTCATATTGGTTCATAAACGATATAAGTAAACCCTGACGAGAAATATACGAGGTTTGTCATAGCGAGCTACTGTGAAATTAAGCATGACATTTTTGCCCATTTGAGCCAGTGTCAGAAATTACTTACCTATAACAAAATGGCGTCACCTCATTTAATATTAGTTTGGCTATACATTGTGATTGAGCGTTATTAAAATTGGTTCCAATTTCAGCCAGTAAAACGTCGACTTTGAATTCTAATCTAATTCAGCATAGTATCATCCTGTGACCTTCAAATTTCCTTACATTCGTAGCGTAGATTAATGTAATGTATTAAGTGACTTCGGAACCCTTCTCTCGACGAGTCCAATCACGTACTGGGACGGTTTTTACACGCAAATAGTTTAGCAAGGGGATGAAATACTTCAAGTACGCAGGAGTGGCCATTAGATTACTAGAGCGTGTTTCCGAGTGTCTCTGACTAGTTTTAATTCTTATTTAAAACGATAATTTGTATCCCGATCGAGTAAACAGTTCCCAAAGGATAATTTTTAAAGGCCACGCGGACAAATTCGCTCCTAAAATGATAGTTGAACGTAATTTCTAATATTAGCACGTTAACATTGAAAAATAATCAAAGCTTAAATAATTAAATTACTGATTCAATTAGAATAATAGCGCTAATAACATTGTTTTCGTGACAGATGTAGATAACAAGTTTGTTCTCGAAGATATGTAGCACAGCTATATGTAGCAAGACGAACATAAAAAAATTCTTACAACAGGTCTTACTTATAACTGAGTCTTATCCTGAAGTATGGGAGCGGTACGGGAGGGAGTTCCAGTACCGATCACACACTTCAGGAAGAGACTCAGTTATGCGTTAGACCTGTAGTAATCAACATTTAGTAATCAACAAACGAGGACTCCTAATTGACCTATTTTCCTATATTATGGTAGAAGCAGAAGCAGCTTTTTTTTTTGATTTAAGCTACGCCAGCCAAAAAAAACTGAACCACTCCAGATCTCCTAAATTAATCAAGTTTTATGATTTTGATATCATTTAAAACTAAAAATATATATCCTTTCAAACAACATCACAGTTGTACTTAATTTATGATTGCAACTTTTATAAAATTTACCTGAATAGCCCGCGTTGAAATGAAATGCTTAATTTTTATTTTTCATTTTTGGCTATATTTCAAAGGATTTTGTCACAGAATAAATTCTCTAAAAATATAGTAATTTTTATCAATAATTTTGATTGACATTAATTTTAACTTATTTATTTGCGATGAAAATAAACTTACATTCTGAGACATACAAAATACAATGTTAAGTAACGAATTACTGAAAATGTTAACTTAATAAAAGGTATTAACGGCTTACACGAAATTCTCATCAAAAATAGAAACATAAATATTTGTATAAAATAATAAGAAAGACTTTAAAATGAAATCGGAAATCGTTGGAGAACGTGAGCCAGAATCATCAACACTGTGTATCTCAAAATCATATATCACCGACACAACACAAGTTGGTACTCAAGTGTATAACCAATATACCCAGTACACCCAAACTATAATTGTGTACAATTTCCTAGTACAAATTGGTAGTAATCCTTGAAAAGTTTCTAGTCTGTTCCTAACTGTACTAGGATCGTAGCACTCTTGGACGTGATTGTACTTGAGATGTCGTTAAAAGAAATATGGAATACTTTTCTAGTTTGCTGTACCGGTGTAAAGTCTGCAATTTGCGGCTTTTGAAGGTCGTGATTGCCGAGTTAATTTGGTCTGTAATTTGAATTCTTGTTTTGAAATAACCGTTTTTATCTCGATTAGACTAATCGTTTTAACAATTTCATGAAGCAATAGATTCAGAGAATTTTTGTTGCTGTAGATCATCTACATTAAATGCATCTTCAGAAAAAAAAATGAATATTGGGTTTGCACCTGGTTGCTTCATCTCTTCTGTTGGCGAGGTTAAGGTCTAAGGGCAAACCTATTCAGGACATGAAAAATCTTCGAAACTAGATTACCATTATGGACGAACTATTTACATATGTAGATATGTATATGTATATATATTTTAAGTATATATAAATAATTATAAATACATAAATAAATATAATACAACTACCACGCTAGCCTTAGGCGACTGTAACTGTCTTCTATTATTTTCTATTTCTATTACATTTGTATTGCATTTTTAACTGTTTTCCGAACGTGCGCTCAAGGTTTTCATGTGATTACCTGCCATAGTGCTTTAGCGTACTTAATACTAATCGCATGATGTGTGTGTCTGTAATTGGCTGTACATTAAGCTTACGATGTATATGTACTTTACTTTTCTTGATAATGAATGTAACAGCTGTTGACATGCCAAATAAATAAAATAAAATAAAAAAATGTTAGTAAGGATTCCTCGGTGCGGGAGTCCGACTCGCACCTAACCGTTTTTTTCTGACATGCACTAGTAATGTAGCCATTGTTTTGAGACGATTTACTTTTTCATTTGAAACGACATTTTTTCTTCCATATCTTTAGTTCATATCTTGAAAACTATTGAACCGATTTTGATGAGACTTGCACTGTTCCCTAAGTTGAAGAAAATTTAAGCCTATAAAAAAGTCACAGTACGATTAATAGTTTCGGAGAAATGCGTGGACAAACAAATATTATAGTAACAAACAAAATTATAAGCATACAAACATATATACGTTTAAAATAATATATTCGTTTAGAAACCTTGATTGATTGTCATGTCATAATGTATGCATGTCAATATTTCATACATACGTGTCGATTTGATAACCTTTTTTGAAGTCAGTGGAAATGAGAACTCCTAATTTTTTGAGGTCGTTTGAAAATACTATGTAGTTTGAATATTATTCCTCATCTACATCTTGAGTAAAACAGAACAATTGATAAATGTAAGGCAAAGCACAACGAATAATACAGGGCCAGTTATCCCATAGTTTGAAACTGCGCCAAATGTCCTCAACATCCGCTGAGACGTCTTGTTTTAAACTTTCTTACTATTCATGAATAAAACGTTATGGTAAAGTTGTTTTTAAATTTTCACCGCTCGGGGATACGTTGGTCCGTCCAACTTCACTTCACTGTACTATTACTATCACTTTGTATGCTAAAGAAAAGTTGATGGAACAGGCTACCAGCAAACCCATCGAGTTTGGGCTCATTTTGTTTTGTTTTCAGACGACTTCAAGAAAGGATGAGGTTTTCAAATCGACTGTATAATTGTATATTTTTATGGCATGTAACTACATCTGTTACGTGATAAAACTACGCCCATTAGGAATCCATTTTGATGATTCTTTTTTGTTTGGTAGAACATACTTCAGAGGTGGTCCCATATAAATTTTAAAGCGCTTTTGAGAAAATCAACCAAAGCCATTTTAGGAGATGAATGTTGAAGATATTTACGGCAGTTGAAGTCGGTTTCTAGTTCTTTTTGAACGCGTCAATTATGACTTGTACATTTGAGTTCATTACTGACAGAATTATAATCAGTTTACTTGAACTATTAATTATTGTTATTTATTGGTCTGGAAACTGGCAGCATTGGAGCGATGACGAGATACTGGAAACTATATAAATACAGTTTTATTTATTTATTTAAATGCACTTGGCCCTCTCACCTGGTGGTAACGACAAGGTTAGCTCACTCGCAACTGCTTACTGGAACACATCACTATTAACTCTATTGTTTTGGAAACAGCTTTATAAAATGTTAAAAAAACTAATTATGTAAATTCGATAGATTTCCGTTTGCCCACCGGTTGCTTAGAAACGGCCTATTCACTCTGGCCTTGAAGACATCCAGGTTACAGCGCTCGGAAACACAATGTAAACTTAAGGATATTCCAATGAAGTGTAATATTTCCTTTCTGGGGAGTTTTATTTGGCAATAAGTAATTCAACCCCTCGAAGAGTCGTGTTTAAGGAAACGAGGCGATGGTGATTAAAAAAGTTGTAATTTATTTGAAACGATGGTTTCAGAGTGATTTATTGGGAGAGAGGAAGCGGCGGTGACGTCAAATTTGGATAACCCGCATGGGTAGGTATAGGTATTAGAAAACAGTAACGATTGTTCATTCATACGAGTAGATCAAAAGAAGATCAAAAGAATGATCAACAGTATCGTTTTATAGCCGGATAGAAAACACTACATTTACACAAGGATGGAACCTAAAAATATTAAAGTTCACAGCAGCCAACATCTCTTCTACTCACAACGGAAATGTTGCGAAATAAATATATACGCAGGTAGCTCCACAAGTATTTCGGTAACTGTAAAGAAACTAAGTATCACTTAAATCCCAAAAATAATCTTATCATATCATTTGCCGTAAATAATAATGCATATAACATTCGTATAACTTATTTCATAAAATAGTTTTCAACACACTTGGTCGTAAATTGAGCCCTATTACATCGCTTTTAGGTTCATAAACCGAGCCATTACCCCCGCGTGCGTAATTCTATTCTACTGCATCCTAGTGCGTAATAATTATCTTTGTAAAGTGAAATACGTAGCTTGCTGCAAGTTGTATGCGTTTAAACAGAGCATCCTCAATTTAGACGGGTAATAATTTTTTTGTAACAACAAATAGTATCTAAGACGCTGAAAATCCTTAGGTATACATTTTTATTACGTATACGTCCTTAATTAAGTCAAACAAACTCTTATTATTTTCATATAATTGTATATAACGTATTAAAATATTTGCATTTTATCACTTAAAATTATAATTTTGAAGAAGGCTGTATTCACTCACCTTGTATTTTGAGTGCGATAAAAAGTTGCGCGCCATTTTCCATAATTTACATATGCCTAATATACATATATTATATACTCTTTGATTTTGTGTTTATAGTATTTGTTGCTGTGTGATATATTATTTAAAAAATATTAAGTTTAAATGCAGAAGACGAACAATTAATTGATAGAGTTAACCTCGCCAGAAATACTAAATGAAGCACAAAATGCAAACGATAGCCGTATCCCCATAAAATTTAGAGAAAGTATTTGACTGCTTGTGATAGAGTCCTACAATGGAAGAACAAGAAACAAGCCCAGTTATTTTCTGAAAGTGTGTTTTGGGGGTATTTCTCTGAACTATCCAATACATTCAAGTCCAGCATGATGTATGCGGAGCATGTATATCATGTTAAAAATATGTTTAAGCTCAAACATAGTTATCAAAACTTGATGTTTTATTGTTTTTTCTTCACAAATATCTTGAAAAATGACGTCTGAAAGCTTTGCTCATTACACACTTGGCTGTATTACTCCCACAGCTCCGTAATTTAAAAAAAAAACTAATAAATTTCTTGTACTAGATACTCAGCAATTAAACTTACCATGAATTTACATATAGATCTTACAACACTGTACAACATCCTATGATTTCAGAATCTTTAATAGAGAATTCATATCATGGGTGTAGATAAAGTCTATTATGCAACTGTCCATAATTAGGTATTAAAACTCTCATGTGATACTATTATCACATTTGGCTTCGCCTCGTGTTATAAACCCACATACATTTTTTAATATCCCTTATTATACAACAGTTGCATAAAATAACTTTTGTCAATAGCCTGGCAATGTGAACCAAAATTGGTATAGGAAGGCAAACCTACTTATCTTGAATTCAGACAATTATTACATCCGTTGGGTTCGCAACAAACAATCCCAAAGAATATTTGTTACATCTAATACATTTTCTAGTCACCTCGTACCGTTTTCGCAAAAAGACCATTTGTCTTGCCGGCTATAAGCCTATAACTGTTGGTCCGCTGATTAATCCTGCTAAACTTGAATAATTAAAGGATGCTGATTAATAGTCCCAAACAAATTCGGATAAATAAAATTGTTCTAAAGAGTTTACAAAAAGTAAACGTTGAGTAATTTTGTTCCCTGTTCCCTATTATCTTGGTACAAGTTTGATTGTTCTGGAGAGTAAATTATACATTTAAAAAAAGTTCAACTGAAAAATGTAGCTTCCAGAATCTGTTTTTAAGCTCTGTTCGTTATAACAAATATGTCTTCATAACAATGGTTAGTTAATATGTAATTTAACAACAAACAAGTCTATAAGAAACCAATATTTGTGTAACTTGATAATGAACAAGGAAGGTCGCACTGGCTCAACACTGGCCACTCTAGTTGTATGACATTGTCTGACTGGCATACTGCCTAAAGTAAATAGATAAATACCAGGTACTCGACGATATGTTTGTGTTGGACAACTCTAATAATAGTTTCTTGGGGAATATGAATGATTGGTCAATGTACATAACACTGTACATACACTTGGGCAATTTCGAAATAGAAGCCACGAGAAATAGGTTTTGTGAACATTTGTATGCTAATCCATTCTAATATTATGAATTGAAAAGTAAGGTTGTTTGTTTGTAGCTTTCTTCCCTACGCAACTATCAACTAACTATGCATGTAAACAAATCTAGCATTTTAAACGTCGCAGCAATTTCAAACTTTGCAATTATATGTAATTCGGATGACAATGCAATAATTTATGTAATTACTTATCAAAGCCAGCTATTATATTTTAAAAGATTATGTCAACAGAAATTTATTACTAGGAGAGGGATAAAGTTAAGTTACGAACATATTACAATTACACACATCTAGTTGCTACCGTTAATAGAAATTAATCCGCACTGAGTTTATGATCAAACCAAATTAATCAGATTACAACGATATACAAGCGTAAACTACGAATTACTGTGGATATAACTGTTGTGTAATTCCATTAGGAAACCATTGTGGTTCCATCTCGAAATAGAACCACGCCCAATTTTATTCAATAAGATCCTCCGTGGCGCAGTTGTCTGAGTATTAGACACAGACGCGCACACACGTGGAAGGTCCCAGGTTCGATACCTGTCGGGGGCAATTATCAAATATCACTTTGTGAGATTTTACCCAGTTTGATTAGGGCATTGTGTACAAAAAGACGTGGTAGCTCAGTTGGGTAGAGCGTCAGTTATTGAACAATCGAGATGTGGGCTAGATCATGGCTCGTACTAATGAGTTCCAATTTGTTATTTATGTACGAATGGTAAAAATCATTAACATTGGCTTTTCGGTGAAGGAAAACATCGTGAGGAAACCTGCATACTGTAGAGAGGGGGAGGTAGCGTAGCTTCGGTAGCGGGATCTTGTCCAGTGAAACAGCGTAGTTCTGCTAGAGGGTTTAATTTCCACACTCCCAACTTGTTGAGGAGCACACATTTCTCGTGTACCACACACGATCAGCACCGCACCTTCTTGACACTTCAACTTGTATCGAGCGCAGTTCTTCTGCACCCATGTAGAATACTGATTCCTGGACCCGTAGCGCCTGACACCACTTGTAGAGAGGGGGAGGTAGCGTAGCTTCGGTAGCGGGATCTTGTCCAGTGAAACAGCGTAGTTCTGCTAGAGGGTTTATTACATAACTCAAAGAATGTTACGTATACAATAGATGGGGCGGAGGCGCGGACCAAACACCCTCACTTTAACTATATATTTTTGATTAGATGCGCACTCTTCAACAATACACTCAAGACTCTTCTATTGTTTTACTTCCTCTGTCGTCCCTGCGACACGATTCTCAAATCAAAAATATATGGAAAGTTCGAGAGATCCTTACTAGCCAGTGCGCATCCACGTAGGCGACAGCAAGTAGGTTCAACTTCACTACAATACATCTGAGAAGAAATTCGAAGGTGTGTCTACCAAAACATACAGGGCTCGCGTGGTGGACTATGTCCCATACACTCTCTGTAGGAGAGTAGACCTGAGCCCCAGCAGTGGGGACGTATACAGGCTGTTGATAATGATTAGGGCATTGCAGGCTAAATCATCTGATTTTCTGAAAAGAACCTCTAAAAATAATTCTAACAAATGCTATACAAAAACAGGCAAGGGAAGGACAAACAAACTCACATTTGCATTTATAATTTTGGAATGGATTGTTATTAAAATCTATATACGTTTTTTACTCTTATAAACAATATATATATGTCGCATGGAACCTTAGTGTCGCCAACTGAAGTACATAACCTATGGTCGGTGTGCGCTACGACAGAGTCTAGGACCGGAGACTGGAGGCGGCGGGAGAGCCGAACAGTCGCCCTATGGGCCTGGGAACTGTCACACGTTTCATGTAGTCGCGTGCGCATTGTGAAATAGTATTACGTCACCAGTGTTCAATTGAGTATTGCCTATCTATGTGTGTGATATACAACCGAGACAATCTCATCAATATTACAATCTATTGTGAATCCTAATTATCATTTCATTGCCTGATAGCCCACGTGTTAGCCCACAAGATAATCACAGACCACATGATGTCGGATGACGAACAATCTCACCCCCTTTGCTTGGAACACGACAAACACCCACCCATCCTGATGATGACGACGTACATATATATATTTACAATCCCATCATCATTTACAGGTTGTGCAAATCAATGTATTTTATAATGTTCTTTTATGGCACGGCTCCGGTTTAAATGGTATTTCATGATTGTTTACAATTAATAATGGATAGCAACCTGTTCTATTACACAAACTGATAACAATGGAAACGCATTCAATCGAAAAGTATTAAATAACGAAACGTTACTTCACCGTCACGGAGACCTTTTACAATCAGCCAGACAGCCATTCATTCAGTCGGTAATCTACGGTGACGACGCGACGCCATGTCTCTTCGGACTATACCGCTGTTCTCTTTCATTCTACATTTAATTTTAATGGACTACAGTGAATCGGGAAGTCTCTATTACCCTAGAACAGCAATACCAGACGCCATCGTGTTTCAGGGACCTACAAATTTTTACTACGTGAATAAAATAGAAGAAGACTCGCCCGATTTTTATGATATCGATGAAAGAGTTGCTAGTTACTGCCCTAGAGGATACCAGTCAGTTGGCGGTGTTTGTTTTCCAAACGATTAGTTGATTAGTGAAGGATTTCAGTGGTTTTGTGTGAGCTGTCATCGATGAAAAGTACTCTTGTGAAGGGGTTAAGCGATGTGTTTTGTCATGGAAATTAATGAAAAATAAATAAATGTATGTATAATATATTTATTTATAATTTATATATTATGTAAATTGTGTTTTTATTTATTGTTATGCTTTTTTTCTTCTACATTATCTTCTTCTCTAATATATACTTTTTTGGTTTTTCTTTACGTACATGTATAGAGGTCTACTTACAGTATATTTATTTTTTGAAAGCTCCAGTGTGAGTGCTGGGAGAAATCTCTTGTTAGAGATAGGCCACTCCAATTGTACAATTGTTAGTTATAATTGACTTTGTAATTATTATTATGTGCAATAAACAATAAATATACATTTGTAGACAAATGTGAATCTTAATTATACTCCTAATAATAATTTATAGAAAATATTAGGCGTGTCAAGAAATTTTATTTTGTTTAATATTGTTTATCTAAATATGGTTTCGTGTTAAGAATAAATTTTTAACTCAAAAGCTTCATAAATTTAGTATTGCGTACTATTTATTTACTGTCATTTACCACCAACTTGTTATATATATAACCAAGCCCAAGATGAATGGCCATGGCAATTGGCCGTGTAAGAGTCGGAGTAGCATACCAAGGGAACCGAACCTGGAAAAAAGACAGATATTACTAACTTGTAATGAAGTTCGTTTTTACAATTGAACCTTAAAGTTTGTTGCCATATTTTGGCCGATTGCTCAAAAATTATACTATGCAGAGGTGATGTCTGCTAAGTTTTTCTGTAACGCTTACACAGAATCCTGCCTTATTGTTAATTATTTAAGATTTTTTACTTTGAAAAATTAAAAGATAAAGGACATGTTGGTATAATGGCATTATATACAAACTCTTCCATGAAAATTCATATACTGCAAAGAATTTTTTTGCAAGTTCACCCAAGCAGAATTTCCATATTTGGTTTTGTTAATTTTCTCAAAAAGCCCTGAATTAATTTCGATAAAGTTTCGATAAAATAAATAAATCGATTTATATGGGACCATCAGACCTCTGAAGTAAGCTCTGCCAAACAAAAAAGATAACATCAAAATCTCTTCATAATTGGCGGAGTTATCGCGTAACATACATAAAAAACTTACAGTCGAATTTAGAACCTCCTTCTTTTTTGAAGTCGGTTGAAAATGTTAAAAAAGGTGTCCATGCATCTACATTAAGCAATGTTCTTGTCTATATCTAGATAATATTTAAATATTGGCAAACTCAACTAAGTTCGTAAAGTTGAAATTGACCCAGTTGGGAAAACGGCAAAGTCACATGTAAGAAGACCTACGCGCACTACAAGACTTGAGTTTTTCTAAAGACAGTCAGTTGTACAAAAAATAAAATACTTACAATGACACTATTCATATAGGTTACTTTAGCAACTAGGTACCAATACCATTGAATACCTTAACTCCTGAATTATTTATTATTCGCCCGGCCCCGGTTACAACGAAATAGGACGAAATATTCGAAAAATATTTCTCCACAGTAACCTATAAAGTTCTTTTCTTTCCCTAGAAATTTACGGCAGAACTTATTTGATCTAATATCCAGATTCACTAAGAAAGTATCATTTGGAGTCAACAATTAATGATTGCTTCAAATTATTTGGTATGTATAGTTTGATTATATTTGTTATATCTTACAAATTCTTATATTCCTCCCTTTCTTTTTTTAGTCTTCAATTGTATTACGATTAGCGTTATATATTTTATAATTAACTACGTTTATGGTGACAAGAAATATCTGTCAATGAAATAGATAGGGAATATGAAAAGGTAAACACACCATGTGTTCCTACAAATACATCCCCTTCAGAGATGCCATAGACCACGTGAGAGACAAATTTCATCCTTCAGAACTACCCTGAAAACGTATTTCCTTGAACAGATTATTAATTAGCAGCCTTTTCTTCTGTCTTTCCTGATCTCCTCTGATTTCCTTTTCTTCCTGATCTACTATATTTTGTCCATTGTTTATCCATTACATGTATATATAATATATTTATTTATTTATGTAGTACTTACCCCTTGTTATTTATAGGATTCTTCTGCCCCAAGGTTGCCTGGAAGAGATCGCTCTTAGCGATAGGCCGCCTTCATTGTACCTTTTATGTTCTTTTCTGTTCTGTTTTGTTTTGTGTGTGTATTTGTGTGCAATAAAGTTTATTTGAATTAAATATATTTTTTGTTACTGCGTAAAAGTGAGTTTATGTTGATGTATACATAATCAATTATCATTGTCATACACAGTTGGATATTGTCAGTCAAATTACAGTAATGCAATCTTCGAAGCATAAAATTCTAGATCAATTGTAGAATTATTGGCTGATTGTAGTAGCTACATGTGGTTTTCTGTACATTTAAAACCTCTGTTCGGCAAAAAATAATGGCTCTTGTTTTTTCTATTTTTCGTGGTGAATTTTAGCTTTGTATGTCTTCCATCGAAATCATAAATTAGCCTGCCTGACGTGCTTTCTCGATGAAGAATAGCCGAGAAGCGTTCCAGTGGACTGTTCCGAATACTACCAAAAAAAATTAAGTTTATAAAATATTTACTGTTAATAAATTAATAATGATTTTTTGTAGTTTTATTTGCAAAAACTATGTAATCATTTGTCGTTAGCTATGTTAAATTTTCGTCTGACACTGACGTCAATAATTATGATTTGCCAGCCATTGGATACTGATAGCAACTCCTGTAGACGAGAGCAACATCATCCCTGAGCCACGCACCGCACCGGGCTGAATATGTCACTCATTGCGATGTGGTAGACTTCATACGCATACATATTTCTTTCCAGCAGGGTGCAGGCGATCATGAAGTCAACCCAGACCTCAATGCTTCATGTTTAAGGGCTGATTCACTACCCCACTAAGTTATGACCACTTTCAAAGATGGCGTGGACGATTCTAGATAAATTGCGTCGGTATCTATAAAGGTATCTGAACGTGGATCTATATTTTATATATCGATGGTGAGTAGATAAAACTGGAGCTAGTCAGCGCGTCTCAGACTCCGCTTTTTTATTGGACATAAAGTTTTGGCTCCGAAACGGTTAGAATGGCAATACAGAGCATTTCGTTCGGAGATTATATTGTTTATTCTTAAAACGACTGCCATCTGTTCATACTGGGAGAACAAGATCTACGAACTTGACAACGAAATAGGCTTTCATTCCTATGAATCAGTAGCCCCTTTTCTTTTGGCCCATGAAGCTAACTTATAGATTTTCTTGGGCTTATAATTATAGCTAGTCTAGTGGCGTTTTTTTTTCGGAACCGGACTACTGATACTAATTTTGTCTTATTGGTTCGGTTATGGCGTCAAAACTTCATCATTTTAACAATGTTTGTGAACATGGGAATCCATAAAAATATAAAAATTACTCTTTGTCCACGTTTGTAACCATGAGTACGATTAAATGGCAGATGTCATATGGTTGCGTAGAGTGTTGCTAATTTAGAAATACTGGTATTTCCCCAACAATTACGCTTTAGATATCCAAGACAAAAACAAAGTATTAGATTACTTTGCACTGCGGAAAAATGAAGCTTTTGTTAAATTCAATGTCAAAAATATTTTTAATTTGACCTGTTACACTAAAATGAGCCTAATATAATTAATTTAGAATTAAAGAAATGAATCAAAAGACAAAAATTGAATCTCATATTTTGCCATTCAAAACCTCCCCAACTGTGTTTCACACACACATTTACTTTTTTGGTAATCACTTTTCGAAACGGTCTTCAGCGCTGAGATCTTCAAAGTCTTGGAAGTCTCGTTTCTTATTGCCGTACTCCTCGAACTTATCAAAATATCTCATGTCTTCTATATCAAAATCTTGGTTAGGTATCCTCAATCCAGCTTCGATCTGATATTGATCATATTTAGCTGAATGCTTCACATTTAAAGTTAGAACATTTTTTGAAATGCAAAAGACCGTTATTAAAAGAAACAAGGTTCGTGACATTCTGAGACAGTCAAGTGCACTGTATTGTACCAGTGAGTCGCAGTGTTTACTAACGAAAGACAGATTGTTTTAAAGCTGGAATGTGAGTGTTGTTTGTAATTGTAGCTACGACTCCGTCAAAATTTATAAAACATAAATTACATTGTTTTTTAATACACGACACCGACATATACCGACACACAAAAAATCATACACATAAAAGTGAAGTGGCATTGGGCTAAACCTATTGTTCGAAGAATTGTCAGATGGTTTTAGTGAGTCACGGATAGACAAAAGTAGCGAGCTAGTCCAAACTAGCAAAGGTTGCGAGGATTTGCATTGGACTGGACATTATGTCTATTACTACTTTTGGAAAGTCGTTTTACATCCGAATCTTCAATCTGGTCTGGCATGGTGATAGTTGGCCAAAAAAGAAATCGCGGTACAGCTTTTGAGATGGTAGTTCTAGGATCTGTATGAAAATAATATAACAGAAAATATGCTTTTACCGGCGACAATACTCACCAAGTGACTCACCGATGAGAACCAACTTTTACCGTACTGAATTGCACTGTCGCCGGTCAACGCTAAATTGACTGCCACTGACTTTAGGGGTCAGATACGTCGGCAAGTATGGAACAAGTTGGATTGAGAGTGAATAAAAGAACACTAGCGGAGTGTCTTGTCGATGGTTGCGGGGCGACCAGACAGTTACGTCACGTTTTTTTACACGACTGGCGCACCACGTTCTGGACTAGACGAATCGCTGGTGATCTGCACGATAACTGTGCTGGAATTTGATCTAAATATTGAACTTGATTTACGAGTCATCAATAAATGAAGATTGTCATAGTTTTCTGCCGCCTGCCCGCATACCTACTGGCGCTCTAACCATGGATTGCCCAAAGGAAGGATCTGTCCTTCACATATATTGTGCTGCTTTGTTGGATACATTTGATAACGAGGCGGCGAAGAAACGATCGCATATAACAAAGAAACTTATTTAGGCACATAACAGCAAGGCCACCTGCGATCGCAAAACTGCAACTAGTACATTGTCAATTTTGTGAACATCGAAAGAAATCATAAAACACGAGTATATCGTCGTGTTTTAATGTCCATGTCGACTACGCCCTTTGTAAATCGAAGTGCCTCCTCAAAGATGTACAGCAATTCGAGTACGTGTGACTAGCACTATAGTGTCACTTACAAGATCTCGTCACTCGTGCGTGAATGAGATAGATAGACTCCTTTATTCGCCCGGCCGAGGACAAGATTTCATGTTGAGTGCTCTCACGATTTCGCTTCGTCGATTTTTCCCAGTGGGCTAGAGCGACCTTAGGCTTCGTCTTTTAATATTAATGACTTTTATTTACATTTATTTAATGAATTCGTTAAAACAACATGACATTTGTGGATGTTTTAGGTTATGTGGAACTTGAAATCTTATCAATTAGTACCTTTTTTTATTTGTAACATATATTTTGCCATGTACGGAAGAGTTAGTTGCAAAAGTTTTATTATTTGATTTTTCAGACCGTATTCTACAGGACAGTCTATAGTGGTGCATGCATGCATGTGTGTTATTAAACTTCATAAATTATTATGCTTAGGTCCAATTAAGTTCTAATTTTGTCTCTGTTATAGATTGACATGATTCGAGATATTGAAATGACACATTGGCATTTACAGAAAGATGATGATATCAAGCAAGAACTAGCCATCTAAGTACTACAAAATTCTTTCGTTTCTGATTTCTTTCGGGTACAAATTGTTTGTATCCGAGATTCGGATTGTGAGCGGATGGCAATCGGACGTAATTTGTCTTGGTGCCCTGACGACTACGTATGGAGATTCTGACAGGATGATGAAGAAACGCTTTTTTATTCATCCTCTACCACAGCGCTAACAGTGAGGCTTTGTATCACAGCATAAACCATAGACTACCCTCTGCTCCATTCTAGATAAAATCTAATTCAGTATAGACCTGCGTCTGTAAATCTATCCTACTTTTGCTCACTTAATCCGCCAAAATACAAGCCTGCACTTTTATTATTATTATTAAGGTCTACAGCTTTACTACACAATCTTTCTAAAACTTACTAATAACCGAACGTAAAAGAAGAAGTTACAGTTAATATTGCGTTTAAGGTAATTTGAAGTCACTTCATGAAGATGAAGATTTTATCTGGTCTTCTAAATCAATGGTAGAAATAGACATATCGGAGGTCACTCCCATCATAGATTAGTATGTAAATATTCTTACTCAACGACAGTATCAGGACCTATAAACCCATCACTAACGAGGTAGACCTTATACTAATACTAGATCGTAGTCATTCGTAGTGACCAGCAGGATGTACGAACTGCACCCCTCATGTCCTAACAAAAACAATTACTGATCCATTTGTATAATCTGCTACCCCATTTACAAAGCCCACTGAAAACTTGGGCGCCTAAAGCCTAGACTACAAATCTAACCCCGATGAAGGATAATAGAAACCAATTTCAAACAATATAGGTTTATTAATAAACTATAATCTCCCGATCGCTTCCTATTTTCGTGTCGATGAATTTAAACATCCATTGTCACGGGCTTGTTATATAATCCTTTATGAAATGGAACTGGGCCGAAAATAATTTTCATAATAGCCCCCTGCGGGCTCTGGAATTCCGATTATTGTGATCTATTTTTACATAGGCCTGCAATAAATTATTCATGAAAGGGATAGACGAAAATGAAAGTACAAATAAAATTTTAAATTAAATCATTTTTAGAATTAGCATAAATTCGATTTTATAACGAAGTGTTTCTAGTCTCTGTTGGGTAGGTAACGTGTATGAGGTGAATTTATATCATAAAATATGATGATATTTTCTATCTCACGTGTAAATTCTAAGCGGTGGGTGGAATTACACATGGCATCTTTATTGTTTTAGTTATATGGCTGATGATGAAGCCCGCCAATGATAATCATTTGACTCGACTTTACTTGTAATAATTTATAAATTTTGTTTATTTTGTTTATTTTATTTCGAACACATATCCTAGGAATTTATATTCAATATAGGTATATAATAGTGGACAAGTTATTTTGAAATATCTCTCTAAATTCAGTATTCCGAAATTTTACGATCGCGCATATTCCGAATTGAATTCCGGCGACACAGAATAGATCAGGACAGTTGGATCAGATGTATTTGAACATTGAACGTTTTCTACCGACTGCGGGAACATTTTCTCACTACCCTTTCATATCATCGTACCACAATCGTAATTTACAATCCTCATTTAGTATTCGTTATTAATGTTATGTTTCTATTTGTTGTTAATGAATATTTTATCAACGCGCATTGGTCGTCCACTATCATCAGGCACCGTGATTTACTATAAGAATAAAACAGTTTGACTGTCTAACACAGATTACAACTCAAAGAGATATACCAATACTTGACGAAATCAAAGTGCTCCTGTCTCTTACGATTATATATATAAAAAACTAATATAGAACAATGAACTGAGCATTTAAATCAGAACTGAGACGAATATATAAACAAGATCATAGACTTCTGTCCTTGTTTACACTGGATAAACTGTTTATATATTTGCTGTGTCAGCAGCTAAGTATTTCAATTTAAATATCCGATATCCGTCATTGGAATACGAGATAAGATCCACAACTGCCGTCGACGCCTGAAGGGACGCAGAATTTTATAGATTCCCTTTTCATTCACTTTCAGGCAAATTTTCATATAAAAATGTATGAAACTAATACATAACATTACAGATACCAACATAAATTCATTTTAACAAATACATTTAATTTTTTGCATTGACACAAGCATAATCCTCATCATTCGAATAATTCTGAAAATTATAACTTGACTACTCTTTTTTTGTCCACGAATCAACTTTATCTGTGATTTACATCAAAGTACATATTAAGCAAGATTACTGCCAAATGTTTTTCATGCTATTTGAGTATAATTTGCAGCAGTGTATGACAGCGTATGACAGTGTATGACAGCGACCAGTATGTGACATAATGTCGTTTAGTCTCGGACACTCCAACACAAAACGTCTCAGCGTTGGTTAATATTTAAAACAGTGGAATTAATTGCGGAATTACTTTGTTGCTACCCAGCTGATGTGAAATATCGGACGAGGTAGGTGTCGTTTGATGTGTGTATGCGTGTATCAGCTGAAAAACATACATCAGCCTCAGGACCACTGACTATCGAAGGCCGATGTGTCTTATAGATAAACGATTTATGTCGTAGTGCAGTCACATGCAGTTACATGATTGCAATAATAAGGGAAGGGAAATTCGTCTAGATTTGATGATTGAAGTTGGAAAATTATATCTAGTTCATGTTTTTGAGTTGAGATATTGGGGGTCGGGTAGATTTGGGTTGAAAATAAGTGGTGTCGGAAGGAAGCGTCATGTCTTGATCTTCAAATTATTTTTATGTTCCAACGTAATTAAAATTAATGTAACTCATAAATAAATTCTCTGAGACGTCCACGGCGTTTCTTATACTTTAATTTGTTACGGAAAAAATATCTCCCATTTAATTTAGTTCGTGAAAAGAAGCAACTTCCGCAATAAATATTGAACAGACTCGGTGAGAGCCGGCTTTGATGTTTAAATTCAATTACATTTGAATCCGAAGTTGATACCTGTTATGAACAAAACGTTTGAAACAAAACATTACATTCCGTTTTTGTGTTTGAAGTTCGAATTCGTCGCAGAAAAATTAAATTAATGGAAAAAGTTCAGTAGGAATGGATTTGAGTACAAAACTGATGAATAATTTAAATAAAATTCCATCTAATAACGTAAACAAGAACTGATTCGAGGATCAAGATAATATCCACACCCATACTTACGAGTATACTATAAATGCAAAAGTAAGATGTTAATTTGTTTGTCTTTCCTTTAAGTCGTATCGGAGATACAAGATGACTTTATTTTTTAAAGGAAAATGTCATGAAGTCCTTTTTGTTCCCATCTAACATGAATTTCCCGTGGGATTGTTTCTGAATTCTAAGCGAAAGAAGTCGCGGGCAATTTCTAGTGTGGTAGACATATGCAACAAAACTAATTTAATTATATCTGCCGCAACAACTATGTGTTGGTTAGTGTTGAAAAACTCTTACTATAGTACCAATAAATTTAGCTCGAGGAGAACTAGTTAGAACATGTCAGTAATGTTTGAAAGGTTTTGTAGCAAGAGTTACTTCACCATCATCATCTTCAGCCGGGAAACGTCCACTGCTGGACATAGGCCTCCCTCATGGTACGCCACATCGACCGATCCCGAGCCACCTGTACCTTGCGACTCCCTGCGACTCTAACCAGGTCGTCGGTCCATCTAGTAGGGGGACGTCCTGGTAGACGTTTCCCGGTACGTGATTGCCACTCGAGAAACTTTACTCCCCACCGGTTATCGGTTCTTCGAGCGATGTGGCCTGCCCATTGCCATTGCCACAGCTCACTGACTCGTCGAGCTATGTCGGTGACCTTCGTTCGTCTACGGATTTCCTTATTCCGGACCTTATCACGTTTAGAAATTCCGAGCATAGCTCGTTCCATTGCTCGCTGAGTGACTTTGAGCTTGCTTATTCGAGTAGTATAAGAGTTACATATAAAATGATTTCTTTTTGTTGAGGGACGGTTCCTAACATTTCCAGGTTTGCTGACAAAGCTTGTCACTCTTGGATATCCCAAATTGAAATTTTATAGCATGTTATAAAAGTCTCGTCTTGTTCCATATTTTTGTACAAAGTAAGGACCTATTTAAGTGGCCTCCTACAGGCTTTTCCGCGTCATAGAAGAGCGGTCTCTCTCTTAATACTAGTTATTCGTTACTTATTATTATACATTCTAATAAACAACTTATTCGTATAAGATTGTATTTAAGTTCAGATAATACAATAAAAGTGTTATCATTTTAATTTTGCTGCAGCCTCAAATAGTTAAATGACTAAGCCAGGTCCAGTCAATCTAAATATCCTCCTATATTTATCGTCATAGGAAATGGTATCACAGCATACGCATCGTAAAAATTTCAGGGAATGGACGCTGTAGCCCCCTAGAACCGACGCCCAGGCGAAAATATATTCCTACTCTAAATATATGGTCATATTTTCAATCCGAAAGCAATCCGAAGCATTACTGTCCCAAGGTTGCTTGGAAGAGATCGCTCTTAGCGATAAGGCCGCCTTCATTGCACCTTTTATGTTATTTTCTGTTCTGTTTTGTGTGTGTGTGGGTGTGCAATAAAGTTTATTTGAATTGAATTGAAGTACTGTTATTACAACAAATTATCATAATTAATTATACTTTGTCGTATTTCCTGTAGGACGGAAGCGAAAGACTTATTCTAACTGGCTTATCTGGAAAATTCACTTGATCGCCGTCGCGAATAACTTAAGACGCGAGTTACATAATTGTAGCGTCAGCAGATAATTTTATTTCTCATTGCCGTGTGGAGATGCTAGCTACCCCCGGTACGCATAGGGAGATGTTTACTCCTCAATATAGTCGTTGGGCAGACATGATACTGAAGTGTTTACAGCTACAGCAGTAAGTTTTACGTTCCGTAATGTTGATATATCTCATCCGCCCAAGTATCCCAAGAAGGGATGACTACTATGATTACTACTACTACTACTACTACTACCATGGGGACTACTACAGCGATCAGCATAAAAAGTTCCTTCAACAATTCCTACACTAAGAATCAAGTCATTCTAATGCTCCTTTATGATGTAAATAAGGGACAAACAAACAAACTCGTATGCGCATGTATAATATATTCACGAACAAGATAAATCTGCAAACACGCAACAACGCGGTTCCGTTGGTTTTTGCTTACAAATCAAAAGATTCAAATTATTTTAAAATATGACAAATATACTTTCGTTATGGTTTCGTTTACTGTCCACACATCGCTCGCTCAGATGTGTGTAGGGTGTCTCTTATGTGTGTGGCTAGGTTGACTTGGCTTACCGGAAAATAGTCAGAAATGCACTTGTTTGAACGCATATCTTGGTAACTTGATAACACTTCGGATTGCCGTTATTATGAAACAACCAAGATTTCATAGCCAAAGTCGATTTGTACTAATTTAAATAAAATTTACTAAACAATGAAGCCGCCTCATTAGCTTGAGAATTATGGTTGGATATGGGGCTTGCCGTTCAAATAAAATATAGCTTTATCAATCTGAAACGCTGAAATCTGAAATGATTCATAAAATTTTTAACAAAGTCTGAATCCATGAACACGTTGATATGGAAAATTCTCCAATTTCCGTTCATGAAAGATATTTTATAGTGTCCGAATTTCAAAAGCATGCATTAAAAGTGGTAGAGCGCTCGTGAAAATTAAATGTACTCGTATATGGTCACTGGAGCATTACGCTCGATTTACATGATATCTGTATTTCTTTTACATAATAAATAAATAAGATATTTTTTGTTGTGTGATCAACAACAAGGGTGCAATCCACTGAATATAGACATTCTTACAACCTCACAAGATATATCGTCAGCAAATATATTCGTGAGCTGTAAGTTAGTAAATATGCTAGTCTTTAGTTTTTAAATTCAAGTTAAAGACTAACCTAATAGACCGAAATCTTGGTTAGCAAATACTGATTTTGGATATACCACTGTCAGAATGGCTGCCACTCCAAGTCAGCCTTCATCACACAAAGATATTATTATTAGATAAGCTAAAGAGAGTAATTGCGTTTCTCCGTCTGTTTGTTGCTTTTTAACAACATAATCTTGATGGATTTCAGCACGCAAACCCTGAGATACGAAGATGGACTAGACTACTTTTTACCTCGACAGAATGTCCTCACGGGATAAGGCAGATGGTATCACTGGCAATAGCTTGAATATACATATTCAAGAGACGTATTAGGGCGAACACGATAAGAAAATACATACTTATACGTCTTATTGAGTTTAAATCTGACCACTTACGACATGGCGAAACATTGAATGGGTCAATCAGTGTGCGCTCCCTTTCCACTGCACAGTTCATTACTACTGAACCTTTTGTTGTATCATTAGAAACGACCGATTGAAATCCGTTTTAAATTCGCACTTAATTCGAAAGCAATCCCAAACGAAAAAACATATCTTGCTACCCTGTTTTTATTAGTTGCATTGTACTTTAACCGTCTTGTGGCTTTTTTTATTGAAGATAGACCAACACTTGACCTCAATCTCACCTGATGGTAAATGACGATGAGGTCGACGATGTTACGTGTTGGTCTAGAAGGTGCCTATTTACTCTTCTTTTGGAGATTCCCAAGTTGTAGTTTTCGGAGAACACGGACTGGATTTATTTATAATGATCATAATATACTTCCGTTTGACTACAATCTCACCTGTTGTTAAGCGGCGATGTGGTTAATAAAGAAGCTAAACGTGTCGAGCGGAATGTTGGAAGATAAACTAAGTAGAGGTGTATGTACATGTTATTTTGTATTTTTATTCAATGTCCTAATTAATAAGATCCAATTACTAAAAAAGAAATAACAAAGAATATGACAACGACAAGGAATGAAATCTCTCCTACTAATAAGTAAACAACGGATGTCACTTAAAAAGGTCAAAAGGCTCCGTTACGAAGGCCGTGGGTTTTACTCCATTTTCCGTCATCCTAAAATAAAAGCTCTTTTCAAGCTTTAAACTTTGCCAGGTCCCTTAATGAAACAATACTCAAGATGTTTGTTCCGCGAAGAGGTTGAATTGTCCTTTTCTTTTTCAAATCTAACAAACTTTTAGGGAAATTGTCTTTTGTTTGATCGAGCAAATATTATTGCAAAGGCAATTGTTTGCCATCTACAGATTTCTTTTTTGTCTTTCTTACCTGTTTTGCTTTAAGACGAATCATGGAGTAAACGGATGTGTGAATTTATAATGTGTCTAAAGGAAAATGGTTTAACATAGTATCTTACATGTAAGGTCAGTCAAAAATTTATGTATATTTTCTTGCCTATCGCTTTGTGTTCCTAGCTATTCCACTGAAGTTGTCCCATGGCTGGACTGCTGGGAATTGTAATCCTGAAAGTTCAGCTATTCATCGACATCGGTCAGGAAACGTCCATTGCTTGACACAGGCCGCCTCCATGGTACGCCACATTCAACGTTCCCAAGCCACTTGCATCCAGCCACTACCTACAACTTTAACTAGGTCGTCGGTCCATTCTAGTAGAGGGACGGCCCGGTGCAAGGTTGCCACTCGAGAACTTTTACTATTACTTCGTGCAAGGTGGCCTGCCCATTGCCACTTCAGCTCACTGACTCAAGCTATGCCGGCGATCTTAGTTTGTTTATGGATTCCCGCATTCCGGATTTTACAACTTAGATAAATTCAGAGCATAGCTCGATTCATAGCTCGCTGAGTGACTTTGAGCTTGTTTATTCAATTCACAGTTAAGGACCGTTTCGGTTCGGTATGTCAATTGTCATTACTGGCAACACGTTAAAGACTTTTGTATTTAGACGTGGAGGCATTTTGGACGAGAAGATATGCGGAACTTCCCGAAATTGATATTATCATGAATATGTATAAAAACAATATAAGTATACAAGTTTCATTGTAATGATTTCATTAAGAAACTGTCACTTAACATTTATCAAACACAACAATGCTTCTCACATTGTCTTCTAAGACAGGTATCCGTCTTGTTAGCTTTGTCACTTAACAACAACAAAATCTCGGAAGAAAGCCAACTCAATAAGCGACATTAAACTGTATACTTCCTAACACGTAGTAGTAAATTAGTTTTAAACTTTATAAAAGCTTATACAAAGCTGGTAGACAACATTATTTGCTTTTAAGCGTACAAAGAAGTTCTGAACTCGGTTATTGAAACTTCCTGAAGTAAATGGAGGTTGTATTTATTATTCGGGATCGCTTGTTTACTGCGTGTCGGGTATCTCTTTTGTTTTCATAAATCTACTCTTACCTGAATTGAGACGGGAGATTTCAGACACAGAATAAAAAAAAATTTTGTCGTCTTCTAAATGTGTATCCCTTCTACTTTTTTATAGAACGGAAGCAAGAG
The DNA here is from genome assembly GCA_910589575.2 of Carcina quercana. Classification (NCBI taxonomy): domain Eukaryota; kingdom Metazoa; phylum Arthropoda; class Insecta; order Lepidoptera; family Depressariidae; genus Carcina; species Carcina quercana. The sequence goes on along the minus strand of OU342437.1, from coordinate 12,731,957 downwards.
TATGCGCATAGACAAAACAAGTATTATCCTAGACTTCCTTCAATAAGAATTTTTTGCGGTTGCCATGCCCAAAGGAAGTATGCCCCGGGAACCTTATTACTAAGCCTGCATCCGTTGCCTGTTGATCCGTCTATGTATCACATGGCTGTATCTTTTGAACCGTAATAGAATCCACTTGTCATTTTCACGGAGTGTGTACCCGGACTGAGCAGTCGGACCACGCGGTCTCAGGGGTGTATTTACTTTGTCCGCTTGAACAACAAATATCAATGGTACCTAAAGAAATATTAAAAACCGGTCAACCCATAAATAATATGCACCGAAGAATCCTCTAACAAATGCGCCTCGATTTAGTTTTGCTAATCATCACTAGATGGCGCTACTAATACGTTGAAATGCACGTCTAAAACACGTTTGTTGTATGTGAGCTGCCTTGAATGTTTTTTTATTCTGTTTTTTTTAGTATTTATCTATAGTGACGATACAATTACATCAGCTGTGAAAATTTCAACAGTCTAACTATCACTGTTCATGAGATACAGCATGATACAGTGACAGACGGACAGACAGACAGACAGCAGAGTTTTAGTAATACGTCCCCAATCCCCATACGAGAAACGTGTTTTTTATTTGTTTCTCCGTTCTTCACTTCCTAAACGGAAGGCATAATGACTTGCCTTTGAGAATAGGAATAGTTGTTAAAGAAATAAAATATCAAGTGTTGTTTTCCCTGACATACAATACAAATTTCACCCTCATTGGCAAGTGTAAAGATACCTTCTAAATGCCTTGGTTGGAATTTCCAGAACAGCTTCGATCAACAGAAAATTTGTTTGCTAATAAGCCTAATTGGCGCAGGTGTCCTTAGCATAAAATTTTCGCACCGTAAAGGGTAAAAATTAACGCGGCACGTGGATGTTTCAAGTGCTCGTAATTAAAGAGGTTAATAACTTGGAAATGAATGCGTTGTAAAATGTTTACGACATCTGCTAGAGCTTTTGAACTTATGAAGTTATTACGTTTCAGTGTTTTTATTCGCCTCGTTGGCCTAATGGAATGTCGGACTAAAAATTCGGAAGTCCCGGGTTCGATTCCCAGTGGGGGTACCGGTACTCGGTTTGGTCGGTGGTATGGCGTTTTCTATATCCGTCTGGCTAGCTAATGCCATGTCACCTAAGTCGCCACCAAAAAGCACTGTTAATAGCACTGTTGTGTTCAGGTATGAAAGTTAGCAGAGGTGCGCACGTCTACCATCCAACGGCCTTACCGTCACTTACCATCAGATGAGATAAAGGCCAAGTACAAACCCATCATACATTAAATATATTGAATTATTTCTTGAGTTGTTTATAATTATTTCTTGTATTGTTGACTTCTTAATCTACCTATGAATCTCAACAAAATGTTTCAATAGGTTAACGACCTAATAAGGCGTTTTAAAAAAATGTTTTTCATTCATTCGTCATTCAATCAATCATTCACGCTGAGGAAAAATTTTACGGTCGAATGTGTATATTTTCGTATGCATTTAAAGTAATGAGTTTATTTACTAAATTCCTTGATGCATTGCTATTGAAGCCTTCTGTCAGACACCTGACCAAAGAGAATATACTTTTTGGGATGCGTGGACTACCATGACGTTTTCTGACAGATTATTTTCTAGCTATTCCACGCCATCTATTGACACCTTTGGGTACTCTATTTTGCTAATGATGAATCATTATGATTATTCAATGGATTATTCCCAACCCAATCTCGAGATATGATAAACGTGATTTGACATGAGTTATCACAGGGTTGACTTTTAATACAGTTTCGAGTTCGATATATAAATATGGGCTAGAGACAATTAAGGACAAGTACAGGTGGACTGATATCTTTGATTTATTTACGTTGCGATACACAACTGAACTTCACACGGTGGTTCTATGAAGTCGTTAAATTGAAGCATGCTCACCCGGAAGCCTCAATTTAAGAAATAAACATAGAAATATAAAAACTTGACCTTTTTCTCAAGTCATTATGTAACAAACGAAAGAAGTTAGACCTCGACTTGCTATAAGGGCCCACAATGGAAGGCTCGTAAGAATGAATTAGGCACTTTTAATTCTTGGGACTGGAACTTTTCGTCATGGGCGAGATGAAAATGAAGACAAAATTGTCTGCTCCACACGCGTAGCAAATCTGTATTCTTAGCATTGTATTGGTACATTATTCAAGGCAAGTATTAAATATTTTTGTGTTTTTAAAAAATGTGATGAATCTTTTTTTTAATATTAATAGGGATGATGACAAAAATATTATGCTCTCATTCGAGAAACCGTGTGAAATGATAAATATTCCCGCAAAATATGTTTCGATACGACTTACAGTTTTCTTAATATAACCCGTCAAAAAGTGACTCTAGTGACATGGTGCAAAAACCCCCCAAACCGACACTTTACAAATACACCGCCTCCGCCGGCGGAGACGGCAAAGACACACCTTCCCCAAGACGAGCAATAATCCCAGCGCTTACCGCAACTATCGTCACATTCCGGGAAGATTTTCTCCGATCTCTTCACCACAAAGCAGCACCCTAAGCCGAGAACGAGCCCGAGCGGGCGCCCTTAGGCCTGTTGCTAGTAATAATAATACCGGTTGAGCACGTTCCGCGCTCGCCATTGTCCGGGTGAAGCTGCAGAGGTCGCAGGACCAACAGCACCAAGTCCATTCGAGAAAAAAAAGGTGCAAAATCTCTCCATACAAATCGGTACCCAGGCGTGACGTAACAGCTAAGTGTTGAAGTCGATAATGTATAAACATTCAACAATATTTGAGTTATCTTGTATAATAACGTTTTTATGTGACCACGCCCTTAAAAACCTTCACAATGTAATGAAAAAACAAAATCAATTATAAAAAAAATTATTCGAGCAATTTAGTTTTTGAATTTTTTCGTGCTTTATTATATGCTGTAAAAGTCCAGGAAAAAATTATTTTGCAATTTATTTTTTGAAAATATTTTGGGTTTCGTAATGCCTTTTATGGTTTGAAAAACAATTTTACCCCAATCTGATTTAGTGTCACCTAGCCTGTTACCATTACTGATTTTGGTTAAAAACCACAGCTAAGGCATCAATAAATTCAAGCTTTTGGGAGAGCATACTTCTCGTTTACCACTAGGTGAACATCATGTGATTCCATTGCATCTAAATTAAGTGTCATCTAGTCTCTAAGACATTTGACCTCGTAATTCTCATTTCCAGGGCTAGTTGAAGTCTTGGTGAGTCGTCAAAACGAATGTTGTGGTAATGTTAAAAATAATTCACTTAAGTACGGTCTTTGTCGCTGTAATTTCAAAGGGTTCCCTTAAAATGTAGACCGCGGCTATAGAAACGAGTCCTTATTACGTCATTTAGCTAAGTGCCTTTAATAAAACCTTTCTCCTTTAAGCATTATAAAAGTCTGGAATATTTTATTAAATATTTTAAGGGCTTTAGATCGCTTTGAATCCCATTTTCGATTAATTATCTTTATTTAAATTGCCAATGCGTACGGTTTTAAAGTAAAATTCATCCCTATAATAGGAAAAATTTGAATATCAAAGCGTTTTTTCGGTCGGTTCATTTGTTTCGTACAGATTGTAATGCCATGATTATGCAGATTACATTATTTTTGTTGAAAACAAAAAAAATATCGTAAGTCTTAACGAATGCCGGTTTAAGATGGAGCGAGAAGCAGGGACAAAAGGAATGTTTTTATTTGTCGCTGACGCTAATGAGAGCCGGGAATTAGACGTCTTGGACAGGGCTGACTGCAAGAGACAGTCGGTTTCCTCTCGAAGATATTTTACTTGATCGCTCGTGATTTCAATACTCTTGTCACTTAAAGAGAGCTATGGTAATGGGACCTAACGGAGGCTTATGAGACATGGGGCTGTTTTCGTAGCACTAACTATAGTTGTGTCCATAAACATACACTGCGTACGACGGGTACAATTCACTAAAACGAAACCTTACAACCTCACGAATGTATTTAATGACATCATTCGATATTGATCATTGTTGCCTTAAATTGTTAGGTTCTAAGAATTGCCCGAAGTGAATTGCACCGCAGAGCCCTTTTACTATGACACTAACACTCTTTGGTCATAAACAGTTTTGAAATGTCATTATTTCGCATTAACGAGTTGTGCGGCTTTTTTTCTGGTAGAAATAACAAACATGATAATGTCGCTATAAACTGAAATTTAATGTCACTAGTTTTTACTCGCGACTGATTATATGTCGACTTTATAAACTATTCCACAGGAACACTATAACGATATAAACACTAACGAGTACATATCCATGGCATAGGCTATTTAAGTGTTAAGTGTAAGTTATGTGTTATTGGACTCACCATACCTAACGAACACACACTTTGTAACTATCATTTCCCTTCCCGAGATTCCCTACTGAACCCTCTCAAGTCGAGTGTCTGGTGTACTTCAGTTGAACTCAACTGCATCCTTAAAGACTTCGAGCTAATGAGCGACGGACTACTGCACTGCAAACTACTTGAAGCTTTTGTGAAGCTTTGTTTTAACTTCGTCGAATAACTTTCCTCTAGTAACGAACGGTTTCGGGGTCTGGTAAACACCGAAAAAAATGGTTAAACGTTGGCTGTTATTGTTTACCGAAAATTTTAATGGGCAGTAATTACTGAGTCACTTCTCAGCGAAAAAGGTAAAGCGAAGCGTTCAACGTTGGTAGGCATCGAATAATTCCACAAGCTTTGTTTTAGTGCACTTATATCGTTAGAGAAATGTTATTAGATCGCTGAAAATAAATCTTACGAATAAGCGCATGTGGCCTCAGTCACTTTCAAGTCAATAAATGTAACGCACGTCATTTTTATGACCTCTGGTTCCGTGTTCAATCAATTTTGGAAGAAGTTGTTCAGTGAGCGTATTTTTACTCAAAAATGATTATAATGTGATTACCGTTTTAACAACTTTCTTATAGCAAATTGTACTATTTCGTGCTACTCCAAAAGGCTACAGCAAAATTATATGAAATTTCGTCTATTCCGATCTGTTATACTATTTGTTCGACCGATATAACAGTACAAGCGCATCAAAACCTATAGGACTTCCCATTGACCTAGATTCCTGATGTTATGCAAGAAACTGGGTCTTGCAGCACAAGTATACAAATGAATCTGAAAAGTATAATTGCTTTATAATATCACATTCAAATTGCCACCGTACGTTTACAAACTATTGGCGCCCGACGTTATATTCTGTATGCTTTGTTAACAATTACTCGTTGATTTCGTCAGACGCATTCGTTAGAACACTTTTTAGTACATATTTTCTTACCTATTTTTTTAGTATGTTAAATATTCATATTCTGTACGGATCCTCGGCGTGCGATTCTGATTCGCAATTCGATGATATTAAATTTTCCCAGAAAGGTTTAATATTTGCGTTTCGTATTCCTAAATGAATCAACATTAGGTAACAAATATGCCTATGGTCAGCAATGTACCTTCCCGGGTGAGGACATTAAATGAATTACAATGATTAATTCAAAGTTTTACAATAAACTATTTGCTTGCAATTTAATCTTCTCAATCTATCCCCTAAGGCTCAGTATTATAATTGCGTAGGACCTTTTCTGATCCCGTCTCAACTCCACCGTACTATTTTACAAAGCAATTTTAGTGTCATACCTTCCCACGGAAAATAGAAGTGGAAAGGACGCACCTTTGACAGAGGAACGAACATTAAATTGAAATTTTTATAATTTAGTCACTGACTAGATTGAGAAACGTCTTTGAACAGCGTTGAAGAGAACAAAGACCTTTGAAGTTTAACAAAGAGCGGCGACTTCGAGATAGCTGACTTGATTAAAAACGGAGGTGGCAACGATATCTACTATAAATCTCGGGGTGCTATCATACTATTTCTTGGGTAGTTTCTAGTGAGGCGACGACGACGTAGCGTTTACCTAGCGATTTACGAGCGTATTACTCGTATCAGCACGGTGAACATGCAATCAATACAGGGGCACGGGTCAGCGAAACATCCGAGAAAGGTTGCGATGATGCATACCTCGTTAGGTACCTCTTCTTGTCTATCTTTATATATCAGTCTATACATTGTAAAATTTAAAAGGGGCTGATTCTGTTGCCCTATGTTCTAAGCAGTGTTCGGTGCGGTAGGTGCATTTATAATACGAGATGTTCGAAGGCTTATAAATAATATAAATTATAACTTAATAAAATATAAATAATTATAACTTATAAATAAGCTTTGATTATAAGAATGTGTTCATTAATGTATTATGTTTTTGTTGTAAAAAATTTGTGTCTCCTTTTAGTCTTAAGTCAAACGCAATGTATATTGTTCATGACTAAATAAACTGGAACTGATTTTCTATATCCGCCTGGATAGCTACCATCATCTGACTTAAGTCTTCCGTCAAACAACAGTGTTAATAGCACTGTTGTATTCCGGTATGAAAGGTGTCAGAGCCAGTACCTCATTATCTGGAGGCTTCTGCGTGCGCAACCTTACCGTCAGAACGGCTTTATAGTCACTAACCATAAGGTGAGATGAAGGCCAAGTCTATCATACATTTAAAAACTTCTCAAAATATCATAAAAATCTTTGGAACCGTTTCCAAGATTACTGATGTAAGCTTATGTTCAGCTGTGGACTGGCTTATTCAATGTATTTATATTTAGAAATAAATAGGTAAGTTCAATTCAAATGAATATATTGAAATCACAGCGATTGTAATAAACGCCGAGAATACGCTCGTCATACGTCGGGAAATCGTTCGCCGTTTGCCTCTCTGCCTAAAAACACGCCAATAAATCGATAGTATTAGGGGCACTTAAGCTTAACCAAATGGTTTTCATTAAAAGTTTTGCATTTTATATAAAAATATTTAAATCGGTAGAGTGTCTCCCTGGGAGGCTTATGTTCTGTAGGTGATGATTTCCGACTGATGATTGTCTCTTTTTGAAGACCACCAGTCATTTTACAGCAGCAGTAGGTAGGCTAAGGCTAAGGTAGGTAGACATAGCATACACAATTTTCTAGCAACGCGTATTACGGTCATTGCGAGTATACAGCTGTTTTACTATAATCTCTCTCTCTCTCTATATATATATATATATATAGAGCTAATGTTAGTACGTTAAGACAGGGTTTTCTCTATCATCACCAACTCCGATCAACTTCCCGTTGGGGTAGTGAATACGCGTTGGTCTCCTGCTGAAAGTAAGGGAGTTTGGTCGCGATGGGTGGAAGTGAGTGGTTGGAAGAATATATGGTAAATTGGTATGGTATGTTAAATTCATTTACCCTTATTCACTATATTTATTTTAAAATCGATCGTAAGGAGTAAACTCCAGTCGTGCCTTGGAGCTGACACACACACACACTTTTTTCCATTGTTTTCAGGGCAGCTGCTGAGCTTCCGAGACGAGAGACGTATTTTCCAATGCGCAATAATATAGCATATATTTATATCATATGTAAATCTACATTCAGACTAAAATACACCTTACAATTCAGATATTACGATTAAAACTTCGAAATTGACTTTTTTTGTAGATTCCAACGCTTGACGACAATCTCATCCTATGCTACAAGACAAATTGATCGACGATATCTTTTTACTATCTGTCTGAAGTTTCTAAAGTGGTCACGTGGAGGATCATTCTTTTATCGTGTATTTGGCCGTTACGCGTGTGATTTTAGCTTTTAAATAAAATCACCACATGTTTTTTTTGATGTATTGAAAGGGCGGACAGAGCAAAAAAAATTGACATGTGATCGAAAGCAGATTATGCCGATTTGTCAGCGACTTCTCTTTTCAAGCGTGGTGAATACAAATCCTCTCATAGAAAGTAGGAAGTGGCGATCTATGAGGCAGGATGCCAAGCCTCATTTTATACTTAGTCGCTTTTTACAACCGCGGGATTATATGCTGCCGTCATTAGACAAAAGGGCGCATTTGACTCATAACACAAGTGGAGTAAAAAATAAAATGTAACTTTTTTTTTCATTTCCTTGCTGTCCCCGCATTATTGTAACTAGTATGAATGTGAAAGTAAAAATATATAGTAATCGGTCTAAGGCTTGAATGTGTTGTGATTTTTTAAATAAAATAATTATATTTAATTAGATATTTAATCTTTTCCATTTCTTCTTAGTAGAAAAATACACAGAATTTGCCAAAAAATTGTAGAATGGACGTATTTGGTCATTTACGTCCTTTCAAATTAGAACATTAAAGTAGCTGTTTTTTGTTTGATGAAGTATACGTATATAATTATATCAATTTGCAGATAAAAGGTCGCAAATGGTAATATACTGCTTTTCTCCTTATTAATTTTAAAAAGAAATAATATGAAAGTATTTAGCATATGACGCATTTACAAACGGCAAATGCGGTTGCGACTAAAAAGGGATTTAATATTACTTAGTGGGACATAACCAACTCCGTTCAATGAAAACAAGTGATTTATGAGATCAATTTTTTTACAAGAAATGTAACATAAAGCTAAAATTTAATCATCATCTTAGCCTATTAAAAACTTAAATTGCCATACTTACTAGCATCACAACAAAACAAATCTAATTTGTGCCTGTAAGACAGGTCTGACTTAAACTTTCTCTCTATGCAATCTAATCTATCAAAAAGTCAAATAATAAAAGTAATTTAAAAAGTCGGTTAAATATATAACGAGTAGTACTAAGTAGCGACCCAGTTTCTTGTTTATTTATATATCATCATTATAACTTTTTGGGCAAGAATCACATGAATGAAACATTAACTTAACCTAATCTTAGCCTGTTAAAAACTTAAAGTGCCATTACTTGTAGCATCAAAACCAAATAAATCTCTATATCTTGTCTGTTAGACAATTCTGACTTATTTATATTATCTATAAAAAGTAATCAAGTCAACAATTATAACAAGTACCCTGTTTCTTGTAATTATCAACATTATAACATCTTGAACAAGAATCACATGTATGCAACAATTCTTTTAATAGCCTAAATTAGAAAAAAAAATCACAATCAACTTTGACATATTTGGGTTTACCCATTTAGTGCCTACCTAGGTTAAAGTCGTTAAAATATTGAGATCAAATTACAATTATGCACTTAATATAAAACATAAAATAAAAACATGAACAGTCATTATTCTTCATAATATTGTGTGAGATCAGTAATTGCTCTGTCGTTGACTGGTAAATTTTCCCAGAACAGCCTTCTATTTTCTGGCATTAGTGGCCCTAGTTGAGTAATTATGTTCATTTTTCTTTGAGAAGTAATACCTCTGAATTTATCATTTTGTTTAGGATGGGGAATTCCATTTTTAATGTTCTTCAGCTTCAAGAAATCGAGCGAATATTCTTCATCCTCGAAATCAGTTTTGTAAAAAAGCACATTGTGTCCGTTGCGGAAAGTAATTTGACAAATATCTTTTAAATATGCTCTTGGAGACGAGTTCTGTAACTTGTGACTGTAACAGATGAACAATCTTCAAATTGACAGAAATCTTCAACGTTCATTTTTTTCACGATCGGTACGTGATCGGTACTTTCATATTAGACGTGCTAAGAACAGCTTGATGAAAATCTTCAAAGTCATAAATTCTTTTTTTCTTTTTCATAGCCAATTCAACTCTGTGATGAAATTCATCAGCTGCCATGTATGTGTGACCAACTTCTAAGTATTTGAATTTGAACTGTCGACGCTGAACCTAACTTACATCAATGTTGTAAATATTTTATGGACGCTCTACCAGGTATACTTAAAATCCCCACGAAATATTCATTTTAAAATCCTTAAATAAGCAAGTTACGAGTTACCTTGCTGAATTTTGGTCCCAGAAAATCGTGCTCTCTTCTCGAACAACTCAGGCGCAATTACTGACAGGCGGGCGTTAGTTCCTTCCCCCCCATTGTGAACCCAAAACGAAATAGAAAAGACGTAAGTGATCACTTGCGCCTTTTCTACTTCAAATTTGTAATAACAAAACTTGTCTATTGCTTAGATAAACAGTTTTAACGTCCCTTACGTCTTACATGCTGTGTTTTGATCATATTGGTTACTAAGATAATTAGACGTAAACAACCAAATGCGCCCTTCCAACTTAAAATAGGTACTAAAATGAAACTAAGCGGTCCTAAATAAAAAAGACTTTATCACCACTTGCGTCAAATACGTCTTTTCATTTACTTAAACGACACAAACATTAGATTCAATGTAGGAAGTAACTGACAAAATACGTCTTCTCTTTTTAGTTGCACCAAATACGTGTTTTGAACTTCTGAACACTTAATTTTTTATATGCAATTACGTCTTATACTCTTATGGATTCTGGAAAATAACGTTAATTTGTCGAAATAAAAAATTTGAGCAGATGCGCCTTTTCTTTCTAAGTCCAGGGGTGTTTATAACTCATATTTATGAAAATTGTCAGATGAGCCCTTTTTTCTTATGACGGCAGTATGGGATCCTCTACATTTTAAAGTACTATTTATTAATATGGATGACACAAACTTAAGCTCGCAAGTGATTTACCAATGTAAAAAACTTAAATGAAAGTAATACCATTTATTCTACCTGTCCAACTATCTTACAATTAGCTATGTTTAATGATGTAGTAACAGGGTTACTTCGACCGGAACTTGTAAAGAGGGAGTCATAATAGCAAAAGTATATGGACCGAGAAGTCGGTGAAGTTTTTTATATCGGCGGTAACAAGTCATGAGATGTTTTACTGCGGGGTTTGGGTTTCGTTGTTTCCTTTGAGACTTATGTCCAAAGGCAATGTCCATTATAAAAATGGTCCAACTATAATAATACTCTCTTGAATTTATCAGTAACGCCAAATATTATTATCGTGTTGTAGCGCATAATGTAAGCATTTTCTGAGTTTCTTCTATTTATATTTATGCATTAACAAGTAGGTCACCCGTGGCCTTTCTCGCACGGAAATGCCTTTCTGGTTGGTTTACTACGAGCAAACCATCAAAACGATTGAAGTTTTAAATGTTAAGGTTTAAGCTGAAGTGGGTAATTTTTCTCCTCTTTAGGGGACGTAGTTTTGTGGCTTGTACCGAAACAAGTAGCTAGTGCATTCGCTTTGGCTAGGCATTGAATTGTCAATTAATCAGGTAGGAGAACGTGTTGATACCAAACCTGTGATGTGGTCCGCTTTGGGACAAATTCGGTATCTATTTTTGAAGGTTCTTTCAGTGGATGGTAATAAATTATCTGCCTACATATTCAATCTGAGAAGGTTGGCTGGGTAGGACATGTCCTACACTATTCTCTAACGGTCCACCTAACGAATCTCTACAGCACCAACTAATTTATTACCTCATCGGAACGGTCTCGTATCGTGAACCACAGCGCTGTTAACATATATAGAGATAAATACGGATAAATGCGTCCTTTCATAGTAGGGGATTATATATGGTAGTTCAGTTGGGTAGAGCGTCAGTCCTGAACAATCGAGGTCTGGGCTCAATCCTGGCTCGTACTAATGATTTCCAATTTATTATTTAGAATTAATGTACGAATGATAACAATCATTACCATTCTCTTTTCGGTGAAGGAAAATATCGTGAGGAAACCTGAGACTCCCGAGAAGACATTCAAAGGTGTGTGTGCTCCACTTATCCGCACTGGGCCCGCGTGGTGGACTATGGCCCACACACTCTATGTAGGCCTGAGCCCCTGCAGTAGAGACATACGAGTATATAGGCTGTTGATGATGATGATGACATTTTGCCCCCGATTTCCTATGTAATCTTTCCAGGAAACTCAACATTTATCGGAAAATAAATTGAGTATCAAAGAATTAGTTTATGATTTATAAATAATAAAATTATTACTAAACTAAAACTAAACTCACGCTTTTGTCAGTAATAAAGTCGAATAGAGTGAGTTTATTAATAGATGTAGATTTTAAAAACAGAAGTCACGCGTCCTCACAAAAAAGCTTTACTCAAACTGAAGCGGCATAAAGAGCCACATTAGAACTTCTGCTGTTTTTGATGGCCTGGTACTTTAAAAAATTCTTCAGTAGTTAGGTAACCTGCGATAAAGAAACGATATTGGAAGATCCTTTGCACTTATGTCAACATGGTATTTTGGTATTGAGATGAGCCCAAATTCGTGGGGCTCATTTAATAATTCATATACCTCCTGGGGTCAGATCATGTTGACGGAGTCAAAGTATTGTCATGTCATACTTCTTAAAATTATAAAGTTTCAAATTGATACTAAATACAATTACAATAGAAGTAGGGAAAAAATTACTTGCTATGTTTATTTATTGTATACATACATAATTTCATACAAGTGAACAACGCATGAACAAAAGCATCGGTGGCACAATGGATACGGCGTGGGCTCTCAATCTGAGGGTCCCAGGTTCGATTCCAGCCGTGTACCTATTCAACATTTTGTCAATGCAAGTACATTATCCGATTGCTTAACGGTGAAGGAAAACATATTGAGGAAACCTGCATGTCTTGAACAGGCATGTGAAGTCCGCCGATCCGCACTGGGCCCACGTAGTCGACTATGACCCATACACTCTCTGTATGATAGTAGGCCTGCGCCCCTGCAGTGGGGACGTATATAGGCTGTTGATGATGATGATGAACATCGTAAAGTAATAATCATTTCTTTCGGATGCGGAAAACTACGTAAAGCCATGTAGTAAAAAAAATTGCGCCCGCCCTATATTGCGGGGGCGGCACAGTAACATATTTTTACCTTCATGCGCAAACCCCTAAAGCATTCATAGATAACCTATAATTAAAACCTGAATCTGCGGATTTTGATTTCAAGCGCGTAACCACTAAGCCGGTGTGGTTGTTAATATAGCCCCATAATCTTCAAACTTACGCCATCGTCACAGCATTCTTTGTACGGAAGGGCAGAGTATACTCGTAGATCAGGTGGAAGGTTAATAGGAAAACTTAATACTCAATATACGATCATGTACTGTTGCTCACAATGAGGGGAGAGCGGGATTTATTAATCCCCATATATCTGCTGTCGACATAATGGCACATCTTGTTCATTAATAGTTCCTTTCAGGTGCATGCGTGGCCTTACTTGTGTCCATGGTCTAGTACAGGGATGGCGAACCATTGGCATGCGTGCCAATAACGGCACCAAAAAGTGTAAAGTAGGTATTATATGACTAGCGATCGCGTATTAAATATTTTATACGCTTATATATGGAACATTGCAGAATGTTTTTATTTTTTTGTAGTAAATTAAGAGTTTTGAGTTTATCTTTATAGGACTTTTTATTATTTTCCCAATAATCAGAAAGTCAAAATTATTTGATGGCACGTCTATGACCTCATTAAACATTTGATACTTAAAGGTTCGCCACCCCTGGTCTAGTATAACTTACCTATTGCTCAGTGATGTAGGATGTGAAGGAAATATGTTAGGTGCATTGAGCTTTTCTGGTTGATGACAACGTCATTACTGAAAGAGGATATTTTCCTGATGGTTTGTGTGGTATTTAACGATATATCATCTCCTTAACTAGCGCTACATTAAATGGAGTTTTCTGGGTGAGGTGTTATCGTCACTTGATAATCGTCGTATTATGCGATGTGTGTGCGAAGTCAAGGTGAGAGGCTTGGACACGCTCCGAGCAATGTACTTCTAGATGAAGACAGCTCCAATACATTTCATGAGTTTTTAAATGGAAAGCTTCACGGGCTCCCGTTGGATTGAGAATAAAGGTAGCCATATAGGTCCCCAAAAGTCTCAAGATAACGAGTCGCGGCTCTGCTACTTTTTAGACCGGAGCACTACAGTGTTAATCACACTGTTTTTGCGGCAGACTTAGATGACATGGTGACAGCTAGCGAGGTGGACATACCTTAGAAAATGCTCTACCACAACCAATACTAGTGCCGATTTGTAGCCCTACTGGTAATCGAACCTGATAGTATAACTTCTGTATCTAGGTTCATATACAGCAGTATTTTTCCCTTACCTTTTTACAGAAGAAGAATTAGTCTACTGTTGAGAAAATTTCGAACCGTGTAAAAAAATTGGTCTCAAGGTAAACTTTTAGCATTTTGGCTTTCGGACTAATCGTGTGTACAGTGCTTCTAATTTCTTAACGGCTCTCGGCAAACTTCATGTTTCCTCAGTTGTCGGATTTCTATCAGCATTACAGCTCTATATAGTTCACACAGAAATCAAAAGGATACAACTATAAAGTACATAGTTCTAAATTAAAATTATTAGAAATTAAAATAGGTAATTAATAGAAGCATTCGTTTGCATTCGAAAATGCTGTGATTGTCGAGAAAGTAGAAGCACTGTAAGCCTTTACAAATGTTATTTTCTTTACTAAACAAGTCATCCTTTCATGTCAATCCGTTAATAGGTCACCGTAACTTGACACGATAATGGCCAGTTTATAGACGAAACAGAAAGGTAACGACGATCACATATTTGTAGGTTATCCCATACAAGACACATTATTGTATCAATTCGTGTTTATACAGGACTGTGATACGGTAGCTTTAGGGGATTTGTGGAAACAGTAGAACTGACTGGGGGCTATTGAATTTGTTTCGTATTATAGCTGGGAAAGGTTGTTTGGCACAGCTAGATAATTCGCTCCAAATGTATTTATTTTAAAACCCCTTTGCAACAGCGGGTTGCTATGAGGTATTTCTTTTATTGAGGTATATATATGATGAAAATTAAGAACTGTAGTGCTATTCGCTAAGGAAGACATCTTACAACCTCAACCTTGGCTAAAGATTTTTCTAGTTTCCTGGTCAACAATATCGAATTACGTTAGCAAATATATCTTCGTGTCGTGAGAATGTGAGGCGGTTGTCCTTAATAAATGCACCCCCTGTTTGGTTACGTTTAATGCATGATCTCGTGTATTCATAAGTTGTCACTAAATGTGAACATATCTCTCAAGGGACTGTGGAATCTTTGCAGTTCTGGACAGGCTAATGGGTAATTTGAAGACGGAACGGAAAGACAAGCTTGATCGCACGCATGTACGTTTTCCCATTCACGATACATTATCGTACCCTCGATGTTTATACAGGACCCGGATCTTTTCCTTGAGGGGATTTGTGGAAACAGTACGATTGGGTACGATTGAAATCCTATTGTGTACATATTGGATTCAGTTTCTTGGTAGATAAAGCAATTTTACCGTGATGGTTTCGTATTATACATCCCACATCATCATTCACCGCCAATCTTCTGCTGAACCTCCATGGTACGGTTAGATGAATTGGGTATTTAAATTGATGACTTCGAAGTTGGAGCTAACCAGTATTAGGCTGTACAGGCTAAAATTTTGACCGTAGTAGTCCGAATAATTAAAAATATCAACATATTGTTCGTCTTGCCCAAATTCTTTATACTGTTTAACACTTACACGTACCTGTTGGGATAGTTTGATGACCTTCCAAGCATTTTATTATTATTATTAGAGACAAAGGGGTTGGTCCATGGGTCCCAACCACTCACTGCCCCCTTGATAGATCTATTGTGACCCCTATGTTGTTAAAGCACTTCCCCGGCTGACTCCGATCGTATATCGGACGATATCTTTTCGAAGCATGATGATTATGATCATGGCAAAACCCTCTATGCTAGCCTTCTGCTATATTTAGTTCAATGATGATGGTTTTTAGAGTCATTTCAGAGTATACAATCATCCAAAATACATCATCTCACCGTATTTCTTGTAGCAGCACAGGAGAGGTATTTCTCTCCTTCTATAAAACTAAGATTCCCATTCTAGTAAATAATAACTTTTTTTCTACGAGGCAAACTAATGGATACTTCTCTCGCGGGATTCGAACTCACGATTTGTGCTTCCTCAGCCCAACAAATTAAGATAATGAAGGTCATAAAAGTTAACTGCTGGTGGGAATTGCTCGAAAACTCCCCGCTAACAGTTTTCTATGCAAAATACTTGATGAAAACAGGCTGTTCTCTCGCGGCATCAATTTAAGGCATTTAGATTAGAATAATTAGACCAGGTGAAATAAACAAGATGTATTTTTGAAATTTTTATTTAAATCCGATATAACTGAACATTTTAACATTTAATATCCCTTTTAAATAAGGGCTCAAATTATTTTAAAAGGGATATACTCGTAGACCGATAACATAACTCTCTCACAAAGAAACATCGGCCCAATTGGAAATATTTGAACTAATTGTTGTAACAAAGCCCGTGTCTCTTCATATACGAACCATTAAACATTACTTATCCTTATATAAACACTTCTAATGCTATTTACAAACAAACAGGATATGTATATACAGATTTGATTGAAGAATACAATCGTTTCGTTGATATTTAAACGTTATGTTAATTTAAATTCGGTATTATAAATTTACTTTACTAATTTAACTTCATATTTTTATTTACAACCATTTATACAACTAACTGTGCTATGCACAATTCATATTATTTAATTATAAATTAATGTACTATGTACACACGTTTGAATAGTTTTAATCGGATTAATACCGTAGTAATATTGTATATTACATCAAATTACAGAGAAACCTTAAATTTTATATTATTGAAGTAAGTACAGTTAGCATTTTGAGTACATTGAACGTCAAAAGTGTTTTGTCGTTACTAATCCTTTTAATTTGAGCAAACCAGCGGCTTTTCCAGCTCAAAAGCGATTTAAATAGCTCCTACTTAGTATTTACAACATTTGGCACAAACACTCAATGTTTAAAACAAAGTAATTTCTTGAAAGCCCTCCTAAAGTCCATGTTGAAGATCGTGTAAATCATTGGATTAAGTGCGGAGTTCATGTAACCGAGCCACGTTATGAAATTTATGAACTTGTTTGACAAGCAGCAGCTCGCACAAAACGGCATCACAACATAGATCACAAAGAAAGGCAGCCAGCACAACACAAACACACCCATTATTATTCCAAGAGTTCTAGCAGCTCTACGTTCTCTCGTCAATGAGATTCTTTGCTTCTCTTCTATGAATTGGTAAACGGCATTCGTTTGATTCGGCTTTGGACGCTTCTGAGTCTTAGCCGTTGCTGATTCTACAACTTCTAGTTCATCTTCATGAGTTTCTTTAGAATTGCTTTCTGATGATGTCTGCCTATTCTCCAGATTATCTGCTATGTCGGTAACAGAGTTCTCGTTAGATAATATCGGAATTATCAACTTGTTCTGGGACTTGTCATCTTTACTCCAGTAGCGCTTCTTAGGTTTCTTCTTTGGTGTGGACTTTTTTGTTTTCTTCTTCTTCTCGTTGTCAGACACAAGCCTCGTAGCCCCCTGATGCTCGTTGTGGTTGGCTTCTGAACTGACTGAATCCTGATCATGGTGATCATTGTCTTTAGCTGTAAATCTATTCTGGCCGCTCGAAATAGTGCTGATTTTTGTAGCCTTGGCTCGATCCCTCAGTCTTTTTTTCGTGGCTAAATAAATTTCAAAGTAAACTACAGCCATTATAACTAATGGTATGTAAAAAGATCCAGAGGATGAGAATATGACGAAACCCGGTTGCGAAGTTAATCGACAGGGGGTGTCGGGTTCGAAAACTTCCGGCCAATCATTCCAACCGAGTAATGGAGGGGAGCTGATGATAAACGAAGACGCCCAAACTATACCGATCATTAGAAGCACCCTCTCAAGCGTCCGCTTTTGTGCGTAGTTTATTGGATCGGTTATAGCCCAATATCTATCGAGAGCGATGGCGCACAGGTTCAGTATTGAGGAAGTGCAGCACATTATGTCGCATGTTAACCACATTTTGCACACGAATATGCCAAACACCCATTCCCCGAGGATGGAGTAGGCAACGTTCAGTGGCATAACCAATATAGCTACCGTAAGATCCGCCACAGCTAGAGACACTATGAAGAAATTCTGCACTATCCTCAGAGGCTTGTATGTAAAGACGCTTAGAATTACTAAAATATTTCCGATTATAGTTGCTATTATAATTAGAGAAAGAAGTATGGCTGTAAATATTGCTTCCCATTCTGGTACGGCTAGGGTTATACCCAGACTGCTTAGGTACTTTGGATCATCGGCGACGGCGCAAACATCCTTTTCTTCGTTAATAACTTCATAGTTCTCAGTATAATTGAGTAGAGTATAGTTGTCCGCGACGTAAGTGAATGTCTGACCCATTTTTCCGTCTGTCCACAACTACATTTCACGTTACATACTTTACGGGCGCATCATTCCTTATTGGTATAATTCTTGAGCATTTAGACAAAACGAGTCGATAATATTTCTTAGTTTCAGACGCAAACGTTATTTCTTGAGTATTCATCCTCTTGTATGGAGCTTTTCTGTAACAAAAAATATTTTAACCCTTTAACATACGTAAACTTGGTTGTCGCTCCAATGATTTTTCTCGTACTTATTTCAATTACGCACCCTCTCCTCGAAATCCTTTCTAGGAAGTCCCATTTGAATAATTTGTTCATTTTTCGATGCGTAGTCAAATCTGTAACAAAAGAAATGCCATGTTTAACTTCTCCCGCAAAGGCATTATATGATCGGGTAGATATGAAAGGACCTATGGAATTGAAGTGTGTTACGTGAGAGTCGTTTTTCAGTAGCGGCCGTATCCCTTGTCATCTTTGGATCATAAAATTATGTCTTGACATAATGGAGGTTCCGTTTGGCTGTCTAATATTAATAAAACAGAAATCCTAGTGTAGACATGACAGCGGGCCGTGACAAGGGCAATACGTGGCATACGTTCTAGGAAAAGGACTGCTCGAGTTAAACGTTTTCACGGGAAGTTTGTCTTGAGATCTCTACATTGTTGAAGATCAACAGCCTTGTTTTCTTTATCATTGACTAAACTTTACCCGTGACCTACTTGGATTTTAGAAATTATCCCACTGGCTTCTATATGATAAAAATTATCCAATATCCTTTCTGACTCTCCAGCTATCCCTGTACACCCAAAAAAGTATACTTGTCACAATATATCTACAAAACTCGCAGTGACGACCGCACCATTACCGTGGCTAATGGCTACACGCTTGGACTGACAATCTTAAATCCCCGGATCCGATTCCCTGTGGATACCAGTCGGTACTTGATTTGGTTAATGTTTGGGCATTTATATGTCCACATAGCTCCCACGATTTTATCTAAGTATTTGACCAAACTGTCAAACACCAAATTGCCTGGCACTCCTACGCCAACGGCACAAATATACATTTTAAAAAATTGGAATCACAAACATAAAAATATCTAGTTTTTTTTAGACGCTATAAGATTAGATGATTATTAGAAATAAATATTTACTGAATATCAAACTTAAATATTCGAATTATTTATTTCTACATGTTTATTTTTTTGTTTCGATTATGCAAAATGAAAATGCTTCGGTTTAACAAATTAGCCCAATAATTATCGTATTTAACAAAGTAAGTTTTTTCAGGCCTATAAGTATACAGTTAATCAAATACCGTGTTAAATTGCAATTCAATCTTCACCGTAATAAAGTTAGAGAGAACATCACTAAACCGTAACGTATTCTCAAAATTAATAAAGTTTCAACATACCCGTACATCACTGTCTTTATCCACTAAGAGGATTTACTTCATTATTTCTAGACTAATGAAACAAATTATATTAAGCCACGTAAACTAGGACGCAACTCGAGGATGGATTTAGGAAATTCCAATAAGGACCCCAAAATATATAAAACATGCAATATGACAATGACAACATATATATGAAAGCAAAAGATACAAATCATCGTCTGATCAAAAAGTCCGCTGTCGGATATATCGCAGCGACCGATTTTCTGGAGATTTTCTGTTATCACCAACCTTTGCAGGCCTTTTTGATCACCTGCCAAGTTGCCTGTTGATCGAAGTAAATTGCTATGTATATTAATAGATGTGCCTGCCTATTATCTGAAGGTCGACATCCACAAGAAAGCGTGATCTTTTTAAAAGGCGTAACGTCAAAGGGACGCTGTAGAATTGATTTTCCGTTAACTTAACCCTAACGATTCTGATGTTGGTATGGGGGGGGGGGGGGGGGGGGGGGGGGTTTTAGTTTAGTCTTATGACCTTGAAAACGCGTGTCAAGTGGTTTTCTTTCGTATTATTCGACGCGAAATACACAATCGTGCATAAGTATCGTAGTCAAGCGGCTAAGGCGCAATTTTGACAATCACACGTGTCCGGGTTCGAATCCCGGTCGGATACTAAGTTTTCAAAGGAAATTGTACTTTTGGCCAAAACTCCATTAGGAAAAACTAGGATATTATGAATTATAAGGATAATTTACTCAGAATGTCAGTGAATTTACCTTAAATAAAATTTTGGATCACAAAACAATGCAAGGTGCTAACACCGTACTTATTAAATTTGGTTGACCGATTGAATTTTCATTGTTATATCTATTGTCATGCATATCATTTCGTACAAAAGGCAGGCTTATAAAGTTTCCTCATGAACGCAATAAAACTTTAAATACGGTCAAAGCCGTGGACAGCTACTAGTGTATCGTAATTGCTACGAGTATTTAGGTCAGACGTTGTTGACCACCAAAATGTAGCCCCAAAATTAGTCTCTGAGTCCACACCGAACCTGGGTCCCCGGTGAGTATTAACTGTGATGAAGGTTTCAGATAAATGTACGTTATTTACAGAGACCGCCAATCATACAATTTTGATGAAACTTTGTTGCCTTTGGGAGGTCATTAGTGGCGATTGCTGATCGGATATTTTTGGGGTTACGAACGTTGATGAAATAAAAACCGGCAAAGTGCGAGTCGGGCTCGCGCACGAAGGGGTCCGTGCCAAGCGTCTATCTATTACCGTTATCAATAAGGAGCAATCATCATCATCATCAGCCGGGAAACGTCCACTGCTGGACATAGCCCTCCCTCATGGTACGCCACATCGACCGGTCCCGAGCCACCTGCATCCAGCGACTCCCTGCGACTCTAACCAGGTCGTCGGTCCATCTAGGGAACGGCCCTGTAGACGTTTCCCGGTACGTGGTCGCCACTCGAGAACCTTTACTCCCCACCGGATATCGGTTCTTCGAGCGATGTGGCCTGCCCATTGCCACTTCAGCTCACTGACTCGTCGAGGTACGTCTACGAATAAGGAGCAAAGTGAGCATAAAATCACGATTTTTGTATATTTATTTTTATCTGTTTTTTTAGTATTTATTGTTATAGCGGCAACAGAAATCATCATCATCATCTGTGATAATTTCAACAGTAACTGATTACATATCACGGTTCATGAGATACAGCAGAAGAGCGGGGCCTCTTAATACAAAGTTTTTTTAACTTAAAAGGAGTGTCCCCAAAACTGTAATTTAATGTGAATGTGAAAGGAAATGAATATTTGTTTTCAGCTTGTCGACAGACGAACAGCCAACGACAGAAATTTACGCGTTGGGTACAGAACCCTAAAAATTGAACCCTTATAATCTCACTCTGGTGTCTGTCTGTCCATCGGTCTTATGCAATGTGCATTTTTGTGACAGTTCAACTATGTTTCGTTTGTTTTGTATGTACTGCTCCAGGTGCAGTTAAGTTTGACGGTAACGGTATAAGACCGACAGCTTAGTTGGCAAAGCATTCGCCCCGGGCTGGCGAGACACGCAGGATTATATCCCGTTCGTGTTGATTTTTAAAAATTGACATTTCCTTCAACGCACTACATAGAATAAGCAAGCGTTAATGTGACATGGTACAAAAGTGGATATATATTTTTGTACTCGAGTGTACAAACGATACGTATATATTTACAAAGCTGACAGTACAGGATAGATAATTGACAGTATCTGGACAATCGCAGCAATCGCAAATATACACAAAATGTTGCCACAAAATTTCAATGACATCGAAAGATTTATTACTAAGGACATTAATTAAATAACTAAATTAATTAACTTCTTGTCATTTGATAGTAACGATAAATCTAAGAGACATTATATTACCTATAATTTACGGCTAAATTAGAGGATCTTTAGGGCCTAAATCATCCCTTGATAGAATTATTGAAAGTTCTATGTCGCCCTAATGAAGTTCTGAACGTTTCGTATAAATTAAACACAGGTACCGAACAACTTTGTTGAATTACGAGACGTCTCTGGTGTTTAACGTTTTGGAAAAATCTGTCATTCACACTCCTACGCCCTATATTTCATTTGGCTGCCAACTCGAAATACAACGGGTCTTGAAGTTGTAGGTACAGAAGTCGGTCTACATGGTTACGATCTTATTTGATTCACATACTGGCAGGCGGGATCTTTGTTTGAATTTGGAATACGACTTGTCTACGAGTTACGTCTTGTGAAAATGATCAATAGAGTTTATTTCTGTTTGACAATGCCGTTAAGGGCACATTGTATTTTTTAAAGAAAATAGGCCAAAAAGTTTGCCTGCTGCTATGCTCTCTACTACCACTCGTACCAAGTTATACTTGCGTAGCATTGTACAAATTGTTGTAGATCGAATTGTAAGGCCACACAACACAGAGCCTCGGTTATTGCTAAGAGCCAATGTATTGCACACACTCATGATGACTAATAAATCCATAAACATTCTAAGCATCCTATCGAAGGTCAGACGGTACTTCCAGCCATCACAGCTCTTGAGTCTATATTGCGCTCAAGTAAAATCATGTATGGAGTACCTCTGCCATCTTTGGGATGGTTCAGCTCGCTATCAACTAGCTGCTTTGAACTCGGTGAAGCGTTGAGCTATGAGACTGATAGGCAACGATACGCTAAAGGCACAGTTCCAAAGCCTCGAACATAGGCGTCAGGTTGCCTGCCTTTCGGTATTTTATAAGATACATTTTGGAGAGTGTGCGCAAGAGCTATTTTCGTTGACCCCACCTACCGCGTTCAAGTACCGGTCAAACAGAAGGACGGCAGACCATCACCCGTACACTGTAGATATTCCTACAGCTCGCACGAAGCGTTTCGCTTCCACATTTATCGTACGTACAGCAAAAATATGAGATGCACTACCGGTTTCCGTGTTCCCCGAAAATTACAACTTGGGAATCTTCAAAAGAAGAGTAAATAGGCACCTTCTAGACCAGCGCGTAACATCGTCGATCTCATCGTCACTTAATATCAGGTG
This sequence comes from Carcina quercana, assembly GCA_910589575.2. NCBI lineage: Eukaryota > Metazoa > Arthropoda > Insecta > Lepidoptera > Depressariidae > Carcina > Carcina quercana. The sequence continues at coordinate 12,708,793 of OU342437.1, read as the reverse complement.
AGATTGCTGTCACGTGTTGGTCTATCTTCTGTATATATATACTGCGTATGGATAAGGCACTCGAATAATGGCACCAAGTCCTTAATAATAAAATTAACACAAAATAAAATTAACACAAAATAAAATAAACACTAACACTATATAATATAAATGTATTATAGTGACAAGACGAGAGAGATACAGTTTTGAATCGGTAAAATGTAACATACGAAATATACTTTTCAAAGAGAAACATTTAGATATTCCTTCTGTACACTTGAACCCACGAACTGACATTTCTTGAAAGCATTCGTAATCTACAAAGGCTCAATAATTTATAAAATACTCCTTCCTAAACCACATGAATGTGAATTTATAAGCCCACGCAAAACTCTGCTAAACGTCCATCACAAGAAATGGGTATTGACAGAAAGAATTCACCCCTCGCTCGTTTCTCGACTGCAGCCCGTAGATTCCTTCAATATCTGAATAATAATAAATCAAATCCCTTATATTTCGCAAGTACTCATGTCAAGTCTATATGAAACGTAACATCTGCTTGTATCCGCCCTGAGCTTCTCAACATTCATTGAGCAGCGAGCCGTATTCAACTTCGATCGTTTCTTTTTATGCCCAAATTGAATATTGCCAAGCGAACCGTTATGGTACACTGTTATGGCCACGAAAACTTAAAAATACAAACACTCTGACGGTTTTGGGTTATACATTCCATAATAAACGAGAAAAAAGTTACAAATGTTTAAACGATCGCATTAGCCGTGATATTAAAAAAATATATTTTTGGAGAGTTTATGTAAATATTCCTACTTGCAACCTATATATATATATATATATGTAGGATGGATAGATGTATAAAAGAAGATGAAAGCATGACAGATTTTAGAAGAAACTGAGTGAGAGAGATCATGATGTTATTGAATTGATAATAGTGAAAGAGAAGACGAATGACAGGAAAAACAAGAGAGAACGACGGACGACGACCGAAAGACGTGCGTAAGAAATACGAGAAATATGTAAAATAATATAAAAGTGTTGAAAATAAAGGTTTAAAAAAGAGTCACGAGTGTTACTCCGATAGCCCCATCCCTACAATTTTGGGGGCTCGTCCGGGAATTGTAAATATATATATTTACAATTTACTCATAAATCACTGAGAAACGTGTACCGATCTCCTTATACGGACGACCTGGTAAAGGCCGCGGGGAGTCGCTGGTTACAAGCGGATTGGAACCGATCATTGTTAGATACAAGCAGCTTCGAACCGATCATTGTTAGATACAAGCAGCTTCGAACCGATCATTGTTAGATACAAGCAGCTTCGAACCGATCATTGTGGTTTACCATGGGAAAGGCCTTTCTTTAGAAGGGGAGATTTCCCAGCTGATGATGTCAGCGGATTTTTTTGTAGTACTGTCCGCTACAAACATTGATATAGTTACTAGCAAACAACTTAAGCAATGACCTTAACTGCGCAGTAAACGATTTTCGGGTCTTTTTGTCGGGGCGCGGGAGGGAGCAGTCGTCCCTTGCGCCCCTCTGTCGCCCGAGATGCGCGAAATCTTCCTCACTATGGCCAATATCGTTCAAATTCCTTTTCGGTAACTATACCTCATTCGTTAATTCAGACATAAAAGGAAATAGTTAAATAAACGTACAAATTTTGCTAAAAACATAATGCTCCTTTTTTTCTTCGCCGCAGTCGGATAAAAAGCATATCTATACGAATAGGAAACCTTCCATTTAGTAGAAAAAGTACAGTCATTGTCATGTTTACCCTAGTTACTGTGCTAGCTAGCATTATCCGATCATGTTGCGAGCTGAAGGAGTTCAAGGGATCGAAGAAGAAGAAGAAAGACACGTGTCTAAAGTTTCGGAATTTATTGGAAAATATAACAGTTAACCAAATGTAACCAAAAATACAACTATGTTCTGTAATTCAATATAATGTTAAGTGGAAAAGGTCGTCTTTTGATTTTTAATTCAAAAGCCAATTGGAGTCCAAAGGTCAGACTTGCGTTCAAACGGTATATTTTTAGAAGTGTCCCCAAAACATATTTTACATTCAAACGGCGTATTTTTTCTTGGCCAATAATGTGGAGTAACCTTATTTTTATTTCAATTTAAACGCCCTCGGGTCGTATCGCTCTATTAGCATTCCTATCGGGACGTCAAGGCATCCCTTCTAAATAAATTTATCTGACGCTCTCGAGTTGAATGGAAAATGTGGTGCGACTCGGAAATTAAAAATTATTGACCTAGGGATTGAAATGTTTGTGAGGTGAACTGTTGCTTTGAGAAAAGAAGCGAATAGTAAATAGACAGCAAACGAAGATACGATTTGAAAGTATTAGGATAAAGAAATATATTATTATTTTCTATTTTTAAAAGGATTGGGGACACCGTTATTTTGATGAGGAGGACCTGGTCCTCCTAAATGTACATAATAAAGATTACGTAGATTTTGAGGTAAATTTACTTTCTAATTTGCTACGCCCGTTGCTCTGAAATCACATAACTTAAAATTATCGGTATTGAGAACCACTAGTGAGAAAATATGGGAATGTTTCAATCGAGGGATGAAACACCCATCTAGTGCAAATCACGCTGAAAATGGGGTCATAAAAGTAAATTGAGGAATATCTGGAGAGAAGCAAGCGGAGCTTCCAAAATAAATGTAAATCCTAAATCCAGTTAAAATACAGGCGTGTTTGCTTAAACACGTCTTCTCTCCTAATTTTTGCTTTCGTTCCAAACAGATATCCGTTTATACAAACAGAGCCAAAAATCTAGTTCAAAGTGTTCATTTGATAAAACAACGGACATGAAATTGTGGAAATTCCAAGTATTTTGTCATAAAACTGGTTTCATTTTCAAATTAACTGAATATCGTTTAATTTGGGAGTGATCTTGTCCTTCTTTCTGTCTATTCTCTTAGAGCAGGACATAGTGTTATCATTCTTTTCCTGGATCATATATCACCATATCATTGTAAGGATGACATGAAACCGGTTTCATATAACAAAACATTTTCCCTACACTGTTTTTGTTTTGTTAGTTATTTACGAGCATGCCTTTATTGAATAAGGGTGGGCCGTCAAATGCACATTACGGTACCCAAGGCAACATTACGGCCCTAATGTGAATAACCAATGATGTGTAAACAACGAAAATTTCGGAATTTTACGAATTACTAATTCAACGTTTCTCACTTTGTCTTTCTTCTGTTGTTTGCGATTTGAATATTTTACGATGTACAGTCACTCGAATCGAAAAGGCCATCGGTATATACTAAAAGCAGAAAGTAAAAAACTACAATCGACTACAACACTAAATGTATTAGCCGTAGTTTAAAAAAAATGATTTCTGTATATGGACTTATTAGTAACCTTTAAATTTTCGATAAGATCTCATCAAGCCCTTTCATTTGATACCAAACACTATATTTATGGTAATGATTTTATATCATTCGTACATAAATTTGAACCCAAACCTCGATTGCTTAAGGACTGACGTTATACCCAACTGAGCTACCACGGCTGTACATACACTATGCATATACACAAACCCATAAATAAAGCATCGTCACCCTATTCGATGTAGGATAGTAGTATATAGAACGACTAACAGCATTTTATCAATTTGCTTCACGTGTTTTACAAGTAATAAAAATGTAAAAACTTAATCAATACAACTGTAACATTTGAGAAAATCAGCAAAGGTTCCTCCCAGCATTTAATCCTAAATTATCAAATCCCTTCCTGAATATAAGATTAATAGATTATTGATTTGCCATTCATACTAATATTCGAGGTCAAAACGCTTTCAATAAAGTCTACTGTGGTATAAAAAAGATACAAAAAGAAGTTGTTAAATGTGTACAATGCTCTCAGATTTATAGAGACCGGAATCTGGTATAATTTCGCGGAAAAACAGCGGCACATTTTTTACAGATAAATGTAATATTCACGACAAAATAATATTCTTTCTCAACTACTCTCAGGTTAATATCGCGGAACAAAATATTGCGTTATAAAGACGGGTTTTGCGAGTGTCTTTTGAGGAAAATATATGCAGATGTAATGGATTTTTATTGCATTCTCTGTCAAGTTCGATTTGTTTTTCTACGGACTTTTAGTATTATGTTACCAGTTTTGAATTAAAAATCAGACAAGTGTGCATTGTAGGGTGCCATAGTTGCTCGTTACAATATCACGGTTTTTTTAAAAAAAGTATGTCAGCAGCATAGAGTGAAATTTCCAATACAAATCTCGTCTAAGAAAGACGGCTCTAGTCATCTGTATGTTATATTGCTTAAAACGAAACTTCAGTGTTTTAAGAACAAATTCTTGAGAAATCACAAAACAATTACCACATTTCAAACAAACTTTATTTCTATAGCAGCGGGACGTGTATTAATTAAGGTTAAGTCTACAATTTTCGCAAACCTAAACTCCTGTACTGAGACGAAGTATGACAAGCGTTGACACATGAAGAAACTACAGACTCGCTCTTGCTAGAAGCTAGAGCATCCAATGAAGTTAAACATCAATGACGTCTCACATACCACATTATTTCAACTAAAGCGTTGTGACATTCATTTGTTTTGTATCCTTTAACACCAAAATATAAAATATGTTACGTGAGACTCTTTTTTATCGTTATTTTTCGTGAAAACGAGTAAAGAACAATATTTAAACAACCAATAAAACTATTATTTAAATTTTAAGGTAATGAAACAAGACAACAAGTTTTTGAAGTACTTCCATAGTATTAACACATGATTAATTCCACCGAATGAAAAAGAAAATACACAAGTTTTTTAAAGGTGGCTATGATGTTAGTGTTATATAATGAACAAATGTCCCAAACAAAACGAAATCCTCATTGACTTCCCTCCCTTCTTCTGTTTCCCTAGCGCTACAACCTGGATGTCATCAAGGCCAGCGGGCATAGACTATTTATAGGCAAACCGTTTACCATCTCACCATTTGGAGATTGTGATCAAACTATAAAGTATTATTTTCTATTCTATGGTCAAACGGAAGCCTATGTTATACTTTTCAAACGACTTCAAAAAAGGGTCTCAATTCGTCTGTATGTTTTTTGTGGTATGTATGTGACGCGGTAACTCCGACAATTATGAATCGATTTTGATGATTCTTTTTTGTTTAATAGAACATACTTCAGAAATGGTACCATATAAATGCGGTTTTTGAGAAAATGAACAAAAACTAAATATGCACCCAGATAATTTCACCTCTAAGGGTGAACATTTTAGGGGATTAATGCTTTTGATGACTTTTAGAGCAATTGAAGTCGGATTATAGTTCTTTTTGAACGCGTTAATTATTATATATTGAAAATGAAGAGGCATTTTCTATTTACATCAAAGCTTGTGCAAGAGCTGTTTAATTTTAATAAAATGTCTTTAATTAAGCCAAGCAGCCTAAACTATTTATTTTAAATTTGTCGTCGAAAAAAGATATTTTGATAAACATATTAACTGTATATCAAATGATCATACATATTATGTTAAATTTGAAGGAACCTCCATGTCACAAGCGTATTCTTTGTACGGCCAAGTCCATAATGTTTGGCATTCGTAACTTCGAATCATTGAAATCGAACTTTTGCCAAGCTCTCGCTCGTGACTTGAGATGTTCACGCGAAATGTCACATCTTTCATTTCAAACTTTGTACATTAGTGACTCGGTACTCGACATTGTCTCGACTTCGGTGGAAGAAGTATTGTTTTGTGAATGAATAATATGATTTATGATGTAACATTCTAATTTATTGTTCTGCTGGCCACTTCGAATTATTCACTGGCTTCGTTTCTGCGTGGACTACAAAAGTTATCCAACCAAAGAATAACCAACTCTTTGCATTTCTCCAGCAGGCGTCTTGGATTTACTGACACTGATTAGAATGTCGACGGTAAATTTTCACAATGTACCGATAACCGAACAAATACTAATTTTTATCCCAAAAATGGGGATGTTTCGGTTACCGACACATCCGATTGAATTTCGATACATGGAGCAGGATATTTATTACTTAACCCCTTTAGAAGTGATCCTCCATCCGATTCAGAGATACAGTATTCAAACCGTATGTGAGGTATAGTGACGAATACTGATTGGGGGCCTCGACTGAGGATAGGACACGTGTAGTAGATTCTGTAGGATTATTGAATAGATCTGCTGTGACAGGCTCTCCCAATCTATTGGAAAGCCACCATTGGAAGATTAACTCCACGTACGGAAAACCGTTTCAAGCTTCCCATTGGAACGCTTATATCCTTACATCTATCGATTGGGTTGTAGTGAAGTAGATAATGTATGAATGTTGTGACAAGTTTCGATGGGTTGGATGTTTTGGGAATTTAATGTGTTTAGAGACATTTACCATATTGGGTTCCTTCAAAGAAGTCTTAAAATTTTGTTCCTAATGTCTGTCTATATGTTACAGGCCTAAAAATTGTACAACGCACATTTTCTGCCCTTTTCAGCTACGGCCGAACCTGCCTATAAAATTTGTTTTAATTATAATAGTATTTTTTTTTCAATTACATTTAAACTAATTGATTCTAGACACCACTCCCTAAATCACTAATACATTGGACAGCTCAAAAAATACCACCATCTTTTCAGCGCAACTTTTCAAGTTTTATTAAAAACTCTTTTTTGAAATCATCTAATCACTTCATCTCTTTGTCTCTAGTACTTCATCATTAGCCGTGAAACGTCCACTGTTGAACATAGGCCTCCCCGACGGTACGCAACAATATCCGGTCCGAGTCGCTTGCATTCAGCGACTGATGCGTCCCGGTACACGTTCCCGGTTTGTGATCGCCACCTAAGAACTCTTACTCGCCAGTGGTTTTGTTCTTCGAGCGATGTTGCCACTATGTCGATAAACTTTCTTCGTCTACAGATTAGTTATGTAGTATATATTCAAATTCATTCTAGCTACCTTCATACACACTTCTGCTGAGGTTCGAGCTCGAAACCTCTGGAATGTAGAATTTAAACTGTATAGCCTCTGGACATAAATCTGAACAAATAGAAAAAGCAACATGCCCAAAAAATCCTGATTCCTTTCATACAACCTCTATAATTGGATTCAATTGGAAACTTCGGAAGCATTTACAATCAAAAGTGTACTGATACGTATGATTACTTCACCCGTTCCCTTAATCCGGGTCGATGAGTGATTTCACGGGATTCCTATTACAGCACCCGTTTTATCAACTTTGTTGATTGTTTTCATCGTACTCTGTAAATCCATTGTTTTCACTAATTGTCGTACGATTCAATGACACTTGAACTCTCCTCTCCCCTCTTGGGTCGTCCTTAATCCTCGCGCCATCCGTAATTTCAAATGATGTGTCATGCAAGATTGGTCCACTCAGTGAGTGAAAATGAGGAACGAGAGATCTCCGCTGTAAGCTACTGGCTACATTGTTTGAATGATGATTTCATCGTGCCGGATACTTTAGGTATTATCTATTCAATCTTATTGGTTTTATGTATAAAAAATTAACCCTTAAAATTATCACTCTGGTTTTATCCATCAAAGACTCTCTCATATCTGAGTCTCACACATCTGATTATCTCATCAGCAACTAACCTAACATGAATCTAGAATCTCATTTCATCAGGCACGTTCTACGATCCATAAGTGAACAGCAAGGACAAACTAGAGTGGCAAATTTATTACCAAAACGTGTACTGTGCTATATTCCTAGTATGACTTTACTAGAAAATTGGCAAGCTTCAACTCTATTCTGTCTTTATTAAATACACTGGGAGATCCAATAACAAATGTCTTGATTTGTGAAGATAAAATTATTAGCAAAATAAGACCATGGGGCGATTTGTAGGGCCCATCTTAAGTCACCTTCGAGAATCCTTCTAGTGTCCTCTGTTTAGTAGTCGTACCAAAATGTTTATGACTATGGCTTTTAAAAGTAAGAAAGTCGTGACGCTATTATTCTGAATTACTTTTGCTTTGGGGATACGTTTAATAAATAATTATAAGTAGTACCGCTACTGTAACCCTAATGGCTTCATGGTTTTATTCATCTGGGGGTCTTAGGTTCGATTCCCAGCGCGGGTGATGAGTGACCTGACCACTGATGTATGCCGCCAAATATGATTTGATAATGTAAGATTACATAGTCAGCGCCTCATTAATTTATGGCTTCTGGATGAGAACGCTTTCAATCCAACGCAAGCTTTTCTGGGTGTCGTTTATTTTTTAAATACTTCCACTGAACCCAGGTCTGTATTGGTAGATCATACTAAAGATGCAGTTCATTTCAGTAGACTTATTATATGGCAAGATTTTTCTAACGGAGATCCAGAACCTCATTTTATTTATGCTTCTGTATGAACAAACTAACCTTTACTATGGCATCATAGTTACTTGAAATCAGTTGATTAAAGGTCGAGTGCTTAAAAAAATTCATTTTTAGGATTCCGTACCCAAAGAGTTAAAACGGGACCCTATTTATGAGACTTTGCTGTCCGTCCGCCTGTCACCAGGCTGTATATTATGAACCGTGATAGAGAGTTAAAATTTTCTCAGATGGTGTATTTCTGTTGCTGCTATAACAACAAATACTAAAAACCAAAACAAAACAAATATTAAAGGGTGAATACATACAAATTTAGGAAGTGCGATTATTATTGGCGCCATCTAGTGTAGTAGTAGTAGTAGTGTAGTACTCGTCTACTACGACTGCAAAACTAAATTGATTCAGAAAATCGAGGTGTTTCGTTAGAGGATTGTTCGGTGCATAATATTATTATTTATGGTTTTCCGTATTTTAAATATCCATATTCTGTACGGAACCCTTCGTGCGCGAGTCTGACTCGCACTTGGTCAATTTTTTTAAAGGTGATTTATACCAAACATACCACTACAGTCATGAACTGAGTATCTTTATTATTGTAGGGTCTTCAATACAAATATAATAAATACAAAAGTTTATTTTTCCTTCCTTGAAGTCGTATCGCAAAGCCAGTATGATTTTTGTATAGGGATAGTTGAAGGGCCGCAAGAGTACGAAGTCGTGGTCAAAGGCTAGCGTAAGAATAAAGATAAAAATTAACTTTGATTACACTTCTAATTATAACTTCTATCTAGGGCCCTGAAGGCTGATCAATGTGATACAAATGATTCAATTTGTTAGCGACGCCCGACCATTACAATCCCGGTGGAGCTCGTCCTTTCAATCAATTAGACGGGGTCGCACCGTTATCAGAATTAAGCGCTGTAATTGCTTCAGATCAATAGCCAAAGATAAGTAAAAGTGCTTGGTAATGTGGATTTTAACAGAAGCTGCTAAAGTTTGGAAGTGGTTTGAGTCAAGATGTAATTAGAATATAAGACAGTGTTGTAGACTATGGATAGCCTTAGACGAACTAGGCATACCTCTCTGGCTTTATTGACATTCATTGCCATTATTAAAAAATATCCCTTATTCTGCTTGTTAATATCTCTAGAATTCTTAACGATGTCTGATTTGATCAATAAACGTTCTCCTTGGGCGTCCTTTTGGGTGAATGCCCAATTTTGTGTTCTAAATCTAATTTGTCACTACTATCTGCTCCAAATGTCGAAACACAGAATACGGAATATCAAATAGTGAGAGAGACACTCCAGAGTGCCTCCCTCTGGTTTTTAATGTCGCACTGCGGCGGCGCAGACTGCCAACCACATTGCACCAACGTACGGGTAGCATAAATCAAAACAGCATTCAAACGCACGTGGACAAAAGGCGTGACTTTTTGAGTGCCGTTTATTGCAGGACTCTTTATTGATAAATTGATTATCTTTTTGCCCTGTCTTCTGTGCAGAAGGTCCCTTCGAAAGTGTCAAGATGATGACCAAAATAGTTACCTATATCTTGGTAAAATTTCCATATTATTTGCATACGTGGATTTTATAAATTAAACGAATACTTATTCGAGGTTTAAAATATAAGAAATCAGCTGTATACACGGCTACACATCAAGCTATACATTTCCAGTATATGCTATAGCTTGACCTGTAGCCCTGTAACGAGCAAATTAATTGCATTGTTTTACAATTACACAACAATTAATATTTTACCAACATTTATGCGTAGTGGCAGCTGTGGCAGTACAATTGAATCATCGTCACCATCAGCCAGGGAACATGCTCTGTTGGACACAGGCCTCCTTCATGGCACGTCACATCGACCGGTCTCAAGCCACCTGCATCCAGCGACTACCCGCGACCTTAACCAGTTCATCGGTTCACCTAGGTGGGACGGCCCGTTATACGTTTCCCGGTACGTGGTCGCCACTCGAAAACTTTTACTCCTATTGAATAATACTACAATTGAATAATCCATACTAATATTATAAAAGGGAGAGTGGGTTTGTTTGTCAATCCTTTACCTACTCCGAATGGTCAAATTTGAGTGGAAGGGTCGGAATAGGATTTCGGCAACTTTTTATCGCGGTCGATTGAGTAGTTTCCGTTTGATAATTCCTGATGTCCACGCATAATTCGCGAGCCAACGCTAGTTTTATGAACGTAAATGTTGTTTTCTACTTTACTAGGTTTTTGCTGTCGTTCAAAGTTTCAAACAATCGCATCGTCAATATTTAACCCGTTTCTTAAATTCTAATGGCATTTGTATAATAGACTGACTATGTTTTTACTAAACAATAAAAAGGAAGTAAGAGTGAAAATACAGCTCTTTCGCTCCATCAATTTTCTTGGTACGCGACCGCCTGCCGAGATCCAAGGGCTCTACAACCTCGTCTGAGAGGACTTGGCTTATCTAGCCTTCATAACTCAACTGGCACTGAAAATATAGCTAGCTACGAAGAAACAGGAAATGGGAATGAGGTTGAATTTATACAAAAGTTATACAGGAAATACGACTTCCATCCTTTTATACGAATTAAATCTTTTACAATCTTTTACATCAACGAAAAATTTCGGCAAAGACAAAGTTAAATTTGAAGATAGAATTTCATGATTATAACAATTATATATATTTAAACGGACGAGTCAGTTAGGTGAAGTGGAAATGGGCAGGCCACATCGCTCAACTAACCGATAACCGGTGGGTAGTGAAAGTTCTGGAGGCGACCACGTACCGGGAAGCGTCTACCGAGCCGTCCCCCTACTAAATGGAGCGACGACCTGGCTAAAATCACAAGTGTCGCTGGATGCAAGTGACTAGGTTACATCTGGTCAATGTGGCATGCCATGAGGGAGACCTATGTCCAGCAGTACACGTTTCCTGACTGATGATTATGATAAAAACTTGACCACAATGCTTGCTTACCTAAAAAAATATGAAAATTAATTATTTATACAAAATTAATTCAAAATACTGCAAAGTTGGTTTAAATTCGTTCTGTTCTTTACAATACGTGGTCCTAAAGAGTGAGTAAGGGAGGATTCTATAGGTACTCGTAGATAGGTATCAGCGTCAATCAACCTATTAAACATTATTACCGTCGCTTGTGAATTTTTGTTTTTGGTTATCCCAACCATAGTATACTCAATATAGTAAGCTTACTACCTTGCAGCAAGACCCTATAGCAAAAAGATTTTTTGGCTATCACTTTATTTTCATACGACTTTAAAAAAAAGGAGATTCTCAATTCGACAGTATGTTTTTTTTTGTATGTATGTTACGAAATAACTCCGACAGTTGTGGATCGATTTTGACGATTTTGTTGTGTGTGGTAGAGCATACTTCAGAGGTGGTTCCATATAAATTTCATCAAAATTAATTGAGCGCTTTTTGAGAAAATCAACAAAAGTCAAATATGTACCCAGATAATTCTACTCGTATTTCTACGGGTGAACATTTTTAAGGCAGTTAAAGTCAGTTTTTAGTTCTTTTTGGATGCGTTAACTGTATGAAACGTATATAATTCTTGATCCTAATGGCTGTATTGGCATCAACCTATCAATTACTGACCAACGACTGACCAATTTGGCGTTAGTCCAAACCGCTGAAACAGTTTCAAGAACGGTCTGTGAAATATCTCAAAGTTACTCTACCATTTTGGTGTTATGGCTTTATAGAAGGTTATGTTGTTATGCAAGCAAAGAAAGAATGAATTTATGTGCAGAAATATATGTAGAAAGAGATGTTTTAAAATATAACTGTAATGTAAAAAAAATAACAATATCAAACTTTAAAAAGCGAACTACATCAATAATTTACGTTGAACTATCAAGTTACTTTAAAAAAAGATTTATGGTAAAAATACACAGCACAGTAAAAACACAACTTTTAAAAAATTCACTTAATTTTTTTATATTTTCTGTTCTTCTGTCTGATTTCTCTAGGCTAGGCAACTGATTATAATTGTTTAACGACAGCATAATATAATCTAGCAGTTTTATTTACTACGAGGCATTATTATACGAGTATGTACTTTGGGAACTATCTTTGTTAGATCATCAGTAGAAGAAAATAAGAAAACAATATTTGTTTCGGCACACTACGTTAAAACTAACAAATTTAGTCACTCGTGTTAAAAAATTAGACGTGCCAAAACGGTCCCCACTCGGCTGTATTAAAGGGTTATAGGAATACAGATGCATTTTAATAAACACACTTATGTCTTAAATCATAGAATTATAATGTACTAAAATACTTTAGTACATTATAGTTATATTTCTTAAATACGCAAATTTTAATGACAATATTTTTTTGTAAAGTGGTATGCATGACTATAGCGGCTGTGGCCCTGGATATCAGTCGAGTTGATATCACACAATTTAATCTCGGAGATCTCTTAGATGCATTTACCATTATAACGACAATAGTGATATGTATGACGCAGTATCACGCATTACTTGTGCTATAAAAGATTCGCCTTGTAATGCTGCATAATAAGAAGCCAAAAGCGTTAATAACATAAACAATGCACAGTATGTATTTACACCGATATCCCTTTACGGCGGCGCAAGACTACAGCCAAATAACAATGTGGGAACACGAGGCCTCCCCAACGTGACGTTATCGGAATGTGCCAACAAAACTCGATTTCCTCAACAAATCGAAATATGAAACGATTCCAATGCTGTCGTATTGTTATTACATCAAACAAGCGTAGCGTTGCCAAGGATAGAACACCTATTGATACGTTCCCAATGCGAAGAAAACGATGTAGGGTTTAATTTACACCGCTTTATATTCAGTATCCTTCTTCTTGAGTGTACGTCATGGGCTCTTTATTCGACGGTTATGGAGGTCACTGACACATTTTTGATGTATCCGTTTTCGACCCGAAAATATAATCGCGTGGATATTTGTTTGACTATTGACTCTCCAAAACTCAAAAGTCAAATTTTGACAAGATGAGACCTTGACCAATCGATTCTTTGACTCCCTAAACTGTAACTTCATCAAAATCGTTAGAGTCGTTTAAACATGGTTCAATAAGATGGTATGACATTCCCGTGACGTCATCAGCTGCGGTCATCGGTATTGGCAGCACTAATCGTGACGTTTACTTGAGCCCGAGCTTGTCCCACTTTCGTAAAGAAAATACCTTCTTTTATTGTACCATGGTTTGAGAAAACTTCGTGGCATAAATTTACAAGAATTAAACGTTTAATATAAGATAATGCCAATCGTGTGTCAAGTTGGTTAGTCTGTGCCTACCCCGAAACCAACCGAGGACCAACTATGGTCAAAACTGCGTTCAAATCATCATTTCCTACCAGTGCGTGCACAGTGGACTGACATATGAAAATTATTTGTGGTATTGATACATTTTTATGTATCGTTATGATCAATTTATCAATTTGACCTTAAACAAGTCACACAACACATTCAGTAAACAATTTTAGTAGGAAATATTAAACCTAATAGCTGGCAAAATGTCACAAAAATGTCGCTGACTGTGCCAAACAATCTCATGGACCTGTTAGGAAAGAAAAATATCTAAATTTTAAAAAGAATTTTTGAATGAAATTTTTCTTTGGCAATTAAAGTGTTCAATGAGATGTTTTGAGAACAATAGAGTCATTGACCTCTGGGAACGACCAGATAAAAGCAACGTTGAAACGTATGCCCAAGAACAAGAAATAAAATAACGAAGTTTTCTTGAAAAGCCCAAATTGATTGAATAACTTGAATATAGCTGCGAATTAAATGTTCAAAGCACTAGCTTTATTTATCTTACAAGTAAACTCGATTGCAATCACAGCAAACCCACCTTTATTGTATACATCAATTATAGTATAGTTGCCTGAATCCTTACTGAATATGAATCCCTACTGAATCAGGGCACAACATCGTGATACAGAACCAACACACATAGCCTAACGAAGTGTTATGTTTAGCTGGATCAGAGATATGTTAATATCGTATGTAATTGGATCGCAGTGTTGTCTACGAATGCGCGACGTGTTTGATTTCTGTAATTTGTTTATACTCCGTCTCGCAATCAGGACTTGCAGATATCTTCAAGGATCATACATAATGTATCACGTGAGCTCACATCACGTTGGATTATGATAACAAGCGTAATATTGCGGCAGCATTTAGTGAGTTAAGAGCCCCGATTGGAGTCGTTCTTGGTGAAGCGTACTTTTAAACTGAATGATAAGACCGGTGCTATTGTTTTTCATATTTATACTTATAACTCAGGTAAGTTAGCAGTTTCATATATTTCTTAATTATCATAACATATCTCTGATCAATGGTGTTCAACCTCAGTAATTATACGCATTTAAAGAAACACTATGTTAACAAAAGTAAAATTATATTACTCAGTCATTTGTATAAAACAAATCTATGTTTTACACTTAAGTAGCACTTTAGTATTCTGTCTGAAATTGATTTGGATAAAAGCCCCTGAATCTGTTTTACAGCCCTCGTTAATTGGAAGAGCTATTCGTTGAATTTAAATCCCCGTCAACTGAAAAAAACTAACGGAAAAATAGTATTGACTACCTAAATTCATACTCCAATCAATCAGTTGAGTGTAAGCTATTTTTTAGCTCCCGTAAAGGAGAATAAAAATCAAAAACCGGGCAAGTGCGAGTCAGGCTGGCGCACCGAGGATTCCGTATAGAACATGAATAATTAACATACTGAAAATCATAAATAATATGTAAGATAACATGCACCCAACAATGTTCTAACGAATTCGCATAACTAAATCACAAGCGCCATTGTTAATTTACACATTAATAATTACTTTTTAGAGACGCTAGCAGTTTGTAATCGTAAAGTGGCAATTGTAATGTTATAAAGTTAAATAATTTTTTATTTATTTTTATAGACCCCAAATTATTTTTCCCAAATATATAATTCCCAAACACAATTAACATTAAATACGAGTAACATATTCTTATATCATGTTATCCAAAGCTGTACGTAATTTATTTTATAATTATTATCTGTGTGTTTGTGTATTATGTTGTATAAAATGTTTCCACGTCTCGTGCCCGTTATTCGTACCAACTTGGTACCAAAGAATAGCAAAAAAGAGAGCAACGTACCATGAGCAATTTAAAAAGTGACACTGAGTAACGCCTTCATTCTTCAGCCTTCAACCATCCATCTAGATTTATAAATCTCTGTGTCGAGTTAATAAATCATTTGTTTGCCTGAAAGCCCTGAGGCACCCTGAGGCCCGTGTTGGTTTAACAAATTGTGCCTGCCTTGTCACAGTCTGATACGAAAACCTTATGATTATGGATGCTGTCATAAGGCATAAAACGAAAACAGTCGGTGCTCAAGCTGTTTTGTGGAATGGAGCCTCGTCAAAATAACTTTACGGACATTTTTAGGCTTTCTATATTCAGTGGCGAATAGATAAAAGTCACGGAATCACAGTACACTTGTAGACTGGTCTGGCGCCTGTCCAAGAACAGAATTGTCTGGTCTCTTAACACGGTTCGCATTATTAGCTAACTTTTTGTATAGTCAGACGAACGTTGTTTGCTAGCGGACAATGCTTTCTTCAGTCTAAATGTTAAGAAGCTGACTGGTGACGTATTCCCATTTATTCTCTTTTATTCGCTCTTCATAAAGCGCAAAGTTCAAGGGCGTTCGTTCACAATCTGAAGGCATTCACGTTACTTTTTTAGCCGTAATGGAGATATAGAGCCTTGGTTGTGAAACATCCAGAAGTAAGTATATATCGGTTGATGAATCGGTCGCTCGGTAAAACTTTTATCATTTACAATGGAACAAAATACTTTATGAATCATTTTTACAGCAGTACTACTATATCGGCAACACAAATGACCTTGCCACAGTGATCGCAAATGACACCAACTCACAAAAGGTTGCTTTGCTTATGCTTGTCCCTTGAATTTTTTTCAAAGTCGTCTTGTGTGGCAACATGGAAAGCGAAGTATTTTCCTGAAGCCGGGAGCACACAGAACAATAAATTCATCATCATCAGCCAGGAAAGTTACACTGCTGGACATAGGCTTCTTCTGTGGTATGTGACACACCAATCGGTCCCATGCAGACAGAACCGATTTTTGTGTGATGTTCATATACAATTTCTAAAGCTAATATACACCGAAATTAATACTCAAATACAGATCTTTCACTGATCTGAATAGATTTCTGAAGACTGTTAGTAAATCCTCAATCAAGCAATCAGATTGGTGGCGGTCCATCATCTCTTGCATCCAGTGACTCCCCACGACGACCTTTACCAGGTCGTCGGTACATCTAGTAGGAGGGCGTACCGGTACAGATACGTAGTCGCCACTCGAGAACTTTTAGTCCCCTATCGGTTTTTAGAGCCTTTTTAGAGGGGCCTCGAGCTAAGTCGGTGATCTCATTTCGTCTTCGTTCATTTTATCACGTAGAGAAATTACAAGCATAGCTCGTTCTATAGCTCGCTGTGTGACTTTGATTAACTTTTTTTATTCGGACCACAGTAAATGATAACGTTTTGGTTCTGTATAAGTCATCACTGGCAACACCCACTGATTAAATACTTTTGTTTTTACACGCTGAGGTATTTTGGACGAAAAGATATGCCGTAACTTCCCAAACGTTGCCCAGTCGAAATTAAAAAATAAATAAACAATCAGAAATTGCGATAACCTAGCAATCAATGTGCTCAAGGAGACAAGAACTCACTGTTAGAAGAATCAAGATAAAAATATATACCTACCACGCAATAACGAAAAATAACGTACTTCCAGTATGCTTCTTTATTAGACGACTTTTCCTAGAAATATAAGTTTTCCAGTCCAATAGGACTAATAAATCGATAATGGAAAATAAACATGTTTAAACTTGCATTTTCTCGTATGCTAGCCTAGGTAAGTAATTTCAACTAAGTGCTTATTGATTCCACCACTTTGCAATGAGGTCGGAATAAAATACGCGACATGGAAATTCTTTTACTAGGAACTATCTGAGTACTGTGCTTCGCTCGAGTTTGCAGTCGTTACGGCGTACCATCGAGTCTTATATAGTTCACCAGAGAAAGTTGCAGGCTAATGATGAAGCAAAATATTACTGTATGTACGTGATTAAAAAGGCATACGTTTTGCAGATGACGAGTATTGGCTTACGATGATGAAATGTATTTCTGTTTACGTGGTTGAACATTGAACTATGTTCAGCAGTAGATGACGTTACGTCAAGGCTTCTCAAATACATGATGCCCAGTAGACAGTGGCAAAAAATGTTAATTAACTTTTTTGTTATGTAGCTTGTGGACTTTCTAATTCTTCGAATAGTGAACCCTGTACCTATTTGATTACGAAAACATTTCGTATTTCTCCCAGCGGTAAAGTAAAATATTTTCAAAGAACTCTCTACGTTACATAATAAATGTCCAGCCCCACACGAGATATTTCCGTCATTTCATCATAGCTCGGAGTACCAACCTGTATGATTCAATTTTCCCGGATACCGACCTGAGGGCGTCCAATGAATCCGGAAGAAGGAACAGTCTATTCCTATAATACGGGTCGCATTCTATTGCTATTTTATGTAGGCAGCTACACGTATTACGGGGTCAGTTTACCACTGATATACTCACTCATACGAAGTGTCTACGTGTATCTGAGAGAGAGGTAATATTTGGATAATTTTGATTTGAATGTACCCACAATTTTATATAATTAAAAATCTTTCTTGAATCTGTTCGTTCACCTGTCACATCGGATTATATCAGGAAATACCAATGCTATAGACAAAAAAATTGGTTTTGTGTGCAGTATTTGGAACAATTTACCGCCTCAGTGGCCTAATGGATAAATGTTGGATTTACAATCCAGTCCATTCATCGACCTTATCGTCACTTATCATCGACCTTATCGTTACTTATCATCAGGTGAGGTGAAAATTGATAAAATATTTTTATTTAAAAATGGGCTCAGATATATGGAGCTATATGGAGTCTCTATATAACTTTTGAGAAATTATTCACCAACAAACTTAGCTATGCGGTCTGGAAAATAAACCGTATTCCAAGGTAATAAAAATTTATTTGTCAGTTTATTTGATTGGTTCGAAAACCTCGGTGCGCGAGTTCAACTCGTGGTTGGCTTCATTTCAAATCCTTCTGTTAGAAAAAAAATGACACACATTGTTTCGTCTACAAAATGTTATAGACATCAATCCTACATTTTACATCTCTGATTCTTCTCTCTCTGAGAGATCTCTTATTCTCTGTGCAAGTAAAGCAGCTAACATGCTCGTTGTTCGTTCCAAGAAATTACAACATTTAACTTCTATAGCAGCATTCAATATCTTTACGCGCAAGTATGTGCGTTACCCTCTTGTAAACATTTTCGTTGGTACATACTCTCGACGTCCTCTTCAGTTTGAAACGAACCAACGAACCAAACACGCTGAAACGGTCCACACACATGAATGTGTACGAAATTCATATCAGTAAATCGAAATCGAAGAGCCTTTGATCTTTTTACTCGTAAATAAGCTTTGACCCTTCTAATTATAGGGCCATTCAATGTTGTATAATTTCTTTGATGTTTCTTTTTCTAAAATGTTTATATTTTTAGTAAAAGTATTACTTTGGAATCAATTTTCTTAACGTTCCCTTGCAGAATTACTGAGGAGTGTTGACTAACTCAATTTTACTGCTTTAAAATTATTATCATCAGCCAGGAAACGTCCACTGCTGAACATATGCCTCCCCCATGGCACGCCACAATGACTGGTCTTGAGTTTATTTATTTATTTATTTTATTTAAACAGTTTATTGTACACGGAAACATTACGAGTTATATGCATCCAACGATTCCCCGCGACTTTTAGCAACCGTCGGTTACGGCTACGGGTACCCGGGAACTCTAGTCTAAAATAACATCATAATGAAAATAGACAGTGCGAGAGTCATCAATACAATGCAGACAGTAAACAAATTTTCATGGCCCCAAAAAGATGTATACGGTCTATATGTAGCATCGCGCCAGACGTCTTCGTCAGACCCTACTTTAAATTACTAAAAATATTACCTTTGCCATCCCTGTATATACTGTAGATATGTAATTTTGACACGCAAAACTATCATCTTTTTATCGAGGCAGGTACTGCAGAGACCTTTAAGAAATCCAAAAAGATTGGCTCTCGAAATAATACCTAAAACGATGCGCTTTCAAAAAAACAGCTACTGTATGTGTATTACAATTTATAACAAAATACCAGGATTTATTAAAGAACTCCTGAGACATAGGTTTAAGAGAGCATTACGTCTATGATTATGATGGAACACTCTTTTTATTTCTTGAATGAATTTGACCAGTTCTAATTATATTATTGTTATTGGTGAGATCGATGCATATGGGATATAATAGGTAGGTTCTGAGAGATTTAAATATAGTAATAGGTTATAGAGCGGTCATTGGGAAACGTTTCAAAACATATTGATCTCAAAAGTCAACGATATGTCAAATGTCTTGTACGGCCGCGTGACGTGATGTGACACTAGATTGAGTAACTTATTACCAATTGGTATTAAGTTTAGGATCAAAATGTTTGTTTGCTTTGTCCGGTCTATTAATATTAAATGTCTTTGGGTAGGTTGGATGTAGTTTGACGTTAGCTTGTAGAGTATAACATTTGTTAAACAATTATTTGCATGCTGTTTGATACAGTTAAATAAGTTAAGCGACATATTGAAATATTATTTAAGACCGACATGTAGCCTATTTATTGCTAATAAAAATTTGATTGATTGAATAGTCTAAAATCACCCATGAAAATGATAAAATACAAACAGAGCGTCAACAATAGTCTAAAATTTCTGATCAATATAATGAAACACAACGACAGCGTCGTCAATAGTCTAAATCACCCGTCAATGTGACAATATTGTTATCACATATAGACAATGTGAGCGTCCGTCAATAACACATTAATACGCCTCTATCTCAACCCGTACGCACGCGTGTCGAGTGCTTCTGAAACAAACGCTAGAACAACGATGTACGCCTTAGACTAAGTAAAAAACTTTTTTAACTTTAAATAGTAGTCATAAGCAAGCAAAGTATCATTTCATTTCAAACTATTTATGTGATGGCTAAATCCCCCCATGGTACGCCACAATGACCAGTGCCAATTCAGCTCACTGATTTGTCGAGCTATATCGGTGACCTTAGTTCGTCTAAGGATTTACTCATTCCACATTTTATCACGTACTAGCTTCTGCCCGCGGCTTCGCCCGCGTGGACTTTATTTTTCGCATTAAAAAGTAGCCTCAGGGTCTAAAGATTGTCTGTGCCAAATTTCATCAAAATCGGTTGAGAGGTTTAAGCGGGAAAGCGTAACAGACAGACAGAGTTACTTTCGCATTTATAATATTAGTAGGGAATAATATTAGTAGGGATATAAATTTTGAGCATAGCTCGTTCCGTAGCTAGTTGAGAGACTTTCAGCGTGTTTGTTCGGCCTACAGTATTTAGGATTGTAAACCGGGTATAAACAAGATATAATAGGCTTTAAAATTAAGATATCGTATTTGGTATCAAGTTTCAATTTTAGTGTACAGGTTAATACGTTTTTTGCAGTTGTCGGTTTTGTTTACTGTCTGCTTGTTCTCTTTCAAACCTTGATTTTTATTTAGTCTAAGTATTCGTATGAAATAGCGCACATCCTGTTCTCGTATTCAGTTTTGCAGAGCTTTCAACACGTCGCGACGCGTAAGTGCAGCCAGCTATTGTTGACGTCTACTTAATGAGACTTCTTGTTTAGCCGGCCGTTGTTTGTCCAACTTTGAGCGCGACGCCCGCTTTGAAATTGAAATTTTTAACGCTCCTCGATTTTTACTCTGTCAGCTTGGTCGGTGTTTTTAGCTATTACCTTTTTCGGCAATCAACTACAAAGGGTTAAACGTAATGGTTTGAATGAAAAATGATTGGGTAGACTCAGCTTTTATTTTTTATCCATACTAATATTATAAACGCGAAAGTTTGTTTGTTTGTCCTTCCTTTGCATCGTGACGTAAAGTCAAGACTTTTTTGTATAGGGGTATTTAAAGTGTAGGAACAAGGACATATGCTAGTTTTAAGCGGCTTTAATTATTTTCGTAGTTTTCCATAAAAGCAGTTTTCAAAATTTATCGCCTCTCAGCGCCCTTATTTGGCGCTTCAACGGCACCACCAATCGTGGTCAGAAAAGACATCCATGAGCCGTGATATTGTAAATATGTTTGTCCTTAGTGAACTGCACCTCAGATACTATATGTGTGTATTTAGACTATCACCTCTGAAAACAATAGTTGTTTGTCAAAAGTGCTAAAAAGGGCCGGTTTACCTTTTACGATCTACAACTACATACTACATCTGAAGTCCAGACAGACGAACTGGCAAGCAAAAGATTAATACTAGAAGCCAATATTTTGGATACAAATTCTAAACGGCGTAGAAAAATAACACGCTTAAGTCGCTATACGCTTAAAATACGTCCGTATTTTTCCCGGGCTGCCACTCGTTGGAAATGGAACTATCGAGCTTCAACCTATCTTTCGATTTGGAGGCGAGCGCTCTTCAAAGCTCCAGCAATCTGCCTCCGATGTCTGTTGATTTTAGTGACGTGCGCAATGGAACAGTTTTTGAGAACGTGAATCGTCGGAGCTAACCATATAAATTATTTAGGACCAAATCTAAATAATTTCTAGCTTAAGGTTTCAGTGGCAGTAGATTCAGTCAACCTAAAGGTGTGTTCATTTTCTACAAATACTTTGATACTTATAAGTATTTATTTTGAGTTATTTTATGTGTACATAAAATAATTTAAAAACATAATACAAAAATGCACAGATAAATATAAACAAAAGGAATATATTGTTTGTATTTCTTCATTTCTAATCTCTAAAGCACGCATGCTAAGTGTTCTTCAGACGACCTTCTGTAATCACGAACTTTGAATACGCCAAACAGCTACGAAACGTATCACATTGTGAGCACATGTATTAAAACCTTTAGAGTCATTCAAAAGTTTTATATTGTTAAACATTTTAACAACCTAATTAATTCTGAGTGCACACGCTTACCATTCAACGGTCTTACTTACTTACAACCAGGGCCTCAATTCTGCTAATTCAATATTGGTTCAATGGTGTCTCGATAGTGTCTCAGTAGAGTGGTTTCTGTCATTTGGCATTCTACTAAGCAATGGCGTGTCGATGACTTTCCATTGGACTAAGATTCAACTGTCATTGTCAAAATTTGGTAAAATGGTATTCTATACCGCAGTGGCAGCTCAGTGGCGGGTCGATCGCAATTCAATCTCCTATTCTACTCGTGTTTTTGTGACTTTGACGTTTCTTTCAATGGCTTCCTGATGGCTTTTAGGACCATCGAGCTGCCATTGGACAACGACACCTACGTGAGGTGTCGTTGCAGAATGGCGAGTGAATGTCTAGCCTTTGTATACGAAAGTTAGTGCCTGCAAACATTCGGTGGCGTATTTTCCCATTAGAAAATAGTGTAAACAGTGTAAATTATTCACTAAAAATCCGCCGCCGCAAATTCCGCGCCTTGTTGAGGCGGTAAAGTGGTGATGCCTCGCAAGACCTCCGCAATGCGCCTGAAGAAGGAAATCTTTAGAGAATTGGTAGCAGAATTTCGTTATATTTCCGAAACGTGAAGAACTTGACGGAATATCCACTCTGTTAAAGGTAAGCAATTGATAACCTATTTTCAACCGACTAACAAATATCTGTGTCGGTGGTGAGTCAGATTTTCGTTTAAATATATACTTCCAGAGTTACAGGGCGTCAAAGAATTGTATTTTACGGTAATAAAAAGCCCCAACTTTGAACCTGTTTTACAAGAGTATGAATCAATTTAGAACAATATGGAAAAACCACCGACATCTGAAATTTCATTAGTATACTGTATTAAAAAATGGTAACATAATATACTGTATCCTTCAAATGATCCCTGGACTACGAAACATCCAAATAACGGGTGGATAACTTCGCATAGTGTATGCTGTCTCAGTGGTCCCGTTTCATTTTGGTCCAGTTCTGACAGTGATATCCATGAGAAAACCATATAAGTCTTAAATTTGCTATAGACTGGACTTTTCTATGATCTTTCAGTTTATGCACTAGGCCACTTATAATAGTAACAACTATCATTAACTATTTACTTTGTTACAGGAATTATGACTCTGATACTGATCTGACAAGACTATTGAAGGAATACTGCAGCACCACTATAACTACGGACTACATGTAACAGCATGGAATTTAAGTAGGTTTACATTATTATCAATGTATAAATTAGGTAAATAAAACACATTTTCAATAAATCAGTAATTTAATGGACAAAAGCAGTGTATATAGGTACATTAGTTCAGAATCAGAATATTTTATTGTGAATATAGCTGGTACAGTGATGTTGGGTGTAATACATAGCATCCCTATATCTTATTTATATACTTTTTTTTAAAATTACATCGGCACCACAACATATTAATTTTGTGCTAGTTTGTCTCTAAAGAACTCGTCGAGTGTATTTTTGAAGACTTGTATCTTTATAGCTGCTTGGTAATTTATTATATATCTTAGGTGCCATGCAGTAAATACTTTTACTTTTTAGGGCAGTTTTTGATGTGACAGCATATAGTAGATGTGGGTTTCATGTAAACTTATTTTGATTGCATGCTCTGAATTTAAATACACTTTGATGTTTTTTAACATATACTGCTACTTCATAAATTTAAAGTGAAGTTAGATTTAATATCTTTAAGCTGTGAAAATATTTACATCATCAACAGCCTATATATGTCCCCACTGCAGGGGCTCAGGCCTACTCTACTACAAAGAGTGTATGGGCCATAATCCACCACTCGGGCCCAGTGCGGATTGGTAGACTTTACACACACCTTTGAATTTCTTCTCAGGAGTGTGCAGGTTTCCTCAGGATGTTTTCCTTCACCGTTAAGCAAACAGATAATATACTTGAATTGAAAGATAACTCATAGGTACACGGCTGGATTCGAACCCAGAACCTCAGATTGAAAGTATGCGCTTTATCCACTGCGCCACCGACGCTTCCTGTGCCACCAACACTTCCATGAAAATTATATTATATTATTAAAGTTCTTGATATTCTTATTTGACTGACACATTGCAGGTTGCAGAAGAAGATGATCCACTCTTGCTGTATGCTAGAGTTCCTCAGGGTGACACATCAATCATGAAATTCCATCCAGCCATCCTTTACAACAAGCTGTGGACAAAAAACATTTTATGTAAAATAGTTCCTTATTGAATAAATGATTTGTAACAGTTGACAAAGTGTTTTGGAATATTAGTTTGTACTTTTGAAACTAATTTAATCTGCTGCTACTCCACAAACTTACACTGATGATCACATGATAAATGTATCTGATATGAATCTAAATAAATAAAGTTTTTACCCAAATTAGCTTTTCCGGAAGTATCCTTGTGCATGTTGCGTAGTCGTGGTCCCGTTCCTAGTACCACAGGATAGGATACCAGTAGGATACTCGCAGCGAGCATTGTGAGACGATGGTACTGCCCTCCTTTTGGCCGTATGGGTAGATAGAGAGGGAGGGAGAGAAAGGGACCTCTTTCTTTCCCGACGTCCACGTCCGACTGGCGGTCCATTGGCTGAAGTTCGATCACTGCGTCGCTTGAATTTTTGACCGGGCACCGGAGTCACCAGAGTGCGAATGCGGGGCGCAGTCCACTCCACCCTATTTCTTTAAACAAGTCTGGGGTCCCAAGATAGCTTTAGAGTCCGTAGGAAATTCATCCACCTTCAGTGGACGCGTTTCAAGTGTACCGCTGTAGATCCTGGCTAAAACAGGAATAACAGTGGGAGCGGAGAGGAGATGGGAATGTCCTCCTTTTAGCTTTAGCTGCATGTGTGATGTCTTGTAATACAATTTAATTCAAATTTCAATTCAATTCTTGATATTTAATGTAATGTAAACAAAGAATTTCAGTGTCAATTGTCAAACATAGATGACAGGTGTCTGTCAATGTCCGACTTTTTTAAGGCCCGCGGCACAAATAAAGTCACAATCAGCCCAAAATCCTGTTTTCAACATTTTCAATTAAACGTTTATTATTTATGTAGCTATGTATTTTATAACGCACATAACTTTTGTGAAATTCATTGAAAAAATTGGTGATTTATTTACGTAAAACAATTATAAACCGTTTGTCAATATTATTGAGTCATGGTAGTTTTTAGAGGCATCCCCAGAAGTTTTTTCTACTACTATTCATTTGAGACACCACTGCCATTCCATTGACACTCTATCGAGACTCTATTGGTATTGTAATGAACATTAATGGAATACGAATTTTTGACACAATGGCAATGGTGTCTCAATCGGATTACAATAGGATGTCAATTGTATGTAATTAGCAGAATTGGGGCCCAGGTGAGATGAAGGCCAACACATTTAAAAAAAATGATTTTTAACAAAAATTTTTGCAAATCTATTAATAAAGATTTACTCTTACCTCAATTTAAGGACGAACTGAATATTTCCGCGTCGCATCACTATCGCCGCCTGGCCGGTTTGAGCGCTCGGATCGAAAAGCCATTCCGCGGCGATTGTTTGTTCGTTATTGAGCGACGCCGCAATTATGCGATGCTATCGAGTGCTTTGAACCACGCCGGCGTTGTTCACTAGATAATTAACAAACTGACGTAGGGACGTGTGTTTCTTAAAGGGATCATTAACAAACGTCGGACTTGCGGAAGACCATTGTCAGTGCATATTTTGTATATTTTGTGTGGAAACGATCAGGGATAATGTGATTGTTTTATAAACTTTAAATACGTTCAAATGAGTACACTCGTAGCCAATGTCGTGAAGAGAAATACGCTTTCTGTAAGAAGTAATTAAAAAATCTGAGTCTCCGAGCTTGGCTTGTAGTGAACGAGATTGTATTGTGGTTTTTCTATAAAGTATGTTTGAAAATGAAAACATTCATGAAAACTTGACTAATTTCTGAACCACAAAACCCCATAATATGTGATTTTCATGAAGCCGTTAGATCCCTTTCAGAGATCGTTGGAGCAATTTTTTTATGTACGATATGGCCGTTGGAGGTTAAGCGTGCGCACCCAGAAGCCTCAACTTAATGAGGCGCTGGCTCTGCTACCTTTCATACCGGAACACAACAGTGCTATTAACTCTGCTGTTTGACGGCAGACTTAGGTAACAAGGTGGTCGCTAGCCATGCGGACGAAGAAAAATGCCCTACAACCAACTAAACCGTGTACCAATGGGGATATTTACCCAGAGTCACGTCGTGTGTGTGTCTTTATTACATAAATAATATTCTAGTTTAGTTTTCATATTCCTTTGGCCAGAAGTCCACTTTCATGACAGAAAACAAAGTCATGGGAAACTTACATATATCCCATATCTTTTTACCTGTGACAATATATTTGTATATATATATATATACAAACTCTTCAATCAATGCATACCAGCACATTGAACAACTGTAACCTGAAGACAGGGCATACGAAACTCTAGGGATATTATCTAAAGAGGATCACTCGGAACTATTGAAGTCCTCCCAAACAAGTGACCCGAAAGCTTTTCTAGTCTAGACTAAAGTCGCTAAAAGTTTCAATTTATTGCTGTCGATTCCACACCGAGCGAGGTGAGGGCTAGCCCGACTCCCGACGATTACTCCAAATTACCTCTCGTTATTATAATGAAACGAGGATTCGGTTGGAGTGCCCATTTGTATGTGCTCCTTAATTATTATTTCTAACGTGAAAATTAGCTGAAGGTTTTAGATAGGGCTTGATGCGGTGCTGAAGTTACTTCTACAATATGTTAGTTGGTATGTATTCAAATTAGATTAATTTTTATATTTAGTGGATTTTTACTGATGGAAGTGACGCTAAGGCATCTGGATGGAAAGCGTGCTCATCCAAGCCTGAAGGTTGACTGTGCTGCCTTTTAACCCTGACCACAAAACGAGATTAACACTACTGTTTTTAGGGTACCACAAAAGGAAAAATTACCCTTATAGGATCACTTTCTTGTCTGTCTAAATTGTTATGTGCAAGTACATCACATAAGAGCTGGGCCTCCTAATACAAGTGCCTAACTTGAAAGGAGTGCTTCAGAAACTGTATACTCGTAGTAATTAAGTGCAGATAATGCAATAAATACTTTTTAATGTATATATTTTTAAATTTTTAATTAGCATGAAGCTTCTGGGTCTCCACTTCACTGGTAGCACTCTTTCCATCGAACGGCCTTATTTTCACTTGCTATCAGGTGATATGAAGGCCCAGGGAAACCTATAGAAAAAAGAACACTATTCAAGTGGACGCATTTTTCAAACATAAAAAGCAATTACGGTGAGAAGGCCTTTGTTTCTGAGCCATAATATTGGTCATTAGTCAATAAACTTCAGAGCCTAACAAATGACTCATAAACACCACCTACTGCGGCACTTGATGAAAATTCATAAAGTAAATACCATTAGAACACTCAATGTGTTTAGAAGCTAATATATCATCCTTGTCCACAATATTTAAACACAATAACTCGTTTCCAATATAACTTACGCTGTGGCAGTATTGGTTAGTTGAAACTACATTTACAGAAAAGGATCAATAATAGAAGGAGAGGGGGCCTCTTGACCACATGGCTTTCACTTTTAACCGACTTCAAAAAAGTAGAAGGTTCTCATTCGAGGGATATGTTTTTTAATGTTTTGTTATCTCATAACTTTCGACTGGGTGAACCGATTTTGATGATTCTTTTTTAAAAGCTGGTGCTTCTTGTGTGCCGGTCCCATTTCTTCCAACGGCCAATTTGGTCCAGTTCTGATAAGTCTAAAATTCGTTGTAGACTTTTAGGTCAAATGTAGGTCAGTCGAAATCAGTTATTTTTGAAATAACACAATACATAAATTGAATAACACAATACAACAACACAAATAACAGCTTTCAAGTAAATAAAAAATTAAAATATAGAATTAAATTTAAATATACATTTTGAAGTATTTACGTTGAAAATCCATTATTATGTCGTTTCCTCACGCCGTAAATAAGAGTCACAATGACTTGAATTTAGTATAGAGATATCTGAAGAGAGAGAGAAAACGATATTAGCTACTTTACATCATGATCGAACTAGTAGTGGGATAATTTATCAAGTCCACGCAGATGAATTCGCAAGCAAAAGCTAGTATATAAAGAAACCCTGATTTTATCTTTGTTTATCTACTCATGAACCGTCTCAGATCGCTTCACACACAATAGCTTTAACAATTTTCATGAGTCTCGGTAAACCCTTCTTAGCAAAGTTTGCGAAGATAAGACAGTTTTAAGAGCACGGAAGCTTGTCTTACTTCGTTGGTGGGAGTCGGGGCTAATTCCGCTTCGAGTTTATATCTATTATGATCTGTATTCGTTGATTCATTGTAAAGTAATGGTGTAGTATTTCAACCTAATTACAAAATCAAACTAAAAATATCTAATGCTTACCACATTCCGGTCAAGTCAAAACTCACTCATTTGTTTAGCAGATTCAGGTCTTTTTAATTTTGCCGGGTTATGAAATGACAAGTGTCATTCGGCATCAGTCGGATCGCTGAAATGTAGGTACTTATAACGTGCTTGTATCCCAGTAAAATTTAAGTTTCGTGAATCTGCTAAACCAATAAATTACGTCGGCGTACTACTTAACTAGAATGGTGGTAGTTCGCCATAACGCGTATAAAATTACTGAGCAAACAGTGGATATCAGAGATAAATATTGTATCGAGCATTGAGATATTTTTTATTCAATTTTTTTTATTGAATGCCAATAGTACTTCAAATGTCTTGAGCGGGCGCGTGACATGATGTGACACTAGACTGAGCCACTTGTTAACAATTCGTAACAAAGTTTTTCAAAGCAACAAAACCTTTTTGTGGCTTTGTACGGTGCATAACTTTTGATATGAAATGTCTTTGGTAGCTATTTAAATATATATGTTTAGTAGTTTATGTCCGCAACTTCGTAACGTCAGGATCATGGTAAAGGGAGAAATAATATTATTTATGTTAATCCAGAATTTTATCAAAGTTCACCAGTACAGTACTCGCTCACCAAATTTGCCCCTCTGAAGTTAGCTCTCCGCAATTTCAAACATGTATAGTCGTATGTGTGTACTATTTTCGATAATAACTATCCCTAGATGACATAAAACACGAGGACATTTCTTTCCACCCGCTAACTTGCCTTGCCTCCCATTTATACGTTAATAATTGATACTTCGCGATCTTTTGTGGCTAACTTCAGAGGGGCAAACATAGTTTGCGAGTACTGTATTAAGTCAAAAACTCAACCCTGAAAATATATGAAACATGAGTAGCATACATAACATGTATACATAGTTACAACACCATGTCGTCTACGCCCTCTTAACTCGAGTACTCAGGTCTAGGCACCAGTAATTAATTGACCACAAATACCGCCTCAATTGGAA
Source organism: Carcina quercana (assembly GCA_910589575.2). Classification (NCBI taxonomy): domain Eukaryota; kingdom Metazoa; phylum Arthropoda; class Insecta; order Lepidoptera; family Depressariidae; genus Carcina; species Carcina quercana. The sequence continues at coordinate 12,678,827 of OU342437.1, read as the reverse complement.
CGATGTTAATAACGAGTATATCATTGATTGCGTGCTAGCCGAGCGAGAAATTAGTAGTATTTGTTTCATTGCTAACGACGTATTTCCTTCAACAGATTATTCCTTAGCAGCCTTTTCTTCTTTTTTCCTACCTGATCTCCTCTGTTTTCCTTTTTCTCCTGATCCATTTTTATTTCAATTTTATATCCATTATATGTATGTATATATATATATTTATGTAGCACAATTTACCCCTCATTAATTTTCCGAGTACTCTAATTTCAGGGAATTGACGCTGTTGCCCCCTAGAACCGATGCCCATGCGAAAATATATTCCTACTCTAAATATATGGTCATATTTTCAATCCGAAAGCAATCCGAAGCATTACTGTCCCAAGGTTGCCTGGAAGAGATTGCTCTTAGCGATAAGGCCGCCTTCATGTACCTTTTGTATTCCTTCATTTGTTCTGGGTTTTTTGTGTGTGCAATAAAGCTGATTTGAATTGAATTGAATAAATAAAGAAATAATAGAAAATGATTCAGGCGCTTATAAGTATCACTATTAGATTGCCAGAAATATCACGTACCTACAAAATTCAAAATGTAATGTAATACACAAACTCACGAGTTGTGAGAAGTGACAAGTTCCCTAATATCAAATGCAATATGTACTCGTATTACTAAGTTATCTAATTCGCCTTTCAAGCATGGTGATTGAGACAAGCCTGATGATAATTCGACGTTGAACTCTATGAGAAAGACTCAATTCTACAACGAGATTTGCATCTGAAGAAGAAAATAATAATTCTATTCTATTGACAGACAAGATTATTAATATTATTTAAGCTTTATCCTGAAATGTCATTGCTTTTTCGTCCATCAGTCGTTCAAATCTTATAGCCACGTGTCGTTCGTCTTGGCCTGACGCATCATTGATTTCGTGCACAAACAAAAAACACTGAATAAGTATTATTATTATTTTAAATAATGGCTTTAACCAGTGGTTATCTAGCCAATGACGAGTAAAATTAGGTGAACAAATTTTGAGGTTATAAACTATGCCGAATCCATTTTTTCAGCTTTCTCAATAAAATGTATAATGTGTACATTTTATCGCTTAATTTGGATTCTTGACGAGAACTTCAAAGGCCAGCCTTGGTTTCAACATTATCCGAAAGAATCCATATGCCGAATGTACTCGACTCGACATGATAAACTCTTCGGATCGCGTCGAAACCCTCGCAATTTTGCGTAATTGATACTATAACACCGTCCATGACACTTTTTGCACTATATCACACCATTATAACACAAAAAACACACATAACAGTATTATTATTCAATTAACAAAATTGCAATGAACCACCATTTTTCAAGTTCGCGCCAAGAATGACTGAATAAGTAGTTGATTCCGTCCATCAAAACACTCGCAGGATAACATGGGGACTACTTATTAAGGCGATGATCCACCTCTATCAAAGTTTTATACTAAATTTCTGTTGCCATAATCTTTGTGTAGTAACTATCTAAAAATAGGACATCGGATTGTGATGGCGCGAAATGAGTATCATTAACATACAACTTCACAGCGAATTACAATTTTCATTTTAAACTCTTTTTTTTTCGATTATTGTTCAAAGCGCCATCTATGAACCATTGGCTGCGTAACGGTTATTGTAGCTAACGATAAAGTTGTAAATTAATAATATTTTTTTCGCGACGCTCTAATTTAGTCTCCTATTTTTAGGTAATTACTTATCAAAGTCAGCCATTCTATTTTAAAAGATTATGGCACCAGAAATTTAGTATGGATGCATTAGGAGAGGGATAACGTTAAGACTTTATGATTGTGACTTATGTTAATACATAAAACAATTGCTTATTTACACAACTATCCATTGTATAAGAGTATTAATAATTTATCAAAATGTGAATTAATTAAGTCAGCTGGCATACTGTTCAAATGAAATAAATTTTATTTGTTTCCCTTTCAGAACATCAACGTCAGAACACAAAAGCAAAGCCAAACAAATGTTTTGTCTGTCACTGAAACCATTCCTTATGAAGAAAACCACAAAAATAATGACCTGATAATTTAGGAACTACGAAATATTACGAAATAGGAAAAGGGCTGAATCAGATAAATAATGACCACATTATGCCGACTCACGGTCATCCCTTCAGTCTGTAAGCCAGGACTATTCGTCATCACGGGCCTAGGGTCAGATAAAGGGCAGGCGGTAGGCCAAATAGGACTGAAAAAGGTGCCGCGTTATTTCATAGACTTAGGTAGTGAGTGTAGAAAGACCGATAAAAGGACTACTTATTTTTACCCGAGTTACTTCTGCGCAAGGAGGGATATAATTTTAAGGTGTATTTTAAATAAGACAATCATGATAGCATGTAAGTGTAAAAATTGTTATGTGCTAGAATTATATTTTTCATGTAACTGCTACATATTCGAAACGACTTTGTTGAATAGTAACTATCGATTTTGACGGAATTTAATGTGTTGCTCTGTCAAAATACTGCAGCCCTTCAATTTTTATCAGTGGGCAGATTAGAGTTTAAATTAATTTCAAAAAGACATGTTTTTGATAAACAAGTGAATATAAATTTTTGCCGAATTCCTTAAAACTAATTTAAAAAAATTATTATTTTAATAATATATTTTTAAATTATATAAATTTATTTATATACTAATTTTATCATTATTTCAAATTTTATTTTTATAAAAATTTAAAATTTACATTAAATTTTATTTTTAATAAAATTATTTATAAAAAATTAATTGCTCACATATACGATTTCACATGTTCGATTTACGTTTTGTACGCTACGGGTGTACCAAGAAAACTCTTCACCGGTATTACCGTATCATTATCGGATCGGCAGACTTAGACAACATTGTAGCTACATTGATATAAATTATCCAGAACCAATTAAACTGAGTAATGATAATTACAGTCCTAAGCATGATACCTGAGGACACAGTTGTTCAAAAATATCTATTCATTTTAATTCAATCAATGGCTATTAGTCGTTTATTTTTCTCTCTATGCTCTGTATTGATAACTATAAGCCACCCAAAAACAATAAAATAAAATGAACTGTCACAGTCGAAGTATACATATTTTTGAACCATTGTCTGAAAAGTAAGATGATTCCATGCTTTGGTAAGCTGTGGATCCCGGTTGTTGTCTTTGTCAAAAGCCGTTAAGTTGAGTTAGAGGTCGTCCGGTGTCATGATGAATATATAAAAGATGGATCCCCCAAAATATGGTCTAGTTTCACCTCTGTAGGGCTAAGAAAGTAGGGCTAGGAGAATAATGTTTACTTAAAAACAATATAACTCTACCTCACTGGGTAGCTTACACGTGACTTCCATAATAAATCCGGCCGTGGTAGCATGAGATGCACAGGAGCGGTGAGCGTGAGATACTTTGACGTTTAAATGTGAAATACCTCACTCTCACCGAGCGCTCTCATGCGTCAGCTATAGCTAATAAATGTCAATAGGCTATGGCTAGGCTATAGGTAAATAATGTGGAGACTGCTAACAACGCACAAAACTAACTAAGCAAGCTCATGCTAGTTTAGCTAAAATCCCTTGAGACCAGAGTAGTGCTCAGATTTCCAATTTCTGCAAGCGTGCTTGAATCTTCTTCTTGGATGTTATACGTCTTTAGGGTATGCCTAGCATAATTAGACGAGAACTAAAGAGGGGAACATAGGTCGGCGGAGACAAACAATAATGAGAAGGATATATAGTTCCCAGAGGACAGTAAGGGTATCTTTTCTTAGATATTGAGTAATTTATAACAAACTGTGACCCTAACATTACAAGCTCAAATCATGCCGAATATTTTCATAGAACAAGTAGCACAGGAAATGTATTCTGTGGCTCTGTAATGACGTATTTCAATGTATCTTTTACAACAGTTTTAAAGCAGTAACCTTTATAACATCACTTCGATGACTAGACAAGCTAGCATCACCGTCTGCAATTATTATCTTGTTTCTTTAGTTCGATTGTCACAGTGTCGCATATTTAAATATTTATTGAGATAGGTACTTGTAAGTACTTGTATTGTTAATTCCAAAATATGCTGAGATTCCACTTACACAATTTTCAGGTTGTGTAATTCTTAAACAGAGCCAATGGATGTGATAATTAGTAATGGTGTAGGAAAAAAAGAACTTTTGAATCATATACCACTCAATATAGTACTTATAATAGTTTTATTCTCTGCCGATATTTACTGTTTTTCCTCCGATTAAATTTTATGAAAGAAAACTAGCCTATTAACTAAAATCCATTCAGTCGTTGGAGTTATTCAAGGGAACAGTAATAAAATTTGCCGTAAAAAGTATAATATATATATAAAAAGTATACATATGTGTTTATTCAAGTATTTAATTATAATCTATCAATATCTGTTACACCTCCATCCAAATATTGTTACTTATTTCCTCTACCCAAAGGTTGTCTGGTAGAGATCGCTGTAAGCGATAAGACCGCCTGTTGTACATTTTTATTTTATTTTATTTTTTTAACTTAACCTTATATTGGTGTACAATAAAGTAATATTGAATTGAATTGAATTTTTTTGAATTGAATTGAAGAATGCTGTGTCATTTTTATAAATATTTTTACACAGCTCATGGTACTTTTAGTTATTTTTCATTTTAAAATGACAAATTCCTACATACATCACATATTCAGAAACGCTAAAAATCCATGTCTTTGCTGCCGTGAATTCGGGTAAAAAGCTAGCTAAGTAAACCGTTCGCTCACAAGACGCCAGCACGAGCGAGGAAATAAATCTTGCAAGGAGCGTCGACGTCGTAGGGATTGCCAGGGAGACAATTCTGTTACACACCATATAAATTCAAAAGCCAGTAAAACACACGTAACCTTCATTAGCACAATGGTACGTTTAAATACCACATAAGACCTCCCGTTACTCCCAAATGGGATGCGTCAGAGACAATTCAGAGCTTGCTTTTGGGCGTACATACATTGTATTTTTTGGAAATGAATATAAGTTGCATTTTGCACCGTTCATTTAATTTTACTTCGGAAATAACTAATCATCCTAACCATTTTTATCTCTACCAAACAAAAAAAGAATTATTAAAATCGGTTCACTATTGGCAGAGTTATTGCGTAACGCACATAAAAAACATACGCGTCGAATTGAGAACCTTCTCCTTTTTGAATTCGGTTGAAAAGTATCTATATTTTCACTCTATATTCTTGATCTCTATTCTAAATTTTTTGCGCAGTACGACATTTTATGGCCATGTTTGAATTATTTTGTAACACCCTGTTGCAAATACGTTAACATATAAAATATCCCACCGCCAACCAAACCGATAACCAATAGCTACTCCCAGCGGGGATCGAACCCGGAGCTCCGGATTGTAAATTCCAAGCGGAACAATTAGGACACGGCGGTTACAATAAAAATTACTGATTACTGTCCATGACACAAGGTATCTCTTACATCCTTATTAGGTCCATAGTTAACAATGAGGACATTAGGACCCATTACACCACCCGTGACACGTTAATACGCGGCTCGGCGGCCATCAAGGCGTTACAAATCGATGCAATCACAGACACGCTCCGTAACCTCACCAGGGGTCTGAAGACGGTGAGATACTCGTATCATAATGAGGGTGACAAGGAAGTGCTTACAGAATCTGCTTCACGGTAATGCTTGTGGACATATCGTTATCATGCGTACAGCCAGGGAGTGGAACGCGCTGCCGGCGTCTGTATTCCCTGAAAACTATAACTTGGGTGTCTTCAAGTCGAGGGTGAACAGGCACCTTCTAGACCAACGCGCACCATCGTAGGCCACATCGTCGCTTACCATCAGGTGAGATCGTGGCCAAGCGTTGATCTATACTCTGTAAAAAAAAAAAACCCCTACATTACATGGATACGCTACAAGCTGTTCTTCATAACCATCTCCGTGGCCTAATGGCTGAAAGTGGGACTATCAATCTGAAGGTCCCGGGTTCGATTCCCAGTGGGAGTACCTGTCGGTACTCTGTTTGGTTGGTGGTAGGGCTGGCTACCACCATGTTACCTAAGTCTGCCGCCAAATAGCAGTGTTGTGTCCAGTATGAAAGCTAACATATCCAGCGCATCAATAGAATGAGGCTTCTGTAATACGCTAACCATCCAACGACCTTATCTTCACTTACCACCAGTAGAGATGAAGGCCAAGTGCAAAACTCATCATACCTCTATATAAAAAATATTGTAGGTTTCTCCCAAAGGATAGCTTATTTATTTTTATGGACGATCTTATATTCAACCAACTTACACTAATAAGTAGCAATTAGTCTGTGACTGTGGTTTAGCATATTTTATACATTTTGATACCGAACCCTAATAAAACATCAGAAAGCTCTACCAATCTGAACTAAGCTTTACCAGAATCATATTTGTGTGTCAAAAGGTTTTAGTTTGATTTATTTAAATAAAAATCCATTTAAGGTACACAAGACAAGGTTAACTTTAAAAAAAAATGAACGCTTACAATAACGAAGTCAAAACAAACACCGCAATAAAAATAAAACTATTTTCTTCACTTTCAAAAATAATGCGAGAGAATGTAATAACTAGAGACGTAATAAGTATTCAGCCTCGCAGGGTATAATCAGCAATCATCTTATTTTTCATCTTCACAGAAAAAAGCGTATTCACGTTAAAAAATTACCTTTGATAATCGCCTTTGTGAGTTCATTGCCCGATTAGCTACAGGTGACAGTATTGAGGTATTCATAACGATCTTTTGTAACATTCACGAAATTTGTCTGTATTGTAATACACAAGATGGTTTTGGTAACTCTGTACGCCACGTGCAAAGTTGCTAACTTCATTTACTTACTAGCCTTTGCTGTGACTGAAATTACCTTACGGGACTACTCGTTCAATTGCAATTTAAAGTAGCCTATGTCCTTCTCTCTTTTACTTTATAGGGATATATAGAAAATTCTTCCCCTACTAGATGGACCGACGACCTGGCAAAGGTCGTGGGGAGTCGCTGAATACAAGTGGCTCGAGACCGGTCAATGTGGCGTACCATGGAGGAGGCCTTGTCCAGCGGTGGAAGTTTCCTCGCTAATGATGTTTTTTTTTAAATCATAAGTTTTTGTGAACGTGTAAGATAATAAAGGTGCAGATTTGTTGCTTTGCTCTATTCCGAAGAAAAGAAATCACTTTAAAATTCGATCATAGCGAAGGCCTATTTCCAGAAGGTTTTTCGGCTATTTATTATGATGATGTAGACGTAAAGGAAGCACAAATAAACTCACATTTTCACAAAAATACTTTGACCGCAGCAGTCAATTGAACTAGACTGAGTGAGTGTGGTAACAATTTTTAGGATTATAATTTTGTGAGTTTTGTCCTGTCTGTCCTTGGTAATTCCCACCTCCTCTCCGCTCCCACTGTTATTCCTGTTTTTTATTTTAGCCAGGATCTACAGCGGTACACTTGAAACGCGTCCACTGAAGGTGGATGAATTTCCTACGGATTCTAAAGCTATCTTGGGACCCCAGACTCGTTTACAATAAAGAAATAGGGTGGAGTGGTAAAGACGTTCCACTTCCCCCATGGTAAATGTCCTTGGAAAGATTGAAAAATCTTTTGAAACTTAACTGCAGCATTGCATCGGATCCCTAAATTTCGTGTCATTAAAGGTTCGTTGGCCGATTGAAGGCAGCTCAATCCAAATTAATGAAAGGTCCGCGGTCTTCAGACGTAAGTTAGTTAAAAACAAACATTAGTCAAGCTAAACTTAAGAGATTAACGTTTGTAGCGGTATTAACAAAGTTAGATTGAATCGTAGGTCTGGACCAAATTGATTAATTAACCATTTTCATTTTGCGTGTTTGGATTGACAACGTTCTATCTTTCTTCATCGACTGTTGGTTCTTCCCTCATAAATCGCCACGTTGGACTTTCTATGAAGGGATTTGCCGTTATCACCACGCTTGTAAAATAACGTCGAAGTGCGAGTCAGACACTGAGAGTTCCGCACAGAATATGAATCATTAACATACTGGAAATCATAAAAAATAGGTAAGGTAACAACAATCGAACAATGCAAACAACTAACGAATGTGCCTGCGAAAATCACACAAGCAATTTTTAATATTCATATTAGGAATTATTTCTTAAAAGCGCTAACAGTTTGCAATCGTAATGTGCCGATTTTTATGCGATACATTTTATGATCTAATTTTATTACTTGTTGTCATAGCGGCAACAGAAATACACATTCTATGGAAATTTCAACTTTATTACGGTTCTTTAGATACATATTTTATATTAATGCATATATTTAATATTTTGAAAATCTGTGTGTAATGAGTTGGGGCAAGTTGTAGGAGAAAATTTTTGAAAATTATGATATTTTTAGTTTTATAATAATAATGATGATATAGAAAGCATTATGCTTTGACTATCATTACCAAGTTCCAAACTCCGACCAACAGACAAGTATTGCGTTGCCACAAGTTAGGCCTCTACATTGTTACATAGGATTAAACACTCAAATTCTTAAAGCTCAAAGGTTTACTGAAATCATGCTGTAATACGTGTACGTGTTTCAATTACGATTAAGCTTCAACAGAATCACTAATTAGTATATATTCCAGTCTCCAAAACTTATTTCCTGTAGCGGAAATGAGCAGAATATTAATAAGCTCCACGCAATCAGGAAAATCGTGTTCCTTCACAGCTATACATTCATTAATCTTATAGATTGTATAAAAATGGACCTGAAAAGATTAAGAACCGTAATTTGAATATGCCTGTCAGCGAATTTTAATAAGAGGCACATTGAGAAAATGATAATTAAGATCTAATTGAAGCTTTTGTAACAGATTTTGTCAGTAATGGACGACTTTCAGATTCTTAGATGTCCATTGACTTACAAAATATATGAACTTTTAGAACCATAAGGAATCGTTAACCTAGAATTTGCACAGACTGCGCTATTTTCGTGACGTCACGTGAGAGACACAGATAAAATATTCCCTATGGTCTTGTAAGAAAAAAATACCTTACTTATATTTGCAGTTGTTATCAGCGTAACCATTTTTTGACACTGCCTTTTATATTAGCAGCAGATAAGTCGAGAAAAACAGTGCACCATCAATTGTTTTCATAAATAAATGTTTTTGTAGATATTTGAAACGGTGGAGTGAATACAAAACGATTTAAAAATGTTGAAAATAACATAATTTTTAATTAATTAAATAATATATAATATAATTAAATTTTGTATATTTTTGCTCTATGTAGACGAGACAGCTTTGTGGTACACGGTCCCTGTGATGGGAAGATAAGTACAAAAATAAAATCTCATTGGAACATGAAAACTGGATCAAAAACGTATTTTAGGTAGTATGTTATATATAATAGTCATCGAACAGTGCCATCTATTTCATCCTTGTTGTACCATGTCTGGAAAGTTGCCAATTATGTTTTGAAGTATTTGTATTCAGTGAGCTCTAGCAGACAAAAAGGAACTACTCAAGGCTTTTTAGAATTCCGAGCTAAGATACTAATAACATACTTTTAAAGTGTGCCCTTTCGGTGCAACTTCGTCACTCTGTCTGTTTGTCACAAATGGTTCTTAAAAAATCTTAGTAAGTACTAATGCTATCGGATTGAAATTTGGAGTAGTTTCAAATGAGTGTCGTCCGTCTGTATCACAGATAAAGTTTTAAAGAAACATTTATTATTATTGTCATGTGTGGTGTCAAACAAATAGGCTTCGTTTGTTTTACGACAGGTTTAATTGTTTTTGAGTTGCAAATATTTTGACTCATTATGATGAAGAGTGGTTTGATAACCTGCCAGTAATTAAAAATAAAAAGAATATTCCGTTGCATGATCCCGTTGATGGATATGAAGCTCCTCCGTGATCTTTACGTGAGATAATTTGCCAAAATCACCGCAATTTTTATGTTAATTGGCATTTAGGTTGTCATGGAACGCAACAGGTTTATTCTATTCTAAGACCTGACGACTAATTATCCTGTTTTTTACATATTGTAAACAATGTCCAACTGAAGTCTGGCCGCAGGAACTATCATGTCTAAAGGGCATTACAGAATGAATGGATGTCGTGAATGCCGTTGACCTTTTCACTTCACGAAAGATAAACATGCCAGTGATGTCGACTTTCACTTGTTAAACTCAATGAACACTTTTATTTTATTTAAGTTTTTAAGTGATGTTTTACTACGAGAGTTGACTTTTACTTCGGGAGTTGAAGTTCAGTACTATTTTACCTAAAGTCCAGTGAAAATAGGCTAATGAATGTAAAGTGAAGAAAATACAACTTTTTACAATCACAGATTTTAAGGCTATGTAACAATAAGTCTCAAACTTCCACGATGTCTTTTTGAGATTATTTTGAAGTCAAAAACGCCATCGCTCGAAGAAACGATAACCGGTGGGGAGTAGGAGTTCTCGAGTAGCGACCTCGTACCGGAATGCGTTTACCGGGCCGGCCTCCTACAAGATGGACCCACGACCTGGTCGCGGGGAGTCGCTGAAAGCAAGTAGCTCGGGACCGGTCAATGTGGCATGCCATCGCATCCTGTCTGATGATGAAAAACGCTATAAATTTTGCATAGTTCTTCGAAAAATATATCTTACATTCAAATCTATCGTAAGTACTTACATATCAGTATAATAAAATTGTAAATGCTCGACTCCTAAACCAGTTTTGACGGGTGCAAGTGCTTTTAAAGTTACTAACGCACATACATACTGTTTACTTTCGAGCATAGCGAAGAGCTATTAACTGAAAGTCTAACACTTTGTCTACAGTCGTGTAACGTGTTCATTTCACATAAAGATTGTATGTTTTGTATGCAGTGTCGTTTTTAGTAACACATTACGAGTAAACATTTTGTGTGCGTGCGACTGTCACGACTTGACGAAATGAGTGCCGTGACGTGACTGTAGGTGGGCTCATTTCATATTTCATTTTTAAGGCTATTCGCTCGATAAAAATTTCACACTAAATTTCTGTTGCAATAATCTTTGAAAATAGAATAGCTGCCTTTGTGCAGTAATTAAGCGTCATCTAGGGACCATTAGCTGCGTAACGGCTATTGTAGCTAACTATACAGTTGTACGTCACGACTTTATTCGCTGTGTGAGTGATGACAGCGCCCCTAGTGACCACAATTATTCTGAATTATTTTGTCACTAAAACAAATAAAAAAGGGTTGTAATAATGTAATAATATATTCCGTAATATCATTCTAGGTTGAGTTGCTTACTTTTTTCTCTTCACAGAAGCTTTCCATTTATTTCTTTGCTTTAATTCTATTCTAATGTTGGAAGCGAATAAAACATGCACGAACTGGTTTTCCCATTGTCTCTACACTTTATATCACACTGCCACATCGTGCGCTGCTGACGGTGCCCACCAACCACTTTTCACATATCGAATAATTCCTTCACCTATTTTTAGATAATTACTTATCAAAGCCAGCTATTTTAAAAGATTATTGCAACATAAATTTAGTATGTAATCATCCGAGTAGGTATGACTTGGGAGCAACATAGTTGGCCATTTTAATGTTACTTTTTTTTCTAGTACTGTCAACACTGAGCATTTTCCTGTGATAAATGTCGCATAAATAATAAAATACTATCCAACTTAAGTACTTAGGAGCTCGCCTCAACAAAGACCTTCAATCAGAAACCTTATTTGGCCGCGTTATTTCCTCATATCACTGCTACACAGACCATTATTGTGTGAAGGAATCCCTCACATTTATCTAGCAAATAGGACAGTGTAAGGAGGGACCAGGCTTGTCCCGGCTACAGGAAATTAGCCCTTAAATCCACACCTACCCGAATGGCCCCTGGGCCAAAGGATAAAAGTCAATTTGCGCTGTTGACAGATATTTTAGTCTTGCTACGAGTATAAAGGCGTAACGTGCGACTTTGACATTTACGAGGATATTGAAAAAATCCGATATTAGTACGGGTAAACTAGTATGTCTTTACTTTTACTTACTCGTAGTTTTTTTATAACGTTTTTATGTAGAATCAAACTATTTATTTATTATATTTTTATAATTTATTATGCGGAGACAAAAGATACGTAAACACACGGGTGGAAATAATAAATTTCTTACAGCAGTCTTAGTTCTTTTCCGATTACCAGCTGCTTCTCTACTTCACTTTTCTAGTATTTATTCATAATTTTATATTTTATGTAAATTTCATGCCTAAGGAGGCTTTAGCTTCTATGATAATACTCATTTAAAAACTTGGTGAAAATACTGTCGAACGTTCACGATCGTTGACTCTAGTAACCTTTTTAAGACAAATGCCCTTCTGAGACCCTTCCCTTCCCTTCTTCATTAGGAGCTAATAATATAAAGCCGTAGCCACACAGTTCGATGAGAGATCAAATCATTTTTAATAGACCCAGAATATTTATGGGGCGCTATTTCCTTAAAAACAACCTGTTACTTTCTGTCTTTTCTCCAGTTAATGTGAAGAGTAGGTAATCCGTTTTATATACTTTTGAAATTTGTGCCTGCATATCTTACAGTGATGTGTTCAAAGATCACACACATTGACCGTACCCTTTCACGCTAAAATCACTCCCCTAATTTGCTTCAACGTCGTCGGATAAAAATAGTTCGACTATCTATACAGCTACTTCCAAGATCATTAGTTACGAGTAAACTAAATTAATAACAACACTCTTATTTTTAGCAACACGATTTACTTTTCCCATTATCTTACATAGAAACAACGTTCCAAAAATAGCCACGCTCCTTCAAGATAAATTAGACACGCTACTCGCAGAAGCAAATTAGTACAAAGTACGTAGTCATCACTAGGAACTATTTCATTCTCCAATCACGTTCACGCAAAGTAGTGCTGCGAAAACAACCTCCTAAATACACGAGGGGCAATCTTTCCTTGTTTGCTTGAGACCCTTGAGGGGTAAACGAATAGCAATTAAAATGATTGCGGGTACTATGTAAGCATTATCAGCTTCATATGTCCACTGTTGGACATGGGGATTCCTCATAAATCACCAACACTTTTGTGTTGTCGTTGTTGGTGGTACAACACGCTTTTACGATACCGAAACTGAATAAATCACTATTATAAAACATATTATCTTGATGACATTTAAAAGTAAATGAATAAAATACGAAATCGTATCAATTCGTTACATTGTATGGTATATTTAAACTAAACTTTATACAGAATAAAACATAATTGATATGTCGTGTTTTTTACTTTTGATTTATTATACTAGTACCTATGTAAAACTTTCATGTTCAAGCTTAGTAGATAATGTATTATTTAGATACATCGCAAGTTACACCTAAGTTTTATAAAATCAATTTATGTCAATAAGAAATGATTATCTCTAGAATGATGAAAATATTCTTTCCAGTGACAAGAGAAACACTTACAAATAATAAAGCACTTTCAAGCCGCCATAATACCTAGATATAGCACCCAATCCCCGGCCAGGTCACACGTAAAAAAACGCATTTTCCCGACCATTTATCCCGACACAAAGTACTTTATCGGAACCTGGGGAATCTTCCATCGTCCAGTCATGCGTTACGCTTTGCTTTACCGAGTAATTATTTGAAAGCTTTGAATACCGGGTCAGTATCGTATCGTGAAACATTTTCGATAAAAATCGTTCACAGACCATAATATAGCTGACAGTCAAAAAATATCATCATTTTGAGATGAAAGATTAGTACTTTAAAGTTAGATACCGTTTATTGCCGCCATAAATGTTTACGTCAAAAAACGTCACCAGATTGGGTTGACCGGTTGATATGCCAAACCGCAATTTAACAGCGTAGCTGTATAGCGCGAGTTTTACGTTAGAATTCGTTCATTGCCGCCATATATACTTCTCATCTCTTCTCAAAACGAAACTCCTTGCAAGTTTATGTTTTGCAAGGATTATCAGAAAAATGTGTATATTTAGGAATATATGTCAAATGTCGTTTAATAGTGAATAATATAAGGTTAAGGTAATAAAGCGTCGGTGGCGCAGTGGATAAGGCGCGGACTCTCAATCTGAGGGTACCGGGTTCGAATCCAGCCGTTGAGTTGAACCTATGAGTTGTTTTTCAATTCAAGTACATTATCCGATTGCTTAACGGTGAAGGAAAACATCGTGAGGAAACCTGCATGTCTTGAACAGGCATGTGAAGTCCGCCGATCCGCACTGGGCCCGCGTGGTGGACTATGGCCCATACACTCTCTGTAGGAGAGTAGGCCTGAGCCCCTCCAGTGGGGACATATTATAGGCTGTTGATGATGATGAATATAAGGTTTTAAAATCCTAATGTTAATGTTCTAAATTCAAATTAAATTCTCATAGGTTTTCCTGATAATTCTTACAAAACATAAACTTGCACGGTGTTTCGATTTTTCTGATGAGTATATTTTTATTCATTGAACATAAACTATATTATGTATTCCATCTAGAAAATGATACCAGTGACGTAGTGGTGAACGAGTCTAAATGTTGGCCTGTAAAACCTATAAAGAAAAACCGTTTACTACAAAATCACGAAAGCTCTTTGCGGTGAAACTTCACTCAAGGTCCAACAGACAATTCTAACGTGGAAAGGCTCGCAACGCTCGGCGCTCGGCTTTAGCGTAACGTATTTTTAATACCGTAATATCCATCAAAATTTTAACGACATTTTTTTTATTTTTGCTTTAGTACCTTCTTAGGACGGAAACGCGAATTTTGTAGCTGCAGAAATTTACATTTCTATATTGCTTGTAAAAAGTCTTCACGTAATTTAAGATATGCCTGTTTATTCATTTTATGGTCCATAAAACTGCTAAGCGGAAACATGGGAAATGACGATTTTGTGTGCGTGGCTTTAGATGAATCATATGTTGATCGGATCACTCTTCCAAAGTTGCACATGCTGTAATTTGCTAGCTATAGAGCTTTGTTTTCATTAAGTGATGTCTTTTTTTTTCGCTTTGTTGTTGACTTGTGTTATGGTATTCCGTACTGATATTACAGAACTTAACTGTACTTTTTTATTTTATCGATAGGCTTCCGTTTGACCAAAATCTCACCTGATGTTAAGCGACAATGTGGTCTAGGATGGTTCACGGTTACCTCGAAATAGCCTATTCACTCTGGCCTTGAAGATTGTAGGGGAGCACAAGAGCTGGCAGGGAATTCCACTCCTTAGCTGTACGCATGATAAAAGAAGCTAAAAGCTTCGTGCAAAATGTTGGAATGTGGAATGTACCTGTTAGAAAGCCAAGAATATTTCATAAAGATGAAAATTTTTCTTATTATTCTTATCCAATACGAAAACATGAGTACGATACAAAAAGAAATACAGCGGATTGTGATATCCAACGCTAATGATTGTTGCTTCCCTCGTTCTAATTACAACCGTGTCCTTTCATTCGATGTTTTATGTCAAAGCTTCCCGTATTAAAAAGAACCGTAAAATAAATTACGGGAATCTTTTCAAAGCATTTACAGGATTTATTTGGATATCATTACCAGTGAGTTTCCTCTTTAATTTTTCGCCATTACTCGCCATCTTTCAAGGCTCAAAACTGAAAAGCATTACGAGCTTCATTATGGCTATCCATAAAATTATACGACGCCCTGAGATAAGACGTTTTACTATCGTTTTACTAGACTGCTACTAAGTAGAGGGAAAATCTAGTATAACCTAGAAGTGAGGCTGTTTCAAAAAGATATTTTCTTTCACAAAAACATTGAAGGAACTTTTTTCTAAAAGTTTGAAATACATGATATTTTTTTTCTTTATTTTTAAGAATAATATAAATGCGCAAGTGAGTTTGTTTATTTGTTCTTCCTTCACATCACAGCGAAAGGTTAGAATGACTTGATATTTTGTATAAACATAGCTAAAGGGCCGTAAAAGGACATAGACTACTTTCAATCACAATCGCGCACGTAGTTCCCGTGGAATACTTCTCGACGTACACGTGGACAAAGTTGCAAGTAAAAGCTAGTATTTCTATATTTTCGCCTGTTTGTTGCAGCATATGCCCCACAAAGTATTCACATGCATTTAATTTCAATGCAGGAATAAATATATTAATATTAATATAGTCGATATTTTGAAAGAGGCTGCAGTGGATAGTTACTCTGGAAAAGTAAAGAGGAAGCTAAAAAAATGTGTGACGGGTTGGAACACACATGTAAGAAAACCTCACGAGGAGGCACGTCTTGGTTTCCAGAACTGGGTGCTGCATGGGAAACCAAAACAGGGAACTGCTTACGACCAGATGTGTAAAACGAGAAAGATTTTCAGGTCTAAACTTAAGTGGTGCCAAGACAATGAACAACAGATTAAAATGGACATGCTAGCGACACAACACGGAAGTAAAGACTTTGGAAAGTTTTGGAAGCAAACGAAAAAACTGGATCCCAGGGCGAGTCTCCCAGTGAGTGTAGATGGCGTTAGTGAGCCGGACAAGATAGCAAACCTGTTTAAAGATCACTTTAAAGTAGAGTCTCCGCTGGGGGCCTCGACGCAGACTGGGGAGACCATGGCAAGGAATGGGGACTTGCATTTCATATTTACAGCCAAGGAGGTCAGAGAGGTAGTGAGAGGGATGACCAGTGGCAAGTCACCTGGGCACGACTTTCTCAGTACTGAGCACTTGCAGCATGCGGGTGTGCACCTGCCGGGAGTACTTGCCATGTTCTTCTCTTTATGCGTGGGTCACTCGTATCTTCCGGATGACCTCATGAAAACAGTTGTTGTTCCCATTATTAAAAATAGAACGGGAGACGCCTCAGACAAGAACAACTATAGGCCTATTTCATTAGCCACTGTAATGGCAAAAGTACTGGATGGTTTGCTTGACAGACGTCTGAATGTAAGCCTAGATCTGCATGACGCACAATTCGGTTTTCGACCTGGACTGTCGACGGAGTCTGCCATTCTTTGTCTTAAGCATACTGTCCGGTATTATACAGACAGGAAAACACCGGTCTTCGCGTGTTTTCTCGACTTGTCCAAGGCGTTTGACCTAGTCTCATATGACAAGTTGTGGGACAGGCTCTCAGAGGATACTGAGTTTCCAGCGGAACTTAGTCAACTGCTCAAATACTGGTATAGCATGCAGTCAAATGTTGTAAAATGGTCTGATGCACTATCGGATGAGTATAGGTTGGAGTGCGGGGTGAGGCAAGGGGGGATAACCTCACCCAAACTTTTCAACCTATATATAAATAGGTTGCTTGTTGAACTCAGCAATGCCAATGTGGGCTGTTCTATTGATGGTAGAATAGTCAATAATGTTAGCTATGCAGACGATATGGTATTGCTGAGTCCAACGATCAGAGCTCTCAGACGGTTGGTGTCCATATGTGAGCAATACGCGGTGGCTCATGGCCTCAGGTACAATGCGGGAAAGAGTGTGATGATGATGTTTAAGGCGGGTCATAAAAATTATCGAGACGTTCCGTCTGTTTCACTCTGCGGTACTCCGCTCATCAGAGTGACGCAATTTAAGTACCTGGGCCACTGGGTCACTGAGTCGCTCTGTGACAATCTAGACATTGAGAGGGAGCGTAGAGCGCTGACGGTCAGATGTAACATGTTGGCCCGTAGATTCGTTGTACGAGACAAGTCAAAACAATGCTTTTCAAAGCATATTGTCAGTCAATGTACACGTGCGGTTTATGGGTGAACTATACGCAGAAGACCTACAGCGCTTTGCGAGTCCACTATAACAATGGGTTTAGGATGCTGTTGGGACTGCCGAGATTTTGTAGCGCGTCTAAGATGTTTGCGGAAGCGCGCGTGCCTGGCTTTCAGGCCATCATAAGAGACAGAGCCGCTTCACTGATGCATCGCGTCGCAGGCAGCACCAACGGCCTCCTGAAAGCCATAGCAGTCAGACTAGATTGTCCCTTTAAGAGGCACTGGACAGAGTTGCACTTATCCTCTGCAGCCTCTATAATAAAGTAATTTTAGACATGTTTATGAGATTGTGATTTGATTTGTACTAACATAGTTTTTTAAGTTTATACTAACCAAAATATGGAACTTTGTATTCTGACGAAATAAATAAATAATAATAAAAAATAAATAGATAAGGTCGCATTCAGCCATTAAATGAAAAAAAAAACTCAAAATTTAAAATGATACGGTTAAATTAACTAAAAATGATTATTTTTTATGCAAAAATTATCCTATTTTTTCCAATTGGCTCAACTGAATAATATGATCACTCCATTTTCTACATCATCCTGTAACATTTTGTAAACTTCTTACTTAAGTTACATACTTTACTAACTTACTTAGCCACCTAAGTATTTAACTTCCTCGTAGCGGCGTTTTGAGGGCTCATTTTCTTATATCGACATATATACCTATATTTAACAATGCTAATGCAATAAGGTTCTCGAGTGGCAACCACGTACCGGGAAACGTCTACCAGGCCGTCCCCCTACTAGATGGACCGACGACCTGGTTAGAGTCGCAGGGAGTCGCTGGATGCAGGTGGCTCGATGGCTCGTGGCCGGTCGATGTGACGTGCCATGAAGAAGGCCTATGTCCAGAAGTGGACGTTTCCCGGCTGATGATGATGAACGCAATGTTGACGGTTTTGTTCTAAATCAGTTATGACACGAACCTATATCACAGGAGCATAAGGTAGAACTATATATTCAAAAGTACCCGAAGTATGCTACATAACTCTCTACCATCTTAATAAACTTCATCACGACGGTGCACTCTAGAGCACTTAGAGAAATTAACCTACTTTGACGGACCTAAGTTGAATATACTACCAATTTTAATGTATAAAGTAAAATTTTAGCTGAAAACAGAAATAACCGGCCAAGTGGCATCCATACTCGCACTCGAAAGGTTCTTGAAATAACACTTTTCTTTGAGATCCCTTATATTTTCAATTTAGTTGTAGTTGATGTTACAGTGGCCATAGTTCTTTACGCAAAGGGTGCCTAATGGCATCTGCTACTAAAGCTCCACTATCCGTCCGTCCGTCTGTCAAATGGCTGTCGTCAGCAGAAGAACACGTCCACTGCTGAACATATGACTCTCACATTGTACGACAAAATATTCGATCCCGAGTTACTTGCATCCAGTGACTCCCTGCGACCTTTACTAGGTCACTGGTCTATCTAATAGGTTGACGGCCCGCGACACGCTTCCCGGTACGTGTTCTACATATTGGCTATAAGCTATATACCTATAGGCTAAATTGACCTAGAATCATGAAATTTGGCAAGAACTTACAGAACATAAATTTGAAAAGTATCACCAGTCGGTTTATTGATAGCGCTATCAATTTTGTTACAATTTCTCATTGGATTTAATCAATGATTTTACCTATTATTTATGATTTTCAGTATGTAAATTATTCATGTTATGTGCGGAACCCTCGGTGCACTAGTCTGACCCGCACTTGGTCGGTTTTTTGCGCGCTGAATCTTGTAGTCGTTATATAATTCTCATCAGAACAATCGAAACACCTTGCAAGTTTATGCTTTTTAAGGATTATCAGAAAAACCTATGAAAATCTAATCTGAATTTAGAACATTAACATTAGGATTTGAAAACCTCATAGTAATCACTATTAAATGTCATTTGACATATATTCCTAAATATGCACATTTTTCTGATAATCCTTTCAAAACAGAAACTTGCAAGGTGTTTCGATATTTCTGATTAGGAGTATATATGCTGATTTTAAGATCAACAATTACAAAAAATATATGTATAATAAAACCCCACTCAAAAACAGCGTATGCATTTTTCAGCATCGAAATATGACCAACGGGTCATACAAAATACATTCAGGACAAATTGAAACTCTACTTTTTAAGTCAATTAAAAAGTGTCAGTTTATTTACACGTGCCGATATTGACGAGATATATCGGTGTTGACGTGTCAATTCCGCCGGGGGCGATAAAACGGGGACACGTAGACCTCTCGTATGAAATACGGCGTGAGTAATAAAATTAATAAGGAGAAACGAAAGAATTCAGGAGCGATATTGGTGTCATTTTGTAACTCGTACCACGGCTTAGTACCAGTATAATGATTTAACAAGACGTTAAAAAGCATACTTACCTACACAACCGATTTACAGTTTTATACGATTACGCTGCTGCCATTATATAACATACATTTTGGCAATGTTCCAAATATACATATTCTTCTAAGTAGGTATATACTCTCAAATCAACCGGGTCTGTTGTAAAACTAAAAACATTTCTTCATCATCAGCCGGGACATGTCCACTGCTGGGCATAAGCCTACTCCATGGTATGCCACAAAGACCGATCCCTAGCTACCTGCTGCGGCAAAATGGCTACGGTGTTCGGTCTCAATTTTTTAAAGGTTTTCGCCTCATCTTTTAAGGTACGCAATAAAATTCCCCAATAAAATGCCCTAAAATTTTTCGTTAAATGAAAAAATCTTACAACAGAAACCAAACAAACTAATACATGCAATAAAGATATTTTCGTGACGTCACATCACATGAACGATCACCAGAGAGCTCATTACGTCACGACCTATTCCACGAAACGTCGGAGCGCTGAAAAGCCCTTAAATTATTGATGCCGAAATTGGTAGACAGAGGCAATGGACAGAGACGGATGGGGCACAGATTTGCATTCGAACAGTTTTCATGAGGTAGGCGGAACAAAAGGTGAATGGGTGACACGCCATTTTTAAAAAGGTTATCATTTCCGTAACATTTTACATTGCTTTGCTTCTTTTTAGACTATTATGTAGAGCAGAAAAAAATTCTTCAAAATTTAATTGCAGTAGGTATTTTAACTGTCTCAGCGATGGGTCGAAACGCTATGAAAGTCACGAGTGCAATTCATTTAGGACTTCCTTCTGATGGCACTCGGATATCTGTGCCAACAATATCTCTAGTATCTTAGGTAATAATGATCAATATCGAATGACGTCAGCAAAGACATCAATGAGCCGTTGTGAAGATATTTTTCCTTAGTAAATAGCACTCCAGAAACTATTAGAAATAATAAGTATAGAACTATTTGCCTTTAAGTAAACTACTCGTATTGGTTGCAGGATAAGAAAGATTGCTTTTGTGACGGTCTCATGGTATATCCTTCCAATATATGGTATTCTATTTGATAACCAATATTATTGCCTAATTATTAGTACAAATATAGTACCGGGTGTATTACCGGATAACCAGTCTAATGCTATGTTAAAACCAATATACCACGGAGGTAGTTAAAGAGAACAAAATAATGGTAAAATAGAACTAAAATAAAAACCTCTTTCATTTCAAATAACTAATAGCTTTCAATATGTTTGTCACTATCTCCGTACTATACCTAATTGCTACTTCTCTCTTGCACATTTTTCACTTTAGGATGTCTAGACAAAGACAGATGTCGGGGCGAGCTGCCGAAGGGCGGGCGCTGATAACAGCAGAGCAAAAATGACCTATCATTACAACATTCTTAACATTGGTTCAACATTTACGGGTAATTACGGACAATAGGGCTTCAAACTACAGAAGCTGAAACAAGTACATTGACAGTACCCACTTTTCTATCGTAGCACATTTAACTTTTATTTGTTCATATATATTATACGATAAGAATGACTATTGAATGTGATTATGATAAGGGCGAAAAAGTGTACATTTGTTTGAAACTTACATCTCTCTCTCTTTTATCGTGTAGGTTGTAAGGTCAGTGACCATCTTTAAAAACTCTATTGTCAGATATGTTGAGCCGCCATAGTCATCTGACATGACTTATGTAGCTACTACCTGTCTTAGATAGTAACTGGGACCAACGTGCCTTCCGAAGCACGGAATCATCTTACTTTTCATACAATATTCTAACCGAACTGGAAAGTTGCACAAAGTTCATTTTAACAATGACAATCCACCAGGAATCGAACCCGGGACCTTCCGTCTGTGATGCGCGTTTGAGTCTAACGCTCAGACAACAACGCCACGGAGACAGCATGCTCATTCACACATAAATTAATTATAAGCATTATTCACCATAAGGTTGGAATACGTGAACTGCTAAACAAAAGTATAGTACTTGTTAACGTCATTATGAAATGACTGATCCTGTTCCATTTAACCTGTAGTGTGCAGAGGTCAGCTCTCCTTCATCATCTTTCCCCAGACACGCCTGTCATAGATCATCGAATCATTTACTTGTATCCTCTCCAGATCGTTGTCGACGACAGACTATCCAGTAACTTCCTCGCCTCTTTGAGACTATCAATTTTTATAATTTTTTGATCACATGATCTTCTGGCCTCATAGCATGTCCAATGTCCATACGGTACAAAAAATACGTACCCACTTTTGTACCATGTCACATTCGCCCTTTCTTTGTTCCTATGCAGTGTTTTGAGAGAACTGTCAGTTAAAGGTGTTTATAAAGAGGTCTTCATCTTATTGTATAGGTTGTAAGGTCGATAACCGACCTCACAACCCGTGATGAATATAATTGATACATATTTATGTACTTGAGTGTACCAATTACGTCTAAAAAGCTTGTATTTGATAGGGTGGGCTTTGACTAGAACTAAATCTGACTTAATTCGGTGCTTTCGTCTCATAAATTATCACTTTACTACGAGTATTAATGTAGCTATGTAACAAAAAAGGCGTCACAGTTTTGATAGACCCAATGTTTTGTATTAACGCCAGTCAGTATTCATACGTCAGTATCGAGACCGTAAATATTCAAATTTACCACGCTTTTCGCGTTTTTCTGCGGTACACACAGTTTTTTTATTGCCACATTTTCATCCTTTATGACATACTTACGCCGTAAAGCGTCAAGCGGAAGGAAAGTTGGTCTTGCAAACCCTTTACGATATGTCGTGTAGGTGTGGGAGCATGAGTTGTGAAAGGAACGGTATAATTAGGACGTACGAGATAACCGTAGTGCTGTAGGAAGCAACTAAATTACTAGAAAGTGTTAAAAATAATAGAAAATAGATCTATGTTCTTTTTAATACACAACTGTATAATAAGTGTGAGTATGTTCCTGCGGTAGTGGAGCGGGTGGTAGCTAGCCAGTCAGACATAGAAAATATCTTCGATCTTCGACCAAACCGAATATCTATATATTTTGTGATTTATAAGTTTTGCTATATTTTTGTGTAGCCAGAAAGGCGACTAAAAAGTCCTCAAGATCAGTACGTCTGTCGTTATTTGCTTTTATTTACTATGTGTTACTCGCAACATTACATTATTCAAAAGCATGTTGTGTGCCAAATTTCATCCAATCCTGTTCAGTGGTCTCTGCTTTATCAAGACACAAATAATACCAACTATATATTTGTAATATTATCAGACTATATAGTTACACTGGAGTAAATTCTTTAACAGAACTTCGTATCATCAAATCAATGTTCTAAATTCAAAGTTTCTAGTGGTACCTGCACTAGTTTTTGGACAGTCGGTGATGTCAGTCGTCCACTTCCGGGACCCTATTACTATGACTTACTATTACTATGATGTCCGTAACAGTGATTTTAAACCGCAGTAGGTAGACAGAATTTTCAAAAAGCTTGTATTGCCCGCTAAAAGTACGTAAAAATTAAATAAAGTCCCCATACAATTATTCGTGGGCTAGTCCGACTTTCTGACCTGTATTTATAAATCATACTTGTACAGATTAAATTCTTACTGTATTCATTTTTTACTACTAAATATATTAAACAAGTTTTGTAGTAGACGTTTTCGACACAGCCCGACATCTTATTTATTTTCGTTTTAAAAAAAACCATTGAAAAACATTTTATTTTAAGTCAGGGTGAAGGCTGTACACAGGCAGACTTGACAAGGGTCTAGGCTTAGATTTAGTCAGCAATTGTCGTTCTGAGTTTGTGGAAATTTTAGATTTTTTTCTACTGAATTATATAAAACGTACCTAACCTATGGAAAGAAGTAAATATCTTTATAAAGGTTACAATATGTGTGGATTTTCTGTTCGTTTACAAGCAACTAGAATATGTTAAAAAATATAATCCAAGTACGATAGCGATAATTATAATTGACTAGGTAATGCTCCACAACCCACACAAACCCTACTGGGATTCAAACCATCGACTTTTTAATTACAATTCCTTGGAGTAAATGCCGTGACAACATTCATATGTATATACATACAGTGTGTATATTTCATACGGGTGTATAATTTATCCAGATATAGCTTACAACCATACAAATCATATGTGAAAGCAATTTTGTAAAATAGCTTAATTAATAAAGAGTTAATCATTTTTTAAAGTATGACCCAGCAGCAATGTATTGCGTCCATATTGACTTGACATGACAATGGATAAACGGTTTATTGAACTGTCATGATATGACGTATAAAAAGAACCATCAATCAGTCGATAACTTTAGATGTAATTAACACATTGGGTGTCTAATTATTTTGTATGGAATAAATACACAATTAATTAACGAAATTTAAATAAAAAGGTTTAGGACCAGCACTAATTGCCATCAAAATATACGCCCATATGAATATATATAGCCGGTGGGGAATAAAGGATCTCGAGTGGCAACCACGTTCCGAGAAACGTCTACCGGGCCGTCCCCCTACTTGGTGGACCTACGACCTGGTTAAGGTCGCGGGGAGTCGCTGGATGCAGGTGGCTCGAGACCGGTCGATGTGGCGTAGCATAAAGGAGGTATATGTCCAGCAGTGGACGTCTCCTGACTGATGATGATGCAATATACACGTTGTTTAATACTACTATTTTTTCGTCCGCGCGGAAATCAGAAATTATCCTTTCATGTCATTTTCCGGCCCTTCAACTATCCCAATACAAATATCCATTTATTCAAACTGTCTATTATGACTTTATAAAGGAACAAACAAACTCACTTTCCTGTTATAATATCAGAATGGTTCTTTTTACTATATTAAAGTGATTAAGGGGGTAAAAATTTCAGTCTAAATTTATTTTACCTAAGTAGCAGTAATTATTCATCAACAGAATTTGTGTTGTCGCAATGTCTAATGTCGCAAAATGAGTATCATTAACGATTTTTGATCATTGTTCATAACGTCACCTAGGGACCATTAGCAGCGAAACGGCTGTTGTAGCTGACAATAAAGTTTTTCGACAATTATATTCATTTTCACATCCGGTCTCCAATTTTTATGAAATACTTATCACATCCAGCTATTCTGTTTTTAAAGATAAGTAGCCCCTGACGCAAAAAGAGGGGTGTTATATGTTTGACGTCAATGGCTCTAACGGACCGATGAACTGAATTTGGTGCATTGTTATGTGAAAGCAAGTTTACTTGCGGTGTTTCTTTGCTGTATTTAGTAATCGTATGATTGCTGCGTAGTTTTTTAATTTAAATTAAATTTTCTTGTGGCAAAAAGAATTTTACGTGGGAGCGTTATGAGCGGATTCCCTTTATCACATATATTGTATATTCCGTTGTTGTTTTTACCTAAAAGATAGATCAACGCTAGACCTCAATCTGTAATGCTAAGTAACGATGAGGTCTACTGTAACGATCCGACCCGTAAACGTAATAAAACGCTTAAAATCATCATTTTAGACACTGTCTCAAACCGACGTTAAAGAAGCTCTAAAGATTATTATGTGATCTTGTAAATACTTGAAAGATTGAATATTATTGGCTCGTGATGTCTAGTAGCTTATTAGGACCCAGCGTAGTAACCATTCCAGGTTCTTTTAAGAGAAGGACAAGTTTTCCAGGAGAAGTTTAGTGGCTACAAAATATCTAAGGAAATAGAAATTAGAATTCAAAATACAATACATACTGAACATTAATGCTAGGTAACAACTAGTTGAAGGTCATTCGCTAAAACAATCGGTAATAAAAACAAGAGGTAATAGAACAATAATATAAACTTGAACGCTAGATTTACATAAAACAAGGAAAACAAGGATTTTATTCATATCTAAGTGTTATTTTGAGGGGACACAGGAACAGAGCTCCGCCTCCGCTCTACCCAGTGCATTATCTCTTTCCCTTCCTAATCTTAAAGGGGGCATTGGACGGTTTCGTCCTGCCTTTAAATTTGAAGCTAAAACGATCGCCTCCAGAACTTGATGCCAAAACGGTACCTCCATGTCACTACACTTCTTTGGCGGTCTTAGACCCAAGGAAAAAGTGCAAGGTGCGTAACTCAGCAGTTCCAGAGCTTTGTGTTCTCAAAACACCCGGCGCGTGACTCTAATAAAGACAGAGGGTCTTTCAAAAGGGAGAAAGGGACAAGGAACCAAGCTTTCCTCGTCTGGTTCGTCCATAGACTACCTAAACCAGCCCGCTTTAACAAAGAGACAGGGTATGTATCGGAATGCCCAATATAATTGTTTCTGTAAACAGCAGGATAGAATGACGACATCAGTGAATAATGACTGAACTGAATTAAATCAATTCAAACGTGAAGGTTCTCGATGCTCTTAAAATATGTTTCACATAGCAAAAGAGCAACGTATTTAGGGGCTTGTTTCCTACGTCCGAACCATACCGGTAGTGAAAGCCAAAAGGGGGTGAAGATGAACGTGAGGATGATTAAAGGAATAGTTCTGTAGATGGAGCGTGAGATATAAACAAAGCCTCAATTAGTTTATAATCCTTAATAATTATTTATAAATTATAAGAACCAGAAACCGCATTGAGTCATGTTCATTCGAATCAAATATCGGCATTAATCGGCAAGTTAAAGTATTAAATCAGTTTTATAGCATTGTTCAAGTAAAATTAAAGAAAATATTATTTTCTTCATAATTGGTACACAAATAAATTAAATAAGGAGATCAACTAGGATTCAATTCATCAAATTAGTATCTCCAACGAGTCATTATCAAGCATCTAACACAATATGCAGCAAACTACTAACAATGAGTTAAAACTACTAAAACTACTTCTTGGGTTTAAGGTTTTGACATAACAAACTTGCTTGCAGATCGACGGCCAATAGGTAGAGAAGCTGTAGAAGCATTACTCAACAGTTTTTACTAAAGAATTATTTTTATGACGTCAATAATTTTTATTTATTTAGGTTGTTTTTAAACAATGTAGAGCATTTAAAACGGTTTAGCAGTTATTTATATCAAAGTTGCAACTTTGTTCACAATAAAATATTTCTTCCCAAAATCGCCCGTGTGTAGCAACCCTTATTTTTGTACCAAAATTTTATATGAAATTTGTCGAACTGGAATTTAATCCGATTACGCCGCGAACGTGAAACCATCAGATAAATACGTACGTACGTATGTACGGACCATTCCGTACCAGATAATCATCTACTCAATACGAACAACTGTCTCGTCGGTCTAGTCTGTCGTGTGGTAATAGAAATCAAAAGCACTTCCCAGCCATTATCCAGTTTGCCAAGGTCATCTCTCATCTTCATCACCAGACATTGTTCCAGGACAGAATTGGCCATTTCATCGTCCGTTCAAAGCGCCGCTCACTGCTCGTATGGTGGCCACCATTATTACACCATGCGCAATATCGTTTCAATTATTTTCTCCAAATCTTTTATCAAAATATTATAATTAAAATAATTTCAATAGATTTTCCGTGACTTTTCTTTCTGACATTTTATTGTCCAATCCTTTTTCAAAACCAAAATTCTTTATTCTCTACTCAAACGTCATTGCCAGTTTTTTCGTGCAATTCCTCCAAAAAGTTTGTATTAATTTATTTTAAAGAGATTATATGTAATCATGATCTGTATTTCGATAAATGTAATATCTTGCTAGGGTAAGTTGGGACCGTTACAATCACCCCCTAAATTTTTATATATTGAAATGGAATAAAAATTTATCTAATTACCATTAAAATTTAATAAATTATTAGCAAAAGTTCCACTTTATCGAAATATAAAACCGCAACAAAATTACCTCCATCCGAATAGTTATTATTAGCAACCGGTGCTTTTTAATATCGTGATTAGTTTTTATGCAATCTTATCACATAAAGAAATTACTAAAATACGCTCTCATTTAGTTGAATAAACTAAATGTAGTCTTTCAATGCTGCTTGCACTTATTTCCACCCAAGCCTTCACTTATAACTTTAGTAAGTTAAGTATCGCCAACGTTAACAATATAAATAACTAATTATTCATCTCTTTAAATATGTATACCCCTTCAGAATATTAGTATATACCATAATCACCGTTATTTATTGAATCTTAGTTCAACCCAAATCATCTACGACCTTTAAGACCCTTTTAGGATCGCTTTGTCTTTCGAAACCATTTAGGCCTCCATTTGGATTGACCCAATTTATTCATAAATTGAAAAGTTCTGCAGTAGTCAAGCAACCCTGCTGTAACGTAAAACTCCAACTCTTCTTCCCACCCCCACGATTGTTATTCTTCGAAACACCTTATAGACTCTTCGTAATTCAAAACTGCAAAAGGAATCCGAATCCGTTTAGTTTGTCATGAAGCAGATGTATCGCATAAACTCCAATATTCCATTGTATTGCATCAAGTTGAAGTTCGGGGTTGAAATAAATAAATGTTCAAAACTCAAGAGTATATTGACTACAGGAAAAGCCAGCATCGCAACCTCCTTGACAGTCTGCAAGTACTGATCCGGGTCCCCCACTCACAGAGTCCTTTGACGTCGCTGACACGGGTCCGTGACTACTGACACACATGATGCCACTAGCCCACCAACATCTTTGCATATAAACCGACGCCCTCAATCGCTGACTCTAATTTCAGTAACTCGACTTCAGTTAGCTTAAATTACTTCTTTTCCGATCAAGTTCATTTTCTGTTTATTTAATTTTTCTAAGAATTATTTTTGGTAATTTTCTCTCACTGGCTAACATTATTTAAGTCTCTGTGGAACCCCACTGTTCCTTTCAGGAATTGATGTCCAATAGAACAATCTTCCGGTTTCTCAGATGTATCATAATCCATATAACAGACACCTTGATGATCCCTTTCGATCAGAATTTTTTTGTAAAATATTCTTCTCCATGTAACTGCTGACCCAACAGAATCCCTCCTATTGTAGATCCAAGTTCCAATTTCTCACTTATACACGTAAATAGCAGTCGGTATAATCCATATAACAGACACCTTGATGATCCCTTTCGATCAGAATTTTTTTGTAAAATATTCTTCTCCATGTAACTGCTGACCCAACAGAATCCCTCCTATTGTAGATCCAAGTTCCAATTTCTCACTTATACACGTAAATAGCAGTCGGTTGTTTATTTAAGCATAAGCGTAACTGTTTGAGTATCGCTTGAGGTTACTCAACTTCGATCCACCACAAACCATCTCAATAAACTTAAATAATCTTTGACGAGACTAGGATAGACATGAAAAGACTTGGGTAGACTTGAAAAGACTTGGGTAGACTTGGGTAGACTTGGGTAGACTTGGGTAGACTTGCGTAGACTTGGGTAGACTTGGGTAGACTTGGGTAGACTTGGGTAGACTTGGGTAGACTTGGGTAGACTTGGGTAGACTTGGGTAGACTTGGGTAGACTTGGGTAGACTTGGGTAGACTTGGGTAGACTTGGGTAGACTTGGGTAGACTTGGATAGACTTGGATAGACTTGGATAGACTTGGATAGACTTGGATAGACTTGGATAGACTTGGATAGACTTGGATAGACTTGGATAGACTTGGATAGACTTGGATAGACTTGGATAGACTTGGATAGACTTGGATAGACTTGGATAGACTTGGATAGACTTGGATAGACTTGGATAGACTTGGATAGACTTGGATAGACTTGGATAGACTTGGATAGACTTGGATAGACTTGGATAGACTTGGATAGACTTGGATAGACTTGGATAGACTTGGATAGACTTGGATAGACTTGGATAGACTTGGATAGACTTGGATAGACTTGGATAGACTTGGATAGACTTGGATAGACTTGGATAGACTTGGATAGACTTGGATAGACTTGGATAGACTTGGATAGACTTGGATAGACTTGGATAGACTTGGATAGACTTGGATAGACTTGGATAGACTTGGATAGACTTGGATAGACTTGGATAGACTTGGATAGACTTGGATAGACTTGGATAGACTTGGATAGACTTGGATAGACTTGGATAGACTTGGATAAACTTGGATAGACTTGGATAAACTTGGATAAACTTGGATAAACTTGGATAAACTTGGATAAACTTGGATAAACTTGGATAAACTTGGATAAACTTGGATAAACTTGGATAAACTTGGATAAACTTGGATAAACTTGGATAAACTTGGATAAACTTGGATAAACTTGGATAAACTTGGATGGGCCTCGGTGGACTTCGGTGGACTTCGATGGACTTCGGTGCACTTCGATGGACTCCGATGGACTTCGATGGACTTCGATGGACTTCGATGGACTTCGATGGACTTCGATGGACTTCGATGGACTTCGATGGACTTCGATGGACTTCGATGGACTTCGATGGACTTCGATGGACTTCGATGGACTTCGATGGACTTCGATGGACTTCGATGGACTTCGATGGACTTCGATGGACTTCGATGGACTTCGATGGACTTCGATGGACTTCGTTGGACTTCGCTAATAATCGGTACACTCCGTTACATTTCCGTGCACCCCCGTACATTTCGGTACTCTCCCATACCCTTCCGTACACTTCTGTACACTTCGGTACGCTTCTGCACACTTCGGTACGCTTCTGTACACTTCGGTACGCTTCTGTACACTTCGGTACGCTTCTGTACTTGGCTGTACCCGGCTGTACACTGCTGCACACTGCTGAACAATGCTGTACACTGCATTCCGAGTATTCCGAGTATTCCGAGTATTCCGAGAATTCCGAGAATTCCGAGAATTCCGAGAATTCGAAGAAGACGCTCACGACGCACACGGTGAACACGACGAACACGACGAACACGACGAACACGGCGCACACGACGCACACGGTGAGCACAGCGCACTCGACGCGCTCGATACATTCGAAATTTTCGACACCTTTGTAAATTTAGAAAATATGAAACATCATCTGGTTTTAAAAATAAATGGTATATTTCCTTATCATCATACTATACCATCATACCGTAATGACATAGTATAGTTCCGTTATTCTATAACTTTCGAAATTTTATTTGTTGAAGTAAATTGTTCCTCGATAGTACTTTTATGTGTCAGACTGTTTTGTTTTCGTTCATTGATACGAATAAGGCGCCCTACACACGTACGAATATGTATGGTATACGTTTACATGTCGCCCCTTTTTTTGTTACTGTATTTTCACTTGACGTTCATCTGTCCTGTAACATGTGACGATAAGGCCGTTAGCTAGTAAGGCCATGGATAATAGAATCTTGGACCTCCCGACTGTATCCAAGTATGTAATCACGTAGGTGGTCATTATCTCCCAAACCACTCGTTGTATCTTGATAAATGAGAAATCACTGGAAACCTCGTGCTCCTATGCAGTCTTCAATCTATATGACGTCACATAGAATTCAACACGTAGTGCTTTGTAGGTGAAGCACGGTCTAACAACAAATACCTCGTATTTGGTATCAAATAGAAGGTCCCGGCAAGAACGTAGTCAAAACCGCAGTAAAGTCTTTCTCACTATATCGAGGCTATTTGACTTCATTATTTCATTGCTTGTAATTTTACATAAGCCAAAACCTTTATACTTATATGATAAAGACGCATAAATTGGGCAAGTGAGTGTGCCGAGGTAACGACCAGCGAGTGCCAGAACCAAACTGTGTTAAGCCAACATATGTGATCCGTTTAGCTTAAGCATTATCTTCAATTATCATTTTTATTGTGCTTCTATTTTGGTCGTGAAAAGCAAAACGTTATTGTTATATAGAATTTATTTATTTATGTACCCAGCCAACTTCTCCTTCTAAAACTCAATCTCTTTCCATTCCACGGCAACAAATTGTAGGCCAATTGGCCTACTTCCCAACTTACTCTTCAAACTTTCATTCAAACACCTTTTGCTATCCACATAATTCTGATCCTGGGCTAAGGCACCAAATTGTAACGATCCGACCCGTAAACGTAATAAAACGCTTAAAATCATCATTTTAGACACTGTCTCAAACCGACGTTAAAGAAGCTCTAAAGATTATTATGTGATCTTGTAAATACTTGAAAGATTGAATATTATTGGCTCGTGATGTCTAGTAGCTTATTAGGACCCAGCGTAGTAACCATTCCAGGTTCTTTTAAGAGAAGGACAAGTTTTCCAGGAGAAGTTTAGTGGCTACAAAATATCTAAGGAAATAGAAATTAGAATTCAAAATACAATACATACTGAACATTAATGCTAGGTAACAACTAGTTGAAGGTCATTCGCTAAAACAATCGGTAATAAAAACAAGAGGTAATAGAACAATAATATAAACTTGAACGCTAGATTTACATAAAACAAGGAAAACAAGGATTTTATTCATATCTAAGTGTTATTTTGAGGGGACACAGGAACAGAGCTCCGCCTCCGCTCTACCCAGTGCATTATCTCTTTCCCTTCCTAATCTTAAAGGGGGCATTGGACGGTTTCGTCCTGCCTTTAAATTTGAAGCTAAAACGATCGCCTCCAGAACTTGATGCCAAAACGGTACCTCCATGTCACTACACTTCTTTGGCGGTCTTAGACCCAAGGAAAAAGTGCAAGGTGCGTAACTCAGCAGTTCCAGAGCTTTGTGTTCTCAAAACACCCGGCGCGTGACTCTAATAAAGACAGAGGGTCTTTCAAAAGGGAGAAAGGGACAAGGAACCAAGCTTTCCTCGTCTGGTTCGTCCATAGACTACCTAAACCAGCCCGCTTTAACAAAGAGACAGGGTATGTATCGGAATGCCCAATATAATTGTTTCTGTAAACAGCAGGATAGAATGACGACATCAGTGAATAATGACTGAACTGAATTAAATCAATTCAAACGTGAAGGTTCTCGATGCTCTTAAAATATGTTTCACATAGCAAAAGAGCAACGTATTTAGGGGCTTGTTTCCTACGTCCGAACCATACCGGTAGTGAAAGCCAAAAGGGGGTGAAGATGAACGTGAGGATGATTAAAGGAATAGTTCTGTAGATGGAGCGTGAGATATAAACAAAGCCTCAATTAGTTTATAATCCTTAATAATTATTTATAAATTATAAGAACCAGAAACCGCATTGAGTCATGTTCATTCGAATCAAATATCGGCATTAATCGGCAAGTTAAAGTATTAAATCAGTTTTATAGCATTGTTCAAGTAAAATTAAAGAAAATATTATTTTCTTCATAATTGGTACACAAATAAATTAAATAAGGAGATCAACTAGGATTCAATTCATCAAATTAGTATCTCCAACGAGTCATTATCAAGCATCTAACACAATATGCAGCAAACTACTAACAATGAGTTAAAACTACTAAAACTACTTCTTGGGTTTAAGGTTTTGACATAACAAACTTGCTTGCAGATCGACGGCCAATAGGTAGAGAAGCTGTAGAAGCATTACTCAACAGTTTTTACTAAAGAATTATTTTTATGACGTCAATAATTTTTATTTATTTAGGTTGTTTTTAAACAATGTAGAGCATTTAAAACGGTTTAGCAGTTATTTATATCAAAGTTGCAACTTTGTTCACAATAAAATATTTCTTCCCAAAATCGCCCGTGTGTAGCAACCCTTATTTTTGTACCAAAATTTTATATGAAATTTGTCGAACTGGAATTTAATCCGATTACGCCGCGAACGTGAAACCATCAGATAAATACGTACGTACGTATGTACGGACCATTCCGTACCAGATAATCATCTACTCAATACGAACAACTGTCTCGTCGGTCTAGTCTGTCGTGTGGTAATAGAAATCAAAAGCACTTCCCAGCCATTATCCAGTTTGCCAAGGTCATCTCTCATCTTCATCACCAGACATTGTTCCAGGACAGAATTGGCCATTTCATCGTCCGTTCAAAGCGCCGCTCACTGCTCGTATGGTGGCCACCATTATTACACCATGCGCAATATCGTTTCAATTATTTTCTCCAAATCTTTTATCAAAATATTATAATTAAAATAATTTCAATAGATTTTCCGTGACTTTTCTTTCTGACATTTTATTGTCCAATCCTTTTTCAAAACCAAAATTCTTTATTCTCTACTCAAACGTCATTGCCAGTTTTTTCGTGCAATTCCTCCAAAAAGTTTGTATTAATTTATTTTAAAGAGATTATATGTAATCATGATCTGTATTTCGATAAATGTAATATCTTGCTAGGGTAAGTTGGGACCGTTACAATCACCCCCTAAATTTTTATATATTGAAATGGAATAAAAATTTATCTAATTACCATTAAAATTTAATAAATTATTAGCAAAAGTTCCACTTTATCGAAATATAAAACCGCAACAAAATTACCTCCATCCGAATAGTTATTATTAGCAACCGGTGCTTTTTAATATCGTGATTAGTTTTTATGCAATCTTATCACATAAAGAAATTACTAAAATACGCTCTCATTTAGTTGAATAAACTAAATGTAGTCTTTCAATGCTGCTTGCACTTATTTCCACCCAAGCCTTCACTTATAACTTTAGTAAGTTAAGTATCGCCAACGTTAACAATATAAATAACTAATTATTCATCTCTTTAAATATGTATACCCCTTCAGAATATTAGTATATACCATAATCACCGTTATTTATTGAATCTTAGTTCAACCCAAATCATCTACGACCTTTAAGACCCTTTTAGGATCGCTTTGTCTTTCGAAACCATTTAGGCCTCCATTTGGATTGACCCAATTTATTCATAAATTGAAAAGTTCTGCAGTAGTCAAGCAACCCTGCTGTAACGTAAAACTCCAACTCTTCTTCCCACCCCCACGATTGTTATTCTTCGAAACACCTTATAGACTCTTCGTAATTCAAAACTGCAAAAGGAATCCGAATCCGTTTAGTTTGTCATGAAGCAGATGTATCGCATAAACTCCAATATTCCATTGTATTGCATCAAGTTGAAGTTCGGGGTTGAAATAAATAAATGTTCAAAACTCAAGAGTATATTGACTACAGGAAAAGCCAGCATCGCAACCTCCTTGACAGTCTGCAAGTACTGATCCGGGTCCCCCACTCACAGAGTCCTTTGACGTCGCTGACACGGGTCCGTGACTACTGACACACATGATGCCACTAGCCCACCAACATCTTTGCATATAAACCGACGCCCTCAATCGCTGACTCTAATTTCAGTAACTCGACTTCAGTTAGCTTAAATTACTTCTTTTCCGATCAAGTTCATTTTCTGTTTATTTAATTTTTCTAAGAATTATTTTTGGTAATTTTCTCTCACTGGCTAACATTATTTAAGTCTCTGTGGAACCCCACTGTTCCTTTCAGGAATTGATGTCCAATAGAACAATCTTCCGGTTTCTCAGATGTATCATAATCCATATAACAGACACCTTGATGATCCCTTTCGATCAGAATTTTTTTGTAAAATATTCTTCTCCATGTAACTGCTGACCCAACAGAATCCCTCCTATTGTAGATCCAAGTTCCAATTTCTCACTTATACACGTAAATAGCAGTCGGTATAATCCATATAACAGACACCTTGATGATCCCTTTCGATCAGAATTTTTTTGTAAAATATTCTTCTCCATGTAACTGCTGACCCAACAGAATCCCTCCTATTGTAGATCCAAGTTCCAATTTCTCACTTATACACGTAAATAGCAGTCGGTTGTTTATTTAAGCATAAGCGTAACTGTTTGAGTATCGCTTGAGGTTACTCAACTTCGATCCACCACAAACCATCTCAATAAACTTAAATAATCTTTGACGAGACTAGGATAGACATGAAAAGACTTGGGTAGACTTGAAAAGACTTGGGTAGACTTGGGTAGACTTGGGTAGACTTGGGTAGACTTGCGTAGACTTGGGTAGACTTGGGTAGACTTGGGTAGACTTGGGTAGACTTGGGTAGACTTGGGTAGACTTGGGTAGACTTGGGTAGACTTGGGTAGACTTGGGTAGACTTGGGTAGACTTGGATAGACTTGGATAGACTTGGATAGACTTGGATAGACTTGGATAGACTTGGATAGACTTGGATAGACTTGGATAGACTTGGATAGACTTGGATAGACTTGGATAGACTTGGATAGACTTGGATAGACTTGGATAGACTTGGATAGACTTGGATAGACTTGGATAGACTTGGATAGACTTGGATAGACTTGGATAGACTTGGATAGACTTGGATAGACTTGGATAGACTTGGATAGACTTGGATAGACTTGGATAGACTTGGATAGACTTGGATAGACTTGGATAGACTTGGATAGACTTGGATAGACTTGGATAGACTTGGATAGACTTGGATAGACTTGGATAGACTTGGATAGACTTGGATAGACTTGGATAGACTTGGATAGACTTGGATAGACTTGGATAGACTTGGATAGACTTGGATAGACTTGGATAGACTTGGATAGACTTGGATAGACTTGGATAGACTTGGATAGACTTGGATAGACTTGGATAAACTTGGATAAACTTGGATAAACTTGGATAAACTTGGATAAACTTGGATAAACTTGGATAAACTTGGATAAACTTGGATAAACTTGGATAAACTTGGATAAACTTGGATAAACTTGGATAAACTTGGATAAACTTGGATAAACTTGGATAAACTTGGATAAACTTGGATAAACTTGGATGGGCCTCGGTGGACTTCGGTGGACTTCGGTGGACTTCGGTGCACTTCGATGGACTCCGATGGACTTCGATGGACTTCGATGGACTTCGATGGACTTCGATGGACTTCGATGGACTTCGATGGACTTCGATGGACTTCGATGGACTTCGATGGACTTCGATGGACTTCGATGGACTTCGATGGACTTCGATGGACTTCGATGGACTTCGATGGACTTCGATGGACTTCGATGGACTTCGATGGACTTCGATGGACTTCGATGGACTTCGATGGACTTCGATGGACTTCGATGGACTTCGATGGACTTCGATGGACTTCGATGGACTTCGATGGACTTCGATGGACTTCGATGGACTTCGATGGACTTCGATGGACTTCGTTGGACTTCGCTAATAATCGGTACACTCCGTTACATTTCCGTGCACCCCCGTACATTTCGGTACTCTCCCATACCCTTCCGTACACTTCTGTACACTTCGGTACGCTTCTGCACACTTCGGTACGCTTCTGTACACTTCGGTACGCTTCTGTACACTTCGGTACGCTTCTGTACTTGGCTGTACCCGGCTGTACACTGCTGCACACTGCTGAACAATGCTGTACACTGCATTCCGAGCATTCCGAGTATTCCGAGTATTCCGAGTATTCCGAGAATTCCGAGAATTCCGAGAATTCCGAGAATTCGAAGAAGACGCTCACGACGCACACGGTGAACACGACGAACACGACGAACACGACGAACACGGCGCACACGACGCACACGGTGAGCACAGCGCACTCGACGCGCTCGATACATTCGAAATTTTCGACACCTTTGTAAATTTAGAAAATATGAAACATCATCTGGTTTTAAAAATAAATGGTATATTTCCTTATCATCATACTATACCATCATACCGTAATGACATAGTATAGTTCCGTTATTCTATAACTTTCGAAATTTTATTTGTTGAAGTAAATTGTTCCTCGATAGTACTTTTATGTGTCAGACTGTTTTGTTTTCGTTCATTGATACGAATAAGGCGCCCTACACACGTACGAATATGTATGGTATACGTTTACATGTCGCCCCTTTTTTTGTTACTGTATTTTCACTTGACGTTCATCTGTCCTGTAACATGTGACGATAAGGCCGTTAGCTAGTAAGGCCATGGATAATAGAATCTTGGACCTCCCGACTGTATCCAAGTATGTAATCACGTAGGTGGTCATTATCTCCCAAACCACTCGTTGTATCTTGATAAATGAGAAATCACTGGAAACCTCGTGCTCCTATGCAGTCTTCAATCTATATGACGTCACATAGAATTCAACACGTAGTGCTTTGTAGGTGAAGCACGGTCTAACAACAAATACCTCGTATTTGGTATCAAATAGAAGGTCCCGGCAAGAACGTAGTCAAAACCGCAGTAAAGTCTTTCTCACTATATCGAGGCTATTTGACTTCATTATTTCATTGCTTGTAATTTTACATAAGCCAAAACCTTTATACTTATATGATAAAGACGCATAAATTGGGCAAGTGAGTGTGCCGAGGTAACGACCAGCGAGTGCCAGAACCAAACTGTGTTAAGCCAACATATGTGATCCGTTTAGCTTAAGCATTATCTTCAATTATCATTTTTATTGTGCTTCTATTTTGGTCGTGAAAAGCAAAACGTTATTGTTATATAGAATTTATTTATTTATGTACCCAGCCAACTTCTCCTTCTAAAACTCAATCTCTTTCCATTCCACGGCAACAAATTGTAGGCCAATTGGCCTACTTCCCAACTTACTCTTCAAACTTTCATTCAAACACCTTTTGCTATCCACATAATTCTGATCCTGGGCTAAGGCACCAAATTGTAACGATCCGACCCGTAAACGTAATAAAACGCTTAAAATCATCATTTTAGACACTGTCTCAAACCGACGTTAAAGAAGCTCTAAAGATTATTATGTGATCTTGTAAATACTTGAAAGATTGAATATTATTGGCTCGTGATGTCTAGTAGCTTATTAGGACCCAGCGTAGTAACCATTCCAGGTTCTTTTAAGAGAAGGACAAGTTTTCCAGGAGAAGTTTAGTGGCTACAAAATATCTAAGGAAATAGAAATTAGAATTCAAAATACAATACATACTGAACATTAATGCTAGGTAACAACTAGTTGAAGGTCATTCGCTAAAACAATCGGTAATAAAAACAAGAGGTAATAGAACAATAATATAAACTTGAACGCTAGATTTACATAAAACAAGGAAAACAAGGATTTTATTCATATCTAAGTGGTATTTTGAGGGGACACAGGAACAGAGCTCCGCCTCCGCTCTACCCAGTGCATTATCTCTTTCCCTTCCTAATCTTAAAGGGGGCATTGGACGGTTTCGTCCTGCCTTTAAATTTGAAGCTAAAACGATCGCCTCCAGAACTTGATGCCAAAACGGTACCTCCATGTCACTACACTTCTTTGGCGGTCTTAGACCCAAGGAAAAAGTGCAAGGTGCGTAACTCAGCAGTTCCAGAGCTTTGTGTTCTCAAAACACCCGGCGCGTGACTCTAATAAAGACAGAGGGTCTTTCAAAAGGGAGAAAGGGACAAGGAACCAAGCTTTCCTCGTCTGGTTCGTCCATAGACTACCTAAACCAGCCCGCTTTAACAAAGAGACAGGGTATGTATCGGAATGCCCAATATAATTGTTTCTGTAAACAGCAGGATAGAATGACGACATCAGTGAATAATGACTGAACTGAATTAAATCAATTCAAACGTGAAGGTTCTCGATGCTCTTAAAATATGTTTCACATAGCAAAAGAGCAACGTATTTAGGGGCTTGTTTCCTACGTCCGAACCATACCGGTAGTGAAAGCCAAAAGGGGGTGAAGATGAACGTGAGGATGATTAAAGGAATAGTTCTGTAGATGGAGCGTGAGATATAAACAAAGCCTCAATTAGTTTATAATCCTTAATAATTATTTATAAATTATAAGAACCAGAAACCGCATTGAGTCATGTTCATTCGAATCAAATATCGGCATTAATCGGCAAGTTAAAGTATTAAATCAGTTTTATAGCATTGTTCAAGTAAAATTAAAGAAAATATTATTTTCTTCATAATTGGTACACAAATAAATTAAATAAGGAGATCAACTAGGATTCAATTCATCAAATTAGTATCTCCAACGAGTCATTATCAAGCATCTAACACAATATGCAGCAAACTACTAACAATGAGTTAAAACTACTAAAACTACTTCTTGGGTTTAAGGTTTTGACATAACAAACTTGCTTGCAGATCGACGGCCAATAGGTAGAGAAGCTGTAGAAGCATTACTCAACAGTTTTTACTAAAGAATTATTTTTATGACGTCAATAATTTTTATTTATTTAGGTTGTTTTTAAACAATGTAGAGCATTTAAAACGGTTTAGCAGTTATTTATATCAAAGTTGCAACTTTGTTCACAATAAAATATTTCTTCCCAAAATCGCCCGTGTGTAGCAACCCTTATTTTTGTACCAAAATTTTATATGAAATTTGTCGAACTGGAATTTAATCCGATTACGCCGCGAACGTGAAACCATCAGATAAATACGTACGTACGTATGTACGGACCATTCCGTACCAGATAATCATCTACTCAATACGAACAACTGTCTCGTCGGTCTAGTCTGTCGTGTGGTAATAGAAATCAAAAGCACTTCCCAGCCATTATCCAGTTTGCCAAGGTCATCTCTCATCTTCATCACCAGACATTGTTCCAGGACAGAATTGGCCATTTCATCGTCCGTTCAAAGCGCCGCTCACTGCTCGTATGGTGGCCACCATTATTACACCATGCGCAATATCGTTTCAATTATTTTCTCCAAATCTTTTATCAAAATATTATAATTAAAATAATTTCAATAGATTTTCCGTGACTTTTCTTTCTGACATTTTATTGTCCAATCCTTTTTCAAAACCAAAATTCTTTATTCTCTACTCAAACGTCATTGCCAGTTTTTTCGTGCAATTCCTCCAAAAAGTTTGTATTAATTTATTTTAAAGAGATTATATGTAATCATGATCTGTATTTCGATAAATGTAATATCTTGCTAGGGTAAGTTGGGACCGTTACAATCACCCCCTAAATTTTTATATATTGAAATGGAATAAAAATTTATCTAATTACCATTAAAATTTAATAAATTATTAGCAAAAGTTCCACTTTATCGAAATATAAAACCGCAACAAAATTACCTCCATCCGAATAGTTATTATTAGCAACCGGTGCTTTTTAATATCGTGATTAGTTTTTATGCAATCTTATCACATAAAGAAATTACTAAAATACGCTCTCATTTAGTTGAATAAACTAAATGTAGTCTTTCAATGCTGCTTGCACTTATTTCCACCCAAGCCTTCACTTATAACTTTAGTAAGTTAAGTATCGCCAACGTTAACAATATAAATAACTAATTATTCATCTCTTTAAATATGTATACCCCTTCAGAATATTAGTATATACCATAATCACCGTTATTTATTGAATCTTAGTTCAACCCAAATCATCTACGACCTTTAAGACCCTTTTAGGATCGCTTTGTCTTTCGAAACCATTTAGGCCTCCATTTGGATTGACCCAATTTATTCATAAATTGAAAAGTTCTGCAGTAGTCAAGCAACCCTGCTGTAACGTAAAACTCCAACTCTTCTTCCCACCCCCACGATTGTTATTCTTCGAAACACCTTATAGACTCTTCGTAATTCAAAACTGCAAAAGGAATCCGAATCCGTTTAGTTTGTCATGAAGCAGATGTATCGCATAAACTCCAATATTCCATTGTATTGCATCAAGTTGAAGTTCGGGGTTGAAATAAATAAATGTTCAAAACTCAAGAGTATATTGACTACAGGAAAAGCCAGCATCGCAACCTCCTTGACAGTCTGCAAGTACTGATCCGGGTCCCCCACTCACAGAGTCCTTTGACGTCGCTGACACGGGTCCGTGACTACTGACACACATGATGCCACTAGCCCACCAACATCTTTGCATATAAACCGACGCCCTCAATCGCTGACTCTAATTTCAGTAACTCGACTTCAGTTAGCTTAAATTACTTCTTTTCCGATCAAGTTCATTTTCTGTTTATTTAATTTTTCTAAGAATTATTTTTGGTAATTTTCTCTCACTGGCTAACATTATTTAAGTCTCTGTGGAACCCCACTGTTCCTTTCAGGAATTGATGTCCAATAGAACAATCTTCCGGTTTCTCAGATGTATCATAATCCATATAACAGACACCTTGATGATCCCTTTCGATCAGAATTTTTTTGTAAAATATTCTTCTCCATGTAACTGCTGACCCAACAGAATCCCTCCTATTGTAGATCCAAGTTCCAATTTCTCACTTATACACGTAAATAGCAGTCGGTATAATCCATATAACAGACACCTTGATGATCCCTTTCGATCAGAATTTTTTTGTAAAATATTCTTCTCCATGTAACTGCTGACCCAACAGAATCCCTCCTATTGTAGATCCAAGTTCCAATTTCTCACTTATACACGTAAATAGCAGTCGGTTGTTTATTTAAGCATAAGCGTAACTGTTTGAGTATCGCTTGAGGTTACTCAACTTCGATCCACCACAAACCATCTCAATAAACTTAAATAATCTTTGACGAGACTAGGATAGACATGAAAAGACTTGGGTAGACTTGAAAAGACTTGGGTAGACTTGGGTAGACTTGGGTAGACTTGCGTAGACTTGCGTAGACTTGGGTAGACTTGGGTAGACTTGGGTAGACTTGGGTAGACTTGGGTAGACTTGGGTAGACTTGGGTAGACTTGGGTAGACTTGGGTAGACTTGGGTAGACTTGGGTAGACTTGGGTAGACTTGGGTAGACTTGGATAGACTTGGATAGACTTGGATAGACTTGGATAGACTTGGATAGACTTGGATAGACTTGGATAGACTTGGATAGACTTGGATAGACTTGGATAGACTTGGATAGACTTGGATAGACTTGGATAGACTTGGATAGACTTGGATAGACTTGGATAGACTTGGATAGACTTGGATAGACTTGGATAGACTTGGATAGACTTGGATAGACTTGGATAGACTTGGATAGACTTGGATAGACTTGGATAGACTTGGATAGACTTGGATAGACTTGGATAGACTTGGATAGACTTGGATAGACTTGGATAGACTTGGATAGACTTGGATAGACTTGGATAGACTTGGATAGACTTGGATAGACTTGGATAGACTTGGATAGACTTGGATAGACTTGGATAGACTTGGATAGACTTGGATAGACTTGGATAGACTTGGATAGACTTGGATAGACTTGGATAGACTTGGATAGACTTGGATAGACTTGGATAGACTTGGATAGACTTGGATAGACTTGGATAGACTTGGATAGAATTGGATAGACTTGGATAGACTTGGATAGACTTGGATAGACTTGGATAGACTTGGATAGACTTGGATAGACTTGGATAAACTTGGATAAACTTGGATAAACTTGGATAAACTTGGATAAACTTGGATAAACTTGGATAAACTTGGATAAACTTGGATAAACTTGGATAAACTTGGATAAACTTGGATAAACTTGGATGGGCCTCGGTGGACTTCGGTGGACTTCGGTGGACTTCGGTGGACTTCGGTGCACTTCGATGGACTCCGATGGACTTCGATGGACTTCGATGGACTTCGATGGACTTCGATGGACTTCGATGGAC
Source organism: Carcina quercana (assembly GCA_910589575.2). NCBI lineage: Eukaryota > Metazoa > Arthropoda > Insecta > Lepidoptera > Depressariidae > Carcina > Carcina quercana. The sequence continues at coordinate 12,635,354 of OU342437.1, read as the reverse complement.
TTCGATGGACTTCGATGGACTTCGATGGACTTCGATGGACTTCGATGGACTTCGATGGACTTCGATGGACTTCGATGGACTTCGTTGGACTTCGCTAATAATCGGTACACTCCGTTACATTTCCGTGCACCCCCGTACATTTCGGTACTCTCCCATACCCTTCCGTACACTTCTGTACACTTCGGTACGCTTCTGCACACTTCGGTACGCTTCTGTACACTTCGGTACGCTTCTGTACACTTCGGTACGCTTCTGTACTTGGCTGTACCCGGCTGTACACTGCTGCACACTGCTGAACAATGCTGTACACTGCATTCCGAGCATTCCGAGTATTCCGAGTATTCCGAGAATTCCGAGAATTCCGAGAATTCCGAGAATTCGAAGAAGACGCTCACGACGCACACGGTGAACACGACGAACACGACGAACACGACGAACACGGCGCACACGACGCACACGGTGAGCACAGCGCACTCGACGCGCTCGATACATTCGAAATTTTCGACACCTTTGTAAATTTAGAAAATATGAAACATCATCTGGTTTTAAAAATAAATGGTATATTTCCTTATCATCATACTATACCATCATACCGTAATGACATAGTATAGTTCCGTTATTCTATAACTTTCGAAATTTTATTTGTTGAAGTAAATTGTTCCTCGATAGTACTTTTATGTGTCAGACTGTTTTGTTTTCGTTCATTGATACGAATAAGGCGCCCTACACACGTACGAATATGTATGGTATACGTTTACATGTCGCCCCTTTTTTTGTTACTGTATTTTCACTTGACGTTCATCTGTCCTGTAACATGTGACGATAAGGCCGTTAGCTAGTAAGGCCATGGATAATAGAATCTTGGACCTCCCGACTGTATCCAAGTATGTAATCACGTAGGTGGTCATTATATCCCAAACCACTCGTTGTATCTTGATAAATGAGAAATCACTGGAAACCTCGTGCTCCTATGCAGTCTTCAATCTATATGACGTCACATAGAATTCAACACGTAGTGCTTTGTAGGTGAAGCACGGTCTAACAACAAATACCTCGTATTTGGTATCAAATAGAAGGTCCCGGCAAGAACGTAGTCAAAACCGCAGTAAAGTCTTTCTCACTATATCGAGGCTATTTGACTTCATTATTTCATTGCTTGTAATTTTACATAAGCCAAAACCTTTATACTTATATGATAAAGACGCATAAATTGGGCAAGTGAGTGTGCCGAGGTAACGACCAGCGAGTGCCAGAACCAAACTGTGTTAAGCCAACATATGTGATCCGTTTAGCTTAAGCATTATCTTCAATTATCATTTTTATTGTGCTTCTATTTTGGTCGTGAAAAGCAAAACGTTATTGTTATATAGAATTTATTTATTTATGTACCCAGCCAACTTCTCCTTCTAAAACTCAATCTCTTTCCATTCCACGGCAACAAATTGTAGGCCAATTGGCCTACTTCCCAACTTACTCTTCAAACTTTCATTCAAACACCTTTTGCTATCCACATAATTCTGATCCTGGGCTAAGGCACCAAATTGTAACGATCCGACCCGTAAACGTAATAAAACGCTTAAAATCATCATTTTAGACACTGTCTCAAACCGACGTTAAAGAAGCTCTAAAGATTATTATGTGATCTTGTAAATACTTGAAAGATTGAATATTATTGGCTCGTGATGTCTAGTAGCTTATTAGGACCCAGCGTAGTAACCATTCCAGGTTCTTTTAAGAGAAGGACAAGTTTTCCAGGAGAAGTTTAGTGGCTACAAAATATCTAAGGAAATAGAAATTAGAATTCAAAATACAATACATACTGAACATTAATGCTAGGTAACAACTAGTTGAAGGTCATTCGCTAAAACAATCGGTAATAAAAACAAGAGGTAATAGAACAATAATATAAACTTGAACGCTAGATTTACATAAAACAAGGAAAACAAGGATTTTATTCATATCTAAGTGTTATTTTGAGGGGACACAGGAACAGAGCTCCGCCTCCGCTCTACCCAGTGCATTATCTCTTTCCCTTCCTAATCTTAAAGGGGGCATTGGACGGTTTCGTCCTGCCTTTAAATTTGAAGCTAAAACGATCGCCTCCAGAACTTGATGCCAAAACGGTACCTCCATGTCACTACACTTCTTTGGCGGTCTTAGACCCAAGGAAAAAGTGCAAGGTGCGTAACTCAGCAGTTCCAGAGCTTTGTGTTCTCAAAACACCCGGCGCGTGACTCTAATAAAGACAGAGGGTCTTTCAAAAGGGAGAAAGGGACAAGGAACCAAGCTTTCCTCGTCTGGTTCGTCCATAGACTACCTAAACCAGCCCGCTTTAACAAAGAGACAGGGTATGTATCGGAATGCCCAATATAATTGTTTCTGTAAACAGCAGGATAGAATGACGACATCAGTGAATAATGACTGAACTGAATTAAATCAATTCAAACGTGAAGGTTCTCGATGCTCTTAAAATATGTTTCACATAGCAAAAGAGCAACGTATTTAGGGGCTTGTTTCCTACGTCCGAACCATACCGGTAGTGAAAGCCAAAAGGGGGTGAAGATGAACGTGAGGATGATTAAAGGAATAGTTCTGTAGATGGAGCGTGAGATATAAACAAAGCCTCAATTAGTTTATAATCCTTAATAATTATTTATAAATTATAAGAACCAGAAACCGCATTGAGTCATGTTCATTCGAATCAAATATCGGCATTAATCGGCAAGTTAAAGTATTAAATCAGTTTTATAGCATTGTTCAAGTAAAATTAAAGAAAATATTATTTTCTTCATAATTGGTACACAAATAAATTAAATAAGGAGATCAACTAGGATTCAATTCATCAAATTAGTATCTCCAACGAGTCATTATCAAGCATCTAACACAATATGCAGCAAACTACTAACAATGAGTTAAAACTACTAAAACTACTTCTTGGGTTTAAGGTTTTGACATAACAAACTTGCTTGCAGATCGACGGCCAATAGGTAGAGAAGCTGTAGAAGCATTACTCAACAGTTTTTACTAAAGAATTATTTTTATGACGTCAATAATTTTTATTTATTTAGGTTGTTTTTAAACAATGTAGAGCATTTAAAACGGTTTAGCAGTTATTTATATCAAAGTTGCAACTTTGTTCACAATAAAATATTTCTTCCCAAAATCGCCCGTGTGTAGCAACCCTTATTTTTGTACCAAAATTTTATATGAAATTTGTCGAACTGGAATTTAATCCGATTACGCCGCGAACGTGAAACCATCAGATAAATACGTACGTACGTATGTACGGACCATTCCGTACCAGATAATCATCTACTCAATACGAACAACTGTCTCGTCGGTCTAGTCTGTCGTGTGGTAATAGAAATCAAAAGCACTTCCCAGCCATTATCCAGTTTGCCAAGGTCATCTCTCATCTTCATCACCAGACATTGTTCCAGGACAGAATTGGCCATTTCATCGTCCGTTCAAAGCGCCGCTCACTGCTCGTATGGTGGCCACCATTATTACACCATGCGCAATATCGTTTCAATTATTTTCTCCAAATCTTTTATCAAAATATTATAATTAAAATAATTTCAATAGATTTTCCGTGACTTTTCTTTCTGACATTTTATTGTCCAATCCTTTTTCAAAACCAAAATTCTTTATTCTCTACTCAAACGTCATTGCCAGTTTTTTCGTGCAATTCCTCCAAAAAGTTTGTATTAATTTATTTTAAAGAGATTATATGTAATCATGATCTGTATTTCGATAAATGTAATATCTTGCTAGGGTAAGTTGGGACCGTTACACTACGATATTACGAGTTGGTCTAAAAGATGCTTATTTACTTTTCGTTTATAGATTCTAAAGTTGTAGTTTTAGATTTATCATATGATTACCATTAAACTGTGTTATTAAACCCGTCGGGTCGTTTCTAAGTAACGCTATACCCCCAACAAAGTTTGAAGTCGGTTGTGATAAACCATCTATTTTTAACACCAAATAATCAATTATGTCCTCGTCAATTAATAAGTCTCGCATACTCGTAACTAGTATCAATATTTCTATTTTAAATTTAAAAAGGCAATAGTATGTCTATAGGGAAGAACGGACGGGCCAGATATACAAGTATTGATTTCTAAACATGGACCTATGCAGATGTTGAGCACATAAGTAGAAGGCAATAAGGCGTGTGAAACGTCAGTCTGTTATTCAAGATTTTCGTTAGTTACTTTTGCGATATACTGTTGAAAAGTTACTCGTAAAACATATTCCAAAAAGAAATGTGTGTAGCTCGCATTTCGTTGATTTCATTCCTAAAATAACACCAATAAATATTTTGTCGTCAAAGATCTCAATCGTATCATATATCTGCTCCACTTCAACCCTATCGTGGCAACCCACCCCATTCATAGTTATTTATGTAGTATTCGGAGGAACTATTTTTCATTACCCAGGAGCTAAATTCCGAACCCTTCCATTCGCCGGTCGGCACGCGTGGCATCTGATGCATGCCTTATACTTTGTTATAGGAACTACACCAATGTGTTTCTTTTTTTATTTGCAATGAATATGGAGCCGTATGCTAACAGACCGTTTTCCTCATAGAAATCACATTTTCAACGTTAACACTACAAACAACCCGTTGTGTCGTGAATGTTCGCTGAGGGAAGTCCCGCCCACGTATCCACGACCGCGATCCATTGTGGCAACACCGGGCAACAGTTTTAACAAACCCAGGGCGGTTCCAAAGTAAAGTATGAATAGGAATCGCAAAGGGTTTTCACGTGGCTTTGCATATTACGTGATGGATGTATGGATGGTGTCTTAGAATTGAACAGAAGCAAACTGGCACTTCTATGGCTAACTTTGCTTCCTGGGATAAGACCGTGCTTTTAGCAATGTTGTTTGACGACTGATATAGTTACTATTACCAATACTGGTAAGCTACAGAGGCAGTAAAAAGCCATGATACCAATGAAAACGAGTAGTAAATGAATCACTACCACATAAACAAACGTAGCAAGTGAATCTGTGCCCTTTTCTATGGGTACCCGAAAATCAATTAAGTTGCATTAGACAGTTTCATGACCCGGAGCCTAAAACAACATTCAAATTGAACGATACCGTTTTGTTTACTCCCTGTGCGCGTCAACACTAACAAATTGTTTTCTATTTTGATTGAAATTCACAAATTAATTTTACGCCCACCCGTCATCTTTGAAGTGTTATAAATAAGAAATTAGAACTTAACGAAATTGATAAATTTATTGAAGAAACAATCATGATTTTGTTGTAAAATGTGTTACTTTTTGCTATAAATGATATTAGTAAATTTATTAAATTATTGAAACTTGATCCACTCACCCTGACCCTAATAAAGGACCTCCGATAATTCTGAATTTTTGACGTGAGGTAACCGCTTAAAAACAATTATAAAATAAATTTATATTTGTTCATCATAAAGTTAGCATTGCAATTCATCTACATCAAAGTCTTCTATTTACGATACTAAATACTTTGGTTAACATTTTTCACTAGCAAAGCAGTTATGTTAGTTAATATATTTGTCAAGCCAAGAGTTTTATTTCATACAAACATTTGTACTCGAGGTTCAGCCCGATAGATTATAGTTGTGTTCTCTGTTTTTGTCAAGTATATATTTAGAATAATTAAAAACTACAAGTCTCGGCCGTCTTTAAATGGAGATTAAATAAATACTTTCATTAAATCGTTGACTACATCGTCACTTGGTCAAGCATAAATCTAACAAAATAAAGAACCAATTTTGGCATTACAAACATAACTAACATATGTCGAACATCTGAAAGTTGAATAACTCTCAATTTTCTCACTTCTTAGGCCTTAGTCAACCTAGACAGTGATAAATCTAAATCTAGACTGATTGAGACGAATCGTTGTAAAAAGAAAAATGTTCACGTTTTTTATCCGTTTTTTTCTCTCATTGTCTGCAATAGTAGTTTCAAAGTCCGTATTGTTGTAAATGTAGGTGAGTATTTTTATCCTAATATATAGAGGGGAAGCGGGAACCTTCTATGGAAGCGGAACGGAATAAGTTTATATATTGATTTGTTGGTTGATTGAAAATACTTTCAATAATGTAATTTATTTAACATTTACAAAGTCATAACAATAAGATAACAAAAATGCACCTTAAATTTGGCGCATTTTAAAAATAATTGTACAATTTATTTGTGTGTTTTGTATTAATTGTTGTCCACTAGAGTGACATTATCTTTGCATATATTACTCTTTAAATAAATATTTAAAAAAATTGAATAAGAGTCGAATGAGTGTCAAATATTCGGTCAGTTTTTTAATCTTTTCTTAACAAAATAGAGATGTTCAAGCCGAGTTTTATGTAATATTTTTTCTTTTAGTGTAATTTATTTGGTATGTCGTTTTATGTTCTCTGTAATATTAAGACTAAAATATTTACCCGCATAATCTAATCGACAAAAATTTTAAAATGACATAAAGAAAGTTTTACAATAGGAAAAAAATTAACTTACCTTTATCAATATTTTACTGCTATTTGATGTTTTCTTAAATAAAATCTTCTCAATCTAAGACTTACAAAGTTTCCTTTCACAGCACCTTTAGTTGTCATACTTTTATAGAATGACGACAGTTTTTCTTAAAATCATAACAAAACTATTAAAATGTCTAGTGTTCTAAATTTCTTTATCAATATTTTAAGTTACATTTAATTAAAATAAAATCACACACATTTAATAGTCATTTTTCAATGTTTCGTACAAAGTTGTAGTAAGTTCGTATGTACGTAGTTAAGCGTAGCACTCGAGTTCGTAGCGGGCGCTACTCGTAGCGTCTGAGTACCAACTGCCGCTACGAGTGCCTACGCCGTAGTAGGTTGTAGCTACGAGCTATATTATTTTAATTTCTAGCGTATTGTGTCCGGCTTTATGTAGACTCGAGTATAAAATAAATTATTTACAGTGAGTGGGGAGTGGGGGGAGTCACAGTAATCACACGGCAGGTCTTTCATTAAATATCAATAAACACATAATTGTGATTTACTCGTATGTGTAAAACACTAAAAATTGATTCAAAATTAAATAATATTTTAGAAGGGAGTTCTTTCGAAGGAACAACCTAGGCTTATTGGATATAGATGAACAAATATTTTGAGTACATTAAAAATGTTTATTTCGTTTACAACCTTTGTATGTATACAGTACGTGGAGGCTCTCCTTTTAAGTATAGATAATACTGGTATTAGGAGGCCCCACTCTTCCCCGTGGAAAATAGTTGCAGCAGAAGGCTGATTAATAAACTACATAAAACAATATTTGACCTTAAGAATAATTTATGGAAAAAAAACATTAGAACTACTAGAATTATATCTATAAACATCTTAAAACTAAAGTGTGTGGGAATGTGTGAGAGAAGAATGTGAGGGTGTGTGTCCCAAGAAATCCATTTGAAAGACTTTGAACCGATATTTTGTAACAGGTTTTCTCGACAATGTTCTGATGTACGATTCTGCGATTTTCGTAGAATATTACTCATGCTCTCTGCTTAGGCAACAAATATTGATATTGAGTAAATATTGAAAGTTCAAGAGGGTGAAATTTTTAAAAATTAATCACATAGTTTATCTATCTACGTATCGTTGTTTCAAGTAAACTACGAATCCATGTTTGAAATTATTATTCTGTCCAAAAAATCAACAATTCAAGGGCCGGTATCTTTTAGATTTATTTTCTTACATTCACCATCATCAACAACGGACTACTCTCCTAAAGAGAGTGTTTATAACCGTTACTAATACCATTTTATATTTGTGGGTGCATTTAAAACGAGCAAGGCACAGCTGACCGCAAATTAAGTTGATTCATGTTTGTTTTGATTGAAAGAGGATTTATTATAAATCCTGCATAGTTCTTAATCCTAAAACCTATACATGCGTGCTCATGTCGCACTTGGACAATTATTATTGTCAATACATAAGCTGTGCTTATTTGTTTTCATAAGATGACCATGAAGCGCTAAAAATATTCTACTTTGCCACCCGAAATGTTTTAACCTTCATGCCTGTGACAGATGGATGGACATACTGCAAAGGCTTAGTAATATTGCCCCGTTTGCCCTCTTTGATATGGAACCCTTAAAATTGTTACCAAACGGCCAATTCAATTTTATTAAGATGCTCTGTTAGTTAATTAATAATTAATATTTAAAAACTTTATTTAAAAAAATAAGATTTGTTAAAACAATCACGGAACTGAAAAGATACATCGAACAAAGAAAGTTAATAAAAGAATAGTCAGTGTGCCTTTCTCTGCTAATATGAATATAATTATTAAATCATTTCCTGGTTCACACAGTGTTCGACGAGGAATATCAAAACGGACGCCGAAATGAAAAAAGTTATATTTCTTTTTTGTACAGATGAAAGATTTGATATTTGGATTTGGACGAAGTAAATATTCATTGTTACTTATTAAACCACCAATAATGATAGAATGAATGTGAAAATAACTCTGTCTCTCTGCTTTATACCTTTTCACGATACGGCTTTAGTTATCATCTAGGATTCCGGTGACCACAATCTCACCGGAGGTGATGTGGTTTAGGATGATTCACAGTTGCCTAGTAATAACCTATTCACTCTGTCCTTGGAGACATCCAAGTTATAGCGCTCGCAGCTCGGGACACAGAATCTGGCGAGGAATTAAACCCCTATGAAAAGATAAGCGATTTGTGTGGAATAGTTGAATACCAACTACATAGAGGTACCAGCCGTTCTTTTAGTTTACCGATTGTAAAATGGGGATATGTATGCCAACCATGCAGTGCATGCAATACCATTATGCATGAATAAAAAATACGCAGATTTTATTTTTATTTCAATGCGTCATTTACAGTTACACCTATGGGAAGACCCGTGGTTCTTCTATTACAAACAAATCTTTCTTCTTTTCTTTAAGAAAATATCCTTACGAGTACCCCAAGTTTGTCTGGAAAACGTCGGTATTAGGCCATATAAATTAATTAACTGGGTGAGGAAACCAGTCAACACAACCAAGTATGCTGCTAATTAATTTAATCCACGTATCCTCTAACTTGAAACCTGGATTATGTGCTACATTGTGAGTAGTACAATTGAACGGGATCCAATACGGCACGTGACCTTTCTGTACGCAAATGCCTTTAGTAGCGGTTCAGTGGAATAGTGATGCTTTTGTTATATTAGAGTTGTACCCGTACAGAGATCTGAGCACATATTGCAAGATTTGTTTCGTTCCGATTTTCGTTTTAATGTCTAAGTTCAGTGACATAGGTGTGGTATCAAGGTCTATTTAATAATCAAATAGTAGTGGTGATAAAATGTTACATGGGCGGAGAACAGGCGGATATGTTAACTGGATGCGGACTTTGCTTTTTAAATTACATTCGGTCAATATCCTTCCGAAACTCTCATTGTATTGATAAATATCATCTGCCGTCACAGCGACATATTCTACATTCAAAAATAAATAGATAATTCGAAAGAACCCCGCTACCCAGTGCACGCATCCACGAAGACGCAACCATGTAAAGCAAACTACTCTGCAATACCCTGATGTGTTTATTTGATTTTTAAGTACCCAATGTGCTTACACTACGCATTCATTTAATTTTTCTATACACTTTATTTTATATTTATTTATATATTTATATATTATTATATATATTAATTATAGTAGATAGGACTTTGAGTAAATAATACAGGAAAATCTTAGCGAGTTCTCAATCTTCTATAGCAAACCTTGACAACCAACTCAGTTATGTGGTCGGGAAAATGATCTTATTTCAAAGTATGCTTCTTTTGGTTTTAATAACTTGATGCACAAGTCCGACTCACAGTTGGCTGTGTTTTGTCTCCTATCCAAAATTCATTAATTCACCACTAAATTCAAGTTTGTAAATACGAGTAAAATGCACTATTATATACTTTTTGCAGCTACAAGTTAACAAGCAAATCCTATACTTCGTATACACTAGCTGTTGTTGTCGCATCCTTACCGGGGCAAACAAAGCGGTGTGACCTAGATGTGACGTCACAGGAATGAGGAAAAATGTTATTCTAGGGTTCCACGGATGGATTTAAAATAAGACTAAAGTAAAATTGTAGGTGGCGTGCAAATGTTTAATGGACAGCTTTTCAGACATGCTACAACGAAAGTCAAAAATATTACGCTGTCCAAAGCCTTTTATTTATTTTATATTACATGCCTAGTAGCTAAAATAAGTTTTTGCAGTTGTCATGGTAAAATGATATTTTATGTTTGGACTCGTCTTCCTAGTGTTAACAGAGCATCACAGTGAGCGTGTTTAACCACATAAAACCGTCTCGTTTGCCACAGCCAAAATATATATAACATTTTTATATTTCTCATTTGTTAAAATATTGTATATATTCTTCTTGTATTCACTTGTCGTTTCAAATATCGACAAAAACATGTGTTTATGGAAGCATTGATGGCGCACTGTTTTTCCTTACGTGACCTTAGGGAATATTTTATATACTCGTATCTCTCACGTGATATTACGAAAACAGCACATTAGATGCTATTCAGTGCTATATAAATGCTAGCTTTAGTTCCTTATTTTCCAAAAAGTTAATGTATTTTAAAAGTCTATGGACAGCACCATCTGTTTGACATTTCCTGTAAAGCTGTCCATTGAATGATCAAAATCTTTCTGTGAGCACCAGCCCATCTGCCATGCATGGTAAATCCAACACAAAAGATATTCAATGGAAATTAGTTGAACGGCGGTAGCTCATTGGGTAGAGCCACCGTGCACTGTCCTACAGACATTCAGACGCCAGAGTGATTTTATAAGGGTTCCGTTTTTGTACCGGATGTTCAAAACCATAACAATCATTTACCATTGCCTTTACTGTAAAGAAAAGCATAGGGAGGAAGCCTGAACAGTCTTTAAAAAATACAAATGCTAGGCTGAAAGTCTACTAATACGCGCTTGGGCTCACGTAGTTGTCTTATATGTATGTAGTTTGTCAAGAACTCTGCACAAGCACATCTCCCATTGGTCCCCAAGCGAGCAAACACATTTAGCTACCGTGATATTGCTTGTGACATCATGCAGAAACAAATTCATAAATAAACCACCTCATCAGATTCACTTTATTAGATGAGTCAGTATAAGGAATTATGGATGAACGATTGAAATTAATTCTCAGGTTCTATTTTTAGACCTACAAAACTCTAAATATCCCGAATACTACACTCACTTGACCGTCATTTTTATTCTGCCTCAGGGCAGCAGTTGTTGAGCCTCACACCGCTCTGGGGTAAACAAAATTAATGCCTTATTATTTTGAGTTCGTTCTCATTTTCTTTGAAGAAAATCTTAACTCAATTTGGAGCCGTAATAAGTGTTGATGAAAATACATAAAATTGTTTGTAGTTGAGGAGAAAAATTTTGAAATTTCATATTTTTTTAGTACCCCAACGAACGACTAGAATAATAAAATACAAGCTTTTGCGAGATACTTCGTCTGTGTGAACTTCAAAAATTATATCACGGTAAGACATTATCGGGATAAAAGGAACAATAAGGTGTATCTTAATTTATTTATTTTGAAATGGAATGGAAGTTTATTATGTTACTACGATGCAAACGGAGTTCTAGAACTATTTTAATATTTGTGTTTAGTTGCTTAGGTATTGTTATAATTGACATAATTTATTCAGTAATGTCTAGATTTTCATAAGATATCCAAAATAAGAGACTGCAGAACGAATCGTCTTTCTCAAAATATCCAGTTTGAAGCTCAACGTGATTTCTTGAGAAATAATAGGTATAAGCCCTCGGGAAGCTGCTCTATTGTCCACTGAAGTATCTAGATCCGGCCCTGACTCCTTCTTCAACTTAAATTGAAAGCGTCGTGGAAAATATCCTCAACAACCTACTTCCGGACCTGTTGCGTATGGTGTCCCCTTGAGGTTAGGAAGCACGTTCTCTGAGTGCATGAACTTGACTTTTACGAGTATGTCCACGTCATTTTGGTGTACTTTCATACCATCATTATCTATTATAAGCTAAGGTTTTCTACCACATCACAAATTAATATTGAGATTGTGATCAAGGTTAAGAAGCTTGAAAGTGGATAACCTTCTTTTAAATAACGAAAGCAGAAAAAACTTATCGCTAAGACCTAATACAATCACCGGTATCGGTAACGGATGTATACCCGAGTATCAATTGTGACCACGTAATATCTATATTATAATTCCACGAAGCAACGTGTAAACAGCGCTACTATCGGTTTCCATCATGGATCCCACAATACATTACTGAGATAAAAGCGACAAACGTCATCCAAATCTGTTCAGCTGTTTTTGCTTTATTGACTAACAAACTTTCACATTTAACTAGTAAGATTTAACAGAACCTGTTGTATGTATTTTTAGATAAAAATATCTATTCTACCAACCAAAACCAAGCACTTAAAAATACTTTTTCTGCTTACAAGAATACATCTCGAATATCAAAGTCAATGTAAGCAAAATTCACGCTATTGTGATCCGTTTTGATCAGTCTCAGTGGGTTTGTAGCATAATTGATATAGATGGCGAATCCCAAAAACAATCTATAAAAGCGGAAGGCGGGAATTTCCCAAATCACAAGTTATTGATACAAATTACAGTCGGGAAAACGTCTTCTCGCTTCCATCATCCGCTTTTCTCTTTCTAGACGACCGAGTCACACAGCACAGTCAAAACTATTTTTTATTTATTTATGTACTTGAATTGTTATCATCGACAGCCTATATATGTCCCCACTGCAGGAGCTCAGGCCTACTCTCCTACAGAGGGTGTACCCTGTCACCAGTGGTACCGAGTACGTGGGCGTTGTCGAGCCAGTGAAGGGATAGATAACGTCACAGGGACCAACTCCTCACTCAACTCAGTAACTAACTCACTCTTGGATAGTTTTTTCCTATCTCCACAGTCTTTTACTTAAACTCCACCATGTGTCTCCATAGTCAGAGTTGTCTCCATCCACTGATAAACTCATAATATGTAATAAGGATAAGACGTTTCCTAATCTATTGCCACAACGAAAGAAATTTGTAGGAGAAATATGTAGAATAGTGATCGCAGTAAGATGTTGTTTGATGGTAGACAAAGCCCAATCGCTGAAGTGTTCATCTTCTTTCACGTATTCTGTGATAACACTTACAAAATATAAACCCCAGGAATATTCCCTAAGAAAACTCTTGCACACTTGCCACCAGTCCACGTGGTTTCGTTATCGGGGTCGTTTTTCTCGTACACATTGGTTTTTATGACGTCTCCCCTTCGTTGAGGAGAATAACTCCCTTCAATAGACTCATTACTCAACATACAAAAAGTAAAAAGATAAAGTCTCGTCTGTGGTAAGTTTGGTGGATGAGTTATCGTAAGTTGAGAATATATCTGAAGCTACCTAGATAGACTTGTTGTTCTAGGAAAAAGTGTTGAAGCAGTTCCTAATGGTTAGTTTGGAGCATGTTGATTGTTAGCTTCGCTTCGCTTGTTACTGTCGCGGCAGACTACTTCAGCTTTTCATAAGGTTCATTTTTATGTAAAGGAATCTAGCAATTCAATTTTAAACTAGTTCTAACTGTCGTGCAGATTTGAAACTTTTAGATTGTATGTTATTCAGGTGACAATACAATAATTTGGTGTGTAACTCGTATGTGTGTGTGCCCACTGCTGACAGTGTGTATGTGACAGTTTGGCGGCAGACATGGTGGTTGCTAGCCAGGCGGACATATGACATACCACCAACCAAACCTCCTCCGAACTGTTTGCCACGGAGGTTGGTTTCTAATTTACTGCGTAAATGGAAGACAAAATTTATCAATCAAGAAATACCATTTAACAATTAAAAGAGTAGTCGTGAATTGATATTTTTGGGGGTAAGTATTTTTTTTACCAGGAAAAGACAAAGGCAAAACACCATACAGCCATATCTTTGATAATAATGTTCTCTCTTAGAATTTTCAGGTTATAAACAAGGCCATGTATGTATGCCAAAATGTATAATGTGTACATTTTATCACTTGTTTTGCCGATTCTTGACGAGAATCTCAAAGGCCAGCCTTGGTTTCAACATATTTCGACAGAATCCATATGCCGAATGTACTCGACATGGTAAACTCTTCCCTCGCAATTTTGCATAATTGCTACTATAACACCGTCCGTGAAACTTTTTGCACTATATCACACCATTATAACACAGAAAACAAACAAAACAATATTATTAACGAATTACTAAAATTGCAATGAACCACCATTATTCAATTTCGCGCCAAGAATCCGTGAATATTAAAAACTTTACTTTCTAATCTGACATTTGCAAATAAACATTTATAATTATTGAACCCAGATTCACAGTCTCAAGGCCGGCTGTTGTTTACGTTGTTATTCCGATTTAATATTTCATTAAAGTGAAAAGTAACATTGTGCGGAACAGGCTCTTTTCAAGACGGAATAAATTGGAACGTTAATGGGACAATTCTGGGAACAATGGGTTCGGGATTTGCTTGCTTTTAATGTGAACCTTTTAGACGCCGAACAAAACGTGAATCAGGAACGTGATCTCCCTTCATCGATTATGTTTTATGAAAGTGTTTAGCATCACAGTTAGTGAGTAATGGGTGAGATCAGCATAGATAGGTGCTTCTAATGTCATATAAATATAGCTCATGCAGGCAACTTTGTGTTATTGATTAAACTATAAGAAAAGACTGCCAATGGTCATTAAGATAGGTTTAGTCCTTATATTTTAAAAATGGACAAACAGTCAGAGATTTAATTTTTTATAGCAGTTTGATGCAATTTAAACTGATAGCAATATAAAAACAATAAATATGTGGGTGTCAATAGTATCATCATCATCAACAGCCTATATTACCTCATATGTCCCACTGCAGTCGCTCATGCCTACTCTCCCCTCTCCGCGCCTTAAACACTGCTCCACCGATGCTATATTGCTGTAGATACAAGTAAACTTGTGTAAGTATAAAGTGAAAATTATGTGCGAATTGAATTAAATTGTTTAAGGGTGAGTCGAACTCAGGTTTGGTTCCTTATAAGGAAACATGTCAATCCCCAGGCAGCTTGCATCCAGCGAGCTCCTCCTCCTCTAAAGACAAATGTGTTACCAGTGATTACATACGGAACAGATACGTGGTCCTTTACTGTTGGCTGAATAAACAAGCTCAAAGTCACTCAGCGTTCTTTGGAACGAGCTATGCTTGGAAAATATCAACGTGTCAAAATCCGGAATGAATAAATCTATAATCGAACTAACTTCACCGACGTAGCTCGTGAAGTCATTAAGCTGAAGGGTCAAATGGGCAGACCATATCGCTCGAAGAACGGTTAACAGACGGAAGTAATCGTTCTCGAATTGCGACCGTGTACTGGGAAACGTGTACCAATTCGACCCCCACTAGATGACTGACGACCTGGTAAAGTACCTATAGCCTATAATAAGTGAATATAACCCTGCTGTCGATTTGTCATCCGCATGTTTCTATAGGTTTTGGGATGTTTCTCCGAAAACCTTGCTATAGAGCCGTCGCGTAAGCTTTTCTGTAATCCGTACTAAGACTTGTTTCTTTCTGAAGAGACAATTAATTACTAATGAATATGATACGCCACTTAAATAAAATAACTCAATATTGAACATTTTAACCCACCTATTATGGCCCATTTTCAATGAAAATAAAAATATTGATTGGGATTACACTTGAGACACTAAAACAATTTGTTTCTTAAATTTCTATTACTATTCCAAATTTCATTAGTAGCTGAGAAAATTATCAAAATTTAATTTTCCGTAAAACTAGTACCTATGTCATTAACAGTTAGGTAAAAAATAGACTGTACATAGACACGTTTTATAGGACTGTATAGAGCGGGCACAAAACAACATCGTCTTTCAAGATGGCTGTAACCCCCGCGCCACTCAGCGAGAATTGCTCAAGTAATCGTTTCTAATGATCACATTAGAGAAGGAATTTCCGTCTCCATCGGTAGAGATTCCCTAAAAACGGCTCGGTGTCCAACAACCGATGGCTTGGTTTGGTCATGGGAGTGATAGTTCGAAGTAGGCAAAGGAAATGGTATACAATTTTCCGCCTCGTAGCAGTTGCCTTAAGTACCAGTACAGATTCTTAGACTTCCAGTACGATTTCTCTGATACTCTCTCTTTCTCTTTGGACGGTAGTTAGACATTTTTAAATCAGCAATGTTAATTTATAGCGTTTCTGTACTTCAGCCAGAGCACCTCAATGACCTAAGGGTTCACGATACCATAAAAAATCAAGCAATCAAATCAAAAAATCTTTATTAACAAGTCTTATTCAAAATCGTCAAAATCCAGAAGCGTGGACTCTCAATCTGAGGGTTACGGGTTCGAATCCAGCCGTGTACCTATGAGTTTTTTTAATACATAATTATTTAGTTGTTTTATTAATTTATTGTATTTTATATGTCTGTTTGAATGTCGAGTGAGGTCCTAAAGAGTTACAGTTAAAGCTTGATGAGAGCTGAGAAGACAATTTAATAATAATATCCAAGCTTTGGGTACTCTTTTCGTCTCCTGTCGTCGGTGAATGACCGATTTGTATACTTTTCGTGACGATTTCGGTCATTTACCGGTGAATGTCCGATTCAAGTATAAATTAAAAACCATTTCGGAGTTACACCATCGAAATTGGTGATTGCCAACATACATCGATGTATCTTAAGATTCACTTACATCTTATATCTTTCTTTTAGTATTTCCTTTATTCAGAGATAGAATTTGCTCCAAGGCGCAGGATTAATATTTAATTATATTAGAAGTTTGTACTAACGAACTCAAATCGGTACTTAGTTTGGTAAAATGAAACAGCTTTGAAATTAAAGCACTATAATAAACCTTCAGCGGCTCTTGCAATTTGGGTAAATGAGAGCCGAACCACGGTGACCGTTTTGAAATTATCACGCTCATGTAATTTCGGAATACGAGTATCTGACCCGTGACTCCTAAGAACTGACCGAGCACAAACACAAATACTTGATGTTAAGTTGCACAGAAACAAACACAATACCGTTATATTTGCGGGCGACAGTATGCACAGTATTCTGTGTTAATTGCTCCCAAAAAATATAGAAACTTGACTGCGTCATTGGCTAGGGCGTAGGTTTTTTCAATTGTACATGCGATACATATACATGTTAATTAGTATTTTGCTGTTGATGTAATGAAGACATACATTAGCTACTCTCAAGATCTGTAACTGTCTTGCTAGTTATCAATCACAGGCTGTCTTATTCTAACAACTTCCAAGACAATATTGTCTTGGAGAATATTCTGTGGAATGATAGCGCGTTCAAAACAACACTGGTACTCTATGAGCGAATAATGATCGTCATTAGGGTTTCGTACCATAAGCATAACCAACGAGAGGGTATTTCTAAGACTGTGCTGTCCGTCTGTCCGTCACCAGGCTGTATCTCATGAACTGTGATAGTTAGACAGTTGAAATCTTCACAGATGATGTATTTCTGTTGCCGCTATAACAACAAATACTAAAAATCAGAATAAAATAAATATTTAAGGGGGCTCCCATACAACAAACATGATTTTTGCTCGATATTTCTAAATGGCAACAGGTAGCCGCTTGAAATGTTCAGGCAATATTTAATTATATATTCACTTTAAAAATAAATAATTACATTAAAATGAAACATATATATAAGGGTACCATACAACGGACATGATTTTTTCGCCGTTTTTATAGATGATGGTACGGAGCCCTTTGTGCGCGAGTCGGATTCGCACTTTGCCGGGTTTTTTGCCACGTATTTCCACTGTTGGACATCAACCTACTTCATTGGTCATTGGTCACCTCATCAAACAGGCTTTCTAGCACACTTGTCAAGTGGATTGGTGATCGCAGTAAGATGTTTTTGTTATGAATGCAGAGGTTTCTGCCAATCTCCTGCACATATCCTTTACTAGCTTTTGATCGCGACTTCGTCCACGTGCACTTCTGAATAGAATCCCACGGGAACTACACTACTACTTTTACACTACAACTAGGTCAGGATAAAAAGTAGTTTATTTAAATTTCCGAACCTTCAACTATTCTTATACAAAAAATCCAGTCATTCTGACCCTCCGTTACAACGAGACTGAAGCACAAACAAACAAAACTCACACTCGTTTTCATAATATTAGTATGGATAGAGTTTCTCTCTCCATATCTTCTCAGTAGAATGCTTTCCCGAAAGATTAGTAGATTCTGACATCAATAAAAATTGAAATAAATTTCATTTCAGAACAGTTGTTAAACATTCAGAGACTTACAAATTATGATTCGAAAATTAAATCTTTTGTATAGGCATATTTCTTTTGCGAGCTCGATCATTACCTTTGCAGTTCATTTATAATCCAATTTAAAAAGTGTAGTAGCAAGGAGTTGTCATAAATAGAATACAATCATATAGTTTTTATACGAGTAAAAGCGAATGAGTCCGTATGTCTCAGCATTGAATTCTCATTTTTACTATTTCCCACAACTGTATTTAAAAACTTCGTGTGATATACGGGTGTGTAGGCTATTGCAAACGAGCTGTCATTGACAAGCCCGAGCCGAAGGCGAGGGTTTTTAATGACACGAGCTGCAACTTTTCACCCTTATATCACAATGTACTATTGTTTAAAAAATTGATTGATTATTGCTGTTTACGGCACCCATGGTTTATAAAACCGGTGGCACATTGTAAGCTGATAAGGACAACGCTACAAAACGTATTGTTGTTTGAGATAGCTGTAAAGCCCGCCACCACTCAAGGCAGATTGCTCGAGTAATCGCTTGTAATGATAAATTAGAGCAGGAATCTCCGCTCGCGATCGACGAACATTAGCAGGGGCTGGGAATAGCACCGTGTGTTTGTTCAGGGGCTTCAGATTATCGATCCGAGGCTCTGTTAGTGAGGTGGGTTAGGGCGTATTGGCACACGGGCGGTGCCATTTAGAGGTGATAATGGCATTTGGTTCAATTTGGTGCAAACATCAATGTATTGAAACAAAGAATTACCTTGTCTTCCTGTGAGAGATTATGTTCGATTTTGATATGAGATATGGTTGATTTTCGATTTTTCGTTATCTCCCATTTACCATTGGGGAGTGGAAACGTCATTACCACTCCAACCTATTTCTTTGTTCTAAACGAGTCTGGGGTCCCAAGATAGCTTTAGAGTCCGTAGGAAATTCATCCACCTTCAGTGGACGCGTTTCAAGTGTACCGCTGTAGATCCTGGCTAAAATAAAAAAAAACAGGAATAACAGTGGGAGCGGAGAGGAGGTGGGAATGTCTTCCTGTGAGTTTGATGATATGATAATTAGGAGAGAGAAGCAGCTTCTTACAATAAATTCATCTTCAGCATCTTACTGGGAGCACCAACACTCTTCCTAAGCATTATGTTCATAGCTAATTCCCTCACATTTTTATGAATGATAGGTTTTGTACTTGGTCATCATCTCACATGGTGGTAAGTGACGATAGGGCCTGGATGGTAAGTGTGCGCACCCATAAGTGTCATTAACACTGCTGTTTTGCGGCAGATTTAGGTTACATGGCGGTAGCAAGGCAAACATAAAAAATGATTTGCGGTTTCAGAACACTCAGGCTCCACGACAGACCCAGGAGACCTACTGCGGCAATAAGCTGAGTGGGGACATTTTTTAGGATGTCACAAAAATGATTATCTAGATTAGTTCGTTTTAGTTTATATTTACGTTATAATTTGCAATTGGATGAGTCAAAACTAAGTTTTTTTTCTATTTTCGTGAAAAATCTGTTCGATGTTTTAATCTTTAATATGGGAAGCTAATGTCCAGCTGTGGACTTGAGCAACTGATAACGGAACATACTGCTATTGTTAGAATATTCCATTTTATGGATTGTCTAAAGTACATCGATAGTCTGCTGTCAAAATCAATTTTCTCTTTAACTCTGCAACACATTACGTTATTTATTAAATACGCCACCTTTAAAATACGTGACTCAGATATTTGCTCCCTAAATAAAACACTTTATGAGAAATTTACTCGCTTACTCATTTGGTAAAATGGTACTAGAAGTTTAGCCACAAGTGCGTATTAGGTATTGGTATTGCTCAATATCACAGTCTATATTTACAAAAACAACACCCACGACATTTCTTTATTATTATTATTATTTATTTCATCAGAATACAAAGTTCCAGTATTTGTTAGTATAAACTTAAAAACTATGTTAGTACAAATCAAATGAGTTTAAAACTTGAAAAGAAAATATTGAATGAGTTTAAAACGTTAAGTCCTTCATACAGATACGAGTATATCCATGTCCAGGCTGCATGCCTGAATAAAACAATTTTATTTAGCGATGTTTACAATATTTGCCTTATTTGGATACATTGCACCTTTGATTTGCAGAACTAGGTGATAAAATGGTCATCAAATATCATAGGGAAATACGATTTATATTAAAGGATAACTAAAAATTTACGTTATAATAAAAGAGCTTATTAGGCTTCTTAATACATAAAACAAAGTCGGGTTTGCTCGAACACTTATAACAGCAGTTCTACAGCTGGACCGAATTTCATTATTTTTTTAATTATTCTTCACAAATAGCAGAACAACTATTAAAACATGGAATAACTTTTATTTTATTTTAAAAAACATACAAATTTTAAATTAATTGATTTTTTGTAGAGGGATAGTTGAAAGGCCAAGGAAGGCCATAGGCTACATTTTAACCCGATCGAACAAGCAGTTCCAACAGATTACATTCTAAAGTCCACACAGACGAAGCTGCGACAGAAGCTAGTATATTATAAACGGCTGTTATTATTTATTTAGGTAAGAAATGATTAATTGACGTAAACCGAAAGCGATGGTACTACGCAACGTCCTGCGTATCTGTATAATCTATTAACCAGTAATCAGCGATTCCGCTCGCGTCAAAGTTTATATCAAGTTGGTCAGCTCAACAAGTCCCAACGTTTAGAACTCACTAGAAACCGTCTATGTAATCGGCTCAGACGCAGTTACCAACTAGTCCCGATTCGGATTCGGTCCAACTTTGTCTAAGCTTAGTTAGCACCCGGTTTGTTCCGCAAAACTTTCTTCAGTTTACGCTTGATTTTATCGTTTCCGATCTCTTTATTCGCTGGAAATATTGAGAGTTGACTTAGTGGGGAAAGTTTCTCGATTCATTTATTGAAAAGTTCGTTTTCCCTATTCCTATTGTTAGGTTTGGCTTCGGTTTTCGTGAGCCTTTTTCTGGTCTATTGTTGAGGTTTTTTCCTCGAAAAATGTACAATGAATTTCCTTTTATGATGTCTTTGTGATGTTTTTGTGGGGTAAAACACACAACAACAGCCTTTTCTCTATTATCACTAAACTGGTAAACATCTTTATGAGGTATTTTTGTAATGATTATAATATTTTATTACATATATAGTTGACATGACCTTTGACTGACATTGAACACTCTACGATATTGTAACTAAGTCAGATATACGAGTATCAAATTCATGACTCTATTATTTTATCCTTTTTCATAATTTTTACACAATGGATTTCAAAATTCAGTTTGACCCGGAAAATTCCGCAGCAAATCACTGAAGTACTAATTAAAATGCGTTCCTTATTACTCAGATTAAATTAGTAAAGAAGTGACAGTTTGGTATCCCAGGGAGAGCGTTAGGAAGCGAGGTCGAAAAGCCAAAAGATGGGAAGACGATCTAAAACTAACCTTGGGACCCCTTTGGTTGAGAGTAGCGGCTGACAGAAAACAGTGGAAAGAGTTGGAGGAGGCCTTTGCCGTAAGGCATACCGAATTAAGAGACATTTTGTGAAATTAATAATGTTCACTTAAAGTTTACTTTACTTTTTTTTCTCGATTTGTTTAAATTTATGGTATTTTGTGTTCAACTAATTGTAAATTTCGGAAATAAAAGGCTTTATTATTATTATTATTATTATTACTCAGATACTTATCGACAAACACAAGAAGAAAAAGGTAAGTATCTATATTCATTCAGGACCTTGTGACTTGTTAGAACTATCTATTTGACGAGGCGACGAATCTAGGTATGCAAATTTTCAGTGTGACCAATAGCTACAAAAGAAGGCCGTTATCAAAGTGCTTTTTCAAATATAACGAAAAGGGAAGATGCTACAAATTAGATTGGGTTGAATTGTATTTGATAGCATAACGGACATTAAAAGAAATCTCACCAAAAAAAAAACGTAATAATTTTGATATTTTAATGGGACCTAATATAACTTTGTAATAAGTACCTTAAACAGTTTATTAAAAAGTACAGACAAGAAGCACTTTTTTACAATGTTCTCTCAAAGAAACTAGCTTCACAAAAGTTCTAAACTTGTGAATGGAGAAGCTCTACTTCGCAACTACCGTCCACGGGAAAATAGACGAGTGGAGAGAGATTGCAGAAACAGAATCCTGTTCGTTATCTTGCAGGCTTCGAGGGATCTGTCACTAATTTTGAAACTGTTAATATTATATCATTTTATTGCTAAGTACCTCAAAAGGAAAAAAGGTTTTTTGTATTGAAAGAACTGTCTGATGAGTCCCTTTTACGGCTCCGTAGCTCAATCAAAGGAAATATAAACCCACATAGGTTCACTTTGTTTTTCATCTGTCTGTGTGTCAAGACCCTTTTTCTTAGGAACGCGTAAAAGTATCAAGTTGAAATTTATACAAAATACTCAAATGTACAGACACTTGGAGCTGTGAAAAAAACAAGCCTCTAAGTCAACGCTAAAAATATACAGCCAAATATGCCGCATACACAAGTAAATATCACCATGCATCGCGGTGAAGAGAGGGAGAGATGGGTGCTGATCAAGGCTGATTGTGATGATTACGAATAGAGGAGGTGCAGAGGGTCTACCTAACCACACTGATAGCAATCTGCGCTGGGCTAGTGCCATTAATCCGTTTTAAATCCCATCCCGTATAAAATTACCAAATGCGAAACACGATAATGAAACAAAAATCCAATTACGGATTCATACAAAATCAAATCCGAAACACAAACGAAAAAAAATCGTGGTATGGGCCCAGCAGAAACTGACAGAATTCTGGATGTCTGTATCTACACATATTTAAGTATACTTTATTAAATGTACATATAGATACACTACTACATGTACACTTATAGATTTTTAGCAATCGAAGTAACTAGCAGTAACAGCGAATTGTTAGAGTGACTTTGAAGGTGATTTTACTGTCTCAATCAATCAGACCGCCACATCCAAATTCGTTAAGACTGAGTTTATTGAAAAACTTAATAAATTCTGTTACTAACAATGTCCTTCAACTGAGACATATCCTGAAGTTCTAGTTAGTACGAGCTTTTGTTATGAAACTTGAGCGACCGTGTGCTTGCGCCCATAGTGTACTGAGCGAGCAGCTTCAAAACTTCGACACACAATGTGTTGCCGACGCCGAACTTCTTAGAATAATTGTCTATGAAGCTTTTTATTCTTTTGTTTTTTATACGTTTAGTTTTTGTTTTTCACAGTACATTCATGGAACCCAAAAATGGTGGTTTTATTTAATATATTTTACGCCCGTAAATAACATTGGTGTCAGAAGTGGGATATATTAAATACCATTGGTGTCAGAATTGGTGTATATTTGATGTGCTGGTGCAATATTGTGTTATAGTGCGCGGTAGTAGTGCGTTTTAATAGTTTTGCAGTGTAATATGGTGCTAACTCGAAGCCAAACAGGCGAAGCCGCAAAAGTGGAGCGCCCAGGCGCTGTTGTAGAAGAGGCTCAAGCCTCAACTGCGGGACCTTCGGGTATCGCGGGGCCTATGGGCACAGTTGAAACGGCGGCCGCCGCCGGCGGCACGCCCTGTACGCCCGTCTCTTCTCGACCAGAATCCACAGCTAGTACTTCGTCTAGCACCATTGTAAAACAGCTTGCCGCTAAGGCGCGGCACGCGCGTCTCCTTGCAATAGCTGAAGAGGAGAAGGAGCGCGCTGCAGTTGCCGCCGCTGCCACCGCGGCTGAAGCCGCCGCTCGCACCGCCGAGCGCAAACGCGCCGTGGCGGAGCTAGAGCTGCAAGCGGAGCTTGCGGCCATTGAAGCCGCTTCTCGTGGAAGTCGCGCCTCTAGTCGAGCCAGGGTAGAGGATTGGTTAGACACGACACAAGTCATGTTTTCAGGTAACCACGGCGTGGAAATGAGCGAGCTAGCGTGCCCGTTAGACACGACACAAGTCATGTTTTCAGGTAACCACGGCGTGGAAATGAGCGAGCTAGCGTGCCCGTTAGACACGACACAAGTCATGTTTTCAGGTAACCACGGCGTGGAAATGAGCGAGCTAGCGTGCCCGCCATTACCATTGCCGTCTCCGCCCTCTGGCAGCGCCAATAAACACTCACTAAATAGAATAGGCACACAAACACAAAATTGTAACAAAAATAAAATACTAGATAGTGGTCAGGCTACACAAAATGAAGAACAAGACTTCAAGGCCACCCTGGTGCAAATCCTCAAGAAGCTAACGGACAATATTGTTGGTGATTGTTCTAAATCTTTAGATTCGCGCCTGCCGCTGTTCGATGGACGCGTCACTGAGTGGCTTCTCTTCCAAAAGTGCTACGAAGACTCAAAGGCGGCGTTCACTGCAGCAGGGAACTTAGCAAGGCTAAACGCTGCGCTTCGCGGCTCAGCACGTGAAACCGTTAGTAGTCTAATTATTTCTGCGCAAGATCCTGATCTCGTCATGATGGAGTTGCAGCGAAGGTTTGCACAACCAGAATTCATCATCATGCATGAAATAGCGTCGATACGTGCTCTACCCAAGCTACCCAATGAGGTTGGTAAAGAACTTAACATTTTCGCCTCTAAGGTTAGGAATTGCGTAGAGTCTATTAAACTGATGAAAAGAACAGAGTTTTTATCTTCACCAGAGCTCTACACTGCGGTGTTGGTAAAATTGACACCGTTGTTGAGAGCTCGATTTGTCGACTACGCAGCTCCTAAACTTAATAGTGGGAAAACCAAGATCGAGCTGATGGCAGAATATCTCTCTCAAGAGGTGAGTTTGCATCTGCAACTGGCTTTCATACCCGATTTGCATCTTGACAAACATAAATTAGACAAATGTGTCAAAATTCATTCTTTGAACGATGTCATTTTGAGTAAAGAGTTTGGTGATAAGGAGATTAAACATGTGAGTACGCAACGGTCGGCCTCTGTATTCCCAGGCAAAACAGCGACATCTTTTCGAAAGTCCTCGAACTCTGTAGCTACTGTATGCTCCCTTTGTAAAGATGGTTGTCATTTTCTGATTGACTGTAAGAAATTTCTAGTTCTGAGCGTTGACGACAGGTGGCAGTATGTAGTTAATAATAAAATATGTAGGAAATGCCTTAGGCCCGCCTCTCACAACGTGTATACATGTAGGCGCATGCCTTATTGCAAGGCTCCTAGTTGTCATCGAGCTCGTAGTCATCACACGCTTCTTCATCGAGAACCAGAATGTTCTAATCACTTTGACTCTACATGTGTCCCATCTTCGTCTGTAGCACAGCCGAGTACTTCATTGAAGAAAGATTTCCCTGATGTGTCAGTGGCACATTCTTTCCCAGACTGCTCGCAGCTGTTGCCGGTGGTACTTAAGGTGGTACCTATCACAGTATCTGGTCCTCTAGGTAGCGTGGCTACGTACGCGCTGCTGGATGACGGTTCCACGGCAACACTAATAGATGAAGAAGTCGCAGCAGCTGTTGGTGCTCGGGGTCCTACTTCATCTATCAAGGTAAACTGCATAGGCGGTCTTTCAAAAGAATCTGAAATAAGTTTTGTCGATGTGACCGTAAAAGGTCAAAATAGTTCGGATTCACATGTGCTCAGAAATGCACGGGCTATTTCAAACCTGGGCATACGACCTCAGTCTATTTCTCTCGATGAAATTAAGGCTTTTAATCACTTGGCCGACATAGCACCTACGCTTTGTTACGAAAATGCAAAGCCTACAGTTTTGATCGGAGCCGATAACTGGCATCTTACGATTCCATTGTCAGTGCGTCGTGGTACTCGTCATCAACCGGTAGCAGTCGAAACTCTACTCGGTTGGGTCCTATTCGGTTACACTTCGAGTAAAACCGCTCCGGTCGACATTTTTAATCACGTAACAATGTCTCATAAAACTGAAAATTCTTTAGACGAACTTATAAAACAACATTACAGTCTGGACTCTATTGGCATTACGAAAAAAGACTTTCCCTCTGAAAACGACAAACGTGCGTTCAACATTTTACAAAGAACTACATGTCGCTTAGATTCAGGTCGTTTTTCTACCGGTTTATTATGGTGTGCTGATAATTTGAATGTCCCGGATAGTTACAATTTAGCACTGTCGCGCTTTCGGTCTCTCGAAAGGAAGTTTGAAAAAGATCCAGTATACGCAAAATTATACCGCGATAACGTAAATAGCACTATTGAAAAGGGTTACGCTGAACTTTGTGATGCCCCACCGAATCCTGACGGTGTCAAATGGTATTTGCCGCACTTTGGTGTTATTCACCCTCAAAAAAAGAAGTTGCGGGTGGTACACGATGCCGCCGCCAGAGTTATGGGTGTTAGCCTTAACTCATTATTATTAGCCGGACCTGATCTATTGCAACCACTGCTGGGAATCCTAATGAGATTCAGGGAAGGTTTAGTGGCGCTTACAGCAGACATTAGGGAAATGTTTCCGCAGATCAGGATTAGGGTGGAGGATCGCGATGCGCAGAGATTTCTATGGCGTAATACATCAGAAGAGCCTCTGCGTGAATTTAGAATGTCCTCGATGACTTTTTGGTGCTGTCTCAAGTCCCTTTACAGCAATTTACCTAAAAAATCTTAACGCTGAGGATCATAGGCATTTGTTTCCGCTGGCGGCTGAAGAGATCATCACTAACCACTACATGGATGATTATTTGGGTAGTCTAAATACTGTGGAGGAAGCAGCTCAGCTAGCTCACGACATTGTAGAGGTGCACTCTCGTGCTGGATTGGAGATGCGGTCGTGGGTCTCAAACTGCAAGCAAGCACTTTCACGGCTTTCCCCTGAAGCTCGGGCTCCCGAAGTTCGTGAAGTTTCCTTAGGGCCGTCCAGCGAGCACGTTCGTGTTCTGGGTGTCACATGGAATATATGCGATGACTCTTTAGTTTTCCTACGAGACTTACGTGATCAACCAGATCTTTTTACGAAACGGTCCATGCTCTCACACTTAATGAAGGTTTATGATCCTCTAGGCTTTCTAACGCCAATAATTATCCGCGGACGCATTTTGTTTCAGCAGACCTGGAAATTGGTAGCTGACTGGGACTCTATCCTTCCGGAACGTTTTATAGAATTGTGGAAGTCATGGTTCCGAGACTTAGTGGATCTGTCTATCGGGTCTATTCCACGTTGTTACGTAGATTGTAATGATCCTTGCGAGATTCAGCTTCACGTTTTTGCCGACGCGAGTGAGCTTGCGTATGCTTGTGTGGCTTATTGGCGCTTTCAATACCTTGACAAAAGCATAAAGCTGGCTTTGATCGCTGGCAAGGCAAGACTTACTCCTTTGAAGCCAGTCTCTATTCCACGTTTGGAATTACAAGCAGCCCTTATTGCCACTCGCCTGGCAACTTATATCCTGGAAGCTCACAGATACACAGTCGCATCTACTGTCTTTTGGAGCGACAGTGTAACCGTACTGAGATGGCTTCGAAGTGATGCTCGAACATTTAAACCTTTTGTGGCCCATAGAGTGGGTGAAATTCTAGAGACAACAAAAGGACATCAATGGAGATATGTCCCAAGCTCTTTAAACGTTGCCGATGATGCTACCAAAACTAAATCTAAATTCGAAATTTCGTCACGTTGGTTTTCTGGCCCTGAATTTTTGACCAAAGCCGCGGCAACTTGGCCTAAGCTACCGTTCGATGAGCTCAACTTTCCACCTGTTCTGGATGAACTGAAACAAACAGAGCAGGTGGGAGTTATTGAAACCGCTGTATCGCTACCTTCACCGGTTGTGGCAGATATATCGCATTTTAGCGATTGGTTGCGTTTACTTCGCGCTACAGCTAGCATTTTTTTGGCTGCTAGATTATTTCGGCTTAATTTGGTTCAGACTATACCTCAAAATTACAAAATTCTAAATTCTTCTGATATGGATAAAGCGGAAAGAAACCTGCTCCTCAAGTCTCAACTGGATTCGTTTCGAGAAGAATATGAACACTTAAAATCAAGCTCTCCGTTTCCCAGCAGAAGTCCACTACGTAAATTGGACGTGACTATAGATGAAAACGGACTTCTAGTTTTATCCGGGAGGACTGCAGCTGTTCAAGTAAAATCTTTTCGACCAAATCCGATTGTATTAATTGCCAAGCATCCCGTCATGCAACTATTGATTGGCCATTATCATAGAAGATACGCTCACGCCAATATAGAAACAGTCGTAAACGAAATGCGTCAGAAATTTTACATTTTTGGATTGCGACCAGCTGTGCGGCGCTTTGTAAAAGCATGCTATTGGTGCAGGATACACAGAGGTTTGCCGTCTACTCCACCAATGGGAGATTTGCCTGCAGATCGTCTTGCCTTCGGCAGTAAGCCATTCACATTTACTGGCTTAGATTACTTTGGCCCTATCACTGTGACAATTGGACGGCGTAGAGAAAAGCGATACGTGGCTCTGTTTACCTGCCTAACGATTCGAGCGGCATAGCCTTTCTTCAGATTCCGCAATTATGGCTTTACGTCGCTTCGTGGCCCGGCGCGGCTGTCCTACACGGATATATTCTGATAACGGCACAGCTTTTGTTGGAGCAGATACAACTCTCAAACATCTATATCAAGTGGATATGCAAACTGCAGCAAGTACATTACGTTTTGAGTGGCGCTTTATTCCCCCAGCCTCACCGTTCATGGGAGGATGCTGGGAGCGTCTCGTCCGTACCGTGAAGGTTGCGCTGAATGCGACGCTAAAGGAACGCTCACCTAGTGAAGAAGTTTTTTATACGCTTTTGTTAGAAGCAGAGGCGTTGGTAAATTCGCGGCCCTTAACGCACGTTTCCACGGAACCAAGCTCCGAAGAGTCCATCACACCGAACCATTTTTTGTTGGGGCAATCATCGCCATATTGGCCACTTGCTCGGGTCGATGACACAGATCTTATTCGAAGGGTAAATTGGCGTAAGGGGCTTCGCCTGGCGGATCATTTTTGGGCAAGATGGGTAAAGGAGTATTTGCCAATATTAACCCCTCGCCCGTCCGTCAACTCTGTGTCGTCGCCTCTTAAGGTAGGAGACGTTGTGCTGATAGCAGATGGCAACCTGCCACGCGGTGTGTGGCCTAGAGGTCGCGTCTCCAACGTCTACCCGGGCAAAGACAACGTAATTCGTGTCGCAGACGTGACTACAGCAGCTGGGGTGTTACGGCGCCCTACTAGGAAGCTCGTGGTGTTGGGCTCCTCACTTTGAATTCCCTCTAAATTTGTTCGGCGACGTCGCCTACTAAGTTGTGCGCTGCACGGGGCCCGCGATGTTGCCGACGCCGAACTTCTTAGAATAATTGTCTATGAAGCTTTTTATTCTTTTGTTTTTTATACGTTTAGTTTTTGTTTTTCACAGTACATTCATGGAACCCAAAAATGGTGGTTTTATTTAATATATTTTACGCCCGTAAATAACACAATGAATAACGCAAAAGCAAGCAGCGCCTCACATACATTTACCCCTCAGCTCTCGTATTCAGCAAATTTCTAAAATGAACTAATTTAACGGAACTTTCAACAAGCTACGATTGTATTTTACGCCATCAAGGTTTTGGGCACATTGAGTGCAAAGCTGACACGTACCAACGAGTATTATACAGATTTAAAAAATTGAAAAATTCTGAATTAAACGACTGTTACGATAATCGACCTTTCGTTGAAATGTTTATAGGACGTCAATATTTTCTTTCTTCTGATATATAAGTCCACTACCGAACTAGATTACCATGAGACAATTGCATTTATATACAAAAGTGAGTTTTTTGTTTGTCCTTCCTTCTCGTCCCAACGGAGGGTAAGAATGACTAGATTTTTTGTGTAAAGATAGTTGAAATTTCACGTGGACGATTGATGTGATTCACCCTTAGTCACCTTGTTCTAGAGCCACGGGAAGAAATGTAGTCATTAAATTTTTCTACAGAATCCACACGGCAATAAAAATCTGAGGACGCATGGTTGTAAAAGACGATAGTACGCATTGTTCTAAATAATAGGTGACCCCACACATCTTGTTGCTTTGTGTAAATGTAGACTCCGATCATGCGTTCCAATCCCTGTCTGCAGTCATGGTAAAGTTCAAAGCAAAACACTTAGTGGAGCCTAACTTTACAAACTCTTTGGTCGTTTTGTTACTACAATAACTATTGTATAACAGAAAACTAATGAACAGTGAATAAATGTTTTACTTTACGCCCATGTGACAGTAGGGCAAGTCCAAGCCACATATTTTGACTAAGGTAAGTTTGTGAAGAGTGAAAATGAATGAAATTTTTTTATTGCATTAATATACAGGTTTTGGGGTACTCCTTTTAAGCTAAAGATAGCTTGTATTAGGAGACCCCTGTGTAGAGTTGGAAACTTGGCTCTACATGATATTTGATAACTTTTTCACATTGCGAGCCATATGCTTTTGGTCTTGGCAAAATATTACATGAAATTTAATTCGGTGTGATTGGACTTTCCATTGATTTTTGAAAGCATTTACTAAGAACACTGTCAACAAGATAATACAGAAAGCTAAATAATATCAAATACTGAAATGATAAATATTGTATGCCCATTTTAAAATAAACACTGGATCCAACTTTCAAAGGCACAGATTCTCTCAAATGAATACCTGACGACCGACGAAGGCACTACGCTAAATACACTTCTAGCTTATTGTCACTTTGAAATGAATATTCAATTGAATCACCCAAACGCTATGAATTGGAGATGAGGCGGTGTCAATATGCAGGTATAAATTAAACAGAACTAATTTACCTACGGGATTATTGTCAACTGTTGGTTGAGATATTGCAAATTGCAGTGCTATTAAGGCCTTTATAGCTGTTTGCTTAATTATTGGAATTGAAATAGACGGACGGACGGAAAATAGGCTTCTAACCGGTCAATGTGGCATACCATGGGGGCGGCCTAGGTCCAGCAGTGGACTTTTCCCGGCTGGTGATGAAGATTATTAGTCAGTTTAGAAGTAATTAATAAACATAAGACAGCCAATTTAATCCCATGAAATGAGTTTCACTATCTTACCTCTAGTTGTAGTTATCGTTAGTTTCGTTACCGTAATATTTTACAATAGAATAGCTTTGCTTGTCATCACATTTTAGTGCGCTCTTTCCTCTATGATCATACTTATGTATTTCACTTCACTATCAAGTCACCATACTTTTTTCCGGAGTTTAACATTGGCGATGGCAGACACACTAAAAAACTGAACTCTTTTTGTCGAGAAAATGTTCGAAAAATGCTATCCACCCAAGTCAAAAACTTTTTCAGTTGGTCTTTTAATTGAAATTACACCTATTCGACGAACTGTTAATAAAAGTTACACTCCTTACCAAAGCAAATATTTAATACTTGTGCACATTCAGTGTAGTCCCAACCTAAATGTCCATTCGTTGGTTCTTCTCTGCTCGCTCTCATTGTTAGATGTGTGTTTGTAGTTTGCAGAACTTCAAAAGCTCTGACAGTTTGTGTGGGAAACGTTTCACAGGAACGTTTGTATCGCGGGGGCTACGCTCAGAGCAGCTGATAAGGTAGTGCATTGTTTCAAGTTATGCTATAGTAGGAGCGGAATTGAATCCAACGTTGTTTTGGGGCAGACTTCCAGAGCTAATGGATTCTTTGTATGTTTGGGGTTGCTGTTGTCAGTTGTCATTCTACATTTTTAATTATTGCGGTGTTGTATTTGGGCCATCATAGATAGTGCAACTAGCTTTGCAACTGTTACTTTTAACGATGCCTTGTCTATTTGTTGATATTGAAACCTCAACATATATTTGTTACTTAAACATCTTCGTCAACCACTTCTTGTGTACCCTATTATTTCTGGGCGCCCCGTATGTACAACTTGACCAAAACAAATAATTTTCGTATATTGTCATGACTATTATACGTTTTTTACGAAGGCGTCGGTGGCGCAATGGATAAGGCGCGGACTCTCAATCTGAGGGTACCGGGTTCGAATCCAGCCGTGTACCTATGAATTGTTTTTCAATTCAAGTACATTATCCGATTGCTTAACGGTGAAGGAAAACATCGTGAGGAAACCTGCATGTCTTGAACAGGCATGTGAAGTCCGCCGATCCGCACTGGGCCCGCGTGGTGGACTATGGCCTATACACTCTCTGTAGGAGAGTAGGCCTGAGCCCCTCCAGTGGGGACATATATAGGCTGTTGATGATGATTATACGATGTTTCTGTTTCTGATAAAGTTTGGTGATGTTATGGATCATTTTTGGCAATATGATTATGGCATTGGTACCACGAAGGTGAGTGATTTGATTGAATGATCTAACCCAACCTAGTCTAGAATTTTGAAACTTCTCTAAGTGCAGCACTGAGAAATTGTGGTGACGGTTACATTACCCTGGCCTACACCTTATCATTTGCCATCATCGAAGTAGCACCTTCAGGCGAATCGACTCTCCTCCAGATAATTGCATCAGAAGCTTATTTATTCTCTTCGGTATAACCTGATGAAACCTATTCACGATTTTCAATGTTTTTTCCATTACACACGAATCATTTTCGCTATAGTAACTTACACGTAATTTCGAGTGCATCTTCAATCAAGGCCCCTTTCAATCATTGTCATATGGCCATTGCCATATAGATTTTTTTTAACTATAAAAATTTGGCCAAGAACAATAATAGCTTATATTATGATGTTTTACTGTTCAAATACCCTCTGGGCATTCAGTGTCTTGAACCACGAAACGACAACAAAGCGTTACTCATCAAAATAAACAGCATTACGACACTTCCTGAACTTCACACCCTCTAAAATCATTGTTTGATGGTTTACGTTTCCAAGCCGCAGTATTTCAGCCGTAAAGGACTTGTTTTATTCGCTTTCAAAAGTTTGTTTTGTGTTTAGTACTCCGCTTAATGTAGATAGTTATTTGTTTAATTATGTTACTTTAATTAGCTATTTATTAAGCTTTGTTGGTGAAAGATGGTCGCTAGTCGAAGTTTGTATTTAGTATGGTTGTGTAGTGGTGAAGTTTCCCTTCGAGATGAGTTTGTAAGATTACATGTAAGTATCATTCAGTGGGGTAACTAATCCAATAATATATATCGATATATACACATAATGCTTAACTGTATTTATGGCTTGTCAATATCATTCCTCATTATTACTGAAATTAACCTTATTTGAAATTAAAATTTTATTTAAATATTTGATTGCACATGAAAATATTTACCACATACAGTTAAAAATATATACAAAAGGAACAGCTTATTATTATCACAGCATGGCAGTAAGGTGCGTACATTTAAGTATCATATCATCATCATCAGCCGGGAAACATCCACTGATGGACATAAGCCTCCCACATGGTACGCCACATCGACCGGTCCCGAGCCACTTGCATCCAGTGACTCCCTGCGACTGTAACTAGGTCGTCGGTCCATCTAGTAGGGGACGGCCTGGTAGACGTTTCCCGGTGCGTGGTAGCCACTCGAGAAAATTTACACCCCATCGGTTATCAGTTCTTCGAGCGATGTGACCTGTCCATTGCCACTTCATATAAGATTTCATAAATACGAAGTATCATATAAGATTTCATAAATACGAGGTATAAAATATTAATTACTAGCTTCTGCCCGCGACTTCGTCTTCGTGGACTTGAGGATTTAAGAGGGTATGCTGTTGTCAAAGCGCCCATACAAACGTAGTCCAGTCATATTTTAAGTATTAAGCTATGAAAATCTATGAAATTTTCAATATACAATCTAGAAACATATATCTGTGTCGGTGGTGAGTCAGATTTTCGTTTCAATATATACTTCCAGAGTTACAGGGCGTCAAAGAATTGTATTTTACGGTAGTAAAAAGCCCCAACTTTGAACCTGATTTACAAGAGTATGAATCAATTTAGAACAATTTGGAAAAACCACCGACATCTGAAATTTCATTAGTATACTGTATTAAAAAATGGTTACATAATATACTGTATCCTTCAAATGATCCCTGGACTACGAAACATCCAAATAACGGGTGGATAACATCGCGTAATGTATGCTGTCTCACCGTACGCGCTCGGGTAGGATAGGGCTCGGAGAGGGACAGCTACAAAACAATGCAACCTTGAAACCGACCACGTGGTCTACCAACATAGCCTCTTAATACGTGGGAGCTACTTGTTCGATTGGCATAAAAAGTAGCCAACGTTCTTGTCGGGCCTTTCAACTGTCTCTATACAAAAAAACCAAAGTTCTGACTTTCTTTTAGGTCGTGAATGTATAAGAATATAATTGTTTGTATTGCATTTATCCCATGTTTTAATAGTTATTCTGCTATTCAGGGCTGAGTGTAAGAGAAAGGAGACAAAATCAAAAATCGAAGATCATAATAATCGATTCAGACATACTCGAGTGTGAATGAATGGTGTAACTAACCCGACTTTATTTTATACATATACATGTATCAAGAGTAATATATACATATAATAATGTTGTTTAGATTTTAGCCTTAGCATAGCTTATGTTTTAGCTTTTACATGTATGTATACCACCCCTCTTCAAAGAACTCTGTGCTACTACTAACTCCAATACCGAATGTAAAATAACTCACGCAAAATAATATTAATACTTTGGGCAGTAAATAACAAAAAGTCCATAAACAATGTGCTTGTTATAATGAATAAAAAATGGCACATTTTTTCTGTCACATACAATTGTTATAAATATTTACTGGCCATTATATGGAGCATGTACTTTACTGGAAGCGAAATATATTGTCGGAGTATAACCTGATATTAAAGGTTTTTATTTATGCAAGATTCGTAATTTTCAACATTGCACAAAAGTCCTACTTTTTCGTGCGTGTTATATGTTTTTGTACAAATAAACTAAACAAAAATATACTATATTTTTATTTTATAATGGCTTTTTAAAATTATAAGTGTACAAGACCGGCCTTGGCTCCGTACATTCGCGGAACGTGTATTTTCTTCATGGACCGGAGATAGTGGGCTACCACACCAAATAATTTCCTTATTCGTAGCAGGACTCCTTTCTTAGTTTTAGCACCACGCTAATTGCACGCTTTTTTTAAAATATAGCTTGATTAAGCGGGTGAGGGATTTTGTAAAAACGTGATATGTATCAATCAAGTGAGTTACGAGTTTTTTACTAACTTTATACACACGTTTAATTAGCTGGTTAGGAGTTTGTACTAACGTGATAAATACGTACAAACCAGACATTCATCATCATCAGCCGGGAAACGTCCACAGCTGGACATAGGCCTCCCTCATGGTACGCCACATCGACCGGAACCGAGCCACCTGCAACCAGCGACTTCCTGCGACTCTAACCAGGTCGTCGGTCCATCTAGTAGGGGGACGGCCGGGTAGACGTTTCCCGGTACGTGGTCGCCACTCGAGAACCTTTACTCCCCACTGGTTATCGGTGCTTCAAGCGATGTGGCCTGCCCAAGGCCACTTCAGCTCACTGACTCGTCGAGCTATGTCGGAGACCTTCGTTCGTCTACGGATTTCCTCATTCCGGACCTTATCACGTAGAGAAATTCCGAGCATAACTCGTTCCATTGCTCCCTGAGTGACCTTGAGCTTGTTTATTCGGCCCACAGTAAAGGACCACGTTTCGGTTCCGTATATCATCACTGGCAACACGCACTGATTAAAGACTTTTGTCTTTAGACGCTGAGGTATTTTTGGACCAGACAGACATTACACTTCCAGAAATCGTCGGAAACTTTCGTAAATAGTATGACAATTTTCACGCACTTCAGCACACATAATATTCACATTCGTCGTGTCACTAGTGTCATTTACAACGTTCCTTATTCTGTGTCAGTGACCTCCTACCGCGTTATACAGGCTGATGTACTATTTACGAAGAAAGCAATCGTATGGAAATCAGAGTCCCATGAAAATGTATGATGCCTTGAATAACTGAGAATACTTTATGTGGAACTTTTAACGTAATGAGATCATATTTAACACACAGTTTGAATCGACTACGTTGAGATTGAAAAGAGAATGTATTTTTTTAAAGCATTTATTTTCAATAGTACATATTACTTTACAATATTTTATCTCCCGCCAAACTGAAAAACAGTTTGTTGGCGAGTAACGCTCTGTTCCTTATATAATGCTATTACATTAAAGCTATCCACTATCTAATATCTATATTCTATCTAAAAAATCTGTTTTAGCTTACTCTTTAGATTTGTTTTACTAGTTTTGGGAGTTTCTCTCAGCCAAGCGAGTTCATTAAATATTCTTGGCACTACATATTTATTTAGCCTTTGCCCGCAAGCAATTTTAAATATTATTCTAGTAGTATTACGACACAAAGCGTCATTGTAATCAACTTAATTAAGCCCACTGTTGGACTTGAGCATCTCAAGTGTTACCTCGCTGGATGTTACATGATTTGCCAGAATCACTTGTCAGTCATTGGTGATCGCAGTAAGAATGTTGTTGATTCACTGGGAGGTACTGCTGCCCATTTCGTGATTTTTATCCGTATGTCGCTTTTTACGACGTCCAAAGGATGACCTGATGTAACAATGATGTAATCCATTATGAAGACTAGACCACACTTCTAATTCATACTAATATTTTTAATGCTAAAGTGAGTTTGTTTGTTTCTTAATCCTTCCTTTATGTCACAACGGTGAGTCAGCATGACCTGGTTTTGTGTGGGGTAGTTGAAGGGTCTAAAGTGGATACGGGTTAAAAAAAATTTAATTGGAAGGTTGTATAGATGTTATATTAAAATATTAGTAACAAAGGGTAATCTTAAACTAAATTCTCAGCTAATTACACACACACACATCATGCGTTTAATTTTAAATACAGTAAACTGCAATTGTTGATAATAGATTATCATGAAAACTTTGATCGTTTTACGTATCCCGATCGAACATGTAATCCTACTAATATTATAAGTGTGAAAGTTTGCATGTTTGGATGTTTAGATGTTTGGATGTTTGTGACGCTTTCACGGACAAACTACTGAATGGATTTGAATGAAACTTTACAATAATATAGCTTATACATCAGAATAACATATAGGCTATAGTTTATAAAGACATATTGTGTAAATTGTACAAAATCACACTTATAATATTAGTGGGATTACATGGGCAATTGGGGCATAACAAAAACGCGTTGCCTAGCAACCGACCATAGAATATGTAATTCGTCTATACAAACTTTTGCGTTTATAATATTAGTGTGAAGACTATTTGAATGTACTACGTCAGATATTGAAAATTATTTTGTTTCTTTAAACTATTAGCCTACGTAACAGAATAAACACTATTTTGTACCTTATGCTGGAAATGGAGATAGATGCCATCTATGCCTATCGAACAAGTAGAATAAATCCTGAAGTATACGCGGGCGGAAGCTAGTTAATAGATAATTTTTGAAGTGTACGCAAATACATTCGTGGGTAAAAGCTTGTATTTCAATTGCATTACGTGCGAATCATTATCATCATCAGCCAAGAAACGTCCACTGTTGGACATAGGCATCTTTCATGGTACGCTACATCGACCGGTCCCAAGTCACCTGCGACTCCCCGAGACCTTAACCAAGTCATCGGTCCATCTAGTAGGGGGACGGCCCGGTAGACGTTTCCCGATACATGGTTGCCCCTTGAGAACTCTTACTCCCCAGCGGTTATCTGTTATTCGAGCGATTTGGCCTGCCCATTGCCACATCAGCTCACTGACTCGTCGAGCTATGTCGTTGACCTTAATTCGTCTACAGGTATCCTCATTCTGGATTTTATGACGTGCGAATAGCAGTCAACTAAACGTATGTTTCAAATACATATTATAAGCATTGAAACGTTCTATTCTGTTCTTCTGGTGAAATGTTGAATTCGAAAATATAACTTTTTTCTTAACAAATATCAGGGAAAGACCCGAAAATTGCAATTACGCCGTTCAGGTCCAGGTTTTTATAGCAACAATATTTCAACAAAATAACAACAAGCTCAGGGGAACAATTCATAGCAATTATCCGTAGCCATTGCGGTCTGTTGCATAAAACATAAAACATCTCTTGGCTCGAATACAGGAAAAACGGTAAAAAAGTTGACCCATATTTACAGCTCATCAAGTATTACACAGAGACGTAGTCAGGACTAGGTAGAGGGGGGTTCAATACTGCTTTATCGAGTCTCTTACATATTTCCGCTTGAGTTATAAATGTAATTCATTTACAAATACTTATTACTAACCAAATAATTAGGTGATATTACTGAAACAGATGTAAAAAAAATATTTCACTCCCAAATTACCAAGCCACTCAAAAAAAAAATTTTTCTTTTTCAATTTTTTTTTCACTTTGTTGACAGGATTAGTATTTATACCCATTCCAAATTACAACGTTCTAGTAGTAAGAGTCTCTGACCCAAGTTGCGGACAGACGGACAGAGCGTAACTATAGGAGTTTAAAAATAATAACAAGGACACTGGGACCTTTATTACAAGAAACGTGGTGTTTTTTCTGGTGTGTTATTGTTTATTATATTTACTAACAAAAATTATGGATTTTATATGGATTTTGTCTGATACAAATAAATAATAATAATAATTGCTCGATCTTTTCCAACTTTTAACAGGAATAACAGTGGGAGCGTAGAGGAGGTGGAAATGTTTCGAGAGAAAAAAATGTTCGATCTTTTGCTGGTCTGACTATTGTAGACGTGTTCTACCTTGAATCTTGTCATTGCAGGAGCACGAATAGATAGATAATGTTACAATGTGTAACTTATGAACCAAGTCAAAGTTGGCGTCGTGCCTGAGTATTGCCGTATTACCACCAACTATCAACCGCTCCGACGGAAGACAGATGGTTAAACAACGTGCTACGTTCAGATACACAATACGTCTGACAGAGAAGGATCGACGACGAATCAATAGAAAGCCAACAATGGAACGAGCTAGAGGTATTTTGATAAACAAGTTACGGTAATGTAAAAGAAGATGAAAAATTGTTATTGCGTCATTTTTATTCGTGAGAAAGCGTCGGAATAATTCACAATTCGGATTTATGTGTTAGGAAATATTGCGGTGGTAATGGATTGTTGTTTTATACAACACAAGTGAGGAGCTTCTTCACAAGTTGCGCTATTTATTTTGGATGAGTGTAGTGACTGCCATTGCCCGCCGCACTTGGAAAAAGTAATTCTAAATCACAAACTGACAACGTTTAAGTCAACTGTTCGCAGGCACAGAGATCAGAACATCCAGAGGCTGGGTCCACTGAAGACTTATGAAGCAACTAAGTCAGACACTTTCGTTTGTTATACACAAGGTACACACAGCAAAAGTACAACACGGGTGAGACACCCGGCCGTCAATATGCAGTGCATGTGTCAGTTACACGTGCGTGTGTATTTTATGACCTTTTTGAATTTGTGGACGCCGTAAATAACAGAACAATTCATTTTCTCATATAATCACTACGTAGCAGAATGTCAGAATGACTTGATTTTTTGTAGAATGATAGCTGAAAACCCAAGGAAGAACTTAGCTTACTTTAATGCCGATCGAATGAGTAATTCCCCTAAATTCTAAAGTTAATGCAGGCGAAGCCGCGGGCAGAAATTCAATAAAAATAACTTTACTTGAAAACTACACAAGGCGCTTGTCCGTGCCGTACTGACGGGGTCCGTGAAATCAAAACATAGTCAAGCTATTGTTGTTATCGTAACTCGATATCGACTCTATCAGTAAAGTTAGGTGAACGCTTTAAGCCGCTATATTGAAATACTAATAGGCGTGGCTTCTGTGAGAATGTCAGTCACTCCGCACGAGTTTAGAAAATATTTATGTTGGCGAAAAAACACATTCATTTAAAAAATAACCGTGACAATCAGAAAAAAACGCTTCCTGACGATCGTGAATATTGCAGTTATCTATTTATTAAAGGAATTTCGATTTGCTTACCAATTCTAGTATAATAATAATCTTAACCTTTATAACTTTTATGAGATTATTTTGAAATTAAAATCTATCGAGGCCAATCATGACAGAAGATTGAAATCTCACCATTCGGATTTTTGGTAAACGATCTGAAAGAAGGAGAAAAGAGATCAAAAGAGAAGTGGTTGGAGAAATGGTATGCTTCAGGAGCTGCCAATAAGTTTCTAGTAAGTGAACAGTGAAATGTCTGGATTTGATGCACCAAGGAAGATCTGGACTGAGCTGATGCTCAGCACAGTGTCCTTGTCCCGTTCTGAACCGAACCCCACATGCTGTTGCGGACCACCTCATCAGAATTTGCCCAAAGTGGTCGATTCTCGGCGGACTGGAGAAGCTCCACACTGCAGACAACGAAGCCACTTCCTGACTGAACGTTACATTTTATTTAACATATATTGTGACAATTATTAAAAACAAATAAAATAAATATCGAGGCAAAATCATCGAACTACGAGTCAAGTTAAACATATGGAGAAATATATACCTTACTTTGCGATTTTCAGTTTATTTCAGAATATTGTCTTAATGGTCTTGTCTACCTCTACTGAAAATAATTTCCCAATGTTTTACAATACAATGAAGGATGCCCTGAATTTCAACGTATTGCTTTACTTACTCTTAGATTTACATTTCGTGAAGATAAATTATTGGTAAGCATTACTTTGAATTTGTTACCAGAAAGGAGCAACATTTTTGTGTGCCATGGCTAACTGCCAAATAAGGTTTCAAGTAGCCGTAACAAGATATATGTTTTAGGAAGGTCTCAGGCTAAAACCTTGCAGCTAAACCAACTGGACGTACTGCTTGTTGATGTTATTGGTAGGCTAGATTAATGAAATTCATGGCTAGATTAGAAGACGCGTAAACGCTTTTTAATTGCAGTAGCCCCCCCAGTTTTAAAAAATTTCTTTTGAGGCTAACATTATCCGATGATATTTTATTTTAAATTCATTTCTTTACATATAAAATATTGCAAATTAAATATATTTGAATAACAATGCTTACATATACCAAAAGGATGTAATTTCGTTTTTATTTCGTTTACTCTCCAGAAAATTTGAGAGCTTGCGTTGGCTCAAGAATATACTTTGTCAATATATTGGAATTACAAGTAATGTTGCGAGTGGATCTAGAGTTTAGGCAACAAATAAATAAAGATAATCATTTGATTTATTCATCACCACTTAAATATATTAGAGCGTAAGACAAACTAATTAGTTCGATCGCTTAGGAGGCCATAGTGCGACAGTTGCGCCCTCATTCGCTCTTTTCTACATTTCTCAGCAATTAGAAAATAATTTCAAAAACCAAACCGGATTTATTGTACTTATTGCTGGTTTACATTTTACCGATACATCATGAATTGATATATCGATTGTGTGCAGTTACTATTAAGAAAACAGTTAAAAATGACCACTTTAGCAGGTTCAATTGATAATAACTACACAGAATCTAAACATGAATCCATAATGTATCGACAAATCGTAAACCAGCAATAACTAAAAAAAGTCCGGCATGGTTTTTGAAATTATTGTATAATTTCGAAGAAATGTAGAAAAGCGCGAATGCGGGCGCCACCGTCGCTCTATGGCCTCTTAAGAGGGATTAATGGTTCAATATTTGTTTTTGTATTTTGAAGGGTAACAATAATTAAGACGCTACATGAAACCCTAATGTCACACTCAATGTATTTGAACAAACAATCACTTTGTATTCAATCATCATCAGCCAAAAAACGTCCATAGATATAGTCCTCCTTCATGGGACCACAACGACCAGTCCCGGGCCACCTGTATACAATAGGCATACGTAATTAAAAAGTAAGTCAACTATGGCTAGGTTGCGTGGCTATGCTGCCAGTTCTGACTGCAGCAATCTTTCTGAATCCTGTCACTGTACCGAGTTGAGGATAAGATTAGCTTGTTATTTCGAAATATCTGCATAAAACTTGAAAGTATGAAATGAGGAACCATGCTGGGTTACAAAGAAGTAGATGCGACTCAGTTTTCTCTAGAGCTTGTTAGAATGTGAGAATACTCAGTAACTTTATATATCCAAACAGTCGTCGTTATTTACTACCTACATTGGTGAGTAGAGAATGCAGGGAACCGAGGGCGAACGGAGGGGGTAATAAGTCCGACCCCGCATTGTTTGTTAGCAATCCTAATAGACCTGTATCCCATCATATACAATTTAATGTTTCTCATGAAAGATTAAGTCCTTAGTTTGACGTAGCGATGGTTTAAAAGTTGTATAATAGGCTTGTGTCCACTAATAACAAATGGCTTGGTTTATAGTTGCTAATTATAAATGAAGACACGAAGGTGAGAAAAAACCAGTCTATTTCTCAAAAAAGTTAAAGATTATTAATATTTTTAGAAAATGAATTCGAAAAAAATAGGCATTAGGTCACGTGACAACGAACACGAAGAACGCGGCGCAAGAAAGTGTGACGTCACGCCTCGCAAAACATCATTGTTGTTGTTGACGTTTTCATATCACAGAGCAGGTTATTTCGCGAGCTGTGACGTCATTCAAGACGCCATGACACTATTCAGCGTTTTCGAGGGAAATCTAAATGGCTTTTTTAAAATACAAAATACGTAATGTAAATATAGATTTTTCTTTAAAATATAGTTTTTTTGGGATAAAATAGATATTAAAGTATATAATTAGCCAAGTTTTCAAATTTAGTCAACTAGCCTATTACTAAATGACATGCTGAGACACGCTTTTAGGGTAAAATAAAAAGATTTACTAGAAAGAAGATAATGAAATTTGAATGTTTGTTTCTTTGTCTGTTACAACTTAGCAATTAATAGGTGTAACCAATACTGATTAAATTTGTCTCCTACTTATCGACTTGGAGCAGGATATAATATTTTATTTTATTCCATAAACCATGCGTAAACGTACTAGCTTTTACGTAAGCTGTCATATGATCTGATCCAGTGGGGAAACTACACTCAAACACAACTCTCTTAGACAACTAGACCACAGAGGCCGTTTCTATCCAAATAGCTATAATAGTCCAGAATATTCAAAATAATGTAGAATATCATAAAAACTACACTGTCGGTCGTCCCGTTGAAGGTCCGGGCAGAATGAAACAATATTCAATTGTTATCAAACCGACTAAAGCCGTAACATAAAAATTGACAGCGTGCTTTTAAAATGAAATGTTCAACATTCAGCCCTTTGGGGACATTTTAGCCGTGAAAACGTCCTCGTCGCGACGCGACGCGCTGGATTGGGCGGGGCGTCTGTGAAAATTGTTTCTTTCGCCTTTAAACAATGCTTTTGTTGCGGATGTCATGTAAGCACATGTCAGTTATGTACGTAGCCTTATTCGTATAGCCTTGTCAGGTTGTGTAACTAGCTTTAGCTTTGTTTTTGAATTGTTTGACGTTTTAATTCAAAGTCTAGACGCGCGGGCGAGGTACGTTTACCTTGTCATAGTGAAATAAACACTATTCCTTATTTGATATTAGAGTAAATTTACATTAGATTAATCTCTCGATAAAAGTTTCATACACTGAATTGCTTATACCACAATCTATTAGAATAGGAAAGCTGGCTTTGCGCAGAATTACTGCTAATTTAAAATAGGACATCAGATTATAATGTCGCAAAATGAGTATCATTGACATCCAACTTCATAGGAATCTTCATTTTTACACACTATTTTTCGATTATTGTTCAATACGACATATAGGGAGTTGTATGTTAATGATATTTATTTCGCGACACTATAATTCAGTCTCCTATTTTAGGTTGACTTACTTGACATGACTTATCAGCCCTTGTCTCTCCACTGCTGACGATAGGCCTCTCCCAACGTGAGCCACTCCTTCCGGTCCTCAGTACTCCTCATTCACTCGCTTCCCGCTATCTTCTTCAGGTGGTTAGACCAGCGACTGTAGGCCGTCCCACCCTATGTGTCCCGGTCCAAGGTCTCCACTCGAGAATCTTATTGCTCCAGCGACCGTCTGTCTGTCGACAAATGTGACCTGCCCATTGCCACTTCAACTTGCTTATTCGAGTAGCTAGTTCTAATTTAAAAGTTGTTTTCTTTTTTGTAACATCGTAACGGAATAATAATTTGATGGCATCACAAAATGGATTATGTCAATAAAACATGAACAATTTAGTTCGCGTGTCGATAAACATCAACAACTCACAGCCACTTTCCAAAATTACTTTTTTTTTTAAATATGTTTCTTTCCTTTTTACTTTTAAAAATTAACGAAATGGCCCCGGCAGAGATTTAAAACTCAAAGCTAATAAATGAGATTACAAAATTATAAATTTTCGTTATGACTTGAT
The DNA here is from genome assembly GCA_910589575.2 of Carcina quercana. Classification (NCBI taxonomy): domain Eukaryota; kingdom Metazoa; phylum Arthropoda; class Insecta; order Lepidoptera; family Depressariidae; genus Carcina; species Carcina quercana. The sequence goes on along the minus strand of OU342437.1, from coordinate 12,590,665 downwards.
GATGATTTGTTTTATGATTAATTTTCCCCTGTTATTGAAATGTTATGATTGCTTATGAGAGGGATGAAGGGCTAGTTTTAAGGCAATGAAGGTTATATATCGCATTATCCCATATTTCATCACATAATCACTTTTAATGACACCAACTGGGTGACGTGGGATAAGTATATTCTATATAACAGCAACGCCACACAATCTCATACAACGAGACACCACAGTAACGCGTTGAATGCAAACAACGTTCCTTAATGATGGCCTGGATTTACTCGTATTTTATTGCCTGTTCGAATTACATTACCAAGTATGTTACAGATCATCCTTTTATTTACTACGTGGACCCGTCAATGTGTTGATACATATGCTGAAAATGCTAGAAATGAGAGGAAATTCTAAGGTTTCCGCCCCTGAGCTTTTGTGCGAATTTGAAAGGCTGTGTCCAAACGAGTTCTGGGATCCTCCCTGTCACTCTTTTGATAGTATTCGTTCCTCCGTCCCTCATTATCCCTCATAATGGTCTTACTTCATTCATATACACTCAACAGGGTGGTTGAAAAATAATAATTATATATGCTTCTCATTCGCGAGACCACGTTGAATCATCAGCTCTGTCAATGATTGTTCCATGTGACTATTGCACTTCCTAAACTATCGCATCGAAAAGTTATTTTGACGTCACCAATTGCTACTGTGTTAAAATGTATGAAACTGTTATCGATATTTAAATCGTCTCATAAAATAACTTTTTATATGATAAAAATTGCTAGTATACACAATTACAGTTTACTGGTGGACATAGGCCTCCTCCATGGCCTTGGCCACACAATAACCTTAGCTCATGTAAGGACTTCCTCAGTTATTAGTTCTTATATTATAGCCCGAGTTGGAAATGTTGAGTAAAATATATAATTAAAGCTACTATACAATTTGTAGACCCTTATTAAAAGAAAACTATAAAAATCTTATAAGCGTTATGTATTTTTCGCATTTATTAAACCTGAGATTCCTGTACCAAAAATAAAGAGGCTATTATTATTTTTAATACTTCCTTTAGAATAGAAATCATTTGTTCGCATAGACACAATAAATACTCGTATTTGATGTTACATATTAGTTGCCGTTTATGTACCCATCCTGTATGTAGCCTTTATTATATTAAAAGGCTGAACAGAGATCATCGGAAGAAGTTTAGCACTCTCATTTTTTTCCCGAGACTTTTCCCCAGATAAAATGTAACCTTGGGATGACTTCTGAAATCAATGCAGATGTAAAACTAAATGTAAAAACAACAAAAACATTTATATGTTAGTTACAACTGTCAACCAAATATTTTCGATCTGAAGCCACATGATATAAAATAAATTCTGAACACCAATCTACTATGAAAAAAACCTATTTACTCTTCTTTGCATGCACGCCATGATTTCGTATCTAAATTATGCGAACCACAAAATTTTTCGCTTTTATCTAAAAACCCATTAAAAATATTCAATTTAGGCAAGGTTATGGCACTTTAGCAAACCAAATATGCCGTAGAATGTATGGGGGGGTGTGATCTCGCATATAAATGAAATTGGAACTTAAGCTTTAAGCTCTTAATGGAACCTACGGGTCCACTTTAAGCTTCGGATTTACGAATCTTTTGTTACTGTGCTGAAATTTGGCATTCAATTTACATCGCACACATTATTCATGAATTCCGAATATAATTTCGTTGGAAATCCCCTTTCGTGTTATCAGATATAGTTTAGACAAAGGTTCTGCTTATCATAAATAAGTAATGCGTTTAAAAGATTGTCTTATACTCGTAGCATTCTATTCATCGTTATTAATATGAAAAATTCAGACTGAACGAAAACAAGCCACTGACACGATCATTTAGTTTGACATGTACTATAAACTATTTTATTTGCAAAATTACCTTAAAATACTTTATTGGAGCAATGTCAAACTATACCTTATTAACTTGAGGCCTCTATGAGAGCAAGCTTTTAATCCAACATCCAACATCAACTCAGGTGAAATGAAGGCCAAATGCAAACCGATTGGTCATAAAAATACTAAACAAAAAACAATACTGTGATACAGGTGCACATAAACTACAGTTATTTACAGAAATTATTCCTCCGTTCAATATGTTCCAATTATTGTAAATACGGAAAAATATATTTCCCATTTGTGAACGGATATTCATGGTTGTATGTTTTATAGGACAGATTAAAATAATTCTAAGGTCACTTTTAAATTCGATGGAAATATACAACCTCTAAGAAGCAGGAGAAAGAAAAAAGGGACTTAAAATTAAGCAAAACTATTCGCTAAATGTAGCTTAGCAGGATATTTTGTAAATTACTTCGGTTTAATACTGATTAATATTGATATTTAACAGGACTTTAATAACAAGTAAATGTCAACTAAATAAACAAATATTCTCAAACGTTCCATCAAGAATTTCCTTTATTTCCCGCACGGGCTAAGCTGACGTATGCATCGAAAGGCACTCCTAGAAAATGCAAAACGGAACCAGTACACTCTGACCTTCACATTTTGGTTCCACTATTGAAATAGGGAACCATAAGGGGTATGTATTCAAAAGTAGGGTTCAGGAAAAAATGGTTATTGTGAACATAAGTAGTAGGAAGTAAATGACATGTAAAAAGAACGATAGGGTGCTGCGTGCGAGAGAAATATTAGGATTTGTTAACTGTGGCGAGGGAAAGGAATTCAATTTATGGAACATATTAAGAAACTGTACTTACTGCTATTAAACAGTTATTCTGGGGTTGTATGAACATGCTGTTAACAGAAACTTTATCAGGGAAGTAATGTATTTAACCTCATTATCATCAACATAAGCCGAAAAACGAACATTGCTGGACATAGGCTTATAAATAATGATTCGGTTGACGTTTTCCTCAACTTGGAATCGAAGTTCCTCTCATAAGCCGCACGCTATCTGCAGTCTCTTTCTATTCCCAACACTGTGCTGGACTATGACCGATCCAGGGGCTCTATTTTTGATTCGCTCGTGTGACATAGCTTCGTCGCACACGACTTAAGTCACGATCGACTACAAGTCGCATGAAAACAGGTTTGACCGTATTTTTGAATCATTCGCCTCAGGTGTTGCCGATATAACTTTAAATGTTTAATTTTATCCGTTTTATGCAGAAAAATAAAACCGGTAATTCATGCAAGGAAAACGGAATGCAAAGTACATAGAAGTTCAATGTCAATAAGTGGTAATGTCAGTGTTCGACGATGGCGTTTAGTCTATCGCTCGCCTCCGCAAAGAGTGGTCCCGATCACTCGTTGCAGAAGAGTGATTCAAAAATACCAAATTTCGTAAGTCGAACGAAAATCAGTAGAAAACGAGCGCTCGCGGCGCGGGACAGCGACAGAACTAATCGTTACTTTATTTAATATAAATAATGTTTATTACTGCTATTAATAATTAATTAGTTCTTTTTATGATAATATAATTTGCTTGGATTTAACCTCGATGATAATAGATACGAAATAAATGACATGTGAAATGAAATATTTAGTAGTTCAAATGGTTTGCCAAAGACACAACTTTGACCCATTTTCGTCCCTTTTGAGACTTCTAGATTTTCAGTTCCAGTCTCTTGGTAAGTTTAAACAAGGAAACCAACAAGTAATACAATTATTAAAAACTCACGGACTTCGCTGTAATGTCGTCGATCGTATGTATCGTGTTTATAGCAGCATATTTATAACAATAATAACTATACTCCATTCCCAATTGTCACCTAAGAAAAAAAGGTTTTGTATCCACACTGAGAAACCGTAAAGTTAGAACAGCTACCATTGACTGTCACTGTTAAAATAAAATCAAAAGTCGTATCTGCCTTCAGAGGTTTACACTGATTATTATAAGTACTCGATTTATTTATACTGAAAACATGTTATCGATTATCCGTTTTGCACTTAGATATAAAAGGTTTATGACCACTGCCTAATTTCTTTTTCTTTCTAACCTCACAAAGTTTGAGCATAGCACTGCTAGTTGACCACACGTGTTGGCTCCGCGATATCGTAGGTGAACACTACCGATCCCGTTTACAATAATGAATGCTCAAAAAGGCGATTTCCTGTCAATCTGTCGGCTTATTCTCAGCCAACTCTCAATTCGTAATGCTTACTCGTACAATTGATTCACAAAGACGTTCGTTCTCTTACCCGCGTGACTTCCTTTTCTCTCATTCCGGATCTACTCATCAAAACCCAGCCTCGGTTTATTTTTCAAAACTCGACAACCGTCATTAAGGGCCGGTTTTTTGCTATATCATCGTATTTCCAATGAAATAACGCTTATTTATATATACGAGTTATTTATTAAACAAAAGGGTGAAAATAACTACGGGTCTAACGCACAATTGAGTCTGTTCCTGAGGTATGGGAGTGGCACGTCAAACGACGCAGTTATTCACGCTTTTAATATAAGCATAATTGTGTCCTTTGACTTTTGACATTCCGTAAACACACCCCCCGTGCCGCTACCATACCGAACCGACTCAGTTAAGAGGCTATGTTGGTAAGACCACGTGGTCGGTTTCAAGGTTGCATTGTTTTGTAGCTGTCCCTCTCCGAGCCCTATTCTACCCGAGCGCGTACGGTGAGACAGCATACATTACGCGATGTTATCCACCCGTTATTTGGATGTTTCGTAGTCCAGGGATCATTTGAAGGAAACAGTATATTATGTAACCATTTTTTTAATACAGTATACTAATGAAATTTCAGATGTCGGTGGTTTTTCCAAATTGTTCTAAATTGATTCATACTCTTGTAAATCAGGTTCAAAGTTGGGGCTTTTTATTACCGAAAAATACAATACTTTGACGCCCTGTAACTCTGGAAGTATATATTTAAAGGAAAAGCTGACTCACCACCGACACAGATATTTGTTTCTAGATTGTGTCTTGAAAATTTCATAGATTTTTGTAGCTTAATACTCAAAATATGACTGGACTACGTTTGTATGGGCGCTTTGACAACAGCATACCCTCTTAAGCGCTAGACCTGTAATACAAGTCATTATTTATTATAATGAGGTCCTATGATATTATAAGCTTTTTATCCTCTCTCAAAATAATTTCATCAATTTATTCTTTCATGACGTAGTTTGTGATAATTATTGGATGACGTCCCGAATTAACCTTTTGCCGCAACCGCCCCGTCGACCTCTGCCGATAAGAATTAATATCAAGCATCTCCCTCCTAATTCAATTTGTTATACGGGAGATAATATTTACTAGAACAATATCGCGTTCTTAATTTCGCAATCGCAATTGTTTATCCCATTCCAATATTGTTCGTAATATAGCGAGAGATGAACATTCGGTAAGGAAAGCTTAGATAATATTGCGGGTGACTTTTCTTATTCAATGATTTGCTAGGCTAGAGTATTTATGCCAACTTCATGTGCCCAGTATAGGTTTAAAACACTTTATACTCGTACACTGCTACCAAAAGGTGCTTCTGACAAGCCTTACACATATTTTCAACAGACTTTTAAAAAGGAGGAGGTTCCTGTATGTTTTTTAATGTATATTACGCGATAACTCCGTAAATGATGAATTTTACTGATTCTTTTTGTTTGGTATAGTATTCAGAAATGGTCCCATAAAATTTCATCGAAATTGATTCAGTTTTTTTTTGAGAAAATCTACAAAAACCATATATGTACCCAAGTAATTCTACCTTTAAGGGTAAACATTTTAGGGGATAAATTTAGGGGGAACTTTTAGGGCAGATGAAATCGGTTCTTTATTTCTTTTTGAATGCGTTAGATATTAAAACCCAATTAGCCCATCCAAAACTCACAAGTTATTTTTTACAGATTTTCTACATACAAAAGTATGGAAATAAAATATCGGGTCGGGTGCATTCGGAAACCAAAAGACTGTCGAGGGACATTAGGAGAATAGAAGCACGTACGGAGTAACAGTGTAAAAAAATCCTAGAAGGATGTGACACTGTACCAGGCATTGGGATTTGAGAGCGACTCAATCTATGCCCGTAAAATTCAGAGACAGTCGGTAACGCTTTGAAATCCGAACGTCTTAAAATTTAACAAAGGCAGTGCATCGGGCGTGCAGCCCCGGCTAGGTCCTTATTGCTTGCTTCAGCGCGATAATTTTTAAAGTGTTTCTCCGTATTAAAACGCTAGTAAGCTTCCGCAGCTTCAGCTCGAGCTGATTATGCTTAGCGCAAAATTATGCTGGAACCTGGAACAACGACTACAACTCCAATAAAATACTCCAGAAAACATCCCTTCAGAAGCAATTCCGCGAGTGTTGGCGCGTTAACTTGACAGGTATAATTACGTGCTCTTCCAGGGAGCCTGTTAGTTTGTGTTTGCTCCGGTTGGCATCGCCGACTCCACTCCTGGAAGCAAGCTGAGGACACATCCAGAGTAAATAAGAGCAGAGACAGTGAAGAACACCACAGGCAACGAGTAAATACATAGTGTTCTACTGGTTGAGATAAAAAGTTTCTTTTTGAAAAATTCAATTACGTGTTCAAAAAAACTAAAAACCGACTTCAATTGCCTTAAAAATGTTCACCCTTTGAGGGTGAATGATCTGGGTAAATATTTGATTTTTGTTGATTTTCTCAAAAATCGCTCAAACAATTTCGATAAAAAATTTATGGGACCACCTCTGAAGTATGCTCTACCAAATAACATATCATGAAAATCGGTTTACAATTGGCGAAGTTATCGCGTAACATACATACACAAAAACAGTCGAATTGAGAATTTCGTCTTTTTTAAAAGTCGGTTGAAACTAACTGCATCTAAAGTTACTGAAATAAACTATTTACTCAAATGTTCTTCAAGGTAATCAAATCACAGTATCGCACTAATATTATTATTCCTGCCAGGTCGGGCCACGCATATGCCCATGGCCGTACAAACTCATAACATTTTCGGCCGTGTGGTTTCAGACTTAGCATCAAACCATGTCATCCCATTCAATATAATTATTGTTTAATGAGACCAACAACAGAAAAAACGGAAAAATTGTGAAATTATAGAGGACGGACAGCTGCTTCCTCCTGTAATGACCGACCCGTCTACAAATCACGGTGATTTAGGCAAATGACGGATGCATGTTCACCAGTGTATTGCAGCTCAATGTCTATTATTTTTTAAGTAAAAGAGATGATTCAAATCCGGCCTGCACATGTAGACTATATTACAAAATCTATTTACTCGTATCTACAGTTATCTTTGAACAGAATATTTTCTTTTTTTGCTAAATTGACATCGCGCACAATTGCCATCTTTGTTTTTTGCTTAAGTGTTGCCCGCGCTGACGTTCTAAATTTTATTGTACAAATAAGTTAGACCAGATAGACTAGACATTGAAAAATAAAGTGTAAAACGACGGGAATATTTTTGCCATCAATGAATCTACTAACAAAATAGAATGTAAGTAGTAAAGTAGGTCTCAGTGTGTCGCCAGGTGGAAAGCGATCGTCGGACACGCGCGCGCGCCATGAATCTCGAACGTGACTCGAAACTACAACGCGCAAACTTACGCGTCCCCGACCACCAAGAACTCGCTCCACGCTCCTGAGGCCGCAAACTCTCCACGGGTAAGTATTGTAATCAAATCGGCAATCATTATAAAGCTTACTACAGTGGATACAGTGGTACCAATGGTAAAGTAATCTACCGGATCACACCGACTTTAAATGCAACCAACCATACCTCCCAATAGTCGTCAGTCTCACGCAACTTCTGCCGACGAGGTCAGGGATCTAGGTGTGATTCTCGATAACAAACTAACATTCAACTCCCACCTTGACAGCATCCTAAGCAAGGCGTCTAAATCCCTAGGTTTTGTTATTAGATCGTCAAGACCATTTAAACGCATGAAAACGATCAAAATATTATATTGTGCCTTTGTCCGTAGTCACCTGGAATATTGTTCCCAAGTATGGAGTCCATTCTATGTAACTCATTCTGATAGACTCGAGAGAATTCAGAAAAAGTTCACAAGGTACATCGGTTTCAAATTTAAAATACCTAAAGTTGAGTACACTGAAAGATGTATCCGGTTTCACCTGCTACCGCTTCACGTACGTAGAAAAATTGCTGACATCAGTTTATTGCTCAAAATTGCTCAGTTCAAAATAGACTGCCCCGGTCTTTTAGCAAAAATATCTTTGAATATACCCTCTCGACCTACCAGAAGGAGGAACCTTTTATCTACACCACTCAGCCGGTTAAATTATGAAAAAAACATTTTCATAAGGCGAGCATGTAACTCTTTCAATGAAATATCTGAAATTGATTCAAATTTAGATCTCTTCTGTAGTAATGTAAGCACGGTGAAAATTAATCTGACTAAGAACTACCGGAACTACTTGTCTGTTGTATAGCTGATACCTACGAGTATGTCTTGTATGCTCGACTATTAGTATTCTCTTTGTTGTCCTGTTTATGTTATTATTATTTGTAATTTTCTTGGATGCTATTATTTATTTATATACATATATATTGACTTTAGTTTAAATATTATTTAGGAATTTATGTTACTTATTAGTAAGTATATATAATTGTGAACTTATAGCTGATAAAAAAGCCATATGTGGAGGCTTGTCAATGGCTGTTCGTCATTAATTTTTCACTATGTTCCGATTTTATAGCTGTAAGCCACCCTAATAAAATAAAATAAAATAAAAATAAACTTAGTTCCAAATTATCTCACGACAAATTATATGAAACATGACCAAGCATCAAAGGCGCTACTAGCATATTGTGTCCCGTTTGAGATTTGTTAGGTTTATTGTCGCTGTATAGAGTCTCGTCTCTTATTACGTAGTATTCGTGTATTATATACTCTTTGATGGTTGTGGTAAAAGACAACTTATATAACTGTAGGGATTAGGCAACCACCAAGTATGCAAATCCCTCACTGCGATCTAACCAACATCAAATGAGATTCATTTGGTTTAAGGCGAACAGGCACCTTCTAGCTAGATCGACGCGCACAATCATAGGCCACATCGATGCTTACCATCAGGTGAGACCGTGGCCATGCGTTGTTCTATTTCCAGTATACAGCGTGTATATTTCATACGGGACATCTAGACATAGTTTACGACCGTACAAACCACATGCACAAACAATTTTGTTAAATAGCTTAACTCAGGGCTTCCCAAGCCTATTTGTACTGCGACGTCCTTGAGAATTTGCTATTTTTTGACGACGCCCCTCAACCCAGACCCTCCAAAACTTCTCATCGACAAACTACGCCCCTGTGACATTGCTGCGCCACCCCAGGGCGTCGCGACGCACAGTTTCGGAAGCCCTGGCTTAACTAATAAAGAGTTAATCATTTTTATAAGTACGGATGAGCAGTAATGTATTACGGCCAAATTGAATTGACAAAGGATAAATGGTTTATTGAACTGTCATTACATGACGTGTAAAAAGAACCGTCAATCAGTCGATAACTTTAGATGTAATTAATACATTGCGCGTTCAATTATTTTGTATGGAAAAAATAACAATTAACTAACGGAATTAATGTAAATGTATTGTTAAGGACCAACACTAATTGACATCAATTCAGAAAAATCGAAACACCTTGCAGGTTTATGTTTTGTAAGGATTATTAGAAAAATGTGTATATTTAGGAAAATATGTTAGTATAGTCGTTTAATAGTTAATAATATGAGGTTTTCAAAACCTGATGTTAAAAAAAAATCGAATTAAATTTTCATAAGTTTTCTGATAATCCGTACAAAACAGAAACTTGCAAGGTGTTTCGATTTTTCTGATGAGAAGTATATATTTATGTAATATACACGCTGTATAAAAAAAGATGTTGCTACACAGTTAAATGTTGCTAAACCCGATTAATGACCCCTATTCTAAAGCCACACTACATATAAATAATACACATGCAACAAGTGCAAGAAGGCAGAGAAAAAAGCTTATTCGCCAAAAATACCTCATAATAATATCCTACAGCTTCCTGCATATTATAATAGTCAGTCAGAAATAGCAAAACGGCACGTTACGTTAAAAATCGTTGAAGTAAAAGTCGGTAATACTTTAAATATAAAACTGTAAAAGGCTTTAAACTTTATACCGAGGTGATCTTCAATAATGGCGACGTCAGACACCCACGATATATAAATAAAATCCAAGATTTTCGACTTGCGCTTTAAAAACAAATCTTTGTTCTTGTCAAACGTCTTGTACACCCACGACTTATTGTCTCAGTTCTCTTTTGCGTCATGATTTTTAGGGTACTTTCGAAACAATTTGAAAGCTGACATCTGTTTTCCATAACGAAACTTATAATACGTATAAAAACTATTGCGAGTCAAGATTAATTGCAACCGTCAACTGTGTTATTATAACGTATTTGAGGTCACTGCCCCGTCGCTGTCTGCTGCACGGAACCCTCATTGTAGTTACTATAAAATTGAACGAAACCCAGAGTTCAATGAGCAAAGCTACACACAGAACCGCTAACGATGTTTTCGCCCCCATGAATATTATTCATTTACATATTTCATTTACTTGATTTGACACCCTGTGTGACGTCATAGCTTTGAATAACTTTAAAGTTAAACACCAATAATATTCTGTTATCATTGTTCTTGGGTTCAAGTTTGACAATAATCTCATCTGATTTTAATGTGAGGTGAGGTGCAATGCTCCGTGGACTCCACACTTGGACTTACAATCTGGAGGTTCCGGGTTCAATTCACAGTGGGGGGTACCTATAGATAATCGGTGTGGTTAGTGGTAGGGCATTTTCTTTATCCTCCTGGCTAGCTACCTCCGTATGAAATGTAGCAGAGCTAGAACATCATTATATTGAGGCCTCTAGGTTCTCACGCTTACGTGTCACCCAACGGCCTTATTGTCACTTACCATAAGGTAAGATGAAGTCCAAGCGAAAACCCATCATATATTTAAGTAAAAAATTCACTGAGGCCAACAATTCACTATAACCTCAAATATGTATAAGTTAATATATAATTATAGTATGTAAAGTATGTATGTATTATTATTGATATATATTAGTTTGTTTTTGTATATCGTATTTATGTAATCGTCTATTATATTTATTATATCGTACACGCCTAACTGCCCTCCTTTCTTTAATATTTCTCCTTGACCTAGGACTGCTGGAAGAAATTTCTTTTAGAAATAAGCTGTTCCTTTTGTATATATTTTTTCTGTTTCTTGTGTTATGTAATGTTTCCGTGTACAATAAACTGTTTAAATAAAAAATAAATAAAATGTTTATCGATATAGATCCTAGACTAGAGATGACTAGAGATATCGCGAGTCAGGAGGTTGTAAGGATTTTTGTCTTCAGTGATTTGCACCCCTATTCACATTTGCCTTGAAAACATGCATATGGTAGCATTTGTAGGACAAAGAACCCGGCGCAAGTATGTGTAATAATATATTCGTCAGGTTATTGAGCTTGTGACGCTGACGTGAAACTCAGCACTCGACACCGCTAAACCTATTCTAAGGCATTTATTTTTAGTTGTAAACTGGCATATTTATTACCCCTCGTTCAGCTTTCAGTGTTTCTTGCTCGTTACTAGCGCTGAACTTGGAAATTCTGGTGATAAATTGTGTAGCTGTGATATTTGTTTATCATGCTTTTGATCTTTACGGCGTAAAGGCATAGCTTCAGGTATTTAGTAATATAGGTATTATCACAGAATGCCTAACATGAAAGTGGATAGAATTTCATTGACTAAATCACTTACGTATTTGAATAATCAACAGGTTTGTTTCAAGCTCAGTACCTCCGTGACCTAGAAAAGTGTACATATTTGTAGAAAGTGTTATATAATTGTATCTTCTTGAAAATCGTAAATAAATAGTTAAGGCCACAAAAAAATTCTTCGAAAATCAATGAAAAAAAAGTGACGTAATTCAATAAATTATGATTTGTTGAGATTTATTCATATAATTGTGCTTTTAGACTTTGCTGGTTGCCAAATTTCTGCGTTAATGAGTTCCAATTTGTTATTTGAAATTTATGTACTTCCAACATAAATTTCAAATAACAAATTGGAACTCATTGGTACGAGCCTGGATCGAATCCAGACCTCGACCGTTCAAGGACTGATGCTTTACTCACCTGAGCTACCATGTCTCGATATTAAATAATATCTAGTAAATTCCTAAATAGATTATTCTACCGGTGATTGAATCAGCACTGTCGAAATGTTATAAATCCGCTATATAGCTTACCCGCTTCGCTCCAAATTTACGCTTAAAGAAAGTTCCCTGTAGTTGTTATCTAACTTTTTTCATCGCCTACTATGAGTAGAACAGGTAACTAACTAGCTTATTACTGAGCCTTACAGCCGCCGCGAAATTGAAAAAGTTCAAAAATGTTTCACCGAACGATCTCACTTTATCTACGTGAAATATTTCGGCGGATTTTTTCGCCGACTTCTCACATAATTTGAATTTTCCGTTGCAGGTAAGTCGGGAAGAAACAAGAAAAAAGTTGGTGAGTTACCATTCAAGATCTTCAATACCTTTGTTTTAAACGGACAAGAAGAGAACAAAAAGAAGAGACAGTTGAAAGGAGCGACGCGAATCAAACAATTGAGTTCTGAAAGTTTTTTTTATGTATAAATGCACCTGAAGATAAGTGACTAAGGGCCGTTGAATGGTAAGCGTCCGCATCTGGAAGCCGCAAGCTAATATGGCGCTGGTGCTGCTTCCTTTCATACCAGAACATAACTAAGAGGGTATGCTGTTGTCAAAGCGCCCATTCAAACGTTGTCCAGTCATATTTTGAGTATTAAGCTATGAAAATCTATGAAATTTTCAAGACACAATCTAGAAACATATATCTGTGTCGGTGGTGAGTCAGATTTTCGTTTAAATATATACTTCCAGAGTTACAGGGCGTCAAAGAATTGTATTTTACGGTAGTAAAAAGCCCCAACTTTGACCCTGATTTACAAGAGTATGAATCAATTTAGAACAATTTGGAAAACCACCGACATCTGAAATTTCATTAGTATACTGTATTGAAAAAATGGCTACATAATATAGTGTATCCTTCAAATGATCCCTGGACTACGAAACATCCAAATAACGGGTGGATAACTTCGCGTAGTGTATGCTGTCTCACTGTACGCGCTCGGGTAGGATAGGGCTCGGATAGGGACAGCTACAAAACAATCCAAATTTGAACGCGGCCACGTGGTCTAACCAACATAGTCTCTTAATGCTGTTTGACGGCAGACCTACATAGGTAACATGGTAGCATACCACCAACCACATGAAGTACCGATTGGTTACCCTCTATGACTCATACTTGACATTCCTTCCCGCCGCACCACACTGACTTCTTTTCCGCGCGAAGCGTTAGGCTGTGGAACTCCCTGCCCGAAGCTATCAGACAAGCCAAATCGATGGCCACATTCAAACTCCACCTTAAGTCGCATCTCCTTAGCATCTAATATTTTGTATAGATGAAGGCCAAATGGAAACCCGTTATACATTTAAAAAGTCCATAAAATAGCATACGATTATATACGGTTATTTCTGCCCCGGGTTAGGACCCAAAGTATAAGCCATAAACAGTGAAACAATTTGCCACTTCACCACAGCGGTTAAGCTCTAGAGTGCGAAATCAATGACCATATTTTTCGTGAAATTTTAGCCAAAGCTTATAAACAATTGAGGTTCGTCTTGCGCATCAGTAAAAAAATTAAATATGTGCTTACTTATAAAGTGCTGTATAATAGTTATATTCGAAGTCATTTAGAATTTGCGAGCACAGTTTTGCAGACACATTTAAAAAAAAAACATAATAATAGACTTGAACGATTGCAAAAAATGTTTATTAAATCACTATCTTACAACTAACTTCTTCTTTAAATTTATTTTTTATGCTCGCTCACGTAAATATTATTTTTAATGTCCATTATAAATTATATTGATTGATAATGATGGCGTGTACTATTAAAGCGACTGAGACTAGTGAATAGTCAACTCAATGTAGACGTACCACGTGTAACAATAAATCATTCGGTTGAGAATTTAGTTTCCGTGTTCTGATACCGTTCCCGCAACATCCGCATTAGGGTCGCGTGTCATCCGCACTTCAGGTGAATTGTGGCTATCAAAAGCCATTCAGAGCGAAACCAAACTATCTCTCCGTGGCAATATGCGAAGTGGCAATGCGACTGACGGAATGTGGTTCAAACGATATTGTATTACGAGTATGCTAGTGAAGCTCCGCTCACATCAAAATAGTTTACGTTTGCTTGTATTATGATCTTACGCGAATATTAAATTTATCATGTCTTATTTACGACCGTAAAAATTTTACGTGTAGAATACCTGGCTGCCTGGAAGATATCGCTGCCAGCGAAAATTCCGCCCATGCCATTCCCTTTGCGTGCCTTCTTTTGTGAGTTTTTTTTTTAAATTCAAATAAAATATTTTTGTATTTTAGTTGTACAGATGCAGAGATTGGGTTTGTAAAGTCTAATTACTCCAATAAATTATTTTTTGACATTATATTCCGACATAGCTCGACGAGTCAGTGAGTTGAAGTGGAATATGGCAGGCCACATCGCTCGAAGAACCGATAACCGGTCCTCGAGTGGCAACCACGTACCTTGAAGCGTCTACCGGGCCGTCCTCCTACTAGATGGATCGACGACCTGGTTAAGAGGCTATGTTGGTAAGACCACGTGGCCGCGTTCAAGGTCGCATTGTTTTGTAGCTGTCCCTATCTGAGCCCTATCCTACCCGAGCGCGTACGGTGAGACAACATACACTACGCGAAGTTATCCACCCGTTATTTGGATGTTTCGTAGTCCAGGGATCATTTGAAGGATACAGTATATTATGTAACCATTTTTTTAATACAGTATACTAATGAAATTTCAGATGTCGGTGGTTTTTTCAAATTGTTCTAAATTGATTCATACTCTTGTAAATCAGGTTCAAAGTTGGGGCTTTTTACTATCGTAAAATTCAATTCTTTGACGCCCTGTAACTCTGGAAGTATATACTGAAACGAAAATCTGACTCACCACCGACACAGATATTTGTTTCTAGATTGTGTCTTGAAAATTTCATAGATTTTCATAGCTTAATATTCAAAATATGACTGGACTACGTTTGTATGGGCGCTTTGACACCAGCATACCCTCTTAAGGTCGCGGGGAGTGCCTGGGGCCAGTTAATGTGACGTACCATGGAGGAGGCCTACTTGATAAGACGCCTCTGCCCATATTCTAGCATTATCCCTCAGTTGCTTATCCTGAAACTAGGATCCCAGATTGTTTACTCACAGAACCGTATAAAGACTCAGAAATACGTAGTGACTGTATTCGTACCGACGAGACGATCCCCAGGAGAGTTCCCTACAGGCCCATGTTTAAATCAGTAATAAGCTAGATTTGTAGTTTTTTACCACTGTCCCAGTGTGTTTAGGACTCGCACCTAAGTTCCACTGCGGCTCAGAAAGTAAACGCGCAAGTCTTTAAGGTCGCCAATGTTTGGTTGGCCCCAAACTTGTTACATAAGTTACAACAAGTTGTGTAACAGCACATTTGTCTAAATCCATACTAATATTATAAACATGAAAGTTTGTTTGTCCTTCTTTTACGACGTAACGGAGAGTCAGGATAACAAATTATTTTGTATAAGGATAGTTGAAGGGTCGGAGTTGATTCCGGGGATAATATATCCGTAACGCGACATTTAAAAGCTATGTAAAATCCAACGCATGTGAAGCTAAAAAATACTGGGGTTTGCTGTAGTCTGTCAATCGTGTAATTAAAAATCCCGCCAAGTGCGAGTCAGTCTCAAAGACAGTGTATCAATAATTGATGTACTGAAAATCATAAATAATAGGTAGGAATACCTAACTAAATCAAAAATAGTTAGCGCTAAGAATAAACCGAGGGGCGCTGTATCAGTTCGTAATCATCAAATTATTATGCGCCACAATTTAAAAAATAACTTGTCCGATTTATTGCTGTACTTGTGCTGTAAGACCTTGCTCGTTGCCAAATTTCATGATTCTATGAACGGAAGGAAAGGAAGTACTATAGAAAATTTTGATTCCTTCTACGTCGAACAGACGTATATTTTTAATGCGTTGCGTGAGACTACACACGTGAGTATCTATTTGTTTCTCAGAACAATGGATTTTCAGACAGACAGACGATCCTTTAAGTGTACCTTTCTTCCTTTTTAGGTACGGAACTCAACAACTTTGGCAAATTCCAGTTACATTGCCAAAGTCGCTACTAATACAAACGCATTTGACATAATGCTTTTGTTGCTAGAAAACAATGCATAAGCACTGGTGCACGGGTGTGAATCACTGGCATCCAATAAATTACTATACTTTGAATATCATTTCAGACCCACTATCAAACTACAGCAATCCGTAACAGGCTAATTGTACCAAATGTACCATTTGCAGTAACAGCCACCAATTTTATATAGAATATACTGAGGCGCCACCTTACATACATTAAGGTTATCTTTTCAAAATACTACTGCAACCAAGTTGACTGTAACATCATTTCTTCTGTCACAATTCTACAAAAAAGTTGGTGGCACTGAACGAATATATAGCTGCCAGCATTTTAGTCTGTACCGAATAGTTCATTAGAATGCTAATTATTTGTGCGTTTGTGGATTTAATTTCGTTCCATTGTTCAACAATGTCTCTCGTTACTAATAAACAAGCTCCAAATTTAGCGCAGGCTCGTATTTTGTCATTTAAGGCTAAATTTAGCCGAAAGAGACAGTTTGAAGTGCTCTTGATATATCGTTGGACAGTAACAGATCTGCTGATTAAGTTTCAGACAGAATGAGGTTAAGTTGTTCAAGATAGTTCTAGCTTCAAAGGTTAAGTTAATATCTTGAAATACGTCTAGACACTTAAAGCAATAACTCTTAGTTATATATTGCTTTGTTTATGTAGAAAAAGCGTCGGTGGCGCATTGGATAAGGCGCGGACTCTCAATCTGAGGGTTCCGGGGTCGAATCCAGCCGTGTACCTATGAGTTGTTTTTCAATTAAATGTACATCCGATTACTAAACGGTGAAGGAAAACAACACAAGAAACCTGCTGCATTTATTTATGCATTTATTGAACAGGCATGTGAAATCCGCCGTTCCGCACTGGGTCCGCGTGGTGGACTACGGCCCATACACTCTCTGTAGGAGAGTAGGCCTGAGCCCCTACAGTGGGGACATATATAGGCTGTTGATGATGATATGTAGACCGGATAACCGATGAGAGTAAAAGTTTTTAAGTGGCGATCACATACCGGGAAACGTGTACGGGCCGTCTCCCTACTAATGAACCAACAACCTAGTAGGGTCGTGAGGAGTCACTGGATTCAATTGGCTTGGAACCGGGCAATGTGGCATATATGTGTGGGATATTGAAGTTAGTTTCTAGTTCTTTTTGAACGTATTATTATTAATATAAAGTATTTAAGTTTTTATATCAGCTCCAGAATGTGTTGTGTGCACACACACAGGGGCGTGCATATGCTCCCTAGGTGCTTCCTAGTTATGCATATCTCGATGAAGTCACCCTACATCACGAATCCAATTTTCTGACTTTCCTTTTATCAAGTTACAACCTCGTCGGGGTACACCGGTGAGATCCTGTTAGTATTTCCCCGCATCCGCAATATGACGAGCACACTGAAATATCGCACGCAGACAACAGAAATGGCATCTCCGTCGCCACATTGTCGCTGATTCAAATTCAAATTCAAAATTGTTTTATTTCATTGAACAAAGTTGTTTACAGAAACAAGGTTGAGACCCTCTTGTAAGTATAAAAATACCTGTAACAGAGGGTCCCACTCTTCCATAACAAAAATAAATTTATATTTAAGGAAATATTTACTTATGCTAACATGCTAATACATGATGATGCTGATGACTCTGATGACTACTTATATGGGTTCCTTATCCCAAAAGTAAATACACCTTATAATTATAAGATCACTTTGTTGTCCATCTGTCTGTCTGTCTGTCTGTCTATATGTCTGTCAAGACCCTTTTTTCATTTATTATTAAATTTAATAAATTCATAAAATTTGGCAAGAAGCTAGGTCTTACAGCATAACCGTAGGATAAAATCTAAAAATCATAATGGCAGTCCACATCCAAAAAGTCTTGTTAACAACTTTGACAGATTCATTTTCACAACAGTTACATTCTCTTTGGTATGTGTGAGAAAGTAGGATTTAATGGCTTTGCATCAAGGAATGCATTCTATAAACTCCTTGCATTAAATTCGTACGAAAAAATAAACATTTGACCGTTAAATTTTGCTACGATGACGGTGCCCATTAATGAAAGTTTTTTTTTTAAAAAAGCATCAGGTCAGCGTACGTCAATACTTGTTTTAATGTCTATTATCATAATCAGAAATATTACGACCCAAAATGTTATACGCACAATACTATTTTCAGCATATCGTAACATCAAAATGTATCACAGTTTATATTTTTTTCAAATTTCCCAGTCGCCCAT
Source organism: Carcina quercana (assembly GCA_910589575.2). Taxonomy (NCBI): domain Eukaryota; kingdom Metazoa; phylum Arthropoda; class Insecta; order Lepidoptera; family Depressariidae; genus Carcina; species Carcina quercana. Next base: position 12,572,091 of record OU342437.1, on the reverse strand, counting down.
GCCGTGAGGGTGAAAAGCCAGTCGTTTCGAGGAACACATAAAAATGTTTCAGATTTCTGTGAAGTAAGGCGCTGGTAAAAAATGACTGCAGCAAACACGCCCGCGGGAGGTACCTCGATATTGCTACACAGCTACAACTCCGTTATTAACTCACTTTTATCCATTTCCTCAAAATTACTATTTGGCCTCTCTTCTGCGCTTTTTTATTCGTACTTGTAAACGTCGTAAATGAACAAAATTGGTAAGTACTCGGGCTACGAACAAGTTTTGAAGGGCTATTTTAAACCTGTGTTAACCTGTTAATTTTATTTATTGTTAACAAGTTATTTTGCAGGTGACTTCGGCTTCGAGGACTTCAGTAATCACTTCATGTGAACCATTGATTGGACCGTGATAAAAAGTAGTATTTTTCCATACCCTAAGCTCTTTTTATGCAACAACGTTGTGATCATTTTTGAAATCAAATCGTTTTACATTCATGTACATACAATCACTGGAGCTTATATATTTGGATAAACGTGGATAAACACACATGAACCCTGTTAGGGCATAACTGTTTCTTAGGCGTAAGGTAAGGTAAGGAATAAAAAATATTTAAGAGGGCTCCCATACAACAAACGTGATGTTTTTACTCGTTTTTGCTCGATATTGATAACGGCAACAGGTAGAAATATTCACAGAATATTTATTTATGCACTTTAAAAGTAAATAATTAAATTAACTAAAACACATATTTAAGGGTATTCCCATACAACAAACGTGATTTCGTTTTTATAGATAATGGTACAGAACCCTTCGTGAGCGAGTCCGGCTCGCACTTGGCCGGCTTTTTGTTGTTGTTGACGTAAACTAATAACTAATTTTTAGGAAAACTCTCAGAAAATACGTTGCGAAAAGAAAATCTGAAAGTCTTCAGAGTCAATGTGACGTGTATATGTTGTTAAACTTAACGACTTGTTCATGTAAAGAATTCTGACGTAAGCACTCTCTTCATCCACCATTACCCATCGCTCGGATATGAAATAAATAGCTATTTATCACGCTATACCCATGGAGCATTTGTGTGGGAATTTTTCAGTGATATAAGTTGCCATCCATCTTTGTAGCCTTTATTATGTCACTTTACTATTGACATGGATAGATATCCGGAGGTTTGGGACTAACTACACTCTGAATGAGATTGTGTGATATTTTGTAACTGTATCATATCATATGTTCTGAGACTGTATGATATTCTTTAATACTAGCACTTTAGAAAATATAAGCCCGGAAAAGGAGCAAGTATAAAAAATATTTGTAGCGTGGTTCCAAGATTAAAATCATAATTTTAAGTTGCAATTTTTCGAACAAAGTCAATCGCAACTTCATTTAAATTCACTTCAACACTACATGGTTGAACATACCATTCAGGTTGATGGTACAGCATTTTCAGTGTGTCCCCACCTGGATATATACCACTATATTACCTTTGTGCCTTCAAAGAGCAGTTCTAATAGCACTGTAGCAGTGCTACATACAACAGTTGTGCTCCGGTTATGAAAGGTAGGTGAATGGCTTCTGACTGTGTGCACGCTTTCCAACCAACAGCCTTGTTGTGAGATGAAATTCAAGTGCAACCAATAACAGTAAAGAAAAGCTGTGATATGTTGAAAAGCACTGGATGTACAGATTTAATAAGGTGCTGACAATAACCCTTTGTATAATTTTATCTTCCAATCTTCAATAACGATATCGCTGCTATTTTCTCGTGGGTAATATTCTTGTTTAACAAGAAATTTTATTAACAACAGTACGCACGACCCTACTAGGTTGTTGGTCCATTAGTAGGGAGACGGCCCAGTACACGTTTCCCGGTACGTGATCGCCACGTAAAAACTTTTACTCCTCGTCGGTTCTACATATCATCATCAACAGCTTATATATTTCCCCACTGCAGGGGGTCAGACCTACTCTCGTACAGAGAGTATATGGACCATTGTCCACTACGCGGGCCCCATGCAGATTGGTAGACTCCACACACACCTTTGAATTTCTTCTCAGGAGTGTGCAGGTTTCCTCACGATGTTTTCGTTCACCGAAAAGTCAATGGCAATGATATTTATCATTCGTAAATATAAATTCCAAATAACAAATTGGAACTCATTAATACGAACTAGAATCGAACCCAGACCTCACCCAATATTTTACAGTAATAATAATAAAAACTCCGAATTTTTCTAATACAAGAAAATCAATGTGGATATTAAAGTTGCAACTCACTCGCAACTCGATTTTAACACTAAACATTCCCAATGGCACTTGTGATATCGATGTCGTACGTTGAAATATCGTTTCGGTTGATTTATGCCATGTCCGGAATGATTGATTTTAATGAGTTTCCTAGTATCCTTTCGCTGCAGTACAGCGATAGGGATTCAGTTCGGTCAACCGCACCGGATTATGTCTGCCCACAATTCGTGGTTGTCATCAATGTTGGAAAATGTTTTTGAATTACACGTAGCTTTATTCACATTTAATAAAAGCCTTTCCGTGATTGTATGTAGTTCCCGTCTTGACTTTGTACACTTCTATTTCATAAACATAATAAAATAAAAGTTTTATAACGATATTGAATGTTATCTTTTTTAACAAAACACGTTTAAGTAGGTTATAAATAATACCAGTCTTACCACAAAAAAGATAAACAAGCTTTAGACTCACGTTTTGAAAAAATGTTACCACAAATGCATGTTTAGCCGATGTCAGCTTAGACACTGCTTAAAAGAGGGTATGCTGTTGTCAAAGCGCCCATACAAACGTAGTCCAGTCATATTTTGAGTATTAAGCTATGAAAATCTATGAAATTTTCAAGGCACAATCTAGAAACAAATATCTGTGTCGGTGGTGAGTCAGATTTTCGTTTAAATATATACTTCCAGAGTTACAGGGCGTCAAAGTATTGTATTTTTCGGTAATAAAAAGCCCCAACTTTGAACCTGTTTTACAAGAGTATGAATTAATTTAGAACAATTTGGAAAAAACACCGACATCTGAAATTTTATTAATATACTGTATTGAAAAAATGGCTACATAATATACTGTATCCTTCAAATGATCACTGGACTACGAAACATCCAAATAACGGGTTGATAACTTCGTGTAGTGTATGCTGTCTCACCGTACGAGCTCGGGTAGGATAGGGCTCGGAGAGGGACAGCTACAAAACAATGCAACCTTGAACGCGGCCACGTGGTCTTACCAAGATAGCCTCTTAACATAAAACTTTAATTTGAATTGTAGCCTGTCATAACATTCTCTGCCGGAATTCGCAATAGATTTCGTAGACTTTGTTGATTTTAATGATTTTGAAGACGTGGAATTAATGGACAACTATCGTGACCGTTTTAACAGTGCGAATAAATACATTTGAACATTACAACGAGCGCAACTTTCGAAAACGCTACAGATTTAGTAAAACTTTCGGGGAAATTATTATTATTATTCATTTATTTCAGGTAACAATGACCCATAAGGATATATACAATACAATAAAATACATTAAGTTAAACTACTACACACTACAAAAATATTCTGCACACTTATTTACTATGGCACGTTGGTGCCGCTCTGGTGGTGTTGGTCGCTATCTTTCCTCTGAAGCGACGGGTCAGCTTGCAGGTCGGGACTCGAACCACGAACGACTTGAATGATGTACCGTGGCGTGACTCCAGCTGCGCCATCCTCACGGTCTAGTTGGACCTCTGCTATATATATTCTGTGACGTCCTGCATGGTGGTGATGAAATGTAGGCGTGACAGATACGTGGCCGTGGTTGGAACTTCAGCGCGCAGCAGGTAGTTGGGCCCTGTGGGTGCGGTTCCGCAGCGGTTCCGAGTCACTCGTTTACGGTACGCCTTTTTCGTCTTGACTTTCTGAAATACATCCTCGTCCGTGTCATCAAATCGGACGCGCGTCCGCTGCTGGCTCGTGGTCGTCTGCGCCTTCGGTAACACCGGCTGCTGGGCTTGAACAGTTCGTTTGTTAGCGACGGAAACCACTGAATCAAAATCACGTCGCGGTGATTCAGCTTCTTTGTGTCCAGCAGCAAGCTGTTTCACTGGAGGCTGAGGAGGCTGGTGACGTCGACATGGTCACGGTGACGGGAGGCAGCTTGTGCAACTCCTTCGCTACAAACGTAGGCACGTCGTCAGGATCGGTCTCTTTAAGCACAGTGATGATATCCTGCAGGCTCTTCGGTGTCCCTTCACGTCTGTGTGACATCATCTGGTCGCTCTTATTGAGAGCCGCGTACTGCAGCTTCCTCGCCGCAGCTATGTCAGCCTCGCTGAAGCTTGACTTACATATCTGCAACGCTCTGACTTCGTCCATCACATCCAGCTTCTGTTGCAGGAACACGAGGAGTTCGCCACGAGTTTTTCCTCGCCCATGACGCTGACGTCGCAGCGGCTAGCGCCACGCTTCGCAATTTATAATAAAATAAACGTAGTCACGTCCACACGAAACCACGCATGACTCGAGACGAATAATCGTTGATATAATTAAGGACGATATTCCTCACGATAGCATAAACTATAGCTCAATTTTAATATTCGATTCACAGATTCGATTGAGAGAATAAAATTAACCTGACACCTGACACTGACCTCATGTCAGTGAAAATCACGTTCCATTGGATGTATAAAATTGTTTATTTAAAAAAGTTTAGCATTGTCAATCCACCAAATGTACGGCAACAAAAGCAAGCGTGCGTTTATATATTACATAAAGTATATATTTCGTATATTTTTATAATGTAGAAATTACTGAATCAAATCAATTTGATAAATAAAAATTATGTTAAATTTAAAAAAATGCTTTCAATGAAACGTTTTCTAGAGGTGTCAACATAAAATAAAGATACGTCAAGATAAATCGTGCCTAAGTAAACAAACGTTGGATATGGTTTTGTGGTAAACAAAATTAAACAATTGTCTATGAAACAGAAAACAGAAACAGAAACTAATCTCAGCATCTGCTATGGCAGTAGCCATAGCGCTGGTTTTCAGAAAAGCCCTATATAGTATGTAAGGCATTAAATATATGTGTAAAAGAAGTGTATGTGTGACTATGCAGTGATTATCTTTTTAATACTGTCTAACTAAACTGGTATTTAACTGATGAGTTAAAATATTTTTTGTGGTAAGACTGGTAATTAATTATTTTATTGACATTTTTAATGAAATACTTACTTTTATTGAATAAAAAATTGCATTTGTCTTTATTTTTGAATCAACTTCAAACAAGAAGTATCTTCTCAACTATCTTCTGAAGTGGCAATGGGCAGGCCACATCGCTCGAAGAACCGATAACCGGTGGGGAGTAAAGGTTCTCGAGTGGCGACCACGTACCGGGAAACGTCTACCGGGTCGTTCCCCTACTAGATGGACCGACGACCTGGTTAGAGTCGCGGGATGCAGGTGGCTCGGGACCGGTCGATGTGGCGTACCATGAGGGAGGCCTATGTCCAGCAGTGGACGTTTCCCGGCTGATGATATATATATATATATATGTGTGTGTGTGTGTGTGTGTGTGTGTGTGTGTGAGTCAATATCTTTTAATGGAACTTTTTAAAAATAGCTTTTACGTTTTCTATAGACGGATGATACCATATTAATTTCATATTAATTTGCTGAAAGTCAGGGATGAATGTCGTCTGTTATATTTTCCTTCCAGTTTCCTATTCCACAATTTTACCACAATGACAGCTATTCTACTTATTTTGATATAGGCTATCTGCAATAGTGCCCGGAAATTATCGAAATATTGGTAGGATGTTCAAATGCAGATAGTTTCTTTGGGGTTTTGAATGCATTAACTTGTACACTAAACCAATATGGATTATAGTTTAAATTCATGGTCCGTCTTTTTTGAATCCACAAGCTGTTACACAAATGAAGGTCCTTACACAAGCATCGTCTAAGACGAAATTAGGATACGCGAAGTGAATTAAAGTCGAAAACATATTTCTCGTACTATAGCTATGAAATAATGATGACGATTGTAGCTACATAATAGTGGGCCGAATCGCTCCGGGTACTTGCAAAAGGTTGAGTTTAGGACGAGGTTCTCAGATGTCTTCATTACCAAGGAAATTGCTTTCGAAAATAATGGAGCACCTACATGAAATGGGTTTTTATATTCTTTTTAGCTTCCCCGTCCAAACTTATCGTTGTAGATGTCGGGAAACTTTTGTAAGTGACACCTTATCTGATTTAGGGGGAAGGTTTAGGATTAACGTGGTTATTTTTAAAGTTTATCCTTTTTCATGGAGTAAATGGCGTGAAGAGGTGAGCTAAGAAAGTTGTGGCAAAGATTTTGTACCTGTCACAGTTATTTGACAGCTAGAACAACTAGCTGCTTAACGCGATACTCCATATTATGCCCATGCAGTCTCGAATTAACGGGACCCTTACGGGGTATTCAATTTCTGTAGCCTTTTAAAATAGAATAGCTGGCTTTGATAAGTAATAACCTAAAAATAGGAGATGAAACTAGAGTGCCGCGAAATAAATATCATTAATTTACAACTTTATTAGCTGCAATAGCCGTTACTCAGCTACATTACTCGCAAACTATGTTTGCCCTTCTGAAGTTAGCCACAAAAGACGTATAAGTGGAAGGCAAAACAAGTTAGCGGATGAAAAGAAATGTCCTAGTGTTTTATGTCATGGGATAGTTATTATCGAAAATAATACACACACATTCCGTCTGTACATGTTTGAAATTGCGGAGAGCTAACTTCAGAGGAGCAAATTCGGTGTCCGAGTACTGTAATACATAGTCCCTAAGCGCCATGCTTTAAACAATTACCGAAAAAGTGGGTAAAAGTGAAAATTCTGATTCACTATGAAGTTGCATGTTACTTAATGATTCTCATTTCGCGATATCACAATCTAATGTCCTATTTTTTGAGATAATTACTACACAAAGCTAGCAATTACATTTTAAAAGATTATGACAACATAAATTTTATATGAAAGTTTAATAAACAAAAACACATCAACTGATTCTTCCAAATCGAAAAGTATAACAAATACTTATAATATACTATATACTACTACTATATACTTACAAAAACCATTCGATAGTGACTTTTATTTAACTGGTAATGCCATCTATAGGTACACCACGAAAAACACATGCAATACATATTTAATTTATTGGAAGGACATAGACACCGTACATAATATAGGCGCAAATTTTAATTCCATATACTTGTATAATATAGTTCCACGGTCCCAGAAAAAGTTCTGAAGGGATTCATCTCATTAGCCTGTGATTCCTAGGGCATCATTATCGTGACTAGCAACGTGGAAAAGGGTATAAACGCGACATCTCAACCGCCCTTCGTCAACTCATTTTTCATTGAAACGAACGGCACCTAAACTTTGTTTTAACAACAGCGGTAGGTCTAAATAATAGCCTGCTGTCCGTTGTGACAATAGGGTTTGATACAAATGTTTGTTATGAATAAAGTTTTCATATGCTTTATTATACTGCTGATTTCAGCGGACCGGTGCAATCCCTTTTTTAGGGTTCCGGTGAAGTATCCAAAGGAAAAAAAAACTTATTCACTTTATTATGTATCTGTCTGTCAAGACTAATTTATTCAGGGCCACGTGTAGGTATGATGTTGAAATTAATAACTCAAGTGTGCCGTCCCTTGATCTGTGAAAAAATCAAACTTATAGGTCAACGAAATATTATAAAATGATATAGCTGTAGTTGAGACCATTCCCATACAAAATGCAAGGGAACCAAAACCTATAGGGTACTTCCCGTTGACCTAGAATCCTAAAATTTGGCTAGCTGGAAGCAGGACTACAGCACAACCATAGGAATAAATCTAAAAACCAGGATTCTATAAATTATAACACAGTAGAAATAGCTTTTTTATGTTTACAAACATAACTTTGTAATTGAAAGCCATACATCGGGTAAATAAAGTTGGTTTTTCAATCAGAATTACATTTTCACTAGAGCATTTTTGGGTGCATATTACTGTACCTATTATTTATGATTTTCAGTATGTTGATTATTCATATTCTGTGGGACCTTCGGCGTGCGTGTCCGAATAGCACTAGACCGGGTTTTTTAAATAAAAAAAAAACGCTGGTGACTGACTCCTGTAACGAAAAATAGGTCCCAAACACTAGTATTTCTATAAAAACTAGGTCGCAACTGTAAATTGAACCCTGAAATTAAATTTAGTGAAGAAACAAAAATTCCATCTCAATTTGTCTCAATCACTATAAATCGATAAATGATCCGCTTGTGAAGTCGCCTAAAAATAAAAGTTACCAAAGGCTCCCTTGAAACTATTGCCTCGTTTTAGTAACTAATGACTTCTATTTGCCCTATTACATTATTCACAAGAAAGGCCTGACCTCAATTTAGGTCTAGATTTGTGCTTTATACCATTTGCACCCTGTGGTGAAAACATATGCGATTACATACTGGGTCAGTACTGCTTAGCTGCAGGGGGCTAGAACAAACGGTTTGACCTTAGCATGCAAATGCTATTAACCTTACTAAGTGTATTAGAGAGTGAGGAAATTCGTAGACGAACTAAGGTCACCGACATATCTCGACGGGTTAGTGAGCCGAAGTGGCAATGGGCAGGCCTCATCGCTCGAAAAATTGATAACCGATGGGGAGTAAGAGTTCTCGAGTGACGACCACGTACCGGGAAACGTGTAACAGACCGTTCCGTGATCACCTAGCATCTAATGTCTAAACCTAATGAGTCACTGACTCTACTGCCCTCAGCTGCTTCATTATATCTATATACTATGACAATTTGCTTTGCAATGACGCAGGGACAGACACTGAAAGCTGTCGGTGTAGACCTGAGATCTGGTTGCTTTTCACACGGCCAACTTTATGTTGCTTTCTCGCGGGTAAGTAACGCTTCAGGACTTTATATATTGGCCCCCGAAGGGAAAACTACCAATGTTTTTAATAAAGAAATTCTATGAACGGTTCTTACGGTCATAAAGTCTACGCGAACGAGGTCGCGGGCTCCAACTAGTCTATATATAAATCGCTTAGCGCTCTAGGCGTCCAATACAATAACGCGTTCAGGATGCTATTGGGGCTGCTGCGCTACTGCAGTGCGTCAACTATGTCCGCGGAGGCGCACACAGACGGCTTTCATGCTGTCCTCAGAAAAAAGTAAGTATTTATCAAGTCGAGTGCGCGCCAGCTCCAATCTCAGCCTGAACACCATAGCCTGGAAATTTGACTGTCCCATTATGCGACATGTAAATAGTTTGACTAACTCAGTTGTGACATATACTTACTAACATAGTTACAAGCTGTACTAACAATTATATAGATCCTTGACATCTGATAATAAAATTGCCACTAACAGACACAACAGTGCCAGTAACATAATTTTTTGAAGTCAGACTTAGTTAACATAGTGTAACTATTTCTATCGAACATGAGACCTAAAGATTGTCATTATATAGTTAACTATGCAAAGTGGCTCTGTGAGCTGTAGACCTCGCGAGCACTGACTTTTCCACACACAGTTCTTTTTAAATATCAAAGAAAATTACAAATGACCCAGTACAGATTTATCGCTAATATATAGTTGCACCAGCTAGAACATATTAATTGGTTTTAGCTCTATTAGTTAGTTTTGTGATAAGATAGTTCCAGGGGCCATGTAAATCCCTATCTTTATGAATTAACCCTTTTAGACTTATTCAGCTTTTTCGATTTTTTCTCTCCGCTCACTCGGCCAATGAGCTTCTATCCATGTCCATAATTGTCAGTTTGTTAATTAGTTTGTTCTTACTTTACGCCGTAACGGAGAGCTAGAATGACTTCATTTTTACCCGCGACGGAACGGAGACAGTGTATGCGTTTAGGGTGAGAGGATGTTTGTTTGTTTGTTTGTTTGTTTGTGTGTTTGTTTGTTTGTTTGTGTGTACATACAAACCAATGTTGCCACTTATCTCCAGAACGGTTTGACCGATTTACATGCGGTTTTTTGTAAAGGGTTGCTGATACGTCAGCGATGGTTCTTAGATAGGTGGTATGGCGCTAGCTCACCAGGGGGCGCTGCAATCAAGATTTTAACTCATTAAAATGAGGGACAGAGAACTTTGCGAAGGCTTATAGCTACTAGGCCGTGTTTGGGCTCTTTTGAAAGTGTTTGGTGAGCAGAACCTGCACATGAACTTTTGAGGGTCTGATGATGGATCAGAACGACGTTGAAGGGAATCTTGCGAAGGCAAATACCTAGTAAGCCGAGTTTGGGCTCTTTTGAGAGTGTTTGGTGAGCAGAACCTGCACATGTACTTTTGAGGGTCTGATGATGGATCAGAACGACGTTGAAGGGAACCTTGCGAAGGCAAATAGACTTATTCAGCTTTTTCGATTTTTTCTCTCCGCTCACTCGGCCAATGAGCTTCTATCCATGTCCATAATTGTCAGTTTGTTAATTAGTTTGTTCTTACTTTACGCCGTAACGGAGAGCTAGAATGACTTCATTTTTACCCGCGACGGAACGGAGACAGTGTATGCGTTTAGGATGAGAGGATGTTTGTTTGTTTGTTTGTGTGTTTGTTTGTTTGTTTGTGTGTACATACAAACCAATGTTGCCACTTATCTCCAGAACGGTTTGACCGATTTACATGCGGTTTTTTGTAAAGGGTTGCTGATACGTCAGCGATGGTTCTTAGATAGGTGGTATGGCGCTAGCTCACCAGGGGGCGCTGCAATCAAGATTTTAACTCATTAAAATGAGGGACAGAGAACTTTGCGAAGGCTTATAGCTACTAGGCCGTGTTTGGGCTCTTTTGAAAGTGTTTGGTGAGCAGAACCTGCACATAAATTTTTGAGGGTCTGATGATGGATCAGAACGACGTTGAAGGGAATCTTGCGAAGGCAAATACCTAGTAAGCCGAGTTTGGGCTCTTTTGAGAGTGTTTGGTGAGCAGAACCTGCACATGTACTTTTGAGGGTCTGATGATGGATCAGAACGACGTTGAAGGGAACCTTGCGAAGGCAAATAGCTAGTAAGTCGTGTTTGGGCTCTTTTGAGAGTGTTTGATGAGCAGAACCTGCACATGAACTTTTGAGGGTCTGATGATGGATCAGAACGATGTTGAAGGGAACCTTGCGAAGGCTTATAGCTACTAGAACGTGTTTGGGCTCTTTTGAAAGTGTTTGGTGAGCAGAACCTGTACATGAACTTTTGGGGGTCTGATGATGGATCAGAACGACGTTGAAGGGAACCTTGCGAAGTCAAATAGCTAGTAAGCCGTGTTTGGGCTCTTTTGAGAGTGTTTGATGAGCAGAACCTGCACATGAACTTTTGAGGGTCTGATGATGGATCAGAACGATGTTGAAGGGAACCTTGCGAAGGCAAATACCTAGTAAGCCGTGTTTGGGCTCTTTTGAGAGTGTTTGATGAGCAGAACCTGCACATAAACTTTTAAGGATCTGATGATTGAGCAGAATAACTTTGAGGGGAACTTTGTGAAGGAACATGGCGAATAAACTATGCCTGAGCTCTTTATCGAGTGTTTGGTGATAAGCATCTGTACATGAACTCCTGATAATCGAAATTATACATTTTAAAAAAAACTCCGTCAGATACGGAAACCTTTGATTTTTAATACAATTGCACATATTGTTTGTCATGACATGATACTTCACACGTCACGATATTTAGACTACAACATATGAATTCTCTAAAAAGCTTAAAATAAAAAATAAAATTAAAAATTTTGAAAATACCCGCGACAAATGTAAATGTTGTAATGGGAAAAGGGTTGAATAATTTTTTGAGAAACCCTCGACTAAATGGAAGTAAGTAACGAGATAAATAGAAGCTTACAATAATAAGTCCGAAAAAATCCGTCGGGGGCTGCCATTGCCTAATCTGTTGTCGTTTCCAATTAAAATGTAGGAGTAATAAAATATTTTTTTATCTCGTATAGATGCAGTCATTTTTTAAATGTATGATGGGTTTGCACTTGGCCTTCATTTCATTCATTGGATGGTAAGTGTGCGCACCCAGAATCCTCAATGTAATGAGGCGCTAGCTATGTTACCTTTCATACCGGAACACAACAGTGCTATTAACACTGCTGTTGTTCGGCAGACTTAAGTAACATGGTGATAGCTAGCCAGGCAGACATAGAAAATGCCACCTATACCTATACCACCAACTAAACCGAGTGCCGAGAGATACTGGGAATCGAATCCAGTTCCTACATATTGTAAGTCCGGTTTAGTCCGTTAAGTCCAAGTGTGTAGCCATTAGAAAATGGAGATGGTTAATAAGGCGGTATCAATTCAAGACTACATAAAAAAATTAGGTACCCAACGTAATTTCAACTAGTGACATATTTATAAAACTGCAAATCTTAGTTCCTTCAGGAACGGGAATGGCAGCCCCCGACGGATTTTTTCGGACTTATTATTGTAATAATATGTAAGCTTCTATTTATCTCGTTACTAACTTCCATTTAGTCGAGGGTTTCTCAAAAAATTATTTAACCCTTTTCCCATTACAACATTTACATTTGTCGCGGGTATTTTCAAAATTTTTAATTTTATTTTTTATTATACTTTTTATCCTGTTGAGTTATTCCTGTAGTCCACGCGGGCAAAAGCTTATCTAAAGAAAATCGAAATTAAAATTTCAAGTCAAACTCAAGCTATGCCTCAACAAAGTTGTCTTTATTCACAAACGGTAATTTCCTGTACAAGGACCTGACGCAGTGTCAGTAACCGGTATACAAGGTTCAGCCATTGTGTATCCAGTAATTAGAGACCACGGCAATTTGTTAATGTCCTCAGATTGTAGTCAGCTTTTTCAAAGATTTTTCGTCAAAGTTCTTTTTTGCAAGACAACTAAACAAAGTTTCGTATAACAGTCTCAAGTAACAAAATATTGTTAACACGGACCATCCTCCTCTTTGTTTATTAAAAGTTTTACTTCTTTATTTAAAAGGTTTTGTAAGAGACAATGTATTTTGAACCCACGATAAACTATTGCGGGGGTTGAAGCTCTTGCTTCAATAGTGGTATTTATAAAAAGGTTACGCACCTGTGGGTCTTTGATTTCGTGCTCAAGAATAGAAAATAGTAAGAAAAATATTCCTATAGGACTTTTGAAAAAAAATCCGTACAATCTCTTGTATTCTAAACATAGCCACCTCATGGCGTTATGTTTCGTAGACGACAGGACGCTGAAATTTCATTAAGGTTAGTAACCGTAACTAAGAGTAGTGATTATGCCAAATCCCGTCACTGCTAGCCCGTTCGTCATGCCAATGTGTGAGAGACTTATTTTCAGAGAATTACGATTGACAACAAATAATATAGTCATAATGGTATTTCAATAAAACCGACTAAGTGCGCGTCAGATTCGCGCACCAAGCGGTCCGAACCATGGAATGAACCTTTTGAAATCAGGTTCGTTGTCGCAGCATTACTATGTTTGTTTGTCAAGTTCATTTATAATTTATCAAAACTATACTACTTTCCTGTCCTATACTAGTTTTCCTGTAATATTATCATTAATTCCTGTCCATCAATGTCTATGATTATTACAGATTTTTGACTTTGGAGGTAAAGGTGGGGATGGTATTTTTCAACACATATTTCGTGATAATAACTGTGCAGCAAAGAAAATAATAAAAACATTTTTTTGGAGTATACTATCAAAAGTTACCATATTCACTCTACTAAAAAAATCGACCTCCTATTTTGCCCCCTTCTAAATATAAACAAAAATATTGTATGAATTATTTCAGTTCCTGTGGGTCATTATTTACCTTCTCTATTCCGAATTTCAAGTCAATAGCATTAGTACAACTTGATATAATTAGGAGCAGTACCACAAGATGTGTTTCGTTTCGTTTTTGTTTCGGATTGCATTCGGATTGGGTAAATGTTAGAATTCAAAATTCGAATTTAAAATGGATTTCAATCAATCGTTTATGTAATGTAATGTATGTATGTATGGTACCCTGAAGGTACCAGTCCAGCTGTGATAAATGGACGGACGGACAGACAGACATTGAAGTGAGATTATAAGGGTTCTGTTTTTTCATCGGAAGTTAGGAACCCTACAAGTGAATCAACTATTGATTTTCCATCTAAGGCAGCTACTTAACATCCCGAACCCACTACTTTACTGAAAATTAATTCCAATTTCGAATATCTAACGATGCGGTCTGATAACATCGTTAAATTGAAATGTAAATTGATGTATTGTGCTCAGCTGACGGTAGGGCGGGCGGGGCAGGCGGGCGTCGGTGAGACCGACTCAATTACGATAGAGGATCTGCAATATGACTCGACCTTTCAACTTGAACGTAATAACAGTATCATCCTTTAAATACAAGCCAAGCGGTGCTCTGCCCTAAAACAGCGGCTTCCAACCTTTAGGGTGGGTACACACCTGTCTTTGCTGCTATGATCTACCTCGAATGACCTACATCAGAAAAGAATCTGGGTTGATTACGTCACACTTACCGTTCGCCGGGATTTCTTGATTTGCACAAGTACAGGCATGCTGAGGCAAATCTCTCTCTCTCTTCTTTGTATTAATTCGCACGTCTTTCTGACAGGCCAGCACGTTCTCCGGGGAAGCTGGCCGGTTGCTTGCTGACCGGGGCGTGCTTGACGGTGCCGGTAGACAGGTGTGTCTCGATCGCTACATTTTGTATGGCATTCTAGCCTTCAGAACTCCAGATGATCTGGATAAATCAGAACAGCAAACACAGGTATGTTCCCACGCTTCAACAGGTTAGGACCACATGTTGTCAAACTGTAAGAAAGGTGTTTGCAGACGTTTATATTTCGTGAATTTGTCGAGGTAATATGCTAAACTACATAACATTTAACACGATTATATATTTAATAGAAGTGGTTTTTGAGAGTACGAGTATCAGGAGATTTAAGATTAACCACATTCATTTGTACATAACTATGTACCTACGTCCTAATATAATAGGACACAGTTTATGCGAAGAGCATTAATTAAAAAAAATTAAAACAATAAATGTAGAAACAAAAGGCATGTGAAAGGTAGTACAGGGTACGCTACAACCCACACAATTAGCTGGCCCCAGTCGCAGCAATAGACTGAGAGTTTGCATTTGGCCAGTATGTTTAAATGTATACATACGAGTGTTATAAAGCAATTATTTTTGTATTTTCATTCACTGAAAGTAAAGACTTCACTTAGGCTGAACGCAAACGAAGCTTAGCTACCTGTACGTTCGTGGCCCTGAAGTTTCAATGGCTATTGCTAAAACCATTGCGGCCTATCCTATTACTATTAGTTATTATATTTTGCCACACCACCTTTGCCACATTGAGATCTATGACAGTAATACTCGTAAACTACGATGAAGAAGCTACGGGTACGCATGGGAAGTAATATATTTTCTTTTATAACTTCAGGCTGTTCCGCTTTTTGCCGTAAATGGTCGTTAGGACTATTAGTTTTCAGGTTATACACAGCAGAATTTAATTTATGGCACGATAATGTGGGAAATATTTTAACGGACCAACTAAATGGGATTGGGTATGGCGCTTAAATTATAAACGGGTCAGGTCATCTACTACAAGATCCGACCTAGAGGCCGTAGAGCGACAGTGGCGCCCTCATCCAATCTTTTCTACATTTCTCAATTATACAATAGATTCAAAACCCAAACCGGTTTTTGCTTGTGTACGGTTTATTATGGATTCATGTTTAGTTACTATAAATTGAACCGCCTGAAGTGGTCACTTTTAACTGCTATATTAATAGTAACTGCACGCAACCGATATATCAATTCATGATGTATCGATAAAATGTAAACCAGCAATAAGTACAATAAGCCCGGTTTGCTTTTTGAAACTATTGTACAAATGAGGGCCTCTGTCGCTCTATGGCCTCTTATGTTCACGCAATCCAAAACAAAAACGAAACGAAACATACAACTTCATTCGTTTAGTTTCCGTGTCGGATCTTGTAGTAGGTGCCCTAATCTTGTAGCATGCGAAGCGCTAGACGACCTCTGGAGTTTTCCTAGGAGTTACCATGACTCTGACTTCTGAGGATGACTACCGAGGGGTTTTAGTGAATAAAAATTTCACATTACCCGGTTTCTCTCCTAAGGAGTCGGGTATCTTATTTTCCCCTCGAAAAAAAGGTGCCAAGGTTACTGATCCGTCATTTGTGCTAATTTTTCAGTTTTGCTAATTGACCAGTTTCCTTATTCGTCAACTTTGCTTGTTTGTCAGAGTTATGTATTTAGTTTCATGTATTTGTTTATCGCATCAATTGAGTGGTTATCTGTTGTGGCAGATTCTAAGAAAAACATTTTAGACATGTTTAATCACTAGCAGACTAACTTCCTAAATTTAATTTAGATCCATCAAAACTAACAATGTTATACTAAAGATTAAAAATAACAATAAATTTTTAGATATTTTCACTAAGTTGAACTCCACGGCACAGGACTCATCTCTTCCTGATTATACTTGTCGTTTTGGCTCGAAGTATGTCGTTCATATTTTTTACAAACACCGTCATTATGTCACGCATTTCCTTGTATTAATAATAATTATCAGCCGGGAAACGTCCACTGCTGTACCCATGACACGCCACAAAGACCGGTCCATTCAGATCCAGCAACTCCCCGCTACTTTGACCAAGTCATTGGTTCATCTAATAGGAGGACGATGTGGTCTGCCCTTGGCACTGCAGGTCACTAACTCGTAGAGCTAAGTCGGTAACCTTAGTTCGTCAACGGATTTGTTGAAGTATATTGTTTCATTCATTCCATTGTTTCTCAGCGTTAGGAAATTTCTATACTACATTCTATTCATTTTTAAAAAATCGCTAGAATAGAAGAATATTATAACGAGATTACTGACGGTCAATCTACGCTAAAACCACAAGGCTATTTTACTATCACACGCTAAATAGATATAATGTTGAATTAGTATCGATAAAATGTGTGTTCATTGTTCTACTAAACTTTTATAGTCCCGGTTTATGGCCAAAGTGATAAAAGGCGGCGATGCAAACACTGTACAACTGCTAAGCCAGGAGAAAGTTTCGTAAGTATAAATACATAGGTAGAACAAACCCCAAAAAATAGAAGAACAGTTAATGAATCACTTGTAACCAACATGGCGCTATTGCTGCACAAGTTGATTCTATTAAATACAATATCTGGTCGACCGAGCTTTGCTCTTAGTTCTTTAAAAACAAACAAAAACTTTATTTCTGCCCCTAAACACACAAAAACAAAAATAAAAGCAATTTTCCGACCGGGATTTGAACGCGGATATCTCGGACGGAATGACACGTGTGAACCACTCGGCTAAAGTGATTATGTTTGACAGCGTGAAATTTCCCATCATATTTTGCGTCGAATAATGTGAAGGAAAAAACGCATTTTTCCAGACATGAGACTAAACTAGATCGATTTTTCGCCCCCGAATACTCCCAAATACCAAATTTCAGCGAAATCGCTGGAGCCGTTTCGGAGATCCGAATTATATATATATTATAATATATATTTGGCATTACCGAGCATTTACCATTCGGTCAGGCAAAGTCGAGCGAAGTCAAGCGAGCAAAGGGACCGAATAAAATAGAGATTAAATTTTAAACTATTTCAATTCCTTTATAAAGTCGTAGAAACAGGAATGCTCGGTCTGTGTTCTTTCGGAAGAATCCCATCCAATAAAGTGTTGTACATGACTATATTCCGCAGGAAACGGATGCTTTGACACCTAGATACGTTGGGTGTCTAGAGAGACTGAGAAATAGTGTTTAAAATTTTTTTTGTAACTCATACTTCTTTTTCATGTCTGAGACACGTTTTTTTATATATTGAAGATAGACCAACACTTGACCTCAATCTCACCTGATGGTAAGTGACGATGAGGTCAACGATGTTACGTGTTGGTCTAGAAGGTGCCTATTTACTCTTCTTTTGAAGATTCCCAAGTTGTAGCTTTCGGGGAACACGAAAACCGGTAGTGTATTCCATATTTTTGCTGTACGCACGATAAATGTGGAAGCGAAACGCTTGGTGCGAGCTGTAGGAATATCTACAGTGTACGGGTGAAGGTCTGCCGTTCTTCTATTTGACACGTATTCGAGGTTCGTTGAAATTTCGTTACCATGTCAAAAAGTCATTGCTGATTTTATTGGTAATATTTTAATAATTAATGTATTTTACGTTAATAAAATCGTGAACTCAATTAATAGTAATTTTTTAAAAACCTGTATACAGACGGACGGACGGACAGACGGACTGTGGACGGAGGAGTGAGGACCTCCGTTTTTCCTGTTGGTTGAAAATTATCAAAATCTCGGAATATTTCGCCTGAAAAACTCTTTCCTCACTGAATGACGACATACATTTTATTCATTATTATAAAAGCCTTTGGGATGCCTAATCCCAACAGTGTTTGCATTGATATTTACCGAACATATTAAAAAAATAAAGAGCGGATATACGCATTGTTTACTCTATCGGTGCTAATGTTTATGTAACGAGGAAAATCCTACTTAACCGCCGCCTACGCGAACAAACTAAGCTATTTTCAAAACGAATATCTGTTTTCTTTTGAACCAGCGCTTTCATGTTTTTCAGGTTGATATCTGAACATGCGGATTTGAAACAACTGACATAAAAGATTAGGTACAAACACAATGTAACTATTTAAAAGACTGTGATAATACAACCACTCCTGTATACATCTTTCTGTTTAGTGAAAAACCTAATTCAGATCAAGTAAGAAAACACCCCATAATGGGTAAATTTGCGCGATGTAATGAACCTCTTTTTTGAGTTAATGAGCTTCGAATCGTTGGACTTTTAAAGCAAATATATCAGAAGTGCTCGTCTTTGAGATACTTCGGGCAACTTCCTTGGACGGTTTTCGCATTACAGTTGCACTAAATGCGCTTAACTAACAGGAAGATAAATATTTGGTCTCAGCTTGGTTGTATGGAGCGATAACTTAAGCTTAAACTATAGCTTACTTGCCTAAAGCCAATGCATTTAAGTTAAGTTTTGGTTAAGTTTTTATTTAAAAATGGATGGGGAAATTAATTTCAATTTGAAAATGAGCTATACTCAAATTAAAGATTTTTTTAACGAATCAATCACTTCATCGCGTAAGTCCACAACTGGTCATGGCACAATCAACCGTCATTGCTCGCAGCGGTTAACGCTTTACGTAAAAGAATTTACCCAAAGCACTACAATTGACTGAATAGGATTTTACTTATATTTTTATGAAGTAAATAGATTGATGCTTAAAACTTCAAACTAAAATGGTTACCCCATAAGAACTTTTCATCCTTTTTCACCCCCTTGTTGATATTTCCAAAAAAGTTCACACATCATCAAAGGGAATGATGTTACCAGTTTCTAGCTCATATAGCTTGGGCTGCAAGTTAATATGTGAATCAAGCAGCCATGGAAGCAAGGAGTAGAATATATACAGATTTAATCGTCTCTGTGGCCTAATGACTTCTCGCTTGGAATAACAATCCGGAAGTCCAGGGTTCGATTGACAGTGAAGGTACAGTGGGCACTCGTTTGGTTGGTGGTAGGAAATATATGTTCGTCTGGCTATCTACTACCAAACTGCAGTGTGTTGCGTTCCGGTATGAAAGGTATCAGAGCCAACGACTTATCAGCTTGAGGCTTACGGGTGCGCACGCGCAACATCCCACGGCCTTATCGTCACATACCATTAGGTGAGATGAAGGCCAAATGTAAACCCATCATTCATTTTAAAAAAAAGGTGGGATTGGATAATAAAATGCTACTACAAATCAAAGATTGCAATAACATCAAAGAACTGAAATCTACTCTGTATAAACACCTGTGCGACAAGGCATACTACACAGTGAAAAATTTTTTTGCTGACAAATAGAAACTTCCGTCTTACTACTGTGCCACCTACTCTTGACATAATAATATTTAAAAAAAATTGCAATATGTAATACTAGTTAATAAGTATATTAAAGTATAACTTCGTATGTCCGCTAAGGACGAAACATAGCAGATCTATAACTGTTACCTCCTACCATGTACTGTATTACCTATGTTTACGAATAAAGATTTTGACTTTGACTTTGACTTTGATGTGGCCTCCAGCTCTTATTGATTCCGTAGAGTAAAACAATTAGACCAGACATATACGTAAGAAATGCTATCATCATGAATATTGCTAAAGTCCACTGTTGAACATGAGCATCATAGATAGCCACAAAAGCAAGTGGCACGAGAATAGACAGGTAGTAAAAGTGATGTTTTGCAGCAGTTGTTTGGGAAAGTAATCGCAATCTTTTGTAGTATAAGCCCCGAAATTTAGCCCAAAAGTTCTCAACTTTCCCAATAAAAATTTCGACAGTAATAATATAATACAACAACAAAAACCTTCGCCCAGACGACAGTACAAGGCCAAGAAAGTCTACCCTTCGATCTAATATCTAAGTATTCAAATTTGGAACATATATAGTGTTGTTACTTATGGTTTGATGCTGGTATTCGGAAGAGGAAATTGAATGAGACTTTTTTTATATATATAAATATTTCTTCATTTATGGATAGATGGCACCATCGTAGCAGAATTTAACGGTAAAATGTATATTTTTCGCATGAATTGAAAGCAAGGATAATAATTATACAGAATTCCTTGATGAAAAGCCATTAACAGGATCCCTCTCCGAATGCTGCCATATTAAATTTCTGTTGCCACAATCTTTTAAAATATCATAGCTTTGATAAGATTATCTAAAAATAGTAGATGAAATTATAGTGTCACGAAATAAATATCATTAGTTTACAGCTTTATGGTTAGCCGCCAACAATGGCCGCTATGCAGCTAATGGTCCCTAGATGGCGCTTTGAACAAGAAAAACGAAAATAGTTAATCACTGTGTAGTTGTATTTTAATGATTTTCATTTCGTGACATCACAATCTAATGTCCTATTTTTAGATAATTACTACAAAAAGATTTTAAAAGATTATGGCAAAAGAAATTTACATGATACTTTGATGTACGAGTACCGTTAAAGCTTACTATCATAGGTGTACAAAGAGAATGTAACTGCTTTATAAATAAATATTTCAAAGTTGTTAACAAGACTTTTTGGGTATGTGTGTACAGACATGATGGTTTCTGACAGATTAATTTCGAGTGCTTCCGCGCCATCTATCGAGTCCTTTAAATACTCAACTAACAGACGTCACTTTAAATATGTTGTATTCATAATATCTTGTAATACCTATAAAACAATATAGGTTTTTTAATTTGAAACTAGCTCTACATGTAAATCCAGCCTCTTTCTTCTAAAATGCTGAAAATAATAATTCTTCTCTACTACATTGAACTTACAGAAGGGTGGGCAATGTGTGGACTTGGTATGTATAATATATTGTATTAAAACACATTTCAATTTTTCAGTACTGATCCTAAATACACAATTAACATAAATCTACATTATGAGCTAGACTTTGGATCCTAGTAAAAGGAGGGGGCGCAAACGAGGCTTATGCAACTTGTTTTTGCTTCTGACATACATATAGTACTCGTATGTCAAATAGTTATTACTCAACCTTCTGAAATAAATTGATTCGACAAATATCCGCTACTTTCGGACAGTCTGACGCAACTTAGTTCCAAATTAGTTCACGACAAATTGTATGAAACGTGGCCAAGTATCAAAGGCGCTACTAGCGCAATGTTGGCGCTAATGCCCGTATATTATGTGTGGTAGAGAAATGGATGTTGATTTTGCCCCGTTTGAGATTTTGTAGGTTTATTTTCGCTGTATGGAGTCCCGTCTCTTATTCACGTATAATAAGTACTCTATGCTTTCGGAGACGCTTTTTGTAAACAAGTAAGTACCCAAGGCACTCAAGTTAATGACGCTTACACAACTTTACAGAGCGCTAGATTTCTGGTCCCGAAAAGATACCGGATTATCCGTAACATCACTACGACGTACAAACCTTTCAAAACAAGACTGTACACATATATGATCGCGTCCCGCATTTAAGTATTTTATTACTTCTATATTGTATGACGATAAAAACGGCTCAGCTTACACTGACTGGTTCTTGGCAACGGAATTTGTTAGATTTTTATGAATCCATATTTTGGTTGGAATATATTTAGTTAACAACATTCGTTTCTCATGGTTTAGTTAGTATCTTCGTAGCAAGAATTTGTTTTGGAATCGATTTTGTGATAAGAAATAATCATATGGTTCTAACAGCAACTAATAGTGCTGTGCCAATAGTTCTCTAATCATCGGTTTTTGTTGCTTTAAATATAAATTACGGTTACTTTAATCGCGTTTCTCTAATATCAAAGGGTATGTTAAAATTGTGTTAGGCTAAAACTAATATTGATTCTACTAAATTTTAAATCATTCAAATATGTTGGAAGAAAAGCTATATTACTGCAAATGATATATAGACAAAATTTATTTAATATTATATACAGACAAATATTAATTGTGTTTATTTACGAGTCTGCCTTTACGAGCTGACTGACATATCAACCTCCGCCCGTCCCAATTATTTCTATAATATAATCGACAAGTTCAAGCCTATTCTACCAAGGAATAAAACTAGTAAACAAGCCGAGCCAGCCACGCGAGTGGCACTAGTTATGGACAGCTTTCATATTTTATTGTTTTGGTGAAACCTTTTCTGTGGGACCAAATCACCCCGTGGCCATAGCGATAAAGCACAACAAGAGACAACCCCAGGGACAATCAAACAGTATCATTCACGTGCGAGATATAATCCACCCGCATGTTCCTACCTCATAATACACCGTCAGATATGTCTGCCCTTATTGCACAATATCCCGCTTTATGCAGCCCTTCTACATTTATGTAGCCCTTCCACAGTTACTGCCGACTTGTTATTTGAAGGAATAATCTTCAATGTTACTGCGGCCACGTTTATCTTCGCGTCGACGAGTGTTGCTGTTACGATCTGGTTTTCTGCTTTTTTATTCGTATAAAATTTTATGTGTTGCGTAATACCCTAGAGGTCAAGGTATGGGGTGAAGATGTGTAGTCAGAACGCGTTTGGGAAATATACGTACGTCTGGTTTGAAAATGAAACCCTTTTTGTAGCTAGCCGCTTTTAGAGATAAGTTCTAGAGATAGAGAACAAAACCAAAAGAGAGTTCCAAACCATTCAGGGTATGAGTAGAAATACATGTGAATAACATAATGAAAGCCCTCGGTTTCTTTATTCCGAAAGTCCACCATTAACGTGAAACGAAACTGATATTATACAAATTGTATTTTACTGGAATCTTTTGAAATAGGATAGCTATGATTGGTAGTAAGAAGAAGAAGTAACAAATAAATTCACTTTCGCATTAATAACCTTCATCAATTCAAATAATCTGCATTGCAATTTCTTAATTCAATAATATCGGATATTCTGTACAATATTCGATATTATACACAGTTTATTCACAATATGCAATAAATAACACACAGCTCGATCTGCACCGCGCTCCACCGCAGTTGACATCCTAGTGTTGCCACACCTAATCCCAGTGTACTACACTTACACAACAGAGACAGCGTATAGTTAAGGGGCCTTATTCATGCATGCATTCAAATAGATGGCGCTGTCCATATACTTTCAAAATATTTTATCTTATAGGGCAATAAAGAACAGTAAATCTAGAATTTATGTAGCATTGAACAGATTATAATGTGCTCTTTTCGTAATGTCACCTGAGAGAGAGAGACAAAATATTCGCTATGAACTGTCACCTAAGAAAAAAATACGTCACGAATATTTGCCTTCGTTAAGGCCTTACCACTTTTGAGGTTAAACACGCTCCATATGATGCTCTGTTAATACTAGGCAAATAAGCCCAAACATAAAATATCATTAATTAACCATAACACTGGATCAAAAACTTATTTTTAATACTATGTAATATAAAACTTTGGACAGCGCCATCTGTTTGACTTTTGTTGTAACATGTCTAGAAAGCTGTCTGTTTATTCCAGCTTTATCGTCACACCTTACCCTCTGTCTTTAAAAGACAAAAAATCGATGAACACAGCGTAAACTGAAAACATTCCTGTCAAACCTCTGAAACTGCCGGCATCTGTACGAACATTCCTTCAACCTGAAGATGTTGCTTAGCAAGATCCAAGAGAATGATACACTTAAAACTTTCCAATTCAATTGGTTGTTATACGAAACACAAGTGGAAAATAAGAAAGTTTTAACAAGAAATCTGCCTCGGGACGATCGTGACCTGTATACCTGGTGGAAACTTTGAGATATACTCCTACCTCTTCAGAGTTTTCTATCTACACTTATGTTACGGGATTGTTCAGAAATTATTATAGAACTCCATCAAAACCAATGTCAAGCTTTTTAAATTTTCTACAGACATACACTCAATAAGTCAGTAATAACTGGCCCAAATTCCAAATAAACCTGTTTTTTTACACATTTCAGGATTCTAGGACAATGGGCTATAGGGCTAAGGGCCTATAGGTATTGATGCTCTTTCAAGGGAAATCTTCAAAATAAATTATCACTTTAATGTTTTTGAAAGACCTATTTAACGATACCACATACAAGGAAGACGTGAAAAAAATCATCTCCCAGTTACGTGAGTGGGAGCCACCATGAAAAAATATTTTTCATCATTTTATTCTACCGCTTTGTCGGCGTGATTATTACGAGTATGTATACCCGTACTAAATTACAGCCTTTTAATAGTAATTTTCTGCGAGTTAAATCGCGGACGTACAGACGGACAGAGCGAAATTAAGGGTTCCTTGTTTGCCTACGGAACCCTAAAGGTCTTGACAGACAGCCAGACAACCAAGTGATTTTATAAGGGCTCATTTTTCCTTTTGAGGTACGGAACCCTAAAATTCTAAACAAAGGTTTTTTTGTTGCAATTCACATTGAATTGAATTGCAACAAAAAACCTCAAAAGCATATAAGATTTGAAATTGACAACTGACGGTTTGTAAGTAACATAGTTTTAGTTGCATTATATTTTTACTCGTTGTGCTCGTAATCCCAGCAAACAGAAGTGCTCGTTATTTGCTAGTGTTTGAAGTGATTGTATTAATTATCACACCGACATTTGAATCGTTCAAAGCCAACAGTCAACCAATCGATCGTGCTCCTATCAGTTCATTAGCGAGATACCAACTCCAGAGTGAACTTCTGGGAATAACTCACAATTAATTGAGCTAATTGCATTGTTCCAGTTAATTAGTAACGTTGACGTACGAGTATACTGGATTTCATTCGGGAACTGAATACATACAGTTACAGTATAGTTACAGTTAACTGATTTTACATTGATTCGAATACAAAAGTATGTACTACCTTAGTGCCATATCAAAATCATCCTTTTTTGTTCCTATGCATTGCGTTGAAGGAAATGTCAATTGAAGGTGAATATGATATGGTACAAAAGTGGATATATATTTTTGTACTCGAACATAGAATTTAAGTCCAAAGCCTAATTAATATGGTTCGTATTCTAATTTCAACCAATGCCAAAATAAATAAACGCAAATATTTGATCGAAATAGTATATGTAGAGTATTGTAGAGACATACATGTTAGATCTATGGAAACGGTTTTTATGGTTCCGTACCCAAGAGTAACCAATGGGACCCTATTACCATCTATAATTAAGCCTCCGCTGTCCGTCCGTCTGTCTGTCAGCAGGCTGTATCTCACTATCGGTAATAGGTAGACAGCTAAAAGTTTCACAAAATATGTATTTCTCTTGCCGCTATAAAATCAAATAATAAAAATAAATATAGTTTAAAAAACTAAAAAACACGCTTTTAAAGAATATCGAACTAAAAAGTTTAAAATAATTTTTAAAATAAAGTAAGCTTATAACAATAATGAACGAACAATAAATACTAGTATTATTGTGAAAAAAGCGTGGGCGCTTTGAGACACATTTTTCGTATATCGAGCGCCCAACGCTTTTTTCACAATAATACTAGTATTTATTGTTCGTTCATTATTGTTTTAAGCTTATTTTATTTTAAAAATTATTTTAAACTTTTTAGTTCGATATTCTTTAAAAGCGTGTTTTTTAGTTTTTTTAAACTATATTTATTTTTCACTTTTTAGTTTAATATGCTATCAAAGCGTGTTCTTTAGATGGACGGTGACGGGTCTTGTTCGTTGGCCGGCTATCGACGATCGTGAGCAATTTCGCTTTCCGTCCAGATAACGAGGATCTCCCTCCAGTCGAACACTCAGAACTATGTCTGTCCTATTTGCACCAATTATTAATTATGGGTGGTTGACAAGGAAGGCAGCAGGCGCGCGAAGGAGAATTACAAACTCACAAACCCACAAACCCACAAGCCCAAAAACATACAGGTGAAGCTAATAAAAGCGTGTTAAAAATGAAAACATTTCAAAATAAAAGTGGCTCCCCTACTGGATGCGTGTTTTTATGATTACAAACTTAAATTTACAGTTGAAAGCCATACATCGGGTATGGAGTTTAGCTGCAAAGTAAAGTTTGTTTTACTTGGGAGGCGGGTCACTTGCGCGATTTATAGTACTAGTGGCTAAACTAAAGCGGAAATATTTTTTTATGATTTTCAGTATGTCAATAATTTATATTCTGGACGGAGCCCTCGGTGCGCGAGTCCAAATCGCACTTGGCCGGTTTTTCAAGTTTTTTAAATATGGTCTTTAATCTGACGATCTTGCCAACGGACCTAACGGTTTACTGGTCAATGAATCGATTGGTCAATGCCTTACCTTCGAGAAAAATCTATTTTTCATATTATAGGGATATTCAGTAGGAGCGCGGAGTCATCCAGATATATATTTCCTAAAGAGACGGTATCTGAACATATGCATCTAAACTTTTGTTTAAATGTAAAACAAAGGTAATATATATTGTATTCAAACGGAGGCTTCGTATCTACCGTACCATCTACCATCGTATCTATCATAATAGATAACACTGTTGAAAGTTCCCGCCTGACCCTATAGGGTCATTGCATACAGCCGTGACTCACGCTGCTCCCCCTTGCTAGTTTTATAGGGGTAAAAGTCCCGCCAGTTGGACACCAAAATGATGCATTATAAAATGATCCCAGACTAAAACTTACTACAATGGCTCAAAAAAAGTGAGAAAAACTCATAAACAAAAGCGTGTTCGTTTCTTCTTGTTGCATAAAATAACAGGCGGGGCCGGCTATGATCGCCTCATGCAAGCAACTTGGTTTTGGAAATCAGGCGAGAGCTTTGTCGAACCTAAGAAAATATAAATAACCAACGACTTCATATTCACAAATACTACATAAATATTGATTTCACCCGAAAACCTTAGGAAATAGCGACGCTATTTGGCTTCGCACTTCGTTTGGAAGGTGGCGAAAAGAAATATATTTTCGTTTCATCGAATTGTTAGGCCCATGTTGTAAGATGTCAGTAATATTTATTCGGTAGACAGTGTCGACACATCACGTCTGAATGGTGTATTGAACATGTCGACTTGTGATATTGTACGCTTGACTTTCGGCGTCGATGTCTGCGAAGTGAATTCATAAATCCGCTGTTCGTACATCGGGTGCTCCAGAATTACGAGTACTTGTTACTACTAAGAGCCTTCAAATAAGGCAGCACTTGTTTTTCTTATTATTTTTGCAAATCTCCAATGTGAAGGTACACCTACTAATTTAATTAGGAGTGTGTTTGTTGCTCAAAAACTTTACTAATTTGTAAATTGATTTAAATAATTGTTTAAATCACTTTACAAATTCAATATGCAAGGCTGGTTCCTTTTAAAATTAAGTATCAATATTATTTTTGAATCGACGTCAAAAAAGGAGGAGGTTCTCAATTCAACTGTATGTTTTTTGTATGTTACTAATAGATAACTCCGCCAATTATGAATCGATTTTGATGATTCTTTATTTGTTTCATAGAAAATACTTCATAAGTGGTCCCGTAAATTTTATTGAAATCAATTTAGCGTTTTTTGAGAAAATCAACAAAAATCAAATATGTACCCAGACACCTCTAAGGGTGAATATTTTAGGGGATGAGTGCTGTAGGCTTTAAGGGCAGCTGAAGTCAGTTTCTAGTTCTTTTTGAACGGATTAATTATTAAAATGACACTAACTCCCTTAACTCAACTAATAGTTCGTGGGCAAATTAAGTTTTCTGCAAGCATTAGAATGACCAGATTGCAAAATAACCATACTATGTAGTTTCGCTTTAAAGTAGGACCAACCCATGTCTTTTAAGGTATTTTAGCTTTTGCCCGCGGCTTCGTCCAAGTGTAAGCAATTGTCCTATAAATAGCCTATATCCTTTTCGGGCCCTTCAACTATCCCCGTACAAAAAAATCCAGTCATTCTGATTCATCGTTACGACGTGAATTAGGAACAATTAAACTCAATTTGGCATTTATGATATAAGTATATATTCGGATCCGCTAGGTAAAGTGAGCAAGTAGCTTTGAGACTCCCTTTGTACCTAAACCCTTTGAAATTGGTCAGCAATTCACCAATGAAAAGCTTTATGAGTTTAAAACATGCTCTACCTCCCGCTTTGATCCCGAAAAATTCATAACGATGAACCCTTTCTTACTCGTAATTCATCCCTTTCCCTGAACAATACCTAAATAAACCGAACTTTTAGCTTTATTCCAAACACAGAACAAACTTGAAAACAAATCGCCGTAAACTTTTTTCTAATATTTTGTTCTGGTTATAGCCTGACAGAAAGAATGAAGTAAGCTATACTTTTTACCCGACTGCGGCAAAGGTCAAAAGGATTGTTATGTGTTTGACCTGTATGTACGTGTCTGACTCCCTCGTAACTACTAAACAACTAAACCGATTTTAATAAATTATACGTGGTTAGATTCGTCTTAACCAAATTATGCGGCATGAAAAATATTTTCTTTTCAAAACCTATCGAGTGGAGTATCAAAATAAAGAATTGTAAAAGTTGATTTCTAAAACATATAATCCTTACATGTTTTAAAGAATTCATTATAATTTTCGCAGTCGTTTTTTTTTTACTTTTTATTAACGTGTTACTTTCTTCCACTTTCTTTCTCTTATACATCACATGTTTGCACTTTCGGTTCACATAATGGTAAGTGAAAATAAGGGGATAAAATGGAAATGTGCTTATACATAAGCCTCAAGGTATAAGGTTACCTACATCTTCATCTAGCTCTTGCTCGCGACTTTTTCTGCGTTGACGTCATAGATTGCGACACGGGAATTAATTGTTAGATTGGAGTAAAAACAAGCCATTTCTGACCCTTCAACTATTCCTATGTAAGTAATCAATTCTGGCCCTCCGATTCAACGTACTAAGAACAAACAATTTCATTCCCGCTTTTGTAATACTAAAGTCGGCGCCAGAATTTAACGGACTAGTTTGACATAAGCTCACTTCGTATTTATTAATTATTGTATGTCGTTATTTCATTAATTTTAGGCTTAGTACTCGTACGTAAAATGGTAAAACTATTAGAACACCACTGGGTGAACTGTGGCACAATTCGTGTCCGATTCATGGCGAAGTAGTCCGTAAAATTTTGCCGTTGACTTTAGCATTACTGAATAGAGACACAGAGTTAGATAAAATGTAGGGTACCAAACCGACCAGTTATACCAGAGCTCTACCACGAAACAAACGATGGAACGCTGGGTATCAAGTGGCGCTACTATATACGAGTAGGTTAGTTTTTACGCGGCTAGTAAACAAATGCAGGCAGTCGGCTAATACAGGTAATGGGCGAAGGAATGTTCTAGACGACTGCAAGCCCGATTGCCCCTTTTAGATTGTTAATTCGCTCGGACGAACCCGTGACGGAATTGTTGAACAAATTTAACTCACAAATTGATATTTCGACAACATCGTTTTCCATAGGAATTAATCTGTCTCGTAACTCAATTATCTAAGTTTGAAACTACCTCAAAGTGTGGAACAGTGGGTTACTGAAATAGCTGTGGTTGTATACCTATTACCTGCTACAATGCTTATACATAGAGTACCTATATTTACTTATAATAAAATTTTAACTGGCCTATTAATGTAAATTGTACATAATGAGGATTTACCTTTACCGAAAAGCCAATGGTAATGATTTTTATCATTCGTACATAAATTCCAAATTGAAATTGGAACTCATTGGTACCAGCTAGGATCGCAGCCACACCTCGATTGTTCAAAGACTGGAGCTCTATCCAACTGATCTACCATGTAGATTAAGGTGATGATTGAAAACATCACGAGGAAACCTGTACACTTCTGAGAAGAAATTTAAAGGAGTGTGTGAAGTCTAGCAATCCGCACTGGGCCCGCGTGGTGGCCCATACACTCTCTGTAGATTAGGCCTGAGCCCCTGCAGTGGCAACATATATATGCTGTTGATGAAGATGACTATGAAGGGTCTTTATAATAACAAATAATGTGTTTCGAATAATAATACATTCAAAGGTCGACATTTCCAAATTTGGGTCTTGAGATTTTATTACTGGTATTTGTCATGGGGCGTTAGAACAAGTATTTCAAATAATTTTCTTGTTAAGTTAATATCTCAAATCGCTGTTTACCTTTTGACTGGTTTTACCTTGAGCGGAGAGACAGAACTGTCTATTTTAAAGCAAAATTCTGAACGACGGTATTTTAGTACCCAAACTCCTCGTTAAATACGATTCACTGCTTTACGAATTTCTAACTTTATTAAAGGAGACATTTACTGAAAGGGTTCTTATTGCCGAGAAATGTTTTTGAATTAATCGCTTTCCTTTGATTTTAAATAAGAATCCGATGAACTCATCATCATAATCATTCGTCATAAAACCTGTAGAGCCGAATTTATTTTTCAAGCAAATTGTGACTTAAGCTACAATTTATAGGAATGTGAAAATCAAAGGACGATTGATAAATATTTACAAATTCATTGGTTCATGGAAACAAGATTCCCCTAGAACTCTTAACAAAGTGAACGAGTAAACGAGATGTGGTACAGTCGGACCACATAATATATTTTATCTTTGACTGAAAAAAGTTACGTATTCATTTTATTTTACCATTTTATTTTTTAAATATTGTAGCTGGCTTTGTGCAGTGTATCGGATCGGATTGTAGCTGGCTTTGTGCAATAATTATCTAAAAATAGAGTCAATTATAATATCGGGAAAATAATATAACTAACATCTAACTTTGAGACACATTTACAACATTTTTACACCATCTAGGGACCATTAGGAAGGCAGCAGTACGGCGTGGACCTGTCCCGCTGCAGCCTGGAGCTGCCGAGTTGTCGTGGCTGAAACGCCAAGCGGAGGAGGAAAGCGCGAGAGGAGCACTGGAGTGTTCGTGGAGTTCCCAGGACTCCTCGACTTGCGCAGACGATGACCACCGAGGGGGTTTTAGTGGATGGAAATTCCACATAACCCGCCTTCTCTCCTAAAATGCCGGGTATATTTAAAAGATTCCACCTCGAAAAAAAAGTATCAGCCGTTTATGCGTGATAGAGTTAGAAACTGTCAAACATCTAAATATATATTTTATTTATTTATTTGAAGAAAAAAAATCTTAACATTAAAAGTATACAACTAAACATGTTTAGATACGGTGCTATAAATATTTACATTAATATTCTTCGTATGGTCCCTGTATTGTGCTAGGAGCCGTTACGGTTTCAAAGTAACTGACGGTCAGTGATAAGAAACTAAATTCTGAGCTAAAGAATAGGTCAGCTAAGGTGTCGTCACCGATGATGTGATTTACCATCCAGACAGAGACAGAAATATCAAGTTATGCAGAATAATCTTGTGTATAAGTGGCGTATGAGGATACATAACCGGTTGGATATCATTTACTGCTGACTGTACTCATGTGAAGAAATTGGAGTGCTCTCGACGAAGTTCAGAGTTCACGCCTGGCGATCGTTCGGCTGTGAAACCCTCGCTTGGCACCTTCAAATTCAATACTAATACAAGAGTCAAGTCTTCTTACAGGAGATACCGTAAAAATATTCATTAATGATAGCAATAAGAGGCCTGTGCTAGTTAGTGAGCTTATCAGGCAGAATGTTATACGGAGCTGCGGATAATGTAATTAGTGAAGAAAAAAATTGAATGGAAACCATTTTTCAAATAAAAAAAGAATCTTCCAAATCTGTTCGCCCAGTCAAAATTTCTGAGGAAAAACATAAAAATTAAA
The DNA here is from genome assembly GCA_910589575.2 of Carcina quercana. Taxonomy (NCBI): domain Eukaryota; kingdom Metazoa; phylum Arthropoda; class Insecta; order Lepidoptera; family Depressariidae; genus Carcina; species Carcina quercana. The sequence goes on along the minus strand of OU342437.1, from coordinate 12,539,787 downwards.
AAAGCATACCCGTCGAATTGATAGCCTCCGCCTTTTTTGAAGTCGGTTAAAAACGACAACGTTGATCACTCAAAATCACCTAATCTATCTTTATGTAATACTTTCTTGCTCTGAATGTATGACGCTTTAACTTTTTATGACATAGATGGGCGCTGCAATGGTATATCATAATGTTAGGTAATGTTGTGGTAATGACCACTGCAGTAATGATAACAATACGTTAATTTGATACTAAGAATTCATACTCGTTGCCCAGCTGACATTCATTAGTAGATGATCTTTGGCATAGATATAGGGCGAGCGAAGCGAGGCCAACTATCCCACAGCACGTACATATTTGTGGTACCCATTTCGGAAAAACTATCTACCTTTAGGTTTGGACTTTGACATAGTAACTCAAATTCATGTCTAGATTTGAGATCTATAATAAAAATACCATTTTATACACATTAAAATATCTAATTGTACTACTAACGCCATCTAACGAAAATTACAGAACCAACGAGGCATTAAGCACTAGAATGTTACTACTACCGCCATCTGTCATAAAACTAAAGAGTAAATATATAATATTTTATATATATATATATATATATATATATATATATATATATATATATATATATATGATAGATTTTGGGCATAGTTATTAATATACTGTATTAATGTAGGTAGTTTTAATTCTTATCAAGTTACAATCAACTGTGACTTTATGTCTCAGCGACGCCGGCGTTCTTCAAATTGCTTGGTCCGTTAAGGTTTGCCATGTCCATGTTTAGAATATAAAGACCCAGTGAACTGTTAAAGTCACGTTCCGAACTCAAGGCGAATTCGTTAAATTCTATTCCGGCGTTTGTTTCGAATGATAAAGGTGAAGAATGTAGGAAGGATGCTTTAAATAAATAAAATAGGTTTTTATTTTCTCTCTTCACAACATCATGTATCTGTTTACACATTATTTAAAAACAAGTTGTATAGTAGTTGTGTGAGAGCTGGTTCCCAAATGAAGCTTGAGGCCTGTGCTATGGGTAACCAGGTCTCCCCACACGGAATTCATGTCTCTGGTATACATTAGTTAAATTTAGAAAGAGAAAGAAAAGTAATATAATGGAACAACAGAATCACTAACAATATTGCACTGTAGATGTTACGTTACGAGTAGGTATGTATTTTTTTTGTTATATTACAAGTACGTGGAGTGTGTGAGTTAATCTTTTTTTTTTGTCTTTATCTATTTTGTAACTGGTCTTTGTCGGGAAGTTTGTTGGATATCTCACTAAGAATAAAATTACAACTACGTACATCATAAAACTTGTATAATATTAATATTTACTAACTATATTGTTTCTGTCAGTCCCAGTGACCTGTATTCTCTTCGGCAATTGTGAAAATTAAATATGAGTAAAATATTCCTAGAGTATACAAAATTAGAAAATCATCATCAACAACAACAGCCTATATATGTCCCCACTGCAGGGGCTCAGACCTACTCTGCCTACAGAAAGTGTATGGGCCATAGTCCACCACGCAGGCCCAGTGCGGATTGCTAGACTTTACACACACCTTTGAATTTCTTCTCAGGAGTGTGCAGATTTCTTCAAGATGTTTCCTTCACCGAAAGGCAAACTCACCAAATCTAGCCTGTAAAATACCGAAAGGCAGGCAAGAGATGAAATTATAACAGGTGAAATGAAGGTAAAGTGCAAATCGATATTTTTATAAAAAGTACTTAATTACTAACAAGACCAGCTGAGTCTGATGTAAACGACTTTTACAAAAAGAACTAAATAAACAAAACATTTCAGTACGAACTTCAGATACCCTTTGTATAAATTAAGTTATCTTCCAGTATGACATTAATGTAATCTGGTCTGGACCCACGTCCATCACCAGCCTCCATCCGAATTAATAAATTAATATTCAAGTCGCAATTAACAGTGGTGAAGGCATTTTACATAAGCATGTGGATACACCGGCGGAATTGTAATATAACAAAGTGCAATACTCATTATATATTAACCACTTTTTGAATGATCATTTTGTCATTTATTTGTAATGAATACTATATATATGTACGTGGATGTTATAAGTTATAGAATTGTAATACACTACCGGAGTATAATGGATAAAATATTTGCCAAATTGTCTTCAGACATTTTTGTTCGAAACATACGAATAACCAAATATTTAAATAGTACTTTTAGGCTTTCACTGTTATATACCTGCTGGAGTGCATTTTATCTAGTAAAGAGCAATGTATGTTAATGTTATTTAATGTGATCAAGGATTCCGTTCCATCGCAATGGACGTGGGAGTGTGCTACGCTAAAAAATCCATTAGCTTTATCAAAGTGTTAGTGTTAAAAATGCGCTAGTAATTACAGTTTTATATTATAACCTTTTTCACGTACATACGAGTATATACGGTCGACACAAAAAAGGGTGAAATGTTTTGATTTGTTAAACTTTGTGTATAATCTACTACAGACAAAGCTAGACGGTATTAAAACAATTCATTCCCAAAAACTTAACGCTCCCGGGTACGTAAATGGATCAGAGAGAAAGCCAATACGAATGTAGAATGTATTGAAAATAGGAGAAATATCACAGCGTAAATTCATTTATGTAATCGCTATTTTATTTAAAAACCATGTTTTGAAATCAACACATATCCTGCAGCGGTTGAAATATTCCTCGTTGTCTGATCATGTAGCCCCACCCTAAAGCGGTGCCGAAACGACCGCGGAAAAAATTATAAATTTCCATTTATTGCTCTCGTTCAACGAACCCCGCGCGATCCGCAATGAATAGATTTTCAATACGATTCTCAAATTGAATGAGACCCGCCACGGGGCCTATTACGTAGCCGACGAGTGGCGAGCGAGTCGCTATCCTAATCGATACGCATTATTTACAGTCTCAGGAAATTTTAGAAGCGTGCTTTTTATGCAAAACAACATACAAGTGATATAATAACTTGAACAGAAACTATAGACAAGTTGTTCAGTCAAATTTTGTACTTAGTGGTTACAGTAAAGTTTATAAATTTGCCGCAATTATTATTATTTACGGTCGATAAAAGATAAAATTAAACAACCATTTCGTGTATTACATAAAAACAAATAAAACTTATAATAAAAAGCAAAATAATAAAAGCTTCAAAGACAAAATAGTTATTTAGATACATTTTAATTTTTATCATAAACTCATCAAAAAATGAATCGTAGTATGATATCGATAAAGTGTATCCTAATATAATAATAATATATAATGTTGTACGGCTTGTACAGACATCTTGTATGAGTGATATACTACATTGTATAGCTTGTGCATTGTATATGTGATATACAATATTGTATAGCTAGTACAGTCTCGTTAAGTTAGCGTAAAAGGGAAGTGAGCCGGTCGACCGTCCGTCCGTCCACTCAATTTGTTTAAAAAGGGACATTATACCGACGTGAATTTGAATTGAAGGACCAAGCCTGTTAGCAGAGACGCTACACCGTTTTGCACTTTACATTAATATTATTGAGATTATCTCTTTGTCTATGTTTTTGTCTGTGTTAGCGTATATATATATATTTCGTTCCTTTTTAGGGTTTCGTACCCAAAGGGTAAAAAGTCTGAGTAATAGGGTCCCGCCCCATTACTCAGACTTCGCTGTCTGTCCGTCTGTCACCAGGATGTATCCGCTATAACAACAAATACTAAAAATCTGAATAAAATGAATATTTAAGGGGGTTCCCATTCAACTTCAAAGCAACAACAACAAGCTTCAACAACAAAGAAGTGCATCATCTGTTTTTAAGTTTTTTTATTACTAGTACAACTTTATGGTGTTTTCAGGCTAGGTAACAAAAATGACATCTATATTATTAATGCTGAAGACTGTTTGTTAATTACCTTCTGACGCCTCAACTTTAGGACCAAGTATAATGAAATTTGGCACGAATATAGCTCCCTTATTGTCTTGTGATATTTTCTGGATTCTATGCAAATGAAGAGTATATTCATCATACCCTTAGTTAGTGATGATAAGGCATTTTGATGGAATGCGTGCACACGCATAAGCCTAAACCAAATTTAGCGCTGGCTATGTCATCAATTCATCATTCATTGCCAGAACAAAACACCGCTGTTGGTGGCAGACTTAGATAACATTGTGTTATCTAGCCAGGCCAACATAGAAAGAAGCCCTACTACGTCGAAATAAGCAAAATTATTGCTCATTACTTGTAGAAACAATTTTAAAACTAAACTAAAAGCGCTTATCCCAAAACTAAATGAATAAAAGAAAGTACATGCTCTCTCATTTAGCTGCAACGCTCCCCTATTTCTGTTTCATAATATTAATATTTCAAGTTTGCACTCCAAACAGCATTGTGTTTCTCTTTAAATAGCTGTTGTCTGCAGCTCCGGAACGGTCCAGACTAAATAGGTCACCTGGAATTAAATGGGCTTGTCTTCTCCGGCCAGCTTAAAACAGACCCGCCCCGTGCGATGTGTTTAATGCCTTTGTAAGCGAACAGAATTAAACAGAAACTATGAAGGCTTATACAGTGCAGCACAGTGAAAATATAATAATTAAATAGCTTCAGTGTATTCCATATTCTAAAAGTAAAAGAGATGATTCAAATTCGGCCTGCAGTAGTACACTTTACAAAATCAAGTAATAATCTAAATATGTATAAAAAATACTATAATTACATTTTTGCGTTTATTTTAATTGTACAAAATCATTCTTTTTGTAATAAGTGACAGCGTCAAATGTCATTTTATTGACGCTATCTTTGTTTTCAACGTCAAGTCTTCCCTGTTTCGTGAGTTTTATATGTTTTTGTACAAATACACTAAACCAAAATGTACAAAAATTGAAACTAAATCAGTTGTATTTGATAATGGCCTATTAAAATTATAAGTATACAAGACCAGGCCTTGGCTCCATACATTCGCGGAACGTGTCATTTAGGTCAACTATTACAATTGATTTTATACATTTGATAATTATACCTGATGATTTTTAAAGAACAGTATTTTGGAAGAAGGTCGTTGTGGCTTTTAATTGAAGACAACGACAATTCTTTGTCGTCTGTTTTTTGTTCATTGTTGTATGTTCGCCCGCATAAAAGTTTTGTTCCATCAGAGCTAAATAAGACATCTAAAAGCAAATAAGATTTACGTATCTGAAACTTGTAAGCAATTCACCCGGTAGGCAGGTTCATATAATGGTGAAAACGCTGCAAATCAAAAATAGCATTAGCAAGGTATTCGTCCCGGAATACGATAAACTACTTTTACACATCCTGTCACACAGCTCTTACGAGTACACCATGCACTCAGAGAGGACTGAATTCCCTAAGTCACACTTCTTAGTCCAGTTAGGTTTAAGTAAAATGTTTTACAAAATGTTTTACATAAAATGTTCTAAATAAATTTATTCTTATTCATATAAAAGTAGGTTCAAATCCCACTCTTGTTAAAAAAATCACAACTCTTCAAGTCATCGGAGTTACTAACTGATACATATAAAACATATGTGTATGTCTGTACATCTGAAGCATATTTTATCTTGATACACCGCCTAGAAGCCTAGCTTTATGTCATTAGTAGGGTCGCTAGTGGGTCCAAAAGAAAAATTAATATGAAGAATTATTATAACAGCAATATAATCCAAAACAATATTATTAAAATAAACAATAACAACATAGTTTCGAAAAGTATGTATTTTAATAAATCTCATCTTTTGAAACTTCTTTATTTACTTACGAAGGAAAAGTCACGAAAATGATATCACTAGCCTTTCAAAGTAATTACTTGCCATCCCATCATCAAATTCCATTACCATCAATCTCGAAACTAATTTACGAGGCTTGTTTTTACGGCACATAAAAATTCTAGTTCCATTGGTAGCGCAGCTGAGCTAGCAGTAATAGCCAGTTAAGTGATAAACTCACTTCGTTACCTTTGCAAACGTAGGCGTCGTCGCCTCGAGCCATCGCGGCCTCCGGTCGTAATCATTTCAATTACCGTCACTAGTCAGCTGGAAGACAAATAGATTTGTTTGCCAAACGTCAGGTTTTTTTAATTTACTAATATTCAATAGACTCAAATCCTTTTATGCATACATAAGAACATTATTATTATTATTTTCAAATGGACTTGATGTTGTTGGTCCTGCAACCTCTACAGCTTCACCCGGACAATGGCGGAAGGCGCTCAACCTGTATTATTATTACTAGCAACAGGCCTAGGGGCGCCCGCTCGTGCTCTTTCTCGGCTTAGGGCGTTGCTTTGTGGTGAAGAGATCCGAGAAAATCGGTCCGGAATGTGACGATAGTTGCGGTAAGCGCTGGGATTATTGCTCGTCGTGGGGAAGGTGTGTCTTTGCCGTCTCCGCCAGCGGAGGCGGTGTATTTGTAAAGTGTCGGTTTGAGGACGGATCGATAGTGCTTGAAGAGCCAAGGTGATCGGATCATCGGGGTCGTTGAGGACGTCCCGGGGGCGCCTCTTACGGCCGGGAATCGGCACGTAAGACGACGCTTTACGTGCAAACGGATTGGTAAGTACATTTCAACCGTCCCTGAAGCTCATTTGTTTCGTCGTTGAGATTGTGTTCCAGAAACCGCGGGCGCGGTAATCACTGGTGGATGCACCGTTCAACGGTTACCTTCTGGGACGTTAGAAATTACCAAATTCAAACGCAACATAATGCATTTCTATAAGTAGTGGTAGCAAGGGCAAAAATATTTTAGATTGTTTTTTGGAGTCAAAAGGTGCCAAACGGGACTCTATTACGGTTGATCCGCAGCCACTGCCATCTATCACAGGGTCGTATCTTTATAATCGTAGTAGACAGACATTAAGGTAGGTTATGGCCGTTATAACAACAAACAGGTAGAAATTAAAGGAGCTTACAGTTTTTTGCTCAACATTATGTAAAATATTGTACGACGATACGGAACCCTTCGTGTGCGGGTCCGACCCGAATTTGGCCAGTTTTTATTATTATAATAATAAAAAGTGATTTGATACCGAAATAGAAAAACAGTACAGTCGATAAAGAGCGAATTATGACTAATAACCGAGTTTTACTAACACTTGTAAATTCGGTAATTACAATTTAAAAACAGAAGGCTTCATTAACTTGCGTCGTTATAGACTACTAAGACCAATATATCTTAGGAGATATGCAGCAGTATTTAGGTATGTAACAGAAACATCTTACTGCGATCACCAATCCGCCTTTAATGTGGCAAATCCCGCCATGGAAAGTCCAACGCGGTGATCACCTGGGACCACAGTTTTCGTAGTTATATTTGCCACTTGCAAGATAATCAAAACCTAATAAATAGATTAAAGATGGTCATGGATAATATGATGAAAAAGTCAAGGAAAGTAAAGATATATATAGGATACATCCTCATAAAGTTAATAAATTTGAAAATCTTCGAATGTCACACCCAACCAAACCAACCGTAATATCCGCTATCCGCTCTACAAACCGATATCATTCAACAAATTGAATAACCTGTCATCGTGGTTCTTTAAATGCATTTCAAAAATTGCAAGCCATTCCAGTGAGTAGAGGGATTTATTTCAATGACGACAAAGTAAAATCTGCGGTTGAGAAATTGCCTCAGCTTTTGAATTATGCATGGGAGAAATAGTGGAGACCTTAGACCACGGACTGAGAACGTGATTCATAAGAATTGATCGGTTTTTAAATCTTTTAAATGATCGTTTATGTCAACAGCTGTTTTCGAAAGTCGGAGTTGTACTTCAAGATTTATGAATCGCAATTAATGTAAAAAAAAGCTTTGAATCTAAAGAAAAAACTGGTCAAGTGCGAATCAGACTCGCGCACTGAGGGTTCTGTACAGAATTTGAATAATTGAACATGCTGAAAACCACATTTTCAACCGACTTCAAAAGAGGCGGAGATTCTCAATTCGACGCGTATTTTTTTGTATGTGTGTTACGCGATAACTTCGCCAATAGTGAACCGATTTTGATAATTCTTTTTTTGTTTGGTATAACATACTTCAGAGGTGGTTCCATATAAATTGTATCGAAATTGATTGATTGCTCTTTGAGAAAAGCAACAAATTAAGAATTTTAAGGCAATTGAAGTCGTTTTTTTTAATGCGTTAATTATATATATAAGAATAAGTGGTGCTTGGCAAAAAACACGAACAATTAATTTTGCATGCCTAGTATTAATGTGGCTAAACATGTATTTGTACTTTAAATTGTAAAATAACACCTTGTAACCATGTTTATGCAAAATAAATATTATGATTATGAAAGAAAAAAAAAATTGCTGTTAATGTACATTTGATATACAAATATCAACAGGCGCTAGAAGTGATTGTATTCGTAAAATTGTAATGATATATAAATAAAAAATTATACGTGAGACTCTGCATCTTGCCAAAATATATAAAGGTTCCTTTTTACCTTTTGACTTACAGAACGACTTCTAAGGACGGTATATTCGTTTGTCAATGAATAACTACGAGGTGTTGTCTACTTAGTTTTTCTTTTAGTCTGTGCAAAGACCCACATTTACGTATACGCGTATTTAAATATTGTTGAGGTGGTGAGAGCAAATAGTTGTTTTCGAACACTATGAGAATAACTCAGTGAAATGGCTGAATGTGGCATAGTCTTGACAATTTATTTATTATATGGAACAAAATTCTTTACAGTTCATGGATATTTTTCATAATAAAATACACTTAACGTTATTCCTCTCCTAATGCTTCCACATTAAATTTCTGTTGCCATAATCTTTTAAAATAGAATATCTGACTTTGATAAGTAATTACCTACAAATAGGAGATGAAATTATAGTTTCACGAAATAAATATCATTAATTTACAACTTTATAGTTAGCTACAATAGCCGTTACGCAGCTAACGGTTCATAGATGGTGCTTTGAACAATAATAGAAAAAAAGTGTTTAAAATGAAAATTGTGATTCACTGTGAAGTTGTATGTTAATGATACCCATTTCGCGACATCACAATCTGATGTCCTATTTTTAGATAGTTACTACACAAATCCAGCTATTATATTTTAAAAGATTATGGCAACAGAAATGTAGTATGAAACTATGATAGAGGTGGATCGCCTTAATGGTAAGGATCTTGTGTTGACTGACTAGCCAATCTTAGTTTTCAAATAATGGTACTGTATACAGCGTGAATAACATTGAATTAATGGTGACGTTATTAAGCAGTAACGATGATCAAGATCAAGACAAATCTATGGACACTATATCAAAATCTATTTCGCTGTTTTAAAACATAATGGGCCTCCTTCTCACCTGATGGTTAGTATGGTAAAACACAAAAATGCTATTAACACTGCCGTTTGGAAGCAGACATGTAAGTTGTTGGTAGCTGACCAGGCACACATAGAAAACCACCACCCAAATTGAGTGCTGATTCCCCAGCTTGGTATCGAACTGTATACTCTACGATGGCGCTTAAGAGGGTATGCTGGTGTCAAAGCGCCCATACAAACGTAGTTCAGTCATAATTTGAGTATTAAGCTATGAAAATCTATGAAATTTTCAAGACACAACCTAGAAACAAATATCTGTGTCGGTGGTGAGACAGATTTTCGTTTAAATATATACTTCCAGAGTTACAGGGCGTCAAAGAATTGTATTTTACGGTCATAAAAAGCCCCAACTTTGAACCTGATTTACAAGAGTATGAATCAATTTAGAACAATTTGGTTAAACCACCGATATCTGAAATTTCATTAGTATACTGTATTCAAAAAATGGTTACATAATCTACTGTATCCTTCAAATGATACCTGGACTACGAAACATCCAAATAACGGGTGGATAACTTCGCGTAGTGTATGCTGTCTCACCGTACGCGCTCGGGTAGGATAGGGCTCGGAGAGGGACAGCTACAAAACAATGCAACCTTGAACGCGGCCACGTGTTCTTACCAACGTAGCCTCTTTTTTGCGTGCTACGAGGATGTAACATGAACAACAGCTACAATCACCATATACTACAAACACATTACCCTCCTTCAACACTGCAGTTCAGTAAGTAAAATATGTTATCCTTGTATTCGTTATTCGCTCCGAGAACATTGTGTATACACAATATTTATTTCAAAAGATGAGGGTACAAGAGAGGTTGTTATGGGGCTTTTGAAGATATTACCTGTAGCATGGCTTTCCCCAGGGGAGTCCAATCTCGGTCATTGTCACATAATACCTAGCAATATTCGAAACCGGCCTCCGTAGCGCAGTTGTCTGAGCGTTGGACTCAGACACAGCGAAGATCCCAGGTTTGATTCCCGGTGGGACACATTGTCAAATATCAATGCACAATCACCTGATTGTCTGTAAAAGTAAGATGATTCCGTGCTTCGGAAGACAGGTTAAGCCTGTTACTGTCTACGATATATAGTAGCTACATGAGCCATGTCAGGCATAGGCGGCTCAACAACTCTGACCCTAGGGTTTGTGAGGTCGGTCATCGACCTTACAACCTGCACGATAAGAAGAATATGCGAAAAGGACGTCTGTAACCATGTAGTTAATATTCCAGGCGAATATAGGAACAGTCCCTTGATTATCACACGACCAAAAGTGAAATTTTCCATTTCATTTAAATACGAAAATTTATTAATGATTTATTTAACACGTAATGTGTATATCTGACTGTATTTGAACAGTCTCAAGTCTCAACTAGCAACTGCAACTGCAACAACTGCAACTAGCAACTGCAAGTAGCCATTATACGACATATGTATTTACTAGCTTCCGCCCGCGACCTTGTATGCGTGTACTTCAAGATATTATACAGCATAAGGTACAAAATAGTGTTTATTCTGTTACGTAGTCTAATAATTTAAAGAAAGAAAATAAAATTCAATATCTGAAGTAGTACATTCAAATAGTCTTCACACTAATATTATAAACACGAAAGTTTGTATATACGAATTTACATATTCTATGGTCGGTTGCTAGGCAACGCGTTTTTGTTTTGCCAAAATTGCCCGTGTAATCCCACTAATATTATAAGTGTGATTTTGGACAATTTACACAATATGTCTTCAGTAGTTTTTCCGTGAAAGCGTCACAAACATCCAAACATCTAAACATCTAAACATCCAAACTTTCACACTTATAATATTAGTAGGATTTACCGAAGGAAACAGAGTCATTTTATTTACAAAATGCAGGCCTGAGCAATAAGGGCTAGCGCGCACGGGCAACCACATGCGGCTAAAAAATATGTGATTTGCTACAGATTTGTTGCGATGCGCCGCCGCACGGTTTGTTTGCATCTTAGGAACTTGTATCAAACCCCGCGCACTGCGGCGAAAAAACCGCACAGGTTTTAAAACCGCAACCGCAACTCGCCGCACCGCAGTGCGCGATATCACTACTATCACTAAGGCGTTTTCAATGGGCCAAGAGATGTCTATCAGTTGAGTTTTCAAAGGTCTCAATAGACGGCGTGGAAGAGGTAGAAATTAATTTGTCATAAAACATATTGGCCACACACCCCAAAAAAGTCTAGTTGACAATTTTGAAAGATTTATTTACATAGCAGTTATATTCTCTTTGTTAGGTATCTTTGCATCAAGGAATTTAATATATAAACTCCTTGCTTTGAATTCACACGAAAAAATATACATTTGAAAGTTTAATTTTTCTACTACATTTTCATCTATCCATAACTGACGAACCATTTTTTTAATAAAAAAACAGTCTTATTGCATTGGGCAACATTCACAGTGAGTTTTGCGCACCTGCCCGCCTGAGTGGCTGCAGAATGCTCTGATTCACGAGTGCCAAAAGCCATTTGCACGCAAACCACCGACTATAAGATTTGCGGGTGGAAGTTTTTAGACCCTGAAACGGGCACTTGAAGTAAATTGTTAGCTTGTGGCTCCATACCAGTGTTTCTTTGTCTTTTGTATACATATCAAAGTGTGATAATATTTTATTTTATTGTTATAAATTGTACAATCTATTTTTAAAAGCTTAAGATCGAGTCTTAGTGCATAAAAGTCTTTATTTATAATGCCATTATATAATTTATAATATTAAATGGGTGAATTTTAATAGAAAAGCCGTATTGTTTGCTTGAATTATATTTTATGCTTCACTTCGACTGATTCAATAGATTTGAGACTGGTCCTAGACGTTATTATACTGCGGAGACCGTTATATTTTCTAACGAAAAATATGATTGGGCTGACATTTATGGATCGGGAGAAATGAATTGTTTTCCCGGAACTCCTGGGATATTTATGATGACTTTTACGGCGGGTAAGCAGTAGTTTTACTGGCAACACTTAGGAAGTTACAGGGGTGAAATGTAACTCTTTTAGCTTGATAGATGTTGCGGCGAACGTGAGTGTTTGTGCTCCGCCATTAATCCATCAATGGCGGCGGTGCGGTTTCAACCCGAGCAAGTTTAGTTCGAGACTGGTTATGGAGTAGGATAACTTAAGAGGCCGAGCGTACATAAATAGACGTCTCGTTAAAGCCGATTTTCAAGACTTTAGCTTGATACAGAAGCTTCAATCAATAAGCCGTTGGAAGCGTTAAAGAAAAAGAAATTTATTGCTTAAAACAAAGACCAGAAATTTATAAGCTAAATATATTCTAAAGCAAAAGGCCTATCTCAGCTTATGCTGCAACCACAGAGTGATTGCAGCGCTGGTTTTCAGGTAGGTCTTGACTAATACTAAACTAATCTAACTATCTAATTAAATGTAGGCATCTAATTAGATATATGTATATTAGATATAGATATATGTATAAATGAGGCACATACTACGAACACAAAACTTAAAATATATAAAAGGATTATACACAGAAAACAGTAGTAGCAAAACAAATAAATACGTATACGGGCGTACTCGCCCTTGGGTGGAAAGTTTCGTTTAACGAGGATAATCATAATGTTACACAATACAGTACTGGAGTCTAATAACAAATCATTCCTGATCCATCTGTCGTCGGTAGCATGCATAATTCACCAGTGGTCAGAACTTTTGTCTGACCGTCAATATTCGGTTTCTGCGAGTTTCATCAAAGTTTTCGATGACCGCAATAGACGTGATAACGAGTCGGTCCCGATCATTTGGGAGCATCGACGTCAACGATTTAAAAATTGTATGGTAATCACAGATAATGTAGAGAGACTATTGCTTTGAATCGATTTCTTTGTATGAATTCCGAGTGCAAACTGAGAATTAGTAAAAAAATAAAAATATACACATTGACACCGCGCAAACTTGTATCACTACGCTCGTATAGAATTTTAAAATGGCGTCACTAAAATCGCACAGGACGGAGTTTTTTCAATTAGTTTTTTTCTACTAACGCACGCTTACTAGCAGTGAACCGGTGGCACTTGCTAAATTCAGACAGCAAGGCCAGCGCTGGGCTTACAGTGCAATGGTAATTCGTCGGGTCATTCTTTACGTGCGGATTGTCTTTCAGATTAAATTCTATTACACACAATTTACCATATTGTAAATCATCAAATTAGGTAAATCAAATTCCTTCAGACGTTTCGTCGTGATGGAGTCAAACATCCAATCATTTTTTTTATACAAGAAGCTTTCATAAAATACATCGCGTTCCCACTTCACGTGCCCAGCATAAATTAAAAACACTTATATGCCGCATATCAAACTTTTACTATTTTTAACCGACTTCAAAAAAGGAGGAGGTTATCAATTCCACGGGTATGTTTTTAAAATGTTTGTTACATCAGAACTTTTGACAGGGTGAACCGATTTAGATGATTTATTTATTAATTTGAAAGGTGGTGCTTTCCGTGTAGTCCAACTTCAATTGGGTCCAGTTCTGACAGCGGCATCCACGAGAACACATGAGACAAATGAATTCGGTTTCCAGTTCTTTTTGAACACATTTACTTGTTAGAGATAAAAATTGACACATAAGAATCAAAGCGATTGTATGTAATGTGATGAACTGATAGCCTCATAGTGACATATCCACAGCTGTAATTCGCTGGCGCGAACCGGACCGGATTCGGAGCACCGAGTGGACAAATTTGATCTATCGCTTTCATAGCGAGAATGCCATGAAATTTGTGAGTTATGGTACTTTTAAATCACTGCGGAAGCTGGGCGTTGGGTCGCTTTCGTTTCGATCTATGTCGCTTCTAAATCATTTTTAACTGGTTTTGCTTGCCTGGATGTTTTTATGTATAACTTACCCTTCATTTCACCGCCGTTAGATGGAAAGCGTGCTTACCCAAAAGCCTCAAACTAATGGATGTGCTATCTTTCATACCGGAACATAATGCTATTAACACGGCGGAAAACAGAGGGATACAATTTTTTTCTAAGGGTAACAAAATCGGTAATTTACAGGTACCCGCTACATCGCTGGGAATCGAATCTGGGACCTCCGGATTGTAAGTCCAAGTGTGTAGCCATTAGGCCACGGAGGCTTTCAAATTAAGAGGCGAATAATAAGATCTCTCTCTAGAGGGTTTCTCATAATCATCACACTTGGGAAGTGGTTCATCCTATACGAAGATGTTGAACATAGGTAGATTCTGTTCATCTCCTGAAATTGACCCGTCGCCTTTAAATCACAGCCGAGATAATATTGGCTGATTCTATCCTAAAGCCGAGACCACACAATACCTGCGACAAGCTTGGAATTTGTAAATCACATTTTGCCCGCGACTACGGCCACGTGGGCTTCAAAATGTATCCCATTTTAACTACTTATTCGATGGGGATAAACAGTGCGTCTAACATGAGTTTACGCAGGCGGTAACGTACATATATCGAATACTATCGGAAATGCTGCTCAGTCGAGATGCTGGTGACAAGGACAGAGCGATAGTTAACGATATACGTTACCGCCTGCGTAAACTCATGGTAGATGCACAGTATTCTGTATCGTTTTCCAATCCTTCAACTATATCCATGATAAAAATGAAGTCATTTTGGCGCTTAGTTACGTCATGAAGGTTGGACAAACAAACACAGTCACTTTCGCATTTATAATACTGGCAAGGAGATAGATAGGTGGATAATATTATTTAATAAATGAAAATAGACAAATGCTGACATTTATATTTCTTCCGGAAAATTCTCAGTAACTTCCCAACCCGAATTGTGGTCACTTCCACTAGAGTCATCATTAAGTCCATTTACCGTGATCGGATTTACACCGCCGCCCGCTCTCGACAAGCTGTGACCCGCTCGCTGGTCAAACAATGCAAACATAAGGCGATTACACGGACACAGGATTTGTGCCGCCCAAGCCTCTTTGATGTTTTGTTTGTCATGTCTCTATTTTCCCTTGCATTGATATTTTTGGGTCACACTCTATGCGGAAATATATCAGTCAGTATATACTTATCACATATTTTTTCCAACGCCTGCTACGAAATTCGTAAGAAATGAGTTGGCGGTGGTAGGACATTTTTATGTATCCGCCTCGGTAATGAAATATGATCCATTATTAGCTTGAGACCTCTGGGTATATGCACTTCCTACGAAACTGATAGTGGTGGGAAAGCATCTGTCAGTAAACATTTGTAGGAAAATGTTTTGTCTACAGGGTCTAAATATTGAGTGTCCCGCGACGAAAGCGTAGCGCCAACACTTCATTAGTCTATGCCACCACGTATTGGTATTTTTGTCTACGTACTAACTTTTTACAAAATAATAATAATAATATTCTCTTTGACCAACTGTCGCACAATCCCAGCATAATCGTAAATGTCAAAATCTTTTCAAAACAATGGAGCCCTAAAAAACTAAATGAACAAACAAAAATAATTTAAACAATAATGCATAATATAAAGTAAAGGATAAAATTAAGTTCTGTTACAAACCAATCCCTGCGTGTCCAGTTTAATATCCTACGATTTTATAACACTGTTTCCAAAGAATGGTAAATCAAGAACGTTATTTAAAAATTTTCAGCATGCCATTTTTTGTCGATCAGTGTATAAATAAGACAAAATAGCAAGGTTTTCTGTAGTGAAATGGAGGTGGTGAAAAAAATTGATGTAGTGAAAAAAATTGATGTGGTTAAGAAAAGAAGAACCAAGTGCGGTCTTGTTAAACGGGAAAAATTCAGATGCTGTCAGTGCGATCCAGACTCGGATTCTGATACTGAGCTGTGCGTTGGACAGAAGGTTCTGCAAGGTACTGCTGGCCCAGATGTGGATCACATCACCATTCAGGTCTTAGGAGAAAACTTTAAACCAGACGAAGACGAATGCCAATTTTCAGTTCGCCAGTTAGATGACAACGTAGGTGAGCCTTCTGAATCAAGTGACGACGGTGACGAAACAGAACCATCTGTTTGTTGTTCGTCCACAAAGGAAGACAAAGAAGTAAAATCGGAGGAAAATTTGAAAGACAAATCGGAGGAGAGTTTGGAGGAGAAGGTAGAGAAGAAAAAACCGAAGAAAGTACCATGCTGGATGGATCCCAAGATAATAGAAAAAGATAAGCCAGTCTCCCAAAAGTCATGTTATTGGGAAGAGGATAAAAAAGATGATGAAGAAGAAATCAGTACTCGGTCGCCACCATGTTTGTGGTATCATCCAGCTACAGGGGTTAAGTCTTCAGAAGAATATTTGCCACATTGTGTCTGGGTTCACGATTCAGAGAAGAAGGGTGAAGAACCTAATGAAAGAGCAGGATGCATGTGGTATCATGGCCGTAATGCACCTAACGCACCAGAACCAAAGGGATGCTTGTGGCCACCAACTAAAAAAGGAATATGTTTGTGGAAGACGAAGAAGAAGCAACACGCAGATGATGACGACGACGATGAGATAGACGAGAAAAAACGTAAATCATCAAAGTGTAAGTGGAAGCGCCTCAAGATAGAAAGGGAACAAAAAGCAGCAAAAAGACGAAAATCTGTAGAGGTTGCAAGTAAAAAATCATCATGCATATGGACGGGACCGCAAAAACCACGTAAAAGGAGGGAGAAGGATTCATGTTTGTGGGCTTCACCGGAGGGAGATTCCGCGCCAGATAAAAAGCGCAAAAAGGGAAAGGGAAAAGACGAATGTATATGGGAAGGAGAAGATGGCGACGAAGAGAAAAAACGGGCGAAAAGAGCAAAGATTTCGCAAAAGTGTCTGTGGTGGAAGAAACCAAAAACAGAATCATAAAAGTAATAGTATTGTGACATAGTCACAAAACTGTGCTCATCATCTTGATTTAAAATTGAAAATAAGATTGATACAACAACATGCCATACATACAATTTAGATGCAATTGCAAGAATAGATTGTTTTATTAGAACGAACTTTTAAATAGTTCGTGAGTGTAGAACATCGTTTAGTAAACCGTTTCACTTGTTCTATGTACTTAATCTTATAAAACACGATTATTGTCAGAACTCAATAGATTAAAGTTTGATTTAATGGCACTTTGGAAGTCTTTTAAGAATAAACACTTTATTATTTAACGAAAAGTTATTTCATTATGTGTGACCCTACAGCTGCGTGGACTTTAGAATTTATCCCACAGGAACTCTTTACTGAGACAAAAGGCAGCATGCGATTAAAGTGTCAAATATCACATCACGATTGGTATCACAATTGAGGTATTATAGTCCGATCGTGCATGGAGTACCACTGCCATCTTTGGGATGGCTATATACACTATCAACTAGCAGCTTTAGGAGACTGATAGGCAAAGATACGCTACTGAGAACGCGAAGTTCGAAAGCCTCGAACATATTTTGGAGAGGCGCAGGACCTATTTTTGTTGATTCCACCATCGTCATTCAAGTACCGGTCAAACAGAAGAACGGCAGACCTCCACCCGTACTGTGCATATTCCTACAGCTCGCACCAAGCGTATCGCTTTTACGTTCATCATACTTACAGCTAAAATATGGAAGACGCTCCCATTTACAGTGTTCCCCGAAAACTACAACTTGGCAATCTTCAAACGCGTAACATCGTTGACTTGATCGTCACTTAACATCAGGCGAGATTGAGTATTTATTATTAATTTCCAGGCGTTCCAGAATAAGGGTCCTAAATAATGACAAAAAGTGATCCTATAAATTATTCGTGTTTTCCATTTTTGCTATCGGAACGTTATAAATAACTACAACAACAATAAGAAATAAACTTTCCAATCTCTCTCGTTCTGTATGTGGAGCGATGATCATATTAACATTTGGTAATAAAAATAACGAGCACGATCCCTGTGTGTTTATTGTTGTCAATTCATACAATAACCGACCAGAGGTTACCTGGCTTCATTTTGTCACGGGCTCATGGGGATTATCCCGAATCCGAGCATATTGCGATGCCGTTACGATACTTACCGCAGTACCTACTTCAGTACTTCCAGCTTTGCAAAGGATGTCGTAAACAGATATTGAGTTCCACTTTCGCAAAAGATACGTTTTAGCTCGTACGTCTTTGGAGATGGGTTTTCCGATTCCAAGGAAAGAATAAGGCGCGCTGGAAATGCATATTTTATGTGACAGAATAGGAGCAGGATAAGCATTCAAATGTGAAAAGTGTGTGCTGGCCTTACGGATTCACGTTTTTAATACGTTAGGTTTTCTGAAGTTTTAATAAACATCACTCATTCACTAATTTTTCACCCTTTCCGTCGGAATATTTTTATAAAATCGAAATGAGACCATTTTTAAGACAGCCAATGCAATATTTTCCCTTATTATGATCGTTTTTGAAGTCCGTTGAAAATACGATAAGCATTTCGTTATGATCTGTCGCTATGTGGTCTCAGGTTTCTTTTTTTCTCTTTTCCATTTCAATTAATCTCTAGGTGACAACCATATATTATACGAGGAGCACATAGACCCTTCTCAAATGTTATTTTTCCTATTCAGTATTATATTTTGGCCAGAGCTTCAATCCCCAGCGCCTGTCCTGTCAGCGACCTTGTTGAAATACAGAAAAACAGGCCAAGTATTATACTGACTAGTGCACCGACGGCTCCGTACCTTGAAATGAAAAAGTTAGTATTATCACATACTAAAGTTTATTTTCCCATGAATTAACTTCAAGTTTACAACTACCCGACCAGTTTTCCAATTAAATCAAGTTAAAACCGCCTAAAATACAACACTAAGAGAGAGAGAGCTTACCGGTCGCGACGACGCGGATATTTAATGAGAATGGAAGCGTTGTCGGTGAGGTCGAATATTATAGTCCACATGTTCGCTTATTGCTCTAAAGAACATACACGCAAAAGGGCCTACAACGCCCGTCGCGTTCAATACAACAACGCGCTCAGGGTTCTGCTGCGGCTGCCTCGCTTCTGCAGCCCTTCGGGGATGTTTGCCGGGGCCCATATAAAGTGTTTCTTGTAGCACGATGCGCAAGAGTGCAGCGTCCAGCGCGCGCAACTTAGTTCCAAATTATTTCAAGACAAATTGTATGAAACATGGCAAAGAATCGAAGGCGCTACTAGCGCATTGTTGGCGCCACTGTCCCTACATTATGTATGTTAGAAAAATGGAGGTTGATTTTGCCCCGTTTGAGATTTGTTAGGTTTATTCTCGCTGTATGGAATCCCGTCTTTTATTACGTAGTATAAGTATATTACATACTCTTTGGTGACAGACACCTGGATAATCTTGAAGCGATCCATTTTTGTTATCGGATATTTGGAACCCTAAAAATGTGTCTCTCACAATGGGAAAGAAATTGAATGTCAAAAGGACTGTTAAAAGTACTATCCAAACAAATTTTAGGTCAAAGTACTTTGCTAAAAACTGTTTTTTGAATGAATTACCAGTTTTTCATACGAATAAACGTAGTCACACAAATATATTTTCTTATCTGGTAAAATCATTAAACCTTAACTTATATATAATAGAAAATAATTTACTGTTACAAAATCTTGTACAGTATTGCGTTTAGCCATATTTGTGAGCCAGTGATACAAATTGAAATGTGTTTGATGCAACATTATACACACACATTACCCTTCTTCTGCAATAGTCATGTAATACGAGTAACAATGGAAAGAGTTCCAATCGCCAGGAACGTCTCACTGTAATTCGTATCACGTATTTCAAGTTCCAAGGCTTTAGCGAGTAGGCTAACTATGATGGGACTTGTTACGCGTAGTTTGTTGTCTCTTTCACTCTTGTATTTCGATGTTGGAACTAGCCTAGTTTCAGTAATAGTTCCTAACTGTACAATAAAGTCCAGGTAGTACCTATATATCTAGCTGGAAACTTTGTTTGGACGTGTTTCTTTGGGCTTATAAACCCCTCAGGAACAAAAGAAATCAATCGCGGAAATTAGATTACTTATTACTATGGTTTTTGTAATTTGCTCGTGCTAAAGAACAGAAAAATAAGAACATTTCTTTTCTTTTCACTGTGTAATAGCTTGTAGACTGTGCCTTAGAAGTAAACGTGTTTTTTTACAAAGGTCCAAGTTTGTTCGTTTATTATATTTATCATATCGTACACGCGTAACTGCCCTCCTCTCTTCACTATTTCTCCTTGACCTAGGACTGCTGTAAGAAATTTCTTTTAGAAATAAGCTGTTCCTTTTGTATATATTTTTCTGTTATTGTGTTATGTAAATATTTTCCGTGTACAATAAACCGTTTAAATAAATAAATAAATAAAATTAATTTGTTAGTGGTTTATTTGATTTATGTTTGCTATTGTTGTAATAATACAATCCAAAATGTTTTTTATTATAAAAACAATATATATAAAAACAACAACAACAAAAGTAGTCCGCATATACACTCGGAGCCCTAATTGTTGAGGTAACTCCGTTGGTCTATCTGTCTGTGTCGGAGTCGGTGGCGACACAACACTCTCCGATTTACACTTCCAGACGTAAGCTACGACAACATTTCGGTGTACAGAAAGACATCAACGCGCGCCCTCCGGACGGCTTAGCAACCAGTTGCGAATCAAGATAACTGTATTTATCCGCCACTGGTTGCGAATCACAGTTGCGAAAACGACTCGAGGGAACACATATGCCTTAGAAATTTAAAACTAGAACATTTTGTTTTATTTAATTTTGATACTTATGGAATATTATCCCATCTTTTGTGTAACTTCAAGTTTGATAATAACCCTTAATTTGAACAAAATCCTTCGTGTATGATCAAAACGCATACGGTTGTCGACTACGGACATCTACTGTGCTTCTGCTTCTGCTCGTAGCTCCTACCATAGATTACTTAATCTCCTAGACAAATATAGATACTGACTTCAGTTTAACACATATCATATAGTTCAATGGGCCAACGTCGAAAATTATACTACCAGAGAGCGCCTAAACATGAAGGGGGGTTTAAAATTAGAATGTGCCTGAAAATTCCGGATTTTATCATGTAGACAAATTCCGAGCATAGCTTCTCTCGAGATTGTGAGAATATTATGAAATAATAGTTATCATTTCGTTGTAATATTTACAAATGTACACTTCTTATTTGCGGTCAGATTCAATAGGGCAGTACAGTCACTAGCTGCAGACATAGTAAGTTAATGGTTTTACTGTTAGATTTAATATAATATGTTTCAGGAAATTTTTACGATATTCTAGTCCAAACTGAAATCCAAAACTCTGCACATGCGATTCCGACTCGTACTTGGCCAACAATAATAATAAAATGAAATGAAAAAATATATATTATTATTAATAATAAAGAATAATAGTTACTACATACGTGTCTCAACTCTCAAACTGAATAGAACAGACTTCAAGACTGTATGTAGTCTTAATGAAGCTAAAACAATCACAACGTTTACAGGTATACTCAGTTGCAATCAGACAAGAACAATATTTAGATATAAACAAAAACATACGGCATTGTTCTCGTGTGTACAGCAATTTGGGACGCTATAACATAAACATCATGAGCGTAGTCTGTTTGCTCGTTAATTTTTACGTAACGTCTACTGAACTGGCCCAATATGCTCACTCAAGGGTCTGCTGACCTATTTTTAGTAAGACTTCGTTGTGTCTAGGAATGTATAAAATACATTTAATACTTTGATGACCAATCCTCTTCTCAGACGACCTGAAGAAGATAGCGAAGAATGAGTGGATGATGAGAACTGGGGACCGAAAGAAAAGGCGCACGTTGGGAGAAGTCTACCTTCAGTAGTGGCAAGACACTTGCTGAAAATTCCAAGTCAACTCTTTGAAATATATGATGAGAATTTGTGCTTGTATTTTATGAGAAACATAAATATGGCTATGCAGCTTGTTATGTCATTCCGTGGCCGACGTCAAAAGTGTGATTAACTGCCAATCTCCTGCCTACCTACCTACCTGTTTGCCAAGTGTGACGATTCTGGTTAAAACTTACTATCAAACTTTACTCATCATCTTCATCCTCAGCCGGGAAACGTCCACTGCTGGACATAGGCCTCCCTCATGGTACGCCACATCGACCGGTCCCGAGACACCTGCATCCAGCGACTCCCCGCGATCTTAACCAGGTCGTCGGTCCACCTAGTAGGGGGACTGCCCGGTAGACGC
Organism: Carcina quercana; assembly: GCA_910589575.2. Classification (NCBI taxonomy): domain Eukaryota; kingdom Metazoa; phylum Arthropoda; class Insecta; order Lepidoptera; family Depressariidae; genus Carcina; species Carcina quercana. Next base: position 12,517,263 of record OU342437.1, on the reverse strand, counting down.
TTCCCGGTACGTGGTAACCACTGGAGAAAATTTACTCCCCACCGATTATCCATTTCCACTTCAGTTCACTGACTCCACTGAGCTATGTCTAATCTTTACTATCGAGCTATAATTAACTTTAATTAATCTTTAATTGTTAAATCCCCTCATGAAGACTCCTGGCATGTCGATATAGTCGTATGAGGGTCGTATGTATATGTATGCTTATACATATAATTGTTCAATTATAAAGTAAACATATATTATTTCGAGAGCTGTAAAGTTTTTTTTTCAGATGTGTAATAATAGGTCTTTACTTGATCTTCAGCTCACCTAGTGGTAAGTGACGATAAGGCTGTAGGATGTAAAGAGTGCTCACCCAACAGCCTCAAGCCTAAGAGGCGCTGGCTTTGCTACCTTTCATACCGGAACACAGCAGTGCTATTAACACTGCAGTTTGGCAACAGACTTAGGTAACATGGCGATAGCTAAAATAAGCGAAATAGAAACTAATAACTCAAACCTCTCTCAAGTACCGGGAAACGTCTACCAGGCCGTCCCCCTACTAGATGGACCGACGACCTGGTTAGAGTCGCTGGATGCAGGTGACTAGGGATCGGTCGATGTGGCGTACCGTGAAGGAGGCCTATGTCCAGCAGTGGACGTTTCCCGGCTGATGATGAACTCAAATCTTTCAATCAAACAATATAGATATTATATGACAGTAACGAGGAATGAAGTCGAAAAAGTAGTTCATTATATCGAGGTAGACTTCGTGAGCAATCTTCTAATATTGACCTAAACTACCGTGAAAGAAGTGGAAAAAGTCAATCTTTACCGCATAAATGGATTTATGAGACAGAAATCTTTTACTGGGACGGAGATATTCTAAACAAGCAACAATTTCGTCAAACTTACACCGAACTTGCGGCCGGCTAGACATCACTTTTATAAATCTCCGTGTAGCAATAAAACTTTTCTTTCACTTTGTTAGGTGTTTTTACACGAAAAACGACTTAGGGTTGTTGGAATATGTCAAAGAATAAATGGAAGGGAAAAAATAAGAATTCGCTTCATTCTGATCTTATCACCATAAGGGTTTCTTTTCATAAGAAATCATCATCAACAGACTATATATTATGTCCCCACTGCAGGAGCTCAGGCCTACTCTCGTACAGAGAGTGTATATTCACTTCACTGCTCACCATTCCCTTTGCCCTTATGAAACTACCCGCCTACATACATTCATATATCTTTCTTTGTCGCCTGGAATAGTTCAGTGCTCATCTCTCATTGATAGTCACAACGAACAGGCAAGCTAAGTAGCAACCCGTTGTGTATAAAATAAACTTTTTTACTTATTTCTACCTACATATATTTTGGTAAAGCAGCTATAGTAAGACACAGTGTGAAAATTTCCAGAATTTACCTACTAGCTATTTATTACCCACGACTTCAGTCACATCGACTTTGGAAAGTATCCCCGGGGACATGCTCGCTAGGTATACAAATTAGGCTATTGGCTTTTCCGACCCGTTCACTATCCGTATATAAAAAATGAAGAATTCTGACCCTACGTTGCGAAGGTAAGGAAATACAAACATAATCAAACTCATTTTCTCATTTAAAAATTTCAAAGACATTCAACATACAACCGACTCATTATGCTAAATATCTTTACTCAGTTTCCATTCTTCATTAAGAACGTTCATAGTCGTTGACTTACAAATATTAGATACGTCACTGTTGAAGAATATATTTTATTCAATGACACCTGGTATAGTCTGCTGAGATCTTGCACGACCCTCCTCTGGGGGTGACACATTAGGGGAGGCGAGATATTGGTAGAATTTTTCTCACATTTGCACGCGCTTTCCTACCCTGTTTTACTACCCCCTCCCCGCTAAAGTCCTAGCCTTGACCCTAAGGAAGGTCACGCAAGAATATGTCTGACTAGAATTATGAACTTTGGAACAAGCTGTTTGAGGACATTGCATTTGCATGTTATTATGGTTTTATATAATCTCCGGTTGCAACCACATCAAAGTTGTAGCATATTCTTAACCTACTCGTATTAAACTTAACCTTAATTCGTTTGTATTTGACGGGATCATGAACTTACACCTAATCACTGTTTTCTTCACTAGAGATACAAAGTGTGAATTGAAAAACACGAATAGAACAAAATTGTTGACTATGTCAATTTGCCATAGCTGGTGACTTTAAAACCAAAGTAGACTTTGCGATTTGGTATGAACAAACAAACAATTTGTTATTATTATTCGTAAATGAAAACAAAAATGGCAAACAGATTTGTTGACAAACTAAATAACTCAATAATTTGAAGTTTACAACGCTTTTAAACATTATTTAGAGCTCAACGGTACCTAGTAATATCAAGATTTAGTCAGAATGCATGTCCCACTTCTCCATTACGTAAAGTTCTAGCAGGTACCAGGACCACACCCTGCAAGATAATAAACTAATAACCAACAACCACTCTACAGTTATAGATTTTGTAAATCAACGTTCGGAAACGAGCTTTTGTCTCGGAAACGAAACTCGATTTGACAGTATTTTATTCAATTAACTGTAAACTCGCAAATTGGTTAACAATGACCGTCTCGAATTTCGTTATTATTTTAGCTTTCGCCTTGGCCTCCAGCTTAATTTAGTTTAAGAACAAAATGTCATCGCAATTATTAATTAGAAAGTGGAGCCCCACAGCGGTAGCCAGCGGCGCAGCGGCGGGGCTACTTCAATTTTCCTTTGGTGAAACTGAGAGGTCACCAGGCAGACTTGTTGAGGGATTAATAGTTTTCTTTGTCCACAACGCTGTAATATGGTAAGTGGTAAATTTTTCTTGGTTGCGGCTTGTGTTAACCGTGATTTCTCTTGCACAGAAAATTTTAATTACGTCCTCCAGATTTATTTTCTATCAAGTACTTACATTTCAAATTGTCACTGGATCCATGAATATCTTTATGCATTACAAGCATGTAATCTGCAGCTTGGCCCATGTAGGAATTCCTTCCTTATCTATAATGGATCATTTATTTTTAAATGTAGAATGGGTTTGCACTTGGCCTTCATCTCACATGATGATAAGTAACGATAAAGCCGTTAATAAGGCACTGGCTCTGCTAACTTTCATACCGGAACACAACAGCGCTATTAACACTGCTGCTTGGCGGCAGGCTTTGATATATAAGAAGCCAGATGGACATAGAAAATGCCCTACCACAAACCGAACCGATTACCGATAGGTACCCCCAATGAGAATCAAACCCTGGACCTCCAAATTGCAAGTCCAACATTAGGTAACGGAGGACGTGGCGAGAGGGTTAGAAGGCTCATGTCCAGCGAAGACTTATGCAGGTGATATCAGTGTTAGTCTTTTGGTGAGATAAGGAAATAATAATCCCGTACACTTTATTTAAAATAACTTATGTACATTCAAGTCTAAAATAGTATGATGAATTTAATAAATCCAGACCAGGAAAATACCTAAAGTAGTTATGTTTCAATTAAAAGCGTTTCGGTAGAAGCCTGTAAAAGCCAAATCTTAACTAATTTTCATCAATTCCTCTCCCCATAACACAAATAACGGATTCCTGGAACCAATTTGCAAATTACAGACATTTCTCAATTAAATTCGCTTCCAAATGCGAGCTTTATGAAATTTTGTTGAAATGTTCTCCTTAATTTTAGGAAATTGTCACCAGAAATAGATACTCCAAGTTATAGAAAGGAAAGGTATCGTATTCTCCTAGATATTTATTTGTAGAAACCCATATCTTTTTATCAATTCACATTATCCTGGGTCTCTTCAATTCTCTGTCGATTCATTCACATCGAATACTAACTACAACAACGTACAGCTATTCTGAACCAAATAGTTCGCCAAACTAAGGAATCCTTATCAGTTTAAAATACTCAATACAAAATCTAGTAAACTTCTCACGTTTCTTATATGATCGGAGCCATCGCATCCTATCCAGCATAGGCCTACGGCATCCTTCAGGTACGGAATCCTAAATATGACTGTCACAAAATGAATGAGATCATCTACCATCTAAAATCAAAGAAACAGAGATAGCGCACTAGCAAGTAAAAGAGACAACACATGCAACTAATTTATTAGTTAGGGTATTTAAATAAATGACTGCAGTTATATAATAAATATGTGTCACTGTTGGATTGCTTAGTAAGCTGTTTTACATAACCGTTAGTTGTTTTACTAAACAGCTCCCAAACAACAACCCATATTTAGAGGTTATGCAGAATGGGTTATTTGCAACTACAAAAAGCGTTTTTATAAGGTGACCATGATTAAATATATAAAAAATCGTTTTCAATTAAATTTGGGTCATTTTCATTCATACGTATTATTGGGTTTGTTCGATATTTCAAACAAACTACATTCCACTTTGGACGCAATTTTTGCCATACAGCGCCATGACCTGCAAAATTTAGAACAAAAATTATACAGTTAGACGTTTCATTTCTCGCTGTTTTACTAAACTGAAATATTGATCCGCTACATTGATGCAATACGAAACCCTCATTCAATTCCGCGAGTTATATTTCAGCTTATATAAAAAATCGCTTAAAGTTGTTGAGCTGTTTAGGGAAACAGCTAGCGGTTATGTATAACGGCTTATTAAACAATTCAACTGCGACATATATACAGTTGAGTACAACAATATGTGCCCGATTTTGTACTCATACCATGTAACGTTTCCACTTTCTTGTTTATGCTGTCTGAAATGAATATAAAGGGTGAATAAGACATGGTGTCAAAATTGTTATATATTTTTGTACTCGATTGTACCAAGACTCCACAATGTACGACACTAGAAAGTATTCGTTTTCGATTCGTTTTCGTATTCGAAAGCCATTAAGTTCCCGCGTTCTATAATGCGTAAAAAAGATTTTCATTACTTATGTGGAACGTATGCAAGCGTATAAAAACTCTGGCAATATAGTTTGCTAATGTAACATTATAACAAAAACTTATAAAACTAGATGCTAATAAAGTTCGTAAAATACAGCTGAAAGTTTTTACTAGAAAAAGCTTTCATAGGGAGCTAGCTGAGCTTTTATAGGCCACGCAATGTGAGAAACTTAGTTACTCGTACCCGTTCATTTTAATTTTAAACGAGTTATTTATGAGTGAGATCAAGTAAAATTGTTTTACCGACAATGTAAGGGATGGGAGATATTATACTCACTTTATAAAGCTTTATGAGTTTCCATTCATTCGTTACGGTTAACGATTACTTAGGCCGATATTTTTAATGTATGAAATTAACTTCCCTCTTCAAGAGTGGCTGATATAGCAGGAAAAGAAAGGTTCCACGAATGATGGCTAGATAAAATATCTAGCCTGTAATAAAATTCAAGTTTTTAACTTAATAAAAGAAAATTATAAATGTTTTAAGGTTCCGTAGTCAAATAAGGAACTCTTATAGTTTCGCTTTGTCCGTATGTCCGTCCGCAGGTTAGACCATAGCTGCTTACTAAGAAAGCTGTAATTCGGTACGGGTATAGATATTAATTACAAACAAAGTGATAGAATAACATATTGAAAAATATTTTTAAAGTGGCCCCATAGGTACACGTAACTTGGCGATGAAATGTTTTTTTTCTGGCGTCCACCTCATCGTGTTTATTGAATAGGTGTTTTAAAAATATTAAGGGTCTAGGAACACCACTTTTCGATGCAAGGTTCCGTTTGGTTTGCGAAATATTATACTTGGAGTGGTCAATATGAAAGTTTCGTTCAAATTTCATTCACCGCACCGACACACCAATTTTTCTTTGTCATTTATTTGTTGGTTAAGTAGTAGTTTAGAAAAAAATAAGGAAAAATATGTTTTCATTACTAAAACACACTCAAGTTATAACTAACTGAATACAACTAAAAATTGCTCATAACTACCTCAGATTTGATGTGATGACAGAAAACATGCCGAAGGCCAAAACGCAATTTTTTTGTTTAATTGTATAAAAGGTTACAGTTTAATTTAATGTTATCACGGGAAAAAAAATTATCTTTTTTTTCTTCTAAACACACGGAACCTTAAAAATAACATGAATATGAAATTTAATATACGCCGAGCAGCAAACAAACAGCAATAAAATCGTAATCAACATCCAGAACTAAGTTTCGAAATCTTCCTTTTAGTTTCCCTCTAGTCTGCCTTAGACCTATAAAAAGTTTTCATATTACGACAGGGTAACAAGTGAAAATGTTCCGCCCGTGGGACCTGTGTCGTAAACCAAAGTTTTTGCGTAACAACCTCCGGAACGATAGGCCATGTAGCTTTTTTAAGAGTTGTGAATTGCTCAATAATTTTATGCGATGGTTAGAATTTATTTAAGGAGATTTTTAGAGTCTAACACGTTTGTAAAAATATTTTTAGGATTAACGGTCATTTTGCATCTATATTCACTCATATTTGTTAAGTAAAGCCATTATCACTTACAGATAAAACAGCATTAATATATTTTCAAATAGCTTAGCTCCACCCATAAAATTCAAAATATATATTCACAGTCAGTGACCTAGTACCCTAGTACGTATCCGTAGAAAGTAAGTCATTATATACATGGTTATATAAGGACGTGTAGGTCATGTATATAGAATACAATATAATGTATACCCTCCCTCTCGCCACAACTCATTTATCGCGGAGATGAGCTCTATCCCTCACCGGGGCACTGGTGATGACAACATAGCTACTGTACACTCGCTAAATTATAATAAGATGGGATTATACGGAGACAGTACCTACTACAGACTCCTCGATGCTTCGTCTTGCTGGGTAACGCCCCGCTGGGGACTGGGTTGTTATTTATATCCTTGTGACTTTAAAGTTCAAGATTAGTGAAGTACTACAATCCTTTTCGGATACATACTGATAAGTGTAGAATTGTCGAGCATCGTACAGCTGTAATTGATCTAAAAGATTAGTGAATTTATACGTAGTTAGAAACCGATCTGCCGCAAAACTGGAAGAATCCGGAACAGATTACAAAATCGGATAACGATAAATTGGTTTCAGGAACAGCTCCAGTGATACAACTATCTATTCGATCGCTAATTGCTTACGCGATTAGCGATACTAATCTTCAAATGTAACGTAGGCAAACCATATCGCGAATGTCCAAAACACTGAAATTAAACCCCACTGATTGCAACCATCCTAATGAGATTCTGGCAGGCTGCCCGCCCCGATCCCTCTTCTCGGATCCCTTGGGGGCAATAAATAAAAGGTGAAAGGGATTTTTCTACCTCTCACGTTACAAATTAAGTTTAAAAAAGTGTGTGTCCTTTGAGATTCACGAATTGAAAAGGTTTTGTTGAAACAAAAAAGGTGTTTTTGTGCTACCCTTTTTCGGGTCTTATTAAAGTTGGTGCGGAACGAGAGGGTAGATAGATTGCTGGGGTTTGTTGAAGAATTAGTAAAGGAAGTCATTAATGTCTTATGAAATCTGCTAAGACTCCCACAATATAGTAGTGCGCTGTGTGTCCGGTCGTACAAGTGCCAAGCGTCAAACTATCAATAGTTTATTCGTAACTGACGTCTGTTAAAGTTGACATTTGTCACGATAAAGCAGTGGTAACATTACTAATTGTGCTAATTTCCACGTGACGTAACCGCTCTCGTTCGTAACTTGAAAGTTTGATAAAATAATATCAATGTGGATTCCATACATCAAAAACTTAAAGCCAATGACATTTTATAAAGGATTCAAAGAACAATAAAAATACGGCCACAACAACGCTGTTTTTCTTGAAGCTTTAGTCACTTCGTTTTGTGTTGCATTTCATTTCAGCAGTGCATCTTATATACCTTTAAACGAGCAATTCTTGTATACATATATATATCCGGATCTCCAAAACGGCACCAACGATTTCGCTGAAATTTGGTATTTGGGGGTATTCGGGGGCGAAAAATCGATCTAGATTAGTCGCATGTCTGGGAAAATGCGCGATTTCGAGTTTTAATGCGTTTTTTTCTTCGCATTATTCGATGCAAAATATGATGGGAAATTTCACGCTGTTAAACATTTTTACCATGGCGGAGTGGTTACAACGCTTGCTTTAAAATCACAGGCGTCCAGAGAATCTGAGTTCGTATCCCGAACGCGAAAATGTTTTGAATTTCTATTTTTTGTGTGTGTGTGTTTTTATTTATTTATTCAAGTTTTTAATTATTATTTTTTGGCTCCGAGCAAAGCTCGGTGGCCCAGATATTTTATTTTAAAGGAAACACAAATGAAAACGGTTCGAATGCGTGATTGCGAATTACCCCAAATGCGGTGTGCAACGCTGCAATTGCGGTGAGCGTAGAGAGAGAATAAGCAAGTCACGTCTGAGAATAAGCGCTGAGGCTCCAAACTTAGAATATACTGAGACGGTGACCTTTTCTAGTGTAGTACTACAATATTTGAATGAAATACGAAAATATTATCATTTGTTCATAAATTCCATATAACAAATTGTAACTCATTAGTACGAGCCAGGATCGAACCCAGACCTCGATTGTTCAAGGACTGACGGTCTAACCAACTGAGCTGTATATGTATATTCGAAAAACGCTTTCTTAGCGAGCGTCTACGCTGTGTAAGGAAGCAAGTTTGTAGCATTTATACTTTCGGAGATATCGTGATGAGTCAGTCAGTGAGTGAGTGGTATTTGGCTTATTTAGATGTACGAATGATAAAAATCATTCCCATTGGCTTTTCGGTGAAAGAAAACGTTGCGAGGAAACCTGCATGGTCCTGAGAAGAAATTCAAAGGTGTGTGTGTGAACCAATCGGCACCAATGTACTCTGTGGCACTGGTTCCGCGTTTTGGACTATACACTCTCCTATACACTCTCCTTAGATTAAACCTGAGCCCCTGCAGTGGGGACATATAGTCTGTTGATGATGATAACGAAGATATTGAGATCATATTTGCCTATCAGTGCTGACTTTTTGGAGAATCATGACGATTGCAAATGAGTGGCAATATGAAAGCGATCAGTATCAGAAAACTGATTATGGCAGAAAAAACGTTGGCGGACCGTAAAATGTCCCGATCGTACATATCAATATCGGATTTTCCTAAAAAGATCTACTCTCTCTCGCCTCAGTATTTTTAGTCTGACGTTTGACCTTTGTTTATTTATTTAGCCTGAGTGATCCATCGTAAAAGCCTTAATGCTAAAGGTAATTTGGATTAGCAAACGTAAGTACATAATAAAATTAATGAAGCTTACAAGATACGAGCTGATGAAGATGATTTATGATTTCATTATGTTGCTAGACAGCGTTAAGGGTACGGACGCACTACCGCGGCCACATGCAAAAACTTTGCAGGGCTCCACCAGTACGTAGTTGACATCCCCATGGCTCGCACTAAGCGCTTTGCTTCTAATTTTATCATGCGTACAGCCAGGGAGTGGAACGCGCTGCCGGCGTCTGTCATCATCATCATCATCATCAGCCGGGAAACGTCCACTGCTGGACATAGGCCTCCCTCATGGTACGCCACATCGACCGGTCCCGAGCCACCTGCATCCAGCGACTCCCCGCGACTCTAACCAGGTCGTCGGTCCATCTAGTGGGGGGGACGGCCTGGTAGACGTTTCCCGGTACGTGGTCGCCACTCGAGAACCTTTACTCCCCACCGGCGGCGTCTGTATTCCCTGAAAACTATAACTTGGGTGTCTTCAAGTCGAGGGTGAACAGGCACCTTCTAGATCAACGCGCACCATCGTAGGCCACATCGTCGCTTACCATCAGGTGAGATCGTGGACAAGCGTTGATCTATAATTTGTAAAAAAAGAAAAAGACGTGTGTCACTCGGGGACTGCCGCGGTAAAGCTATTGCATAGCATTTTGTATCAACTTATGCAATTAGAATTATTTAAGAAAGTTTTAATAAGAAAAGTTTTTATGTCACGAACATAAATATCCCCACCACAAAAATGTAAATTAAATTACAAACAGGAAAACAAAATTAAATCAATATTTAGCTAACATAACGGATTTGCTTTGCTATATCAAATTACATACTATTATACTTAATAAATTATAAAACAGTAATACGTCTAATCGCACGCACACAACGCCGTGTCGAAGACTGCCGAACTGAAACGACGTTAGACGATGCACGGCCTTCAAGCCACACCTCCGTGCCCGTCGGAGTGGGGAGCGTGAGGTTTTTTCGTTACGGAATTTCTCGATTAGGTCCCCGCGCTCAAGGCCTGCGATAGAAGCTATGCAATAGCTTAAAAAAAATTTGGGCCGCATCTTCGCGTTTCTATTTAGCATAGTATTATGAGTTTACAGTAGACCTTTATCTCACCTGATGGTAAGTTGGGTGGTAAGTGTGCCCTCCCATAAGCCTCAATCTAATAAGACGCTGTCTCTGCTACCATTCATACTGGAACACAACAGTGCTATTAACACTGCTTTTTTGCCTGGTGATAACGAGATAACGTGGTTGGTCAGCTAGTTAAGCGGACATAGAAAATGCCACCAACCAAACGAGTATAGATATACCCCCACTGGGAATCGAACCCTAGACCTCTTCCAAGGAGGCGTCTTCGTCAATAACTTCAGTGTTCTTTCCACGGTCTCCCTTTATCGATAAGATAAGTTAAAAAGTATGTATCCTTCTCCATACCAAATAAGAGTTCCTTGTTTGACTACGGACTCCTAAAAAGACAACGTAGAGTGAGAGAGAGACAAACAGTTACTTTAGCATTCACAGTATTAGTGATCTAAAAAAACTGTCTTACTGTGATTTCATATAGGACGTTCACACTGAACGCTTGTTGCACCCCGGCACAGGCCGAACACTTCGAACAAATGTCGTGATATCGGCACACATCAAACGGCTAACGTTTGTATACACGCGCATGTGTATTGGGCGCGCGGTATACATAATGGCCATTTTCTGAATCAGTCTCTCGCAGGGCAGGGTAGGTGTCGCGGATCAGCGGGAGGCGGTAAACGTCAGTTCTGTATGTAGTGGTATATTCATTATGTGACCCTAGCTCCTTCCCCTCACCCCGCACCATGCCAAGCCACCCCATGGAATTGTACTTTAGGTATTTCCGAAATTAAAACGATACCCATATCCACAAACTAGCCTACGGCTACGGTACAACCAACTTCGAAACAATATTGTAAATCTTGTACCAGGGCTTAGCTGGAATAGGTGGACCCTGCCCGATATGACCGCAATTCCATAATTATATCACAGCCCGTCCCTTTCCTTCGTCACAAGAGCGAAGGAGACGTGAGATAGGATGGTATGATATTGTGGTGAGCCTTTGGTTTATGTGTTCATTAAAGGAGGCGTAAGTTGGGTCCTCTAAGGAGTGGATGTATGTAGGTCGTTATTTATTCATTCCGCCTCAATCCACTGTTATTTATTTTAGTTTAGACTTGGGGTAATTGGATTTAGATCTCGTTCGCTAAATAAATTACTTCGTACATTTACGAGTATTAACTTAGAGGATGCCTTGAAGACTGGGATTGGGCCATACGAATGATTTAAGGCACATACTCGTAATTCTTTCCTGCACTCATTTTTCAACGGCCTTCAAAAAAACAGGAGGTTTTATTCGACTGCATGTTTTTTGTATATGTATGTTACGCTATAGCACCACCAATTATGAATCTATATTGATGATTCTTTATTTGTTTGGTAGATCATACTTCAGAGGTGGTCCCATATAAATTGTATCGAAATTGATTGAGAACTATTAAAGAAAATCAATAAAAACACATATATGTATATACCCAGATAATACTTCCTCTACGGGTGAACATTTTAGGTGATGAATGGTGTACACTTTTAGGGTAGTTAAAGACGGTTCTTAATCATTTTTGAACGCGACAGTTAATGGGTAAACATGGTGTAGTGAAAAGATGGGTACATATTTTTGTACTCGACTATACCCTCTCAAACACTAAACTACCGTCGTCTCTGAAACACAAATTTAAAGTAAATGTAGCTCCGGAACAAACGGACTATCGTTAATAAACGCGGCCCTTAATCTGCCGTTTCGGGGTGTTCTTGACGTTTTCCACTTATTCAATTAATGGCCTCCAGTATACATAAAAAGGTTGTTTGTTTCACCCTCTGTTTGTACAAGTAATCAAGCTTTTCAGCCGGCCATAAAAAATATAAATTGCATCCTCATTTTTCTGCTACGTATTTCTTAAAGAGATTATCCTCTTCGCGAAGGTTTGGTCACGTCGCACTAGGTGTTCTTTTCCGCATAAAAATCTTTACTTACAATATTATAATATTATAAATGCGAAAGTGAGTTTGTTTGTATTTTCTTCCAGTCGTAACGTAGGGTCAGCATAACTTTATTTTTGTATTGGATTAGTTGCAGTGCTGTAAATTGACATATGCTACTTTTTATCCTATGGGATACTTTTAAAAGGTAGTTGATTCAACAACGCTGGGCCTGTGTTAGCTACAAACTTATACAAAATGGACCTTGTCACTCTAAAAATAAGATAAGATTAGTTTGGCTCCTAAATAATCTTAATTTTCTCTTACAGCGATAAGGTTGCTCAGTTATTAAATTGGGTCAGGATTCCCGTTATTTTATTATCCGCCCGATGTCAGATTAAACTGATTATAAGTATTTTCTCGATAGCCTCGTTTGTTACATGAATAATGTTTATTGAGGATTTTTAAATGATAATTGCTGCGAACGAACCAACCCTATACAAGAGAAAACCCTCTAGAAATAATTAGTACTATTATTTCAAATTGCAAGTGTATAAGTTAGTTAGATTTCGAGATTACCATCTGTGATATACGGATAAACAATATAATTCTAAAAGGGTTCCGCTTAGGTAAGGTATGGAACCCTAATAAATGCAACACTAAACGACACCATTTGCGGATACAAAGTTGCACCTTTCTCCCACGGGTGGAAATAGAGACTACTTTAAAAAAACTACCTACAAATAGTACTCTGTGATACAAACATCCCGGCTTACTAAACGAATTAAACAAACCAACAGACTAACTTTTGCAATTACACTCCTTGCCAAATTGTAAAGAAACATCAATGTCAGAATTCTCAAACCCCACCTTCAGATAACAAAAGTAACTTGTTTAACAACGTTAATTCGTACTTAATTTACAAACCTTTATTTAGGGTTAAATTATAATTATATCAAAATACAAATCAATCAAACTTTTGCCGCAACAATTGATTCAATTTCGGAAACTCCAAAACTTTACATTCATAAAACCCTGTCCATTAAAACGACATTCATTATAACTAGTCTGAAAAGTTTGACAACTGACTTATTTGTTTAAAGACAAATTGTGGTTTAAATGCTGTTTAATTAAGCTGTGATTGAGACTACGAGAAAGAAGCAGACATTCAACATTGAGCATAACACAAAGCATATATACTTCGTGGAAATAGAACTTCTGTATGCTTCCGTCCATCCTTCATATCCTTCATACACTTCTATGACAGGGTTCCAGAGAATGTTTTTCTAAAACAATGTTTTGTCTCACTAAATTTTATGAATGTTTTAATAAAACTATCGCAGGCGTTTTACCATTTACCATTGGCATACAAGGGAGAAAGTCGAAAACACTGCGCTGGTCTTCCACCTGACCTATAACTTTTTTAACCGACTTCAAATAAGGAGGAGGTTCGACTGTATGTTTTTGTCTGTTGTTTTTGTATGTATGTTACGGGATAACACCGCTAATTGGAAATCGATTTTGATTATTCTTTTTTTTAGTAGATAGAGAATACTTCAGAGCGCTTTTGAGAAAATCAACAAAAAACAAATATGTACCCAGATAATTCTACCTGTAAGGGTAAACATTTTTAAGGCAGTTTAAGTCGGTTTTTAGTTTGGTTTTTTTGAACGTGTTAATTATCAAACAAGAAAATAACAAATTATTGCAAATATCAGTTGGGTTCAAAATGCTATTCAATATCGAAATCAAAAACTATAAGACTGTGTACATAACACATTAATTAATTTTATTGATATGATTTATGTAACTGACATTTTCAATAAAATAAGTATTGCCAGTAAAAGTTCCAGAGTTTAGTGTCAAAAGCGAAATAAAACGGGTTTTTAAAGTAAGTAATTTTTAAAAGTAAATTTTTTAATTAGAAAACAATAAACAAGCGTGTAAACTTGAGTCAAATAAACAACAATATCTGTAGATACATTGAGATACATCATAAAACAAACATGATGGAACATCCTCTAACAATAAATTGGGACGCTACGAAAGCAAGTTCAACTTTGTACGCACAAAGGCCCAATAAAAGGGTTGAGTGCGGAAACCGCCCCACTAAAGACATCAATCTCTTTGCATCTTTGCAAATCGTCTGGCTAAAGTCCCACTCGTCACGCACAATGGCTAGATCAAAGAGCTCGGATGTGGGAACCCCCATAACTTTACAACTGGTCACTTAGATAAAGTTGTATAAAATGTACAGTAAATAAATCGTAAATGTCTGGGCGTCCTTCAATAAATATAATCTAAGGGTCTCTTGTTTGGCTTCGGAGCCAACAGGCGCTCATGGCGTCTAACTGAGAAAACTTGCCCTCAACAACGCTAAAAATTAATTTCTAATTATAGAGCAAGTATCCACACAGCAAAACTGTCTATAAATAATATTTAATGCAAATCAATTAAGGATTTTACTAATTTGCCACATAAATAATAACTGACATTCATTAAAGTTGCGAAAAAAGACAAGAAAACTGGTTAAAAATCAATGAAACTGGTAATGGTCGTTATAAATTTGCACTTATGGTAGTATTTTGTTTGTACAAAATCATTCTTTTTTTCCTGCCACTTTTGTGGAAAATATCTTACGTCAATTCATAGACGCCATCTTTATTTTTTTTAAGTTGAGTGTTGCCTATTTAAAAATTATAAAAACTGGTTAAACTATTTAAAAATGGTAACACATTTATTTTATTACGACAATTTAAAATTAGAATTTTACCAAGCCCAGACCGGGGCCGGGGCTCGAACGTTTCTTTGGCCTGGCAATATGCAGTAATATTCAACAACTTAAATTATTGTCGATCTATGTTCCAAAATGCAAGTTTGTAGCTTAATGTGTTTGGCCTTTCCTTTGATACGAGTATAAACAGATATTTTATTGAATCCACTGCCTATCACTTTTATCATCGTCTTAGTAAACGACTTACTAAACAAAGTTTATTTACTATCTAAAACGTTTTCAAAGGCATTAATTAACCTTATCTCGGCTGCGCACACAATGACAAAGAACATGTAAAGCCTTTTTGGATAAAACTTTCTCAAACTCAATCTGAATGATGTAACTTTCATTGAATTTGTCTTAAAGTTTTGTGGCGTGTGTTTCTAACTTCGAAGTTTTATAGTCAATGACGTATGAATGATATGTATAATGAGTAATTAATATATGTTCCTTATAGTAAATAAATATGTGGTAAATATAGGTAAGTAGGAACGTACAACGATTCAGGAGAGTTTGTAAATAAAATTAATTTACAAACAAATTTAACCATACACTTGAGTACCATAATCTGTAGGTACCCATTTTGTCACTATGTCATATTCACCTTTAATTGACATTTCCCTCAACACACTGCATAGTAACAAGAAAAGGTGAATGTGACATGGTACGACAGGGATAGTTGAAGAGTTGGATAGTTGGAGCTTCATAGTTGGAACGAGATGTGCTATTTTTAGCGCCCGATGCAAAAAGAGGGTTGTTCTAAGTATGGCGCCAATGTCTGTGTGTCTGTCTGTGACATCGTAGCTCAAGAACGGATGGACTGATTTTGATGCGGTTTTTTACGTGAAAGCAATCCTCCTATGGTAGTTCTTAGCTATAGTTTGCAAAAACCGTTTCAGCATTTTGAAGAATGTCAGCTGATGTTAGGCATTTTGGGCCTAAAATCGTTTTATTTTTAAGTTAATACTTGTAATCCAGGACGAACAAGTCGTTCCCGTGCGATAAATCTATAATGTTAAGCAAACATACAAGTATGTCAAAAGCAAAACGAACGCGAGAGTAGCTTTAGTTCAAAGATGCCAGGATATTTTATAGAGAACGTCTCAAAGGGAGTAAATTGAGTCCAACGCCACGCGACGCGTTAGCGGAGCGGAGTCGGCGCGGCGGCGGGCGGGCGGCGGGCGGGGCGGCTCGAGGCAAGCCGGCCGCTCATTGTTGCGCAAATTGGTTCCGTCTGCTACGACGTCTTTACCCGTAGACGGAACAAGTATTCTATTGATTCCGTTAAACGATTGTCTAGAGACGCTAGAGCATGCCAGGGATTGCCGATGTGATGTCATGTCTATTCTTCCCACGTTGTTTGTGTTTGTTGTGTTTATTAGTAACAATTTGCTCGTTTATCGATAAAAATCGTGTTGCGAGTTAGATTTACGCACCGACGGCTCCGTACAGAATATGAATAATACATACTGAAAATCGTATAATCGAAATCGTAAAGTGGCGATTCTAATGTTATACAATTAAAAATGTACACTTTTCTGATTTATTCCAATACTTGCTTTTTGCTAAATATTAGAATTCTAGGTCAGTGGAAAGTACCCCATAAATTTTGATTACTTGCACTTGCAAAGGGGAATCGTCAAAATAAACGGCATAACTTTTTATTGCGTTGACTTAGAAGTTTGATTTTTTTCACAGATCAAAAGATTAATATCAATTTTACACCCGTACGCGTTTTTGAGAAAAAGCTTCTTGACAGACAACCAAGTAATCCTATAAAGATTTCGTTTTTCTATATAAGGTAACGAAACCTTATAACTGTACAGCAATCTGTCTCGGAGATATATAAAAATTCTTGCTATACCATACGCAAAATTTAAAGGAGTTATTTAAATAAAAGATAAATTAAATTAAGTTAGAGTCTTATCTGTAGGTGTGACACAAATTATTTGAATACGGACCGTTATGAAATGAGAAGTCAAACTTTTCAATGAGACCTTGACCAATCGATTAAAATAATAATAGTTAATTTCAGACCATATAATTGTTTAAAACCAATTTAATGTATACAAGCATACATTAAATTTGTCAAAAAACTACATACCTCATACAGATTGACCCCAAACTCCCTCTGTTACAGCCGTCGGAGATATCTTCTAGCAGGTAAATATCTGTCTTTCTTCTTTTGTCACGTAAATATTAAGTGTCGTTATCTACACATACAACAAATTTGATTTAGAGCACGCCCGCTTCCTGTTGGACCCCACCTGACGGTGCGACCCGTTCTTTTTCCAAATTGGACCATTATTTATACCTAAGTACCAATTATTTTAACCTAATCTACGACTAAGTGTTTACCGTACTCCGCTGTATTGTGCTCTTTGCGTAACCGCTGGTACTCGCACCCGGTGACCAATGACCGAAGCTGAGTAATAGTCAGAACCCAAAAGGATGGTTGCATAGAACTGTAGTGATGTATGAAAAGTCACATGCAGGCTCAGTATGAACTATATTTCCCCTTTGTACTGTAGCACCCAAATATATATATATATATAATCTATGGTACATTTACCTTTAGGTAGATTATTTTAAGTTGAGCAATTCTCTCTGTACTGGATACTCGTCCCTTTAATGACAGAATTTCGTGTATTAAAAAGAGTTATTTTATTTTATAGGTTGCCAACACAGCAAGAATCATTACAAAGCAATTACACACACACACACACACACAAATTCAGTTCTAAATGCTGCCGCAATTATAGGCAACTACGGCTTACACAAAAAAGTATCTGAATAATAACATTTAAAAAAATGTGCCTCAAATTACAAACTGTAGGCACGCTTATCAGCGTTTTTAAACTTATCGATGCCGTCATCAAAAATATCAATATCGATCTATTGGTTTTTTACAATTTTGTTGTATTGTCTCATTAGGCGGTTTTAGAGATGACAATAGCCACGTTTGCACGTCTTTTTTAGACCGGTTTTTTGACAACTGAAATGTATGTTAGTTCTACTGAAGGTTTAACTAATGCATTACTAAAGAATACCTTTTTTCCCGAAACGTACTAACCCAAATTGTGCTATAATTTGCGAAAGAGAATGTATACTCGTATTATCTCACTCTGTGTTTTGTCAATTAAATAGAAAGACTAGAATATCGTTATTTGGAACCTGCTTCATATAATTTATATCATCATTAATAGCCTATATATGTCAAACTCATGGAGAGCAATAAACGATATGACTGTAACTGTCTTTTATGTGTCTCAGTACTAATTTGTAAGTGTTTTACTTTATTCTTTAGTCCGGGATACAAAATTTCGGGAAGGGTTTTTAAAAATCCCGAACAAGTTAGTCACTGGGGAGTTTTACTCGTATACAGCGTGTATATTTCATACGGGCTTATATTTTGATGGCAATTCGTGTTGGTCCTAAACAACACATTTACATAAATTTCGTTAATTGTGTATTTTTTCCATACAAAATAATTGAGCACATACTAATTACATCTAAAGTTATCGAGTGAATGACGATTATTTTTACACGTGACAGTTCAATAAACCGCGTATCCTTTGTCAAGTCATACGCAATACATTGCTGCTCGGTCGTACTTTTAAAAATGATCAACTCATTATTAATTAAGCTATTTAACAAAATTGCTTTCACATATTATGTGTACGATCGTAAGCTATATCCAGATAAATTATACGCCCGTATGTAATATACATGCTGTATTTGTTGTAACTTATAAAGTTATTATAACCTACCTTAGACCTTGAGGCTTTAAAAATGTTATGCATATAATTTTGTGGTCAAAAAACTATTGCTACATGCCACATTTTCGTTACAACCATTTTTATGTAGTCCGTGGTCCCACTATAGTGTCCCGCCCTCGATCCGCCGCATAATAAAACAAACTTGATTGAAGTCAAATATTTGCACAGTTTTCAATTCAATTCCAACGACCGTCGATCCTTTGTTCGCTTCCACGTTGCTGTTTTCTTGGGAAATCTTTTTTCTAACCTCGTTCTTCTAACTGTCTCAATTGAATTTTCTGTCGATAACGTTTACTAGAGCTTGGTTTTGCGGAAGCAATCATTTATATTATAATGTAAAAGCTTCAACAGTTCAAAGCTGGACATAGGCCTTCGAATTCCGCTCATGGTGATTTAAAAAAATCACTATTTGCAAAATGTTTGTGGCAAACCGCGCCTAAAGCAGTATATATCAAGTCAATAAATAGGAAGAACACAGTACCTAATTCAGGTATTTTCTCCGCTGAACATGTAATCTTGAGGCAGCTAAAATGTCATAAATACCTACGTAATCCTAAAATATTTCAAGCCGAGTACATACCACACCGCGGGAACGTAGCATTGACCGAAAGCCGCGAATTCTTCAATGTATCGCTTACAACGTTACAAATGCGGCTCTAAAACATCGATTCATTGTTGATATTCATGAAAACCCTCCACAAGAAACAGATGAGATATACCAAGGCGACTGTAAAGTTAAATTTGCTGGCGTACGTTCAGAATTTACCCTTTCGACGAACCCTTTTTCGCGACCGTGCATCCTCGAAGATGTATTGCTGTAGGGTAGGGCTGGCAAAGTGGCATATTTTAAGGAACATTTGGCAGGACATGTCACGGAAAGGGAAAAGCTGGGAGATTTTGCATCAATTCTTTGAAGGCAACCTGGATGGGCGAAATATAGTATTTCCGAAGAAAAAAACTGTACGCTATTTTGTGTTAGTCAATTTAAAATTATCGTGTCGTGGTTCAATGTAGGAATGTAAATAAAGATTTCTCGGAGTCCAACGTAGATTCGATTCTAACGACGTACTCTACGTACGTATTTTCAACGACTATTCGTATTTTCGCTGTCGCCGGGTAGATCGACTGACGGCATAGGTAGACTAACTAAGCTGCAGTTTAAAAATGCTAAGCAACCTTTTGCTTATTAATAATAATATAACAACTCATGACTAAATTATTTGAAGTGCAAATCCAAGACATTAAAGTATTAATTTAGACAAAACAAAAACTATCTAGAACTTTTGTAAATCCGAATAAATATTACATAATTCCGGTGAACTGGAATTAGTTTCGCGAATTCCCAGAGTTCAGAACAAAAGGCACCCTTTCGACTTTGTTCTACCTTTCAAACTAAACTATATTATACCGTTCGAATATATCCTGTGGAGTAGCTAAATGTAGTTTGAGTAAGTTCAACATAAAGGTGATTCAAGTCCAGAGTAATAGTTTACTCCCATTCCGGGACTCGCGGGACACGACAGCACTAGAGAACAAATTGCCTCGCGTAATGGAAAGATAGTTCTGTAGTGTGGGGCACGTTGGAACGGTCATTTTGTTCCCCATTCGTCTCCGGAGGACATGTTTATCGTGACTGAGACCGATGGCATCGCGGAACTGTTGAGTACTTTTAACAGGTATTGTGAGCCCCTGGAACTTGTGTTCCATGTTGGCCTCTGTTTCGAAACAGAGGCCATGGATACCTCGTTACTTGATAACAAGGTACGATACCGTTGTATGAAAGGAGGAATGCCGCTTCGTATGACACAGAACTCTACCTCGGATAGAGGTCATAGCATCTCTCAGGCTATATTTTGCATTGTGAATTGTAACACTGTTGATAATAAATAATACCATGTCCCAAAACACTTTGAAAAACACTTTAAAGGAATTTTGCTAAATGCTCAAAAAATGTAAGCCCTTGAAAAATTAGGTTGATTCAGTTTATAAGGTTGGTTCAGTTTCAGTCTACTCGTAGAATAGTTTTATGTTATTTTAAATTACGTCTTTATTTAATATTGTTCATTGTTTATATGTCTATAAATATATTATTAATTAGTTGTGTGTATACGTATCTGTATGTTGAATAAAATATTGCTATCTGGCTGGCTGAAAATCAGTGTTGTGCAGCATGCTGCATGCTAGGAGCATTTAAGCTGCATGACGGGTACTGAGACAGCTCCTGCCACAGAACCTTGTCATTTTTTATTAATTTTTGTAATGTTGTGTATGTGATAATTTGTTTTATATATATGTGTGTGTGTGTATGTGTAATTTGTCTGTGGCAAATAAATGGTTTAAATAAAGATTTTGGGTATGTTTTTTTGTTCAATCGATCTGGAAACGAGACCCTAAGTGCATCTCAGCTTTATTTGATTTGCCGTAATTACCACCACAGATTGAGGATCGCAGTGAGATATTTTTGATACACAGATATTGCTCTGTGACTTGGGTTCTCACGACATGGGGTGATTTATTAACATTTTAAATATAGATATAGGTTATAGTGCCACAAAACATTCACACAAACTTTGATATTGAAAGTCAACCATTTGCCGAATGCTAGTACACGGGATTTTGTGACGTGATACGACACTAGAGTCACTTATTATCGATTGGTAACAAGTTTAGGATCAAAATGTTTGATTTGTCCGGTCTATTGCTATTCCCCACGACGAGCAATAATCCTGGCGCTTACCGCAGATATCGGCACATTCCGGGCCGATTTTCTCCGATCTCTTCACCACAAAGCAACGCCCTAAGCCGAGGACGAGCCCGAGCGGGCGCCCTTAGGCCTGTTGCTAGTAATAATAATACCGGTTGAGCGCCTTCCGCGCTCGCCATTGTCCGGGTGAAGCTGCAGAGGTCGCAGGACCAACAGCATCAAGTCCATTCGAAAAAAAAACAACTAAAAAGGTCTATTGCTATTACTGTTATTCTAAAGCGGAGACTGAACGGTCTTGCTGCCTACAGCCGACTGGTGATCTGCAAGTAGACTTTATCAAGTTATTTCCGAAAGTATGATGATGAAGTGTAACTGATTACTAAACGGAAATCATGTTTCAACTCATAATCTTGGAAGAAAATAATTTACTATTTCTCACCTTACAAGAAATAACCGTCTCGTGGCCTAATGCTACACGTTTCGACTTACAACCCGAGGTCCCGGGTTCGATTCCCAGTGGGGGTACCTATGGGTGCTCGGTTTGGTTGTTGCTACCTGGCTACCACAATGTTACCTAAGTCTGCTGCCAAACAGCACTGTAGTGTTCCGGTATGAAAGGTAGCAGAGCCAGCGCCTCAGCTTTCAGGCTTCTGGGTGTGCACGCTTTCTATCCAACGGCCTTATCATCACTTACGACCAGGTGAGATGAAGGCCAAGTGCAAACCCATCATACATAAAATATAAAATAAAGAGTGGGTATAAAAATAGAAACTTCCCAAATATAATTAACTCATGAATAACATTGTTTCATCAGGCCTTAGCCTGTGTATATCCAGCGGCCATAGATATTTACTCAAGCTGAAAGCCCTAAAACCGACAAGAACATTTTAAATTACGTTTAGCCCGTTCCTAGGCATAAAATAATCTAGATACTTTGGTTTCCATGAAATAACATTTCTCGTTTCCATAAGTGTACGCAGATCCGCCTCCAGGAGGGGCTAGGGCCATCCTGGAGTATTACTAATTGAATAACTTATTAGATTCTGACCTTCTAGAGGTAGGTTTACATGTAGGCACGCTGTTTTTAAGGTTCCGTACCCAAATAGCCCTAATACCCTATTACTATAGCTCCGATGTCTGTCAAAGGGCTGTATCTCTTAAACCGTATTAGGTAGATACTTGAAATTTTCACAAGTTTGTATCTATTACCATGGTCGTGGGTAAAAATGAAATTTAAAGTTACGGAAAGTCCCCGTTTGCTTTTTTGGGCGTTTTTTCTCAATCTTGTGTCAAATATTGAATTATATAATTGTAAAAAGCTACCACCATTTACTTCAGACTGTTAGGTGACCACTATTCCAGCCCAAATCCTTATTGTCATCTTTCATCCAGGTCAAGTGTGAGCTCATCGTGGTTAAATAATAAACTTGGGTTTCTTAAAGAGGACCCCCAAAATGTGGCCCTGGATCCATCCCTGGTCTAGCGGGCTCTCTTCAAAAACAATACCACATTCTCATTTTAATTCTCCCCTCAGGTAACTTCTATCAAATTCAACGGTTTAATGAAAAGCAAACATGGAGTTGAACCCGTGCTTTGAGCCCACTCAGATCAAACAGTCGTAAATCTTCACTTTAGACAAGATTTAAGGTGAATTTGCGGTGCTATGAAGTCGGAACTTAACAGGCGTAATGAAAAACGAGTTGAGGAAATTGTTGTAGACACAGATTTGTGTTTTACATTTTTTTAAACATAGTCGAATTGATAACCTACTCCTTTTTTGAAGTCGGCTTAAAAAAAAGTTCCAGGCTCCACAAAGTCCTGACATCATACTTATGCTTAGTACGAGTATGTACATGTACAATGTATCTACTTTGTGGATAAATAATTCTTATTTTGTATGGTTAGAGTAAATATCTGAGTTAGAATCTAAACGGCATCGGCACAGCGCGGGCGACTGGAGCGATCCAAATGCCAACTATTCGGAAGGAGCCAGTTCGAACCCAGCCTATGGCCACAGATTATATTCTAAGACGCGCGCTGTATAATGGAATTCGAATTCCTCGCTAAGCTTGCGGTTTGTGATATAATTTTGATGTCAACGAAGATTCCAGTATGCCATTGGTTAGGATATGTATCATCTAGAATGAAAGTTTGGAAGTAAATATAGTTATCAGATACCACAGTTGGGCATGAGCTTTCCTCATCTGTTATATTTTTCAACCGACTACAAAATAGGAAGAGGTTCTTTGACACGTAAGTTTTTAACTCATGTGTATGTCGCTGCCAGTTGTGAACCGGCTTTCATTATTGTTTTCATTTTCATTATATAAAAAGGCTTTTTCTTAAGGGTGGTCCCGTTTCAGTATGATTAAAATATTTCACCGCTAAGGGGTCAAAACTTAATTCAGTACCCATTAATCAATTGTAAAATTTCACAATTCTGAAAGTGTATGAAAAGCTTTATAATTTGAAAAGAACGAGCTTTTGTCTGCGACTTCGTCCGCCTGGACCTGATAAATTATCCCACGGAACCTATCTAAAGTGATAAAAAGCACGATATGTCTTAAACTGCGCCTATTCAAAAAAATTACTCATTCTGACTCTAAGCTATGACATGAAGGAGGGACAAAAATCTGACTTTCGCATTTACAATATTAGTAATTGATTAGTAGTTCTTGATGACAGGTATTAAATATTAAATTCCAAAACTTATAAAAAGTACGAACTCTTTATCATCTCTACCCACTACATAAATATTCGCTAAGTAAATTTCCTGTCTAGGGAAATCTTGATATGAAATAGTTTTTGGCGACAAACACGAGGTTCTCTATATTCGAGTCAACAGATATTACCGAGCTCCCTAGCTTATCCCTTATCTGTTTCTATCTTACTTCTTACCTATCTTATCGATTTCAATTTTTGGACCAAAAACTTTTAGTCGGGATAAAAAGTAGCCTATATTTTTTTATTTGTTGGAAAATTAACAGCTTATAGACAGTAAGTATACAGACATATATAGAGCACAAGATATCAAGCAAATTTACAAATTTTCTCGAATAGTACAGTTAAATAGAGCTAGTTTTACGAGTTAACGATCAAAGAAAACATAAATAATTAAAAACCTTTTTCATTATGAAGCGTTATACATTGTAAGTCTGTATTTGAAACTAAGATGTTGGCTCCCAAACAACGGTTAGTCCATCAATTACTCCCCTAAGGGTAATTTATGTACATCTATTAAGTATATATTATTTAATTCTCTCTCTATAGTTACAGCTATAAAGCATGTTCTTACAAAATAGGGTAAATATTTTATTTATTAGATCTGCTAACAATTATCACACTCCACATTCATAGTCATAAGTCATATTATTCTAATTTAAGTGCATAATCAATTAAAAGCTAATACTGCATGCACCCAAAAAAATTATACAAATATTTAAGATATTTAAAAAAATGTCAATGTACTAATAACTTAACTAACCTAATTTAATCTAAATTAAAGTGAGTCAATTTAAATACACACAAACTACACCAAATTAAATCATTTGATTTGATTCTATTCTCCCTCCATTATTAATACATTTTTTAATGTTTCTTCCGAAATTTTGGAAGGGAGTCGAAGAAAATATCAATGGTGCCCTAGTGGTGCCACTGTTTTAGTTCACCAACCCACAAACCCCCGAGACTGTAGAGATATATATTCCTTAAGTCGCTTTCGTCTCGTATGGTTTGTCCAGGTGTAACAAACACATTTTACATTCAATTAGTCGATAAGTCACGCGCCTTACAGACATCGGTTGAGCAGAACACGAGAAACAGCTTCCGTTCACTTTGTTCGATCAAAACACATTACAACTGTAACTGGTTTCATAAACAAGTTAGAAAACATGGGTGCACAATATAACCGAAGGATATCTTCATAGCCTATTGTGGTTCTTTAGTTTCTAAACTGTGAACGGGAGTAGGTAATACGTTCTAAGGGTGCCCGCGGGATAAGACAGTCAGGGGTGCGAGACCTGTACGCCTCTATCTCTCGATTACAATTTTATAGGTAGTTTGGTTTATGCCTTACAGGGCCTTAATTTTTTCAATTATTTCAGGCATTGATCAAGAATTAAGTATCATTTGATCGCTTTTTGCGGTTTCAGTCAAAAAGTTTGCCACCTTAATTGTGATAGTTTTCCTTTTAAGTTCAGTATATACTAATACAGATAATGTTTTCAGATTTTTGAAAGCAGTAGAGCAATAGCAGATATTGGGCTTTAAAGCTTAATTTCTCAAACTGATCCCTGAATCAAGACGTAGTGCTCCTAGACCCTCAATATTTTTGTAAGAACTATTCAACGATATCCCTCACAATGGGGTAGATAAAAAAAATTCATCCCCGAGTTCAGAGTATGGCAGCCACCCTTTAAAAAAAATTCAAGATTTTATTCTACCACTTTGTCGGCGTGATTAATACGTATACCTGTACCAAACGGACAGACTACGGAACCCTTAAAATTACTTCTAAAAGAAGTGCCTTAGCCGTAACATAAAATTAAAATTATTTTTCTGAGTCTGTTTAGTAGTAATAGTCTGAGTCTGACTGAGTAGGCCGCGAAGGCAGTTAAACTTTTCGTTGTCACAGTACACAAGTATGCAAAAAAGAATCAAAAATGCCTCTTGTAACTTTCGCTAAATCAATCTTTATAATAAATCATCCTGAAAATTTGGCCAAAATATCGCATTTGCAAGTCAAAGATCACTTAAACTTTGTAAGGGAGCAGAACCGGAAGAGGAACTTTCCCGCAAAAAACGCTCGGATGAAAAATGTTGACGTCCCCTGTTTGTAACAAAGTTGCTGTGCGGTGGCCATCTTTGTGAGCAAGTAATTTTAAAGTAGCAACACAGTTTTGTACAGTCCACTGCGTCTTTTGACACTGCAGCTTGTCCTTTTAACGGTTCGAGTTAAATTAAAAACTTGGAAAGTATTATATATAGTTGATCTACATTATTCGAGCTCCTAGAATGAGGTCGTTCGAGCGATTGTACAGTGCCTTCTTTGTCTACCGTGTCCACAACATGAGCCCTTATAGATAGGATTCCATATGGAAAATAGATTTTTTTTAAATCCGGACTGCAATTTTTGAACTATTTAAAAACCATTAAAAAATATCAAGATTAATTTTAAGGACCTGCCAAGTGCGAGTCGGACATGCGCAACAAAAGTTCCGAACCATGGAAGTATAATACCTTGAAATAAAGTTCATTTTTCCGACCCCATAACTAAGTTTTCTGTTGCCGTGCCATGGAGAGACCTATGTGATGGACGTTTCCCGGTTGATGATGATGACAGATAAGTTTTTTCGGTCAAGGAATTTTTGGTGATTTTTCAAAAACAATACTGACTTTGACTCTTAGATGCTCTTAGACCCAGGTCATCCTGTTCTAAAGTCAAAACCTCAGCTTGCATATGTGCATTTGTCGTGAAGCTATCAACACCTCGGCCTCGAGAACGCCTCTGCCCAAGTATCACAACGTCTGGTAACAGCGGTGACATTTTGATCGATGATTATTGCCTCTGCCTACCTCTAATGGAAATGCTACTTCGTTCACGATCCGACTTCTCCAATGCTACGGAAAGGACGATCGAAACGTATACGCAACATAACGTTCTCGTTTAAGTAACCTTCGAGGCTCGATAGTTCCGGTTCCAACTATTCACGACCCTAACGTGTGCGTCTTGCGAAACTTTTTCAAATTCACATTCATTTATTTCAAAAATAAATCAAAAACAATATTTGTCTGAATTAGGTTTGACAAATATATATGTGATGTTCAAATCAAAATTGATGGGTCAAATTTTAATATTAAAAAGCAAAGTATAACACATATACAATATAAATTAATTACAAATAAATAAATAAATTGTCAATTACTCAAAATTACGAGGGGCATACCGAAATGATCGGGAATATAAAACAATACATACAGGAAATAACTAAATTTATTTTTATTGCTTTTCGAAGTATTCTCCGTTGCAGTTAATGCACTTTTGCATTCGTTCGAACCAATTATTATAGCAGCAATTCCAGTCCGAAGTTGACATGGTCAAAATCGTCGATTTGTATGCTTCCACTGCTTCTTCTGGACCTTGAAACCGCTGACCACGCAATAAATCTTTGATTCTAGGGAATGTAAAGTAATCATTGGGACTCAGATCAGGGCTGTATGGAGGATGATCCATTAATTCAACGTTTTCCTGCTTCAAAAACTCGCTTGTTTTCTGAGCGGTGTGAGAGCTCGCATTATCGTGATGGAGGATTATGCGTCGTTTCGGGTTACCTCTACGGAGTTCGGATATCATCTGTGGCAAACAAACCGTTGTATACCAATCAGCGGTAACCGTTCTCCGTTCCTCTAAGGGAACTGTGACTACATGTCCTGTTTTCGCGACAAACGAAGCGACCATTTTCTTCGATACGCTGCGAGAGCGGACAACTTTTGTTGGCTTGATCTCACCTGCGAAGACCCAGACAGCCGACTGATGCTTTCTTTCTGGCTCATATGAATAGATCCATGATTCATCACCAGAGACAATGTTATAAACTGCTTTTGACTTTCCTCCGTTGAAGCGTTGCAGAGTAGACCGGCACCAATTGACACGAGCCGCCTTTTGCTCTTCGGACAAATTATGGGGCACCCAGCGGGAAACTAGCTTTCTCACTCCCAGTTCACCATGTAAAACAGTTTGTATCGCAGTCATACCTATCCCTAAAGTAGCCCGAATCTGCTCATATGTAATATGTCGGTCATCCTGTATCATTCGGCGCACAACAGCGACATTTTCTGGTGTAACCGCTGTTTTTGGCCGGCCTGTGGAAGGTACGGTGCCAAGAGAAGCACGTCCACGCCGGAATTCAGAATACCAGCGATATATTGTCGTCTGGCTAGGCGCTTCACTCTTGTATATAGATATAAGCTCAGCGAGACATTGTCCCTGAGATAATCCTCGTCGAAAGTTGTAAAAAATTATGGCACGGAAACTTTCTCTTGTAAGCTCCATTTTTTTATCGACCTATCAATTTCAAACTGATATTGTTCTTTAAAAAAAAAATTTTTTTTTAATTCTGTCAATTGTATTCGATTTTCAACTAACCAGTGTTTATTCATCAAAAAGAGTTTTTAATCTAATTAAATCGAAAGTACTCGATTACCGATCTTTTCGGTATGCCCCTCGTATATGTCATTATTGTAAATTTAATTTACAGAATAATATTATATTTTAGATATTCAAATAAAGAAATGATGTAACAATCATAGTCAATTATATTTTTGGCAGTTTATTATATACTTAGCGGCCCACCCCGGCTTCGCAAGGGTGGATATTTATTTTGGCATAAACGTAGAGTAAATGTAACCTTAATCTTCCTTGTATGAAATCAACAAGCATGTAGAATTTTGAAATCGATCATTGCACCAGCTGAAATATGTATGTCACAATCTATTAGATCTACAGAGGTTACCGTGACAGTGGCACATACTTCAAAGATATTGCAAAGTTCGTTAATTTTAAGTGAATATCTGTTCAAACCTTAGAGAAAATTAATTTACAAATGACATGTTGTTTTCTTACAACTTAACTTAACAAGAACGATTATACCTACTGGATATTAAAGGGAAAAAAACTGTCGGAGAACAGCCATTCATTTTGATTAGGTGCTTACCGAAGTTCCTTTTTCAATCTCCGACGCAACGGGTGCTTCGAGAAATTTACAATTAATGTCAAACCAGATAAAAACTTGGACTTGTACAAATCACCCTTTTAAAAAGTTATACAAAAAGATACTTGGCGCATTTTTCTTAACTCTATATTCTTTTTAAACCCCAAAAGTTCGGGAATGTCAATCCATTTGCCACCAAATTCCTAATTTACGAAGCGAGACGCGTGTTTGAAGAAAACGGAAGGAACCTATAATAAATCGAAAGCTATTTTTTGCGGTGAATAAAGGAAAGTCTCTGGAATGGGGGGCGAACACACTTTTCAATGTCAAGGAGTCGGGGAGTCAATATTCCAAGAGATTGATCTCATTAGTTCTGTTTCAGATAAATAATTCTGGATTTTGCCTGACGATGACAAAAATAATGACTGCTGGAAAGGCGAAAACATTCAACAGGGTACATTTTGGAAAGTATGACCAGGATCTTATAGATTAACAACAGGGCTCTACCAGTAAACAGCCGTTGACAGCCCTATCAACGTTTCACGTTCCACCGCCGGGAAGTGTCCACTGCTGAACATAATTATGGTGCAGATGGGACCAACATGGTACGCTTCAATAACAGGTTACGTCCGGAATTACCACGGTACACGATTTCCGGTACGCGGTCGCTTCTAGATAACTTTTACTCCCCATTGGCTATCGGTTCTTCAAGCGATGTGGCCTACCCATTGCCACTTCAGCTCACTGATTCGTCGAGCTATGTCGGTGACACTAGTTCGTCTACGGATTTCCTCATTCCGGATTTTATGACGTAGAGAAATTCTTAGCATTGCTCGTTAAACTGCTCGCTGAGTGACTTTGAGCTCTTTTATTTAGCCATATGGCTAGTAGAAGACCACGTTTCGATTCCGTATGTCAGCCATCACTAGCAACACGCACTGAGTAATGACTGTTGTATTTAGACGCTATGAATACTATCATTATAATATTTAAATATGATTATTTCAATTAATTACTGACTTATTCGATTATTTTTACCAAACGCATTTTTCTTCCAAACGCAAAAAAATTGGCCAAGTGCGAGTCGGACTGTTTTGCAGTAGCAGTAGTAGACGAGTACGACACTAGGTGGTGCTAGTAGTATGCTACATCGCACGTCTCAAAAACTAGGCTTGTTGTATGGCAGCCCCCTTAAATATTTATTCTGGTTTTTAGTATTTATTGATACAGCGGCAACAGAAATACATCACTTGAGAAAATTTCAACTGTCTAACTATCACGGTTCATGAGATACGAGTACAACCTGGTGACAGACTGACAGACGGACGGGCGGATGGACAGCGTAGTCTCAGTAATACGGTCCCGTTTTTACCCTTTGGGTACGGAACCCTAAAAACCTATTTTTCACATTTTAATTTTGAGCGTTTTTAGTGTCATGTCAGTTTTAAAGTAACCTTAGCTAGCGCAGCTGTAAGTTGTCAGTGTTTAAACAAATCAATATTTTTTTCAATCAAAACGTTTATTTAAAAGCCTTAATTGAAACTTTGTTGGTCAAAGGTCCCAAAATGATTTATAAATCCGCCATTTCAACACGACAAAACAGCTGTCCATCCTATGATTTATTTAAAACAATAACGCTCCCTGAAATTTATTAGCCCTATATATTACAGTTTTGTTCAGAGGAGAACACAGCTTCCCACAGGCCAACATTAGAGATTCAAGCTTCATGTACCGTAACTAAATAATGCTTGGGTCCAAAATCCATTGCGAACTGTGCTAGGGAAAGGACGGAACTGTGTAGTGACTGGTAGAGGAACAAAGGCCTGCCTCCAAGATAAGCAGATAAATTGCTGATAAGTTTATTGCCATCAGAGAATTGGGGAAACATCAAATAATGGGACAGTTTGTAAATGAGGGCCGTATATCACTGGCGAGCGAACTGAGGAAAAAACATGTCTTGAATACATCGGTTATGTGGTTATAGATAACGTACAATGTACTCTGTACAGATGACAAGCTCTCGTTACAACAATATCGCTTAAAAAAGAATAAGCACTTCACAAACTATTACTATCATGTTTTAGATGGACGCAGAAAACGAATAAAACAGCAAAAAGTTTTATACTACACTCGGGAAAAAACAGGTAGAAGTTACGTCATTACTGTCATTCAAATCGGTCAGAAAGAGTGGAAAACCATGTGAAAATTATTGTTAGCGTCAAAGATTCCATCAATAGATTAACGTTGAAGCTTACCACAGAAAACTATACTCGTCGATCGTGTAACGAATGCCTTATCGTAAAAGGAAACAACTTTTTTATCCGACTTCAAAAAAGGAGGTTATCAATTGGAGGGGTATGTTTTTTTATTTTTATGTTTGTTACCTCAGAACTTTTGACTGGGTCAATCGATTTGGATGATTCTTTTTTTATTTGAAAGGTGGTGCTTCCCGTGTGGTCCCATTTTAATTTGGTCCATTTCTGACAGTGGAATTCATAAGAAAACAACATATATAAATCTTAAATTTGCCTTAGTAAAAGTAGACTTTTAGCGCAATTGAAGTCAGTTTCCAGTTCTTTATGAACGCATTTACTAGTTCAGGATAGACATCAGTACGTATAGTGTGAGTTCTAAACAGACACCATCGCGCTAACCTTATGTCATATTTGTATGAAGAATTAGTTTACGAAACTGTGATTCTTCATATGGTCCGTCAGCGCTCAAGATCGAATCTCACGCTTATAGATATTAACTTAAAATATCCAGTATCTGCAATAAATAGGATTCACAATACAATGTGTAAAAACATAGCAAACATTGTAACGCACATTTGTGCAATATTCGTTGCTTACGTCAATGTGCAAAGTTTTTGATGAACAGATTCGGTGGAAATGAGTCTATAATTCTCTTCATAATTATTTAGAATAATTAATTTCCAGTAAATCAATGTTAATGAACTGCCTCTCTGTATATGCTGTGCCACTGTAAGAACGGGCAGAGTTTTGCGCGAAAAAGACAAAATGTAACAAAGTGAAAATGAATTGAGATGGACGGCTTCTTTATATTTTTTTTTATTTATTAAAAAGCTTTACGTATGAGTTATGTTACAAAGATAGCTGACACGAGTATTACTTCAAACATTCAGCTAGAAGCTACTATTGAGTAGAGTTGGAATTTAAAACCTATTAATATTCAATCCTTGTAGAATTTTTAAATGCATTTAACATTAAACAATTGCGTGGATTGACACTATATTTCTGCAGTCCTATGTTTACGTCTAGAATGGTTTTTAGTTATACAAGACTGCAAAATTGTTGTTCGGTGCGAGTTCTCATATTGAAACCCGAGCTAGCGAAGGATTCTAGGATTGAACCATGACCGAAGTAAGTGGTTCAAAACTAGAATCCTGAGCGTAGTGAGGGTTTCAAGACACGAGACGCAAAATAACTTTGCTGCCGAGTGAAACACACAACTTTTCATCTCACTACAGCAAGGAAAATGACAGATTAAAGGAAAATACGAATAGTTGAACCATAACAAATAGGTTTTTAATTATTCATATTTATTGGTCATTGAGGTATACGTAATACCTCGAAGAGGATACACTAAATAGCTAAGTTAGTTACATCATCGTCATGTTCGAATTTCAAAAACTCTTTCCACGCAGACTTCAAATAAACAAGAAAGCCTTTCCGAGCTAGTGAAGTAAATATATATATATATTACAAGCTTATATATGAAATCTTATTAAATGACAATGCTCCGTGGCCTACTGGCTACACGCTGGGGCTAAAAATTCGGAGATCTCGGGTTCGATTCCCAATGGTACTCCTATCGGTACTCGGTTTGGTTGGTTGTACGGTATATTACCTAAATCTGTCGCGAAACAGCAATATCAATAGAACTGTTGTGTCCCGGTATGAAAGGTAGTAGTGCTAGAGCCTCATTCGCTGCAGGCTTCCGGGTGCGCACGCTGCAAACCCACTATAATTTTTATTGTACTTCCTAGTTCAACCTAGTTTTAGCGGGTCCAACAGGGTGTTAATGAATTGTTTGAATTTGGGAAGCTTGAAGATACAGGTTTGATTTTCCAAAATCAAGTTGTTACCAAAAAGATACACCATGCTTGACTTTAACAATTCAAAGTTCCTAAACTAAAGTCAGGTCCAACGCTGAATGAGAGAATGAGTTTTGGAATTTTTAACCACATAATTTTAAAGAGAGAAGTTAGAATTACCTACCATACACTAGATAAGAACATGAAAAGGCGTAGCTCAGATATTATGCACGCGTTTTTCTCCCAATCGATTTGAAATAAATCAAAAACAAACGAGAATGTAAGAGTGGTTATGGACATGGCTATGACATTATTTTCAAATCATACATCGGCGTTTTTCTAATATCGTTGATATGACCTGAGGGTGGGTGGGGTATCGTGAAGATTGTGAGTTATGTGAATTTTTGCATCGGCACGCTATCGCTAGCCGGATAGCGAAGCCGACTGAGAGCAGCTATTAAAGAAATTCCGGCAGGACATTAAGAGAAGTGGGGTAACTTCATAAATACTAAGAGCGGGCGGCACGAATTGAGTATCAAGATGCGATCTATCTAGAGCGTTGCATATTATATGATGTTGCAAAAAAAGAGAAATTAAGCCGACTCATCGACAGTGCTAGGATTCAGCGAGACAACCGTGTAGATTTTGGCACTAGGTTGTTAGGTCGATGACCGATCTAACAAAGCTATTTATTCCAATCATGAAGCTAAAAAGATGTTACTGTGCCGCCAGGGCGATAATCTTTTTACCTGCATGATTACAATACTTGTGCCGTAGGACCTTGCTTCTTGCCAAATTTCAGGATGCTAGCTTAATGAAAGTACCCTTTAGGTTTTGGTTCCATACACTAGCAAGGGAAATCGTAAAATGTGCAGAATAAACGGCCGTATCGTTTTAGTGCGTTGACTAAGGGGTTGTAGACTTGAGTATTTGATACAATTTTCAAGTGGATATTTCCACACGTTCCTGAGAATAAGGTTATTGACAGACAGACAGACAGACAAGTGGAGTACAATGTGATCATATAAGGGTTCCTTTTTCGGTTTTCAAAAATACATCCCTTCGTCGACACAGCTGATTATCTCAAGAACTCTCCGAAGCCACAGTAGACAGAACTTTGTTTAATTACTACAGGAAAACCTAATCGATATCTAGTATTGTTTTTGAGAAATCATCAAAAACACCTGACAAGCTTAGTTATGCGGTATTTAGGGTTCCGTACCCGAAGGGTAACCAACGGGACCCTATTATTTTGTTTGTCACCAGGCTGTATCTCAGGAACAGTGATAGACAGTTGAAAGTTTTACAGACGATGTATTTCTTTTGCCACTATAACAACAAATACTAATAACAGAATAAAATAAATAATTTAAGGGAGCTCCCATACAACAAAAGTGATTTTTGGGAGACATGCGTTTATCGTATTAGTAGCGCCATCTAGTGACGAGTAGCAAAACTAAATTGAAGTGCATTCGTTAGAGGATTGTTCGGTGTATATTATTTATGGTTTTCCGAATTTTAAATATCTCTGTACGGAACCCTCGTTGCGCGAGCCCAACTCGCACTTGGCTGTTTTTTTAGAGATTGAGTAATTGTTATTACCACAGACTAATATATGTACCTAATCGTCCTGCTACTACGAGTATATTAGTGAGAAAATTACAAAAAATGTTAAGCTTACTTGTACTTCAATACATTTCTTGGAACTATAAAACATTCAGTATCTAATAAAATAATAACGTGACTTCTTACATAAACTTTGGCATATTTGTTAATCGTGTGTTGATCATAAGAGACTTATAAATAAATCATAGGTATCTGACTCGTACTTGGCCAGTATTAGCTTATGATCTTCCTAACAGTGGCGTAGCTAATTATAACCTAGGGCCCCTGGGCTAAATGACACTGTGACCCTATTGAAACTATTTAATACGTCAAAGTTGCAAAACTACTTCATCACACGGCATAATAAATATTTACGTTACGTCTTTTTGAAGGAATCCACGTAAACCCTCAAATTATATTTGAAATAACTGATTTTAGCCATTTAACGATGGAAAAGTTTTCTTGGATACATCAATGAAACCGTCCAAGGGATCTAAGTGTACAGAGGGCAAATTGTTCAAAGCGACATCTAAGGGCCATTAGCTGTGTAACGGCTATTGTAGCCGACAATAAAGTTGTAAATTAATGATATTCGTTTCGCAATACTATGATTGCATATCCTATATTTTTTAGGTTCTTAATTACTGTTTAAAGCCAACTACTCTATTGTAAAAGATTATGGCAACAGTAAAGTATGGAAGCATTCCGAGCGGAATCCCATTAAACAAAACAAAGATCGAGCGTAGCGACTGAACTTCTTTACCGATGGTAAAATTAATTTGTTTCACGTGGGCAATAGTGGACATTTTCCCTTTGAATAATATTACAAATTACTCCCAAAACTACACAAAATCGCTTCCTTACGAAGGTTCCACACTCGCCATCCTACAATTGTTACGTGTACAGGACACGGTTAGCGAGTGAATCGAGATTTAATTTTAATCGACACTCTAAATATGTTGAGACGAGAAATTTATTGAAAAAAGATACGTGAAATACTCACGTTATAAAGACACTAAGCATAAGATCGCAAATGATTTAATTTAAAATTGTTTCTCTTAATTGTAATCGATCGACTCATGTCTCTCATCTCGATTTATAATCTGGTCTGTTTCTGCGACTATCACTATTTTCTCGTGTCGGCTGTCGAGCGTAGTGGCGTAGTTTTAGAATTTTTAATAAAATATTGAAGCAGACTGATATTTAGCGATATACAAAGATGAAGAAAGTGATATTTATCTGTTTGTTATCTCTATCTGTGTGCCTCAGCAAGCCAGCTGAACAGCAAGGTAAGAAATCAAAGTAGAATCAGGACTGTATGTATTCAAATCGCGTTCGATAGGAATTTTCTCACGACATCTTAGTGCGTATTTGATGCAACGTCGTTAAAATGCTTAATTAAATAGATATAGACCTAAATTCTGTATTGTTTTGGTATTCTAACGATGTAAGTTACCTTGATATTTTTTAGGTTCCTTCCTACCTTCATGCTCCGTTATTTTTTTATAAATGAGCGTAAATGAGCTTTAATACCTACTTGGTACGATATTGTTGACAGAAATTGTATTATTCGAGTAGGTAATTTGTTTATTAATCCTTTTAAAATGCCATCAAAAAGTTGTCTGGCTTCCTTGTATTTAGGAAGCATTTGATCCATGAAGGCGATAAGCTACGACACCTCTTTGATTAGAAGTGTAGGTTGAGTCAGTCAACCATTTAATATAAGAATGCATTGACTGTCTAAACTGCCATCAGCTTTTTGCATTCAGTATTGTTGGCTGTTAATAAGTATACCATTCCACACTGCTTGGGTGTTGCACAACATTTAATTCAAAGACGGCTTGTGAGAAAGTTGTAGATGTTTGTAAGATAAATAAACTAAATGAAGCAATAAGAAACCAAATGTGATGAGGTTTTGCATTGTGTTAGGTGTTTGTTGATTTTTATTGTGAGCTCTAGGGACAAAAACAACTTATCGAGGACAATTGACACAAGTTAAAAAACTGGTTTAAATCATGTATATAAAAAGTTGTTTTCTTGAATGTATTATCAAAACTTATCTTAAAATTTGGTTGCTTATCTTAAATGCTCTGACAAGGAGGTTCTGTTTTTAAGTAGTTTTAAGTGTGTGTGACATTAGACTTTACAAGGATAACATTTTTATAGTGTCCCATACCCAGACAGTGCCCTGTTACAAAGCCATCCATCTGTCTGTCTATCACAGGCCTGTATCTTTTGGACTTGAATAGACAGACAATTGAAATTTTCTTACACAATAAACTTTTAGACACTAAGCTGGCAATTGAAATTACAATTAGGAAATTCCTATACCTAAGAGAAAGTAGTAGGAACCTAGTAGGAACTTGGCTTTCCCAGAGTGTTCAAATGCTTATTTTATTTCCTAATTAGTAATTTTGTTGCAAGCACATATACATATATGTTACGTGGTGTATTGTGTTTATGATGTAAACGTGTGTCATTGTCAATATAGATGCCTTATTAGTTGGTTGCATTGCTGCCACATGTGCATAGTTAATATTCTGAATAAACTTCAGATACATTTTGGGTAACTTAGACATGAATGCATGCATACATTTATGTGAAGTATATCACTTCCTTAGTCTAGGAGCTACATGGGACTCACAATCCTGGTCCTAAGTTTGATTCCCGGTGGGGGTACCTATCGGTATTTGGTTTCTAGATGATAGGGCAATTTCCGTGTCCACCTGGATCATACCATGTTATCTAGTGCACTGCCTACTCACAGTGTTATTAGCACTGTTGTGTCTGAATATGAAAGGTTTCCGAGCCAGACTCAGGCGTGAAGTTTCTGGGTGAGCATGCTTTCCATGCAACGACCTTATCAGTAGTTACCATCAAATAAGATGTAAGCCAAGTGCAAACCAAAATACTTTAAAAAAATGTATAAATCAAGAGATAGAAAGGTTTTTATGTTATAGAAGGCTTGTGTTTATGGCCAAAAAAGCAGTATGTGAACTTTGAGGATTTTAGATTTTATATGGCATGTCAGCATTCATATTCATGTCGCATTAGGTTTAGATTCGAAACACCACATGTTTCTAAACAGTTAATTGTTGTTATACAGCGACGTTAAGGCCATTGGATAATATGCATGAGAACCCCGGAGCCTCAAGCTCATGAGGCATTTTATCTGTTAACTTTCATACAATATACAAGAGTGATGTTAAGGTAACATATTTGTAGCTCGCCAGGCGGACATAGAAAATGATCTACCACCAACCAAACCAAGTGTCCACCACTAGGAATCAAACCTGGGACCTCCCTATTGTTAGTATATCCCAAATCGTACAGCGGCATGAAGTTGTTCCACTATTCCCCTTAGCTATTTTTTTTTACATTCAACAAATTGTAACCTGATATACTACTTTGCCCAAAACGTGGTGTCATTTTCCAAATAATTTTGGGTACATTTCAAAAGGCTGGGCTGCACCTGTCGCATTTGCCCCTAAATCCATTGACGCTGTGACAACCCCAGCACTAACTAATAATTTCGTAAAATTCGGAGTAAAACTGAGATATATAAATGGAAATTTATTAAAATTATTCATCATACTTAAAATTCATACAACATCGAAGACACGAATGGAAAAGATGTCGTAATAAATATTCAATATTACTCTTAACATTGCTTTACTTCACACAATCATTTCAATGTATAGGTAAAGTATATACAACATTTACTATATTTAACCCCTATAGACAGGTGGCTACACAGCTGGACTGATAATCTGAAGGTAGAAAGCTGCCAAACTAGGGCCAAACGCCTGCTAGATGGACCGATGACCTAGTAAAAGTAGTGGGGAGTCGCTGGATGCAATTGGCTTGGGACTAGTCAGTGTGGTTGATGTATCCCAGCCGATGATGATGCAGCGAAACAGCAGTTTTTATGTTAATAATACCATTGTGTTCCCGAACTGAAAGTTAAACTATCCAGTGGATCATTAATTTATGAGCTCTTGGTGAAGATGACTCTGACATACAACCTTGCACTAGGAAGGAGTATACTCTATATTTTTTGCTTGTGACCACCATGAGGTGACTGACTTAATGTAAGCCACTTTTGAACCACGTCACGTTAACCTGTAATGAACATTTCCCTCAACACACTACATAGGAACAAGCAAGAGTGAATGTGACATGGTACGAAAATGAATACATATTTTTGTACTCGACTCTACACTCGAGCACAAAAATATGTATCCACTTTTGAACCGTGTCACATTCAATCTTGCTTGTTCATTAAAGGAAATGTCAATTAAAGGTGAATTTGACACGGTTCAAATTTTGTACTTGACTGTACATACATTGGACTTCAAACTTCGGATTGATTTCTTTACATATGAAATCAGTTTAAGATATTGAAACCTATTTGCATTTACTGTCAAAAATCATAGTGGTAATACTACTGACACATCCCGATGTACACAGCTCGATCATACAATTAATGAGGTGAGGTCAAGAGTGGGTCTCTCTATCTCAATGGAAAGATGTTAAATGATCCTTGACACAGGACTTGATAACGCGTTCATTGCGTTAGTGCTTTGAAGCAAGTCTAGGTCATTTGTACATCTCTGTTTGAGTAGTATTTGACCTGTGTCATTATTGGGTAGTTGACTAAAATTCCGTACTTTCATTCGAGACCGTGTGAAAAGATAAATATGACCTAATATAATATGTCCCGTCGAAAACTAATTCTAGTCACGCGTGCAAAAACGCTCCATACGAATCGGTCGCACGCTGTGACGCAACGCCGTGAATCGCAGTGTTAAAATGTATGAACCTTTTAACAATTTTTCAGTTATCTCGTAAAATATTGTTTTATGTATCCAATCCATGCACTTATTAAAAACCAGTCAAGTGCGAGTCAGACTCACGCACCGAGGGCTTCGTACAGAATATGAATAATTTTTTACTTTCAATTTTTTATGAATAAATAATAAGATGGTGACTGTAAACCATCAATACCATTCATCCAGGCTATTCTATATTTGTACAGACGCAGGTTAGCTCGTGCGGCGTGCTTAGCGTGACGTCATATACAGGGTGGTCCAAAATGTGACGTCCAAAAATTTTTTTTAGATTCCTTACACCTGGGTGTATCCGAAAATACCCCATGTATGTTCCGCGATTTTTTGTAGTTTAGAAGTTATGATTTTTTAAATGTATATTTCGAATTTTCTGCCGGAGCGACTTAAAATAATCGTAACTTGTTTAATAGTAAGGTTTTTTTATTTATTTTTTCTCGAAAGTGATCGTCTTGAATCACCCTTTCTACTTTATTATCAACTACACAACGTTATTCATTACAAGTTACCGAAAAAAGGGACGAAAGTAAAAATTTTAGGTTTGAGTTGAACGGAGCAAAATTTTCAAAAATTTCTTAATAATACAAAATTAATGTTTCATTGGTTCAAACTAATTTTAAAAACTCCAGCAGTTTGTCAGCTTACCAAATAATAAAAAAAAAGTTGTTCTTAATAGGCGATTTTACGACGAAATTGGCTTCAGAACTTAGTTAGGTGAGAATTCATAAAGAAAAAATTTTGTCAAAAAAAAATATTAAGCTTATTTTGTTTTCATTTTTATGGCCTACATTAGCAAGGCATCATCAAAAGCATTCAAATAATTTCAAATTGAACGATCAGTGACACATTAGAAAACATTTTATTTTAAAAAAGCTTAGTTTAGTTTTTATTAATACGGTTATTTTGGTTTATTTTTAGCATCAATAAAAGAAAACACAAATTAAGTTCAACTACTTTATTAAAGAAGATTTTCAAAATGACGCCCTTCAACTTCGATACACAATCGGCAACGTCTTAAAAAGTTATCTTTTAGTCTGCGGAAAGCGCTTGAATTTTGTCTGACTTTCGTCGCTGCTTCTCTCAATTTTCGTCTCAGTTCTTCTTCGGAGTTAGTTTGCTGAGCATAGACAACTTCTTTGTAGTAACCCCAAATAAAAAAATCTATTGGGTTCAAGTCCGGTGAACGTGCAGGCCATTCGATTGGGCCGCCACGCCCAATCCATCTGCCCGGGTATGTTTCATTAAGGTGCCCCCTCACTTGGCGTGCGTAATGGCAAGGAGCACCATCATTTTGGAATATCATGTGCCTTCTTGTTTCCAAGTTTACATCTTCCAGCAATTCAAAAAGGTTGTTCTGCAAAAAGTTTAGATATGTGTCTCCATCCAACCTAGACGGCAGCTCGAAAGGCCCAATCAGTTCTCCATTTACAATTCCCGACCACATGTTTACGCTGTATCGATGTTGAAAATTTGATGCTCTTGCAAGGTGTGGGTTTTCAATTTCCCAGCTGTGATAGTTATGGATATTAAATACTCCAGTGTTTTCAAAACGGGATTCATCGGTCCATAAGATCTTATTAAAAAAATCTGGGTCTTCCTGACACCTTTGTATCATTGTTTCGCAGAAAGCAACTCTTCTAGGGTAATCTGAAGCTTGTAGCTCCTGAACGCGCTGAATGTGGTAAGCGTGGTAGCCTTCTGAAAAAAGAAAAGGACTATTACTCACCACCTAGGCAGGAAGAAGTCTAATACCTGGCATTGTATCTGTGATTTATGTTTTGTGTAAATAAAAAACAAAACGACATACCATTTTTCAATATCCTTAGAACTGAGGTCCGTGGTATTCCAGTCCTTCTGGTTATTGCTCTGGAACTCGTAGAAGAGTCTCTTTCTACAGCTGCGATGACTTCATCTCTTCTGTCCGGATCTACTCTGGGTACTCCTTCGTGCCTTTGGCTACGACCGGGGATACGCCCGGCCATCAGCGTATTATGAGTATTAATAAATACCCTATGGTCCGGGTAATGGTCCAGTATTTCTCCTCGCCGGTCCAGTTGTTGACGATATAGCCTTGCGGCTAAATGACCGTTTCCTTTGGCCATACCATAGTAAAAGTGCATTTCTGCGTACTGGCTTAGACTAAAATTACTCATGTTGCCGTCAGTAACACAAGCACAAGTCAGTCGTAAGGCAAATCGGAGTCCGTAACACAAGCACAAGTCAGTCGTAAGGCAAATCGGAGTCCGTAACACAAGCACAAGTTAGTCGTAAGGCAAATCGGAGTCCAGTAACAAAGCGAAAGTAGGTTCAAAATATCGGTATCGGAAAGAAGCAACGTCAAGTAGTATCACACGCGATGGAAGTGAGTGAACGACTAGCGGACGGACGATACAGTGAGATGCTACGGAGAATGTATGGGGAGAGGGGGGAGAGGGAAGTGCAGGTAAAAAACCCCTAGCGCGCACGGCTGACTTTTGTGGCCAAGACAGTAGGTCTTTCTCTTTCGTACTTCTACGCAACCATAACAGTGCGAAAGAGAAAGACCTTACTGGCCTGGCGCCTTTTGAAACGTGTTATTTATTGCTTTGTGTCATTGTGTGTGATTGGCCTTGAAGTAGATTTTGGTTTAATTCTAGCTTTCATAATTTCATGTCTAAAAACAGAAAATGAAATGTGTCACTGATCGTTCAATTTGAGATTATTTGAATGCTTTTGATGCCTTGCTAATGTAGGCCATAAAAATGAAAAAAAAAATAAGCTTAAACATTTTTTACGACAACATTTTTTTTTTATGCATTCTCACCTAACTAAGTTCTGAAGCCAATTTCGTCGTAAAATCGCCTATTAAGAACAACTTTTTTATTATTATTTGGTAAGCTGACAAACTGCTGGAGTTTTTAAAATTAGTTTGAACCAATGAAACATTAATTTTGTATTATTAAGAAATTTTTGAAAATTTTGCTCCGTTCAACTCAAACCTAAAATTTTTACTTTCATCCCTTTTTTCGGTAACTTGTAATGAATAACGTTGTGTAGTTGATAATAAAGTAGAAAGGGTGATTCAAGACGATCACTTTCGAGAAAAAATAAATAAAAAAACCTTACTATTAAACAAGTTACGATTATTTTAAGTCGCTCCGGCAGAAAATTCGAAATATACATTTAAAAAATCATAACTTCTAAACTACAAAAAATCGCGGAACATACATGGGGTATTTTCGGATACACCCAGGTGTAAGGAATCTAAAAAAAATTTTTGGACGTCACATTTTGGACCACCCTGTATGTATTTTTAAACAGTATCATCGTCATAAGCTAGCATAAACCTACTTCTGAACATAAACCTTATTTGCCGTACTCCCCCATACTACATCTAAATATTTATGCAATGTTTAAACATGCCTGGTAGCCTGGTGGCTACACGATTAGACTTACAATCCGTAGGTTCCGGGTTCAAACAATAACAATACGTCATTACTGTCATTCAAAAATCCCTGCGGAAAATGAAAATTAGAATGTGAAGTGCTATTTTTTAAAAATGTAAATGATAAAAAGGTTTTATGTCGAAATTTGCTAACCTCTGGCTTTTTCTCTACGTTATTAAAAAAACGCGCGCGAGCTGCTTTCTTTTGATTTCTCGGAATTTATCAATGTGCAAAATTACAAGCGAAGATTTGATGATGCCTATTTTCCTCGAAGGAGTAATTTAAAGTATCAGCCGGAAAAAGTGAGATTCCCACCAAATGTGTCAATAGTGTTTCTGTATTGTGTAGAAATAAATATTTTTGTATGTTCAGGCTCTGTTATTTCTAATTACACACTCATTGGTAATCGCTCACTTTCTTCCCTCGGTGAACAATGTTACCATTAAAATCGGGTCTTTCTTTGCTCCCTGTTTGATCCATTAAAATTATTATTATTCCTCAATCTCAGTTATATTACCTACTTAACGCTACAGCAATAATAACACTAATAAATAAGTTTGAAAATATTTTTATATAATCCGTAAGCTCCAACTAAACCATAAAAATATTGTATTCGTTTTAGAATGGTTTGAATTATTTATTTATTTTATTTTATATTATTATTATTTATTTTATTTACATGTTAACTTCTTAATTTGTTAAATATTCTTTTCGGCAAACATCAGATAGTATTTCGATGCTCGTATATTTACAACAATGTACCCTCAATTGAATGTATTGAAATATTTGTACCGGATCCAATGGGGAAGATGCATGGAAGAATATTTTTGTCTAAATCAATAGTCCATGTAAAAAGGTAAATACCTCAACCATTTTTTTCCCGATACCACTAATACTTTTTTTACTACAACCCGTCGAAAAGTAATTCTAGTCGCGCGGTGCTAAAACGCTACTTAAAATCTGGTGACATTTGTGACGTCACACGTGTTTTAGAGCGTTAAAATGTATGGAGCTTGTTTGATATTTTGAGTTATCTCGTAAAATGTCTCGTTTATGTGTTATAATCATAATTTATTGGTACTGCTGGTACAAGTCAATATTTTATAATCAGTTACATACACAAAAGTCAAAATTAAATTACTAAAGTTAAATTGAGTTAGTCAAATTACTATTAGTCATGGAGAAGAGAAGAAGTCGTCTATTTTATAGAAACACTGCTCGACAAGCCATTTTTTTAGTTTATTTTTAAAAGAGCATAGATTCGGAGCCTCTTTAATTTGGATTGGCAGCCTGTTGTAAACTCGAGGGCCCATAACACGAATGGTCCTCGACATTTTGTCTAGTTTAAATGTGACTGTCCGCAGCGTGTCTGGGTGGCGGACATTGAGCGTGTGACCCTCCCTCCGTCTGGTGTACGAGTTTATATGGGTGCGTACATAGACAGCTACTTGCATGACCAGTAGACATGG
Organism: Carcina quercana; assembly: GCA_910589575.2. NCBI lineage: Eukaryota > Metazoa > Arthropoda > Insecta > Lepidoptera > Depressariidae > Carcina > Carcina quercana. The sequence continues at coordinate 12,472,660 of OU342437.1, read as the reverse complement.
CAACGTCATTACACCGAACGAGATGAAAAATGACCTCGCTGTCTCATCAGATCCGATCCGCGCCATCACCCGGATAGCACGTTTCTGGAGACGAAACACTCGCTCCCAATCCGCGGCGCGGCCCCAGAACTCCAGACCATAATTTAACAATGATTGCACAGAAGCAAAGTAGCATGACCGGACCGTTACTTTTGTCAGGGTTGCAGCTACAAGTTTTAGCGCGAAACAAGCCTTGCTAAGCTTGCCGCACAAGTCATCTATATGACAATCCCACTTCAGTGCTGAGTCCAGGCGAAATCCCAGAAACGATATATTTGACACTTGTTTGATCGGCGTATTGTTTATTGTCACTACTAGAGGTCTCTGGGGTCTACTAGTTAAGTCGAAACGAATAATTTGTGTTTTAGCCAAATTTAGGACAAGTCCCCTATAATATATATATATACCCCTATAATAAGTTTTCAAAATGCAATGAGAAAACTAAATCTAATAAGCATTTTACTATTCGAGGAACTAAATTTTTGAGACATTTAGTCCTTGCGAAATCCAAATAAAAAAGCAAAATTTTTACGTGTGTTTATTTTGGTGGGATTTATTTTAATGTCCGTTAAGCTATAAAATACAATTCAATCCAATCTAATTCGGTTGCATCTTCCCTATTGGAGAGACTGATGATCTGAAACTCAGAGAAATCCTGTCTCGGGCTCCAGTCCTGTCCAGACTCTCACATAGCTATTTTGTATCTATACATCCTCTATGAGGTTATAAGTCCATGCTATGTTATTTTAAAAACCGGCCAAGTGCGAGTCGGACTCGCGCACGAAGGGCTCCGTACCATTATTTATAGAAACGAGCATAAAATCACGTTTGTTGTATGGGAGCCCCCTTAAATATTTATATAATTCTGGTCTTTAGTATTTGTTGTTACAACGGCAACAGAAATACATTCAACTGTCTATCAGTTCGATTCATGAGATACAGTCTGGTTACAGACGGACGGACAGCACAGTCTTAGTAATGGGGTCCCGTTTTTTACCCTCTGGGTACGGAACCCTAGAAAGAATTTTCTATTTATAGTTGTTTCATAAGGTTAGGACATCCAATGTTTAACTTAAAGTTAATACAATAACATATAGTGAAATGCAAAATAATTTCAACATGTTTTTGGTTGGGACCACTTTTAAGCGTACATATTTAAAACTTGTCTTAGCTGCTCTATCACCGGTCAATCAGGTTTCCTAATGAGACTACCAAGGCTGCTTGCTTATTATAACGTTATTCTCGTGATGCCCAAGTTGATTGTCTTTGTGTGATTGACCCAAGCAAGCCACTATTAGTGGTACATTTTACACTATCAATTTTACACATTCACATACTTTAATTGTTTTTTTCTAGCACACAGACGCACTGGGAACCTCGATGAAGGCCGCGTTCTACTCGAATAAAGTCGCATTTGATATACTCAACCTATTTGATCTAAAAATACATTATGTTTCTAGTAAAGATATTTAATTCTTTTCACTTGTAATGATAACATTTTTATAATTGTATTATACTTAATAATTAATAACGACAAATGCCGGATATATAACAAAAAACTTGTTAGGAATGCTGATTCGATCAATGTACACTGCTGCGAATAAATTTATTCGTAGGTTCACTGTCTCAGTGTAACTTGATTGCAGGGCACTCAACATAAGAGTCGATTCAAGTGTAGTAAAAGTGTATGTAAAAAAATTGAATGCATGCAAGATTTCGACGACTTTTTCGATTCATTTTTCTTAAGAGTCAGCAGCAAGATCTTGTCTCCATACAAACGCAGTTACGTCCTTATTTTTGAATCACACGTTGCATTATCATAAAATTTGGCAAGCATAATAACATAAGATATAACTTAGTCTTAAATTAGTTTATGACTCTTGAAATGTTTTTCAGAAAATAGAACGAATATAAGTTTTGCATTTTAGACCACCAAAACCCTGTTCAGTTGGGCTGAATATTACAGTCAAAATATACATTTGTTTATTGCTCTACACAGAATATGGTTTAGATTTAAGTCAAACCCTATTCTAGATATTGATTAAACTATGTAGTTTCACACGAAAAGGATATTTCGAAATTGATTTTGGGATTTTCAAATGAGAACGAAACTACGAAAATTAGTTAAACTCTCTGCATTTATTTCGCTGTTGTATGAAGATATTTTACTGCAATATTTTTTACTATATATTTGATTGTGTTATAATATATATAAACGTTGTGATACATTCGGGACCTATCTCGCAGTTTTTAAACACGGAACAAGAAGAAAAAGGCATCAAAATGGCCAGTTCTTGAGTGGTGTAAAAACTGTTTTCATCCCTGCAGTGCTTCCATTGAAACTAATTCGGTTGTGGTGGAATATGGCCTCAAGGGCACACAAAGGCGCAGTGTAAATGAGAACGGCGATGATGAAACAGGAAACATCGCGTTGTGCAAATCAGTTGCAAAAGGAAGATGCTTAATGAAGTGTTAGATAAACCGTTCATACACTATTCAATTCAATGCTGATTGTCACAGATTTATATTTTTATATAATTGCACAAGCTAGTGGCCACTGGGAAATATTGATCGTCATTGATATGTGATAATAGAGGATTGAAATATATCGATTTCGCTTTTTAATTCATTGATATGAATCAATGTTTGTAATACATTATTTTATTCAACTGTTTTTTTTAACAAATCGCGAAAGGGACATTTAAACTGCTATTTACAAGCAATAGCGGAACAGACAACCTTGACGGTAATAACTTTCTCGTCTTTTTTGTTCCGCCATTTTGAATCCTTTTGTAGGTGAACTTTTACGATTGTTTATAGTTTTAAAAATTTGATTATTTTATGAACTTCGTCATAATTGTTTATTTATCGTAACCGACATTATCACAATTGCAACAAGTCTCTTATAATGTTCCTGGAAATGGAAACCCTATATACTTGGTACATTTATAAACAACAATACAATAACGCTGTGGTGCGTACAACAGTTTATCGCCTTCCACCGGAAATGATCGATCAGGAGAGAATTCTTGACCGTCTTTGTGTATATTCAATTGAGGATTTCAACGGCTTACTTTCAACGTAAACCTCATCGTTTTCTCTAGTCTGAAATTCATTGTATGTGATATATTTTTAATACCACATGAGGTCTTGGACTTCCCTATTGAGATTAGAATTATTATTTTATCGTTTAATAGTATAGAGCATACACATTTCTTCTATAACATACTTCTCACCATTATTTCCAGCTGCCTCTCAAAATGCGCCATTACAAGACTCGAAAACTACCCCAAAACAAGAAGTTCCTCCGGCTCAGAGTCCAAGCAAAGATGGTGTTCAGGTTGAACCACAGAGACCCAGCGAAACCAAGCCAGCACAACCACCTGCAGACACTAAACCCGAGGAGCACAAGGAACAGGCAGCACCATCAGCTACTGACAAGCCCAAGCCTGACGCAGATAACAAATCGAATCCTGGAAAACCTGACGCTAAAGACAAGGCCGATAGCAAGACCACTATTGTGCCACCCGCAGCAGCTTCTGAAACCAAGAACACCACTGAGGGCAGCGCTACTAAAGCTCCGGAGAAAGCTACAAATGTCACGAAGCCAGATGAGAAGAAAGAATCGACCACCGTGAAGCCGGAACCGTCGGAGGGTAAGACGACTGAGCCACCAAAAACTACTCAGCCGCCGCCTCAGCTAGCCAGAGGGTAAGTTTAAGGACCTTATTTAGGAGCTTTCTCTTAATTTCCAAGCCATAGCAGGCTTTTGATGCACAATTTGATCTTATCTTGATCACCTGATGAAAGTAACGATTAGGGTAGGAAAATCATTAATTTCTTGAGGCATAATGTTATCTTTGCTTGTCAGAACAATATTGCCATTTACCCTGTTTGATAGATTTAGGTAACATGTATAAAGTAGATTGTATAACAAGGGAGCAAAATACTATTTTTACGGCGAGTGTGCTGTTTTGAATCCAAAGCTTTGCGACGGATTCTAAAGTATAATAAAAAAAAATTATTTTACTCAGCTTATTTATCTTTCCATATGGTTTTTTGTTGTCAACTAGCCATTCCCATGTTTGAAACTTGTAACTATATTAATACTCCTGTTTTCAGTTTCGACGGAGCCAGTTTCATCGGAGGTATTATCCTGACCCTCGGTCTCCTCGCTATTGGTTTCCTCGGCTTCAAATACTACAAGAACCAAACCGAAAGGAACTACCACACTTTGTAAACTTTGTAATCTCACTTTAAATGTAAGTGCACCAGATATCCTTATTTTATATTTGAGAAATATGTATGTTCTTGTATATTTTCCTTATTTGTTTTCATTTTACTTTACTTGTGCACTACATTCCTCTTCTGAACAGGTATTGTTTGTATATTTTTTCTAGTATAAAAAATTTCTCATAGGGTAAAATGGTGGTTGGAGAATTAGCTCATAATTTCTCGAATTTATAAATGTGTAAATTATTTTTTATCTGTACATTTGAAAAGGATTTTTTTGGCATTTATCTCTTATCGATTCTCATAGTTTATTTAGGATTTGTCACAATTAACTTTTGTTGTACGAGACTAAAAGAATATAGGGTTCATAAAAATCTTATGAAAGCGAGATTTATGCGGAAATTATTAAAGTATTTCTTGTTCGTAACATTTGGAGATTTATAACGTAACAGATTATATGGACGTAATAGTGCAATTTAGTCTTAGAAACAAACATTTGTTTTTTATAAAGCGTGCCATTTTCTGGACTCATCCTTGACATTGGCAGCTGCATTTTTTTATGAAATTTATGTTAACGGTCGCTTTTATTTAAATTTAGAAGCATGCTTACCTGCTGAAAACAAAAAGAGTGCAGCATGACAAATTTTTTTTTACTTGTGTTGAAAGTAAGATAATGTATGTGCATTACTGACTTTTCTTTACATTTCCATACAGTTAAACTTTGCAATACGAAGATGTTTTAATTTTCATAGTTATAAGTATATTGATATTTTAAGTGTTACTATAAGGAAACACATGTGATGATGAAAATAAGGGTCTAAAGTAGTACCTGTATTGGTTTGGCACAAAAAATCTCGAATCTCATATGATAAACTAATTAATCACCCTTAATGCTGGGGCCCAGCAAGGTCTAATGCTAACTTAACATGTTGCCATACGTGTGCGTGCCTATTTATTAACGGGATTTATATTGACAGGGGTTTATTGCGGTCCCAATATAACGAATATACAAACATCGAAGAATCTGCGTAATATTTTGCAGAATTGGGCCAAAATACAACTACATTTGTAAAGTTTAACGTAGTTTTTAGTCACAAAAACTTAGAAATGTAGTTGTTTCTGGCAGGCAGTGAAGATGTTTTCGTCAATATTGTTCTAAATTTAAAGTTAACCTTTTTGTATATTATTTGTGAATTGTATTTGGATATCTCTTGCATACGGTTAACATTTAACAATACATAACGATATTAACTTGTTAACAACAGTAACTCAAACAATTTCTAATGATTTTGATGTTTTATGTTCTTTCTAAAAGAGATGTTTGAAATTCGGCCTGCACTTATACACTATTTAAAAAATCAAGTAATAAAAATAATATAATTTCATTTTTGCATTTATTTTAATTGTACAAAATCATTCTTTTTGTACTAAGTGACAGCGTCAAATGTCATTTTATTGACGCCATCTTTGTTTTCAACGTTAAATCTTACCTGTTTCGTGCGTTTTATATGTTTTTGTACAAATAAATTAAACCAAAATATACAAAATTGGTAGCTAAATCACTTTTATTTGATAATGGCCTTTTAAAATTATAAGCGTACAAGACCAGGCCTTGACTCCATACATTCGCGGAACGTTCCATTTCTTCACTGTTTCACCCTGCTACGTGTTTAAACTTTACTAGTTAACAATGTAACAACACAAAATTTAACACAAAAACACACTTAAAACATTAACGACTGTCAAGTTTTAGTCATAGTATGGAGTAGTCTAACTATACTTAATGGCCCCGTTTTATACTGCTATTTGTGCCAAACCAATTCGTTAAAATATTTTTATTTTTGTTAGCACGCTCTTATGTAAACTGGGAAAGTTGATTCCATCCTAAAGTGCTCTTAAATCTGATCTATTTATGGATAGATATTCGAGAACCGTTGTAAGATTGTCCTATCATCTAATACTGCTACTTCACAGTCAATAGTTATGTTTAATAAAGGTGTATACCAATATGGGTGTTTTCTTTTTACTTGTAAACAATTATCTTCTTTTTCAACCGACTTAAAAGGAGGAGGTTCTCAATTGTAATGATACGCGATCATTACACCAGTAATGAATCGATTTTGATGATTATTTTAATGTTTGGTAAATCATGAGGCGTAGTATGAGACGCATGACGACGGTGTGAGAGAGATAGCATACCAGTATATTTACCCCTAGATTTCGGGGGAACATCAGGCAATAGCAGAATTTTCGTGGTCTTGAACCTGCTAGACATATGCTGATATATTAGCAGATTCATCATAAATATATTCGTTCGTTTAACAGTTGATGAAATTGTTGTGAATAAACAACTTTTATGATAAAAGTTTATTATCAGATTAATAATTAAAGTTTACAGATATGTAATAATAATAAATAATAAAATAGTTTATTTTTCTTAAAAGGACTAGAATTTATACAATTTCAGGATTATAATTTTAATTAACAAAGTTTTTCTGTAAATGTGAGGCCGAAACGTGAGTCTTTTACTGTTGGTCGAATAAACAATCTCAAAGTCACTCAATGAGATACACTCGGAATTTCTCTACGTGATAAAATCCGGAACGAGGAATTAAAATCAATTTATTCATTTCGTAAAACTTAGGTACAGGTATAGTTATTAAAGATAATACAGATCGGCTAATTTCGGCCTTTTGATATCATTTATTGTGTTATGTATACTTTATATTTTAAAAAACGCCTAGGGCAAAACTTAACCGATCTGTATTCTTATCATAACAACCTTACCTGTACCTAAGTTTTACGAAATGAATAAATTGATTTGAGAAAATCCATAAACGAACTAATGTCACCGACATAGCTCGACGAGTCAGTGAGCTGGAGTGGACTAGATGGACCAACGACCTAGTAAAGGTTGCAGAATGCAAGTGGCTCGGGACCGTTCATAAAATACCATGGAGGAAGCCTATGTCGCATGGCTGATGATGTGCTCCCCCTGACGATTATACCGTCACAGTACATATTTACCCTAATACGGCGATGCCAAAAGGAGGGTTATGATTTTGGCAACCTATACATCTTGTTCATCTGTTCCGTTATATATCTTACCTTTTTTTTTTCATACCGTTATCTGACAATATTTATATTAGGCATGACCGAGTATCGCACCCTGTAAATCAGACGAAACCTGTAGTGCTTCGTCCGACTTGTGCTAGGACAATGCAGTAACCCTCGTTGCTATCGCAAGTGTCGTGCCGCCGGTCCCTGCGCCCGCGCTGCTAGCGTCACCGCCCGCGCCTCGTTTTGGTTTGTGGTATTTTCTATGTCTCCCTGGCTAGCTACCACCATGCTACCTAAGTCTGCTGCCAAACAGCAGTGTTAATAGCACTGTTGTGATCCGGTATGAAAGACAGCAGAGCCAGCGCCTCAATAGGTTGAAAGTTCTGAGTGTGCATGCTTACCCAATGAATATTATATAAATTATTATTTTAATAATATGTATAATATTCAATGAAGCTTATATGATGAAGGCCAAGTGCAAACCCATTATACATAAAAATGAAGCAGTTATAAAATAGATTTATTTACGACAATAATAGTCGGCGACATGAAATCATTCAAAATTAAATAAAACTGTAATAACTCAAAACTGGAAATTTTGGCTAGGATTTTATGACGTCACATATTTTCCGCCAATACTAAAAAAAATACCTCACTAATCAACAGAATATTGGGAATTAAACAGATGATATATCGATTTGCTCACACTGGGGCCTACATTCTTACCATTTTCATACTTTAAATTTGCCAGCAATGTTTCACACTGTTTCTTATTGTTACAATGTTCATATGCTTTCATTAACAATCGAGGAGTGCTGTATACTTCTGTTATAGACAATGCTTTCTCAACCGAGCATCCCTTAAGCTGCACCAGTAGCTTTATAAATGTCTCTCTTACTGTCAGCGGTTTACTCTTACTTGATGATTTGTTGAAGAAACTGAATGTCATCAATTTGGTACCTTCTGGCTCTCTGTTAGCACCATTTAATGGCTTATCCTGAAAAAGGAAAAGGCATTTTGTGTACACAAACATACCCTGATGGTAAAACTTGCTCGATCTTATTTATGGTTAGCAAATAATATAAATAACAATTTTATTCATACCTTATATTCATACTTCAGTCTCGCAGTCATCATTGCCAGAAACTTCACTGACTCAGTCAAAGAATCAGTGATATGGACTTTAAATCCATCTTGGATGCATGTATTAACTAGAGCTTGGTTCAGGGCCTGAATGGGAAGCCCTACATGCTTATTAGAGCCAAAATTTTCAGCTAAATAAATAACAGTCTGTAAACCACATTTTCGTAGTCGAAATTTCTGCTCATGGAACCTCCCATCTTTAATGCTAGCTCCTAGGTCATCCATTCTTTTACGTTCCACTATGAAGGGCAATACTAGTTCTTGGTCTTTGTTTATTTTATGTTGTGCTATCCATGCGAAGTCACCCACTTTTAGGCTTCTGTACTCATGTTTCAGATCTGTATATTTATTAAATTGGGCTACAGTTGGATCATTCTTTTTGGTCACCCTAGAAATGAAATTTGTATGTTAATATATATAGGAATGTCGCAAATAAATTGTCTTATTCTACACTAAATGTTAAAGATATTAGAATGACTTGAAGAAAACTGCCACAAATACTGAAAAATTAAAATGGATTTGAATCTTCTGTGCTCTGCATATCTGAATTGCATAGTTAAGAATATTTTTCTTCACTAAATTTACAAATTGGTAACTAATACTTTTGCCAGTGACTATGTCTGAATGGACTTCAGAAATTATCCTACAGCAACCAAGAAGCGAATGGGGATGAACGTAACCTTTATCCCTCATGCCTTAATGTTTATGCATGTTTATGTATATGTATGTAGGACTCCTTCATGGTACGCCACATCGACCGGTCCCGAGCCACCTGCATCCAGAGACTCCATACGACCTTAACCAGGTCTTCGGTTCACCAAGTAGGGGGACGGACCAGTAGATGCTTCCGAGTACATGGTTGCCATTCGAGAACTCTTACTTCCCACAAGTGATGTGGCCTGCCCATTGCCACTTCAGCTTACTAACTCGTTCAGCTTTGTCGGTGACCTTCGTTTATCTATGAATTGCCTCATTCTGGATTTTATCATGTAGAGAAATTACGAGCGCAGCTTGTTCCATTGTTCGCTCAGTGACTTTGAGCTTGTTTATTCGGCCCACAGTAAAGGACCACATTTCGGTTCTGTATGTCATCACTGGCAACACACACTGATTAAAGACTTGTCTTTAGATGCTGAGGCATTTTGGACAAGAAGATATGCTGTAACTATCTGAATGCGGCCCTACCGAGTTGGATTTTTCAGTTGACCTCTTTTTCAATGTTTTACCTACCTAGTTGTATGCTATATTTCATCACAATTGTTTGTGCTGTTGAGGTAACAAAGAAACTCACTATTTAGGTGTTCGAGCCTTCCGGCTTGACCCACTTGAGATAAACCCTTCTGAACATCAGCGCCATCTAGTAGTTTCATAGTGCAAATACACAGCGCGTCGGTGATTGGCTGTGCTGTAACGGTAGTGGGAGGTGTCAGCGCGGCTGTCAGGCACGCGAGTCGCGTGTCTCTTCAGTACGCTTTTGAATCTTCAGCGTCGTAGTAGTGCGCAACACGAAAATTCATCGACGACATTGATTTACAAGGATTACAGGTAAAATCATACCTACATTTATTATTATTTTTTCATGGTAACTTGTTGTGGATTTCCTTAGTTGGATAGGGAAACAATCCACAACGAAACACCTGAATATAATGCAAGCATGTCGCCCCCGGCACACGCGGGCGTCACAACGGTGTCGCCGTTATCGTTTCGCTAAGAATGATACTAGGACCAACAACGGTGCAAGCATGTCACCCCCGGCAACTGCGGGCGTCACAATGGTGTCGCCATTATCGTTTCGCTAAGAACGATACTCAGACGAACAACGGTGCAAGCATGTCGCTCCCGGCACATGCGGGCGTCACAATGGTGTCGCCATTATCGTTTCGCTAAGAACGATACTCAGACGAACAACGGTGCAAGCATGTCGCTCCCGGCACATGCGGGCGTCACAACGCCGTTATCGTTTCGCTAAGAACGATACTCAGACCAACAACGGTGCAAGCATGTCGCCCCTGGCACATGCAGGCTTCACAGGTGTGTCGCCATTATCGTCTCACTACGAGCGATACTAAGTCAATAACCAACTCGGTTGTTGCAAAGCACCAAACGTTGTGAGACACATCAACTGAGACGTCTGGTCGCATCGACCGAGACGTCACGTCGCATCAGCTGAGGCGACGTCGTATCAACTGAGACGACGTCGTATTGACTGAGGCGACGTCGCATTGACTGAGGCGACGTCGTATCAACTGAGGCGACGTCGTATCGACTGAGGTGATAAGTCGCATCAGCCGAGGCGAGGGTCGTAGTGACTGAGACGTCATGTCGCATCAACCGAGGCGACAGTCGTATCGACCTAGACGTCACGTCGCATCAGCCGAGGCGACGGTCGTAGCGACTGAGACTTCATGTCGCATCAACCGAGGCGACAGTCATATCGACCGAAAAGTCACGTCGCGTCAGCCGAGGTGACAGTCGCATTGATCGAGGCGACAGTCACATTGATCGAGGCGTCAGGACATATCACCCGAGACGCCGCGTAGTATCAGCCGAGATGTTGGGTCGCATCAACCGAAACGCCGGGTTACATCTGCTGAGGCGTTCGGTCGCATCATCCGAGACGTCTAGTCACACCTGCCAAGGCTTCGGGTCGCATCAGCCGACTCTTGAGATATCTATTGATTAGACCAAACGCATTGATTGATAAGTCCTTGTCGTATCAATGATACGACTGGACTCACGTTTTCATACAACACGTAGCACGTCGCAAGCATTCTATCACATCACAATGACGTCTCACTGACTGTGATGTTTTGGCTTCAGTACAGATCATGGCACCTATGGTCATGGACTAACTGTGCCTAGGCCTGTTCCAACAGAAGAGAACGATTTTGGCAGTCATTGTCGACAACTACTTTGGTGGTTGGATGCCGTAGGAGGTCGAAGATTTATCCCAGTCGGACCTGTTCGGCGAATCCCTCTCACTGTCAACGTAAGCAAAGCTGCGAGTCGCAGTCTCTACAGAAGAGGGATCGACCCTCACCAGACGATACCTCACTGTCAGAGAAAAAATACCGGTGCATTAGGATGATACCACGCGTTTGGCTACTGGGACGCACCCTCTACTGAACTGTACTCTCTACACATAGTCATGGTGAGGATTTACGCGAGGTCCTATGAGCTTTTTATGTGCACGATGCAACTTCTCAACCCGAGACGCACCTCAAAAGCCAGCTCCTCAAGGAAACGAAGAGAGTCCCCATTGGGACATCCCACTACCAAATCTTCCCGTCGGGAATAAACATTCACCGACATGCAAACCTCCTGCTTCCAACGCATGATGCACTTACTGTCAGATCAAACCCACTTCAGAGTGGGATGAACCATAGGAGTCAGATGAAGATAACATTCTACCCGAAGATTTTCCGAGCACTTTCTTTCTATGTAGCGTAACCAGGTACGCAGGAAACTGTTGTAAACCTCCCGTGGAGACAGGAAAAGATATATTGACTGCACAAATTGCGTCATCACAGAGGAAGCTGAATGAACTAAAATCGTTAGCTACAGCCTCAGAAACAGACGCTATTGTCGTCCGTAACTTCACGCCACGTAAATCTGAAGCTGAGCTGAAATTAGCATATACTGATCCAAAACTGTTTAAGCCAGGTTGAATATGTTTACGTTTAAATAAAGATGTCTGGATAAACGCCCATTACGCCGAGGCTCAGGAGACGTTCCAGCAACTCCTGTTTTTCGCCGGACTAAAGCTGAATAGTCTCCAAGCAACATCAACACCCGCCTGGAACTCAGTTTGTCAACTGGAACGGACTGACTTGATCTTGGAGTTGACCTTTCATGAAAAATGCTTAAAGGTGGATCCAAATCTGCAGGTGGAGATCCAGAAAAACTTCTTAAATCAACAACGCGCTTTCAGGAAAGTTAGTGACGGTTCGCTGCAATACACATATGGTAGAAGAGACCAAATAATAGACATAAACGCCCGAATAAGGTGCTCAATGTCATTTTACCTGATATTCCCCCATTGGATACTTATCTCTTCTAGGAAGAGGAACTAACGGAGGCAGAAGGGGGGGGGGGGCTATACGTTTTTTAACGATAACGACAAGCCCCAGTCGCAAAACTGGTAAGAAATTTCTACCGGCATCAGCACATAATAATTCAGGTAAAACTCAATGGGCAAGTCAGCACCGCGATCGAAAAGAAAACGTCTGAAACTTTCGACCGAAACCAGAGAACAATAGAAGCAGTACCTACAAAAATAGTTCTGCCCTGGCTAACGGAAGGATGCCTTAATCTAGATATTTGCATGCAGGTGAAGTACGGGATCAGATTTGCCCGAGGGAATCACTGGTTGCTCTGCAAGCAATTCGAAGTTAAAAGTCGAAAATTGCAGCTAATTCGAACCGAGAACCTCTGAGATATTGATGCAATAAATATCAAAGCTTCGAGATGAAAAGGACTTCCAAAAGTCAAAATCTTTATTCGTAAGCATAGGTTGTACATAGGTGTTCCATTATGGTTTTTTTTTAAATATTCTTAAGAGAAAAATCTGACGGCTCCCACATCGTCATCATCGGCGAGCTATATGGGTCCCCACTGCGGGGGCTCGGGCATTCTTTCCCACATTGTACGGCCACCAAAATGTTCGAATGATAAGTCTGAAACAGGTATCTCAATCGATACAAAAATATGATTATTGGGTAAAACTCTTTTGTAAACCACACAGAAGGTACTTCTTCGTTTTCAAAGGCATTATTTATAATATAAGCCGTTTACCCCTCTGGCTATCAAGTGCCCGATCGATTGAGTGGCCTCTATACTTCGCCAGAATGGAATTCGAGTGATAGTCTATCTTGATGTTGTTGTTGTTTTTTGCCTATGAATAAACTAAACAAAACCATGTTAGAAAAACAGACGATTTGGACCATTTGCTTTTTGACAAAGCTAAGTTGGAACATAAACACCGCAAAATCTGACTTAGTGCATAAGCAACAAATAGAATATTTGGGCCTCAACTGGAATACTATTTCTAACAAAAAAACTCTTACCTAACTCAAAAGTGAAAGAAAATAAAACAAATATCAAGAATATTATTATTATCACAGGTACAATTATAAAAGTCCGACGGATTTAGGAGGATGCAAAGTAACTCTTAAGTAATTTTGTTTTTGGTCTGCTTGAAACGTTGCCCCACGGAATGTTCTATGCTGCAGACTCACACATATCGCAGCAACATCGTGACATGATATGGGAAAACACAAATCGTTCTGACTACCTGACCAAGCAAATGAAGAACCACATTGGTGACTCCAACACATATAAATGGCTCCAGGCTGATCCACCTTCAGCTTTTGTGGCCACCGACGCACCAGACCTCGGTTTAGGCTGGAACACCAAAATAATTGGCAGGTATGGGTATTGTTAGAAGCCTTACGATCAGAATGGAGGGAGCTCCAAGGAAGAACGATCGTTTCCCAAACTGACAATCCGATAGCAGTCTCAGAATACAGGGATGAACGAGATGAAAGAATACTCCTCCATATTGGCTCAAAATCTTAACACCTGACCGACTTCCATAATACCACAGTGGTACTAAAGTATTTGCCACGCAGATGCGATGGCCTAGCAGACAGTCTGTCCATACTGAAGTCCCAGCAAGAGTGGCACCTAGACACCACGAAATAAGAAATTTCCTGGAGGATGGGAATTCCAGAAATAGATGTTTTCCTATGGGCGGTCATCCGCACTAGTTTAGTTTACGATCTCAAAGTAACCTAAATAAATTATATATATTCTATTTCTTTATCCAAATCAAATCATTTTATTTACATTCATGTACATGTAGCTCTAATATATGAGCGATGAGCACAAGGACACCGAAAGCTAGTACGCAGATGCCTTCAGCCAACCATGGAAATAGTACAAACTGGAGGTGTTTTTTCCCCACGCCAGCATTGATTCCACGAGTGACCATCTCCCAAGGCCACTATATCTTTATAGCACCGAGACGGGAGAAAGCTTTATGGTGAGCCTCTCAAAGACGTACGATCTTACGATCGACGAGTTACGGCCGTGAGCCCTTCGGAACTTGTTTTTTGAAAACCAGGAAAATACTACCAGCCACCAAAACAATACATGTCCATACAGTCCAACAGTTGCCACGCTTATAAAACCTTCGCAGGGTGAGCCGATTACATCCGCTAATGAAGGAGACAGAGAAATTCTGTGGAAAACCCCTTAAGGGGAAAAAAAAAACATCGTATAGGATGTATCAGACCTTTTCATGTGGTTATTACAAATAAGCGTTGATATACGTTTCCATTTGATTTTAAGCATTTCAGCACGTAGTGACATATTACTCTTAGCCGCAGGACACCTTAATACTCTTAGCCTCAGGCCGCCGCATTCATGTCTTGACATTATTCAACGTAAACTAAGATCGACATTTTATTTCCAAAAACAAAATCATATTATGGCCGTCTTTCGGCTCTGAAACGGACAGGACTAATTATGGTCAGCCGGATTGGTGTTTGTTGAAGAATAAAGAAATTAAACTAGATCTCTTGGATCCCTATGTTAATCCATATATCGGAAGAAGAAGAAAACGTAGAGCGGATCTAACCTTGACAAACTTAATTATCACCACCGGAAATAAGGTGAAAGCAGCCTCAGTGTCTTTATAGCTGTCCAGCTTCGATAGATATTTAGAAACGCAAACATATAAGGCTCTCTTGGCAGTTTTCGAGCCGCAGTCGCTTCAGACAACTGGTCTAACAAAACTCGACATGTGCGTGATACTACGCAAGGGAAATTGGCATAACAGTTCAAACGCTCTGGGACTGTTTCAAGGAAGTGAGATCAAGGAACAGCAAGAGGGCCTATGTGTGATGTCTATGACTATGTCCGATTTTGAGGCTTTGTTATACAATGTACTCGTTTTTGAGATTTTGGTATTAACTTGATTTGTATAAGACAGGCTTCTTCATGTATTTATATATATTTTTGGGAAGATCAGCTTAAAATATAATTTGAAGTTCGGACCGGTTTCCTACAAACCACACACAATTAATTCACAGTACGCTGGGTCAGCGCCGGCAGATAATAAACATCTCAAGTGGGTCAAGCCGGAAGGCTCGAACACCTAAATAAAACCGTTTTTCCCCCAAAGGGTAAAAACGAATATTTAGGTTTCAGCCGAAAGGCTTGACCCACCAAATAATCTCTTGCCGGCTTCCGCCTCGCTTCCGATTCTTACAGGTTCGGTACTGAAGAGACACGCGACTCGCGTGCCTGACAGCCGCGCTGACACCTCCCACTACCGTTACAGCACAGCCAATCACCGACGCGCTGTGTATTTGCACTATGAAACTACTAGATGGCGCTGATGTTCAGAAGGGTTTATCTCAAGTGGGTCAAGCCTTTCGGCTGAAACCTAAATATTCGTTTTTTACCCTTTGGGGGAAAAACGGTTTTATTACTTTAATAAATAAAACTGCATACCCTCCAGTTTCATTTTTATCAATCAACAGTATGATGTTAAAGGAACCGGGTTCAAAATCAAGAAATGATTCCACAGATGTAGTTGATCTTTGGGACAGAGGCTGCCCCAAGGTATCAATATCTATAACATCACCACTGCTTTCTGACTCAATTTTATGTTTTTTTGCCTTTCCTTTTGGATTCTGCTTGTCTACTTCTGTATTTGATATCAGTCCTGGATTACTTTTGCTCAACACCCTGGAAATAATGTAAAATAATCAGAATTAATTATAGGAAAAAATTTACCATGATATTATTAATCGTACAACTATACACGTGTTGATAAAGTTATTTGGTTAACTATGAATGGATAGTGTAATTCAACAAATGTAATGCTTACCCAGTTAAAGACTCTGTATCATCTGGTACTGAGATATCTACTAGGGGTTGAACTTCTATCCTAGCATTACAGTTATTAGATGTTTCTTTGAATATAATATCGTTCATAGTGGGTCTAATCTTCATCTCTGCAAAAAGATCCATAGCTATTGAAATTCCTTGGTCCGTCAAAGAGTATTTAACTTTTTTCCCTGATACTTTAGTCACTAAATCTTTTTTTATCAACATACTCATGCTGGACCATGCAGTGTAAAATGATTCTGGTTTGGGTCTTATGAATGATTCTTCACAAAGTGGTTGAGCTTTGTCAATAAGATGTTCTTTTATTAAGCCTGGATTGTTTGGATTTTCTTTCATATTTCCTAATAAAGCAATTAATATAGCATAACCGCCAGACCTAAATCTAGGCTTGTATGGGTTATGACTTCTAGAATTTTTATTTGATTCTGAGCTGGCATGGGATGTTTGAGAATTTGAGATTTTGGGCTCCTCAAAATTATCATTATCATAAATCTTTACATTCTCTGGTGAATGTGTCGTCTTATTTTTATTTATTTCTAGCGATGCACTCGATGATGGCTGAACTTCAGGTTGACTATTGATGCTATTGTATACTTCTAACTTTTTATCAACAAACTTACAAAGTGTTTTGTTAAAGCCTTTCAAGATTCCACACTCAGCACCAGTTTCTAATGGCAATGGGTATTTGGAAAGGGATGTTAAGGCTTCTCCTAACATACTTTCCAATTTACTCTTTTTTGCTTTAGATTCCTCGTACAACTCTTCGAGCCAATCCTGAAATAGAGGATTTGGACGACTTCGCTTACAGGTTATTCTTGCTTTGTATGATCTGGGTTCCATTTTTTTACCAGTGGATATCACACTATTTGTACACACTGCTTTGTGTTCGTACACGAATCAAAAATATATGAACACTGCACAATGCACACACCAAACTGTAAAATTTTAAAATGTATTATAGATGTATTATCTATTATCACCAAAGAATATAATAATAATAAAATATAAGATTCTTTCCTACCAGGAAAAGGCAAAGGCAAAACACCATACAGCCATGTCTTTGATAATGATATTCTATTTTAGAATTTTAAGGTAAATTTGGCCGAAGCCATTACTTCAGTTTTCTCAATTAAATGTATAATGTGTACATTCTATCATGAGTGGGTCGTCAGCTTCCTCATAGAGCTAGGAGAATTCTACGCATGCCAAATTTTAAGGCAATTTAGGAGCAATCAAACTATAGCATTCATAATTTAACAACAACCATAACTCAATTATTACAGCGAGTTGTTTTTAGTGTGTCAGTGTCATGCCAGGAAGGCAAACTAGTGAGGTTAGGGCTTTAGACTATAGTCAGGCATTTAAAGGACAATTACAGCAATGAGAGCCAAAAAAATTACGATCACATTGATAAATTGTTGGATCTACGAACGAAATACCGTGTGTAAGCTGGCGACCCGTGTCACCAGCTCGCACATCTACATCTTCGTAATTATTCAAGTTACGATTATGTATTGTACCTCATATTTTAAGGCAGAATTTCAGCACCAGGCTCCAAAATTTTCGAATCTCTACTGCTAAAACTGTTTGAGCTACGAGCCGATATGTGTGTGTAAGCTGGTGACACGTGTCGTCGGCTGACACATGTTGTATCTCTGAAACTACATAAGTGAGTCTTTCGTTTTAAAGATCAAATAAGACCATACAATGTCAAAATTTCAAATCTCCAGGCTATCTAGATTTAAAGTTATAAGACAAAAACTATTTTCCCGCCAAAAAATTCAAAATAATCGCACGCAATGGTTGCCGTTCCGTGCGCTACGCTATTACAATAGAGTTTCAACTTAGCCGTGATTGTTTTAAAATTCATTTTAACCTGCACTTTCGTATTGATTCAATTGGTATATTGAGCGATAAGCACTGGTATACTACTTATTAACTTCGTAGAGAGATTACGAACGTCCTTCACCAAATTTGAGGTTAAGTGAGAATCTAACCCTTCACCGTTGGTGCATAATCGTGAAGGTTCACAAATCACAAATACAGTAAAACGTGAACAAAATAATAATAATAATTTTTTTTACCTACTATTTTATACTGATAAACAAGGAAAGCAATACTTTATTCCTACAATATATTGAAACGTGTATAGAATCTTTTTTGTCTCTGGTAAATTCTCCAAGCCACTGTTTGCGTGTGTGGCTAGGACTTTGTTGTCTGTCATTTGGCTGTCTGTCATTAAATGTCATTAATACATTCAGATGTGATTCAAACTATATTTCTATATTAGCTGGCTTTCAAATAAATTCAAAGCTTGGGTCGCTAGATTTAAAAACCATGTAACATATTATTTATTTTGTGAAGTAGTGCTCGGTGAGAACAAAACTTAAAATGTCGCTCGAAATACCGTTGATGACCACGGATGAGGTAATTATTATTATTATTTGGTTGATACACTAGCAGCTCTTCGAGCTGATGCGTGTATATCACTGCACTTGTTTTAATGTTTCTAAATGCTTATCTAGTCTGTTTTTGAAACAATTCACTGAAGTAGCACTTATAACACTTTCAGGCAGAGCGTTCCAAGAATGCACTACACGGTTAGGCAAGAAGTGTTTCCTTGGGTTGCTCCTACATGAATTATTATATTTTTGCCATTGATATGATTCAAATTGAAATGTCAGGCGATTTTACTATCGGTGTTTTATTTAGGTGATTGAGCTTGACCCGGAGCAATTGCCTTCCGGAGATGAAGTCCTTAGTATCCTACAGAAGGAGCGATCGCAGCTCAGCGTTTGGATCAATGTCGCTGTAAGTAAACTTAACCTATAATGTTAACTTGGATACAACAATATTTTAGATATATGAGAGTTTTTTATCATCTGTTGTGCAAATTAATTCCTTATTTAACAAGGTACACACTACACTTGAAGGACTTACCATGAAGTAGGCCTATGTCCAGCAGTGGACGTTACCTGGCTGATGATGATGAATGCTATAACCTCCATTGTAGTAGATGATATCTGAGTTGAAACATCATCATTTATTTGCACATTCCACAGTCTCTTCTAGGTTACTTTGAATATTAGGAATTTTTAATTGCATCTCATGATCATTGAAGAAAATGGTAATGTAAATGTTTGTATACAAAGATGACTACCTCTAATCATATGGCCATCATATATAGTGTTTGTTTTCTTGTAAACTAATCATGTGATCGTTTGGAAACGGGAAGCTGCCTATGTAGTCTGTTTGTGTATAAGATACTGTTTAAAAAGTGGCTTTTATTGAAAAATGGCTGAAAGGCCTGAAATGAAAGCCAAGTTCAATATTACGATATATGGCTTGGTTGTTGGCTTCAACGATAAAAGAAGTGGGATCTAAATGAGTGCCAAGTTCAATGGTCAGTCCTGAAATTTATTTATAACAACATGAAATATCATTTCTTATTTTAACTTAGGATAATAACAGTGAGGTAGATTGAACCAAAGTTAACATGTTCATGTGAAATAATTTTTTTAGTTATGAGGGGGTCAAATGTGGCATCACCAGTTCTGTTGATGAACTTGAACGTGGCTTAAAAAGCTGCCACATGTCTAGATACTCTTTACTGCACAAACCATTTGACATAAATTCTTTTTCTAGCTTGCATATTACAAACAACGGAAAATCGATGACTTCCTCAATATCTTGGAAGCATCCCGGGTGGATGCTAACATCGACTACCGGGACTTTGAGAGGGATCAGATGCGGGCACTGGATATGCTTGCGGCATACTATGTACAGGAGGCGAATAAGGAGAAATTAAAGGACAAAAAGAAAGAGCTTTTCACTAAAGCTACCCTCCTGTATACCATGGCAGATAAGATTATCATGTATGATCAGGTAAGTCACTTGTACATCAATGTGGTGTTTCAAGAATTTCATACTAGATTGATCTTTTATGAATTCTGGGTACATGTACTGGACTGATGCTCTACTCAACTGAGCTACCACGGCTTAAATCTCTCGTATTCAATTAAATCTATCGTAAACAATTGCGGTCTGGGTTCGAACATGACTCATACTAATGAGTTCCAATTTGTTATTTGGAATTTATGTATGAATGATAAAAATCATTACCAATAGCTTTTCGGTGAAAGAAAACATCGAGAGGAAACCTGTACACTCCTGAGAAAAAATTCAATCAAATTTGTTTGACCATCATGATGATGAGCCAGAATGCCTAAAATTTTGTATATAGATATTTAAAGTCTCATATATATGAAGTCACAGTCTAGAATAGCTCATTTAATGTAAGAATATACAATCAAATTTTTGGACAGGACAAACAGTAAAATAAATAAGCAAATTGGTTTTAAGATCTTTAATGAGCTTGAAATAACAAATTTTCTTAATAATTAATATGCTATCAGATCATAGGCAGAGTTTTTATATAAGTTTGTAACCTTTTGCACTATTTCTAGAACCATCTACTTGGCCGAGCCTATTTCTGCCTCCTTGAAGGTGACAAAATGGAGCAAGCTGATGCCCAGTTCAACTTTGTGCTTAACCAGTCTCCTAACAATGTACCGTCTCTTCTTGGCAAAGCTTGCATTGCCTTCAATAGGAAGGATTATAGAGGTGCCCTAGCATTCTACAAGAAGGCACTCAGAACCAATCCTGACAGTCCGGCTGCCTTAAGGCTGGGTATGGGCCATTGTTTTATGAAGTTGAATAATCAGGAAAAAGCAAGGTAAGGGTCTTTGGCTGAATTAGTTAACCATACTTATTCATTTAGACAAAAATGACTCCAATTTCGGTAATCAGAATTTGAGGAACCAAACATATCAGAAAGCAGACATAGAAAACTAATGTTATGAGAAAGCTGAGTGATTTTCTTTGTCAAAATGGACACATTACACAATACTTGGCATACACTTTGTATGACATAAAAAACAGCCAAGTGCGAGTCGGACTCGTGCACGCAGGGTTCCATACCATTTATCTATAAAAACGGCATATATGTTGTAAGGGGTTACATTCTTTAATTAGTTAGTTGGTTCTTTAATTTAATTATTTATTCTTAAAGTGAATGTATGACTAAATATTCTGTGAATCAATGGTTTACCTGTTTCCATTATCAATACCGAGCAAAAAAATCACATTTTCTGTATGAAAGCCCCCTTTTTTAGTATTTGTTGTTATAGCGGCAACAGAAATACATAATCTGTGAAAATTTCAACTGTCTATCACATTTCAAGAGATACAGCCTGGTGACAAGAACAGAGTCTTAGTAATAGGGTCCCATTGGTTATCCTATGGGTACGGAACCCTAAAAATTGATATAACTTACACTGTTGAATTAAAGAAAAAATATGTGGATTGAGTTACTAGTTAAACAACAAAATAAAACGTGCTTTCAGGATGGCTTTTGAAAGAGCTCTGCAACTGGATCCACAATGTGTGGGTGCTCTAGTAGGACTCTCAATACTGAAGCTAAATCTGCAAGAAAATGAATCTAACAAAATGGCCGTCATAATGCTGTCCAAAGCCTACGCCATTGACCCAAAGAACCCTATGGTTTTGAACCATTTGGCTAACCATTTCTTTTTCAAGAAGGTATGTTTACTATTTTAATAGTGATACTTCTTGTAGTGTTATAGTTAACATCTTGCTACATGCAATTTAAAACCACTTTTTAGATTTTACAGACATTGTTACCAATCAAACAGTTGGTTTAAAGTTTGCATATTTTAAAAGAATTATAAAGAACAAATGATGATGATAACGAACAAATTAGTGAAACTACTGAACAATTTTCCATAAGTCTTTGCCACAAGATTATAAGACAAAATGGAAACATAATTCCAAAATCTTACAGAAGTCATAGTCCCCATGATTTGTGTATTTTTAGAATATGAAGTCAATGTAGATGAAGGTGCCGGCTACTATAATTTAAAATAATATGATTATTAAAAATTGATTGACTGAGACTATTGATTACTCTTTAATTCGATTCCAGGACTACAGCAAAGTACAGCATCTAGCTCTGCACGCGTTCCACAACACTGAGAACGAAGCCATGCGCGCTGAAAGCTGCCACCACCTGGCGCGGGCCTTCCATGCCCAAGGAGATTGTGACCAAGCCTTCCAGTATTACTACCAAGCTACGCAGTTTGCGCCCCCTAACTTCGTACTGCCCCATTACGGACTAGGACAGATGTACATTTATAGAGGCGACACCGAAAACGTGAGTATTTGCTCTGATAACCTCTGACACAAAAAGAGAGGTTTTACAAGTTTGACGCCAATGTCTGTCTGTGGCATCGTAGATCTTGAATAGATTGACCGATTTCAATGCTAGCTATCTTAGCTATAATACTTTTAGATTAATTGCTTTAGTTAATTTCTTAGCCAAGTTGAATTTTTCGCAAAGTATTTTTATTAACATTAACTCCTATTTTACGTCTGAATGTTTTACAGCTATGTGTCTGTTGGTAGAAGACTCCTGTACTTTTATAAAGTTAACAGTAAAACCTGATTGATTAATTTGCTACACATAGATTTTGGCATTTTTGGCAATCTAGTTTGTTCATGTCTGAAGCCCACGCAATCTAAGTCACGGGACAAATGACACGTTTTGCGAATGTATGGCGCCAAGGCGTGGTCTTGTACACTTATAATTTTAAAAGGACATTATGAAAGACAATTGATTTAGTTACCATTTTTGTCTATTTTGGCTTAGTTTATTTGTACAAAAACATATAAAACGTACGATACCGGTAGGACCGACGTTAAAAACAAAGATGGCGTCAATAAAATTACGTACAAAAGAATGATTTTGTACAATTAAAATAAATGCAAAAATTTAATTATAATGTTTTCCTATACATATTTAGATTATTTCTTGAATTTTTAAATAGTGTACAAGTGCAGGCCGAATTTGAAACAACTTTTTTGATGGATAATTGAATTAACAGGCAGCGCAGTGCTTCGAGAAAGTACTGAAGGCGCAACCAGGGAACTATGAGACAATGAAGATATTGGGGTCTCTGTACGCCAACTCGACGTCCCAGTCTAAGCGGGATATTGCCAGGCAGCATCTCAAGAAGGTCACAGAACAGTTTCCAGATGACGTTGAGGCGTGGATAGAACTTGCCCAGATTCTGGAGCAGAATGATTTGCAGGTAATTATCATGTTTCTCTTTTCTGCACACTCGAAGTCTCAGGAGGCAAAACAAGATAGCTACCATGTGGTGAAGGTACACGGATATCATTGCTTCTTTAGATGCCTTAAAAGAACATTTTCGCACTTTATATGACATCAGACTATATTTTTATTATTTTGCATGTATAATGGGTATGAACTTGGCCTTCATCTCACCTGCTGTTGTCAAGATAAGGCCGTTGGGTGTAAAACGTGCTTACGCAGAAGCTTCGAGGCGCTGGCCTTAATACCTTAATGAGCAATCGGACATGGAAAATTCCCTGCCATTAACCCACCGAGTACCGATAGGTACCCCCACTGGGAATCGAACCCGGGACCCATGACTTCAATTCCGCTCGGCCACGGAGACAGTTATATTATAAATTCGAAAGTTACCTGTCTGTTTGTTACCTTTTCACAGCTAAACAGCTGAACCGATCTTGATGAAATTAGGCACGCACTTCGCCTATGACATGAACGAGGACATATACTTCTTATCATGATAAACAGTTCCCGTGGGTTTATATTTGAAGTCCATGCAGATTAATGTAATTGAACAAGTATCTGCTCAGGGTTCTCTCAACGCGTACAGCACTGCAATGAAGATCCTCAAAGAGAAGGTGAACGCGGACATACCGGCCGAGATATTGAACAATGTTGCAGCACTGCATTACAGGCTGGGCAACTTGGCGGAAGCTAAATCTTATCTGGAGGAAGCATTGGAAAGGTAATAGGTTTCATAAATGCTTATAATTATATTAGTCTGTCGTATCATATTAGGTTGTTAAAGTTAAAAACCCTCGCCTTGGCATGACTTATTTTACTATTTTTTATTTGACATTTATTTCATATACGTTTGAATTTTGAATATTTATTTGATGGTTACTGTACCCCTGTCCCCATTTACCATGGGGGGAGGGGGGGGGGAGTGGGAACGTCTTTACCATTCCACCCTATTTCTTTATTCTAAACGAGTCTGGGGTCCCAAGATAGCTTTTGAGCCCTTAGGAAATTTATCCACCTTCAGTGGACGCGTTTCAAGTGTACCGCTGTAGATCCTGGCTAAAATAAAAAACAGGAATAACAGTGGGAGCGGAGAGGAGGTGGGAATGTACCCCTGTCACTTTTATATTTTATTTAAAATTGAAATTGGTACTTTGTAATGATGATCATGATGTCAGTTTCTCTGAAAGCAATAAGTTCATCCTGCATGTTTTCCTAATACAGTAATACTTTTTTATACGACTCCGCCAGAAGGAGGGTTATGTTTTTAGAATGTTGTATGTATATTTCTTTTTAAATGTTTTGCTAGATTTCACCTTGTGAGGTGTCGTTAGAATCGTCTTTATTGTGAGTGACACTGGGTATATCAAAATTATAAAAATTAAAATGGCCGATTTTCGGTGCCGTATTATGTGTTGTACAAGTTTTATTAAAGGCCTTTTTGGTATAAAATACAATTCAGCCCACATCTCGTCATATGTCAAATATCAAATTAGTCCCTGCAATGAAGCCGCAGCTCAGTTAGGTAAAGCGTCAGTCCTTGAACAACCGAGGTCTGGGTTTGATCCTGGCTCGTACAAATGCTTTCCAATTGCGTTGTTATTTGGCATGTATGTACGAATGATAAAAATCATTACCATTGGCTTTTCGGTGAAGGAAAACATCGCGAGGAAACCGGCACACTTCTGATAAGAAATTCTAAAGTGTGTGAAGTTTACCAATCTACACTGGGCCATACACTCTCTGTAGGAGAGTAGCCATGAGTCTCTGCAGTGGGTACATGTAAAGGCTGTTGATGTATGTATCATGATATTCGCAGAGAGAAGTCTGATGCGGAGACTCTAGACCCGCAGTACTACAACTCTATAGCAGTGACCACTATGTACAACCTGGCACGTTTGAACGAGGCGCTGTGCGTGTACAATAAAGCTGAGAAACTGTACAAGGACATACTGAAAGAGCATCCTAACTACATTGACTGCTACTTAAGGTAAGGTTGTTGTTTTTTCAAAACATAAGAACTATTTTCATAAAACTTCTTGGTTCTGGTTGGCTGACATAAACAATAGTCAAGTCAGTGGCCCATTTTAACTACTATGGTCTTCGTTATAAGTGGTATTTACCTGTAAAATGCCTCTTTATTTGGGTTATTGATGTAATATCCACAACTCAACACGGCTTGTGAGCGGCTGCGGAGCGGGCGGGTGCGCAGCAAATGCGTCGCGACTGCACATCGAGTACGTCGCGGACGCATGGCAGATACGCAACGTTTTTGTCGCGTGTTTCTCACCTCTCTCTCACATTCGTGGCTCGTTACGCACTGGAGTGAGGCGGCGCGGACGGACTGGCGTATATATGAGACAGTACAAAATGGCGTCCGCGCCCGCTACGTATCCGTTGCGTGCTCGCTCCGCTCCGACGCTCACAAGCCGCTAGTATCCTTATTATAGGGCCTTATAGGCCCTAAGTTTTGATATAATTTTAACCTACTTTAAAAAAGAAGAGGTTCTATGTTCCACGGTATATTTTTTCCTATAAAACACAAATTAAAGACAATCGTAAAATGGCAAAAGGTTGTATTTTGACAGGGCGCTTTTGGGAGGTTGCGTAGTTTCGAAAAGATTAATATCTAATACTACTACTAATACTAATAATAGAACGAATCGTATTTCGACTGACTGACTTGTGGCCGGTCGTTTTGTCGTACCATGGCCTGTGATCAGCATCACGTTTCCCGGCTGACGTAATCAAATAAGAATATATTTTCACAGGCTAGGCTGCATGGCCAGAGATAAGGGTCAGATCTATGAAGCATCTGATTGGTTCAAAGAAGCGTTGAAGGTGAACACGGAGCATCCGGACACGTGGTCGTTGCTAGGCAACCTGCATTTGGCCCAGCAGGAATGGGGGCCGGGACAGAAGAAATTCGAGAGGATATTGCAGAACCCGACTACTTCAAACGACGCTTACTCGCTAATAGCTTTAGGTAAGGTTTTGTCCATATATTTATAAATACATGTATTGTGTCACATTGTGCAGTATCTGTGTGGTCGAGGGTTCAGAATAAGATCAAGCCATCTCAACCTGCCACCGGACACCACCGGTTCCCTGTTGTAGGGAAAATTCTGGAGATGGACAGCTACTACTACTTATATCCAACAGTGGACTTACGCAGACAATTGATGATGATCTTTAGTCAGTCCTATAGATAACTTAGAGTTTATATAGCGACAGTGGCCCTCATTCATTCTTTTCAACATTTCTCCGCAAATCCTAATACCAAACCAGACTTATAATCGTTGCTGGTTTACGGTTCAACGATACATCATGAATTGATATATCGATTGTGTGCAGTTACTATTAAGAAAACAGTTAAAAATGACCACTTTAGGCGGTTCAATTGATAATAACTACACAGAATCTAAACAAAAGTCCATAATGTCTCGATAAATCGTAAATCAGCAATGACTACAAAAAGTCTGGTTTGGTTTTTGAAATTATTTTGTAAATGCGGAGATATTTAAAAAAGAATGAATGGCGCCGCTGACTCTTAAAACTTCTACCGCTGTGTGGTCCCGGCTTTAAAATAGAATCACTCCATGCCATTCCGAGGAAGTTGCAATAGGCGGGAAGAAGGATCGTTAGACTTATTGAGCTGTTGATGATTTAATGATATTTGTTCAGGTAATGTATGGCTACAAACGTTACACCAGCCGTGCAGGGAGAAAGACAGAGAGAAGAGACATCAGGAACGAGCTCTCACCTTGTACAAACAAGTGTTGAAGACCGACGTCAAGAACATATGGGCAGCCAACGGCATAGGGTGCGTTTTGGCACATAAGGTGAGTGTCATTGTTGTACTAATGTATATGAAAATAGGCCGAAAAAGACAATTCCAACGCGATTTATTTATTGTTTAATAATAATTAATACTAAATATGATGAGAGAGAAGAAGATATGGACGAGACCAATAACTGAATGGCAACCACGAGATAGCAAAAGAAAAAGAGGCAGACAGACTAGAAGATGGGAGGACGACATCAGACAAGTGTCGGGTCTAATATGGACCCGCATAGCGAAAGATAGAATAGAGTGGAAATATTTAGAGGAGGTCTATGTCGAATAACAAGCTGAAATGCAGAAACGACCGTTTACCGATACTTAATTTATGTAAAAAGATAAGTAACTATTATAAAGTAAGCATATTTGTAAGAAAATTGTAAGCCATTGTAAAATTAGTTCAGCAAAAAAGGCTATTTTATTAATAATAATTAATTTATTAATGGCTGTTCATTAATGCATTTTGTTTTTATCATATTCATAGGGCTGCGTGAACGAGGCCCGAGACATCTTCGCGCAGGTCCGGGAAGCCACGGCCGACTTCCCCGACGTGTGGATGAACATAGCACACATCTACGTTGAACAGAAACAATACATCAATGCTATACAGATGGTAAATATAATATCTCCAACTATTTGGAGAGGTAATGGACAATTCGGGTATTACGTTTTCAAATATGTACGCAATTTTGAGCTGAAAAATCTTCCACACTATTTGGACGGGGGTTTACTGACTGACTTGACTATTTTGTTCAATTTTATAAATAATATTATAAATTCGAAATTGAGTTTGGTTGCAACGAAGAGTCAGAAAATTTTTTTGTATAGGGGTATTGAAGGGCTGAACAAGCTAGTAGAAACATTTTTAAATGCCACAATGACAAAGTTAATTGGAACTGAATTTCCACATTCCAGTACGAGAACTGCGTACGTAAGTTCCGCATGCACTACGACGTAGAATGGCTGACTTGGCTGGCCCGAGCGCACGGGCTAGCGAGCCGTCCCCAGGCCGCACGAGCAACGCTGCTGCGAGCTAGACGAGTGGCTCCTCACGACACGGCGCTACTGTACAACACTGCTCTCACGCTGAGGAGACTAGCGGCGCACGTGCTCAAGGACGAACGGTCTTCGCTGGATGTGGTGCTCAGAGCTGTGCATGAGCTACAGGTGTCACATAAGTAAGTCAAGAGCTGGACAAGTGCCTCCTCACGACACAGCTATATCTTTATTTGAATAAAGGGATAGAAAGGTGTTCTCGAATTTTTTGCTGATGATTATGAAATTATGGCTATTATTATCTACAAAAATATACAAGCGTTAGATTTTGAACCTATACCGCATAAATTCTCCCAAAAATAAGTTCCTTCAAAAACTAATTCCTTCAAATAACAGAAGGACGATTATCGGTTCTGATTGATTCTTTGATCAAATCTTTTATAATTTCTAGTAAGATATTTGTGCAATGTGCGTAGTTAGTAAGTTGTATGACATAATTATTTACTTCGTTTAAATACTCAAAATCACACACTAAAATTCGCCCTCAAATATTACGTACAAAGTAATACGATTACCATAAGTTTTGGAATGTAACTTATTTGACTTTTATAGATACTTCCAACGCCTGGCATCGGCTGAATCCGGCGAGGGTGCCGAACGAGCCCGCTACGAACCCGCCGCGGCTGGGGCGGAAGCGAGACAATGTGCTGACCTGCTCTCACAAGCACAATGGCACGTTGCCAGAGCGCGACGGCAGCATGATGAAGAGGTCACGCTGAGAGACAGGCAGAAAGAGCAACGGGAAGCATTTAGAAGACAACAGGTAATTTAGACAAGTTTGTGGTGTTTTGTCCTGCTGGCGAGGTGGACCTATTTTTAGAACGAGACAACATCATGACGAATGAGTTCATGTTAGAGACACGCGTTAAGAGAAAGTAGACAATTGGGATGAAAGCGAATCGATTCTCTGTCTTTCTCTCTTTCGGCATCTGAGCTAGAGCGAGACAACAGCATAATGACGGCATAGATAATCTTATACGGTTCTAGAAAATCTTATCTTCCGAGTTCTACTATTTATTTACAATATTGGCACCTTTGAATGTTTTTGGAACCAAACATTGACACATAATGATGTTAAAACTTTAGTTTTGGTTCTAGCTTCAATCATACTCAATAATTTATGCTATCGGGGTCAAACTTCAAACGTCACACGACTTACGACAATTTTCCTTGCAGGTGCAGTTGATTTATACCATTTCCCTGATTTATTAATAAACCCAAATTCAAATTGAAAAAAAAAACGAGTTAATTTTACAGTTTCTCTTTCTGAATCAACCCTAATCCGAACAGGAAGAAGAAAGGCGCAAGCGCGAAGAACTCCACCAGAAGAGCACAGTGGAGATGCTTCAGAAGCGACAAGAGTACAAGGAGAAGACTAAGAACGCACTTCTGTTCGCCGACATGCCCACGGAGGGCAAGTCCAAGGGCCGCGGCCGGAGACGCGACGAGTACGTCTCGGACTCAGGGAGCGGCAGCGACCGGCCGAGGGAAGAGGGACAGCCGTATGTTGACAAAATTTATATGTTTAATCGTTACCCATACTAACTCCTTTTTTTCAAACGACTTCTAAAAACGGTCAATTGTGAGTCGGACTCGCGCCCCCAGGGTTCCGTACAGTATATGAATAATGAACATACTTATAATCATGCTCTACCGAAAATGTAAGTCTGATTTAGAAACCAACTTTACTTTGCAGCTAAATTACATACTCGATGTATGGCTTTCAACTACAAAGTTAAGTTTGTAAACACAAAAAAGTTATTACTGTGTTATAATTAGAAAATCCGGGTTTTAGCCTATGGTTGCGCTGTAATGCATTGCTTCTTCCCTTGTTCTTCCCAAATTTCTGGATTCTAGCTCAACTAGAAGTACCCTAGTTCCCTTGCCTTTCGTATGGAAATGGTCTAAAGTACAGCTATATCTTTGTATTGCGTTGATCTGTAAGTATGATTTTTCACAGTAGCAGAAGACCTTATTTAGTAAAACAGCTGACAGTGATGTAGAACAGCTTATTAAGCAATCCAACTGCGACATATGTAACTTGACTATGTTATATTGTAAAAATGTCGTTGTTTATGTAGTCGGGAGCCGAAACAGAAGCGATCGAAGGGCGAGGGACGTAAAGGTCGCTCCAAGAAACGTCGCGACCGTCGTTCCGGCAGCGACAGCGATGGACCGCCGAGCAAGCGCGGCAAGAAACGGGTATGGACCTTCACTTTGTTTACTTGAACTTTAATCATCATAATATGATGACTGATCGATTGAATGTGATATTAAGGTGATTCCGTGATAAAAGTTTCATGTTTTAATCATCTTTTAAGCAATCTTTTAAATTAGGATAGCTGTCTTTGTTATGTTATGTAAATTATTTGGATTGAATTGAATTTGTGCTGTAATTATTTAAAAATAGGATATTTGATTGTAATCTCGCGAAACGAGAACTTCATAGTGAATCACAATTTTCATTTATACACACTTTTTTTAATTATACAAAACGCCGTCTATGAACCATTAGCTGCGTAACGGCTATTGTAGCTAACAATAAAGTTGTTCGATAATAATATTCATTTGGCGACACTATAATCCGATCTCCTATTTTTAGATAATTACTTAACAAATTCTATTTTAAAAGATTATGGCAGATAGTTTTTTATGGAGGTATTCTGAGCAGATTACCGTTGATAATGTTTCAGGGCGAAAAGGGCATCGGGAGCCGTGAAAAAGCTCGCGCTAGGGCCGCGGAAGAGAAGCTCAGTGCCAAGCAGCGCGCGAAGATCGTGTCCAAAGAGACGATATCTACGTCCGAGTCGGACTCAGAGGACAGTGGCAAGTCTCGCGGCCGGCGCAGAAGTCGCAGCGGCAGCGGGAGTCGCAGTAGGTCAGTATACAGTACCCGTTTATTATAAGTTTGGACCTGGCGTCGATGACGTCACTGCGAGGCATGGATACGGTGTGCGAACTGTACTGAGGCGACAGGACGAACGCGGGGAGGTGAGCGGGAAACCCGGAGAGCGACATTCCAGCGATGTCCAATCTTTTAG
The DNA here is from genome assembly GCA_910589575.2 of Carcina quercana. NCBI lineage: Eukaryota > Metazoa > Arthropoda > Insecta > Lepidoptera > Depressariidae > Carcina > Carcina quercana. The sequence continues at coordinate 12,441,138 of OU342437.1, read as the reverse complement.
TAAACGTGTTATATACTACTTGGATCAGAAGGGAGGCTTTTAATATTGTAGAGCAAACGATGTTGCCACAGAAAAAAATTCAAAAGGTCAAAATCTCAGGGGGACAGAACAAAATTTTTGCTCTGCATCTTTGTTGCACCATGTGTTAAAAACTTACACAATTTATCCCTGAAATGATAGATGTTGACGCGAATGTCACATGTTTACACTATCAAGTTTTAAAACAATCTCTGATTACTTCAGAAACAAGTGCTATTTGTTGTCGAGCCAAGTCAAAAGGCTCGCGGCCCATACTTACACTATGGCTGTCTGGCCGAAAATGAAAAAATTTTGATATAAATTTCCATTAATTGACCCAACCTTGACTTGACCTTGACCTTGAAAATGGTGGTTTAAATTATTTTAAACTGATATCATGGGGACAATTGTAAAACAAGCTGTTATTTTTATAGTTAGCTAAACGTTCAGCCAAACATTAGTGCTAGTAGCAAGTATAACAGCCATCCCGTTAATTGCTGTAAGGCTTCTAACCAAGCACGTCCCCAATCTACAGCCGTATCGTCTCTTATACGAATAATCATCCATTAAAATAAAAACTACAAAATCACAATATTTATCCTTTAACTCACTTGCTGGTGTAGCCTAGTAGCGGTAAGAGTGAGATTTTGTCGAATCATAATGTATGTTTGTTTAGTATAGACTTTGACGATTAAATATGACATCCTTTCACCGCTCTCATGCTACGCAGGCTGATGGTAATTGACAATAAGGTCGTATTATGATCACAAAGATAAGCCTTAATTAATGACGCGCTGTCTGTTTTTCATGTAAATACTACAACACAACAGTGCTATTAACACTGCTGTTTGGCGTCAGGCTTAGACAAAGTCTGTTGTGTGTTATATTAAGGATCGGCAGCGGCAGCAGAAGCTGCAGCCCGCCGGCGACTAAAGGACGGAAAAGAATCATGTCTGCTTCCGACAGTGACAGGTACCGTGAGACTTATTATTATTTTAACTAACTTTCGCCCGCGACTTCGCCTGCATGGACTTCAGAATTCATTCCACTGGAACTACTTGCTATTTTTATGTATGATTTGCACTTGGCCTTCATATCACCTGATGTTAAGTGACAATATAGCTATTTGGTGAGACTTAAGTAACATGGTGGTAGCTAGCCAGGCGAATGCCCTACCACTAAAATAACCCGTCGGAAATTGATTATAGTCTCGCCGTGCAAAATGATCCATACAAATCGATACAAAAGCGTGACGTAACCGATTTGCGTGTAAGTTGAAAATGTATGAAACTTTTAACAATATTTAAGTTCTCTTGTAAAATAATGTTTTATGTGATCACGCCCTTACTTAAAAACCTTTCACAGTGCAATGATAAAACAAAGTTAAGGTCCGCTTAAATTTGGTTTATGAGTTAGAAAATATATATATATTTCCGGCAATTTATGATGTAATCTTATCTACACTCTAAAGTTTACGTGTGTACCAATTTTCACCTTTTGTACCTTGTTTAAGGCGCCACGAGGTATCAAACAGACAAACTCACTCTAGTTTAAATTACATATAATGTTACTAATATTTCCAGGTCTAAATCTCGCTCAAAGAGCCGATCGAAATCACGCAGTCGTTCACGGTCTGGATCAAGAAAAAGCCGGTCCAGGTCTAGATCGAAGAGCCGCTCGAGATCCAAAAGCCGGTCCAGATCGAAGAGTGGATCACGATCCCGGAGCCGGTCCAGATCTAAAAGTGGTTCGAGGTATGAGCGAGCATATAATAAAAATAAACGCGATTTGTAATAACCGATCCTAAGAATAATATTAATTTACTTTGTTTTGGTAGGTATCAAGTAAGTTTAGCTATTGCTCAAAACAATATTTTCTTACAATCCATGACTTTCTTCGTTTCCCAGGTCAAGAAGCCGTTCAAAGTCGAAAGCCCGTTCTAGATCTAAGAGTGGTTCAAGATCGAAGAGCCGTTCTAAATCCAAAAGCAAGAGCCGGTCGAGATCCAAAAGTGGATCCCGATCCAAGAGCCGGTCGAGATCGCGGTCCAGGTAATTTATGAGTATTTTTTAACGAATTCAAGAACAACAAGTTGGTTTGGTACTTAATTCTCAATACAAAATATGCGATCCTCGTTTTGTTTCAGGTCCAAAAGCAAGTCGCGTTCACGATCCAAGAGCCGATCGAGATCACGTTCCAAATCCGGATCTCGCAGTGGATCCGGATCTAGATCGGGTTCGGGCTCCCGGCCAGGATCCAGACCGGACACGCCCGTCTCTAGGAAGTCTGTGTCGGCTAGTGACGACGAGGCTTAAGTTAACTTGTAAATATATTATATGAACTAAGTCCGTATTAGTATATCAATATCAAAATAGAGTCTACTCAAGATAAGTGAGTCTTAACGTTCTATTAATACGGATCGTAAAATGAGTTGTTTGTGTAAAACTAGTTATGGTTTTAAAATGTAGGAATGTTGGTTGCATCAATATTTGGGTCTGAAATCAGAATTAGAAATGGGTAGAAAATTGTGCGAGTGCGACGGCTATGTTTTTCTGCGGGAGCGACAGAGATATAATGACGGGTCATTGTACGTGTTTCTTCGTGCTTCGCGACCTTAACATTGCATTACTATCTCAGATGACACGAATCTGTTATAATTATAGAAAAAAAGAAACAAACATACGGCTATCATTGAACTACGAACGAAAGAAAGGATTGGGGAATCGAATGAATGGAAAAATTAAGTATAAATCGCTGCAATTTAAAACCAGAATTTATATTCCGTGATTTATATATATTGTTGTTATAAATATTGTTAAATAAATATTTATCTTGACTAGACCATGAATGTATGCGTTTCGGAGCTTGGTCAACATCACACGAATATTATTAATGCGAATATAACCCTGTTTCTTTCATCAATGTAGGAACGGAGAGGGACATAGGCTACTTTTTAACTGACTTCCAAAAAGGAGGAGGTTATCAATTCGACGGGTATGGTTTTTTGTTTGTTACCTCAGAACTTTTGACTGGGTGGACCGATTTGGTTGATTCTTTTTTTATTTGAAAGGTAGTACTTCCCGTGTGGTACAGTTCTGACATAGACATCCATGAGAGAATGATATAAATCTAAAATTTGCCTTAGTAAAAGTAGACTTTTAGGGCAATTGAAGTCGGTTTCCAGTTCTTTTTGAACGCATTTACTTGTTACCCGCTAAAATTTAATATAATAACAATTTAGTATACTTACTTGTATCAGAGACGCAGGCTCTGGACTTTCCTTTTTGTCGCCTGAAACACCTACATCGATCGTATTCCGCAGAAAACTTACAATAACTTTCTGTCGGCAGAGACGGCGTCCCTAACCCATATCGGCCTAGTTATATGAATCTACTTTTACTTATGTATTTATCGTTTAAATTCTTTGACCACACATGTACTTCAATAAAGTTCCCGCTTGACAACCATTAGGGCCAATTTTGCATACTGTCGTGGCTCGGGTTTCTCTGCCTTGGTATTTTTTGTGATGGATCATACAACTATAAAAAACAAGAAAGCATTGTTGTATAAATGTAAAAGTCCCTCAAGTTGGACGTCACAATGATGCTTGATAAAATGACCCTAAACTATAACTAACTACTACAATGTACCTTAAAAAGTCATAAAAAACTCATAAACAAAAGCGTTTTCGTCTTTCCTTATTGAACAAAAGGCGGGTCTAGCTAAGATCGCGACATGCAAGCAACTTGGTTTTAAAACTGATCAGGCGGGAGCTTTGTCGATATTACATTATGTTGCTGTAATACATTTAATTGAAACATTCACTGTTGGTATTTCATTTTATATTTTTATTCCCACCCTCCATGATATAAACCAAACCCCTCCAAAGGCCATTGGCTGGCGACTGATTACTTGCTCAGTGGGCGACGCCTTTACACAAAGATATTCCTTACTTATTAGAAAACGAGGTCGAATATACGTCATTTCACTACTGTCACATGTGAGGGCGGAAAAGTATAAAAATCCATTGTTAACGTGCCAGTTTGTAAAAAGAATTGATAAGTCAGTGAATGGAGAAAGGCAAAAAGGTTATATGTAAAAATTCGCAAAATGATACTAGTACCAATAGTACTATACTTGCTTATTCTATAATATAATATCTATACTATATATTATTATAAACCGCGTGCGATTCGCCTTCTTTTTTAGTAGTAGTAAATTCTCCCGAATGGGAAGGCAATGGAACAAAGCCATACAGCCTACTCTGAATATATCTATTCTTTCTCATTTTCTTCTGCAGTTTTCTTAATAAAATGTATAATGTGTACATTCTATCGCTATTTTTGACGAGAATTTCAAAGGTAAGCCTTGGTTTCAACATAATTCGAAAGAATCCATATGCCGAATGTAATCGACATGGTAAACCCTTTCGATCGCGTCGAAATCCTCACAATTTTGATACTATAACACCGTCCGTGACACTTTTTGCACTATAACACAAAAAACACACATAACAGTATTATTAACGAATTACTAAAATTGCAATGAACCACCATTTTTCAAGTTCGCGCCAAGAATAGCTTGGAGTGATATGCCTATTTTTCTTATAGGTGTAGTACAAAGCACTATATAAATAGAACACTCTGGAAAAAGTGTGATTCCCCCATTCTTTGGGAGAATAACTTTTTAGTTTAATTTTCTGTGAGGTTTTATTGTCCATTATTATAGTATAGATTATGGTTTAAAATGCATCCATCCTGTGCTTCCACCAATATATTGAATTATACAAAATAATATTTGGTTTCAATTCAACTCATGATTGTTACCGGTGAAACTTTTTGAGAAGGAGTGGGTAAAAACACAGCTCCTTAAAAAACAAAAAGTATTTTCATGAAAATGTTGTATATTCACCTATTTTATTACACGATTTCTGAAGACACGCAATATCCAATTGTTTATAAAAACTTCCTATATAGAAAACTTTTGATATTGCGGTAAGTTTAGACCAAGCTTTACAAACAATACAGTTGCAATAATCATCTTAACATAGATAGATATTTGTCATATATCAATACTAAAACACAACCCTTGAAGAAAATAGTTCCATAATAAATACGTAATAATAAATATGTTTAAAGAAACTGCTCTTAAAATCGGAACATGATTTTTTTCTAGAACATTTCTAGTAAAATTTCCGTAATGGATTAAGTAGTAAAATATTGACTAGAAATTATAAGAGCATTTTCCACTTCGATTCTAATTTGATGATGGATGCTAACATTCATTTAAATGTTCTGAATTTAAAAGCTCTTCATTTAAACCGATTATTACATTTTAAATTCTTACACAAATATCCTACTATCTATGTATTTACGGTACTATTGGTTACCTAATGGACTAGGTTATCAAAGTTATTAGGTTATAAAATCTTACACTTTAATAGTAATTGAGCGTCATACGTAACACAGTTAAAATCATTTTTAGAATATATAGAAAACAAATTGGCAAAATATTATTCATTACACTTCAATGAAAGATTTCCACAATAGACCATTTGAGATTCCAGTTTTTGTTGGGCAGCCATTTTGGCACATCAAAGTGACCTCCCGAAATTTTGAATAAGTTTTGAATTACATTGTGTTAAAACTTTCATTGCTAAGGAAGCTTCACAAGCAGAATTTTTTCGCAATATTTTTAAATTAAACAATATCAATAATATAGACTAAATGCTCTTCTATAAAAACTACAACGTTTTCTAATAAAATCCGTAGACAATTCCAATATTTCATCTCTCAATTAGACTAAGTTAAAACTTCATACAAATGTCGCTATATTTTAATATTTCCAAATATTAAAAAATCGAGTAAAAATTCGAGTATGTGGCAGTTTTCGATTCCAAGTTACGAGTATTACTTTTATACATATTTTATGGTCACCTTTATTGCTTCTAGAAAACGCTATTTATCCAATTTATTATTTATGATAAATGACTAGGATATTTAAGACTATGCAGGTAAATATTAATGTGCGCGAATATATTTTATCTAATGACTAGAGTCAAAATTATATAAAGGGTTGAGTTAATACAGCCTCAAGATTCAAAAACTATTGCTACATTCAAGAGAAGACAGTCTTCAAAAAATCTAAATTTCTTTAAAAAATTATACTAAAAAATATATGTATAAGGTTCGAATTAGTACTTATACATGATCAAAGGGGGTTTTGTACCGTGTCATAATCGCAATCTCAAATTTGTAACTACTTCGGCAGATCTAAAATACCAAAAAGTATGATGAAACTTTTAGTTCTTTCATACGTAGAATAAGGTTCAGATAATGCTATATGGAATCAACAACAGAGTAAAGTTATAGAGATGTGGCTTAATGATTTTATTACATGCCATGAAAATTTTTGTATATTCGTCTATATATTGCTAAATATTATGCTCAAATAAAATACCTACCGGAGTCTCAAGGAAATGAATATTAAAAACGTACTTCATGTTGAATTACGATTTACGTTTAATATTGTACAGTCGAGTACAAAAATATGTATCCACTTAATTATGTAATTATGTCACATTTACATGCATTGTTCCTATGTAGTGTGTTAAAGGAAATGTCAGTTGAAGGTGAATTTGACATGGTTCAAACGTGGATACATATTTTTGTACTCGAGTGTACATAGTTGTTAATAACAGCGGCTATTTTTATACACTAAGTTGATCATTAGTGTTAATTATGTTATTAATTTGACCACTGTAGCCCAGTGGCTACTCAAATCGACTAATTCGGAGTATATAATAGAATACGGGGTATTGGCTGCCCTACCATCAATCAAGGAATCGAACCCGGGGCCTCCGGATTGTAAATTCAAATGTGCAAGCACACTCGCAGGTAACGGAGGCAGTTCAAAGTAATCATGATTTCAAAGTTCACTGACATAAGTAATTATATGTAAGCCTATTTGTGCTTATTCTAGGATAATGGGCAGTGGGTTTAGTTACAATCGTGAGGCATCTTTAAGCGCGTTTCAACGCGAAAAGGATTTCAAGATTTGTTCGGTGGTCGGGGAAGTCCCGATAATAACTACCTCGATGTAATTTTGCATATATTATTGCATGGGGCTACGTATTTTAAATTTGCATCTTTTTCCAAAAAATAACTTTATATAACTTTGTGCCGGTATTTTTAAGAATGTAGTAATTAAAATGTTGATATCACGGATACCGTTCTTATTTCGTCGAGAATCCCATGTTTTGTTAATTTGACATCTAACGAGAGACCTTTCTGCAATCCACAGATAAAACGTTTTTTCTGCAATTCGCATCTTTATACGGTATTTTTTCTTCTTCATTTAACATCTTCCATGGTTCTTTCTGCGATTCACATCTTTCAGGGTGCATTCTTCATTTAATATCTAACAGGTTTTTTCCTAAATCTAAAAGGGTTCTTTCTGCAATCCACATCTACCAAGATTCTTTCTTCATTCAACATCTTACTGAGTTCTTTCTGCAATAAACATCTAACAGGGTTCTTTCTGCACGCCATTGTGTCCGTATCCGAGCGCGCCGTTGGGGAGGGTGCCTTGGGGTCCGCCCAGGAACGAAGTGAAAGTGGTGTCGCGACTCATGGGCGGCTCCAAACCTTCGATCGGTATGCAGTCCAATGTTGGCACTGTGTACTCCCTGAAGGAAAAAAAGTATTTAAAATGTAAGTGATAATCATATTCAGATTACTAAGCAACATTAGCAACATGTCATAGGACAACCCTCCTTTCCTGCAATAATTAAGATAAGATAAATGTTTATTTTTGCAGAGTAACAAAGAGTTTCAAGAAATAACCTAGTCTTAAAGGCTTACGATCTGATATTTTTTCAGGTTGACGCACAATAATTGTTAATTGAGCGTCAAATAAAACAACCTACATGTTACTATTTTGTTTTTTTCCCAATCTCGAATATATATAAGATATATTAATACATCTCTTTGCAATTATTGGATCATCCTAATAAGCCTCCCTCGTGGATCACCACGTCGGACATACCAAGGGGGATTTACCGTAATCAGCACAATCGAAGACGGATTGGTGATCTAAATAAAATGTGGTAGATTCCTCTCCTTATAATTACGCATAATGCATGAAGAAGCGTAACGCTTCGTTCGAAATGGTGGATCTCGTTTTTCTGGTTGATCGATTGTAAAAAGGCTTCTCTAAATACGGTAAAATCGAAAGGCTGGATATTTTACGCCGTCGTTTTAGGTTTTTACCCTTCACCAGTGAGTATGTTAATGTGACATCCTATTGAGTCCAAGGCAGAGACTAACATAGAGACGTTGTCCTGTGACTGCACGGAGTCGTTGACCAGCTGCGGCAGTCTCTCCGGCATCGGCTCCGGTGTCGTGGTGGGGCGAGCGCTGAACAGAAACACTCCCACCATCGCTAGCATGTACGAGAGGAAGTACAGCGCGTGGAACTGAAAGACAATTTTTTTTGTATGATTATTACATAAAACTGTAATCTATATTGAAAGAAAATCAAGTGTTTTCATCAACATCATCGACAGCCTATTTATGTCCCCACTGCAGGGGCTCAGGCCTACTCTCCTACAGAGAGTGTATGAGCCGTAGTCCACCGCGCGGGCCCAGTGCGGATTGGTAGACATCACACGCACCTTTGAATTTCTTCTAAGGCGTGTGCAGGTTTGCTCCCTATATTTTGCTTCACCGAAAAGCAATGGTTATGATTTTTATCATTCGTAAGTAAATTCCAAAAAACAAATTTGAATTCATTGGTACAAGCCAGGATCGAACCCAGACCTCGATTGTTCAAAGACTGACGCTCTACCCAATATATAAACAAGTTGTTTTGTTCTCACCTAAATATTGAAATCATTGTAAAAGTTAGAAACAATTTTTAATCTTCATACAAAATTCATAATGAGTTTCTATGCCTGTAATATATTTATTTCTACGACTAAATAAGAAGTTTATTTTCTTCACAATTAAAAGTCTATTATACTATATAATAAATAAATCCTTTAAAAAGAAGTTATAACATATATATACCTATAGCTACATCTACTCACCTTAAATTGAAAGATATACATCCCAGCAATCAGCGTATAATAGTCTGAAGATAGGAACGACAGATGCAGTATAATGGACCCAGCATCTCTCAGCATGAAACTCTGCAATATCTGAAATATTGTTTGCACAGAGCAGTAACTGCTCAGTTCTGCGATCGTCTCCAACTCATACCAATTGAAGGACATGAATTCATTGAACTCTAGGAAGAAAGTCTGAGTACAAGCCACTATGCTGCCTATTAGGCCGAGTATGGCTAGGTACTGTGAGCAGGAAATACTCTTGAGCATCATTTCTTCAAGGACTGTCACCATAGCGAAGAGTAGAGATCCACCGAGGCAAAGCATGTCACCGACAAGTTGGTTTTTACCTGTAAGTTAACAATACACCAATTTAAAACATTTACGTATTAAAATTAAAATAACTACATAATAAAAACGAGACAATTGAAGTACTTGCAACCAAAATAGATTTTCTTAAATTGTATTTTACAGCATAATGGACAAGAAATCTTACTGAAATAAAAATACGTAATTATTTGGATATTGCAAGAATTTAATATATCAAAAATTACGAAAAATATAGTTTCACAAAATAAGTGATTATAAAAAAGTTTGAAATACTCACCATCAGTCGGAGCACCTTCAACATCGGCCCATACCACACAGACCACGGCCATTAGTCCCAGCGTTGCTCCAGCTACGTGGGCTACTCCCAGTCTCTGTCCCCGCCATGCCCCACCGACCAGGGCAGCACCAACTCCGCTGCAAGCTAGCAGTTGTCAGCTGAGGACCGACGTGAACCTCTGGGACAGGACCAGCAGCCAGCCTGCTTCTACATCCAGGACACAGGCTATCACAAGGACCCACCATCTTCTGTGAACAAAATAAACAATACCTATAAGAAAATTAACAAGGATAAATGGTCAAAAATCTGAATCAAATCTTATTATAATAAGAATACAGGCAAGCAGTTTTTACAACTGATCTTGATAAAAATTGATACACTTCTTTTGAGGGCATAATGAAAGCGGTCTATACATCCCGCGTGTCACTGCAACCCTCATAGATCTATTGTGACAGTCCCCTATGGATCAAATCACCTTCCTAAAGCCAATCTCGATGCTGTACAATAAGTTTGGGTTTAGAGGTCTTGATACTCTATGTTGTGTCAGTGTGGCCTCCAAGGTGTCTGTTTCATCACACAAACATCTTGATTCTATCATAGTTGATAACGAAACTCAATTACATTATGAAATGATAATGTGTGTCTTTTATTCTACTTTTGTAGACTAACTTCTACCAATGACAAGATGGTTTTAGCACAGTAAAGTAAAATTATCAAGCATTGAAAAACAATACCTCTTGTGTTTATATGAAAGCAGACTAATAGCTTACACAATTATTATATTGAATAGGATATAAGCAATGGAAATTTTTTATCTCTAGTTGTAATTGATTTATATCCGTAAACAATTCATCATCATCATCAGCCAGAAAACATTCACTGCATAAACAATTACTAATCATAAATTCATTTTTAATCATAGATAAACTGTAATGCAGTTTTACTTTATTTGTTGTACTTACTTGGATAGTTGCTTTACACCATTACAAAGGAGGGTCGGAGTGAACAGTACGAAAAGCATTAAATAGGGTACCACTAGTTGTCCAGTGGTGGGAAACTGCCAAGTAGCACTCTGAAGTAATGTAGTCAGTATACATTTACCACTCAACAGTAAAGACAGAACTTGACCTAAAAGTATACTTCGCCACACTTTCCTGAAAGACCAAATGGATACGGTTGTTGATATATGAAGGCTTTTACATAAATAAAACAAGCAGGACAGGTTTAAAGTAATACTAGCCATCGCCCAAGTTCTGAAAAATAACTCTCAACTTTCTCACTGAAAGTCTCACTTTCCATGATTTTGATGAGCGTTAGTGATAGTTCTAAGTAGAAAATTTTGAGATATAGGTGCAATCCTCGAAGGAATTCATAAGTTTGGACAAATTTTCCATAATTTTCCGTGCATGGAGCTGGGAAGCAAAACAAATTTTGACTTTTGACATATGATATTTCGTTTAAAAGTGCTTTTTTCCCTGGAAACATTTGAATCAATTCCGGAACGAAATTGGGTCAACAGAGTCATTAAGTCAACAAAATCGACTGATTTGTTTACATTATCCTTATAAATATCAATGTATAATATATAAAACAAAATTACTTTTTTTGCATTTTTATAGTATAATGGTGTGATATAGTGCAAACTGTGTCAGTACGGTATTATGAAAAGCATAGAAATGGCTTTGGCGTAATTTGGCTGTATAGTGTTTTGCCTTTGCCTCTTCCTAGCAGTAATAACCAAAAAAAGTTTTGTTTCGTCTTTGGCGGTGTTTGCGGTTGCTAACGTAGTTATTAAATGCTCCTAGGCTAAAGGTTGCTAAGAGAGGAGCATATAATCACTACGAGTTTAGCATTCGTTAAAGTTTGGTCTTTCGTATTAGTTTCGTATGATTATAATTCACACAGATTGTATTGGATTGTATTACGTAGTGATTAAATGTTCCTAGATTGTATTTGTAATCACAAAATACTTGAGAATCGTTGCCTAACACTTCTTGATTTCGTATTAAAAACATGACGGATGGTTAGTATTCAGAATGAATTCAAAACTACAAAATGCTGTAATTGTTTTTCTAATTCATAATGTCCGTTTTTATTAATTTTACAGAGGATGTTATTCGTAGAAGACTTCTCATAGATGGAGATGGAACTGGAGATGACAGAAGACTCAACGTATTGTTGAAAACACTTATAAAATGGTGTAACAGCACAGATGAAAAACCTGAAGAGAGGTTAGTAATTTTAGCAACCAAATACCTTCTAAATGCCATAGAACGGACCAAGTGCGAGTCAGACAATCGCACCAAGGGTTCCGAACGATCGAAATAAACTTACTGATATTATTACCTTGAATAAAGTTAATGTACTCAACTGTATAACTAAAGTTGGTTTGTCAAGTTTTTATAATTTCTCAAAAACTATACTTAGCAGGTAGATACATCACTTACGTTTTCCTGTAATCATTATCAACAGCCTATTTCCTGTAATATTTTTAAAAAAATCTGTGTACTATGATTATTTCAGATTCTTACTTTTGAATCTTCAGAGGAATAATGCTATACTTAGACATATTCTTCATGATATATCGAAAACTATTCGGCAAAGATAATAATAATTATATATATTAAAAATTTGTTTTAGAATTTTCAAAAACTTTGCTCTAGTGACTAAACTTTGAAATTTCAACCTCGACCCTATGTTGGCCATGTTTCAAATGTTATCAATTATTTCACTAGCGCTATCTATGAGTCACAGTAGTTGCTGAGCTATGAGGAGAGGTAATCTGTGACAGGCAGACACCAGAGTGTTTTTATAAAGGTTCAGTTTGATTTGACAAGAAATTAATGCTGCGACAGACCTCTTCAAAGCTATGATAATAGCTTACAATCTTCCATTTGTTTGAACAAGTGAAATTTGGTAACTTTGTTTACCTTTTTATTCTATAAAATAGAATAAAAGGATAGCATTTTTAGTTTTTTATGAATAGCTCTGGACAAGATGAAGTGGGAAGTTGTGTGTTGAGAGTGAGACAGTGTGTTTATGCATTGATTGAAGCACACAGAGGAGAATTTATTATATACTCCTATTAACAGATATACTGCTCTACAGAAGGACTGATAATAAAATATGACTGTTTAGGTTGTAATTTGATATTGTTTTAACAATGCTTCATAGAAGAAAAAAAACCGAAAAAATATCATTACCAGTAGGCTACAGTACATGAAAAAACAACAAGTTCTGTTATGACCTTTGTCTCTGTCCTAGCCTATGTCCAGCAGTGGACTGACACTGGCTATATATAAAGCAAATTAGACAATAGTAACAGATAAAAAGTTAAATTTTATGTTTGCAGTAAATCAACTCATGACCGAATGCTGGCACAGCTTTCCCAATGCGAGTTTGCTGTCACAAAATCTCAAGGGACCTCAGAGATGATGTCAGCCGAACTCAAAAGCTACGAAGGTCTATCAAAGATACTAGAAGATGGCATTGAACTAGCTAAAAAGAAAATTGAAAAAAGTAAAGCTGACTTAGCTCAGGCGAAAACAGTACGTAAAAATAGAATAGAATATGATGTTCTTGCAAAGGTTATAAGTGAACAACCTGATAGGAAAGACACAATGGAGCGACTTGAGACTTTGAAAACGGAATTAAATAATTTGGAAGTGACGAAACAGCAGTTGGAAAGTCGTCTTTCATTGAGGAAGAAGCAGTTCCATGTGTTAGTGACTTCAATACATCAGTTGCAAATTTTGTTGGATGAACCTGATGATATGGAAACAGTGTCTGATGATGTTGATATGAAAGAAGAGGTCACTGAATCTTAAATAATTTATTCCATGGACATAAAATTTGAACATTAAGATGGATACATAATACAATTATTTTCAAAATGTAATTACTATAAGCTGTAGCTAAGCTAGTGATTCTATAAGAAGAATTCTTCAGACATCTTTACCATTACATTTTGTAAAAATACTGTACTATAACCCCTTAAAACCATGATTTTTTATATATACAGTAATAAGTAATATAATATTATTAAGTTTATCATTAAGGGATACAACACTTATATACAATAACATTCTGAAAAGAAAGAGAAAAAGGAATCATTAAAACTGTAAAAAAGAACACGTATTTTATTTTAAAACTGTGCATGCAGACTTCAGAATTTATCCCATGGGAACTAATAGTTCGATCGAGATAAAAAGTAGACAATTTACTTTTACAAACCAGCAACTATACCTAAACGAAAAAAATCAAGTCATTCTGACTTTGTATTACGTCATGAAGGAAGAACAAACATCATCAACAACAAGCAAACTTAAATCCATATACAACACCATCTCTGATACATGATAAAAACAACAAAATTCATGAAATCAGTCAATTCGTTCTAGATTCATAAAAAAAGTCGTTCCATGCAAAGTGTATGAAAAAATAAATTATCTTTATTATATTATGCGTGAATTTATACCATATTTTAATAGTTACACTGCTATTCGGAACGGAGAACGTTTCATAATATCAGTCATACAAATTGGTCCAAAATCAGACGACTCAGATTATCGTCTAATATTGCCGTGACGAAAAACCTTAGTACCTTGCATATGCATTGCAGGCAGTGTTCTGATTATCGGCCAATATTGACGTTACGAAATTGCCCTGAGTATTTTTTTTAACTTACACAATTTGCATTTGGCCTTCTTTTCGCCTGGTGATAAGTGAGGATAAGGCCGATGTCACAGACAGTTCTCACCTAGAAGCTTCCAGAGATCATGGCAGGCTAGGATTCCCTATAGCTGGAAAAAATATTCAAGTTTCTACAGAGTCAGTTTTCTAACGACATACAAAAATATCGGTAGTTTTTAAAATAAACAAACATCCCAATATCGTATTACTAAAATGGTATTTATTACTTATTTAAAAAAATGGTATTACTATTCAGTCCATTTGTAGTCCATTGCGGGTGTCGTAAAGGGCGAATATTTAAAAAGGGAAAAACTAAGGAGGTTGGCAGCGCCATCAACATATTACTTCGATCATGGGAAATCCCTTCATACTCGTAGCAAGCTCGACTTCGTGATCCGAGTGGGAAGCTTTACGAGTAGTTGAACATTGCAGCCATCATGTTAGGTAGACAGTGAATGTGATGCTTTAGGGGCAATTTACCAGATTCGCAACTCACCAGAAGTACAGTTAAAAGCAAAAATAATTTAACCCCAAAAAGATTTTCAAGCAACATATATATTTTTTATATTTTTCGCATGTGATATTTTTCATGCAATCAGTCACACTAACTTTGTTATGTAGGCAAAATAATACTTTAAAAAAATTAATTTATTTTTATAATGTTTATATTTTTTTTATTGAGTTATTCTTTATTATGCAATGATTTTTTTTTGAATGTTATAATCCATCTACTTCTGGGTGGTGGTCTGACTTCTACGGTGGGTTCCGTACCCAAAAGGTACGCCTCCGTTGTCTGTACGTCTGTCTGTCCGTCTGTCCTCGCAAGAAATCCTCAAGAATCGTAATATGTTGAGCGCGAATTTACTCACACGGGAATGTGCGGGAATAGGAACCGATATCACGATATTTGTTTGAAGTGTCCGGTCCGTGCCATATCAGCCGAAGACATCGCTCAACTTATTTTGTTAATCCACTGATAATGAAAATAATTAATCTTATCAGAGTCATACCTACGCATTTCCTGCTTCGTGGTACAAAATCTGGTGAGTTGCGAATCTGGTAAATCATATATATATATTTTTTTCTCTATCAACACCAAGTCCGATTAACTTCCCGTTGGGGTAGTACCCCTTGGTCTGTGCAATAGATACAGGATGGATGATAGGAGAGGCGAGGACTGAAAGGTGCAGGAATGGGGCAGCGAACGTGCCAGGCATCGTGCTCCTGCCCACTGAGGAAAGGACGAATGATTGGTGCGGATGGCGGCGGGCCGGGGCAGGGTGTGTGCTTACCTGTCATACATGCTGCGATCGGCCTGTCATTATCCGCATAGAGTAGATGTGTGTGTGTGTGCGCCAATCACATCTAGCTGGCGACCGGCTGGATGTGCTTGCTGCACAAGAGAAGTGACGGATGCAGGAATGTAAGGGATGTATGGGGCCGCCTGCCGAGTTGCGGATGAGTAGTACGTTCCCGTGACTCGGCAAAAAGAGGCGAGAGAGGGATACCGGAGTGGTTTTAGCTGGTAAGAATCCAGCATAACCCGGCTACTTTCCCCGAAGTAACGGGTATCTTTTGAAGATTTCCACTCCGTAAAAAAAAAAGTACCCCTTGGTCTCCTGCTGGAAGTAAGGCAGTTTAGTCGCGATTGGTGGAAGTGGGTTGTAGGTGGCAAGAATGTGGAAAAAAAATCTGTCCTTGTCTAACTCATGTGAACTTCACAAGAGTGAAGAAGTTCACATGAGAACTTAAGGAAAATTCTGAAAATTTCTTTAATGATCTACAAAGATTACATTTACTCTACGTTTATGCCAAAATAAATTTCCACCCGTGCGAAGCCGGGGCGGGGCGCTAGTTGCTCCTAAAATGTTTGCGTTGCTGGTATATTATTAAAAGTTTTCTTTTATTAAATATTCATAAACAATCTTGTCTTAGAAAAGCTTTTATCCAGTACAAACATTCATAATAAACAAAGAAAATTGGATATACTCGTATGTTTACATGGTGTTTGTATACGTGCGTTAGTACGAATTTATGATAAATTTGTTACCTGTTTACGTCTTAGTATATCTTCCATCGTTTTAGAGATAAAACAAAATTATTGTTTCAAAAGTGCCCTTTGGTATTTTTGTATACCTAGTTAATTCCCAGGGGTGCAACTCACTGGGAACAAACATAATCTCACAGATCACTGATGCTTGCAGACGTCATTCGATATAGATCCTTTTTGCCTAGGAAATTAGAAATATCTTCAGCAAAACTACTATTTACAAACCTATCTGTTTATTTATCAATAAGGTCAACGTTCAATGGTACGGGATAAGGCACACTTCCCCGACGGCATAATTAAGTTTGTCAATGTTTTTTATGATTTCTTAAAACTATACTAAATAAATACCTTGCTTACTGTGGCCTGAAATATGCTGAATATGAAATTTTTCATACATTTTCATGAAAGAATTGTAAAAAAGTGTACATTAAATAAAATAAATAAAAATATCTCAATTTAACCTAGTGACTCCACATTGAAAATTCGACCCATATTTTGGATCCTTTTTAAAATATTAATATTTTATCGATTTCATTTGCGGCACCTGTGGATTACCATTTCCTATAACTATTTCAAATTTCAAGTCGATAGCATCAGTAGTTGCTGAGATAATCAGCTGTGACAGACAGACGGATGGACAGACAGTCACCAGAGTGAGATCAATAAGGGTTCAATTTTTTCATCGGATGCTCGGAACTTGCTCGGAATACTAAAAGTTAGACATTCATTACAATTCATTATTTCCAATTAACCGACATATAAAACAAAGTCGAGTTTGTTCGAACACTTATAACTCGAGAACGGCTGGACCGATTTTCAAGATTTTTGTTTTGTTGTATTTGTCTCCGTCCCGGATATCAGAATAACTATTAAATTGGGATAAATTCACGCAAAAATGTATTTTTTTCATACATTCACGACCGAACAGAAAGTTTTAAATGACTTGATTTTTGTAGAGGGCCAAGACGTAGTTGAAAGGCCAAGAAAGGACATAGGCTACATTTTATCCCTATCAAACGAGCAGTTCCCACGGATTACATTCTAAAGTCCTTTCGGGCAAAGCTGCGGGCTGAAGCTAGTCAAAAAACTATGAATATCCCACTAATAGGCCGTAACACGAGCAATGCCCTGAGGAAGGCACTAGCGTCCAACCGAATAAACTATGCACAAAACATACGAGCTAGACACGCACAAAACGTGGAAATATTCTAGCCCCTAATGTACTGAAAATGTCCCTTTGAAAAGTCAATAGATGGCTATGAATAAGTAATAGCACGTCCACCTGTTGAATTAATGTACTGGTGGAGATTGAAGTGGCGTGTAAAATAGATAGTTTATATGGAACGTGTCTTCGAATCGTCTGAAGTTTTGAGAAGAAAAAAGCAATTTCGTCTGAAGAAATTCGAGAGCCATTCAGGGCGTAGGACCATTCCATGATGATACGGTTGGACTAAAAGCGAGTTCATCGAGAAGCCTCAAGTGAATGGGGTGCTAAGTTATCTTTTATTAACGGAACAACATTGCTATTAACACTGCTGTTAGGCAGCAGACTCAGATAACATGGTGGTAGTTAGCCAGATTGGTTTGGTTCGTATTACGTCATATTCAATCACTAATTTTTTTAAATGTTAGATTAACAACCCGAGGTCCAGGTTTCAATTCGAATGGGGTACCTATCGGTACGCATTTTGGTTGGTGGCAAAGCATTTCCTATGTCCGCCTGGCTAGCTACCATGTTATCTAAGTCTGCCGCTTAACAGGAGAGTTAATAGCATTGTGTTCCGGTATAAAAGGTAGCTGAGCCAGCGTCTTATTAGCTTGATACTTCTGGGTGCGCAGGTTTACAATCCAACGGTCTTTTTGTCACTTACAATCAAGTGAGATGAAGGCCAAGTGGTAACCCATCATGAATTTTAAAAAAATAGAAATAATCATAACAGGGTCAATCCGCAAGTGGTATTCGTAATATTTTATGATCAAGTTGTGTTTTGAACAGTAAAATATTCAATAACGTTAATGAAACTACAAATGACATTTACTCGAATGAATGGAGCCGAGGTCTGGTCTTGTACACTTGTAATGTTAAAAGGCCATTATCAAATAAAAGTGATTTAGTTGGTGACTATATGTTTGTATATAAGTATGTATTTTAGTTTATTTCTACAAAAACATAAAAAACCGCCTGAAACCGGTAAGACTTAACGTTGAAAACAAAGATGGCGTCAATAAAATGACATTTGACGCTGTCACTTAGTAAAAAAAAGATTTTGTACAATTGAAACAAATGCAAAAATGTAATTATAGTATTTTTCTTTATATATTTAGATTATTACTTAATATTTTATTTATTGTACAAGGGCCGAATTTGAAACATCTCATATTTCGAATTGAAACTTTTAAAAAAAGATATTGTTTTGTTCAAATATAAATCATATACCTGATTTCGAATAAACTGGCCTTTAGTATATGCATAACTTCTCTCAACGCTGTTTCAACGTTACAAAAACATGACACGAAGGCTTTCTAAACTTCGTATAGTGAATCATAAATGAGGTTGCTTTCAGACTTCTTTCAAGGGATACCTTTTATCTAGATGCAGGCACTCGTAACGTAGGTATCTACGTGACAAAACGTGAGAGCGAGCCCGGTAATAGCATCTGAGTAGCATCTCGCATCAGGTGGAGAGATCCCTTTTAAACGAATCGTAGTCGGAATAACGACCTTTACGTCTTGATACTAGTTTAGCTGCGTAATGAAATTTGTGCAACAAAGAGAAGGTACAAAGGTCTTATGTGTGTGTGTGCGTATTGGAAAAAACTGTAATCTAAATAATAATATAATAAACGAAATACAACTCATGTCACTTGTTCAGTCGCGACACTACTGTTATTATCTTATCCTCTCCTACATGTATGAATATATTAATCGGCACCGGTCATTCGTCTATATATGACACTAGTATTCGTCTAAATGACGATATAGACGTGTTGTCACCCAGGAATAACCTTTTTATATTCCTTATTAAATTAGACTTGCCACAGAACCATCAGTTGTTTCTTTACAACGGGGTTCACCACTTGGAGGTTTCAGGAAATTAAATATGGTCCTTCGAGCATGATGGTGGATGTCGCATGAACTAGAAACTTGAAAATTCCGCTCTAAGTAATGCATCGGTGCGGTGCAGACATATTTGGCGGGAGAAGACGGGAATATTGGGTAGCTATTACACATGGTAGACGCCCAATTATAGTTTTTTTGGGAATTCATCTCCTAAGGGGGCGAAAAAGGGTGTTGAAAATGTATATGAAAAAACTAAACTTCTAACTCAGCAGATGAACCTTTCATAAAACTGAAACACGTGCCTAGAGAATATTTTCCGAAATTCAACCTCTAAAGGGGTGAAATTGAGTTTAAGAGTTAGTGTGGGGAGGGTGGCGTAAGAATGTATAACTTGGATACCATTGAATTTGACAGTAATTATAAAACTTGGAGCTACGTAGATTCTTCAATCTTCAATCGCCTGGATAATTCGCGGTAAATTATAATATCTATATATTAGAGTGTGTAATAGAAATAGTCAGATTGTATCGGTGACGTCATATCGCATCTAGCGAAAAGCTTTTAACGGTCAAGATAAAAATACACAATCAATGTTGTCTTTATTTATTTATTGGGTGAGTTTTATTAACAGGAATCAAATCTAGAGCACGCTTTTACATTCATGTTTGTGTTGTTATTTTATTTTCAAACAAGACAAACAGTAGCAATAGCTATTTATTTTACTAAGCAATAGCTTTAACCCATAGACTTATAAAGTATTCACAAATAGGTACATAAAAACTAAACTGTACAGTATACAGTATTGTAATTTATTAACACTTTTCCAGACGACAGTCCCTGTCAAACTTCATAAGCTATTAATACCTCGACTCCGTTGACAAAGAGCCCCCAAAAGACTTTCCATACAACCAGTTGAACCCACCAGTAAACAATCCAAAAGCTACACTTTTACCGCGCAACTCCATAAGCTAACGTTGAACGTAGGGTCCACACACGGTAACCGGCACTTCTTGACACAGCTCAACCGCGACCGGTCGTGTTTTCTACAAGAGCACTGAGTAGCTATAAATCGCGCGTTTTGAAATAAAATGCCTTCCTGGTGGGACTATCTCCACTTCAACCGCCAGTACAACAACAAAAGGAATTTAGAAGAGGGTCTCTTTCAAATCGCATCGCAAACTTGTAATATTTTGGTCAAAGTGAACAACACTAACAACATAAATTTGACGAGGAACAATCGCACGGACGAATACGGGTGCGCTGGTCCCCCCAAAGGGAAAAGTTCGATGCAGATATGTGTACCGAAGTTTAGGAAGAATTCTATTACGTCGGGGTGTAATCCAGGGTTATCGGTGAGTTATGTATTTGCTAATTAAAATAAACAGGGACCCTAACTAAGATAACCTAAATAGAGATAAGATAAAGATTGATAAGGATTAAAATACATAGCTACTTAAATACGGAGGAAGGTTAATTAATAGATACAAATAGTAATATTTAAATATTTAAACTGTTAACAGATACGATATGTTCCTAATGTTAAGACTATTTTGCCAGTGCAAAGTTATTTGTGAAATTGAATCGTAATTAGCGGTATTTCGTGAGAGAGTCAAGCATTATAACTTTTTTTTAAACATAGGCACAAGTTCGTTGAAATAAGTTGAAATGGATTACTTTTCTTGGACATGAAATTAGCCGGCTACCTGGAAAACCCCGCGGTCTTTGTGCGTTTAAAAAATAATGATCGAGATTGTTTATAAAAATATGTCTTTCGCTTTTCCAGTGTTATTTATGTAATTTGAAGGCAATTCGGCTATCCGGCTCTAAAATGGACTGTTTTTTTCTCGATATGCAAGTTATCTAATCCCCGCAGGCTTCATTCGTCCGTTCCAAAAATTAGCTTTTTTTCTTGCTGTGCACAAATTGGTATGCATTTTTATGCCGTTATATGCTAAGAAATACCTGTATGTTCTGCTATAAAACTGTCTAAGAAAGTCGTTTTCATACAGGTTCATAATGTTTCAATGTCTTGTAGTAATGTTTGCACTTGACCTTCATCTCACCTAGTGACTAAGGCCATAAAACACACCCGTGCTGCCAGAAGCATCATGTCAATTAGGCGGTAATTCTGTGTAAAGTAACAATGCGAAAGTAAGTTTATATTTATTTGCGTGTTTATCATTGAAAAACAGCTGAGGTAGCTCAGTTGGTTAGAGCGCCAGTCCTTGAACAATTGAGGTCTGGGTTCGATCCTGGCTCGTACCAATGACTTCCAATTTGTTATTTGGAATTTATGTACGAATGATAAAAATCATTACCATCGGCTTTTCGGGGAAGAAAAACATTGCGAGGAAATCTGCACACTCCCCAGAAGAAATTCAAAGGTGTGTGTGACGTCTACCAATCCGCACTGGACCATACACTCTCTGTAGGAGAGTAGGCCTGAGCCCCTGCAGTGGGGACATATACAGGCTGTTGATGATGAACTGCTTCTTTGTGATCTTTTCTCTGTGATCTGTGTGTTTGTCTTTATGATGTAACCAAGGAACAAAGTAGCGGGAAAAGCTAGTACGTAATTACGTATTTGATAATTTTTGACCGAGACTTCGTCCACGTAAACTTCAGAACCCATAAAATAATCACAGATAAAAAGTAGCCTACATATGTCCTTTTCCTACCCTTCAACTACCCCTATTACTCTCGATACGTCGTAAATTAAGGACAAATAAATACACTCACTTTCGCGTTTATAAATACACTTTGATCTTAGCCAAAAGGCCGAGAAACGATAATTTATGAATATCTCTATCTTACGAGTATCTCCAATTACGTGAGACAGTTGAATATAAGCTTGCTCATAAACAGAATGTTTCTTTAGATAACAAAAAGCAAATCGTTAAGCACGTAATGCCTTTATTTCCTAGATCGCTAGCAACATGTAATTCTTTGATAAATCGTTCATGTTGCTTTTCTCCGACCATGCGAAGTTCTTGAAAAATTGCCTTACCGTACCTACCCGAAAAGCTTGAGTCCACAGGCTAAATAATAACTAGAGTAAATTTCTGGTCAAGCATGGGCAGTGGTTCCATCTTCTATTATTTTATCAGTCATACGACCTGTCATATGTATTGCCTTACCGTCAAACAACCAGTCGAGACTAAGGCCAAGTGCACACTCAACAAAGAAAAAAAAATGTCTTTGACCTTGTCTTGCCGAGTAAAAGATGCACACCGCGCAGGGCATATGACGATGCAATATCCGTTTACCGTCCATCAATAACAAACCAATATCAAATAGTATCAATTATACTTTCGTGCCGTCAACTTGTTTTGCAAATCCGCGAGTGTTTCTTTCAAGCTGATTCGATTCGAGGTAAATGTCCTTTTGTTTTACGTTTACGTTGTTATTGTTTTTATTTGAGGCTTCGTAGTGATGCGATCGTTGCTACCTGTATTGATTTTATAAAGCAAAGCAAGGCAGACATGCCGCGCCATCCATGGTTGGTGGCCTCGCTCCAATTCAAGAGTACGGATGTTGTGGCTTTTCGGTAATTTCATGTTCTGGACAGACTGCGATTAGTGAGTCACCGGTATTTTCAGTTGTGTATTCAATAGATATATTATTTATTCATTCCGATTTGGTTCATTTCTACAATGGCTAAGTATTATTTTTTGTTTTTTACTATACGAGCTCTATAGCTGAAAACATACCGCTAGATCTCAGAATATCGTTGAGTTTGAATCTGTTACTCCAAGAATTGTTACCAATGATTCTATTGGCCTGCTTGGTTACGCCTCGGCCATTGTTTATTCTAGGTATTATTCCGTACGTAAATGAACATATTTCGAAAGTGGATGTCCAGTTTGTCTCCTCCAATCTAACCACCATATGACTATTTATATTCTCCACCGGGGCGCGGGACAGATCGGTAGAAGACTTTAAGCCAAAGTGATAGAATCATCCCCTGAAACCGCGTGGTCCGACTGTTGGAATACGAGAACTTCGGATCATCGGGGCCTCTTACGTCCTTGGATAGGTACAAGCGGGTTAGGTGATGAGGAGCAGACTTGACTAGAACGAGGTTACGTCTGGAAGCTGCAACCGCCTGCAGTGGCCGTAAGAAGCCATAGCTGACGAACTCAGTCACCTTGCTCCCTCTTGCGCCATAAGTGTGGGCTCTGCTTTCAACGACATCATTACGTCTAGGCGACGGTCATTCTGCCGCTACAGTTACTGCGCAAAACAGCATCCTCGGGGATGTAGGCTACTGTTTATCCTGATCGAGTAGACGCACGCATCCACGCAGACGAAGTCGCAGGTCAACGTTAGTACATTATAAAAGGATAACTTATGCCTTCTTGGCAGACCGTCACGTCATTTCCTAGTAGGGACGTAGGTCCCGCAGGTAGGCCGTGTGGTTCCGGCTTTGTAACAGTTCGTGTCTTTTCTTTGTATTAGCAATATCTCACTGCGATTACCTACATTGTAATTTCCATAGGTACATGTTGAGTAATTTATTGAATTTCAGTGTAGATTTTCTTATGATTACATATTTGCCTTTTTTAGCAAAGACATATTAATTTTTAAATATAGTCTGTTGATGATGATGGTCACTAATTTCGCACACTAGAGCAGAAGCGCTGTAGTGAAGTGGCTAATTGTTACAATCTTTATGACTTGTGTTCTGGGCTCTAACCCGGGGAAGAAATAAAGTTTTTTAAAGAGCTCCGAGCAAAGCTCCGTCGCCCAGATATTATAATTTGTAAGCGTAATAATATTAATATAGATTTTGCATGCCAAATTTTAGTAAAATATGTGATCTAACATTATATGTAATGTTAACATCTTGCACTGTATCCTTTTTTTGTGCAAATAAAGATATCGTTACAAATCAGTTACATGTTCCTTTCAACACCTGTTAATAAAATATTCAAGTTCTAGAGAGGCTTATTCCCCACGCGTACAAAGTAAACCATTCCCTTCAAAGAATGCTAGGATTATATATATAGGATTAAGTCTGTTTGATCGTTTGAAATAAACATCATTTACAACAAGCATTACAAATATTACAATTTCAATCCAATGTTATGGTCTTCGTATATATTCTTATGTTAGTATCATTTATTGTGCAGACGCGTTTTTAAATTCCTGATAGACTATTTATTTGTCAGTGATTTCAGAAGACACAATAAAATTAAAACCGGCCAAGTGCTGTTGGGACTCGCGCACCAAAGTTTCCGTACCAGTATCTATAAAAACGGCTTAAAAATCATGTCTATTGTATGGGAGGTCCCTTAAATATGTGTTTTATTTTGATTTAATTATTTATTTTTAAAGTGTAACTGTACTGTAAATGTATAACTAAATATTCTGTATAGATATTTCAAGCGTCTACATGTTGCCGTTGTCAATGTCGAGCAAAAAGATGAAAAAATCGCGTTTGTTGTTAAATACTTATTTTATTCTGTTTTCAACCTACTTTTAAAAAAGGAGGAGGTTCTCAATTCGATGTGTATGTTTTGTTTTTGTATGTTTGTTACACGATAACTCCGCCAATAGGGAACCGATTTTTATAATTCTTTTTGATACCGATTCATACTGATTCATACTTCAGAAGTTTATATGCAACCATACATATACACTTTATCGAAGTTGATTGATCGCACTTTGATAAAATCAACGAAACCCAAATCTTTAAGGCAATTGAAGTCGGGTTTGAGTTCTTTTTGAACGCGTTTAGTATTTATTATTTGTTGTTATAGCGGCAACAGAAATACATCATCTGTGAAAATTTCAACTGATGTCTATTACGGTTCATGAGATACAGCCTGGTGACAAATGGACAGACAGACGGACGGAAAGCGGAGTTTTAGTAATAGGGTCCGTTTTATCCTTTGGGTACGGAACCCTAAAAGTACGAGTCGGACTCGCATACGAAGGCATCCATACTACTGAACAATATTTAAACGAAAATAAATACTTTTGTTGTTCTAGGATCCCCCTCTTTTAATATTTAAATTTTTTATGTATGTGTCTAGCGGCTATATACTCTCAACCAAAATTTATAGTGTCTGTCTACCTATACAAAGTTCTGTCTTTATATATGTCGATAGCAAACAACCCGTCTTCTGTTGACCTTAGTTTAGTCAAATTGACAATTTCCACTATTCGTTTCGTGAGTTTCAATCGTTTCAATGTATAAAAAGTAAAAAGAGTAACACAATTCAAATTAAGAATCACAATTAAAACTAAAATGTTTAAAAAAAGTTTTCACGCAGCACTGGCTGGAAACGATCAAACGAACTCATTTACAACGCTGGCTAAAGCAGACAAATGAGGGACGGGTCAAGTACGCATGTATTCAGTTAGCAAATGCTTTACCCACTTACGGTTTTAGATGCCCCAGACAGCTTGACTAAGTTATTTAGCGGGTGACCCAGTTTCGGAATCTAGCCCGGCCTATTCGATGCATTTATTTAGCTTGACCTCTGCTATCCCAATAAGCCTATATTAGCTAATACTTTCCTAAAGTGTAATTGCTTATTCTGGCGAGGACGTATTCTTACAAAGTAATGAAGTCAGATAAAACTGTACAGTGACTAAATATCATGTGTGTGAGTGTGCAGTTTTCCTTCACTGAAAAGACATTGGCAATGATTTTTATCATTGGTATAACAATTAAGGCTACTTGATATGCACGCTGTCCGTCCAACAGCTTTATCGTCACTTACTATGAGATGAGACAAGTGGAAACTCATTACAACCCCCCCCCCCCCCCCCCCCCCCCCAAACTTCAATACGATAAAAGATATTCATTCTCCTCCTAAACACAAATCCAAGCGGTCCTTACGTTGAAGTCATGCAACAGTGTTGGATCCCTCATATTTGGCTGCCAATTATGTTAGGGACGTAATTAGGTCGTAGAACGGCTTATCGTGTATTGGTAATAATTATTGAAATGTTAAACGAAAGCTTTTAATTTGGACTCATAATCTGGAGGTCCGGGTTCGATTCCTAGTGGTATAGTACTCGCAAACTAAGTTTGCCCCTCTGAAGTTAGCAATAAAAGACCGTGAAGTATCAATTATTAACGTATAGGTAAGCGCGTAAAGGTAAGGCAAGTTAGCGGGTGGAAAGAAATATCCTAGAGTTTTATGTCAGCTGGGGTATTTATTATCGAAACTAATACACACATATTCCGACTGTACATGCGAGAAATTCCGGAAAGCTAACTTCAGAGGGGCAAACATAGTGCGAGTACTGTTCTGTCGGTATTCGGCTTGTTTGGTGGTTTTTGTTTCTTCGTCCACATGGCTGGCTAAGTCTGCCGCCTAACAGCACTGTTCCGGTATGAAAGGTAGTAGAACCAGCACCTCATTAGCTTCAGGCGTCAAGGTTCGCACGCTTACCATCCAACGGACTTATCATCACTTACCATCAGGCGAGACGAAAGCCAGCATTATATACTCGTATATTTCCTTAACATATTTCCGTTTAAGAGCCTATGTTGGTTAGACCACGTGGCCGCGTTCAAATTTGGATTGTTTTGTAGCTGTCCCTATCCGAGCCCTATCCTACCCGAGCGCGTACGGTGAGACAGCCAGACACTACGCGAAGTTATCCACCCGTTATTTGGATGTTTCGTAGTCCAGGGATCATTTGAAGGATACAGTATTGTTGTTATTGTTCTAAATTGATTCATACTCTTGCAAATCAGGTTCAAAGTTGGGGCTTTTTATTACCGAAAAATACAATTCTTTGACGCCCTGTAACTCTGGAAGTATATATTTAAACGAAAATCTGACTCACCACCGACACATATATTTTTTCTAGATTGTGTCTTGAAATTTTCATAGATTTTCATAGCTTAATACTCAAAATATGACTGGACTACGTTTGTATGGGCGCTTTGACACCAGCATACCCTCTTAAGTTGTTGATTTCAAATATCTAAACTGTGGCAAACATGTTGGCACAAAACAATCGAAGTGAAGTTTGTGTTTAATTAAACTTAGTTCGGTCGACGCTTTATGTTCACTGAGCAACTTGTATCTAGTTTACCTTCGATCGAATGACTATGTATTCTTATCTTATTCCTGCTGTCACTAGTTTACTTTTTAACCACGACGCAGAAACACCGGTGTTGCCTGTCTATTCTGTCATCTATCTGTGGCATCATGGCCTTTAAAGGGATGGGCAGCGTTGAATAGCACATTTTATTTGACGTCTTTCTACTTTTTTAAATCATGAAATAGAAATCATAATCGAGTGTAACTTAGTGTTTATTAACACGTATTTAGTATTTTCACTTTTCGGTGAAGGAAAACATCGTGAGGAAATGTGCAGGTTTCCTTCCCTGAGAAGAAATTCAAAGGTGTGTGTGAAGTCTACCAATCTGCACTGGGCCCAAGTGGTGGACTATGGCCCACACACTTTGTAGGAGAGTAAGCCTGTACAGAAAGACAACTAAAAGATATGTTTCAAATTCGGCCTGACCTTGTACAAAAAAATCAATTAATAATCTAAAGATGTACAGAAAAATACGAGAGTTACATTTTTGCATTTATTTAAATTGTACAAAAGCGTTCTTTTCGTCAAATGTCATTTTATTGACGCCATCTTTGTTTTCAACGTTAACTCTTTGCTGTTTCATGCGTTTATATTTTTGTACAAATAAACTAAACTGAAATATACAAAAATATTACTAAATCACTTTTATTTGTTAATGGCCTTTTAAATTTACAAGTGTACCAGACCAGGCCTTGGCTCCATACATTCGCGAACGTGTCATTTGTTTACAGTATTAGTATCACAGGCTGACGATGTCGACAAAGGAGCGACTCTATTCAGAGAACTTTTATATCGCTTTAGAGTCCATTACCGGCTCTCCTGCGAGTGCTTTAGTGCTTCCTCCAGCTAATCGGTTACAACCAATTCCTGACATTACAAAGAGACAATCGTAGGACAAATTTAATGTTATACGCTGGAACTGGAATGTCCCACCTTTTGTTGGAACATTTGAAACCTTCTGTATTTGATATTCTGACTTCTGTAAAACTCGTTACTACTAATCAAGTAACATTATCTATTCTATGCTATAAATCGAGATGGAACTTATTAAATCAAGTATCATTATCTATTCTATGCTATAAATCGAGATAGAACTTATTAAATCAAGTATTATTATCTATTCTATGCTATAAATCGATATAGAACTTATTAAATCAAGTATCATTATCTATTCTATGCTATAAATCCAGATAGAACTGATTAAATCAAGTATCGTTATCTATTCTATACTACAAATCGAGATATAACTTATTAAATCAAGTATCGTTATCTATTCTATGCTACAAATCGAGATATAACTTATTAAATCAAGTATCGTTATCTATTCTATGCTATAAATCCAGATAGAACTGATTAAATCAAGTATCGTTATCTATTCTATGCTACAAATCGAGATATAACTTATTAAATCAAGTATCGTTATCTATTCTATGCTACAAATCGAGATATAACTTATTAAATCAAGTATCGTTATCTATTCTATGCTACAAATCGAGATATAACTTATTAAATCAAGTATCGTTATCTATTCTATGCTACAAATCGAGATATAACTTATTAAATCAAGTATCGTTATCTATTCTATGCTACAAATCGAGATAAAACTTGTTAAATCAAGTATCGTTATCTATTCTATGCTACAAATCGAGATAAAACTTGTTAAATCAAGTAACATTGACCATAGATTAAAACTTCAAGTTTGATTGGATTGAATTCGCCACACCTTTCAAGTCTAGACGTTCTAAACAACAAACTGACACTATACTGGTGTATTATTATACTGGTGTGTTTCAAATCCACAACATACAAACATTTAAAAACAATGTATTTATATTATAACGTAACGAAAAACAAAATTTTAAAAAGGCGGAGTGTTATCAAGTTCGATAGTTTGTATATATTTTTTAGTTTGCCGTCATTCGACGAAGGCCTGACTGAAGCCTGAAGGCCGAGCGATGACCATGTATTTTATTATGTTCGCGATCATTTATTTTTATCCCTCAATGTCGGGTGCATAGGGGTTCTACTATACCCACGCTCACGCCCCTGTCTTCTATAAGTATACAGTGTAGAGCAGGACGTAATTATACTTCATCCCCGTCACGTCACTTAAGTGGTCCCGGAAGACTATGTCACAGAATTAATGTAGTACTACGAACAGAACAGACGTTCACTGCCTCCCACCGACCCGGGATACCTCACCTCTCCCCGCAAGAAAGTGCCCCAGATACAGATCGTTATTATTGCGCGGGTGAATTTACTCACACATGCCCGTGTATTATAACGCCATCAATTAGATGTATGGTAACGGGAATAGGAAACGATATCACGACATTTGTTCGAAGTGTCCAACCTGTGGCAACGTTTCGATATGAATCACATAGCCAACCGCGACTCATTAAATTGAGTCTTCTAGGTAAGCACGCTTCCAATTTAACAGCCTATTCAGCTTTTAAATTCTAGAAAAAAACCTAAAAGTCTAGAAAAGGCCATAGTGTTAATGTAGTCTTTTATTATTTTTCTATTTTTGTTTATTAGTTTTTATTTCATTATATGCAAAACTGCACCCTTATTATCTCACTCCGGTGTCAGTTTGTCTGTCTTATCATGAAAAATCTGCGTAAAAATACAATTTAGGTTACAATACAGGTTTTTATCTTTGGAAACTCCGAATCCTCTTTATCTCCTTAGTTTTTCAAGATAAAAACCTGTAATAATCACAGTATACATGACTTAGTTAAGCGAGATCGAGAAGCAATATTTCCAGCATATTTCATAAAATATTTTCATTCGGCCTTGAACGAAACTTATTTACCAGTACCAACCAAAATATGAACCGGTACATAACCGAATATTCCCTTTTTATTATTCGAGTCAGCATTCCCGCCATATCTTGGAATGCGAGCGCCTGTGAAGCACTTCTATGGCTGGCTATTACCTGTGGCTAGCACGTGACAACCGCAGCCTCGTTATTGTAAAATGTCACGCGACTTACATCTCGTGACAGACTTTATCAACCATCGATTAGCTTTAATTTCTCGGCTTCCGAAGCGATGATTGCGTCGGAAATTGCAACTACGGAATAATTTCAGTTGTCAAGTAGAGATCTACCGCACATTTTTATTTCCATGTAACTAAACCACTTCCGGGATAGCATGAAGTAGGTACACAGGGGGATAGCAATGGTAGCTCAGTTGGGTAGAGCGTCGGTCCTTGAACAATCGAGGTCTGGTTTCAATCCTGGCTCGTACCAATGAGTTCCAAGTTATTTTTTAGAATCTATGTACGAATGATAAGAATCATTACCATTGACTTTTCTGTGAAGGAAAACATCGTGAGGCAACCTGCACACTCCTGAGAAGAAATTTCATAGGTATGTGTGAAATCTACTAATGGGCACTGGGCCCGTGTGGTGGACTATGACCCATACACTCTCTGTAGGAGAGTAAGCCTGAGCCCCAGCAGTGGGAAAATATACAGACTGTTGATGATGAACTGCTTCTTTGGCTGAATGGATACTTAGACCCTAAGTATAAAAGTCCAGGGTTTAAATCCCAGCGGTCTCCTAACGGTTGGTGGTATGGCATTACTATGTCGGCCGGGCTAGATACCACCATGATACCTGTTTAAGGATAAATAACAGTGTTTATAGCAGTTTTGTGTCCTGATATGAAAGGTAGCACCACCTAATGTGGTAAGAATTCAAGGAGTTTAAAATGGGGAAAAAAGCTGACCTTTTACTAGAAGGTGTTCGTTTATTATGTGTTAACAATTACTGTACTGACTTTGACATTTAATTTTTGACCTTGCCTTAATTATAATAACGATAATCTTAATAACACATGTACATTGCACAACGAAAAACTTAATGTATTAAATATAACAAACGCTAACAAAGTCCAATAAATAATTAGTTAACCTTTAAAGGTACAGAGTCACGCAAAGTTACAATTAAGTAAGACCTAGCTATCAATTACCCTGGAGAACATTTTATGGTTTGTTGCTACGCTAAGCTACGAATTCGTAGCGTTTAACTGCTACGAAAGCTCTACGAAATTTCGCTTTCAGTGTATCGTTTTGATTGTGAAAATAGTTTTATACAGGAAGGTAATAAACTTAAATCAAGTACAATTATTTAAATTACGACGTCTAATTTTAATTGGATAATTACGGTACAAATTATGACAGATTTTGAATAACTTGTTACTTATTGCTATTAATTGCGAAACATTGTTAAAAATGATGTTGTTGTCATCTAACTTTTTTTACAATTTCCTCATTTTGATAAACCATTTAAACCATTTATTTGCCACAGACAAATTACACATACAAACACACACACATATATAAAACTAATTCAAACATTTACACATTACTATAATTACACATTAAAATGAGAAGGTTCTGTGGCAGGAGCTGTCTCAGCACCCGTCCTGCAGCATGCTGTACAACACTGATGTTCAGCCAGACCCTATTCTAACAATAGTATAACAAACTTGCACGCAGCGATACACAAATATAATTAACTTACATATACTTATACACACAACACTAATTAATAATATATTTACAGACATAATGAACAATATTAAACAAATAAGAAATTAAAATGACATAAGACTATTTCTACGGGTAGACTGAAACAACCTAATTTTTCAAGGGTTTACTTTTTGAGCATTTAATAAAATTCCTTTCAAATGTTTTTTCAACGTGTTTTAACTAAACAAGTTGACTCAAGCAGACATTAGTATCGGCAGTGATGTCAAATTAAAACTAAATATGTGTTTCGAATATTTTTAGGGTTCCGTAGTCAAACAAGAAACCCTTGTAGATGTAGTTTAAACTAGACTCTTTTTATCACTTTAAAACTTAATATTTCGCTAACGGATTCCTCGAAAAATCGTATTTTCTAGTCCTTCCCCACACAATGGAGAAGAGGCGAAAAAATATTTCATCCCCAAGTTACGTGTATGGGGATACACCTCAAAAAATATTATTCAAGATTGTATTCTACCAGTTTGTTGGCGTGATTAATATGTATACGAGTACCAAATTACAGCTTTCTAGTCGTAATAGTCTCTGAGTTAAGCCGTAGACGATCCCTCAAAAGACAATTTTCAAGCTATGAGGCTCATGTCCAACAGTGGACTTCTGTAGCCTTAGGATTCGAAGTAAAGAAAGTTTCGAACATTCAGCAATGTATTGTCTTGAAATGGAAACCATCTAAATTCAGGGGTATAACATAATTGTGAACTCAATATGGCCATAAGAATCGATATATAATTGTACAGACAAACTTTATTATGTATATAAAAGTATGTTCTTATAATTTACCTTGAACACTGACAATTGAGAATTAATCAAATATCTCCATCCTCTAATCCAAGGGCTTTTGTTGTAAGCCTAATTGAATCTGAAACGCGAATTCGCTGTTTTGAATCGTAATCGATTATAATGGATATATCAATTTACTCTTTCGGTGAGTATTTTCTGAATATGAGTTTATCAAAAATCAACGCGATTCGAATGAGTCTTACGTTTGGGTATTTAGTAAATTTTTTAAATAGTGTAGTGGTAAAACTGCAAAAATTCCATTTTTCCGTTTGGTATCGAGGTCACAAGCGACAGTACGGCAGCCAAAGGTTGTCGCTCGCTTAGCGCCACCCATGGGACACGTGCAGGGAACTGACGGCAACTCCTACGAACGTGACCACCATTATTATTCCATTAGTTACCTTGTACGGCAGCCAATGGTTGTATTCTACATCTTCAGTCAGACGGGTTAGCATGAGACACATGAGAGGTGAGAGTGAAATATTGGCATATTGTCAAATTATCACATTCGATATATAAATATGATATCTCACACTCTCGCGCGTCTTATGCTACTTTTCAACCGACTTCATAAAAGGAGGAGGTTTTCAAATCGACGCGTATTTTAATTCTGTTTTTTGGGCGTCGGTAATAAAAACTTTACGAGATGGTCATTGAAGTTCGGGACCCCTTATCTTAGTGCTTGCTTAAAGGCATAATATATTATAATAATGAACGAGAGTTACCTAGCGATACAGCAGTATTCGTTGTGCATTGACCTAAATTCTATTCACCGCTGAACTGAACTGTTCACAGTGAACATGTGGGGCATTGTTCGTAGTGTTCAGTGGATACACAACTTCCTATCAGTGGAGTTGACAGGTGATTTTACCTCCTGTACGTACAGTACGATGCCAGATTTAGCGTAGTTGTGAGTGACCACGAAAAAAATTTCATTTAGTTCCATTCATACGACGGATCTTCCGTAATGAGGAAATGCGTAGACGAACTAAGGTCATCGACATAACTCGACGAGTCGGTGAGCTGAAGTGGCAGAAGCAGACCACTCTTCCTACTAGATGGACCGACTACCTAGTAAAGGTCGCAGGGAGTAGCTGAGTAGAAGTGGTTTGGGACCGGTCATTGTTGCAAACTATG
This sequence comes from Carcina quercana, assembly GCA_910589575.2. Lineage (NCBI taxonomy): Eukaryota > Metazoa > Arthropoda > Insecta > Lepidoptera > Depressariidae > Carcina > Carcina quercana. The sequence goes on along the minus strand of OU342437.1, from coordinate 12,407,064 downwards.
GATATCCAGCAGTAGGCGTTTTCCAGCTGATGATACTGCTAAATTGTGTCCTATCACATACATAAATAGAAAAACTATTGGGATTCTTAAGAAGATATTCATCATCATCATCGGCCTGGAAACCACATCTGACCAGAAGCCTCCGCCTTGGCAAGCCATTTCAATGAGCAGTCGCAAGCCGCCTGCATCCAGCGTCTCCCCTCGACTTTTTACAGGACCATGGAGATTCAATAGATTCTACGACACGGAGATTCAATAGATTCTATTTTGATATAATTTGCATGTTATTGTTTCTCGAAATTACTATATATATATATATATATATTTTCGGCAGCAGTTTTTGCACAGAGATAATATTGCAGCGTGGAAAGCGTCAAGCTATGTTATTTTAAAAATCAATCAGAAAGTAACATACTGAGTTCAACGTTTGGATTTTAAATGGCCAAGTGCGGACAGAATATGGATAGCCAAAATACGGATAATCATAAATAATATGCACCGAACAATCCGATAACTAATGCGCTTAAATACCATTTTCGATTTAGTTTTGCTACTCGTCACTAGATGGTGTTACTAATACTTTAAAACGCACGTCTAAAAATTTAGTTGAATATCGTTCTGTTTTTTTAAAGTATTTTTGTTACAGCGGCAACAGAAATACATAATATGTAAATTTCAACTCTCTAACTATAACGGTGTGTGTCTGAGATACACCCTGGTGACAAACAGACGGACGGACGGACAGCGGAGTCTTAGTAATAGGGTCCCGTTGGTTACCCTTTGGGCGCGGAACTCTAAAAAAGAAAATTAATCTGCCATTTAGAACTAAAGTCCCGTATCAGTAAAACAATCAAACAATCGTTTAATACATAATTACAAAAGTTATTTATGAATTAGTGAAGCATTTCCAAAAGTATAGTACATTATAATAATCTATGTTATAGATAGCTCGATGTTAATGTCCAAAAGTAGAAATTGTCCATATTTGCCCAAATGTTAGTCCACACGTAACTATGGCAACGCAATGGCCGGCACATCCCCCTGTTTTCCCAACCAATATTTACAACTTTGCATATGACCTTGTGGCCTAAACACTTGGGTGACTGTACTGGTGCGTGCCAGTAACTGCTACAGCTCCGCCGGACGGTGTATGGCAAACATCGATAACATCTGTCTAATTACTAGAACATACATACAATGTTTAGTTCAGGCAGGCAAGAGGTAGGTAAACTTCGTAAAGGATTATAAGAAAAAGTTGTACCTGTAAAAATGAAAATCATTTGTAAAAATGTTTTGAAAATTGTGGCTGCATAGCCTCACTTTAAAGACGCCATTTGCTTCATGGAAGAAATGAAATTATGCGACCAAGGGGTATGGCTGGAGAGAGCGTGAACGCGTTTTTGTTCTGAACAAAATTCACAGATTTACGGTGAGAGGCGAGGCAAGCTGCGACAACACTAATGTTCATGTCAGTGTATCAGAAAGGGAGAACATGACACACATCAACGCGCGTGCCTGAGAAATTAAAATTTAGAACATTTTGGTTTTATTAAATTTTATACCAGCTAAATATTATCCCACTGCTTATGTAACTGGAAGTTGTTGTACACATTCTGCGCCAATTAATTATATATTTTCTTTTAAATAATAACGCATATTAGATGCATACTTCGATTTTTTAGATGAAATTCCTCGCGTAAGATCAAAAGCGCGTACGGTTGGTGAATGCGGGAGACCCGCAAGGACCCTCCACTGCTTATTGTGCTCCGTGGATATGTTACTAAAGATGCCAGAACATAAATATCGGTATTGTTTTGACCAATTGCACAACATTAGGAACCTCTCCTGATTCTGAATCTTATCATCTGTCTCTCAGATCGAAAACACCATTAGAAACACCACGTTATTTTCTTCAAAATTCTGAGAAGAAATTCATAGACTTGTGAAGTCTACCATACCGCAGCGGGTCTGGCACGCGCGCGGTAGATAATGGCCCAGACCAAGGACGGCTTTGTTAACGTCCAAATCCAAAGGAGATTGGTTTAGTATTCTGCACGTGTATCACCCATGGGTAGTGCTAGCGAGCGACAACTTTTAGCTGTAGCTAGTTAGTTACTGTTAAATTAGAATAAGGAAACCACCAGTTTAACACTGTATAAGCATGGGAAATACGTTTTTTATTAATAATCAAACTGAAACCGAAAAATTACACTTATGACATTTTTCTGATGTTCATTTGTTAAATCTTGATTTTTGCTAGAAGACAATATAAATGCAATCTTCTTGGTGTATACTTCACATCCTCACTATTTTAGGAATTTATCGTAAATTCTTCAGTACAATTCTGGAACTCAAATTTTTGCAGTCTAGGGCCAAATAATGCTTTCGTGAACATATCGATCGGCCAACTGCGTGCAGCTCAGAAGAAACATGCTCGACGTTAAAATCTCCGTTGTTAACACATTCTATGTTAAATTAGAAGTATTGAGTTTCGTAACGCTTAGGAGCTTTGATTTTTGACCTGTTTCTGAGAGGCCTCGTCTGCTCTTCAGTTTCACTGTTGTAAACAGATTCTTCATGAACATTGTTTTCAGAACTGGAAGTGAGTTCGTTATCGCTGTGATTAATCACTGGTTCCGGCTGTTGTACATGTTCAGTACTATCAATCAAATTTTCTTCTAAGTTTTCAACATCATCTTGTTCAATCGGTCTATTTTCATTGTTAGATTGATGATAACCACTCTCAAGCATAACAGTCACTTGCTTTCGAGGTATTTTCTGTGATGATGTTTGCTGCGTTCGTTGTTGTGGGTGCTCTACATCATTGAACATTTTAGAAAGTACATTTTTGTTTGATTCGTCATAAAACATAGTCTTCATTACTCGAACGTCTTTCGATGTTAAAACGCTATTTTTCGAAGGTATGTAGATTTTGAATGCTTTGGATGTTTCTGAGTAGCCCACAAACATGCCAGGAATTGCTTTTGATGCAAATTTGTGGCCGTTAATGCCTTTCTTCAGGACATAAGTATTGCAGCCAAATATGTATAAATGATTAATGCACGGCTTTCTACCAATCCATCGTTCGAATGGCGTTTGGTTCTGGATGGCGCTGTTTATGCTCCTGTTTGATAGGTAATTAGCAGTCATCACTGCTTCGCCCCAGAGTTTTAATGGTGCCTTTGCTTCAATCATTATAGCTCTAGCTTTCTCTATAAGCGTTCGGTTTTTTCGTTCTGCAATTCCGTTCTGGTGTGGTGTGTAGGGTGCGGTTAACCTTCTTTGTATACCGCAACGTTTTAAATAGTCGTTGAATTCTTTATTAAGATATTCTGTGCCGTTATCAGTTTGTAAAAACTTGATTTTATTTCCTGTGTGCGTTTCTGCTAACTCCTTGAACTCTTTAAATTTTTGTAATACTTCACTCTTGTTTTTAATCATATAGACTCGACAGTATCGACTATAGTCATCAATAAAAGTAACAAAGTACTTATTTCCGCCTATTGTGGGCGATCTGATAGGTCCACATACGTCACTATGTACGATTTCTAAGAGCTTTGTCGTTCTTTGAGTAGCTTTATCACGTGAGGAAGGTGTTTGGTGCAGTTTCGCTTGAATACAGGTTTCACATTCATCCAAGATTTCTGAACCATCAAAGTTTAAACCAATTAAGTTTTCGTTTTTCAGCGCAAATTTCATATCTTTTTCATTCATATGACCAAGCTTTTTGTGCCACTCGTTGATATTAGACGAGTTCACTTTCTTTGTTTTAGATGGTGTTTTGACATCATTTTCATTAGTAAGGTTTATGCGCTCATGTTTACATGGCTGCAAATAATATAAGCCATCTGCTTCTTTAAACGCGGTGAGAGTTATCTTAGACTTAGGATTTTTGACCGTTGCTTTGTTTTTATTGAAGAGAACAGAGCAACCAGCATCCGTCATCTTGCTAACGGACAATAGGTTAGTACACAGATCAGGTACATACAGCGTGTCTTTGAGGTGTGTAAGTGCATCACCTTCTCCATTTTTAGTAATAAATGAGACTGTACCTATGCCTTGGATCTCTGCTTTGTGTTCTTCAGTGGCAAATTTCAGTTCTTTAGATGTTTTCTCAAATTTATTAAATATGTCGCGTTGATACGTCATGTGAGACGTACAGCCACTATCCAATACCCATTTGCTGTCTTTCAGCTTCTTGTTGTGTGAAAGTAGGCACTGAGTAGCAAAATTATTTTTATAATAATTATGGTTTTGTTTCTTAGGCTTTTCATTGTTTTTCATCCAACAGTTTGTACATATTCTGTGATTCTTGCGTTTGAAGATGTTACCTCTTCGTTTGCAAAGCTTACAGGACGCGTATAGCGCTTCTTCTTGAGAATAAGATTCAGGTTCGTCACTATTTGTCATGTTTTGTCTATGACGTGCTTCAAATTCTTCAATAATTTTAGTTTGAAGCTCTTCTGGCTTCGGAAGAATATCTCGCGATTCTATTGCGACTCTGAAGTTCTCGTATTCTGGAGAGAGACTGTACAACATCATAATTGTTAACAAGTCCTCGTTGATAGCAACGTCCATGTCTGCCAATTTGTCCACAGTGTCCATAAACTTATTTAGATGGTCTTGTACATCGTGCTCTTCTAGTTTTGTTAGTATCAGTTGCTTCAGTAGGGATGCTTTTCGTGCAGGTCCCTTACTTGCATAAGTGTTTTTTAATTTGTCCCATAATGATTTTGCTGTAGTACAGTTTTTAATTTGTTTCAACTCAGAAGGAGCGATTATAAGTATGAGTTCTGACCTCGCTTGTCTGTCCCCTTCTTTATCAGCTACACTGCTATCAGCAGTCACGGGAGTCTCAATATATTTCCATAGTTTTTGTCGTACAAGAACGGCTTCAGCTTGTATCACCCATGTATCGTAGTTATGCCTTGTCAGTGGGTCGATTTTCGTGCTCGACATTTTTCCAACCAGAAGTACGTATCACTTAATTCAAACTTTAACGCTCTGCTACCATGTTAAATTAGAATAAGGAAACCACCAGTTTAACACTGTATAAGCATGGGAAATACGTTTTTTATTAATAATCAAACTGAAACCGAAAAATTACACTTATGACATTTTTCTGATGTTCATTTGTTAAATCTTGATTTTTGCTAGAAGACAATATAAATGCAATCTTCTTGGTGTATACTTCACAGTTACCTTGCGGCTCAAATAAATTCTCATAACAAAGAACAAAGCTAAGTTCTGACAGTATTTGTAAAACATTTTTGTGTCGAGAATATCAGTTCTGGCGTGTGTTGAGTGGGGGTCGTGAATCCTCCAGCCTTCTGCATAAACTATACAAATGAACTGCCGCTCACACAGGCCTCGTACGATCTTAGATAGCGCAGTACCTACTGAATATTTAACGTTTCCCACGTTCAGATTAAACCTCCTCCGGAATTCCATTTATGAGAACGTACGTCTTGAGAGTATTCCTTTGAGGTAAGGTACACTACATAGGTACAATTTACCTCGGTAAACAGAGCTGTTGGTCGTATGTATAAACAAGCTCAAAGTCATTCAGAGAGCTATAAAACGAGTTGTCAATTTATCTATGTGATAAAATCTGCAAATAGGAAATCTGTACAACTAAAGCTCTAATAGTCGGTAACCTAAAACGGGAATGGGCCATGCTTGCATTCATAGCAATGGTAGAATTGTGATGTCTGAGATCTACACATAACAAATATCTCTAAAAAAAATTATAGTACGAGTAATGTACTCAAAAAAACTTGATGTGCCCACTAAGCCTAGGTTTGCAACAAGCCTTACCCCCTTCCAAGTATGGGTGTAATATAATTTTTGATGCTGGCCCATTGAAATATACCGAATGGGTAAATCTCAAATCTGTATGTATTTCTGTTTAGGACCTAGAAGTCTCTGACAGACGGACGAATTTTCCTTAAAAATCGGACTCCGACTGGATCCAAACCGGATCTTTCAAGTTCGTAACCTTAAAAAGCCGGACAAGCTCTCAATAGATGACCTGCTATAGTCAGAATATAAATATCATTAGATAAATTACAAAACATAGAGTGCTCCATAAGTAAACAAAATCAAATTGGATAGCTAATATATCCTATATCCAAAACGATCGCTGAATTTCGTACTGTCTCAGCAAAATAATCTAATAATTTTTCAAGACTGCGTGGTTTTGCTCACTTCTGTCAAATAAGTTCAAAAACAGGTACAGTCCCAATACCAACGTTGAAGATCGAACAGGATCAGTGATTACGATATGATTGTTTTCGATTGGTTTTCTTTTATGGAACGTGCATGTGGACGTCGAAATAATCGAGACTTCTATTGTACGTATATAAATCGATACAATTTCCATTACGGGCGAAATGTTTACTCAGCCTTAGTCGCACGCAAAGTTAGTAATAAACTGTGTCTAATAACAATCATTAGCTGTCGATTTTATCGGGTGACGAGGAATCGATATTTTTGGTAGAGAAAATAAACCCACCGAGTACGTACTCGCACTATGATGTTATGAATCACACATTTTAAAATAATTCTTTAGAGGGATTCGCAGATTTTTCGAAGCCTGGCCTTAGCGACTCGCTGCCATCTTTGTTTTTTTTTCTCAAGTAGCCGGTGCACAATTCTGTTGGTGCATATCTATCTCTATGAACAATAATTAACGCGTTCAAAAAGAACTAAAAACTGACTTCAATTGCCTTAAAATTTGGTTTCTGTTTTCTCAAAGAGCGATCAATCAATTTCTGCTCTACCAAACAAACAAAAGAATTATCAAAATCGGTTCACTATTGGCGTAGTTATCGCGAAACACACATACAAAAAAAAACCATACGCGTCGCATTGATAACCTCCTCATTTTTTGAATTCAGTTGAAAAATGAAATGAAACATTAGTGGCCTAAATTCAGTTAAAATTCGTTAATAGTTTTATGCGCTAAAACTTTATAATAAGTCATAGGGCAAAAGTGGTAGTTATTTTAGTGGGTTTTAGCTGCGGAAACTCCAAACCTATTCGTAAAAGCAATAGTAAATAATGAATACTTTTATTCAAACTACGAATTAATGAGACAGAATAGATCAATGATGAATCAACTTCTACAGATCAGGAAGTAATAAAGGTATACCAAATTCAAACCATTTTCCAGTAGAAAAAACACTATATAAACGGTGTAGAATAAGCCGGTAAAATATACACAAATTAAAATAATAATGAAACCCCTCTGCCTCTCCGCTAATCCTCGCTAAACTTGATTGAAATATTTTAATAAGTTGAAATAACGGTCTCTGGACATAATTATTAATAATCATGAATCTCACAATGAGAAAACAAGCTCGACGACGCGACTACTTTTTGAGGCTCATGTCCATTCCAAAAGTGCACTAATGTGATGACATATTTTTTATGTGTGATCCTTCATCTCACCTGATGGTAAGTGATGATAGGGCCGTTGGATGGTAGGTAAGCGTGCGCTCCCAGAAGCCTTAGTTAATGTGGCGCTGGCTTTGATACCTTTCATTCCGGAACACAAGAGTGCTATTAACACTGCTGTTTGGCGGCTGATTAAGGAAACATGGTGGTAGCTAGCCAGGCGGATATTGAAAATGCCCTGCCACCAAACAAACAGAGTACCGACAGGTAGAAAGTGGAACTCATCAAGGGCTACTCATAAATTCCTCGAGTTTGGTCTCATTTGGTTTGTTTTAACTTGTACTTACTTTTTAGTGCATTTCTGACAAATCGAGCATTTTTAATTATATAATTCTATGATGTCAAGCCACGTACCTAATTGATATCTATACCTATGTCAAATAAATATTAGTCAAATGTTATACATAATAAAATTATATTCGTAAATAAAATTAAATCCTATCTATTTTGCCCTAGCTCGAAAAATTCCTTAACAGAATAGAAGTTGTTGTTTTAACTTTAATTTTTAAACTTGTAGTATGTTACCACTCTGAATTCAATTTCCTCTACCTCAGCAGTCATCGCTCGACATATCTAGACACCTTCATTGCATTTAAGGTAACCGAGTAATACGAGACAGCTATCAATGCACTGTGACTTCGAAATCCAAATAAAACGATAGAAGTGGCATCTACGACGTAAACATTATTGCCGCTTCCGGACGCCTCTGTGATCGAGGTCCAGCGGGACTGCAGAACGAAGAAACTATCTCATAGAGTGACACGACGAAAAGATGTTCTTTTGGATTGGATAATCTCGTTTATGCATTTGATCAAAGAGTTAGTTGAAGAAGATATATGTTTGTGAATTTGATTGAGTCTTTCTGTAATAGAACAATTTCAGACTTACAGATGGGGATTATTGATTACCTACTAGCTTTTAAACGCAACTTCGTTCGCATGATCTCCAAAACTTATCCCACGAACTATCGGTAGGGATAAAAGTTAGTCTGTCATTTTTCGGTCCTTCAACTACTCTTTAAAAATTCTATAATTCTGACACTCCGTTACGGCTTTAAATACAAACAAACTCGCTTTCGCATTTGTTATATTAGAATGTGCTATTTTATATTCTAGTATCCCTGCGTATTGACAGTTTAATACTAACCTTTGGTAACACGTTTGGGGGATAAAAATTTACCCGTTGGTCTGTTCGTGTGTGATAAATGGATGAACCAATCAATAAACAATTGTATTTACCTGTACCTCTATATATACACTACCAACATGATAAAATAGTTACTCGTAGTTTCAAAATTATGCGGGCTTAAAATCTCGTTGTTTATTTTTCAAAACCGCTGGCGTAGGCGTATCTACCGACTATTTAAGAGGCTATGTTGGTAAGACCACGTGGTCGGTTTCAAGGTTAAATTGTTTTGTAGATGTCCCTCTCCGAGCCCTATCCTACCCGAGCGCGTACGGTGAGACAGCATACATTATGCGATGTTATCCACCCGTTATTTGGATGTTTCGTAGTCCAGGGATCATTTGAAGGATACAGTATATTATGTAACCATTTTTTTAATACAGTATACTAATGAAATTTCAGATGTCGGTGGTTTTTCCAAAGTGTTCTAAATTGATTCATACTCTTGTAAAACAGGTTCAAAGTTGGGGCTTTTTATTACCGAAAAATACAATACTTTGACGCCCTGTAACTCTGGAATTATATATTTAAACGAAAATCTGACTCACCACCGACACAGATATTTGTTTCTAGATTGTGTCTTGAAAATTTTATAGATTTTCATAGCTTAATACTCAAAATATGACTGGACTACGTTTGTATGGGCGCTTTGACAACAGCATAGCCTCTTAATAAACATTAAACTATGAGTTTCAAAAAGCAGTTCCAGGGCCTGTTCTAGTGGCGTACGTCAGATTTCTTTGTCTTTTACAGTCTTGTTCATCATTATTTGTTGACGGTGCACCGTGTCACACGGCATCGTTCGACGGCAAGTAAAGCGGGCGCGGCCGACACGCCATTTTGTTTTTCGTCCGCGCCATTTCAAAGATAGGGTTACGAAAATATTTGGTGTTCTTGGAAGGAAAACAAAGTCGAGGTTGGTGCGCCTGTGTACTCAGTAAGCTTATTGAAATTTACTCGAAAATTACGTTATATTGTTGTTTTAAACAGAAGGGTTAGGGTAAGAGATAATTTAATGAAAGACGGATGAATGTGGATTTAATGAGCGTTATTAAACATAGAGAGTATTGAATCTTCTGAGAAAATATTACCGTTTTATTTCATGTTAAATTGACTATCTGTTAGGCCATAGAGCACCAGTGGCTTCATTTGTTCTTTTTAAATTTCTCCGCATTTATAAAATAGTTCCAAAAACCAAGCCGGACTTTTCATAGTCATTTCTGGTGTTCATTTCATCGAGTCATCATATGGATTCATATTTAAATTCCGGTTATTATTAATTGAACCGCCTAACGTGGTCACTTTTAACTGTTGTATTGATAGTAACTGCACGCAACCGATATGATACACGATGTATCGATAAACCGTAAACCGGCAATAACTACAAAATGTCCGAAATGTTATAATAGGTTGTTATAGATGGCCGACCTAACTCACTCGAATAAAATAAAAATAAATAAAATAATCATATTATTATCATAATCTTTATTTTGCTTAAAATATGGTGAAAACATTCACTCGAGAACAAAAATAGAGTGAATGTGACATGGTACAAAAGTGGATGCTAATTTTTGTAATCGATTGTACGCATATTTTAGCAAAAGAGGCATGCAACATACAATAATAATAATGAAATACTAACTAAAATGCTAACAAAATCATAAATTAAATTGAATAAATCAATCAAATAATGTCAAGTATGTCAAATAAAAAAAATTATAAATCTATCACGTGAATGTCAAAATATAATAAAATTCTAGCTATGGTACAACATGTCAATGTTTTTGGGAAATTGAAGTCGGTTTACCGTTATTTTTGAACGCTTTTACTGTCATACAATCAGGTGATTCAGACTGCAATGTCCTAATCAAACTCGTCTCGTAAGGAAATCTTTCACCAAGTGATTATTGAACGAACCGGGGACCTTCTAACTAGTGGAGTCTGCCACTCAGACGACTGCGCCTGCGATTATTATATTTTAGTCCCCTTTTAGTTCCCGTTTCAATATAATTTCTGTAGTATTTTTGTTCTAACTCGCCTTTCCGTGCAGGTAATCTGATTATAGTCAGACCCGGTATAAACCGATTTGTTCCAGTCCGAGTACTCTCAGAGACATTCTATCTAATAAGTAGAATAGATTAGATTTAGAGCGTATTGGATTTGAAACTAAAAAACCGGCCAAGTGCGAATGGGACTCGCGCACGAAGGGCTACGTACAGAATATGGATATTTAAAATATGGAAAACCATACATAATAATATGCACCAAACAATCCTCTAACGAATGGGGCTCGATTTTCGTTATCAATTTAGTTTTGCAGTAGCAGTAGTAGACGAGTACAACACTAGATGGCGCTACTTGTATGTTACATCTCACGTTTCAAAAAAATCACGTGTTGTATGGGATTATTCTGTGGATATTTCAAGCGTCTATACCTGTTGCTGTTATCAATATCGAGCAAAAACAACCCCAAAAATCAATTGTTGTATGGGAGCCCCCTTAATTATTTATTTTATTCTTCTTTTTAGTACTATAGCGGCAACAGAAATACATCATCTGTGAAAATTTCAACTGTCTAACTATCACGGTTCATGAGATACAGCCTGGTGACAGATGGAGAGACAGACAGACGTACCGACAGCGGAGTCTTAGTAATGGGGTCCCGTTTTTACCCTTTTGGTTAGGAAACGCTCTCGGAAATTCTGGAGACTTTGTATTGAAGCACAAGCCAAAGAGCCATAGTAGGTCAGTTGGGTAAGACGTTTGTGCTTGAACAATCGAGGTCTGGGTCCGATCATGGCTCGGGCCAAATAACAATCATTAGCATTGGCTTTTCGGTGAAGGAAAACATCGTGAGAAAATATGTGTGCAGGTTTCCTCCTGAAAAGAAATTCAAAGGTGTGTGAAGTCTACCAATTCTCACTGGGCCCGCGTGGTAGTCAGTCTATAGCCCATATAAGTTTTTGAAGTCAGTTTGAAGTCAGAATACTAAACAGTTCAAAGAACCGCTCGCTCGCTTTCATCAGCTTCCCACCTAACGTGGAACGTTCGTCGTTTATAATTAAATAGTGAGATTAGTTAGGGAGTAACATGAAGTGTTATTCCAGAGGGTGTTGGTGTGAAATGAGTGTTAGACAAACAACCAGTTCGTCGCCCCCGAATTCGTGCCACGGTGACAATAAACCTTCATACTGTAGATTTGCTTATTTTATCGTTTATGCGGATTTGTATTATTGCGAACTTATACCTAGGGATATCCAAATTGCGATGAAAAGGAACACAAGTCTCTCTCCATGCTTATGCTACGTGATTGCCAAATTTCATCAAGATATGTTCAGGCGCTTATGAATCGGCAAAAACAGATAACACAAATTCAAATCACTTTGTACCTTACTTTGATTCTGTAATAGTCATTGTTATTTTGATTGGGGACTTGCAGAAATCACCAGGCGTGGCAGTCAGATCGATGATCGCAGTACAATATTGTTGGTACACATGTAGATGCTTTTAATCTCGAAATGTTCGCTCTAAATGGTCACCTGGATAACGGCGATGGCTAACTGAGATGGCTAACGACACCTACGGGAAGACATGGTCATCTTACTCTAAATCCGATACTACACACCCAATTGTTCAGTTCCGTTTTACTATACAACATACTAATAACAGTTTACATGTCTTTCTATGGACCTAGTAAGGATTTACAAGAATTACAGGTTAGGTCCCTAAGTATTGTTGTGACTTGCGACTCTCGCGCCAATCGCTTCTTCTGTATCTCCATTACGACGGAAAGAAAGAAAAAAAAATCACTTTTGCGTATAGACTTTATGGATCATCTTATGAAAGCTCGTTCGATAAGGCACAATTCAGTTGATATTGATGGTAGGTATGATATATAAGCTTCGGTGGCGCAGTGGATAAGGCGCGGACTCTCAATCTGAGGGTACCGGGTTCGAATCCAGCCGTGTACCTATGAGTTGTTTTTCAATTCAAGTACATTATCGGATTGCTTAACGGTGAAGGAAAACATCGTGAGGAAACCTGCATGTCTTGAACAGGCATGTGAAGTCCGCCGATCCGCACTGGGCCCGCGTGGTGGACTATGGCCCATACACTCTCTGTAAGAGAGTAGGTCTGAGCCCCTCCAGTGGGGACATATATAGACTGTTGATGATGATGATATATACGTGTAAGACTCAATAATTGCAGACCTAATAGCAATAGGTCCGACCTGGCGATAAAATGAGTTTGAGTGTCTTGACATTTAAAATCTAATTCAAATAATTGAAGTTCCTAGGTTGATGTGCTATAAATCGTTTATCACCGCTGTATTTCTCGTAAATTATAAAGTTTTACGAGTCTTATTTTCTTTAGAAAGCGTTTTAGCTAATCGCAAAATGGCAATAAAAATCAAATCAACTTGTAAGTAACGACAATGATTGATCAGATTTCCCGCCAATCGCCATTGAGTACGCGTTCAACTATTCATGATTCGAATAATGTAGTGATATAAATAATCATAATCGACATTGTATTTACGAGAATCGACAGCAACATTTTTTTTCTTATATCAAAGACTTGTATAGAAAATACTAAACATCAAAGAACGCTTTCAATTTGATTGTATTGCCTAACTGTTAGTATCTGATCGATTTAATAAAGGTTCCTGCTGCTTGGGTTGTACAGGAATGTCGTGTCAATGTCACGTTTTATTGTTAAATATTTTACTAAATCTGACTAAAATTTTGCCAGTGCTATTTCCACCGTAGGCGTGTCAACACGAAAGGGCTAAGAACGTTTAGAAAGTTTGTTAATGCCCCAATTTAGTGGCGCTATTCTATGACGTTATTTTTAGTGCCTGAAATAGTAATTTCTTTGTGCACGAACCAAATTGTGGATTTAAACACCAAGCTGATATCATTGAACTCTGTCTTGTTAAAGGTGACGTATGCTTAGCATGTACCTTACATTTTATTCAGTTACTGTAAACATTAAGTACTGCTCAGCTTCATAAGGACTCCAAAAACTATAACTAAATGCTGTTTTTTAGCTGGCACGAGTGACCACCCATCCAATCCAATCGTGTGATGTAAATTATTCATCTCGTCAATTATATTATTATTTACAATATGACGCACTTAAATTAATCGGACGTGTTACAACGTAAAATTAAAATAATTACAACAAAGCAATTACCACGCCAATTTTAAACTGTTGTCATGAATAGTTTGATTGTTCAAACTAACCCAGCACCTATTTAAGTGCATAACATGCACAAACACAATGCGGTGGTTGCCGACGTCATCTACCTATTTTGCAGTATTATTTTTGCTGCTAATGCGCCTGCACGGCTGCTAAAGAAAGGAAATCGGGATTAACGAAAATGCAGTTATACACGTTTTGTGTTGGTGATTGGATAGATACAAGCTTAGATAGAGATTATTGTTTAAGTCTTAATGATTTTTATTCATTGGTGACTTAGTGAATAAAATAAATGGTTTGTGTCTAAAAATTTATATTTATTAGATATTAAAAAATCTTCATATGTTTAAAATACGTATAAATGCTAACGTAAAAATATTTAATCGATATTTTACATTGATAGCACCACTAAATAATCAACTGTCAAATTGACATTCAAATGAATTTTCTTCTACTGTCAAATTTTAAATTATTACTAAACAAACAAAACAAAAAAACGTACTTATTTAATAGTGCTTTGTTTGAAAAAGTACGGAGTTACTTTATAAAGAAAGATAAAGTTAGTGATACTACAGCGTTTGTTGATGTGTTGATGTGTGATTATCATTACATGACTCGAAATGGATTACGTGACTTTGAAAATTAAAACAACTTTGAACTATTTCAAAGTTAGTATGTACATAATTAATCTTCGTTTGATTTAGTAGCTGTATGAACGACTTTATACATAATGTTATATTGAATCTGAATAGTTTATTCTCATAACCTCGAAAAAGTTTGTTTCTTATGAAGTTATGACTGCTCGAAGTTAAGCGGGATGCAACTATCACAAACAAAACTAATCAAAACCCAATAAATAAAGAGGGTCCCGACTTTATTTATTGGTAACGCTTAACGTTTATTTCCAAACATATCAAAACTATTGTTTTAGAGATGTGATGAGTTATAGTCAAGACAGGCGTTTATTTTCAATTGTTCAATTGGAGAGACACTAGTTATAAATATTAAAAATACACATGAAACATTTCTCTTAGTGTGCTCCTAAACACTGAACTAGTACTAAAATAATATGAGGCCTAACACTTATGGATTACCAACCCAAACTTAATAAAAAAATGGCCATGTGCGAGTCAGACTCGCGCACGAAGGGTTCCGTCCCATTATCAATAAATACGGCAAAAAATTATATCTTGTATGGGAACCCCTTTCAATATTTATTTTATTCTGTTTTTTAGTATTTTTACTTACTGTTTGTTATAGAGGCAACAAAAATACACCATCTTTGAAAATTTCAACTATCTGACTATCAAAGTTCATGAGATACAGACTTTGTGTACGGAACCCTAAAATAAGAACGCAGAAGACATATGGTACACATATCCTAGTATATGGTCGCCCCTTGAGGACTCTTACATGTCATCAGATATCCATATTTTGAGTGATGTGGCCTGCCCATTGCCACTTCAGTTTGTGCTGAAGTTTTTTTATGATTTTGTTATAGACCGTGCTAGAATCGGGGAGCGTGGGGAACGCGTCATCATCAGATGAAGAGCTGGAGCAGTGGGAGCAAATATTCATGATGAGGGATGAGAATGGAAACAGTTACAATGACAAGTAAGTGGTCAAAACATGAATGTGTGAATAGCTTTGTGCTGTGTTCCCTTCTTTCTTTTCTCGGTTTGATTGATGGTAGGGCATTTTTAATTAATGACCGCCTGGCTAGCTAACACCATGTTACCTAAGTCTGCTACCAAACAGCAGTGTTAATAGCACTGTTGTGTACCAGTATTCAAGGTAGCTGTGTCAATGCCTCATTAGCTTGTGGCATTTGGGTGCACCGCTTACCATCCATCAGCCTTATCATCAGAAACTGACAGGTTAAATGAAGGCCACTTAGTCTCAATGGTCAACGGCACAAAAAATCATGATGAAATTTATCATACACCTAGCATGAATAAGAACATAGGCTTCTTTTTATCCTGGGCCATGAAGTCTCTACCATGGGATAATGTCTGATACATATTTTGTATGTTTCTCTGTCTCTCTAAGTATACAAATTTTTAAAAATTCAAGAAGTCCTAGCTGTCTCATATTTATATGGTAAGCTACTAAGCATTTAAACGTGCCATGCTGCCACCCACCCAGGGTTTGTTTCACTATGCCTCAAGTCGTGTCAGAAAATATATTTCTCATCAGAAAAATCAAAACACCTTGTAGGTTTATGTTTTGTGAGGATTATCAGAAAAATGTGTACAAATGTGAATAATATGAGGTTTTCAAATCCTAATGTTAATATTCTAAATTCAAATTAAATATTCATAGTTTTTTTCTGATAATCCTTACAAAACATAAACTTGCAAGGTGTTTCGATTTTTTTGATGAGAAGTATATATAAAGCTACACTATAGAAATAGTTCAGAGTTTCAGCTGTGTAAGCTATTGCTTCTTATTGTGTTGTAGTACGAGTCACTGTTTATTTAAATGTAAGTCAGCCATAGTTTATGGATCAATATGGAATAAAATTTTAGTTTCTATTGACTTCACTGAACTAAAATTAAGTATTTTATTCACAGACGCAAAAAACGCAGCATATGGTGCAGACCGTCGTGTATCCCAGTGTGTATAGTGATAATGTTGATAGTATTAGTTGTGTTGGTGCCCCTGCTCGACCAGCCCAACGTGGTCCAGACGTCGGCCCCGGCGGCACACGTCGCTCAGTATTGCTCAGACGAGTGTAGGTAAGTCGCTACCGTTAATTTGCTATTCTGCATACTGTCCAAACCGACACTTTGCAAATACACCGCCTCCGCCGGCGGAGACGGCAAAGACACACCTTCCCCACGACGAGCAATAATCCCAGCGCTTACCACAACTATCGGCACATTCCGGGCCGATTTTCTCCGATCTCTTCACCACAAAGCAGCACCCTAAGCCGAGGACGAGCCCAAGCGGGTGCCCTTAGGTCTGTTGCTGGTAATAATAGTACCGGTTGATCGCCTTCCGCGCTCGACATTCTCCGGGTGAAGCTGTAGAGGTCGCAGCACTAGCAGCATCAAGTCCATTCGAGAAAAAAAACACCTGTATACTGTGATGACATGTGGAAACATTGCTACAAACGATTTTTTTTCTTTGCTACTTCATCATCCATCCTTGAATCCATTCAAGATTCCATCATTAGAAAATAAATACTTGATTAGAATTAGCAACCAAAAACATAGCTTGACGAGTCAGTGAGTTGTAATGGCAACGGGCAGGCCACATCTCTCGATGAATGGATAACTGATGGGGACTCGCTGAATGCAAGTGGCTTGGGGCTGGTCATTTTCACTCACCTATTAGCAGATGTTTTGTGAGTGGGATTTCATGTATAGTATCTGGACATTTAAATTCATTTATATCTCTTTAGGTGAAACTATTAAATGTTCAAGGGAAAACTCATATATCGAGCTCTGAGGCAGGTGATTTGCATGTCTGTGTTAACGTATGTTGTTTTGTTTGTTGGCAGGTTATCATTAGTTGAAAGTATACCAGAAGGTCATATGTACCCACCAAATGTAACACATATACGCACAAAAAATGTGTGGTTAGATCTAATAGATGAAGCTCAAGTGTCAATAGAAATTGCGTCTTATTATTGGTCGCTTAGGTTTAATGAAGAATACCCCTACAATTCCTCTATAGAGGTGAGTTATACAATATAATATGTACTATGTCACACATAGAGACACACAAACACAGTGATAAAACTTGAGTTTTGATAAGTTTTAACACATTTCGTGCAGCTAATAGCCTACGTGAATAGCTAAGCGTACATATAGAAGTACAATGCCACCTCAAACAGTGGACTCATGCATTTCTTTATGATGAAACATGTACACTCAAGTACAAAAATATTTATCCACTTTTGAACCATGTCACATACATCTTTAATTGACATTTCCTTCAACTCAATGCATAGGAACTAGCAAGAGTTAATGTGACATGGTACAAAAGTGGATACATATTTGATCGAAACAACTGAGGTGTCTATAGATTCTTTTAAACCCTGGGAGTGTCAAAATGATTATATTTAAGGGGCCGTAGAGCGTTTTTTAAATTTATCCGCATTTATAGAATAACTCTAAAAACCAAGCCTGAATTTATAGTCATTGCTGGTCTTTATTCGATCGAGTTATCATGGATTAAAATTTCGTTTTGTTTTTATTAGAAATGGAACCGCCTAACATGGTCAATTTAAACTGTTTCATTGCTAGTAACTGCACCAATCGATATATTAATTCATGACGTATCAATAAATTTTAAAACAACAATAACAAAAACCCTCAATTCAATTCAATATTAATATTTTTTTCAGGGAGAACAAGTATTCCAAGCTTTATTAGCTGCTGGGTCAAAAAGGAAAATTAATTTAAAAGTTGCTCAAAACTGGCCCACTAAGCAATACCCTAATATAGATACTGAATATTTAGTTAAGAAAAAAGCTGCTCAGGTAATCTACTGTTTGTTATATTTTATGAATATCTTCTATTGAACATCACATACCTGCTTTTAATACAAAAATGCATTGAGAAAAATAGCATTGACTCATCACCCATGTTCTAATTTTTTCAAATGATCTGTCTTATTTTTAAAGTTTTTTTTTTAAATTAATACTATTAATAATAATTATTTTACCATGTTTGAATTAATTTTGAAATTTTACTGAAATTCGGTGCTCGTTTTGCAGGTTAGAAGTTTAAATTTCTCCAAGTTGCTGGGCAACGGTATTTTACACACCAAGTTCTGGATCATAGACAGAACACATTTCTACATCGGCAGTGCCAATATGGACTGGAGGTCACTGACACAGGTAATGATAGTTCCTTTTATCACAAACTGTATGTGTATGTGACGAAATATTGATAAATGTCTCTATTCAGTCCCAAAAGAAAACTACGTAAGATGACAGCCACAGCCTGTACACCTAGTTGAAGACAACTTTTCAAGACTTTCTTTTCCGCGTAACTGAACGATACCGATTGGATATCGAATCGGTTTAGAAAGTCTTCCAGCTTTACGAGTATCTATAGTTTCCACACATACGCTCCACGATCCTAAATAATCCAGGATCACTCCAGGAGCCGTACAGCGCCATCAAGCTTCTCGCGCTCTTCTGGGAAGAAAGAAGATCGGCTGGCTAGAATAGGCTAGTTGACTAAATTTGAAAACTTGGCTAATTATATACTTTAATATCTATTTTATCCCCAAAAAACTATATTTTAAAGAAAAATCAATATTTACATTACGTATTTTGTATTTTAAAAAAGCCATTTAGATTTCCCTCGAAAACGCTGAATAGTGTCATGGCGTCTTGAATGACGTCACAGCTCGCGAAATAACCTGCTCTGTGATATGAAAACGTCAACAACAACAATGGTGTTTTGCGAGGCGTGACGTCACACTTTCTTGCGCCGCGTTCTTCGTGTTCGTTGTCACGTGACCTAATGCCTATTTTTTTCGAATTCATTTTCTAAAAATATTAATAATCTTTAACTTTTTTGAGAAATATACTAGTTTTTTCTTATCTTCGTCTCCTCATTTATAATTAGAAACTATAAACCAAGCAATTTGTTATTAGTGGAAACAGGCCTATAGTCGCCACCACTTCCATCCCATTCACACACAATGACCACCCATATGCCTGAGTGCGGAAACCGCCCTGGGAAAAAAATAGTTTCGTAGTCTGTGACCATTATAGCCTGTTATTGGAATAGTTACAACGATTGCCCGAGAAGGTGGAAGTATGTTACATTGTTTACCGAGGGACGAAAGTTACCGATTACCAACTTACCGTACTTAATTACACGAGTTGGAAATCGCGATTTTTCCCGAGTGATACATAATGCTTCACACAACACTAGCTAGCACTGCTAACAATTTGAGTAGCTCGTAATTACCAAATTGAAAATTCAAATAAAACGAAAGAAAGCGACTAGCGCAGTTGGTAATATTGTAGAGAGAAGGCAAATGGCCAGTACCATTCTATGAATTTTGCCATAAACTTTTTGTCTTTTGGTATTTACTGATGTTGTCAAACAATATAAAACAAGAACAGGTTCCCAATTAATGAATTTTCTTACATTTTTACCGCTGGCATATCTGAAAGACTTTAATATAAAAAGTAACTTTCCGAGCAAATGTAGTATTATTAGTATCATCATCAACAGCCTATATACGTCCCCACTGCTGGGGCTCAGGCCTACCCTCCTACAGAGAGTGTATGGGCCATAGTCCACCACGCGGGCCCAGTGCGGATCGGCGGACTTCACATGCCTTGTTCAAGACATGCAGGTTTCCTCACGATGTTTTTCCTTCACCGTTAAGCAATCGGATAATGTACTTGAATTGAAAAACAACTCATAGGTACACGGCTGGATTCGAACCCGGTACCCTCAGATTGAGAGTCCACGCCTTATCCATTGCGCCACCGACGCTTCTTATTATTAGTATATTTTTTCCCAATTTATTTAATGTGTGTTTTAATGTACAGGTGAAGGAGCTTGGTATCGTGGCGTATAATTGTTCCTGTCTTGCCACAGACCTAGGAAAGATATTTGATGTAAGTATTGTCTTACTTTTTACCCGATAACGGCGAAGTAAAGGAAGGTTAATGAATTCCGCACCCTTCGTATGTATCTACGTACTAGCCTTTGCTGGATAGGTCCGAAATCAGTCGGTATTTATACCGATTTTACGTGAGTTTGCCGATTTTATAAACAATTATATAACTAGCTTCTGCCCGCGGCTTCGCCAACGTGGATTTATCCCCTTACAACTATCCCTAAAAAATAATCAACGCATTCTGATTAGGTAAATAAATGTATAAGAAAATTAATTTTTCTGTGAATTTATCCTAATTTTTAATAGATATTCTGCTATTCACAAGTATTAAAGGATTGCAGATTGGTGTATTTGATATTAATTACAATTTGTAAAATGGTGTTGCGAGCAGACTGACATAAAAGTGATCCTACAATGGTTCCTTTTTTTCTTTTTGAGATTCGGAATCCTAAAAATCATGAAAATAGTAATAGAGTAGCATATACACACTAGATATGTGTAAGTGATGCGAGTAATGGATTACGCGTGATATTACTGTTGCAGCACACAATACTAGACCAACTCAAACATTACTCATTAACTCCGCGTCACTCATGGCAGGTATACGTTCTGCGCCGCTCACTCGCACTAAGCGAAAGGGCAGCGCGCGGTGCGCATTTTAGGTGATGTTTCGAGTGATGCGTAATGGTTCGAAGTGATATCACAGGGTACGAACAGTAATGAGATATAACATTACTTTAACAAGCACTGTTTTGCGCATGTCTACTGGGAATACACGATTCTAAATCGAAATTGCGTTGTAAAAGTATTCATTATTTTTAATTGAAGCCTAGTGTCGATGTGACGTCGTATTGAATAGCTGTCCTCAGCGTATGGTGTCCAATGTCACTGCCGCAGCCCGAGGAGGGGGTGGCCTCGAATTACCGTGTCACAGCTATTTTTAGTTCCTGCACTAAATGCAACCGACGAACAATTAAATAAACATGCAATATATATATATATATATTCATTCACATTAACTAATTGCACCTATTTCGTATTTGCACTATATCGACCGCTGTCTGCATATATGGTTTTTTCCAACCCGGTATAATTAATCGTACACAACAGAAACGTCATAATGTATCTCAGTGACAAAGACACACAGCACATATACTTCAAACACTACTGCTGCAAACTTTTCAAAACTTACATTGGCATACTCGTATTCAAGAGTCTATTGCAGTGGTACCAAAACTTTTTTGTCTTACGTAAGCACTATAGGGAGGCGGGGGGCTTTGCTTTGCTTATTTTTGATGTCATAGGGGGAAGCCACGGGGTTAATAATTGTAGTAAATCTGCTTACATAATACTTAAACGGCCCCTAGGGGCTAGTAGGCCTTTTTAGAGGAGTATTCAGTGCACCCCAACACTAGCAATTGAATCCGAAACTTTAAAACTGAAATAAAACAGAACTTTAAGTTAACAGTTGTTATCCAGTTATGGTCTGTCAACACTTCCCGTGCAAGTAATAATTTATTTTGGTTTGTAATTGTTGATTTGTAAACGTAGTAACTATATAAGTCTTTAATTGATTTTTTAAACACACACGCACCGTGTGAATTTCGGGGTGAGAGTTCCATTAAATAATCGTCTGCATAAGTCTACTGCTGGACATAAGCCTCCCTTGTAGACAGACATGTCGGTCATTCCAAAATCTTTTCTATAATCGCCATGCCTGGCAAGCATAATGAATGGTGGTCGCAGTAAGATGTTTTTGGAAGACGCTGCTGCCCATCTACTGAATATTTTTCACTCTCGGTATTACGTTATATTCTAAAGCTGAGACCACAAGGCAATAAGTCAATATGTCAATAATACGATTAGGTGACCATCACAACCGCTGGACCAAACGAGATACGAGTTAATGCACGGGCATTATTTACTACCTAATTATTTTATTGTGTTTTTTTTTCTGTATGTGTCATGTGTGGGTTTTTTCCTTCCATTATGTGTTGTATTTATGTTTAGCTAGGAATAAATTACATTCTTTCCTTCTTTACTTATTTGCTGACTTTAATGCATGATTTAATACTTTTGCGATATCGAAAATATTGAAGAAATAAAGTGGCCAGAACACGGCCAGAATGGCTATTCTGACGTCAGATTGGCTGACTAATATTTTCGATTAGCGTAGATTAATAATTGGTCCAGTGGTCCATATGGTCACTACGTTTAGCCAAATATCGTACTCTGGGGATTACAAAGGCTTTTGATGTCATTGGGTAGTTAAAAATTCGTGATAAATTTCAATAATATTTTTTACGTAAAATATTTTAGTATAAAATATTCCAAACAATGAACGGTCATCATTTGTAGCTACCCGCCCATTGCCTTTATTATTTATTCATTGATAGAACCATTTTTGCAATTACCTTGACTGACAGCATTTGCCTTGACAGCCGCTACAACGTACCGTTACAAGACCTTGGACGAAACAATGTATTACCTTTAAAATTTATTTGAATGTCTTTAAATACGACATACAGGTCTTGGTATATTTGTCTAATGATGGAAGTCGGGTCAGGCACGGGGTGGCACGATCAATCCTTGGTAAATAAACTGGCCCTAAGTCTACATGGTTTAAATTAGAGTTAATATTGTTATCATTTTCTATGTCCATTGCTTGGTCCGTGTCTTATTACGGTCGATTCAGATTAACGGGAATTCTTACATAAAAAAGAGGTGTTTCAAAGTCGTACCTGCACTTGTACACTATTTAATACATGGGTTTAAAGACATTTATTTACTCACAGAAATTTTCATTTCGCTTAACTAAGTAAATTAAAACTAAAACACTAGTAAGTTTTTATAGCTAATACTGCGCATGCAACGCAGTTTAACAGGAGGAAATCCGTAGACGACCGAAGGTCACCGACATAGCTCGACGAGTCAGTGAGCTGAAGTGGCAATGGGCAGGCTACATCGCTCGAAGAACCGATAACCGGTGGGGAGTAAAGGTTCTCGAGTGGCGGCCACGTATCGGGAAACGTCTATCAGGCCGTCCCCCTACTAGATGGACCGACGACCTGGTTAAGGTGGCTCGGTACCGGTCGATGTGGCGTGCCATGAAGGATGCCTATGTCCAGCAGTTGACGTTTCCCGACTGATGATGATGGTCTTGTGTCTATGATATTTGTACTCGTATTAGATGAAAGGTGTAATGTATTGTCTACAGGTGTACTGGAGCCTTGGCACGCCGGAAGCAGTGGTCCCGGACTCGTGGCCCGCGAATCTCAGCACAAGTATCAACATCGAACACCCCATCAATATGACGGACAGTCAGCACAGCTACGGGGCTTTTATTACTGTAAGTAAATACAGCCATGAAGTCTCGGGTTTAGAATAGGACTACAGACGCGGATGACGTAAAATGAGGTACATATTCAAGAAGAGAGCAGAGGCGGATAGATGTTGGTGGTAGACATAGCCGTTGTATTTTATCATCAGTAGCTTTTTAAGACCAAATTGCTCAAGCTGGGTGTCCTAGGATCCTTAACGCAGTATTCCTAAAAACATTCGGTCAACACTACGTAACTGCGTAAAGTCAACTTTAATAACAAACAATTTATGGCATCTAATAACGCGAGCGGCAAGTGCCGCCGGCTTTCTCAATACCTCGAAACATCTTGTGACTACAAAATATTTTGTCATTTAATATTACGTTCTTGAAATGCAAACATTCTTTATAAAATATACATACAAGCTTTTGTTTGCTGTATTTTTGTAAAAAGGTTGTTATTAATGCGCACAATTAAAATACTCTGATATCACATATAAACTTTTTCGTTTGTTATTCGTTATAATAATAGAAAATTGCTATAATCGTTCTAGACGCGGTATCGCTTCATATAATTGTCCACTTTACGGCAAGCCATTAAGATAGGGGTTGCGTCATGGTGGAGCAGTGTCGTTAAAGGTTTAGTGGCTATAAAACTAGACGGAATAGCGTGGATAGCTTTTAAATTGCCAATATGGCTAGTTGGTGCGCTTTTATAATAAGCTATTGTCTCAATATCTGGTCCCTGTCCAAAAAATCGCCTAAACCGAATGGCCTACGAAACATCACTTGTCAAATCAAACCTTTGCATTTGAAATTATTTCCAAGATTTAAAACTTGCTCTAAGGTAGTGACTACTACGTAATAAGACAAACAAGAAATAAATTATAGTTCCAAAAAACTAGGCTGCAGGCACTCACATTCCGGAGGTCACGGGTTCGATTCCCATTGTGGGTACGTCGGTACCAGGTTTGGTTGGTGGTATTTTCTATATCAACCTGGCAAGCTACCACCATGTTACCTGCCGCCATATGTCAGAGTCACAGAGCCTCATGTGCTTGAGGTGCTTACGATAGGGTGAGATGAAGGCCAAGTGCAAACTACGTGAATGAGACAACGTAGTAGATAGAAGGCACCCCTCTTGTTATTATTACAGTAATGGACGAAGCAAAGTTTGAATGAAGGTCAAAGTTTCGTTCAAGGATACTACCTTGATTGCAGACACAGTAGATGTATTAGTTGTTTTGATTACTTTCACTTTAATCTACACTAATATTATAAAGAGGAAAGATTTGTAACTATTTTTGTATGTTTGTAATGAATAGGCTCAAAAAGTACTGGGCCGATTTAAAAAAATTCTTTCACCAATAGAATGCTACATTCTTCCAATTTGACATAGGCTACATTTCATTTTGAAAAAAATTAGGGATCCTTGTTAAAATTTGAACAATGTAACCGAAGGTGTAGAAAAATGAGTCTTAAAATGTCTTTCGTCGAATGCGCTGCCGAAACTATTAGCGATAGAACAAAATAATGTATAACAATATTGAAGAACATCATAATGTCTACAAAAAACTCCGCGGTAGCATATGTCCAACTATTGTAGTTATGTCACTACAACAACTTTTTTCATTTTAAACATTAATGAAAATGCTAACCAAATTCAAACCATGCTATTTATGTGTTTATATTAATCCTTATCCAAATAAATTATTTTATGGTCAAGACCATTTAACTACCTATAAAATAGTTTTAAAATTATTTAAATTGGACTTTCCATTCAAAAGATATTCCGAATTAAAAAATTCAAACAGTAAACAAAACCGCCATAGCGCCGTGGCCGTTGTTTGCGATGCAGTCTGAAAAGTGCGCCGGGCATCGCGGCGGGCGGGGTGGAGGGGGCACTGAAATATTTTTTTTAATATCTAATTAATAAATAATAATTTTTTAATAAATAAAAATATTTGTGAAAAAAAGTGTTTTATATCCAAATTTCCAAAAATAAATAATTGTCTACCCCGTGCGAAGCCGGGACGGGCTGCTAGTTATAGTATATAGTAGCATGACTGTCGTTGTTGCCCATTAATTTGAATATGGTCTTTTGTATTGAAAATGAAAAATGAAAAATTGTTTATTCCTTTAAAACCTTATCTAAACCTTTAAAATCTTATCTCAGAACACCTGTGCCAGGAGACTTCGAGACAAATTTGTTGTCTGCGACCTCGTCTAATAGGAATAAGCCTAAAGTCGAGGGGTTTACTACTACCCCTTTAAGAGTTCCATTTTCTACCTCCTGGCACCAGGTTCTTATCAGATAGAAATAAAAAGAGATCTAATTGTGTAAAATTATTATACTGTCGCAAAGTTTCAAATTGATGTCACATGTAGGTTAAAATTGACTGCTTACATTTTTAACAATACACAGTGAGTTAGATACAAGTAAAGCGTGTTAAAATCTGTCTATTATGTTCAAAAATGTTATTAAGATCTATCACGGTTTGGGACACATATTTAAAGTTATCGTTACCGCATATCAAGTAAAGCCCTGAATTACCGCATGGAAAACGTTTCGTAATATTTATTACACTACGGAACGGGTAGTTGTATTATGAAACATTATCCACGGTTAATGATTGCATAATACATAGTTTATAATACGAGAAAACAAAGATATATTACTTCATTGGAAGTCAGGTACGAACATTATGGCGTTCCGTAGTTCTATATGTTCAGCTGTGGTCATTTCCTGGCTGATGATTAGGAGTCAGAAACGTCCATTGCCGTGCCACTGCACCAGCTTCCCTTTTAAATAACTGAAGAACAGAATAACATCGATATGCAACAATGACCACACTTGTGACACGGATTGGAGGTGGATCGCAGTAAAATCTCTGTGGTACACAGATGGACGCTGCCATGGAAAGACGTCCACGAAATAACATGGGGTAATTCTTGTACATATAAAGTGAAAAACACGGCGATACCTATTTTCTACTTGTTTTTGCCCTCTATCGTCGAACCTAAATTATACCAAGTATTTGATCATTGTTTCATTTGGAATAAAGTAAGCCAATACAACCTAATGTCATGAACCTAACGACGTTCGGTCAAGGCCAGGCGGTTGTAGCAACATACCGTCTGAAATGAAGCCATTTCGTCGGAAGACGGCACGTGGTAGGTGAAATTATATAGTAGTGTAGTAGCTACAGGTTCCTTCTATTACTTGTGTGATTATATTACAAAACAGATGTTGAGTCAGGGTAGGAATCGACTCACAAATAGTCTTGTTTGTACTATGAGAATGCTTATATCCTTTGGGAGTCTATGAAAATGTTACATGGGAGTGAAGCCACGGGTAGTTGACTAGTATTTAGTGATATAGACACGTGGCATTAAAGCGGATTAGAAAATGCGTTTATATTTCACTCAGCCAGTGAAGCTGTCTTACAGATTAGAGCCTACATCTCGACATACTCGTAGTCTCCCTTCAAACAAGACCATGCATGTGGCTATCAAGCGTCATGGGGCACGGGACTCCCGGATCGGTGAAAAGCTGTCTTTTATAATAAGGTTACAGCATTACTATTGTAATTATTAGATTTAGCGGTATGAGTGTAATAATTTGTGAAAATATTCGAATATCAGCGATTTAAAATGCTCAAATTACATAAGTTGGCGTATTTATATTTTAAAAATAGTGATTGTAAAAATTTGGCGTAAACATTTATTGATAGACCGATTTGCAGTGAAAATTCTATCATTAATCATCAACTTACACGCCAGTCAATAACTGTTAATTACCATTAAATTAAATAACATGGGTTGGTTTTATAATATGAAAAAAAATATATAGTCGTGAATTAATATAAAGTAAAGAAAATATCATACAGCAATAATATTAAAGCAATAGTATAGCAGTAAAAATTACACTGAATTACAAGTACACAGTTATTTTACGAGCATGGCTTTGCTCTTTAGCTTTTCACTTGACGGGGAGGATAAAGCAGTTGTTGTGGAAAGCGTGCTCGCTCAGGAGCCTCCGATGAATTAGTTTTTTATTTTATTTTATTATTTATTAATTATATTTATTCAATATAAATTATTAGTGTGAAAAAATTGGATATTAAAAATTGATGATTTTATTTTAAAGTTAATTATAAATATTTCGTTTGAGGCTATTCTTGAAACATAAATAAATAAAACTAATAAACCTCCTAAAAAGGTTAAACCTACAAAGGTCTAGTTACGGTAGTTTCAGTCATCCTAAAAATATTTTAGATGTCATCCCTCGAACGAGTCTTCCTTTCTGTCAAGTACCTCGTCCAGTGCGCTCTGGTTTTCTTGTTGAGCAATATGATAAGAGTTTGTGGAATCAGACGAAGGTACAAAAGAAACAGCATCACTGTCAAACTCCAAGGCAAGTCTTCGTCGTAGCAAAACCTCTTTTTGTCAATCTTTCTGGTAACGACATCGTAAAACCAAAGGTATATGATTATGACATCAGACAATATAGATACACTCATGCTTTTCTTCAACGCCGAAAGAGACGGTTTATTGCTTGATACTTTGAAGAGTAAAACTACATTGATCGTAGCTACAATCATTAGAGGCATTAGATTCTCTTGACGCATCTCTGCAGGTTTCAACTTTAACGCTTTTGGTATTAGAATAAGACTAATCGATTCGGAAATCAGAACAACCAGAAAGACAAAGATCGTTGCTTTCCTCTTCTCTCGATTGATTACTTTCTGGTAGCGCAGTACCAATCTTAAATACGCTACAAGCAGGGAAGAGAACGACCACGTTATAGACGTCATAAACAGAACTTTGTCTGTAATTGCGAATAATACAGAAATTACGAGTAAAGATTTATCCTTTGCCCACAACTCGTTTTCTTTGTAACACTTATAGGCATTTTCTTCGCGATGCTGGACGTAGTAATGGATGTATAATTGGAATGCGAAGATCAGAATCAATTGCACCGTTCCAAATGTGATTCGATTGATGCTCATGTATTTCTGTAGACTCCGCCATCTTGGCATTAAGCACCAGGCGGCGAGCAAAGCGATCACACAGAGCACTGAGAGAATATTGCATCCGACGTTAAATGACAACCAAAGGTGGTGTTTGTTATGTTGAGTGCTGGACATTCTTAGAAAGATATGACGATATCCTGATATACACTCTATCTATATACTTTAAGGAACGATTTAGCACTATTGTCTTGTTGATTCATGATTGGTAACTTTAGTTTTGTTACAACAAAGCTGTCACTGCTCTCACAAATCGTAGACAAAATTGTAATAATAATTATGACCCATTATCCAACAGACTTTTAATATGTTCCGAATTCAATTTAATAATATTTTAGCAAATTCGTTTTGACGGACTTTTCGTTGTTCATTTAGAATGCATACTAAATTATTTAGTGCTTAACTCTTTGTTTGATTAAAAAATGTAACATGTTTATCTCAAATATTTGATAAAATAGCGCTATTGTGAAAACTCACATGGAGTTAGAATAAGGCTGGAGAGTTTCTATTACAGTTGGTAGTTAATAAAATAAAAATTTGAGCGGACATTCGCGGATTGGTATTGACCAGTGTGCACTTTCCTACTCAAAGTTTGACATAAATTGCTCTACTTTTTCATAATACGCCACATAAATATGATTACGTATCTTACAGGACTAATCATAGAAGTTTAATAAATAACATTATATTAAAATCTAAATCGACATCTCAACCTTTTAGAATTTTAGACGATTTACCTAACTTGTCAGCAAACAGACAGACATCAAATGTGATTAAATGACATTTTTGTTTGTTAAACTTGTTGCTGGTAGGTTAAAAAACGAACTTGCAATTTTGTCGTATATTTATGTATTATAAGTTCGGGTTGTTTCTTTTTTCGCATCATAATAAACATCATTAGGTTGATCTGTGCAAGTTCTCCGGTTAATGATGATGAAACTCATTACAATTGTACATTTAAAAATGTATGAAACACAAATGTTATTTTCTTTGCTGTCTCAACTAGAACAAAAACACTTTTAATGAATTGACGTTCACAGTTTTTTATATAAAAAGTCAGTCGTTATTTCTACGGTTTACTTCCCATTAATCTGTGTCAAAGCATAAATAATAAATAGCATCAATTTATCAGAGTACATTCGACTACAATAGTTTTTTATCGTAACAAAAATTTACGCGCAGAATATTCTTTTTATGTTCAGGCTTTGTGTATGAAATAACTACTTGTTATATAATTTATATAGTCAGTTACATGAATACTTTTGTTGTCGACTGTACCCCATTTCGCTAAAAGCCGTTGCTTAACACTGGTATCATTTTTCTTCGCGTCTGTCCTTGAGTTAACCCAAGTCAGAATGTTAAATGTCGGGCGGAATAAGCAGTAATGGGCCGAGCACTCGTATGAAAATGAGTTTTACGTGGAAAGAACTGAAACGTAGTCGTAAAATAAGGCCTTGGTCGGGGCGAGCTGCGGGGCGGGCCTGCCGCGTTGAGCGATGAGGCAGTTTTACCGTTCGTACGGTGATTACCGTAACGCGTTATTTTATAACGGCTGACTTGTAAATGTTATTCACTGTACACAATACAATATACGACAAAAAGCTGGAAGCCAGGTAGAATATCGGTACTAGGTTGTTGTTTTCAAATGGGCGTGCTGTCTGCCCTGCGACTCGGATAATTCGTCGAGCGTTCCGCGCTCAGACGGTTTAGATTTTACTTGCAACTAGCCTAAGGGCGTCCGCTTGGGATCGGCCTCGGCTTAGGGCGTTGCGTTGTGTAGAGGATCGACGCTATAAAAGAAAATTCGTTGAAGAAGTTTGAGACTATCAAGGACTAAGTCTAGCGCTGGCGTAGCTTTGAAGGCTCTTTTTTCTTTCTCCGATCCCTTCATCAGAAAGCGACAGAGACCAAAGATCGAGCCCGAGTGGGCGCCCTTTGGCTAGTCGCTTAGCCGTCTGAGCGTCATCCGCGCTCGTCAATTATCCGGGTGAAGCTGTAGTGGTCGCAGGACCAACAGCATCAACTACATTCGAAATAGGTGAATGAAAAGTAAATTTTAAAAAACCCGACTGCGTATTTTTTTAAACTGTTTATGATTTTGATTATCATTCTCAAAGTAAATACGAATCTAATGAATGACAAAATCCGCCGATCCGTTTGGGCTGTAAGCCGTGCCAAACAATTATACATTCTCTCGAAATACATAACCCTCCTTCTGGCGCATTCGGGTAAAAACACTTTAAAGGCAAAAAATATTTCTTTTTTGTTAATTGGTAAAAAGAAATGTAATTCGACGATGATGGTGATGATATAGTATTTATTGTATTGTATTTTGTTTGTTAGAGTTCGCCGCCTCCGTTCAGTCCGTCCGGGCGCACCAACGACGATGACGCGATCCAGGCCATCATCGAGTCCGCCGAGGAGTTCGTCTACATCGCCGTGATGGAGTACGCTCCCGCTATAGTGTTCTCCCCAAAGTTGCAGTGAGTTACACTATATTTAGATACCAGCTATTACCAATTTTATAGTACTTATGAAGACCAAATAGAAACGCGGATTATGGAGTTTTATGGAGGCCAGTTAAAGGTAAGGCAAACGCTTATAGAAAAGAAACGAAAGTTTGAAACCATACGTTTATTTGATTCGGATTTACTATTTTGGGAGTTTAGACAGAAATCGCTAATCTTTTTCAGTATTAATGTGTTTATGTATATGTATGTTCCCATAAAAAGCCTATTTTCAACCGATTTCAACAAAGGAGGAGGTTCTCAATTCGACGGTATGTTTTTCACATCCACATCGACCGGTCCCGAGCCACCTGCATCCAGCGACTCCCCGCGACTCTAACCAGAACTTATGAACAGAGACTTATGAATATATTGTGATTATTCTTTTTTGTTTCATAGCTCGTACTTCAGAGGTAGTCCCATATTATTTTATCGAATATCGAAAACGCGCTAACTATGTAAACTCGAATCGGCGTGATCTTTTACATAGATGCGGTCTCGGGGAAAGTTAGTTATGAATGAAAATGTATATTCCAGGTTTTGGCCCAAGATAGACGACGCGATCCGGAAAGCAGCCCTCGAGCATCGAGTCAAGGTCAAGATGTTGATCAGCTGGTGGAAACACTCGCATCCCGCTGAAGAGAACTTTTTAAGGTCCCTGGCGGACTTGACTCAGGCGTACCCAAAGGTCGATATACAAGTGGTACGTAACTTACACATTTTTCTTGGGAAAACTAACTCATTATTAAATTATAAAAACATGTAAAATTATATAATTAAGGCTACACAGTATACATACTTGTAACACCCGATGAGAGTCTCATACTTATCAAAGCCAGCTTAAAAAAATTATGGCAAAAGAAATTTTGTACGGAACCATTCTGAGCAAATTCCCGTTAATAATAATTACGTCAATACATAATCCATACCAATATTATAAATGCGACCGTGAGTTTGTTTGTCCTCCCGGTATGTAACGGGTCGTCAGAATAACTAGATTTTTTTATTGGGGCTGGAAAGGCAACTTTTCATCCCGATCGAACGAGTAGCTCCCATGAGATAAATCCTAAAGCACACGTCGGAATATTTCGAACAAACGCTTGTGTGTGTGGATTCCCGCGCGCCTTAACACCGATCCTTGAGCAACTTAATATATGTATATGTTTCACTATAGGCGCGAGGCGGTGATCGTCCGTTCCGGGCGTAGAACTAGATTAATTCTGTGCCTATGTTCAGATGTAGATCTGTCGCAAATATAAAACATTGGATATCCTTCAAGGCTAATAACAATCTCAACTTTACAGAAACGGTTCATAGTGCCGTCTACACCGGAACAAGACAAGATACCGTTCGCCCGAGTGAACCACAACAAATACATGGTGACTGAGCGCACCGCATACATCGGCACCTCCAACTGGTCCGGGGACTACTTCACGGACACGGCGGGAGTAGCCTTCGTGTTCCAAGACGAGCACGGACTCAGCGGCAACGTCACCGACGTCAGGAGGGAGCTGCAGGACGTGTTCGAGAGGGACTGGACTTCCCCCTACGCGGTACCTTTGAGGAGGTAGTACTTGGCACATTAATCATGTTGTAGAGGAACTTGAAATGTTTTTAAAGACTTGCTGTAACATTTTTAATGAGCGCTTTGGACTATCTTAAACTACCTTTTATACAAATTTAAACTACTCTTTGGACCATCTTAAATGAACATTTAAACAGTAGCTATCTGCCAGTGGATATGTTTCTAGCGTCAAGTTTGAGAGGGACTGAACGTCGCCCTACGCGGTACCTTTGCGGACTTAGTACTTAGTGCACTGATCATTATGTAGGAGGTACTTGAAATGTTCTTAAAGACTCGCTGTAACATTTGAAGTAGAGTGATTTAATACATCTTAAACTACCTTTTATCCAAACTTAAACTACTATTTGGGCCACCTTAAATGAACATTTAAACAATTGCGATCTACCAGTGCCTATATGGACATGTCTCTGGTGTCAAGTTTGAGAGGGACTGCACTACCTCCTACGCAGACCTTTAAGAAGATATTACTTGGTGCACTAATCATTCTGTAGAGGAACTTGCTGTAAAATGTTTAATCGAGTGCTTTGGACTATCTTAAACTACCTTTTATACATACTTAAACTACTCTTTGGACCATCTTAAATGACTTTTTACAAAGTCTTACGATATGTTCGTGCCTGTACGGCTCTGTCTCTGACTTCAATACTGTATTTTAAGCCATGTTAAATCATTTATTAAATACCATTTTGGCCATCTCAAAATTTCCTTTGAAAAATTCTAAAGTAATTATAAAAGCCCTTAGTAACATTCTTAAAAATTACATTAAATATAATTTATAATTGATACATAAGTAGTTCCAAGTATTCTCAGGGTGTGTCTTTCTCTACAAAACTTTCCAACGATTTAGTCCAAGAGTTGAAAGCTAAAGTGACCTGTCTGTCTTCACTTATAATTTGTAAATTAATTCCTTAGGCTGTAACTAGTGTTTACTAGTTTAATAAAATACTATATATTTATATATAAAAAAGACAATGCGTTTATTGATCCTGTTAGCTCTTGAAATATCATATAGCTAAGTGTAAGAAGAGATTTTAATAAAGTAATTATTCTGTCAAAATTTATATTGTATACTAATAACTCGGACCTACCAATAAATATAGTTATGTTTAACGGTTTCTTACTTCCCTAGATAACTAAATAATAAGAAACTATCTGTGTAGTGTTGCAAAGTATATTTTCCTTTTCATCGTGTTCTTATATTTAGAGGTACACTAATACATCTTTTGATGAAGAGTTTTCTTTCGTAATACATAATATATATGCAAATATATAACAATTTCAGTTAATTATCAGTAATGCCACTCAGTGCATTTATTCTTACGGTAGGCTTACTTATCCCTACTGGCGTTGATATACAGGGCGCCTATCGCCACCACCGGCAGGGATAAGTTGATAAAATACACTTATTCCTACCAGTGGAGATACTTTGGTACGTATTAGTGGAATATAATATATTTTCTTGTACTTTGCAATTGTATTTAATTTTTTTATGATATTCAGTGTTCGAAATTATAAAATGAAGATTAGTTTAGAAATTTATTGTAAAGGTAAAACTTTGACAAGAGTTGCCAAATGTAAAATGCGGATATTATTTATACAACTCAAAACAAGTTAAAGGGCACATTTTTGAATTGTTTTTTCAAATTAAAAATGTATTTATTGTGACACAGCGGTTATGCAAATTTATATTTATTCAAAATTAGCAAAGCAGAAGATTGCATAACAGATGAGTAAAATGATTTATTTTCTCTAAAGTGTCAGTTCTGCTATAATTATAACCCGTGTACAAGTCTCCTGTTGTGGTTGTATTTAAACCCGATATACTTTATATGTATTTATTCGATAGAATATTAAAAGAAACTGTCTGTTGTATCGTCCTTAAATGTAGATTTTTATAAACTTTCCAGATTAGTAATTAAAATACGATATTTACTGGCTTTTGAATCAGTTACCGGAATCCAGAACATATTCCACCTGTGTTCAAGATTTAATCTGAAAATGTCCAGCCGTTTATGGGTGATTGAGTGAAAGATACCCAAACTCACATACATAAATTTGTAGTAGGATAGAATATAATTATAATATTAGACTCCTCAAATTAAAACATAGACGATAATTATAGTGTTGACATATCAAGTGATAACTTTATATAAGATATATCTGTATTATGTAAGTAAATATAATGATCTATAGGGGTACTATCACACTGTACTTTCTATATGTTTGGAGAGCAATAGTATTTTAACAACAGACAATACGCGTGATATTCGAATGTTAATTGGAATTTTTAAATTAAAATCTTTCGAATCTGATTTTTTGTTTGAATTTTACCTTCACACTTTCAGTAGTCGAAACGTAAACGTCTCAGACCCAAAGATTGTCCGGACCGGATTCGTGCTTCATCGGGGCGGTAGGTTACTTCAAGGTTCGCGCGACATTCTCGGTCAGAATGGAAAACATGGAAAAACCCTAGGACGAATGGTAGGGGTACTGCCAAGACCCTGTTTTATAAAAGTTACAACTTAATTGTAACTGACAAGTCGACCATTTGACATATGTCTCATAAAACTTTTGGTCTGACGTATTTGCCATCGGAAAACCAGTCAAGTTGTCAAATCGTCATGACAATTTAGCGTTTCATAAAAATTTTCAAGTGGTATATGTAATTTTGCAATTTACTTTAGGCTCGCTGAACCACTTTACGGAGATAACAAACCATTTGTGACGACAGAAAACCTAAGTTTTACCGTTTTCGAGCAACAACCAGAAATACAAATTCGAATCCACTTCGAATTAAAATCACTGAATATACTTCGGATGCCATCACATATCGCGTCCCAAACTTTTGTAAAACGAGGCCACAAAACGCTTCAGGGGTCGAAATCATAAGTACTTAAAAAGGTTAAATTCTGGCTGGCTGACTGACTTTTTTCAATATTTTGGCGAAAATATATCTTCACAAACCTAGTTTTTCAGTTTTTTGTTAACGATTTGTTATCTACCTACAAAGAGATTTAAGTATATATATAGTAGGTTCTACCTAGATATGAGAGATCTCTTCAGGTAAAGTATGGTTCAGCTGGCGTGAAGTACTTTTTATGCAGACTCATGGTGCTAGCAACTTTATGTATATACACCGTAAATAGTATCTACGCAATATTGTACTAATTTGGTTATTCGGGTTGATTGAAAATAAAATACAGGTTTAAAAAAATGGAATTTTTATTCTTACCTTAAAACTATAAGAATAACACATTACCAAGTTCAGTAAGAGTTCATGTAGCATGCGTCAATATATTTAATGGAAAATAAAGTTGACACGAATTTTCTTTAATATATTTATGAGTTTTAACACAAATTGCGTTTTAGGTTAAGTTAGATACAAGATAGATTGTGGTCTACCGATTTTGAAGATCAACTTTTCTGTAACTGACAATAAAATTATATCAAAAACATACCTAATAAATATCG
Organism: Carcina quercana; assembly: GCA_910589575.2. Taxonomy (NCBI): domain Eukaryota; kingdom Metazoa; phylum Arthropoda; class Insecta; order Lepidoptera; family Depressariidae; genus Carcina; species Carcina quercana. The sequence continues at coordinate 12,370,704 of OU342437.1, read as the reverse complement.
TAATTCAATTAAATCAAACTTAAGTGAACAATAAAAACACACCAATTTTCTAAATAAAATACATTAAAAAAGGGAATTATTTTAGACACCTAATCAAATTGTCAACATTTTTGCTGTTACAAACAATGTCGGGAGTGGATATGGTTTTAGCTCATTCCATGATCGCATCAAATGTCGAAAGGCAAGTAAGGATGTGTAAGAATGAATATCATTCACAGATCAAATAATACAAGAGGCAAGCCGCCTAGAAACGGTTGACCGTTGGTAATAGTGTCATTTCGAATCTCGGCGTACTCACATTTCCCAGATACACCAGTTGTAACGGGTCTGTCAAGAATATTTTTAGTAGTCCAGTTCCTAATACAACTGCACTCGGGCCCGTTGTCATAACTAACTGGACTACTAGGAGAATAATTCCCATTACTCTAAAATATCGTTCAGCCCAACTTGTAGAGTAGTAGAGAACAAATAAGTACTATAAAAACCTGCCAAGTGCGAGTCGGACTTGCGCACGAAGGGTTCCGCACCATTATCTATAAAAACGGCAAATTACGTTACATTCTATGGAGCGTTTTAAGTTTACTGCTAAACTTAAAACCAATAAAATAATTCTTAATTTCGTTCCAATCTTTAAATTGAAACTGTCGTCAAAAATTTGTTAAATACCCCATCCTGTGAATTAAAGAGCAGTCGACACGGCGGCTTGACCTATCTCCTTATATTGTCATCTATGGTCTGTATCTTAAGAAAGGTTGGCGTGAATGAGGGGCTTTAAAAAAATATTACTTCATTCATGGATAGATGGCATCGAAGTAAAATTTAACTGTCTTTACATATTTTTTGTATGAATTGAAAGCAAGGAGTTTACATACTGAATTCCAAAGCCATAAACACCAACTGTCGTACACATACCAAAGAGAATATAACTGTTGTGTAAAAAATCAAAGTTGTCAGTTAATACTTTTTGGGGGTGTGATTGTTTACGACAAAATTTCGAGCTCGTCCGCGCCATCTATCGAGTCCTTTAAGCAATCAACTGATAGACGTCCCTGACAGTCCCTAATTAATGTAGCGACCAAATGTTTGTAATATAAAGTTCACAATTTGTCCTATAGGCGGTGTTAGAAGCTCATCAACGATATATTTAAACTGTCTGTCAAATCTATAATTAGGCGTGTGTAGCGCTATCCTCTACAAAGTCTCTGGCCTCCGCGATGGTGACGCACTCGACGTGGGACACTTTGTTACGGAACTTGACACCGTAGAACTTGTGCGCGTGCTCCAGCAGCTCCGGCCGGAAGGTGGTCGTGATGAACTGCGCCGAGCTCGACAGCTCGTGGATCATGTCCGCTATAGCCTTCCTGTGCTGAGCGTCCAACGCCTGCGACGAGAAGTACACAGTTACAAACGGACTACAAGTAACCAATTTTTTATTACAGGTCTAACGCATAACTGAGTCTGTTTCTGAGGTATGGGAGCGGTACAGGAGGGTGTGTTTGCGGAACGTCAAACACGTACCTCAGGAAAGTGTAATGTAATATGTAATGGACATTATTGCAAATTTTAAAATTAATGTAATTTGAAAAACTTTTTTGCCATAATCTTTTAAAATATAATAGCTGGATTTGTGCAATAACTATCTAAAAATAGGACATCAGGTTGCGATGTCGCGAAATGAATATCATTAACATACAACTTCACAGTGAATCACAATTTTCATTTAGAACACTTTTTTCGCTTATTGTTCAAAGCGCCATCTATGAACCGTTAGCTGCGTAACTGCTATTGTAGCTAGCTATAAAGTTGTAAATTAATGAGATTTATTTCGCGAAACTATAATTTCATCTTCTATTCTTAGGTAATTTCTTATCAAAGTCAGCTATTTTATTGTAAATGATTATGGCAAAAGAAATTTAGTATGGAAGCATTCGGAGAGGGATAACGTTAATAGTTGTCCGCATAATCTTTGCTAGTATAAACACAACTATATTTCAGTAAATTTAGAGTTACAGACAATAATAACACCGGCACACATTCATTTACTAACAGCTGTCACTGTCCGAAGGCAAAGTGCGGGGGCAGCGCGGGGAGTGTTGACGTCGGCCGCGCGCCCCCCATGCACAGGAGACTCGTAGTCCCCGTACACAAATACTGTATGTGCACGAAGCAACAATCACAATCAGCGCCATCTGTGCCGTAGATAAGAACTACAAGCCGCCTTTGTGTAAAGCTGAGCTGTGGTTTGACTTTTTCTAACACTAGATATGTGCAGTTGTTACATACCTGATCGATCTCGTCGAACAGGTAGAACGGCGCCGGGTCACACTTCTGTATGGCGAAGATGAGCGCTAGTGCTACGAGGGACTTCTGCCCCCCTGACAGCTGATTCATCTCGCGCATGTCCCCCTCGCCCCCCGTGAACGACACCTTGATACCCACTCCAGTGAACTGGTCCGCGTTCGCGCGCTGAAACAAACATATTCTATTTCTTATATACAGTTCATAACTATTGTATTATTACTGTTGATATACAACGTGTACAAAAAAGGAGTGATAATACTTAAAGGTGGGTATATATCCCTTGTATAGAATACACTGTGAAAGTAGCAGCGTTGTAAAGGTTAGATTAAATTTCCATACATTTTTATTTCATAGGTGTAACGTCGTAATTTTTGACAACCCTAAATGTTTGTTTACCAACGCGAGCACTGGGGTCAGTGATTTCGTCTACGGATTTCCTTGTTCAGAATTTTATCATGTACAAAAATTCCGAGAATATCAAGTTCCATAGCTCGTTGAATGACTTTGAGTTTGAGTATTCGCTTTGTTATGTCATCACTGGCAACACACACTGATAGAAGATTTGTCTTTAGACGCTGAGGTGTTTTAGACAAGATTAGGGAGAACTCTCTTAAGGAGTCGAGTATCGTTAAAAGATTTCCCCCTAAAAAAGAATGTCGATATCACGTAGTCCATGTCTGACACTTGTCAGAGCTCATGTACCTACATCAGCGTTGATGTCCTGGTCCTCCGTTGCGACCCTCATGATGAGACTGCCCCTCCCATGCGGCACCAGCTTCTTGAACACCTCCGTGAAGTTCTTGCTCACTTGCTTGAACGTGAACTGGATCGCCTCAAGCTTGCGGTGCTCCAGAGTCTCGATCAGTTCACGGATTTTTTCGCCCCTGTGCATTTACAAATAATAAATTGCATGTGTGTATTGCACCAAAAATAATGGCGGTTACGCATACGCTAAATCATCGTCATCAGCTGGGAAGCGTCCACTGCTGGACATAGGTCTCCTCCATGGTATGACACATAGTATAGGCTTTCCAACTATTATTCGCGGATATGCGGGAAACTATTAATAAACGGGTCTTGAAAAAAAAAAGGACCGGCCTACAATGAACAGTAACCAGAGAAAAATTATTGAATTTTTATTTATTTATTAGTTTTGCTGAAAATTCGAAACAAAATTAACAAAACAAACTCTTTGCTATTTATTACAAAGTTACAAATATTTAACCGCATCATTTTCTTGGCTTGACCTAACAACCCGGAGGTCCCGGGTTCGATTCTCAGTGGGGGCTCTTGGTACTTGATGTGGTTGGTGGTAGGGCATTTTTTGTGTCCGCTTGGCTAGATGTGGGACAGCAGTGTTAATAGCACAGTTGTGTTCCAGTATGAAAGGTAGCAGAGCCATCGCCTCATTAGACTGAGGCCTTATCGTCACTTACCATCAGGTAAGATGAAGGCCAAGTGCAAACCCATCATACGTAATTGTTTGGTCAAAATCCACATATCAATCAATACGTTCCGTATATTTGTTACGAAAAAGTTTTTATTATAAGAGACCATAAATGACTTTAGAATATTGATTATAATGTAAGATTGTTCCACTCTATGGAATTACTCTTAAAATAATCAAAAAATGACTTATGACATTTGGCACAATTTGGCATATACTTAAATGCGAAAAAAATATCTAATTTTATCAAAAACCTTGTATCAAATAACGAAAATGAGTGTCATTTGCACGCGGCAATTAACAATGAGGTGAGGTTTAACAGAACGGGGGTAATGAGACATCGAGATATTATTTAAACAGTCTGTGAATACAATGCCAGCTTTGTCAGTCACGAGCCAGTCGTAAAAATGTATTTAATATATTGTTTGCTAATAACAATTGTTATCACTTCGCCTGCAACTTGCGAAACAACCAGCGCCACTCAAAACTCCCTCCTCCTTGGTCTTATCAACAATATCGCTGAAGGATTTTCAAACTTCGCCACCATTCTAAACAGTTTCAAAGATGTATTCAGCATACTTGTGTACGATAAAAGCGAACAATCTTTGCCGGCGACGATGCCTGAAGATGCCTTGTTGAATATCAGCCAATTAACAAATAAATATGGATATGATTTTGAAGAGCACGAAGTCCGAACTGAAGACGGATATATATTGAAGCTGCATAGAATCTCGCTCGGCAATGTGACTCGGAATGGTTTGGTGGTCTTTTTAATGCACGGTCTGATAGACTGCTCGGATAGCTGGGTCATACAAGGCCCAAACAAGTCCCTAGCCTATCTGCTTTCCGATGCAGGCTTCGACGTTTGGATGGGCAACGCGAGAGGCAACAAATACTCGCCTTCCCACGAGACTTTAGATCCGAAACAGTCCGAATTTTGGAAATTCACTTGGGACGAAATCGGTGTCTACGACCTCCCTGCTATGATAGACTTCACACTGAATTTCACCGAGACGGAGTCCTTATATTACGTCGGCCATTCGCAAGGGACTACCAGTTTCTATGTGATGAATTCTCTGAAGCCAGAGTACAATAAGAAAATCAAAGTGATGTTTTCCTTGGCGCCCGTCGCTTGGATGACCCACGCCAAGAGTCCTATAGTGAGAATGTTTTCGCCGGCGAACAAAATCCTCGGATACCTCCTATCGACATTCAACACTTACGTATCGTCGACGGAGTTTTTCAACAAATTAGCGTCTATCATTTGTGCAGTAGTTACGAACAAATGCGACAATCTTTTGTACTTTGTCGTTGGGAACAATTACAAGTTTATAAACGAGAGTATAGTGCCAGTGATATTCGGGCATATGCCGTGCGGATCTTCGACCATGCAGTTCATGCATTACAGACAACTAGTGCAATCTGGGAGGTTTTCTCGATACAATTACGGAACGGAAGGAAATAAAAGAATATACGGCGATGTGGAGGCGCCCGACTACAACCTGAGTTTAGTCACAGCGCCCGTAGTGTTGTACTACAGCGGTAATGATTGGTTGTCAGATCCGGCCGATGTTATGGTGCTCAAGAATAATTTGCCAAACGTATACGACATCGTGTACGTTAAAGATTTCAATCATTTGGACTACTTGTTCGCGGATACGGCTGCAGAATTGATTTACTGGAGAATTATCAAAGGAATAATTCGCTTCGAAAACTTAAATTTGACTAAAGTCATCCAAATCTAAATATATCAATTTTCAATTGTGTTCAAATTATACATATTTTGTTATTGAATCTCACTCATCAACAGCCTATATACGTCCCCACTGCAGGGGCTCAGGCCTGCTCTACTACAGAGAGTGTATGGGACATAGTTCACCACGCGGTGAATTTCTTCTCAGGAGTGTGCAGGTTTCATCACGATGTTTTCCTTCACCGTTAAGCAACAGGATAATGTGCTTGAATTGAAAAACAACTCATAGGTACGGCTGGATTCGAATCCGGAATCCTCTGAATGAAAGTCCGCGCCTTATCCACTGCGCCAGCGACGCTTCTTTACTGAATCTTACTATATATCAGTATTTATTGATTAAATCTATCCGTAGACTATTTGTGTTTATTTATTTAGAATGATTTTATTAGAACCTAATTTTGTCTAAAATATAACAGATCAAAAGAATATAATAAAACCTAAAAGGCAGTATAGTGATAGTTATTTTCAGCTAAATTAAAAAAAACCACATGATTTTAGTGTAATGGCATGAGAGCGACATCATAGTATTTTTCTTGATATACTATACTAAGAAATATGCAAAAAGAGTGGTACAGGACAGATATGTACTATGCGACCAGATTTCGATTGAAACTCACCCAATGTCGAGTTCTTCCTTCCGCTTGTACAGTTTCTCCTTCTGCTCCGAGAAGCTGATGAACTGGTCCAAAGCTTTCTTGTTCACGTGGTTATACTTCTTCAGATGCTGGTTAGCTTTCTCCAGTTCTTTGAACAGCTGAAATACACAGATTGTCCATTTAAAACTTAATGTACGCTCGGCTGCATATCAAGCTTCTCATTTATATATACACTCCGGTTTTTTAGCAAGAAAAGTTGTGATATTTTTAAATTATTTTAATTTTAGTATCACCGTTTAAACCTTGTCCTGTAAATAAATGATCTAAAGGAGAAGCAGAGGTAAGAAGGAAAAGAGACAAACGCAACATCTTAGTCAACATTTAGGTACACTCGAGTACAAAAATATGTATGCACTTTTGTACCGTGTCACATTCATCCTTGATTATTGTAATGTAGTGAGTTGAAGGAAATGTCAATTAAAGATGATTGGGACATGGTTCAAAAGTAGATACATATTTTTGTACTCGAGTGTACTGTAGCGTCCGATTTTCGGTTTTAAATATATCCGTAACAGTTTGCATTATTTGTAATATTAAAAAACGGGTAAGCCAGGGAAAATATTCAGGAGATGGACTGGACGACAGTATCTGCCTATATGTAACGACATTTAACTGCCATTATGGGAAATCCCTTCATGGAAAGTCCAACATGGTGGCCTATGAGGGAACCTCATGTCCAACAGTGGACTTATCTGTAGCTGGTTACAAAAAGCTAGCAAATTATACTTTAGATTATAACTACTACAAACCTGTTTCAAAGATAGCCTCTGGTACTTGGCGTGCAACTCCGGCGCATTGGGTAGAGTACCGAGAGCGGCCATCTTGTCCACAGACTCTTGTATTTTCTCTTGAAGCAACACCTCCTTGGAGGCCATCTTTTCCAGACCTTTGGCGTCCTCCTCCATTTTGTCCTGAGCTTCTTTTTCCTGTGATATTTTTTTATATAGTTTTTATAAATTTTATGATTCTTTGGATGGGCACATCCATCCATCATACACTAGAGTGTCCTTTTTGGGAATATTTATTTTAAATTTTAACTAAATATACCAGCACTGTTTATACAATTTGATACCTTTAATACCTTGATAGATTTATTGAGACCCCTATTTGGTTAAAGCACTTCCCTGAGGCCCACACCGATCAATTATATCGTACTATATCTATAGGGGACCTTAATATCAATAAATACATAAACGAATACTGTTACATTATTGAGACGGTCCAAAGAGTGACTTATAACAAAAGAAAAAAAGATTCTGGGACCTCTAGCCGCAGTGGCGCAAATTAGTAAAAAAATTCGCGAAAACCTTCATTGCGCATGCAAGGCTATGAACATAATGTTGCCTGACTCGTATCAATGAGTTCCAATCTGTTATTTGGAATTTATGTACGAATGATAAAAATCATTACCATTGGCTTTTCGGTGAAGGAAAACCTCATGAGGAAACCTGCACACTCCTGAGAAGAAATTTAAAGGTGTGTGTGAAGTCTACCAATCTGCACTGGGCCCGCATGGTCCATACACTCTCTGTAGAAGAGTAGGCATAAGCCTCTGCAGAAGGGACATATATAGGACGTTGTTGATGATGATGTATTCGTTAAATGTACTGTCACATTTGTCTATTTGAATATCAATAAACACCTTATTCCTCCACTTGTCGAGCTCAATCTTCAATGCCTTCTCGTTCTTGACGGCGGCCTGCACCTTCCTCTCGACCTCTTCGTTCTCCTTGTTGATCTGTTTGATCCGTTTCTCCGCAGCGGAGAGATCAGACTTGCTGTTCGCGAGGCGACGCTTTCTGTCCTCCACCGATATCTCCTGCAGGGCTTGTACTAGCTCGTCCTTACGACTGAAAATGGTCAAATCAAATACCGTTTATTCTACTCTCATAGATAAATAATTAATAAGCCGCGGTAGCTCAGTTGGGTAGAGCGTCAGTCCTTGAACAATCGAGGTCTGGGTGAATGAGATAAATTGTGTTGTACTATTACCGTATCAGATTGTTGGTGAGCAAGTTTTCAAGTTTGTTCTTGGTCGCCTCGAGATTCATCCTGGCACTGAAGGCTTCCTTGTTCTCTTGTGTGAGCCGGCGGATGGCGTCATTCAGCTCATCCACTTTCCCTTGGTCCGCGGACGACAGTTGCTCCATTAGTTCCTGGGGGTATATTTAAATTTAGATATATTTACTCGAAGTCCCAACTAGGATAATCGGGTTAATGACGTTTTTTCTGGCAAACAGGGTAACCAACATTAATTAAGAATGTTGTATTATCGGAAACAGAAAATATGTATATCTTTAATTGAGCGATATGAAACACATTACAATCTGAATTTTAAAATAGTTTTATCTAAGTTATTTTTAAAGTGTTTGTTGGCATTTATATAGTCCTTGCGGCTAATGGGATCAACTAGCCTAGCTAGAAAAAAGTAAAAACTGACGTCATGCATAATTTTCTTATAATGTGGGATTTTGGCGGGCTTTGGATAAGACGCGTTCCGCGAATGTATGGAGCCAAGTCTTATAATTTTAAAAGGGCATTATCAAAGATTAGTTACCATTTTTGTATATTTTGATTTAGTTTATTTGTACAAAAACATGAAGCGTCGGTGGCGCAGTGGATAAGGCGCGGACTCTCAATCTGAGGGTACCGGGTTCGAATCCAGCCGTGTACCTATGAGTTGTTTTTCAATTCAAGTACATTATCCGATTGCTTAACGGTGAAGGAAAACATCGTGAGGAAACCTGCATGTCTTGAACAGGCATGTGAAGTCCGCCGATCCGCACTGGGCCCGCGTGGTGGACTATGGCCCATACACTCTATGTAGGAGAGTAGGCCTGAGCCCCTCCAGTGGGGACATATATAGGCTGTTGATGATGTACAAAAACATATTAAACGCACGAAATAGGTAAGACTTAACGTTGAAAACAAAGATGGCGTCAATGAAATGTCATTTGACGCTGTCACTTAGTACAAAAAGAATTATTTTGTGCAATTAAAATAAATGCAAGAATGTAATTCTAGTATTTTTCCATACATGTTTAGATTATTAATTGATTTTTTAAATAGTGTACAAGTGGAGGCCAAATTTGAATCATCTCTTTTATGTACACTAGTACAAAAATATAAACACAATGTCACACTACATCAAGTCACCTTTAATTGACATTTCAAAGTGGGCACATAATTTTACTCGAGTGTACATATTTTTTATAATAATTTGTTGTAATCCTTAATAGTTGCGTGGGCTATAATGAAACAAGGTTACCTGGTGGAGTTCAGACTCGAGTCCCTCTTTAGTGGCCTGCATCGCCTCGAGGCTGGAGCGACACTGCGCCAGCGAACGCTCCTTGGGACCTCGGAACCTCTCTATAGACGACAACTCTTCTTTCATGAGGCGGATGTCCGCTTTCACTTTGTCGAATATGTCTCTGAAAATTACGTTTCAATCAGACTTTTTTATGTATGACTAGCTTCCGCCCGCGACTTTGTCCGCGTGTACTTCAGGATTTATTCTACTTGTTCGATAGGCATAGAAGGCATCTTATCTCCATTTCCAGCATAAGGTACAAAATAGTGTTTATTTTGTTACGTAGGCTAATAGTTTAAAGAAACAAAAGAAATTTCAATATCTGACGTAGTACATTCAAATAGTCTTCACACTAATATTATAAACGCGAAAGTTTGTATATACGAATTACATATTCTATGGTCCGTTGCTAGGCAACGCGTTTTTGTTATGCCCAAATTGCCCGTGTAATCCCACTAATATTATAAGTGTGATTTTGTACAATTTACACAATATGTCTTTATAAACTATAGCCTATATGTTATTCTGATGTATAAGCTATATTATTGTAAAGTTTCATTCAAATCCATTCAGTAGTGGTTCCGTGAAAGCGTCACAAACATCCAAACTTTCACACTTATAATATTAGTAGGATTGGGTTAAATTTGCACTTGGCCTTCAACAGCCTTCAGCTAACGAGGCGTTGGCTCTGCTAACTTTCATACCGAAACACAACAGTGCTATTAACACTGCTGTTAGGCGGCAGACTTAGGTAACATGGTGGTAGATAGCCAGGTAGACATAGCAAATAACCTGCCACCAACCAAACCGAGTTCCGATGGGTACCCCCACTGGGAATCGAATGCGGTACCTCCGGATTGTCAATCCAACATTTAGACATTAGAATACGGAGGCGGTTAAAAAACAAGACAAACAAAAGGCAAAAGCTTACAAATAAATGGCGTTTATAACAATATAAAACAAGTAATTGCGTTCAAAAAGAACTGGAAACCGACTTCAATTGCCCTAAAAGTCAACTTTTACTAAGGCAAATTTAAGATTTATATAGTTTTCTCATGGATGCCGTTGTCAGAACTGGACCGAATTGAAATGGAACCACACGGGAAGCACCAGCTTTCAAATAAAAAAAGAATCATCCAAATCGGTTCACCCAGTCAAAAGTTCTGAGGTAACAAACATTTAAAAAAACATACCCGTCGAATTGAGAACCTCCTCCTTTTTTGAAGTTGGTTAAAAATGTGTGTTTTAGTAGGGAGATGAAGCCTTCAAAAATTCGACCAAATATTCAAATATACTATTTAAAGCTACTTGTTATAAAACCGAAACTAAGAAATCATACTTACAATCAGGGGTGTACGCCTGTGCTATTACAAAAACAGCCGTTCCCAACATTATAATTAAATGTCCTATTTTTCTATAATTACCACAAAAAGCCAGCTATCCTATTTTAAAAGAATATTATAAAAGAAATTTAGTATGAAACTTATATCGTGCGATTAACTTTAATAATAATTTCCCACTTACTTTGCCTTCCCCTGTTTAGTTTCAGTTCTCTGCATCTCTGACACTATAGAGTTGATGCTCGATTCTGTTTTATTGAGGTCCTGCCGCAGAGAGCTGAGCTCTTGTTCCAGAGTGGTGATCTGTTCCATCAACTCGGAACGTGTCTTCTGCATTTCAAGTCGGGACCGAGATTGATTGAAATAACCGCCAGTCAAAGAGCCTTTGGAAGATACCTGTAAGGGGGAAGTGTTGAAAATAAGTGTTGTAGATTTCTCATTTGGTTGGTCTCATTCGGCAGCTGCACAAGTCCACCGCTGGACATAACCTCCCTCCTAAATCACCACGACGGTGTTTTCATGAAAAAAGAAAGACCAAAGGAGTTGGGTATTAGCTGACCGAATAATTTCATAGAAATATTATTGCCACCATTTCAGTCTGTGTAAAGTATATTTTGATGATTTATAGCAATAATATTTTGTAGTGAAGTCTCCTGCTAAGTGTGGTAACAATGTTTGTCTGGGGATAAAATGAGGAAAAAGATGAATTTATGATTGCGTCTTCATATATAAATTATATAATTTGCAATGTTACTGATATAATTTGCTATTGTGTCACCGCATGTGACTATTATAATTTGCGATTGATTCATCATTTGTGACTATTATAATTTGCGATTGTGTCAGTACACGTGACTGATATAATTTCAACTGTGTCACATTATGTGACTGTTACAATTTGCGATTGAGTCAACACATGTGACTGATATAATTTACAACTGTGTCACCACATATGACTGTTACAGTTTGCGATTGAGTTAGCACATGTGACTGATATAATTTGCGATTGCATCACCATATTTCAGTGGGAATTTTTTTATTTGCGCTAGTATATGAAAAAGAATAAAAAGAAGCGATTTCATAATCATTGTCGAATTATTTATAATTATTTTCGATTAAGTATCCCGTACCGAAATAGATGATTTGTGACTGCGTGATATTTTGCGATCGAGTCATTTTACCTGGTCGCCCTCTAATGTGACACAATCCAGATGGAACTCCTTGCCCAACTCGGTTGCGCACTCCAAGTTGCGGCAAATGAGGGTTTTGCCGAATATGTATTTCATCGCCTTTGCATACTTCTTGTCATACTGCAGTTTCTGAACCATAGCTATGGCGTTCTGGAATACATGTTTAAAAGTTATTCATCATAATCATCAACAGCATCTATATCCCCACTGCAGGGGCTCAGACCTACTCTCCTACAGAGAATGTATGGGTCATAGTACACCATGCGGACCCAGTTGGTAGACTTCACACACATCTTTGAATTTCTTTTCAGCAGTGAGCTGGTTTCCTCATGTTTTCCTTTACCGAAAAGCCAATAATTAGTTTTATTATTCATACATAAATTCCAAATAACAAATTGGATCCTCGATAGTTCAAGGACTGACGCTCTACACAACTGAGCTACCACGGCCACTGAGCAAGTAATCACACCACGGCTTAAGGTAGTATTGTCCACATATTAAAATTTTAGCTTACATTGTATTGGTTTGCATCGGTATAGATTGTGGTGTTTAGTCCGATTCGATTCGAGGAGTTATTGCATAGCATCCATACCGAATAAACAAAATACAGTCAAATTGAGAATCTACTTTTTTGAAGTCGGTTGAAAAAATCAAGCGTTTCTGACTGTTCTTTACGACTTTCAGGGACGAAAAAAGCACACAAACTCACTTTCGAATTTATAATAATAGTCATATGATCAAAGTCTTTGTGTATATTATATTAACTTACATTATCATTGGGATAGATCATATCCCTGACTTGCAGTCTGTTGAGGGGCATGAAGGTGACCTCGCCGGGCAGGTTCTGACGGTTCATCTCTTTCAGGATTTTCGTTCCTACCACGTCGGACTCCACAATGTGATGGAACAGCCTGTTGCCGGCTGTCACCTGCGCCAATTAACACATTTGTAATTGCTCGGTTGTAAAAAGAAAATTTAACTTGATTCAGTGATTTCATTTCTTGTTTGGTAATAATGAAGAATCCCAAAACTATACTTTTAATTATTTCTTATTCATTCATTTCTTCTAATTATATATAGACATTTTACCAAAATCTGAAATTAGCATAAATTGATAATGACCGAATAGCGACTGTATGTTTGCCTAGCAGGCTGTTGCAGCAGGCCCAATTTCGGGAACATAAGAATTATATAAAAAATCATCATCAGGATTAGATTGGGGTTAAATTTTATTTCTTTCTATAATTGACATTTAAAATTAAGAAAAAAAAACTGCATATTGGCGGGTTAAAGGAGCCAAAGGACTTGAAAAATCAAGTTACTCGAACGCTACAAAGCTAGTTTTGAACGATTTTTAATAAGTGTATGTAACATTATTTTGCGAGATACCAGGCTTCATACAACCTTTTGTTACGTCACGGGCCGCGTCTAATTTGTATGGAAAGTTTTTGCAACGAGTGACTAGAATTATTTTTGACGAACTTTGTCGTATTGAAAAATATTTGATGAGGACTTGTTTCAGTCCAGGCGCCTGTTATACGCACCTCTACCGCAGTATAGATAGTCTTGTCGCAGGTGAAGTTCTCTATGACTGGTCCGTAGTACTGGGTGGCTATTTTGGCCCAGTCCCCGCCTCGCTCCTGGAATGTCTCTAGTACTTTGCGTACACTGTCCCTTCCGTTCAGAATTGGCTGAAAATTTAAAGGGACGTAATAAAAAATATGTTGAGCACAAGAGTCGAGCCGATAGCAGGAAAACTCAAAATATTCTAAAGAAATCTGAATGTGTGTGTAAAGGAATACCTGGACAAAAGAGTTACATGTGGATTTGTATTATATATTAGAAAAAATATATTGTTACTAATTTATGACATTGTTGTGTCCATTTCTAACTTTCTTATTTTACTTTTTTATGTGTCCATTTCTAGCCGCGTATCCATTAGAGGAGTAGGCTTTATAGTAAACAAAGTACATAAAACAAGATAGAGAGCTTTATTGGCATGACGGAACGAATCGCTGTACTAAACATGAACATTCAAGGCTTCAATATCTATCAAATGGGAGGAGGCCTTTACCCAACCTGGGGACCTTGCTAATTAAATATATGTATTAGAAAAGTATGAAATCAAGCAACATTTAAATGTAGCAAGATCAAAATAAAGGCTTTTTATTTATATTTATTTATTATCCATTAGAGGCAGCCTCGGGTCGAGCTAGGCAAATTCGCCGCCGCGAGCCGAGCCATATTTTGTCGTTTTTATAACCGTGCTCAAAGGAGCCTCAGTCTGAGCCGTGCATTTGATGGAGACGGTCGTGTCGCCTCGGATCGCAATGGGCAATAAAACTGGTGGTGCCATCGCGTTTTGGCTTTAAACTGCACACGTTGCGGATCAAGCTGAGGTGATTCGCCTCGAGCTGATCACAACGTGCCTCGAGCCTTTGCCTCAGAGCGAGCAGCCTCAAACTGAGGCTGTTTGCTTCAAGTTGAGGCTGCTCGATCTAAGTTTGCCTCTAGTGGATACGCAGATCAAAATATTGTGACATTTGTAGTTCTTTATTTCTTCTTTGACTTTGCTATGTGTAAATTGACATGTCAAAAGGGAGGGTTTGGTTTGAACTTTCTATCTCTAAATGTATCCAATCTTACACAGACTAAAAAATTCATTCATTTCAAGTCTTCAGATGGACTTATTATTGAACACGGTATTATGGAGTTTGATGATAAGTTGCGTTCACAAATTAAGATATTCAGGTCAATTATTTACCTTCCCAGCCATGGAGCGTAAAGCTTGATCAGCCTTCGCCAAATCTTCTTTCAAAGAAGACAAGTTCTGAGTGAGGGATGTTTCTTTGCGCCACAATTCGCTGTAAATATCGTAATAAAATTAACATCAATGTAATACTCAAGGCAACGTCGAACCATTCCAACTGAAGTGTTTTTACAAGCTTGAGTAACTTGTAATTTTTGTATGTATGGTGTTTTTTTTTGCATGTCTGATGCTGGACACGGAAGGTGGCTACAGGAACTCCTAAACTACCCATGATAAACACATCATATTTGGGCTCGTTTGATTGATCTTGAAGTAGATCCGATTACAATGAAATTTTAAAGTACCGTAAACAAAAAAAGCTTGTACTTAAAAAAACTTTTTTATTTTTTATTGCTTCTGGCCTTCATCTCACCTGATAAGTGACCCGTTGGATGGGAAGCGTGCGCACCCAAAGGTCTCAACTTAATGAGGCGCTGGCTCTGCTACCTTTCATACCGGAACACAGTGCTATTAACACTGCTGTTTGGCGGCAGACTTAGGTAAGATGGTGGTAGTTAGCCAGGCAGACATAGAAAATGCCCTACTGTCAACCAAAACGAGTACCGACAGGGAATCGAATCCGGTACCTCTATATTTTTAGTTTAACATTTAGGCATTAGGCCACGGAGGCGATCAATTTTTTTTAATAAAGAGTATAGATCAACGCTTGGCCACGATCTCACCTGATGGTAAGCGACGATGTGGCCTACGATGGTGCCTGTTCACCCTCGACTTGAAGACACCCAAGTTATAGTTTTCAGGGAATACAGACGCCGGCAGCGCGTTCCACTCCCTGGCTGTACGCATGATAAAATTAGAAGCAAAGCGCTTAGTGCGAGCCATAGGAATGTCAACGACGTATTGGTGGAGCCCTGCTGTTCGTCTATTGGATCGATACTTAAATGGCGATGGCGGAATCAACATGATTCAACATTTTATTATTATTTCATTGGGTTGTCTATGCATACTCACTTCCTCGTGCTCTGCTCTTGGTCCTTCCTCTTCTTGCATTCGTAGTACTGCTTGTTGTGCTCGTCTATGGCGACGCGCTGTCTCTCCATCTCCTTGGTGGTCTCCTCTATGCGTTTCTCGAGGTCCGTCAGTTTGGTCGCGTCGCGGCGCAAGTCCTCACGGAGCTTGTTTTCGTGTTCTTTCTTGTCTTTTATTTGCTTGTTGAGCGATCTGTAAAAATGAATAACCAATATTATTTCGCGACAAATTAATAGAAATAAAATCAGAGGTGTAAAATGAACTAAAACTAAAAACTAAATGTTCAAACGCGGTTTAAGCTCATCTCTGTATGTATGTATTTTTGTAGTCAACATACATTTTGTCCAACATCATTCATTAATGTAAACAGACTAAGCAGCTTTTGAATAATTCGTTATTATTATTGTAACAATACAACACACACACACATACACAAACACACACACCTCACACAATACCAACACACCAACTATTCTTTTATCTTTAAATAAATGTTTGAAATTGAATGTTTGTCGGTTGTATCAACGTGCTAGCCAGTGCTTATGCTACAGGACTTACAGCACTGGCTGATCAATAATTCTGTATGACTGTTGTTGCTTTGTATGTTAATGCATTAATCACTGGTGTAGTTTTGGACAATAAAACATTTTTTACTTTTTTTTAAACATAAACCCATCAAATGTGAAAAAGGGCTAAATCCACATACATTCTCTATAGTATGGTACAGTGGCGCCAACAATGCGCTATCAGCGCCTTTGACGATTAGCCATCTTTCATACAATTTGTCGTGAACTAATTCGGAAGTAAGTTGTATCAGATTAATAAATACCGCGCCACAATATACCTTATATTACGAGTATCACATAGAAAATGTCTAGCAAAACTTGGCTTACCAGCAAATTGCACATGGAAGTCAAATCAAATCAAAATGTTTTATGTGCAACACACACAAAAACTTATTATTTATGTATTATATATTTAGCATAGATAACATTTATATAATTCAAACAATTTAATCCAAAGGCCAAAGATGTTTTAATGCCAATTACCGTAATGGAGCAGTGTGTGAAGCTGGTGCCTGAGTAGGTTGCCCCGTGTTTCAGGACACCAGGTTCTCACCTCACAGTAAGAATGATTATATTATATAAGCATATGTATGATGTGGTAAGCATTGTATAGTAAATAAAATATATAGAAATAGATAATGTATGTGTAAGAGTGTGTATGTGGTGTGAGGGTGTATGTGTAAGAGTGTGTGTGTAAGAGTGTTTGTGTGGTGTGAGGGTGTGTGTGTAAGAGTGTGTGTATGGTGTGAGGGTGTATGTGTAAGAGTGTGTGTATGATGTGAGGGTGTGTGTGTAAGAGTGTGTGTATGGTGTGAGGGTATGTGTGTAAGAGAGTGTGTGTGGTGTGAGGGTTTGTGTGTAAGAGTGTGTGTATGGTGTGAGGGTGTGTGGTGTGTGTGATAGTGATAGTGATGATAAGGTACATACTTGAGCTCCTTCTCGATCCACCTGTCCCTGTCCAGCTTGGACGTGAACTGTGTGCCGCGCCCCTGCTTGGCGTACAGCTCCTGCCTCTTCTGCTGGTTGAGTGCGAGTGCGCGTGTGCACTCCTCCTCGCGAGCCTTCATCTCCTCGTACTTGGGCTTCAGTTCCTCCAGCTCGCGTTCCTTCTCAGATATCTGTTGACGGAGACGGTCCAGTTCCGCTTCCGCTCGTTCCTAAACAATATTGTTATATATGAAATCAAAATGACTTTTTAAACACAAATTGATGCAAAATTGTACTAGGTATAATAATTTAAAATAACATAGGTCCTACTAGATGGACCGACGACCTGGTTTAGGTCGCGGGGAGTCGCTGGATGCAAGTAAAGACGTAAGCAAGAATGCAAGGACGCTCGGGACCGGTCAATGTGGCGTACCATGAAGGAGACCTATGTCCAGCGGTGGACGTTTCCCGGCTCATGATGATGATGTGGCTGTACATCAAATTATCCTCCAGGTAAGTCAATTTTCATCATCATCATCAGCCGAGAAACGTCCACTGCTGGACATAGGCCTCCCCCATGGTACGCCACATCGACCGGTCCCGAGCCACCTGCATCCAGCGACTCCCTGCAACCAGGTCGTCGGTCCATGTAGCGGGGGGACGGCCTGGTAGACGTTTCCCGGTACGTGGTCGCCACTCGAGAACCTTTACTCCCCACCGGTTATCGGTTATTCGAGCGATGTGGTCTGCCCATTGCCACTTCAGCTCACAGACTCGTCGAGCTATGTCAGTGACCTTCGTTCGTCTACGGATTTCCTCATTCCGGACCTTATCACGTAGAGAAGTCAATTTTACCGGCGTAAATTTAATCGCAGATTCAGACTTTGTAAATAATCTAAATGCTTATTTAAAAGTATTAGATTCTCGTATCCAAGCCGTTCGTATAGCTTAACTATAAATTTTTGGGCCAATACCCTATACTCCCATCTGCTCCCACCATTTTCCCTTTGAATTGCGCTGAACTGTGCGTAACTTGGTCCATAGTACACACCTCAGCTCAGTACCACAGAATTACTAAAATACTACGTACAGAACGGACGTTCACCGCCCCCCGTCGATCCACGATACCTCACCTCTTCCCACAAGAAAGTGACCCGGCTCAAGGATCACACACACATGCGCGTGTATGCAAACGTCACCCGTTCGATGTATGGGAATACCACGACATTTCTTTGCAGTGTCCGGCCTGTGACAGTACCCTAGCTGGAATGAATCTCGTCTCCTCTCTGGTGTAGTCCCTAGGTTATACCTTGGACTTGTTATCTCCGTCCACGTCATCGGTCAAGTCCTTGATGCCGAGCTCGAGTTTGGTCTTCTCGCGCAGTAGCTGCTGCTGTTCAGTAGAAAGGATGTCTTTCTCCTCGCGGGCTGCAGCAACTTCTTTGCGAGCTTCTTTCAGCTTCCTATAGACAAAATCAATCAAATCAAACAAAAAAATAGTTCTTGTCAAAATATTCAAAAATTTATGTGATGTCAAAGTCAAATATATACGAACTTTATTATAGGAATTTTGTATTTTGTGTCTGTGTTTTTACGTATGATGGGTTTGCTCTTGGCCTTCATCTTACCTGATGGTGACGATAAGGCCGTTGGATGGTAAGCGTGCGCACCTAGAAGCGTCAACTTAATGAGGCGCTGGCTATGCTACCATACCGGACCAATACAGTGCAAAACAATGATCTTTGGCGACAGACCTAGATAATATGTTGGTAACTAGCCAGGCAAACCGAGTATAGATATGTGTCCACACTGGGAATCGAACCCGGGACCTCTGGATTGTCAATCTAACCTTTATCCATTAGGTCACGTGACCGTGACGATAATGGAAGACCGATCCCCAATGGACTCCTACGCAGCAGATTATGACAACCAGTGTAACAAAAATAATTTTCTACTAAGTATTCGAGACACTTCAATGTTTTGTATAGTTTTAATAAAGATTAACAACCTTCCCTATGTGAAATATTAACATTTGATTAGTGTAGCATAGTTCCCGGCAAAACAATTTGAAGTTGGAACAAAAATAGGCAAGGTGGGGAAAAGTTGGCGCATCCCGGGTGAGAGGGGCGCAAGGGGAAACTGTTCGGCCAATTACGTGCTTCAACGCGTTCGAAATGTCATTCCCTTCCCGCTCCCCGCCAAAGATACCCGGAAATTGTTTACTGCGCAGTCAAGGTACTTTTTCAAGTTTTTTGTCGGGAACCATACCATCGCACGACCTTATTTACCTGTTCGCCTCCCGGACGTGGTCCTGAGCCTCGCACACCAGGTCAGCATAGTGCTTTTGTTCTTTACCACTGTTTGCGCGCAGCTTTTCCAGCTGAAAGATTGTTTTAAATTGTTAAAACAATTGTTGAGTAATGTAGTTTGTTCTTCTGTTTTTAAGTCTGTCTGTCAAGACCCTTTTTTGAAGAACGCGTGGACGGATCAAGTTGAAATTAATATCGAATACGCAAGCCTGCAGTCCCTTGGAGCTGTGAATGAAGCTCCATGTTCATCGCATTAAGAAGCCGCATTTTTCAACGAATAAACAATCAAAACTTTTCATTGACCTACAATCGTGAAATTTGGCAAGAAGCAAATACTTATAGCCCAAGTATAGGAATAAATCTAAAACCTCCGGACATCGGGACCTTCGGATTTTGAACCACCCTGTCATCCCGTTGGTGTCGAAAAAGGAGACTTAGGGAAATATGTGAGTAGACGGGACTGGACAATGTGGGATACCACGATGGAGGCCTATGTTTATGATGAAGATGAGACGAGCAGCTGTGTCTAATTGTGTAATTGTGATCTGCGAAGAGTTTAAGCATAATTGCGTCGTTATATGTTCCCAAAACACTCGTTTGACGTACCCGTGCCGCTACCATTCCTCAGGAACCGACTCAGTTAAGCGCTAGACCTGTTGAATAGCAGTGCTCAACAGCTTACCTCCTCCAGCTTCCGTTTGTTCTCCCTGTGCTCCATATCGTGTATGATGAACTCTAGAACTCGACGTGACCGATCCCACTTCTGATATTCCTTCAACTCTTCCTTTTCCTCTTCTAGAGTTTTGAGACGCTCCTCGATGGTTTGCAGGAATTCGTTGATTTTCTCCACCTAAATGAAAAACATTAATGTCATAAGTTGTCGATTACAATAGCAAGTAAATCAATATTCGATAGATGTCGCCAACTTATTTTTCTCGAATGTACTTTATGTTGTTGGTCCTGCGACCACTACAGCTTCACCCGGACAAATGGCGAGCGCGGATGGCGCTCAGACGGCTAATTTTTTACGAGCGACTAGCCAAAGGGCGCTTACTCGGGCTCGACGTTTCGTCGTCCCTGCGATAAGCGCTAGGATTACTGCTCGTCCTGGGGGTGGGGTGGTAGTGCAGATCCGGTAACGCTCTATCTGGCGGTTCTTATAAAGGTAAATAATTTCTGACGCTAACGGTGTACGACTTAATTGGCAAAACCATTCGCCCCGGACTGACGAGAGACGCAGGTTCGAATCCCGATCGTGTCGAAAAATATTTACTACTAGCTTCCGCCCGCGACTTTGTCCGCGTGTACTTCAGGATGTATTCTACTTATTCGATAGGCATAGGTGACGTATATGACAAATTATTATACAGCATAAGGTACAAAATAGTGTTTATTCTGTTACGTAGTCTAATAGTTTAAAGAAACAAAATAAATGTCAATATCTGACGTAGTACATTCAAATAGTTTTCACACTAATATTATAAACGCGAAAGTTTGTATATACGAATTTACACATTCTATGGTCGGTTGCTAGGCAACGCGTTTTTGTTATGCCCAAATTGCCCATGTAATCCCACTAATATTATAAGTGTGATTTTGTACAATTTACACAATATGTGTACATTTTTGTACTTTTTTTAAACACATTTACACAATATAATTATAGCCTATCTGTTATTCTGATGTATAAACTATATTATTGTAAAGTTTCATTCGAATCCATTCAGTAGTTTTTCCGTGAAAGCGTCACAAACATCCAAACATCTAAACATCCAAACTTTCACACTTATAATATTAGTAGGAAGTAGGATTTTAAAAATGTTATACAAAAATGTATGACAGTGGATAATGAAACACATAGTTATATCTGTTGATTTCAATTTACTTCTCTGTATTTTCTAACCATTGAAAATTATTTTCTGTGTTAGTAATATGTACCAAACGCTTAATTCCATTTTACAGAACTACTAAGTGAAGGAGTCTGTTACCTTCCCAACAGTTTCCTTGAGTATGGTGACAGATTCCTCCCTGCGTTCATCGTACACTCGCGTTCCCGCCACTTCTCTGAGCAACTTCAGACGGTGAGAGTCTGGAGCGATCGCCATTTGGTTAATCTGTAGAGAATAAAGTTTGGTAATATAATGCCGACAAACGACCTGACCAAGGTCGCGGGAAGCCGCTGACAAACCACGGGCGTCATACCTAAAATAATTAACAATTTTAGCAGTTTTGTTATATGAAACTACAGTGACCTACATATATTTTACAGAGTTGATAGTTTCTGAATAGTACAGTATCTGCACTTATTTTTCATCGTTTAACATTTTCATTGAAGTATGTTCTCAGCAATTATATTTTAACCGATGGTGCCGCTAGTGAGATGTGGGGATCACTTTAATAGTTCATTTTTGCCTATATATGTTCCCACTGCAGGGGCCTAATAGTCCGGTCAATTTAGACCAAAAAATGAGAGTGAAGTTACATAAAGTCCCAACAAGCTGAATTATAGTGAAATGGTTCAAAATATAATTATAACCAATGTCTAAAAGTTCCCCATCATTCCCCTGTAAGGAAATTTTTTTATTCAAGGTCAAAGGTCAAAAAAATGAGTTTTTCGCGATTTTCAGCAAAACGGTAAGTTTTATCATAAAAGTACCTTAGACAAAAATGGAGATCATAAAATTATCTATAAAAAATGTATCAATACTTTTTTTTCTTACGAGCCGCCGTTTCTGAGATATAACGATTCAAAAAGTTATAAAAGTTGTTATCGTCATAATATGCATGAGTACGCCACGTAGCAGTTTTCAAAATGTTTGAAAAACAAGATTTAATTCAATGTGCTGAAGTTTTTAAAAAGAGTAATTCAACTCAACAAGAAGTTATTACCAACGGCATCCGATTTCTTCTTTCTATGTACGGAGCTCCTAAAAAAACTACCTGTTTAGATAAGCATCGATATGCATGTTTCGTTAAAAATACTAAAAATAAAAAACAAGTTCAATTAGCTTGTCTTCCTCCAACCTCAGTTGCTGCTCACCAACATCTTTTTCGAGTATATTACCAAGTTCAAGTGTGGCTTGGTTATCAGCTAGACCCTACAGACTGGGGTTGGAAGTTGGTCAACAATATATTAGAGCCAGTTCAAACTTTACTTCCACCTGCGCCGGAACACTATTTTTTGCAACTGCAAAAAGGGATGCAGTGCTAAATGTGGTTGCAAAAAAGTCGGACTGTCTTGTTCTTTGGCATGCACAAATTGTCAAGGCCGGTCGTTCTCTAATATTGAATCACAAACAATGGAGGATTCGTTTGACTCCGACGAAGTATCATGCGATTCATCGCTATTGACGCAATTTACTTGCATCCAAAATGAAGATGAAGAAGAAGCAGGAGAAGAAGAACAAGAAGAACAAGAATTTGAAACTTACGAATAAGACGAATAAACTTCAACACTTTTTTACATCGCTTTTATCTTTCCTAATCTTTGAAAATTTCCGTTATTATGCAATAGTTTTACATTAAACAGGATCACAACTGACCCGTGGAGTAGGCCTACTGGGGAAACCGCGTTAAAAAAACGCGCTAAGTACACTACCTCATAGGTGGCGTGGAAACGTGTGCATATTATGACGATAACAACTTTTATACCTTTTTGAATCGTTATATCTCAGAAACGGTGGCTCGTAAGAAAAAAAGTATCGGTACATTTTTTATAGATAATTTTATGATCTCCATTTTTGTCGAAGGTATTTATACATACACATACATACGTATACATTTATGATAAAACTTACCGTTTTGCTGAAAATCGCGAAAAACTCATTTTTTGACCTTTAACCTGGAATAAAAAAAAATCCTTACAGGGGAATGATGGGGAACTTCTAGACATTGTTTATAATTATGTTTTGAACAATTTCACAGAAATTCAGCTTGTTGGGACTTTATGTAACCTCGAATGTCTAAATTGACCGGACTATAAAGGCCTTCTCTCCTACAGAGAGTGTATTGTATTTTTCACTGTATTTTAAATAACTATTTCATGTGCGTTGTTACATACCTTTCCTTGCTTTACAATGTAGTACGGATTGGAATTGGATAAACCGGCACTTTCAAGGAGATTCAGAACTTCGGAGCGTGGCACCACCTTCTTGTTCAGGAAGAACTGGTCTTTCTTAGAGCCAATGACACGGCGCAGAAATATTTCATCTCTTTCAATCTAAAACAATCGATTTTACATTATTTAACTGGGAAGTTTGGACTTTTCCTTGATATTCTCATAAAGCACTAAATCCGTTTCGATTAAATTTATATGGGATGAAGTATGATCTACCAAACAAAAAAAGAATCATCAAATTTAATTCATAATTGGCGGATTGATCGCGTAACATACATACAAAAGAAATACAGTAGAAATTGAGTACCTCCTCTTTTTTTAAGTCAGTTGAAAATAGTATCTAAATAAAAAAAATTAGAATAAATGAATATGTTTAGCTCTTACTGATACTTAGTTTAGAAAGGTGTTCGAAGATTTTGCCCTTCCAACCAAAATCTTTGAACTTGTTAAATGATTTTTGACATGACATAAATAAGACTAGGTCAAGTTTACTTTCAACTATTTAAATATATATAAATTTTACACATTTTTCCAAATTCTTTGATTGATTTTTCTTCTATTTTTGAGTTCACCCAACAACATAACTTACAGGTATCCTGTTATCGGAATTGTCGAAGATTATCTCAACAAAAGCAGATATGACTCTCGGACCCGTGCCTTCATGCAGCAACGCCAAGCGCTGCTCTGGTCTGAGATGAGAGAACTCATCACTCAGGACGAATTGGATCGCTGTGATAAAGAAATAAGTTAATAAACACCTAAAATAGTTCAAAAAATTTATTCATGATTTTAATATAGATATGGCTTCTCCAGGTGTTGGGATGGGTGAGTGTGAATATAATGTGAAATGTTTTGGTTTTGGTAGTAAAATAATTATAACCTCACTATTTTGGACACTTTTACTGGATTTTTGGAAATTAGCTATAGAATAATGAAAAGATTGTTTCTGGTGCTTCGCCAGCTACTGCCGCGACACACTCCCATGGCTCGCGCATGGCTGAGGCAGTTATTTTTTTACCATCAATAGGCTTCCATGTGACCACAATCTCACCTGATGTTCAAACTTAACTGACTTGTTTTCATGGTGTTTTTTTTTCATCAAATTTAGGGTATTTTGGAGATAATTTTGTTTTGGTTGGTGGTAGGGTTTTCTATATGTGCTACCAAACAGCAACAGTAATAGCACTGTAGTGTTACGGTATGAAAGGTAACAGCCAGTGCCATATGCTTGAGGCTTCTGGGAGCACATGTTTACCATTCAACATCCTTATCTTCACTTACCACCCAGTGAGATAAAGGCTAAATTCAAAGTCATCATACATGAAAAAAATTTGTTGTCTATAACTATATGAAAAGGCTATGTTCATATTGAAACGTTTATTTTAAAGAGTCTAGACTAGTCAAAAATGATCTCACTTATACATACCACATATATGTAGGGATGTTACAAGTACAACCAACAATAACTAAATGCCTAATCACTCCGTCAGGCTAAGGTGAGACTTCAAACCAAATAAATGGACAAAGAATTTATGCAACAATTGAAACAAATGCTACTACACATCATAAGAATATTTAAATGATAAATGATAAAACAGACAATGTACATAAACTGTTTCCTCTCTTATATTGCAGTGCCTTCAGACAAGGTCCGTAAATAGGTCATATAATTCTGTAACAACTACTGTGGAAACCTATGGAATGCAATAAACAAATTGAATATAATTTTCAATTCCCTGACTGAAACATCATCACTTGATTTAAAACCCAACCCTTGGTTTCTCATAAGTAGTTCTACAACCCAAAACAATGAAGACGCTACCAAAAGTCACTAAGTGCAGGCGGGCATCCAGTGTTTGATCTATAGTAACAAAATGTATAACCTCATAACATAACAAACGGTGGTTGCTCGATTTTTTTAAACTCCGTCATGAATATTTGATTGAAGTTAACATCAGAAAGCTTTGAGTGTTATATGAGAATAAGTTACTGACCATGAAAGAAGTTACTTTTGCCTGAACCGTTGCGTCCGACGACTACATTATGCCGTTTATCAAACGGTTCCACTACAATCTGCTCTCTGTAACTCTTAAATCCCTGAATGATGACCTGTAAACAAACAATAACAAAACGTTACCAATGACGCCTTCACAGTTCCCCGCATATCAGAGAAACACTTGCTGTATTCGTGTTTTATTTTATACATTAATAGTTAATCATTCTTAAAATAGCGTAGTACCTGTTTTATATGCATTTTCGCTGTAGAATTGTCCAAAAAATTATAATTTCAACCTTAGAAATTCAACCGCCATATCCCATCCCATATCCTGGCATGTCACTCACTTTATTATGTCAGTTTCACGTCAGTTTTCGCTGTCGTCAGTACAGTATAGTGTCAGTGGAGTGTCAGTGTCAGTCAGATAAAATGTTGCCCGCACACAGCGCAGTTAAAATGAGCGAGATTGTAATATACAAGCAATATCCCGAGTCGACTACATGAGTCGGAATTAATTGTTTAATTTCTAATTAATTTCACATACGTCATTTTTAATATTAATCAATATTTTCAATTATCCAACACAATTAAATATTTTAAAGATTATCTTTATAATAGCAGCAACTTATTATTATAGATTATACTACGGGATAACGGTGAGTTTCATTGAACACACACTTTATGGCAGTCAGCAAATAGATTTAGAGATTTTATATATTACGCAATACATAGATGAGTATACAGCTCAGTGATCTAAAACGTAGATTACTCGATCAGTGCAGTGGTCGAACTAGATCACAAACTATTGAAAAATTTATCGTACCGCGCTTTATCCCAGGTGGGCTGAAGTTCCATCCGAGACAATTCGGTTTTACTCCCAAAACTTCGACCTCTGACGCGGCCTTTGCAGCTCGTAGGCAAGTCAGCCAACCTCCGGCAAAGTATGTCCTAGCGATTTTTTAGATATCTCGGGTGCTTTCGATAACGCGTGGTGACCAATGATAAACTCAAACTGAAGGCTCGCGGGTGTCCCTCAAACATATGACCGACTAATAGTAGATAACTTCAGAAAGGGTAGGTAGTCCACACGTGCCATGTTGCGATGGCTGCCATTCACCGATGCGGATTCGAAAAATTAAACCACCCACCCACCCACCTTACAGTCCAGACTTGGCCCCCAGCAACTATTATTTGTTCCCAAAATGAAGAAAGAGCTGCGTGGAATAAAATTTGGCGACGATGAATAAGTCAAGTCCGCAATTTCTGCCTATTTTGATAACAAAGATAAATATATTTTTTTCAATGGTATAAACAAATTATTTGAGAGATCCGAAAAATGTATTAAGGTTAAGGGAGAATATATTGAAAAGGAAAAATAGTTTCATGTTTAATTCTCCCCCTCACTCCGCGAACTTATTGACCTCCCCTCGTACGTCCTCCGAATAATTAATTACGCCACTTTCGTCGCTAGGTGCTGGCGTCTTGCCCCAACGTTGCCCCAACGTCTAACGAAGCGTAGCGACAGATGTCCAAGTTTCTTTGTTTAGTTCTTCTTCATGCTTTTGGCATTAGTTTGTCATAAAGAACAATAATGTATACTTTTTTGGCACATGTATTTTCCATAAAATTATTTCCGTTTTCGATTCGTATCATCTATTATTTCGTTTACTTCACATTTCCATATAAACAAAATGGGAGTACAAGACTTTTCATCTGCTTGTCGAAATGAATGTATACCACAGGAACCGCCACCAAAGACCCGACTATTCACAGGACCAGTGAAGATTATTGTCGCAGAACATTCGCGTAAACATTACATTTACAAAGTATTGCAGCACTACCTTATCATAGTATGTTATTTGATGATGGGCTTAACTGTTACTACCATGGTATTCATATCTTTGTCGCCGCATTTTATGTATCAAACACGTTGGCATATATCCTTGTGTACTGTGGGAGTAAGTACTATACGTTTTTATGTGTTATTAATCATCATTCATCCTAATAAGTCTACTCCTAATAATTCTACCATGATTTTTTTG
Organism: Carcina quercana; assembly: GCA_910589575.2. Classification (NCBI taxonomy): domain Eukaryota; kingdom Metazoa; phylum Arthropoda; class Insecta; order Lepidoptera; family Depressariidae; genus Carcina; species Carcina quercana. The sequence continues at coordinate 12,342,951 of OU342437.1, read as the reverse complement.
CCAGTTCCAAATGCTGATTCTTTTGGGTGTGCTCATAATGAACCCTGTACACGGCCCAACGTCAGTTCTGAGTCTAAGAGAGAGAAGACAACAGCACTGGATAATGCAGACTTCTGCACTCACGCTCACTGCATTGGGCGTTTTCGTACTATTGGTTTCTGGGTCAGAGTATCCTATAGGTCCACCAAAAAATGAAACTTTAACTTTTCATTGCACGACAGGTAAGGTGATACCATTCATTATGGTTTTAAGGCTATTCGTACGATAGTTTTATACCTACTAAATTTGTTTTACCAAAATCATTCAAAATTGGATTTGTGCAGTAACTGGAAAGAATAGGACTTTGGATTATAATCTGAAAATGATAGTTAGTCACAATTTACATTATTACACTCTGTTTGGAGATATTGTCCGTCTATGTCTAGGTGCTAGTCTAGGTAACTCTTTCTCAAGGTGAGGGCTAATGCCTTCTTGTAGGCGCTGGTGGTTATTACCTACCGTCCACCTCCTGAGACCACCTGGGTGTACGGTAGGATTTTTTTACACAGTAGGGTTCAGAAAAAAGTAAGGCACCGCTAGACTGGTGCATACCTCACTTTGATTAGTGAAATAATAAAAATAAATATTTAAATAATATAGATATTTAAGACCGGGTTGCATGTGTACGCTATTCAAAGAAACGGTCAAGTGCGAGTCGGACTCGCGCACCGAGGGTTCCGTACAGAATATGAATAATTAACATACTCAAAATCATAAATAATAGGTACGGTAATATGCAACCAACAGTGCTCGTTCACGAACTAACAGAAAGTTTTAAATGACTTGATTTTTTGTAGAGGGATAGTGGAAAGGCCAAGGAAGGGTATAGGCTACATTTTATCCCGATCGAACGAGTAGTTTCCACGGATTACATTCTAAAGGCCACGCGGGCGAAGCTGCTGGCAGAAGTATCTATTAGACTATAAGCATTTTCGTGATGTCGTGAAAGAGAGAGATAAAATTATCTATGGACTTGAAAAGCTGATAAGGACAGCAGATATTAGTACCGGCTTTATCTAACATCATCATCATCATCAACAGTCTATATACGTCCACACTGCAGGGGCTCAGGCCTACTCTCCTACAGAGAGTGAATGGGCCGTAGTCCACCACGCGGGCCCAGTGCGGAATGCCTGTTCAAGACATGCAGGTTTTCCTTCACCGGATATTGTACTTGAATTGAAAAACAACTCATAGGTGCACGACTGGATTCGAACCCGAAACCCTCAGATTGACAGTCCACGCCTAAAATAACTTTTCTTGCATATATTATTGCTTATTTATTACTGAATTACCAAAAGTTTAGCTGGAGGAATAAATATAAGCATTACTAATATTCGTTCTTAAATGTAAAATAACGGTTAATTTGTTTTTTCAGGGTTAATGGCATTTTTCCTTGCTGGAGGTAACGCCGTGGTGGGGCTATTCGTGCCATCTAGAAAAGGCCCCTTGCGTATCTTGCACTTGTTTCTTGGCTCCGTTGCTTGTGCTATGGCCTCACTGTGCTTCATCCTGGGTATAATTAGGGAATGTGTTTATGAACATTTTCGTGGGAACAAAATAATAAATATCATTTTAACGTTTATAGTTTTCTACACTCTGTTTGTGCTAAGCCACCCGCTTTATCTTTACTTTCAATGGCATATGAACTATTCAAAAATGATGCGTGAAAATCAAAGGAAATCTTTGGTAAAATGCGAACATGGCCATGATCCCAAGCCCAGGAGAAATAGAGGTGCTTGCAAACAATAATAAATGAATACTGGTCGTTTACACTGAACTTTATTTATAAGAAAACGTATTCAGTTCTACTTTTGGTCAAGTTTGAGCCTATCCCAGCCTACAGTTTTAGGACGACCTATGTTAAATTGACAGGTAATGTATGGAATACCTAATATATACAAAAATACTCTCCGAAAATATTTTGTAATTTTGTGATAATTTATTACATCAAGTATTGTTTTTAGGGTTCCGTATCTCAAAAGGAAAAAAGGAACCCACATTATAAGATCACTGTTGCCCGTCTGTCTATAACCTTTTTCTGAGGAACGCGTGGAGATATCAAGTTGAAATTAATATGGAATATTGAAATATAACCAATAAGCTTTTGTCACAGATCCATTTTTGTGTATATTTTGCTTGTTTTAACGTATAATTTGAATTTGAATAAAATTGCTCGCAAAAGCGCATAAGTCTGTCGACTGCCGGAGCCCCCGCATGCACCCTCCACTGGTTCCGTGCACAACCCGAACTGTTGAACCATTCAACTGTATCTCCGGACCCTCGCCGGATATAAAACATGTTCTTATCTCAACAGTGAGTTGTTCTATTGAATAGAGCTCTTTCTATTGTGAGGCACTGAATGTCAAACTCTGTTCGCAGTGTGCATTGTTGTAACGTATTGATTGCCCTTCTGTATTAGTCAGTGGAGTGTTTGAGAAACGCTGTCACTGAAGTGCTATTTTTAAACAAATCGCTTCGCTTATATCAAAACATTTTGTTAGTATCCCCTCAAATTTTCATCGAGTAGTACGTCTTAAACAGCTGTTAGTAATAAATATTGACAATTAAATTCAAGTACAACAAAGGTGTAACTTTCGGAAATGACCGATTCTACGACTAACGGAGGACCGACGTCGGCAGCAGAGGATGTTTTTAAAGATTTACAAAATTTCGGGAGGTACCAGAAGTTGCAGTACTTTATTATTAGTTTGCCTCTTTGTATGTTGTCCATGTCTATGACTAATTATGTGTTTGTGGCTGAAAATGTTGAATATAGGTAAGTACCTAAACTTTATTAGAAGTATTATTACGAGTGGTTCTCAAGTTCAAAATATTTATTTTGGTAAAAATGTACAAGGGTACATTTTAAATAGAAATTCTTGATTTCCGTCAAGTTAAATATCTGGGTGCTCGAGCTTCGATAAAATTAAAAGTCGAACTTTCTTGAAGATGAGACTTCTACCAATCAATTCTTTGACGCCTAATTACAAAATCTCTCTATTTACTCAAACATATTTACATATTTACCAACTTCTATCAGACTAAGAAGCCATGGTCATGGTAGCTCAGTTTGGCAGAGCGTCAGTCCTTGAATAATCGATGTCTGGGTTCAATCCTCGTCCGCCCAATGAGCTCCAATGAGATGAGATTATTTATGTACCAATGATAAATTTCATTACCATTGGCTTTTTGGTGAAGGAAAACATCGTGAGGAAACCTGCACACTCCTGAGAAGAAATTCATCAAAGGTGTGTGTGAAGTCTACCAATCCACACTGGGCCCGCGTGGTGGACTATATGATGAGTGGGTCGTCAGCTTCCTCATAGAGCTATGAGAATTCTACGCATGCCAAATTTTAAGTCAATTTAGGAGCAATCAAACTTTAGCATTCATAATTTAGCAGCAACCATAACTCAGTTACAGCGAGCTGTTTTTAGTGTGTCATGCCAGGAAGGCAAACCAGTGAGGTTAGGGCTTTAGACTATAGTCAGGCATTTAAAGGACAATTACAGTAATGAGAGCCAAAAAAATTAACGATCACATTGATAAACTGTTGGATCTACGAACGAAATAATATAAATCAAAAACGCGACATGCGCGAGTCGGACTTGTGCACCGATGGTTCCTATATAGGTAGATTTGAATTATGCACCAATGGTGAAGGGTTATATTCTCTATTGACCTCAAATTTGGTGAAGGTCGTTCGTAATCTCTCTATAAAATCGGTAGTATACCATTGCTTATTTCAGTCGGCTCGGTCTAACACGCTCAATATACCAATTGAATCGATACGAAAGTGCAGGTGCAAAACAGCTTGCTGTAACTGAGTTATGGTTGCTGCTAAATTATGAATGCTAAAGTTTGATTGCTCCTAAATTGCCTTAAAAGTTGGCATGCGTAGAATTCTCATAGCTCTATGAGGAAGCTGACGACCCACTTATCTATATGGCCTATTCACTCTCTGTCCGAGAGTAGGCCTGAGCCCCTCCTGACACAATGAACCGATGAAAGTTTTCATATAAATCGAGAGCAATTTCCTTTCTTACTCTATTTATCTATTCAGACATTGCGGAAATATCAGAAACGAAAAACCAAAAATAGACATTTTTGATCTAGTCGATTTAAACATTGCAACTCCCGCATGGTCAGTTGATTGAACGGTCATGTTTAATTTCTTTTCCATCAATAGTTATTCGATATTTACGGCTGCGTTTTGCACGTGCACAGTTGATAGACTGGTTTGTAACTGCAAGATACGTGTATTATGCATTTCTGATACGTTAATAAATTGTCAATTAAAATTAAAATGTAGTCCTATACAAGCTATTTTTATTGATGTTAATTGGTTTATCTAATAAAATCTGTGTGTTGCGTGAGAGTGTGTGTGTATGTATTCAGAGGGATTGGGGAAGACGAGAAATTACTGATTTGATGTAATAAACTAATTATTCGGTCCTGTTTCGGATTCATTATTATTGTATTAAAATTCAATTTGACTAATTGCAGATGCCGAGTGCCCGAATGTGAAACTAATGACCCTCAAGTGGGAGTGCCGTCATGGTGGCCAGATGCAACGGACGCGAAATGTCTGCGGCCGGTGATAGACCTCGATGAGTATGCCAAGAGTAATGGAACATGCACCAATGCGACATTTCTACAAGAGTTTGTGGAATGTCGTGACTGGGTCTACGAGAGCAACAACTCTATCGTTTCAGAGGTAAAGGATGAAATAATCAAATCAAATTCTATAATCAAATAAAAAATGTTTATTTCAAAGTAATAAATATATTTACGAGTATACGTCAATGAACCTGACGCTATTTTCGGAAAGACGCTGTAGAGAACAAAGGGCGAAATAAACTCCGTGACCAATCGCATCTTATAAATAAGTTCTTGTTAAAAATTATATTTTAGATATATAAAGCTTTTTTTGTTCAGATGGAGCCTGTCCCACCCCTCGTCTTCCGGTCCACAAAATTTTTCCTATTGCGGTTGTCAGTTCGTCTACATATTTATCTGCGATTCGGTTTACTATGTTTTTTTACGTATGGTGGGTTTTGGACTTGACTTTCATCTCATCTGACTTTAAATGACGATAGGTCCGTTGGATCGTAAGCGTGCGCACCTACAAGCCTCAAGCAAATAAGGCGCTGGCTCTGCTACCTTTCATACCGGATCACAACAGTGCTATCAAGGCTGTTATCCGGGCACGGGGGGTATGTTTTCGGAATACCAAATGACGACGCAATTATGCTTAAACGCGTCGTAGCCGCGACCTGTAAATAGGCGCACCAAAAATGCCCTACCATCAACCAAACCACAGATAAGGGAGAGACCAAACTTAGTACCGATAGGTACCGATGCTGGGAATCGAACAGCCACAGGCCACAGAGGCGGTTAACTGATGAACATAATGTTTCCACTTTCAGTTAAATCTCGGCTGTGAGTCATGGAAGGCTACTTTGGTGGGCAGCGTCCACAACTCCGGTATGGTGGTATCCATGCTTCTTGCAGGGTGGATATCGGACAAGTTGGTATCATTTTTTATTTCATCATCATCATCGAGAGCCTATAATGTCCCCACTGCAGGGGCTCAGGCCTACTCTCCTAGAGAGTGGGTAGGTAGCTCCTCACACCTTTGAATTACTTCTTAGGAGTGTGCAGGTTTCCTCACGATGTTTTCCTTCACCGAAAAGCCAATGGTGATGATTTTTATAATTCGTATATAAATTCCAAATAACAAATTGTAACTCATTGGTACGAGCCAGTATCGAACCCAGACCTCGATTGTTCAAGGACTGACGCTCTACCCAATGAAGCTACCAAGGCTGTCAAAATATGTCGTTCTATGGTTAGGTGTTGTGCAACACGACTTGGTCTGCTTCGGGATAAAAGTGGTTTTAAGTCTTTATTGCATTGGGCAGTCGTGTCCCAAACATTAACATCTGTTCAATCGTTTTATTGTCGTGACAATGTCACCTACAACTAGAGAGAATATTTTCGCATTTACATAATTATTAGCATTTTAATACATACTTGAAACAATGTTTACTTTTAAACTCATACTAATATTGAAATTAGTATGATTATTCTAAGTGTATTGTTCTATAAAAACTGAATTGTAAACGGGAATTCGCTCAGAATGATTTCATACAAACTTTTGGCACAATCTTCTATAATAGAATAGCTGTATTTGCAAACTTTACTGTTATGCAGCTAATAGTCCCTAGATGGCGCTTTGAACAATAAATCGAAAATAGTGTGTAATAATGCAAGCTGAGATTCACTGTCAAGTTATGTATGTTAATAATACTCATTTCACGACATTACAGTCTGATATCAATTTCTAGATAGAGAGGGGCTCTGGTCCTCGGTCGGGATCTTCCCTGGTCCAAAGGATCTCCATTGCCACAGACTAATATACTCGTATGTACATATTCCATTGCCATCCAACGTGGCAATGCGGCAATCTAGTTTATAAGTAATTTTTAATTTGTTATATTGACATTTTGTATTTTATGGAAATAAAATATTTATTTCTAGATCATTAGGTACTGCAAAAATCCAGCTCTTCTATTTTAAAAGATTATGAAAAAAGTTTAGTATGAAACTTTTATCGGTGAAATTCTTGATTAATTTTTGTCCAACTACCTCACATTCCTCAAAATGAATAAAACTGCGTATATTTTTCCGGACAAATGATAAACGAATGCCATTCATGATGTAGATATCATCAGTATTATTTTTCTCTGAGGTATCAATAATTTTGATAAACGTCTTTTACAGAATCGGCCGCAAGATTACTTTCATCCTGTACTCTGTCGGTGGAGTTATTGGCGTAGTAAAGATATTTCTTAATAATTACTACGTCTACATCGGCGTGGAGTTTCTGGAGTCCTTTCTATCTTCGGGGCTGTTGACTGTCGCCCCTGTATTGAGTAAGTAGACAGATTAGTGACAGTTGTTACTACAACAACACACCAAATACATGCCGTATTTGGTGTGTTTAGGGTTTCTTAGTCAACGACACTTCATACCAGAGTGATTTAAATATAGTAATAGGTTATAGAGCGGTCATTGGAAAACTTTTCATATGAACATTTTGATCTCAAAAGTCAATGGTATGTCAAATGTCTTGTACGGCCGCGTGTCGTGATGTGACACCAGATTGAGTAACTTATTACCAAAAAAACATTTTGATCCTAAACTTAATACCAGTTGGTAAAAAGTTTAGGATCAAAATGTTTGTTTGCTTTGTCCGGTCTATAAATATTAAATGTCTTTGCTTTATACCTAGTACGGACACAAGTTCAGTTATAAATTGTGAATGCATTTTTATAGAGGTCTCCGTGGCGTAGTTGACTGAGTGTTCACACGAGCACCATTCCCGGGTTTTCAGGCGACACTGTCAAACATCACTTTGTGATTTTTTCCCCAGTTTGGTTAGGTAATTGAGCTTTAGAGTTGCGTATAAACAGAATGCAGTCAAGAAATATAAAATAACTTATATATGTTTGTATAATATAATTAGTTTTAATATAGATGTAAATAGCTGTTAAGTTTTCCGAATAAAATAAGATAAAAAGTAAAATTAAGTATCTATGACACACATGCTGCAAACAGATCTTTTTTTCGTAACAGATTTACCTGACGGTAGTTATAGAAGAATGCTCAGTTAAAAGCATCTATTTGTTAAGGCACTACGATATCGTTGGTTCCCGGAACACTTATAATGTTTAGCGATAGACGGATAAAAGAACGGAACTATCTTTAAATGTCCCAGATAAATAGGATTGCGAAAGCGAGTAGATTTGTAGGTCAAGGTCTTCACCACTACAAAATACCAGAGAGAGAGAGAGAAATTTATTCAAACTTATGAAAGTCTGTAGAATAGTAGATTCCGAAATGCTGCTATAAATAAACTTGTCGAAAGCTTATTCTAAGCTTATTGCCCTATTAACTGAATTTCTAAGACGTTTGGTTTCTATGACAACGCTTGGGCTTGGGATAGTGTTTGACTCACACATTTTTTTTACAATCAAACACTGACATCTGATAATAAAATTGTATATACATATACTACAGGTCTAACGCATAACTGAGTCAGTTCCTGAGGTATGGTAGCGTTACAGGAGGCTGTGTTTACGGAACGTCAAACGACGCCCGACTGAAGTTAAGAGGGTATGCTGTTGTCAAAGCGCCCATACAAACGTAGTCCAGTCATATTTTGAGTATTAAGCTATGAAAATCTATGAAATTTTCAAGACACAATCTAGAAACAAATATCTGTGTCGGTGGTGAGTCAGATTTTCGTTTAAATATATACTTCCAAAGTTACAGGGCGTCAAAGTATTGTATTTTTCGGTAATAAAAAGCCCCAACTTTGAACCTGTTTTACAAGAGTATGAATCAATTTAGAACAATTTGGAAAAACCACCGACATCTGAAATTTTATTAATATACTGTATTAAAAAAAATGGCTACATAATATACTGTATCCTTCAAATGATTCCTGGACTACGAAACATCCAAATAACGGGTGGATAACTTCGCGTAGTGTATGCTGTCTCACTGTACGCGCTCGGGTAGGATAGGGCTCGGATAGGGACAGCTACAAAACAATGCAACCTTGAACGCGACCACGTGGTCTTACCAACATAGCCTCTTAAATGCGTCGTACATTATTGTGTGTGTGTTTATACTATTTTACACTTCTACTAAGAACGCCTTTCCGAAGTGACAGTTGTGAAAAAGATACATCTATACATATGTCACGTTCCGCGCATGTATGGAGCCCCGGCCTGGTCTAGTCCACTTGTAATTTCAAATTTTTGTTTATTCTGGTCTAGTTTATTTGTACAAAAATGCACGAAACAAGAAAGACTTAAAATAATAAACAAAGATGGCGTCAGTAGAATGTTGTTGAAATAGAGCATCATAAACAAGCATATTTTAAACCATTCAATGAAGTCCTCACAGCCACAGGGCTTCCGCCTACTAATAGACTAATTTGATCGATTAAGAACTATTGCTATTTTAAAAGACTAGGAAATGCACCTTTTTTTCATACATCTCTTTTATTTTGTTACAGTGATAGAAATAGCTGGAGAATCGAAAAGGGTGCTTGCGGGTCTGGTGTTTTCGTATGGCTTCTACGCTGGGGAAATTATATTCGCTTTCGTCGCCATGGGTTTGCGATACTGGAAATCGTTGATATTGTTCGCGTATGCTCCTATGATCCTGTTCGCCTCATACGGATTCGTGCTCAAAGAAAGTACGAGATGGCAAATGTTACGAGGTAGAACGAAAGAGGCGAAAGAGACCTTCAAAGCAATAGCGAAAATGAACAAGCTCAATATATCGTCAAAAGCAATAGATGATTTAAAAGACGAAGAGCTAAGGATAAAGTTAAATGTTCTAGAGCAGACAGAAAAAGAAAGTATTGGACAAATATTGAGATCGAAAGAGATAATGGTACGTTTAGGAGTTACGTCTGTTTGTTTCTTCACATCCAGTTTTGCGTACTGTGGCTTATTGGTCCTTTCCGTACTTTTGCCAGGGAACAAATATACGAATTTTGCTCTCAATACCCTGATGGCATTTCCTGGGGATCTATTCGCTTTATACAGCTTCAACAAATATGGACGGAAGATTACAATGCAATGTGCATACATAGCCACGGCTGTTTTTGTAATAGCACAGGCGTACACCCCTGATTGTAAGTATGATGTCTGCCTTTGTTTCAGTAAATGTATAACAAGTAGCTTTAAATAGAATATTTGAATATTTGGTCGAATTTTTGAAGGCTTCATCTCCCTACTAAAACACTCATTTTTAACCGACTTCAAAAAAGGAGGAGGTTATTAATTCGACGGTTTTTTTTTGCTTTTTTATGTTTGTTACCTCAGAACTTTTGACTAGGTGAACCGATTTGAATTATTCTTTTTTTATTTGAAAGGTGTGTGTGGTCCAGTTCTGACAACGGCATCCATGAGAAAACGATATAAATCTTAAATTTGCCTTAGTAAACGCAGACTTTTAGGGCATTTGAAGTCGGTTTCCAGTTCTTTTTGAACGCATTTACTTGTTGTATCCATACTGTCCATCTTTCTCAATAAACTTTAATGACTATAATAGAAACTTTAAAAACATTGTTTCAGCTATATCCTGGCTCAAAGTCCTGTTTTTCCTATTCGGTAACTTCGGCGTTGTAATCTGCTTCACTGGTTCTTACACGTACAGTATGGAACTCTTCCCGACCAGTGTCAGAGGATCTCTCGTCGGATGTGGGAACACTGCTGCCAGGATTGGAAGTATGCTGGCGCCTCTCAGTCCGCTTCTTGTATGTAAACATTTTGTAAAATTATATTGGTAATAGGCCGTGTGGTTACGGCTAGAAGAATATTACTATCCTTAGAAGTGGTGTCTGGGCACGACAGGTAAATAAAACATAGCCATAAAGTTGCAGGTTTCCTATTATTCTGAGACTTCTTATCGTGTAGGTTGTAGGGTCGATAATCGGCCTCATAAGCCCTAGTTGTCACGAGTCGTTGAGCTGCCATAGGCCTTTGACATGGCTCATGCAGCTACCTACCTGTCGTAAATAGTTCTGGAACATGGAATCATCTTACTTTTCAGACAATCAGGTAATTCAGCCTGCAATGTCCTAACCCAACAGGGAAGTCTTACAAAGTGACATTTGAAATGTCCTTGAAATGACCTTCCGCATGTGTTGCGCGCATGAGTCTAACGTTCAGACAACTGCGCCACAGAGGCCGTTACTTTATTCTTAATCACCAAGTATAACTTACTGTTATACTCTAGCGGTCACACAGTCGGACTGACGAATCGGAGGTCGCTTTGATCTTTGGTGGAAAACTCAAAGTACTAAAACTAAAGTAGATGACATTTCTATACCCGCCCTACTAACTGCCCAAACATCAGTGATAAGATAACATAGTCAGCGTCAGGCATCTAGGGTGATTACGCTTTCCGCCCAACGTCTTTATCATCACCAGAATAACGGCAGCCCTTCACCCGCACACTGTAGATATTCCTACAGCTCGCACCAAGCGTTTCGCTTCCACATTTATCGTGCGTACAGCAAAAATATGGGATGCACTACCGGGTTCCGTGTTCCCTGAAAATTACTACTTAGGAATCTTCAAATGAAGAGTAAATGGGCATCTTCTAGAAGGCGAGAAAGTACCAAGAGTTCTTTTGAAAATAGATTCTTGACGAATTTTAGACATGAAGAATAGACTATTAGGACTTTTATTTTCGCTGATATTCTCACTCACGGTATGCTGTACGCCTTATCGTCAAATATAACTAATTAATTGGTAAACATCCTTGAGAAAGTGGTGCTACTGCTTTTTAAAGAGCCTGGCTTAACGGAACCCTATTACTAAGACTTCGCAGTCCGTCTTTCACCGAGCTGTATCTCATGAACCGTGATAGACTAAAAAACAGGAAAAAATATATAAGGGGGCTCCCATACAACAAACGTGATTATTTGGAGAAGTGCGTTATAAAGTATTAGTAACGCCATCTTGTGGCGAGAATTAGTTTTGCTACTCGACACTAGATGGCGTTACGAAACCGGAAATGGTATTTAGGCGCATTCGTTAGGGGATTGTTTGGTGCATATTATTTATAATTTTCCGTATTTTAACTATCCCTATTCTGTACGGAACCCTCGGTGCGCGAGTCCAATTCGCACTTGGCCGTTTTTGTGCAAAATGTACCTTTCATCATGATTATTCCCCCTTCGGCGATATAGCGCTGTGCTCACCGAGAGGCTTGTTTTGGTAAACGGTCAATCGTGAATGACTCATCTCGAAGATATTAACACGAACTGTATTCCGGTTTTATGTTAAAAGCCGGTTACAATAAGACGTAAGCAGCCCAGTATGCGTTTACGTATTTATTATCAGTGTCGAAAACCTGTATTTTGGGTCAATTTTTTTAAATTCCTCATATGGGAATGTTCAATTGAAAATAAAAACATTTTTTTCTTCAATTCAATAAACATAGGTACTCTAGGAGTGTCGGGTCCTCGAATCCAAAGATCGAGGTCTGGTTTCAATCGTGGATAGTTCCGTTTATTGGACAGGCTTTTCGGAGAACTTGAGGAATATGCACACACGCACACCCTTCAGAAGAACTTGTGTTTCACTTGGTTATCCGTCTGTATGTTAAGTCCCTTTTTCTCTGGAACGTGTAGAGGTATCAAGCTGAAATTAATAATACGCAAATCTGCAGTCCTTTGGATCTGTGAAAATATCAAGCTTCTAGGTCAACACATTAAAAATATACGTCTATTTAAGCCGCATTTTTCGACTTAAAAGGAATCAAAACATACAGGGTACTTCCCATCGATCTAGAATCATGAAATTTGCCAAGAATCAAGGTCTTACAGCACAAGTATAAAAGTAAATCTGAAAGGTATAATTTTTTAATTATACCTCATTGAAATCGTTCAAGTTTGTCAATAAATTATTAGGTTATTCTCAGTGCTAACAATTTTTTTTAAATAGCTCATTGATCAGCATGTTTTTCGGTATGTTAATTATTCATATTTGCTACGGAACTCTCAGTGCGCGAGTCTGATTCGCACTTGGCCGTTTTTTTAAAAGTATGATGGGTTTACACTCATTTCATCTGATGGTTAGTGACGATTAGTCCGTTACATTGTATTCGCGTGCGCAGCCAGAAGCCTGAGGCGATGGCTCTGCTACCTTTCATACTGTAACACAACAGTGCTATTAACTCTGCTGTTTGGCGGCACACTTAGGTAACATGGTGGTAGCAGTAGTACATTTTAGGTATACCTACGTAAAACCAAATCGTTGTCCCAAATTGATCAAGCCCAATTCAACAAGCCAATTGAATACGAGTTTGCGAGAAATAAAACATATTTTTAATATAAATCAAATATGTACATACCTGTATATTAAGCCTGGCGCCACCTACGGTTGGTGAAAATTAGAATTACATCTTTCCATTCTGTTTTTTTTAAGTATTAAAGTGAAACAAAGGTATAGAGTAAAAGCGCTTCCAAGGAGGTTCGATAATTCAGCATATTTAAGGTTAACTCCTAGGTGGAGTTCTTGTATATTTTTATCGTAAAGGATACGCACGGAGCCATGCAACGGAGCGTGTATTTCTGTTGTATATTTCAACTTTAGAACAATTTATACAAACTTCATAAATTGATTTTTCGAGCAAATTATTATAAATATATTAATATATTATATAAAATTTAATAACTTAATCGAACCATTAGTTGCCTTGGGATAAATACTGTAGTCCACTAACAGTTTTCATTGTTTTTTGTTTCAGGAGGCCCATATGTCCAGCCTATCTTCAATCCTGATCTCCGCAACAGCCGTCCTGTCTGGGGCCCTCTTAATGTTTACTCCAGAAACTAAGACAATGCCGTTGTTCGACACCATAGCTCAAGTCGAGGCTTATGAGAAGAAAAATAAATCCATTAGTGCATAAGTAAATGATTAAATTAAAGACCTGTGATATTTTATAATGTGTTTTATTCACATCTGATGGCTGAGCTAGTACTCTTCATTTTTGTTAACCGCCTCTATTGCCAAGATGGCTTGTACTATCACTCAGAGATCCAGGGTTCGATTCCGAGTGGGGGTACCTATCGCTACTAGTTTTGATTGGTGTTTTGGAAACTACGTTTTTAGTTTTTAAATCGGTGTTTATAGTCTTAAGTTGGCCATGAACCTCAATTATTACGTCATTCGAATAACATTTTGTTTATTTTATAAAAACAATAATAGGCAAGTTTTATCTGAGCTTGAGAATAGTATCACCCTGTAACATTCCGCGGGTGTCGTAAAGGGTTACTAAGGGAAAAATATTCAGGAGATGACCAGAAGCAATAAATAAGACTCTAAAAATAGTTCTTCATTCATGGATAGATGGCTCCGGCGTAGCAAACTTTAATTGTCAAAAGTATATTTTTTCGTATGAATTGAAACAAGGAGTTTATTTACCGAATTCCTTGATGCAAGGCCATTAAAGCCTGCGGTAAATAGGTCACAGTAATTAACAAGGCTTTTTGGGGTTCAGATTTGAACATGAATCTAGGATATACCTCTATATTATGTTTGAAAACTGACTTCTATTTAATTGGTTACCATAGTTTAAAGTATCTACATATATTTATATTTTTCATAGTGCAATTTACAAAATAAAACCTACTAACAAATGCATCACTTCCCTTCTTTTCGTCCTAAAAAGTCCAGTAAAACAACAATTGGAATTCAAAACAAAAACAGCTAATATAAAAAAGTAAAGTACAGGTACATTTAGAATCCGATTTAAGAATTAAGAATGTGTAAATACAACCACTTACTTAGGTGGTGATAAGTCATGGTCTCTTAAATGATACTGTAGGTAAAATCAATCAAATAAAGAAATATCGAGTAAAGGCAAATGTATCTAAGAATATCTATCGGCATATAGACACGAAGATCACATACCTATCTTCGCTGAGCAGCTTTGATAAAACGTAGTGTCAGAGTTGACTCCGAATCAAACAGTGCTCTGCCAACTAAGGAATTAAAAATATATTACAGAACATATAGTTTTGATTATAAGTGACAATGGTGGTTTTAAATCCAACAAGTGTACTTGATGTATTCAAACAAGTTGACTCGTTCGGCAGGTTTCAAATCTGGCAATATTTTTTGATTTGTTTGCCGCTGTGTATGATTTCTATGACACATGTGAATTATATATTCGTTGCTGAAGATGTGAATTACAGGTAACGAATATTTTTTATTGTTTTGCTAACAAAGAGGTACAAAACGGTAGCGGTAAAAGCGTTAAATCAAATTGACGAAATAAAAATAACAAAAATAGATTTCTTTTGTGAACCTAAACCAGAACAACACCACAGTTTAATAACAGTTTAATAATATTTTTTTATGAAAATAA
The DNA here is from genome assembly GCA_910589575.2 of Carcina quercana. Classification (NCBI taxonomy): domain Eukaryota; kingdom Metazoa; phylum Arthropoda; class Insecta; order Lepidoptera; family Depressariidae; genus Carcina; species Carcina quercana. The sequence goes on along the minus strand of OU342437.1, from coordinate 12,327,942 downwards.
CAACCAAGGCCAATTTAGAATTCTGTGCCTTCGTCGTGGTATGTCTAAATGGGGCGCTGAAATTTTTATAAAAAATTAGAGCTTTAAATTTGAAAATAGACATTCGATCAGTATATTTCAACCTACATATTATGTCACAGAGATATGTTTATTCCAATCACGAAATCACGTCACGTAATACATTACGTCTTCTTACTGAAAACTACTAGCGATTGATAAAATACTGCCGTATTTTATTGATACACCATTTCACTAAACATAATCTACTTAAACCTGGAAGTTGACTCTGTCATCTACAATTTTATGAACTTCAACTATACAAAGATCTTGTCGTCATCATCATCATCAACAGCCTATATATGTCCACACTGGAGGGGCTCAGGCCTGCTCTCCTACAGAGAGTGTATGGGCCATAGTCCACAGATCTTGTCGTAAATTGAAGCAATTGGCCTTGCATCAAGGAATTCGGCATATAAACTCCTTGTTTCAATTCATACGAAGAAATATACTTTTGACAGTTAAAGTTTGCTACGCCGGAGCTACTATCCATGAATGAAGAACTATTTTTAGAGTCATATTGCTTCTGGTCATCTCCTGAATATTTTTCCCTTAGTAACCCTTTACGACACCCGCGGGATGCTACAGGGTGATACTATTCTCAAGCTCAGATCACACGGTGAAATAAATTATTAATTGAGATCCATCAAACCATAAGCTATATATTAAACAATACTAAATTCAGGCATACATACATAGGTTCGTTGATAAAATTAAACTATATTTGAACACCGGTTTATTTATTGAAGTAAGACAGGGCTTTATGCAAAGGCTTTATGTATTTATCTAAAACTCGTAGGATCTTTGCGTGCATATTTTGGGGGTTTTGTTTACGAAAGAGACAAATGCACTGCTCGAATCAATATGCTGCTTGTGTCCACTTTTTTGACATTTAACTAAATTCCATGCGTCTAGTTATATGACGTATCACTAAAAATATTGCAGTAACTGCACTTATTAATTTACCGTTTCCATTGCAACACAAAAAAAGTGAAGTTTAAATACAAGATTTTATATCGCCCTTTCTTCTCTGCAGAAAGCTGATGCTTTTGCTTTTACGAAAGGGTTCATGACATCAAAATAGATTTGTTTCAAGTTAACTTTAAATAAAAATGTTTTATTTCAATTTAAATAATATCCATCTCTTATATGAGAAATGCGAAAGCAGGATTCATACAGACGCAAGTTTATGCCGAATTAGATTTTATCTATAGCGGAGCAGAGCACAAGTTTTATACTGAATTTCTGTTGCTATAATCTTTTAAAATACTATCTAAAAATATCACATCAGACTGTGATGTTGCGGAATGAGTATAATTAACATACAACAGTGAATCACAATTTTCATTTTACTTTCTTTCGAATATTGTTCAAAGCGCCATCTACGAACCATTGTATCTATTGCAGCTAACTATAAAGTTGTAAATTAATGAGATTTATTTCGCGGCATTATAATTTCGTCTCCTATTTTTAGTCAATTACTTATCATTGCCAGCTATTCTATTTTAAAAGATTATGGCAGCAGAAATTTAGTATGGAAGCATTAGGAGAGGGATAACGTTAATCTATGGTTGTATGTATAGTGGGCGTGCCTACCCAGAACAATCCAGAAGTGATCCACTGAGCAAGAAAACTGATCCAGAAGACTCAACGACTTTTTGTCAAGTTGACGTCGTAGGCATTTGTGAGGGAAGTTTAACCCCAAACGAATACTTATGACAGTTTTTGATGGTTAGATTTTATTTCAAAAACTCTTGAACAAAAAGTTTCTCTTCGTGCATTTTTACATTTGGATCGCAGTCGAACAAGGTTTGTGTCCTTGACCATGGATGCGGGCATAATTAGCGGGTATCTAAAAAATAAATTTATTTATTTATATGCGTGTATCAAATTGTCTAATTAATAAAGCCGATGACGCTTCCTATATCAATAAAAGCATAAAATTAGTAAATCATCAGGTTATCTATATTTAAATATGATTATACTTATACAATCGCGTCCACAACACGGAAGATTGTGAAAAGCTCAAAACGGCGCTATTCTAGAAATCCAGTTTTAGATGTTTCGTGTTCAATAACGAATTTTTCACGTGTTCAATAAGGAACATATTTCAAATGTTTCTTTAAAATTGTTCAAAGTTAGAAGAAAAATTCTGGTCATTGTCTTCTGGTCCTCTGTCTACCATAACCTCAGTTTTTGCGGAAACTTAATAGTATGTAGGTAAGTTAACTAAGAAATATTCCGTGTGGTATCGGCTTTAGAATAAGACCACCCCATATCCTTCCGCGGGTGTCGTAAAGGGCGACCAATGGAATTTTTTGGAATTGGAATTTGACAACAACATCTTACTGTGATCATCATTCCGACTGACACGAGCGGTCATTATGGCAAATGAGGGGTCGCGGAAAGTCCAACGAGGTAATCTATTCGGCGCTCATGTCCAGCAGTGGACTAACGCAGCTGATAATTAATAATTAAGAGATTACAATGACAGTTTATAATTTAAGTAATTGAAAAGTAATGCATATGTTACCTGAAATAATAAAAAACAATACTAAATTAGTTGAATTAAAAATGTGTCCAATTAAATCGAGATTTTTGCTATCTGAGCATTATGATTTTAATATTTAAACAGCTGTACTTTAGAATCATATATCTTTAGTCTAATAGTTATATTTCATCACGGCCCAAATGTAAATACTAATTAGGTAGCACATAGACAAAACAAAAAACATTTTAAATATAATTATTTAATAACAAAAAGTGCTAATAGCGGTACCTAATGCTCTGTGTAATGATAATGTACAAATTAAGTATAAAAACATCCCAAAGAACAATGCATTTCCGTGTTTTAAAAAAAAAGTCAGATAAATGTAAAAGGTTTGTTAGAAGAGAAAGAGCTGTTTTAAAAGAGTTGTTTTGGTGTCAATAGCCACGATTTTTTCACATCCATTAAGAAAATCTATCGCTGACAAAATCGAGTAAACATTTTCGTTATTACAAAAGCCCGACTAAGAATTTGTACTAGTTAAAACAACGAGAGCGCGGAAAATGCAAGTGCTGAAAGTTAATGCGCGGGAAAACGATTCAGCGAAAAACGTCTAACAAATCGTGCAGAAATATGTACCATAGTTTTTTTTGGTAAGATTTTTTTCTACCAGGAAAAGGCAAAGGCAAAACATCATACAGCCATGTCTTTGATAATGATATTCTATCTTAGATTTTATCAAAGAAGTTATAAAAATTAGGCCGAAGCCATTTCTACAGTTTTCTCAATAAAATGTATAATGTGTACATTCTATCGCTTGTTTTGACGATTCTTGACGCGAATATCAAAGGTCAGCCTTGATTTCAACATAATTCGAAAGAATCCATATACCGAATGTAATAGACATGCCAAACCCTTTCGATCGCGTCGAAAACCTCACAATTTTGCGTAATTGATACTATAACACCGCCCGTGACACTTTTTGAACTATATCACACCATTATAACACACACAACAGTATTATTAACGAATTACTAAAATTGCAATGAACCACCATTTTTCAAGTTCGCGCCAAGAATCGTACAATAGAGTATAAAATATTCATACTAAACTTATCAACGCATATTTTTAAACTGTACACAAGAAATCTCAATCCAGGAACAGAAATACGCACATATAAATATAAATGATAAACAGAATAACGAACAATATACAATTACACAAACAAACACGCTCTACTTATATTTTTAAGTCTGAAATTTGAGGACCTAGCAGGTATTTTAATTCGCCCGCGACTTGGTCTGCGTGTTTCAGAATGTATCCCACGGGAACTCCTTGTTCGATCAGGATAAAAAGTAGCCTATTACTACGGATTTTAACAGAATATTCGGATTCAATTTCGTCTAAAATGGATACGTAATGTCAACAAAAATACACAAACTAAAAATATGCATATAATCTGTGGCACAAGGTTCATTGAAATATGGACTATGGATGTTCTTCTCTGTACCTTTTTTTTACGAAGGGGAATCTTCAAAAGATACCCGACGTACCCGACCAGTGATTACTTGCTCAGTGTACCCGACTCCTTAGGAAGAGTAGGGTTATGTGAGATTCTTACTCACTAAATTCCTCCGGTGGACATCCGCTGGTAACAGATGGTAAAGTAAACGAAGGCCAAATAAACTCACTTTCACATTTATAATATTGAAGTATGGATTTGTCGCTTGTGCAAATATTGTATCCAGGATGAATCCGTGAAAGTTAAACAGCCCGTTTTTAACAAATCATGATTTTGGCACTCAACAAAAGCGTGTATTGACACTTGAACATTGAACTGCTTTATTAATATTTATAGTCATTTAGTCGCATCTCGATCTCATGAAGATATAGTGATCACATGTTTCGGAACAATTGCAGCTCTGTAGGCAATCGATTTATTTCAATACAAGTTCGAGAAGCAGACAAAATCAATAGAGTTCATTGAAAGCATCAATTTGAAAATTAATAGTTGATTAATAGTAATAGATTTGTGACAAAGAGCATTTTGTCAGCTTTGGCATATACCCTAGAATCAATTTGGCGTTGTCAGTTAAAACGTAGTGATTAAATGCTCCTAGTTGTCAGTCATTACCCAAACTAATATTATAAATAGATGATGATGGCATTAAAAATGAAGGTGAGTTTATATGACTCTTCGTCTTTCCTTCACGTTGTAACGAAGAGTCAGAATGACTGGATTTCTATGTTGGGATAGAAGAAGGACAAAGGTTCAATATCAAACTAATAGTTCCCGCGGTATAATATCTGCAGGCTAAGCAGGTGAAGTTACGGGCAAAAATACTTGTTACTTATATTCTGAATCATTTTATAGGTTTGAAAAAAAAATTACGGCCTAATATACAAATTACCCACCATTGTAATAATAAATAGTATATTAATTTACCTAACGTTTTTCATTTACAACAAGACACTTAAATACAGAAAAAGTTAGTAACACTGGAGTTTTACTGCAGACACTTTTGGCTCTATTTCATCTCTCTCTGTCTCTCTACGGACTATGTTGCCTTGTAATTTTGTTTTATATCGATCGATTCGATCTGTATTTCCTTATATGTATGTCCCTAGAATTGTTTATAAAATCATTGTTCCATTTATTTCAGCTTCAGTAGGTATTGTATATTCTTATGTAAAAATATGTTCCTTAAATCGTGCCGACTACACGGCTCATTCTGTTTAGGAACTGGCATGAAATTGGTCGATCAAATTGCCCTGTATAGGCCCTGTATATAATAAATTCAAGATGGCGCCGCACGTTCTGTCGGCGTTGGAATCTTGTCTCATATTCTTAGGGCATTTTCCCTCTACCATCGACCTGGTAAAGGTTGTGGGAGCCTCCCGATGCAAATCGCAGTGGACGTTGCACATACTAGTATTGTTTATATCTATTCACTAAAAATTTATTTTCCAGATGCAGCGTTCCAGAATGCGAAGGCCCCAGTCCTACAATAGATTCTCCCCACTGGTGGCCAAGCACTATAGACGACAAATGCCTTAGACCAGTATTGGATATAGACAAGTACAACGCTGCGAATCACTCGTGTTCGAACGAAACCTTTCTGGGAGTGTTAGAGGAATGCCAGGAATGGATTTACGAAACGAATAATTCTATAGTTGCTGAGGTAAATATTCAAGAATAGGTAGGTAGGTAGGTAGACACTTTTCAAACCGTATTAACGTAATAACTATAACATATACCTTCATTAAATTTGAAATACTGGGTGTTTAGGAGAGCTAAATGTAGGTTTAATAGTTTGTAAGATGGGAGAGGGGTCGACAGTATTGCCAGCCAAGTCTCGGAAGAATCACATGTTCCCGGGACTCGGCAAACATGGCGAGAGCTGAATATCTTTGAACTTCTCTGCAAAAAAGGAGTTGAAAGTCACGCTGCGTCGAGTCGTGCCGGTGGTGGTGCGTCGCCCGTTTCCTTCCAGAACTTGGCTGTCACACTGCCGTGTGTTGCAATGCTACTGATTTAGGATACTATTTTGTAATGACTTCTGTTTGTAAACGAGATAAAAATACATATTTGTTTTGTATCTGACTCACATTCGACATTCATGAATACACTGCCCTGCATTTTCTTGTATCTCAATGTCACTGAGTCAAGTGCAATGCACTGTTCATCCATAAATAATTCGGCAGAAATCCGTTTTTAAACATCGTTTATTGTTCTGCATGATGCCGACATAGTAACGCATGCGAAAATATGTTGATAGAATTAACTTTTATGCTTCTGAGCGTCTACTGTTTATTTATTGTTACGTGATTTTGTGTATTTGTTCAGTCAACTGTTTCTTTGTTACGTATTGTGTGTGACATCAAATTGTTTTCACGAATAGTTATCATCATCATTAACAGGCTATATAGTGTCCCCACTGCAGGGGCTCAGGCCTAATCTCTTACAAAGAGTGTATGGACAATAGCTCATCACGCGGGCCCAGTGCGGATTGGTAAACTTTATACAAACCTTTAAATTTCTTCTCAGGAGTGTGTAGGTTTCCTCACGATGTTTCCTTCACCGAAAAGTCAATGGTAATGATTGTTATCATTCGTACATAAATTCCAAATAGGAACTCATTGGTACGAGCCAGGATCGAACCCAGACCTCGATTGTTTAAGGACGGACGCTCTACCCAACTGAGCTACCACGGCTGTTTCGAATAATGTTGAATTGCCTTTGGCATCATAAAAAGCAATTCAGAGAAAGTTTCAGGGAATTTTCAGCAGATGCATCTGAATATCAACGGTATTACTGCAAATCTCAATCCTCTCAAATTTTGGGTTGTGATATTGCTATCCCCATGATGGAAAAGGTTCGGTTTAGCCTCACTGACTCAGTGTTCTTAGTGGTACGAGGAATGATACACGGAACACGTGTAATTCAGTAAATAATTACTGTTATCAAAAGATTTTCATAATACACGCTTGGACATATGTAAACTATTCTCGACGACTATCCAGATGCATATCTTATAATATTATGAAATGCTATTAAAATAGTGGATACGTGACTTTGCACATCGATATTTATCATAGCTTTAATCAATCAGTACACATTTTTTAAACAAGCTGACACGACACCGTCACTGTCTAAACGTATCTCACGTACTCTGATATCAATGAAATAGAACAAACTTATGAAGTCAGTAAGGTGGTGACACGATCATAAAAGACAGACGTCAGCCCTACTTTTTAGGGTTCCGTAGTCAAACAAGGACACCTTTAGTTTCCTTCCCACGAACGGTGAAAGGTATGAGTGTAACATAAAACTTTTTTTCCAGCTAAATCTCGGATGTCAGTCCTGGAAAGCAACACTAGTAGGCGGCATCCATAATGCTGGTATGATAGTGTCAATGATGTTCACTGGATGGATAGCGGATAAGTAAGTCTCTGTTTATTCCTTATCGCGTTTCTATACAAGTGATATTCCGTACCGATAAACTTGATTTTACGACCGTACAAATAATATGTGAAAGCAATTTTTTTACATAGCGTAATTAATAAAGAGTTAATCATCTTTAAAAGTACGAACCAGCAGCAATGTATTGCGTCCAAATTGACTTGACAAAGGATAAACGGTTTATGCTGCCATGACGTGTAAAAATAACCGTCAATCAGTCGAAAACTTTAGATGTAATTAATACATTGCGTGCTCAATTATTTTGTATGAAAAAAAACCCCACAATAATTAACGAAATTTATGGAAATGTGTTGTTTAGGACCAACACTAATTGCCATCAAAATATACGCCCGTTTGAAATGTACACGCTATATATCGGGATACGTGCATATTCAAACTTTTCTCGGAAACTGTTCTAACTTGCTGTCCCTTTGAGACAGGTTTACACACTATGTAATATACTATGACTTTATTCAATATTTAGTTGTAATATTAAATCATCAACCAATAGCTGAATTATAACTAGTTTTCCACTAGCGACTAAATTGAAAGGGATTCAATTCTTGTCATGGTTTTTAATTTTCATTCAATTTTTAACGTCATCTCACATTGTTTGATTAAGTTAGCTATTTTATTTACGGTCTAGCTAAAAATTTGACAAAACAACAAAGTTCAGTACTAGCATGTGATCTGACCAGGATAACGTTAAAAGTTTATTTACAACCGACAAACCAGCTAGCGATATCTTGGCATATTTTGCAAAAATAATAGTCGGTAATAATTCTAGATGTGGCAGCAATTCCGAGCGATGATATCAGATATTTGGAAGTTTGGAAGCTATACTCGTAGGTGTAGTTTTTAGGGTACAGTACCCAAAGCCATCGGAAAAAACCAATGGGGCGCTATTACTAAGACTTCGCTGTCCGTCTGACTGTCTGTCTATCACCAGGCTGCATCTCATGAACCGTGACAGTTAGACAGTTGACAGAGTGACAGATAACAATAAATACTAAAAAACCAGAATGAAATTGATTTCGAATTTTTTCTATTTTGCGCGTGACCAATCCTAGAATGTTATTTAAAAAACGAGAATATTCTTATTTTGTATTTAGATTTGTTTCAGTTATAATTATATTACACACAAAAGAATTCATTAAATATAAGAATGTACGTGCAGCGCTAACGCACTTATTTCTACAAAAGTGATCAGGGGTCTGCTAGACCTATTGATAATTAAATAATCTATTCAAAAGAGATGTTTCAATTTCGGCCTGCACTTGTACATTATTTTAAAATTCCAGTAATAATCTAAATATATATAGAAAAATACTAGAATTAATTTTGTATGTATTTTAATTATACAAAATCATTCTCTACTAAGTGAGAGCGTCAAATATCATTTTATTGACGCCATCTTTGTTTGTCTTACCTGTTTTGTGCGTTTTATATGTTTTTGTACAAATAAACTACACCAAAAATATAAAATGGTAACTAAATAATTTTTATTTGATAATGGCCTTTTAAAATTATAAGTGTACAAGACCAGACCTTGGGTTAATGTGTTATTTGTGTTGGGTTGTTATTTTTCTTATAAAATTCTGCCATTCATTTCCTGATTCCGATGTAAACAATAACCTAGTCGCCTAAGTCTTTTATTTACCTTATTTTCACTTATTAGTCCTATTATTTTTATTTGATGAGGAGACCAAATATACCGACCTATATTTATATTGTTTTTGCAGGATAGGAAGGAAGCCCACAGTGATACTGTGTTCTATCGGAGGTGCGGTGGGCTTGGTAAAGATATTCCTCACCAACTACTACGCTTATATAACGGTAGAGTTCTTAGAGTCCCTACTAGCGTCAGGACTCTACACAGTTGCTGTAGTTCTATGTAAGTATTTTTTGATATCATTTTGAATTTTGAAGCTAGACTTTCTGTGATATAATCACCACGCTTGGCTGGCGGATTGCACATAACAAGATGTGTTTTCAACCGACTTCAAATAAGGAGGAGGTTCTCATCGACTCGTCTGTATGTTTTTGTTGTTGTATGTATATGGCGCGACGACTCTGCAAATACGAATAGATTTTGATAATTCTTTTTTGTTTGGTAGAACATCAGAGGTATATAAATTTTATCGAAATTGATTCAGCACTATTTGATAAAATGAATAAAAACTAAATGTACCCAGATAATTCTCCCTCGACGGTGAACATTTTAGGAGATGATTACTGTAGACTTTTAGGGCAGTGGAAGTCGTTTTCTAGTTCTTTTTGGACGCGTTAATTATTTTAGGTATGCTTCTGTCTGTGTTAATTTTTAACTTTTGCTATTCGTCGTTATACATACTCTTTGAAAATAAGTGCTTACTTTATATAGTAATAGGGTCTCGTTGGGCAGTGCCCCTTGAGCACCCTTTGGTTATAGAAATTTCAGAAATGCACACCTACTTCAGCATATTTAGCGTTATCCACATTACTTTGTGTTTTTATTTTTATGACATTGTTTTCTGGTTTGACTACTATTTAAAGATCACCATACACAGAGGTCAAAATACGTGTTATTTCTTTTGAATAATAAATTTAGCATCGCTATGTGACTCGGCCGGGCGTGTTTTAGGGTTCAGTCGAAAGATTGAAATATAACGAAATAAAATGTCGGTAAAACTCGGGTGGATATATATTGCTCGTTACATACGTCTTTTATAGACACTATCTAGGTTTGTGCTTGCTAGATTCGTCATTAAAAATATGGTTTGTTGTTACAGTAATAGAAGTGGGCGGTGAGACGAAAAGAGTAACGGCAGGAGTCATATTCTCATACGCAGTCTACGTGGGAGAAGTACTCTTCGCTTTCATTGCGATGGGCTTGCATTACTGGAAGTATTTAATCATCGTTGTCTACGCTCCTTTAATACTGTTCATCTTTTACGGGTACGTGCTAAAAGAGAGCACCAGGTGGCAATTACTTCGCGACAGAACGTCAGAAGCGAAAGAAACTTTCAAATCCGTTGCGAAGATGAACAAAGTTAACATATCTCCTAAGGAAATCGAAGATATGAGCGACGAAGAAATAAGAAATACATTCAACGTGCAAATACAGAAAGAGAAGGAGAACATAAAAGATATATTGGGTTCAAGAGAGATAATGATACGTCTCGCCGTTACGTCGTTCTGTTTTTTCACGTCCAGTTTCTTGTACTACGGGATGGTGGTGCATTCAGTACTTTTACCGGGTAACAAGTATACGAACTTCGTGCTGGCTTCGGTGACGTCATTCCCTGGAGATCTGTTGGCATTTTACACATTCAACAAATTCGGAAGGAGGATTACTTTACAATATGGATATTTCGTTAGCGCTGTCTTCTTGATAGCCCAGACATATTCACCTGAGTGTAAGTATATTTTTATTATAGAAACGGATAATATAAATTGTCTTCAACAAAATGTACCTGTATATTAAGCTTTGACAGGACACAGGTATTCATTAGAAATATTATTATTATTGAGGCTTCTGGGTGCGCACCATACCAACCATACTATCCAATGGCCTTATCGTCACTTACCATCAGACGGGATGAAAGCCAAGAGCTAACTCATTTTTCAACCGACATAAAAAAAGGATCAGGTTTTCAATTTGACTGTATGTTTTTTGGTATGTATGTTACGCGCTAACTCCTTCAATTATGAATCGAAATGGACGATTCGTTTTCGTTGGGCAGAACATATTTCAGAGGTGATCCCATATAAATTTTATCAAAATTGATTTAGCACTTTTTGAGCAAATCTACAAAAACCAAATATGTACCCAGATAATTCTACCTCTTGCGGGCAGATGAAGTCGATTTTTGAACGCGGTAATTATTATTTCTAATGTGTATTGTTACAGCTATAGCATGGCTTAAGGTGTTACTGTTTTTGGTTGGCAAACTCGGGGTAGTGGTGTGCTTCACCGGGATATACACATACAGCCTGGAGCTATTCCCGACCAGTGTCAGAGGATCTCTCGTCGGATTCGGGAACACTGCAGCCAGGGTTGGAAGTATGCTGGCTCCACTTACTCCTCTACTGGTAAAGTACACCTATTTGAGACTGTTTAATGTATTGCATGAGGTAATAAAAACACTCAATTCTTATTTTTGAAGAAAAAAACGCCTATTTATGTTTTGGATCTAGATAAAACTTGCCAATGTCCTTTTCCGACCCTTCAACTGTTTCTATATGTAGTTGAATTCTATTTATTCTGAGTCTCCGTTACTACATACAAACACACAATCTCAATTTTGCATTTATAATATTAGTATGGAGTGAATGACAAAGACCATCGGTATATGTTTAGTTATGAAATACAATTAGTTGACGATAGTTAGTTTAGTTAGTGTAAAACGAGTGGAACATCTCAGTATGTAAGTGCCCTGTGGCAAATTTTTGGATGTGAACGGATTACTTTCTGAGAAAATACATGTCTTAAACCAGAATTTAGTTCATAAACTATATTTCGGTCAGTCAATGCTCAGAATTTGACTAATTTGATACAGAAACTACATTTTAATCACTCAAACCTAAGTAAACTGGCTAAGCATTTTATACATTTATATCACCCCACCGTCTATAAATAATAGTTTTTTGACTACATCTGCAGAGTATTTCCTGCAGTCAGTCAGCAATATTTTTTCGTACTCGTACTGATGGCGTACGGGGGCCTTTATGGGCCCCCATGACGGAAAATACTAATATGTAACGTACCTACATAAATAAATCATTATCAGTCGGGAAACGTCCACTGCTGGACATAGGCCTCCTTCATGGTACGCCACATCGACCGACCACCTCCAGCGACTCCCTGCGACTCTAACCAGGTTGTCGGTCCATCTATTAGGGGGACGGCCTGGTACACGTTTCCCGGTACGTGATCGCTACTCGAGAACCTTTACTCCCCAACGGTTATCGGTTCTTTGAGCGATGTGGCCTGCCAATTGCCATTTCAGCTCACTGACTCATCGAGCTATGTCGGTGACCTTCGTTCGTCTACGGATTTCCTCATTCCGGACCTTATCACGTATAGAAATTCCGAGCATAGCTCGTTCCATTGCTCGCTGAGTGACTTTGAGCTTGTTTACTCGGCCCACAGTAAATAAATACATTGTAATAAAAGTACCTGATATAATAATTGTCTTTCAGGTGACGGAAATGAGCGCACTGCCATCAATATTGTTCTCTTCAAGTGCAGTCGTTGCAGCTCTATTGTTAACATTTACGCCAGAAACTAAAATCTTGCCGATGTTCGACACGATAGCTCAAGTTGAAGCTTACGAAAAAAAGAAAACTACTCATTTATAATTATATTGAAATAATGTTCTTATTTATAATCTAGGTTAACAATTTTTATGAATTTTCTATTAAAATTAACGATATAAACATATTTTTTGTTTGTTTCATACAATGACGACGTCTCGATCTATCCACGAATGAACAACTATTTTCTTTTCTTTTTAGAAGTATCTCATTAAAAGCAGGAATACATTGTGAAAAATTTAGTAATTTATGGCCACCATCGATCGTAGTTAAACTGTTTGTCAGTTCCCTTAAAATGGAAGATTAAGTTTGTGCCGTTGTCACTTTGCTAAAATGAATATTCAATGCCCTTCTTAATTTTTGAACGAAAGTAATCAATTTTGACAGTCACATTATTCGCACATAACCTCACTTTTGCAGTACGGTAGTTTTTCTCGTTTTCCTAATTTTCTCTAAAGTTTTGACAAAAACTATTTAGAATTTATATAATAATAGCAAAATTAAATTTCAATTATGAACGCCATGGAAGGTTTTGAGGTTCGGGTGTCTAATAGCAAAAAAGTGAGTACCATGTTTTGGAATGTTGTCGAAAACAAGTTGTGAATATAAATAACGCGATTATTCGTTAATTATAGGGTAAAGGTTTGTACGCGACTAAGAAATATGACCAAGGAGATGTTATTCTTGAGGAGGATCCGTTAGTTTCTTGCCAGTTTGCCTGGAATGCAGCTTACAGGTACCTTGCTTGCGACCACTGTATGCGGTAAGTAAATATTAATTTTTTATTTGTTTATATGTTAGCTAATTGAAATAATTGAGTTAAAACTGTATTTTGCAAAATATATCGCTTGATGCTTAAATAAGCCGGTCAATGAAATGATGTCAAGAAGTATTTAGTTGGGTAAGGGGGTAAAAGTAAAAGGTAAAGGTAAAAGGGGGTGCTGAGGAAAAAAAACTTGGATACCTTTTCTTTTCTACAACCTTAGTTGGCAGTGGAAGAATGAAAAGAACGAAGAAAGTAAGAAAATGTTGAGAAGGACTTAAATAGCAGTAAATTAAAAAGAGGCAGGCGGCTGCAGTATTTATTCCATATGTGATGTCACACGGCAGCACATTCACTTCAGTCAGTTGAAGTGTTCGATAAGACTAGACGTTGGATCAGTGATAACAGGATCCATTTCATTTCCAAGAATGTTATTTTTTAGACCATAAATACATTCTGCTATTGATTGCACTACTGGTTCAGTTTGGACCTTCTATAAAGTATAGAAATACATAGACTAATGTTTATGGTTAAAAAGTAACTATGAAAGCCACCTAATTATTCTTAATGATCCTGTAATATACATGATATCTTTAAAATATTAAAACAATTGACAAAATTCCCTGTATTTATTGACATGACATGTTTACGATTTATATGTGTCCCTCTGTTTCTATGACATTATAACATTTTTTTTTTTCTTTAAATGACACATTCTGTGATTGTATGCAGCCCTGGCCTGGATTTGTACACTTTTTTAAAATAAAAAGGCCGATTTAAAATAACAGTTATTTAATTACAAAGTTTGTATATTCTGGTCTAGTTTATTGGTACAAAAACATTAAAAATGCACAAAACATGCAAGACTTAACTGAGAAAACTTTAGACTTTAGAAGGTTTTGTCACTTAATACAAAAAGAATAATTTTGTATAATTGAAATAAAAGCAAAAATGAAATTCTGGTATTATTCAATATGATTATTCATTGATTTTTTTAAATGGTGTTAAACTACAGGCCAAATTTGAAACATCTCTTTTATACCTTAAGCATTATATTCATATAGCATTGTTATGATATGAATTTTCGTTTTCCTATTTTTCCAGCCCACTAGAAACACCTGAGCAGAATGTACGCCGCCTGTCCTGCAAACCGGACATCATTCTGCCGCACTCAGACAACTTTGACAACAACCTAGAGAACATTACAACATGCAACCAATGTAACACACTGTACTGTTCAGAGGCTTGTCAGCAGAAGGCGTTTGTTACATACCATAGGACTCTGTGCTATAATATTAATGACACACAACATCCTATTTCTGTTCTGTTGGAGGCATGGAAGTGAGTATTTCATATCTTAACATTACTCCTTATCACTATTGTTACTATCCAATATTTTGGCAGCAATTTGAAGTCACATTTACATCAGGGGATTGGTCAAACTCCAACCTGAGTACAGTAAAATTTTAAGTTACTAGATTTACTGTTAAATCACATGTGGTATATTTTTTGGGAGTTGTAATACATCTTTTTGGGATGAAGTTGCCTTGTCTTTATATAACTGACCTTAATTTCACCTGATGATAAATATATGTAATGCAATAGGAAAGAATCATGGTCTCAGAAGGTCACCACTGATGAACCATCATCCATTTTTATTGTTCTGTACCCAAAGGATAAAAACGGGACCCTATTACTAAGACTGCTGTCTGTCTGTCCGCCTGTGACCAGGCTGTATCACTTGAACTGTGAAAGTTAGACAGTTGAAATTTTCACAGATGATGTATTTCTGTTGGCGCTATAACAACAAATACTAAAAACCAAAAAATAACTATTTAAGGGGGCTCCCATACAACAGACATGATTTTTTGCCATTTTTATAGATAATGGTATAGAACCCTTCGTGCACGAGTCCGACTCGCACTTGGCCGGTTTTTACCATTACATGATATAATCGAGAAAAATCATTTCATATATTTATTTAACAATTTCCAGACAAATGCACTACCCACCCGAGACAACAAACATAATGCTTCTCGTTAGAATACTGGCCTACATCCATCAGAACTCGGACCCTTCAGCTGCTGCGGCCACTATCAAACAGTTCTGTCATCGGACAGTGAATGAGGATGCCGAACTAGTTCACAAACTGCTCGGGGAACAGTTCACCGATCAGTTGAACACATTGAGAGAGTTAACTATGAATGTTGTCAGTGGTGACAACATACAAGAGGTAACATCCTCTTTTATAAATTTATAATTACCTAGAAGATGAAATTATAGTGTTGTTTAGTAAATATCAATAATTTACAACTTTTAGCTACAATAGCTTTACACACCTAATGGTCCCTAGATGGCGCTTTGATAAAGAATAATAAGTGTGTAAAAATGAAAATTGTGATTCACTGTGAAGTTGTATGTTAATGATACTCATTTTGCGACATTACAATCCCATGTCTTATGTTTGAATAATTACTGCACAGAGCCAGATATTCAATTTTAAAAGATTTGGCAACAGAAATTTTGTATGAAACTTTGATCGAGCAGGACCCCTAGGTTTCAATTTGAGTACTCTATCATCTGATGTTAAGTGACAATTTAGTCTAGGATAGTTTACGGTTGACAGGAAACAGCCTGTTTACTCTGGCCTTGAAAACATCCAGGTAGCAGTGCTAGGGAAACAAAGCCAGCAGGAAATTACACTGAATGAAGAAAAATTTCTGGTCCAGAAAATATTCAACAACAAATCAAGTCAATCTGACCTAAAGAAAGAACAAACAAACAAATGAACTTCTTCACTTTCGCATTTATAACATTAGTATGGATTTTATTTTGTATATATATATTTTTATTTATTTCATTATTTTCTGTCCTAATCTCAGGCAACTCTTGTTTTCATAACAATTTGACACATTTATAAACCTGGCATTTGCAGTTCCTCACGCCGGAAGGGTTCTGCACATTAATGGCTTTGATTGGGACGAACGGGCAGGGCATTGGAACAAGCCCCCTAGCCCTCTGGGTGAACACTGTCACAGATATCACCATGTCGGATGATGAAAAGCAACAGTTGGATTTGTTCATCGACAAACTCTATCAGTATGTTGAAGAAGGTGAGTACCTAATAATATATATCAGGAACTCTTAAAATGTGTACCGTGGAACTTAAACATGTTGATTTGGAGAATGTATTCTATTTCTGATAAGTTAGAATACATTCTCCAGTTTAATTAGTTAAAAACCTTTTTTTAAAGGACATTGTGTTTGGTTTTACTGTTTCAGAATATAG
Organism: Carcina quercana; assembly: GCA_910589575.2. Taxonomy (NCBI): domain Eukaryota; kingdom Metazoa; phylum Arthropoda; class Insecta; order Lepidoptera; family Depressariidae; genus Carcina; species Carcina quercana. The sequence goes on along the minus strand of OU342437.1, from coordinate 12,311,084 downwards.
TTTAACATGTTCCAATCATCAGTTACATTTGTCATCAATTCATTGAAGTTGTGAGATGACACTAGGTTATGGTTTTCTCAAAATACAGTTTGTAAGATGGCCGAGTGCAAGCCCCATTGTTTATTTTTTAACCGACTTCAAAAAAGGAGGTCATCAATTCAACCTGTATGTATGTAATATTTCCAGAACTGACCAGTTTTCGTATATGTTAATCTATATCAGCTTCCAAACTAGTGCCAAATTTCAAAAATGCATGTATGTATCTATATTTGTATGTTTGTCGTCGCATATTTCCGGAACTACAAGTCTGAATTAAATAATCATTTTGTTGTTGACTAGGTATTGTCCAACTTAAAAGTGCAAGTTTCATCAAAATCGGTTCAGTAGTTTTTGAGATTTGAGTATTAGTTAAATGTTTGTTACCTGTTTTGAAGCGTTCAACTTTAGTTCCTCCCTATCTCGTTCCACCTTCGTATGAATGCTCATAATATCCCGTCTTACATGACTCTTCTTATCCTAACTTTAGTTACCTAAGTGAATTGTATACTTATGTCCCACTGACCTTTTTTTAAGTCTCATTATTACA